>OY728166.1:731065403-733565403 GCA_963277665.1 Viscum album
GGCTATAAAATTATGCTCACCCCCTACGCGATGAGTGTATCGAGTGGTTCCCTCTTCTAAAATTCAAATATGTGAGTTCCTCTACCGATATATAAACTTGTGACCACTCTTAATTCAGGAAACATCCATCTCGAGGTGATAATCCTAGATTACCTTAGGTGACGAGAATATGAAGTCCCTATGTTATGGGAATATGAGATCTTCTTTATCTCCCAAATAATGTTCCCTTGATTATACATCCTGAGATTATAAATTGATTCATTAGGGGATATTCCTAAGAATCCCCTATATCATGATCATAAGATCTCTTATTCATCTCCTAGGTAATGATCCTAGTATTATACCTCACATGAGGAACATGAGATTCCTTAGGCGATGTGCCAAAGAATCCCCTATGTGATGAGCATACGATCTCTAAACACTTCCCTTAGTAGATGATCTTATGCTCTTTCCTGGTGTGATAAAAACATTATTTATTAGTTGATGAATATAGAAATCCTTATGTGCTATGAATATATTTTATGAACCAAATTGGTGTAGATTCCTCAAATGAAAAATGTGATCCACCTTGTGTGATGAGCATAAGATTATAGAGGTTATAATACTTTAATTCCTTCTACAATAAGAATAATTTACCAATTATCAATCCTAGTATGACTCATGTATTACAGATAATACACCTCATGTCATGAGCTAATGAAAAATTAATAACCTCAATTTTAGATGAATTTTATAGTTTATCAATACACTCATCACCATTATTATATTCAACTAAAAGTATATTCCATGTAACTAGAATAATAATTTTAATTAACTTTTGTCCACTAGAGAGTAGAACCATAAACTAGATTCAGAAACATGTCTTATATCTGGAACAGATACCCAGAACAAGAATCATACTCCAAGTAGGAAACTATAGAAGTAATATCAAACATCCCATATTCCCATTCCAATCAAGGGGACAATATTATAAACCATGGTGGTGGACTCTTTCCACCTTTTTAAATAGGTAAGGTAGGTTATAAGGATTGTGGCTAGCCCAAGGAAACAGATTCAAGCCTGAGTGATTTCCCCAGTAGAGGCATCAAAAAATTACCCATAAGCCCAAATATCCCATTCAAATGAGCCTTATTCTATGGGAACCATACATATTAGGACATACTATAAATGAAAACATTCCCACAGATAGAAGACCATATTCACTAAGTGGTCCCTACTACTACTAGTTTAAAAAATCCTATACCACATAGAGTCATATTTTTTGTGCATCCAAAATGCACTCATTAGGCTATATCCCCTTTTAGTTAGAGAAAAAATGTCTTATCTGACATATTTACCATACTAACATTCACTTGGTATCATTCGAAAAATCATCTACACAACATGATGTTAAACTATATCAATTATTTATTATTAGAAGTACATTGTACATGGTTGTGATAAATACCCTCGGTGCATTCACTAACCCATGACATGTTGGAGGATTGTTTTAGGGGGTCACTACACTATAATCTACTAACCAATAGAGGGGTATAAATGGGTATAGGCCATGAAATAGTGTTATCAAAGAATTTTATTAGGATATATGATGGGGTTTGATGTTAGGAACATTTTAGGATTTCAATGGTTTGGTTTAGAATGTATTTCATTTTAATTCATTGGTATGTTTTGGGTGTACCTTTCTTTAGGTTTCAAATTATGATCTTAGTGGTTCTTCATGGTTAGTGGTTGTAGTCTCTTATTTGGGTGAATGGATGTGTTCTTAGTATATTTTTATTTTATGATGTTCTTCATGGTTAGTGGTTGTAGTCACTTATTTTGAGATGTTTGATGTTCTTGGTGAGGGCCACTATCTAGCTAGTGGTGTCGTTGAATATGAGAAAGCATCGATGTAGTTGGATATGTATGGTGTTCTTCATTTTTGTAGACTCATTTAGATTCCAAGTGGTTTTTTCTATACTATATCTTCCTTTTGGGATTTATGTGTTTCATGAATTCATATTTTATCCATTTGAAGTTTGTTAGACATGTTTTGATCATTTTGAAGCACAAAAAAACCCTATTAATGAAAATAATATTTGGAATGGATGGTATCTTGTTGTGAATTAATCTTTTTCATTGAAATAAATTATGTTTCCTTCTACCATTGGTGTATTTGATATTATAAATGAAAATCATCGTTTAAAATAAAGATAAGTTGATTCTTTTAATAAAATTACAAATGGTTTGGAATGTGTTTGTTTATTGAGTTTTTTTGGGAATGATTTACAAAATAAATTAAAATGTCTTGTTTTTAAATGGTTTACGGTATTGGTATTTTAAAAAATTGAGGGGGATTAATTGTCCTTTTGAACAAAATACCTTAGATCCCGACCACCATCCATTGTTTGTTGGGGGTGAATTTAATGTCATTTCCAACCCAAAGGAAAGGAATAGTAGAATCCCATTCCAGAGGAAGGCCATCATGGAGTTTGTTCAGTTCATGGCTTGGAAGGGACTCATTGATCTCAGCTTTTTAGGTGACAGTTTCACCTAGTGCAACAACTGTAGGGGCCATCACCTCTTGTGGAGCCTATTGGATAGGTGTCTAGCCAACATGAAAGCCACTAACCTATTCTCAAATACAATGTTTTCCATCTTGTTTGGGGTATTTTGATTCACTCACCCCTTTTGGTTGCCATTTCTTCACGACATGATCATTAGGAACGGTTTCACTTCCACCATCAGTGAGTATTTAGGCATGACGATATTGAATGTAGGGAAGATACATATGTGTTCTAGATGTATCATTATTGATTATTCTTGTGTTTGGTCTGGGGTGATTTGAGGAAACTATAATGAATCTAAAGTAAATATATTTAATGAAGATGAATAAATACTAACGGTTAGGCTCTACTAATCTCCATTTTTATAAGGAAGTGGTTCTATTATACTATATTTGTAATTCTTGTTTTGTGTACTTGAAACATAAATACTAATATTTGAGATTAAAATAGGATGGAGATGAATAAATATTGGACAGATGCTAATCGTTTAACAATAGGGTACGCGAATGGAGTGAAAGAGTTCATAAAGTTTTCAAAGGATCACGAAAATGATCCTTCTCAAGTCCTTTGTCCATGTTTACATTGTTGTTATTCTAGAATACTTACTCCAGAGGAGTTGGAAGAACATTTGATATGTCACGGAATAGATCAGAGTTATAAATGTTGGAATAAACACGGAGAAAAAGCGAATGTAGCTACTGGCTGGGATAAAACTGCATTTTATGGATCATCAGATATGAATACAAATATGGATAATGAAGAAGACCATATGGAGGATGTGATTACAGATGTCAATTATGATGAATATCATATTGAGGAAAAGACAAAGACAATTCAATATGAACTCTGTGATTGCCCAAAATTGTTTGAGAAGTTAAAGAGTTGTGCAAAGACGCCATTGTATGCTGCTTGCACTAAGTATACAACATTGTCAGCTGTACTAAAGTTGTATAAATTGAAAGCAGGCAATGGATGGAGTGATTTCAGTTTTTCAGAACTACTTGATCTCTTGAATGACATTCTCCCAGAAGATAATGAGCTTCCTAGCCGGACATATGAAGCTAGTTGAATGCTACGCTCAATGGGAATGATTTATGAAAGAATACATGCCTACCCGAAAGACTGTATATTGTTTCTCAAAGAGAACAAATCACTTACAGAATTCCCAAAGTGTGGTGCTTCTCGATACAAGAAAGATAAATCCAATCATACGAATGTTGTATGGTACATTGCAATCATTCAAAGTTTTAGGCATTTATATGAAAGTGAAGAAACTGCATGACAATTGTCATGGCATGCAGATAAAATAAATAAAGATGGGTTATTACGTCATCCATCCGACTCTACTCAACGGAAGAAAATTGATCATGAGTATCCTGAATTTGGAAACGACCTAAGACACCTTCGTCTTGCATTATCTACAGATGGAGTGAATCCTTTTGGTTTTCAAACCAGCACTCATAGTACATGGCATTTTATGTTGGTAAATTATAACTTGCCACCCTGTTTATGCATGAAGAGGAAATTTATCATGTTATCTATTCTTATATTAGGACCAAAACAACCAGGTAATGATATTGATGTTCATCTAGCTCCTTTGATCGAGGATTTGAAGTTATTGTGGGACTCAGGTGTAATGTTGTATGATTCTTATAAAAGTGAATACTTCACGTTGAGAGTGATGTTGTACAGGACAATATATGATTTCCATGCTTATGGAAATTTTTCAGGCTATAGAATTAAAGGAACTCAAGGGTGTCCCATCTGCGAAGAAGATATAGAATCAATTAGGTGAAACATTCA
Organism: Viscum album; assembly: GCA_963277665.1. Classification (NCBI taxonomy): domain Eukaryota; kingdom Viridiplantae; phylum Streptophyta; class Magnoliopsida; order Santalales; family Viscaceae; genus Viscum; species Viscum album. Next base: position 731,069,753 of record OY728166.1, read on the forward strand.
TCGAAATCTGTGTTTCTTGGACATCGTTGATTTCTACCTCGTTGGCATAAGTACTGATCTTGGACAACATCATTCCATGGATGTTCAGAAAAAAGTGAACCACCGTCTCCACTAATAGGTGATCAGATTTTTGAGAAAGTAAAAGATATGAACACTATTTTTGGTAAACCATTTTCGAAAAACCTTATGAAAATCGGTAGGAAAAAGCGATCAGTTTTTTTTGAATTACCATACTGGAATTGTTTGTACATCAGACATTTTCTTGATGTGATTCATGTGGAAAAATATTTATGTGATAATGTTATCAGAACATTGCTAAATTCCCAAGGAAAAAAATAAGGAATTAAGGCATGGTTGGACATGGTTGACATGGTAATACGTGACGATTCGGCTCCCGTGAAGGGTGAAAATCGAATGTATCTTCCTCTGGATGATTATACTCTTTCTTGGGTGGAGAGATATCAGTTTTTAAACTTCTTCAATGATGTAAAGGTTCCTGAGGGGTACTCATCAAATATCAAGAACATTTTTTCAATGAATGATTTGATGTTAAAAGGTTTGAAATCAAATGATTTCCATGTTTCGATGTAAGATCTAGTTTCTATAACCTTACGTTTCATTTTCCCAAGAATGTTCATCATATTTTAACCAAACATTGTTTCTTTTTCAAAGATATATGTAGCAATGTTTTAGACCCGGGGAAATTTCCAGCTATGAAAAAAGAAATTATCATCATATTATGTGAATTAGAAATGTTCTTCCTGCCAACATTCTTTGATATGATGGTTCATTTGATGATTCACTTGGTGAGAGAGATTCGACTTTGTGTTCCTATGCACTATAGATGGATGTATCCTGTTGAAAGGTATATAATGATTTTGAAAGGGTATGTCAAAAATCGAAGTCGGCTAGCGGGTTGTATAGTGTATCGATATATTGTTGAGGAAGCCATCGAATTTTGTATTGAATACCTATCTGATGAGGAAAGAATTGGTCTCCCAAAATCTCATCACACTGGACACATTGAGGGTGAGTGAATTTCTGGAAGAGAAGTTGTGACAATCAGTATTTCAGATCGGGAGAAGGCTCATCTTTATGTTTTGCATAACAGTTGGGAGGTTGCTCCATATATTGAAACTCACAAAGAAATTCTTATGCAATTGAATCCATCGAGGGAGAAAAATGGTTATCAGATACTCATAATCACTACTTTATAGGATGGTTTTAGGGCCATATTGTTATGCAGTTGGATAAAAATCCGAACTCAATTTCAGAACGTCTTCGATGGCTAGCCGCTGGACCAAGTGTGTATGTATTATCTTACAGTGGTTATGTAATTAATGGTTATACATTCTATACAGTTGAAAATTATGAATATAGTACCATGAAAAATAGTAGAGATACACTAGTGGCTGAAGCGATGCATGTTTCTGGTAGTAAGGACAGAAATCCAATTTATGCAAATATGTCAAACTTTGGCATTATCAAACTAATATTGGAGTTGGATTATACGACATTCCAATTTCCAATTTTTCAATGCAAATGGATTGATAACAACATTGATGTTAAAATAGATGAATGGGCATTTGTTAAAGTTGATTTTAGTAAAGAAGGGTGCAAAGACGAACCTTTATAATGGCATCAGAAGTGGTACAAGTTTTTTATGTTCCAGATCCCGAAAACCGAAGTGGTTGATTGTTCTATTATCGTCCAAAACTACTAAAGGTTCTGATGAAAATTCAGTTGAGGACCATCATTTTAGTGGTATGTCACAATCATTTCGGAGTGGTCCCAATGAAGATGATGTTTTTTATGTTAGAGGAGACCACAATGAAGGGGTTTGGATAATAGATAGAGATGTCAAATCCCTTCAACCTTTGAAAAAAATAAAGAGAGTTCAGTAAAAAGGTTATATTTTTTTATAATATAGATCATGTTATCTCATGTTATTATCTAATCATTACTGAATTTATGTAATCTGAATTAACTGTTCAACCTCTTTTGTAGATAATGACTTCTGCACATTCTGATGCTCCTAAACTTGAGGCAGAACACGTCTCTCAAGAAGTAGCTGTTGCGGCTGCTGCTGATCCTGCTGCTCCTACAGCTCATACTGCTGCTGCTGCTATTGCTCCTGCTGCTCCTGTAGCTCATGCTGCTGCTGCTGTTGCTCCTGCTGCGGCTTCGGTTTCTCCTGCTGCTCCTCCTGCTGCTCCTGCTGCTACGACTCCTACTGATCTTAGTGTTGAGGTCCAACAACCATCAACACATGTCGTTGATTCCATTCAAGATAAACATATAGATGTAGTTGATATCGATGAAATGGTCAGGAATGAAGGAACAATGTCGCAGAAATCATAGGTGCGTCGTAGTTTGACGGTGTTAGCCAAAATTCTTAAGGCGGAAAGTAAAGGCATCAAATTTGATGCCAGATGGAATGAACAAGGCCAAAATGTGAATCCCAACAAGGCTATGTTTAGCAGCAACATTGTAGTTGTCACTCGAAAATGCATGCCGATTGACACAGATTCATGGCACCATGTTTTGTCCAGGCTGAAGGCTGTGATCTGGGAAGAAATTACGGTAACATTATGAATTCATTTCTTTAATTTACTAGAAAATAAAATAATGAAACAATATATTACTCTTATGAATCTCTTGTAGTGTACTTTTACAGTAGACGATTCACACAATGATCATGTACTAATGCTTGCAGGAATGATTCATCGAGGTTTTCTCATTATTTTAACAAGATGTCACCTCAAAGATTCTAAAGGTAAAATAAACCTGCACCCACCCATTGTCTACGCTCACCTAATATCCCAAGAAGCATGGGATGCATTTATTGGTCTTCGTGGGGATGAGAAGTTTTAGGTACATTGTGAGTGATAATATATTGTTTGAGGATACCTGTATTCATCACTTTGATTGTCAATATTTTATTTATGAAACATAAACTCTATACTGAAAATAAGGAACGTGCTTCAAAACCAACATACCCCTATCATAAAGCAAGTATGGTGTACTCTTCATTAGAAAAGAAAATTGTACGTATTTTAAATTTACAATAATATTGTTAGGTGCCAATAAAAAACATCATTATTATTTTTCTATGTTTATATGTAGATTGATGATTCTAAAACCAAATGCACTTCCATCCCACGTCATGTACTATGGAAGGAGGCACGTGTGACCAAATAGGGGAAGTTAGTAGATGAGAACACACAGAAAGTGTGGGAAATATTTTTAAGTATGACACGATGACAAAATAATTTGTTTGAAATTGCTATTACATAAAAATAATTAGTTATTTTCCTATATCTGACAGTCACAGAAATCAGCTACTCCTATAGCTGATACAGACCTATTATCGACAACTTTGAAGCAGCCAGAATAATACGGTCATGTCAGAGGTGCAGGGTTTGGGGTGACACCCCGAGTATATTTTGAGAAGAAGAAAGAAATGGATGACACAGATGAAAAATTGGAACAAATGAGCGAAAAAATAGCAACCCTTGAAGAACAATTGCAATGGCAGGGAGATTTGCTAGCAACTTTTATTGGTGGGAAGCAATGGGAAGCCACAACTCAAGAACAACCACCACATGAACATCCCGCCCCACCACCAACAAGCTTTGAGGCGAGCCATTCGCCTCAAAGAACTATATTATCCATGGTAATCAATATTCTAATAATTGTTCCCATGAAATATGAATCAGACAAAAAATGATAAATTTTCTGTACTCATATTCTACAGGGTGATAATAATTTTGATTTATATTTGTCAACACCCACTTATAAAATTGTAGCGAGGGCTACAGTGTTCAATTTCCCATATGCCACACTTCATAATAGACCACTTCCGAATGATCATCTGAAAGTGAAGATTACTATAGCTCATGAGCCAAAGGAAGAGCTACCTATTCCACTTGATGACGATGATATTCATACGGTCGAAAATGCTATTGGGACATTCATTACATGGCCTTTACAACTTGTAAGATCACATGCAGACAAATAGGTATTTATTTCCTTTTCTTTTCAAGCTAAAGCCTTAAAAATTAATGAAAAAAGGGTCTGAACCAATGATTGTTGTTATAGACGGAGAAAGGGATGGGGTGACAAATGTCTGCTCAAAACCATCTAAAGGATCGACCAACTAATCCCAAGGAGCTAATAAAATCACAATAAAACCACCTATTCTCTATCCACATTTACAAGCATTGAAGCCTCATGTGGATACGAAGCTAAAAGATGGTAATAGTCATATATTGGTTTTTGAAGAGAATATATACGGAGAGGAAAGTCAAGATTTCGTTGCTATTGAAAATGAAAATGAAATCCTTGAAAACAGTTGGCTAGGCTTCACAATTGTAAATATATATATGAGGTATGTTTACATGAATTGAATTTCCAAAAGCTGATCTAATTGCAAATTATGACTAAATGCATTTTATATTGTTGAAAGACGCATTTTATGAAAAACAATTGAATGAATTTTTCGATGAGACATGATTTGGACTGGTTAGTCCTCGTATCACATCAACACACCTAACAAAAATAGAGCCATCAAAAAGGGATGCAATAGTGACTAGATTGCTGAAAACATTTGAACGCAAGATTACAGATGACAGACTTTTCCTAACACCAACCATGTAGGGGTAATACTCTACGACTAAATCATATCAATTATATTTTCACTTCTTTTATTACTTATTACATTTTTTGTCTTCAGGAAACATTGGTTGCGGATTTTAGTGATCTTGGATACTCTGAAGATTTATTTTCTGGATTCAAACCAAGGATATCCATCAAACCGACCACACATGATGGAGTTTGTGAATCTGTAAGACACTACATATTACGTTTTAGGTCTAAAAATTAGGTAATATAATTTATATTTTAATGAGGATTCTATTATGATAGGGCGGTGTATCATTATCGTCTAAAAAAGGAATGAGGATAGGGGATAAGTATAGGGATGTGAGCAAGTACTATGTCTGGACAAATATCAGGGTATATATAATACAATGTCACTATCCAAACACATCTCAACAAAAGTTACTTATTATCCTAATGATCAATTTTTTTTGTAGTTTCCAAAACAAACAAACAATAATGATTGAGGTTATTATGTTTTTAAATTTATGAAAGAGATCGTTTTCCATCAGCAAACTAGCATCCCTAAAGAGGTATTTTTAAAAACAACTACTAGTTCGTTTACATTATTTATTAATTCTTTATTTTTTTATTTTGCAGTACTACTCTGACTGCTGAATATCCTCATACTCACAAGACGATAAAGATGTGTTCAGAAAAAAGTGGGCCTTATACCTAATAGAAAATTGTACACAAATACAATGAAGATCTGACTTGGGGACATGTACAATTTTTGGTCATTTTTGAGAGGGGTTAAGGGGATCAAAAGATGAAACATTGCTGTATGTAAATGTTCATAGGAAAATTATAATTTTTATTAAATAAAATATCTTTCTCCAAAGAGTCATTTTCCCATTTTAATAGTTGATATGAACTAGCAACATGCAAAAATGATGAACCACTCAAAGGGTCTCTATTTTGTTTAAAATGGACATGATTTTAAGTGAAAACTACAACTGTTCTATGAAAATCCGACCAAACTCATTCATATTACCTTGATATTTTATAAGAATGATCCAAGGGTCCTTGGTGACGTGTACGAGTCAACCCTGCCTCAATCCACGAAATGGTGTGGCCGCTATCACTCAAATGGTCTCTATTTTGTTTAAAGTGGACAAAATTTAAAGTGAAAACAACAACTGACCTACAGAAATCTCACCAAACACATTCATATTTCATTGATATTTTATAAGAATGATCCAAGGGTCCTTGGTGACATTTACGAGTCAACCCTACCTCAATCCGAGGAACGGTGTGACCGCTAGTACTCAAAGGGTTTCTTTTTTGTTTAAAATGGACACGATTTTAATTGAAAACAACAAATGACCAACAGAAATCCTACAAAATGAATTAGGATTGCATTTATCATTTGTAAGAACGATCCAAGGGTCCTTAGTGATGTGTACGAGTCAACCTCACCTAAATCCGAGGCACGGTGTGGCCGCTAGCACTCAAAGTGTCTCTATTTTGTTTAAAATGGACAAGATTTTAAGTTAAAAGAACAACTGACCTACGGATATCTGCCCAAATGCATTCGGATTGCATTGATATTTTATAAGATCGATACAAGGGTCCCTGGTGATGTGTAGGAGTCATCCTCACCTCAATTCGAGGCACGATGTGGCCGCTAGCACTCAAAGGGTCTCTATTTTGTTTAAAATGGACAAGATTTTAAGTGAAAACAACAACCTACCTACTGAAATGAAATAAAACACATTCGGATTGCATTTATCTTTTATAAGAAAGATCCAAGGGTACTTGGTGATGTGCACGAGAACACCCTGCCTCAATCCGAGGCATGGTGTGGCTGCTAGCACTCAAAGGGTCTCTCTTGTTTAAAGTGGACACGATTTTAATTGAAAACAAAAAATGACCTATGGAAATACAACCAAAAGCTTTAGGATTGAATTTATATTTTATAAGAACTATCCAAGGGTCCATGGTGACTTGTAAGAGTCAACCCCGCTTCAATTTGAGGCACGGTGTGGCTGCTAGCACTCAAAGGGTCTCTATTTTGTTTAAAATGGACACGATTTTAATTGAAAACAACAACTGAACTATGGAAATCTGACCAAATGCATTCGGATTGCATTGATATTTTATAAGAATGATCCAAGGGTCCTTGGTGATGTGTACGAGTCAACCCCGATTCAATATAAGGCATGGTGTGGCTGCTATCACTCAAAGGGTCTCTATTTTGTTTAAAATGGACAAGATTTTATGTGAAAACAACAACTGACCTACGGAAGTTTGACAAAACTCATTTGGATTGAATTGATATTCTATAAGAACGATCCAAGGGTCCTTGGTGACATGTAAAAGTCATCCCTGCCTCAATCTATGGCACGGTGTGGCCGCTAGCACTCAAAGCGTCTCTCTTGTTTAAAGTGGACACGATTTTCATTGAAAACACCAACTGACCTACAGAAATCTGACCAAACGCATTCGTATTGCGTAAATATTTTATAGGAACGATCCAAGGGTCCTTGGGGACGTGTACAAGTAAACCCCGCCTCAATATGAGGCACGATGTTGCCGCTAGCACACAAAGGGTCTCTATTTTTTTTTAAAATGGACACGATTTTAATTGAAAACAACAACTGACCTATAAAATCTGACCAAATGCAATCATATTGCATTGATATATTTTAAGAACCATCCAAGGGTCCTTGGTGACGTGTACAAGTCAACCCCACCTCAATCCGAGGTATGGTGTAGCCGCTATCACTCAAAGGGTCTCTATTTTGTTTAAAATGGACAAGATTTTAAGTGAAAACCACAACTGACCTATAGAAATCTATCCATACGCATTTGGATTGCATTGATAATTTATAAAAACTATTCAAGGGTACTTGGTGACATGTATGAGTCAACCCCACCTCAATATGAGGCACGGTGTGGCCGCTAGCACTCAAAGGGTCTCTCTTGTTTAAAGTGGACACGATTTTAATTGAAAACAACAACTGACCTACAGAAATCTGACCAAACACATTCGGATTGTATTGATCATTTAAAATAATGATCCAAGGGTCATTGGTGACGTGTACAAGTCAACCCCGCCTCAATCTGAGGCATGGTGTGGCTGCTACCACTCAAAGGGTCTCTATTGTTTAAAATGGACACGATTTTAATTGAAAACAACAAATGCCCTCCAGAAATCTGACAAAACGCATTATGATTGCATTGATATATTATAAGAACTATCCAAGGGTACTTGGTGACATGTATGAGTAAAACTTTCCTCAATCCCAGGCATGGTGTGACCGCTATCACTCAAAGGGTCTCAATTTTGTTTAAAATGGACAAGATTTTAAGTGAAAACAACAACTGACCTACGGAAATCCAACCAAACGCATTCGGATTGAATTGATATTTTATAAGAACTATCCAAGGGTCCTTGGTGAAGTGTATGAGTCAACCCCTCCTCAATCCGAGGCACGGTGTGGCCTCTAGAACTCAGAGGGTCTATATTTTGATTAAAATAGACACGATTTTATGTGAAAACAACAAATGACCTACGAAAATCTAACCAAACACATTCGAATTGCATTTATATTTTATAAGAACAATAAAAGGGTCCTTGGTGATGTTTACGAGTCAACCTCGCCTCAATCTGAGGCCCGGTGTGGCCGCTAGCACTCAAAGGGTCTCTATTTTGTTTAAAATGGACACGATTTTAATTGAAAACAACAACTGACCTACATAAATCTGACCAAACACATTTGGATTGCATTGATCTTTTAAATGGGGAGGGGGGGTTGTGTAATGTGATCTATCAGGGGCCTCATATATATCAAGTCATGGTTGGCCTGGTATACTAGGGTGATCATGTGTTTGGGTCTATGATACTTATGTGCTTATATCTGGATAAAAATACTCCCATTTGGGAGGCTGGATATGCTTATGGGTCTTATTACTTAAATGAGAATACTCTCATAGGGGAGGGATGAGATGTATATAGGTATTATTCCCCAAATGAGAATACAACCATAATAGTGGGATGAGATTCTTATCAGGAATATTCTCTAAAGGAAAATAATCCCATAGGGGAGGGCTGAGAAGTTTATATAGATTATGCCTCAAATGAGTATACACCCATATTGGAGGGTTGATATGCTTCTAGGGATTATTATTTTGATGATAAAACTCCCATATGGTAAATAATATATGCTTCTTAGTATTATTCCCTAAATAAGGGTACTCCCATGGTATAGGGATGAGATCCTTGTAGGTCTTATGCCTCGGAATTGGAAGAACGCATATGGGTGGTTTGAGATACTTTTGAGGGTATTCCATGGATGAGAAAACTCCCATAAGTGGATTTCCATGATGGAGTATAAATAAAACTCACATATTAGAGGTCAATGATAATTATGTATATAGTGGGGAGACTATGGTATATTATATGTTTTGTGTGGTTCCTATGATGTACTCATAGAAACCCTAACATTGGATGTAGTAGGTATGGTTGATCAAGATTTAATACTTGAGAATCAATGTGTCTTGATGTAGATGGGGTAGGACTTGGTCAAACATTATTTTTATAATATCGACACGAACCTTGTGGAATGCTTGGTAAAAGTTCGGCACTTGGAAAATTAATTTGTGTTTAATAATTGTCATGGATTTGAGGATAAATGATGATTTTTTTATTAGTTTTATTCCAGTTCTTTCTTAACTGGGTTGTGCATATTGACTGATCATGCACTTACAATAGCCTATTGCAGGTTTAATTTTGGGGGTTTATTAATGAGATTCATCCCCCCCCCATGTATGTGCACCTTAGTGTGTGTACAAACCTTATAACTTCTTTGAGGATGAGAACATGATGCATAGTGGATAGAGAAAAGTATAATGATTTATGCATTGATAAAACACACCCATGTGGAGCCTTAGTATTGTACTGGAAAGCCCCCCGGACACCCCCTACCCCCCCTTGGACAGCCACCCCAATCCCTTGAACAGCCCCCAAACCCTTTGAATTCTGAATTGATTTCTTTAAGTACTTGATTAACTTATAAATTATTTGTTAATGGTGTACGAGTATAATTGTTTTATGGGTACACTTGGTCTAATTTCCTTATGATTTATGACTTAATTTGGTATGGGTATACATGCTTTAATTAGCTTATTGAGATGCTGTTTTTTTTGCAGGTGTTCAGGTGTGCTGCTGTAGATTTATCATAGCATCAGAGAGGTCATTTATCAGCTCTCATTTAGTGCTGATAAATTGTGATTTTATCAGCACTAATACAGCGCTGATAAACTACACCTTTATCAGCACTAAAGAATCGCAGATAAAATCTATGTTTATCAGCGCTTGTTTAGCACTGGTAAAGGGTTGTTTTATCAGCTCTTTTTTAGCATGGATAAATTAACCCTTTATCAGTGCCGAGCTTTACAGAACTTTTTAGTACTGTTAAAGCCCATTTTTCGCGCTATAAATTCCCATATTTGTAGTAGTGATAATTAAATGACTATTATGTCATGAGTTGATGGTTACCTTTAAACAAGGGGGCGTTCGGCCGAGGCTGGACCTCAAGACTTTTATATAATTCATGTAAAATGAATAATAAAATGGAGGAATTATGACATTACTACCAAAACAAAGCACTCTCTTGGATTTAGGCTTCACTTATACTTGTATACATTGTCTTCTGAGACATCTGTTGTGCTTTCATTAGTGTACAAAAAGTTTACTACAATTAGTATTGTATATTACATATTATATATATCAACTGATAGATTGTAACAGGACTTGGGTGGTTTCCTACTAAGATACAGTCTCATAATCCATTTGAGTCATGATTTTCGGCCCAAACCAATTATATGATTGCAGCTGCTGATCAGGGAAAGCGCCCAACTACAAGTACTTGATGTGCTACTACAGAGTAGGAGAGAATGGAACTAAGCTCAGGCTTGCAATGCTTCCTAGTATATTTTTATTTCTTCTTTTATTTTTAGACATATATTGTGTATTACTATAGTTTACTTGTTTTGGGTTCTTTCTTAGAACCTATAACATGACACATAATTATTTGTATGGAGTGATGCATGGTTATTTATCTTATCGGTCTTCCACTATTTTATTTCAGTTCTATGTTGTTTACAGATTTTTCTATTTCATTTTTATTTTTTCCCCTATGTTAAAATCTATCAATGTTATCATAGTTTCCTCACAATTACACCTGAGGACCTCACTCTTAGTTTATAGCCTCTAGAATTTGGGGAAATGTGCTTGAGGCCATGTGGCCAATCAGGTACGGGGCACCAGTTGAGTGGCATCCAGATCTGGGATGTTATAAAGTGGTACCAAAGGTTTTTTTTGGTTTTATTTATTTTTTTGGCAATGATATGTATAAATGGTAATGCATGGGATTTTATACTAATCGTTTCTTGATAGTAGCTACCCCGCGTCAAAGGAAAATCCAAATTTCCTCGAATGAAATTGTCTTATTTGGATTTTGAGTTATTATTGTTGATTCAATTTCACCATTGTGTGAAATATTTTTTTATTATGTATATCATTATAGTTCTATTTTTTGCAATCTGATGAGATGAGGGTATTACATCTTAGGCATTATATAGGCACTTTTTATAAATCACATTCAATGCATTATTGCCATGCCCTTTAGAGAGAATTACTGGTTGCTTGTGGTTGTGATAGATGTAATGCTAGATATGAATGATATTTTGATAGGTACCATGATAGATATGCCAGATACTGTGATAGGTGTATTAGTACATGCTATGGTTGAATTAGATGGACACCAAACATTGGTCCTTGAGGTGTATAGTCCCTCCTGTATCAGAATTTTGTGGATCTAATTTCAGCCATGTGATATAGATTGTGTTGTTATATTCTAAATGTGCACATGAATACTTGATTCTTGGGGAGTATGGTAACCCACATATCGGAATTTGGCACAATGTTTATTTATTTTGAATAAATGGTGGTCATGAGGTAGTTTCTGAAGCTTCCTTTCTAGAATTCCCAAAAACATGGTGTGTGAAGCTGTGAGCACATGTCATGTTTTATTCTATTCGGGATGAAATAACTTTCTTTAAGTACACAACATGTACTCAGAGTACAATCTATGTGGTAGGTGACCATGTGACTAATTTATTGAGGGAGAACAAAGGATGATGGGTTTTTTGTAGAATATGCTGTGTAGGATAGGTACACCCCATGTAATATTATGTAGGTGGAACCCGTGTGAGTCTAGCCATGTAGATATACCTAGCTATGAGGGGAAACTTGATTACATGTTGTCTATCATACTAACATTTGTGTACCTAGGATATTTACATGACCACGTCAGAGGACTATATGCCCATGTAAGAGTTTAAGGAGGCACACCGTGTTTAGGTTCTACACACTGTGGAACCAACAATTTTGCACTTTTGAGGATTTTCAAAACTTGTTTAGTTCTTGCAGTCTTGAACTATGTACCTTGAGGAATAATCTTTTAATGGGGGTTATGTTCTTGACTTTATAGTTAAATTCCAACACAATGACATCGAGTAGTATTCCAGAAGGCTGGCAATGAGCATACCCTAGGGGTGGTAATCCATGGGAAATAAGTGGATCCTCCAGTCGTGATAGATGAGGGACGAGTGGTTGCTCTAGACATAGGTGCTAACAAAATTTTTTGTGAAGCATTTATGATATTTATGAAACATTTCAGGGGAACCACAGTCATGACTATTTATGGATGAACAGAGACATGTGTTCCAGCAGTAGTATCCCCCGCGTTTTTTTGGGGAAGGTGGACCACATGCTACAAAGTCATGGATAGAGGCCAATGTATCCATCATGGTTCATCATGATATGCCTTTTGATATGAGGGTCATCATCAGATCTTATATGTTGCAGGATTCCACCAAGAGGGGGTGGGATGTTACCACATAGACAAAGCGTCATTGGAAGATGTCATGGGATGATTTTCAGATAGTCTTCTATGACTAATTATATATCGAGACACTAAGAACTGATAAATTCCATGATTTTATTCATATTTAAGAGGTATCTCTATCAGTTATGGATTACTCTACCCAATTTGATGAGCTTTAGTTCTTCACACCTATTCTGATGTGTAACGATCTGTCAAATTCTAGGCAATTTGAGTATGGACATAGTTATAAAATCTGCTCATAGATGATTATCTTCTGGCTGACTACTGTATATCCTATAGAGAACCAACCTCTAATTACTGAGTGGAATCATAGGGAATATGTAGATGGGATCTAGGGTGTTTGGAACCAAGATCTAGTACTTTTTTGATCGGTATGAGGAAGCGACATATAGAGCTAACTCATGGAGAATATAGAACTTAGAATGTATCTTACGGTGGTCAGGTGAGGTGCTTCATGTGTTGAAGAATTAGGAATACAAAACACAAGTGACCGATGGACGCAGTAATGTAATAATATTTCATAAATATGGTCCATTTTCAGCGTTTGTGTAGGGTGTTTCCACCAGCATTTAGTGAGATAGGGTTTTCACCAACTCCACCTTTAGAAGTAGGGTCAACAACTTCTCAAAAGTCAAGGAACTAGAATACATTAGGAAGATGTATTAGTCATTAACATTGTAGCTAGTCCCCAGAATGTCAGTGAAGGTAGGGTTGGTCAGCTCAGGGTATTCAGGCCGGGTCTAAGGGCTGCGGTATAGGCCAGACTAATGTAGTGCAACAAACCCAGCAAGAGCAGGATCCCAATCCTTCTACTATCAGAGATACTATTCTAGTCCCCTCCATTTTATCTTTTGCACTTTTTGATACATGGTATTCTCATAGTTTCATATATGTTCTCATTTTGGAGAGCCTAGGTCTCTGTGTTTTTACTTTTAATGATTTTTTGATACAAGACACACTATTAGGTATTAGAACTCAAAATGTGCGACTGTCCAAGGAGTGCCCCCTTGAAATTGGTGGCTGTCACTTTATTTGGGATCTCTATATCTTAGAGATTCCAAGATTTGATTTTATACATGTAATGGAATGGTTATTCTTCATTCAATAATTTGTTTATTTTTATCACTACAATGTGAGTTTTACATCAGAATAGAGAATATCATTTCTATATAATGTTGAATGGGATGTACAGGCGAGCCGAGATGGACCCTTGTATTGTGGGCTGAGTAGGATGACAATACATATTTATAGTTTATATCTGGATAAATATGGGGCACATCATATGGATTTTCCACCTATGGTTGATAGTTTTATGGACATATTCCTAGATGAATTTTTAGGTTTACCTCTTGTAATAGAGGTAGATTTCTCTATAGATCTTGTACCAGGAGATGCATCAGTATAAATTCCTCCTTACAGGATGGATACAATGGAGTTTCAAGAGCTCAAGTGGTATTTAGAATATTTGGATACAAAGGGTTTCATCCAAACCAGTACTTCTCCATTTGGTTTTTTGGTCCTTTTTGTTAAAAAGTAAGACGGTACCCACATGATATGTGTTGATTATCGAAATCTAAACCAGTTGAAGACTATGAACAGGTATCCCATAGAATGTATAGATGATCTCTTCAACTAGCTCTATGGAGCGCATTTTTTCTCAAATATTTATCTGAGATTTAGTTATCATCAAGTGCAGGTTAGAACATCATTCATACCTCACACAAACTTTTGGGGTAGGTATGGAATGTACGAGTATTTGGTCATGTCGTTTGGTCTCATGAACACACAACAGTCTTTATGTCATAGATGAACCATGTGTTACATCCTTATAATGACCCATTCATTGTGTTTTTTTGATGTCATCTTGGTGTATTCATATAATCTACACAACCATACCACCCATCTTGATATCATTTTGAGTACAGTGAGAGAGAATCAGTTATATTCTAAGATCACAAAGTTACACTTCTAGATGGATCAGATTCAGTTCATGGGTCACATTATCTCAGAGATAGAAGTATTAGTGGACCCAAATAAGGTGAACCAAGTAGTTACCTGGGAGCATCCCTAGAATGTCTTTGAGGTGCTGAGTTTTCTAGGGTCGGCTGATTACTATAGGAATATCACATAAAACAACTCATACTTTGCAGAGCCAATGACAGTCTCGAAAACGAAGGGTGTGATGTACGTATTGTTAGACTCTTTCAAGATATCCTTTTAGGCGCTAAAAGGGAGATTAACATAATAAGTAATACTTATTTTTCTATAGGCGGGAAAAAATTTAACTGTGTATCATGACACATCAAGTATTAAGCTTGGAGTAGTGATTATTCAGGGGGATCGAGTCATTGCGTATGCGTCTAGGTAGTTGAGGACACTTGAGAGGAACTACCCGATGCACGATCTAGGGATTTTCATGGTTGTTCATGCATTACATTATTGGATAAAGTACTATTTGTGGGAGAATTTTGTGGTTTACATAGACCACAAAAGTCTGAAGTACATATTTACTCAACATGACATAACTCTAAGGTAGCGAAGGTGGGTAGAATAAATTTATTATTTCAACTATGAGCTTTTCTACACACCTAGAAAAGTCAATTCAGTGGCTGATTCACTAAGAAGGTGGACTCATATGTAAGCAGTTTAGTAGGCCTATAGCGAG
This sequence comes from Viscum album, assembly GCA_963277665.1. Lineage (NCBI taxonomy): Eukaryota > Viridiplantae > Streptophyta > Magnoliopsida > Santalales > Viscaceae > Viscum > Viscum album. The sequence continues at coordinate 731,084,993 of OY728166.1, forward strand.
TGGAATATTATGGACTTGTTCTATGAGATGCAATTAGAGGTGCACGACAGTCAATGATAGATTATCCTTGCATCCTTAGATGTTAAATTTTCATTACAGGATAGAGTGAAGATGAGGCATCTGTTGGATTATGAAGGCCTAGTTCTATGAGAGAGTATGTCATGTGAGGACCCTCCCCCTGGTGATACCATCGGTGAGGATGAGTTTATGAAATTATAGGGTTGTACATGGGTTTTGGCCAAGATTTGTGGGGATCTGATGCGGGAATTTCATGATTTTTTTTAGAAAGTGAATCCTAGTGTCACCAAGATGCATCAATATTTACAACCTTAGTACTGGTGGCCATATATGAAGGGATATGTATCTTTTTTTCCATGATATGTTCCACCAGGAAGCTGGTGAAGGAAAAATGTCAAAGACCATTAGGACTTTTGTAGTATCTAACAATGATTGAAGGGAAATAGAATAAAATTATATTGGATTTCATGATGGGTTTATTGACATCACCCTAAGGTAATAATGTAGTATGTGTTTTGGTTTGGAGGATTAGGAAGGTTTCAATTTTCTTGTCGATCAAGGAAACCTTCAATGTCAATAAGTATGGGTGGTTGTACATCTGGGAGACTATATGACTACACAAGGTTCCTCATTCAATAATTTCTGATAGGGACACCCATTTTACTTCTCATTTCATGAAATGGATATAGAGGGATTTGGGTAAACAAGAGATTTTGAGAATAACTTACCACCCCAAGATAGATGGAATGTCTGAATGCACGATTTAGGTGCTGGGGGACATGATTTAGGCATGCATCCTAGCATTAGGGTTACCTTGGAGACACACATAACCCTTATTGATTTCACCTATAAAATTAAAATTTAGGATATTATTTAGATGGATCAATTTTAGACTTCATATGGTATGAAATGATGATCACCCTTGTGTTGGCTAGAGGCAGTAGAGGGAGCGATGCTTGGACCCCGTCCTGTCTAGGAGAGCAATGAGTAGGTTTAGTTGTTTCCAAAGAAATGGATACTATAAAATCATGTCCAAAATCATAAAATGATTGTCGTATAAGACCTTTGGAGTACAATGTTGGGCGAAGAGTTTTCCTACATGTTTCATCGAGGTTGGGACACATGATGATTATGAGATAGGGTAAGCATTCACCAAGATAAGTCTGTCTGTTTAAGATTTTAGAGAGTGTTAAGTCGGTTGCATATTTATTGTAGTTACCTCAGAGGTACTAGTCTATTCACAATTTATACAACATTTATTAGTGGAGAAAATAATTTTCAGACCTGTCTGGCACCATTCATCCCAATGAAGTGGAGTTTCGGGAAGATGCATCCTTTGAGGAGAACCCCATTTGTATTATGGATCGTGGCATGAAGGTTCTTCATTCCCTGTCTGTTCCTTTGATACAGGTGATATGGATAGATGAAAGAGTGCCAGATAAGACTTAGGAAATGGGGATATAAGTATGATCATAGTGGCTAGAGTTCTCAAATAGTTCTTTATCACACTTGTAAGGGAAATTCAGGGACAAATTTCTTTAAGGGGGGAAAATTTTTAAGAACCTGGTTCTTCCATTGAGGTATGGATATTTCCTTTCCAATTTTTACTTATGAAAATGGGGGAAAATAAATCAAAGGTAGGTTGTAGGCCTGTTACATGATGTGACTAAGGACTACACAACATGTACATTTAGGGTGTCACTTCATTATATATTCAATAGTGTTGCACGCTCACTTTTAGGGTGTCACTGGACTGAATAATAATCCTTGTTATTTCCTATTGATAATTAGGTAATTAATTAGATGATTTAGAAGGATGTTTAGGGTTTTAAACCATTATTAGGGGCCACCCCATGGGAGTATTTCTCTCAGATGGTAGTTTGGCCAAGAATGCATTTGAGGATTTAATTGAATTTCCATTCTGGGTTTTTTAAAATGATCTATATATGTGATATGATTTTTCCCACATGAGATAACTAGCTTCATAATCCATGTGATAGTTTAATTTTCATGTGATACCTATTATGTGAACTGTGCCCATGTGATTTTTTTAAATTTTATTCCATGTGATAGTTTAATTCACATATCTTTCTTTAGTTGTGGAATTGAATCTAAAAAATGACGGATAATTAGCAGTGGGTGAGCCATAGTCTTAGTTTGAAACCAAGGTCGAGCTTATGTGACTAATTTCACCTTATGTATACCTTGGGTGAATGAGGGACTCAGTTAAAAGATGGTGGATGAGCACAATAGGAAATTTTTTAAGGGTTGTGAGTGAGCCTTGCTAGGGTGGATGGGCTCATTGAGGATTAATTTAAATTCCTAGAGAACCTAGGATCCATTGAGGGATACCCAGGCTAGTCGCTATTGGAAAATTATTAAATTACTATTTTGTCATGAGTTGATAATGACCTTTATACAGGGGGTTGTCAGGCCAAGGACGAACATCGAGACTTTTTTATTTTTGATGGATCTTTAATGAGGAAATAGAATACTTATGTTTTGTTTTCCAAGACAAAGCTTATGTTTGGATTCAGTATTCACTTATACTTGTTTACATTATGTTTTGGTACATCTTTTGTGATTCCTTTTGAGTACCCATTGTAAACTACTTTCACTATTGTACATTACCTTTTATATATATACAAAGACATATTTTCACTGATCATTTTTGGTTTCCTACTTAGATTTAGTCTCACATCCTATTTAAATCATGCTTTAGGGTCCTAACAGATTATATGATTTTAGGGGTTGATCATGGAAAGATCCCAACTACAGGTACATGATGTGATACTTTAGAGTAGGAGAGAATGTGACCAATCCGAAGCTTACGATGCTTCAATGTATATCTCTGTTTCTTTTTTTACTCTTGAGACATATATTGTGTATTGCTATAGTGTATTTATTTTTCATTATTTCTAAGAACATATAACATGATGCGTCATCATTTATATGGAACGATGGTTGATTATTTATCTTATCAGTCATCCACTAGTTATTTCAGTTGTATGTTGTTTACTACTTCCGCTATTGTGCAATTATTTATTCCGATTAGTTACAATCTGCAAATGAGAATATAGTTTCCCCTCTATCACCCCTTATTCCCTTGCTACTAGTTAGAAGCCTCTAGAACATGGGTAAATGTGCTTAAGGCCATGTGGCCAACATTATGTGGGGCACCCGTTGAGTGGAATCTGGATCTGAGAGGTTACAATAATGAATTAATATAAACTGTAATATGATATCCTTATTCCTTATAAAGAATAAGATCTTGAACCTTTGTATCTCTCTGTATCCATAGAAGAAGAGGAAACCACCTTGTTGGTGGAATTTTAAGTGATTATTGAGGACTGTGAATACCTACCTCTCTCCAGTGATAATAAACTCCAAGGTTCACTTTCCACTGATGGATAAATTCATCATGATCCAATTCATGGATATGATCTATTATTTAACTCCACCTCTTCTAATTTTATTGAATAAAAATTGAGTATCACACTTTATTGTTTTTTAATTTTTTTATTTTGATAACTTTTATTCTTAGTTGGATGAAGATGATGAAAATTACAATACAAAGGTTGCGAAATATATGGTGCTTCAAAAATGTATTGAAAATTTATTATAATAAGTCCATCAGGAGATCCAAATAGTTCTTCATAAAGATAAATAGTCAATATCATCTTATATTGATGGGGGGTTTTGAAATTAATTCCTCAATTTTAATTTTTTTTCAAATTAAATAACATTTTATCTTTACCTTGGAATATTCAATTGATGAAGTATATCTTTTCTACCCTTGTAATGTGAAGTACGAGTTTTCAAATTGATAACTAATAAGAAGTAGGAATCATATTTAATCAAACCCCTACAATTAATGTTATATGACATTTCCCTGGGGGTGTATATCCCTATATCCCTCATAAACTGAAAGAAATGAGTGTAAGATGTAAGGAACACCACGTGGAGTTTCAAATAAAATAAACACCCCCCAACATCTGATTATGTATAACTACTGGTAATTCCCTTTTAGTGGTAGTCAAAATGAATGTCTGACATAGGGGATCAAAACAAGATTTATCATTCAAATATTTTCTTTTCATTCAAGGAATTATTTTAAATTTATTTCTAAATAATTAGTTTTGTGAATATAATACGATGAAACCATATTTTACTCTTTTTTATATTTAATTACATGGTACCTGGGCTTTTATGATTGATTTTATTTTATAGTCCAAAAATTATTTCGTAAAGTGGCATGAAGGAAATGAAAGTGTTTTTTTGGATGACTCACCTCATGGGAATCAATTTCACATCATTAACTGGAAAAAATAAAACTCAAGAAAATTATATTGAAGAATCATTTGAATGGGAGTGTGAATTATAATTCCTTATTTTAATTTATCCAGAATATTTTTAATCTTTTTTAATATAGAAAAGAAATTTTATTCCCCACCTTCAATTATTATACTCTAGTGTCAATTTATAAGGCATGAACTTTCATAGGATAATCATTATTATTTTTCCAAATCTCCACTAATTAGATAATTAGATGAGTTAAGTGGGAAATGAATGAGATAAGTTAACTATTATGGAATGAATCTAAAAAATCACTATTTTTTGAGATGAGTAGATTTTATTAAAGTAAGTATTTCTTAGTTTTGATTGTTTTGAATTTATAAAATAGATTCTTATTGAGGTTTTTATGTATTGTGAAGAATAATTTTCATAATATTATTATCTCATTCTAAAGAGGATTTCAAAACCAATATATCCCATTATTTCAATAGTATATATCATGATAAACTCATATTGTTTTTCTTATATATATTATTTAGAATCTTGTCAAAGCTATAGATGGGTATAATAAATAATAATATGATTGACACATTTTATTATTTATCCAAAAAACCTTAGAACCACCTTGACACTGATTCATGACTTTTCCCATTAAATCAATGAATGACCCTTTTGAAATGAGACACATTTGAACATAAATATATCAATTATTACCCTACTCATAGTAGGATTCATGATATTGAAATAACTAATTGTGGGGGAGATGTTATTCATGGCAGATGTGGATGTAATTCTATTATGATTATTTTTTGGTTTTTTGATGAGATTTTCGGAGAGGCCAGGTTATCACACATTTCACTTTATTATCCACCTCTCCTACAAACCAAATTAGAAAAAGATTTTTTTAAAATTGTTTGATGTCATGGGAGGATAAAAATTACCATTTCCAGGCTAATGATATGAGGATCATATAGTAATTGGTGGTACGTGTGATATTTTTCATAGGAACCACTTTGAGGAATGAAAATAAAAAAAACAAATAGATGATAAAATCAATAGAGGGATATTCATTCATTATTCTTTCCCATATCCCGTTCCCACAATGATCTTTGAGGTGTGGGGAGATGAAATACTCATAATTATAGTAGTATTTAATTGGTATTATATTTCTATATCATGTATTATGATTAATATTCAAGTCTCCTTTTGAGCATTAAATATTTATTACACACCTAGCTTATGCCTCAGAGACATTTTAACATTGATGTAAAGTATTCCTAAATAATTTAAAACTCTGTCATTACATAGTACAAATTCTATATGACTTGAAATCTTATAGTATTTCCCATGTACTTGAGGTATGATCATAATTTAATTTCATTTATTACCATGAGTCATGAGTGAAAATAAATCAATATATATAATATTGAAATTGGATTGAACATTAATGATGAATTATGATATTTATGTTAAAAAAAATACTAAGTATTGTTATTTCTAAAGAAGGAATATAAAATGAAATATTATATTTTTTCTTTTAAGAGTGAGGCATTCGAAGAATTTTTTAGTGTGATATTTGAATGTTTATCTTCCATTGACAGAATATTTTTTTTTCTCTTGAAATTTAAATACTTGTATAATATAGTTTATTTTTGATGTTTTTTAGATTACATGCTCGAGGAGAAATATGCACTATGTTTGGTGGAATACAAATAACCATTTTGTTCATTTTCATTAGATTAAAAATTGGTCTTGGATTTTTATTAATTAATCTTTCTGGTATTTTATGGCTTTTTTATGATATCATACAATATATGACTAAAAATGACAAAACGGTGATGAATTTGTGATGAAAATGACATCCCATGATGAATGATAAGTTATGGTCCATGTCCAAAGATCAAAATTTAAGATTTATGTGGAATCATAGACAAAAGTTCTTCTAATCAATTATTCATGTTGCAAATGGTCTATAAATAATGTGATGTATTGAAGGGATTCAATAGTTGAATCCAAAGCATGAAAAAATACTGTTGGATATGATATACAAAAACTCACACCGTGTAACATGGTTTCATGCTGTCTACCTTTATGGCCAAACATAGATTCCATAAATTTTGAATAAATTAATTTTGAATCACACTTTAAAGGCCCCATTATGATTAGGATTGATTAAGAAGGATTTATTGATGCATTTATGGAGAATTAAATAAACATCAGTGTGAATTATTCCTATAACTAGTGGATCATGAGGGATTGGATAAATATATGAAGATTCCAGTGTTCATCCACTGAACTTGGGAGAAGGCTATTGGATATATTTTTCTTGGTATTTAGGTATTAAATTTTATTCCATGTAGTTGAAAATTCATATTTTTTTATAAAGTTTATATTATTTAGATTTCACTATATATATCTCACTCTATCTCCCAAATACAACATTAACTATTACACTCACGATGGTTAGTCATTGACACAAGGCTTGGCCTTGTTCGGGGATTCATTTTGTTCAAAAGTACTTTCACTTTAATTTTTTAATGTTTTAATATTATTTTTTTGAATATGATACAAGATTATGGGTATAGTAATCACCGCCTGAAAGAAAATTCACATTCATCACTAAAATTAAATTTAGATTCTTTCCATCCATTATTTCTTATAAAATATTCATAGTTTATATTTGAGGGTGCTCAGAGGGACGGAATAGTCTATGATGTAGCGGATTCTAGTAAGGAAATCCAGTCTCAATCGAGGTGTTTATCTTACTTGGATATTTGAGGAGGTGAGATTTGGGGTTCGGAAGATATCTCCTAAGCATGAAAAATTCTACAATAAATAAATTATCGAATAGTAATTCACGAATTTGATTTCAAAGATGAGAGATCGAACTAAATTTTAACAAAAAATATTAATAATGATGGAACTCAAGTAACCAATCCCTAAGAACAATACATTTTTTAATTATGTCCATTTTTTTAAATATTCATGTTATTGTAGTTTAAAATTTTATTTTCATTCAATTTTTAAATATTTACTTCATTTTCATAAAATAAAATAACTCATAAAAATAATTATAATAATTGAGTTTTGAATACTGATAGAAACACTAAGAAACTCCTCTTGTGGGACAAACCTAGTCACCCATTATTCTTCACTACAAAAATAAATTAAACCTTTTCACCACATTGTGATATACAATTCAGAATAAATCAGAAAGAAATTACAGAAATAGCTCAAAAAATGTCAATAGAAAGTCATTATAATTGTCAAACCCATCTCCATTTCACCAATGAACTGTATAACCACATTACCGATGATAATAATAACCCACAGTCACATGGGTTACACCTATATCATTCCCAATGAACCACATGAATTACCCAAAGACAATAAAAATTATCTATAACCATATAATCATGTTCATTAAACCCCAAAACCACACAAACATTCGAGATAATATATTCAATAAAAAATAAATCAATTCCAACACATGATTTAACCATGATATTTTTTGTTAATTATGAAAACTAAAAGTGGTTCCATTCCTGGTTGGTCAAACAACCCAATCCATCCCAGATCATCACAGGACACATAATTATATGAATATCATAGGAAAAATCAATATATCACTTAACTGGATTTAGATAATCTCTAGTTTATTCATCCCCAATTACAAGAAATAATATAATCTACCAAGAACCAAAAAATTACAGTACACAATCAATATAATGTGTAAAATCAATGAGTAAAATTGAATTAAATATTCTATGGTAGTTATCCTTTCCCAAAAAATGATCTATTTAATGAATAGAATAAATAATATAATATAATTTGAAAATTTATCCCAATGGGAAAGTAATAATAAGAGAGAGAGAGAGAGAGACGAGAATCAGTGCGTAACAATTGTAATGCTGGTAAAAATTGTACAACCCTGCCATCATATTGAATTTATTCTAATTAATTAATTATTTTAGAAAAACTAAATGTAAGGCATGTCACTATATGACCCCCTTTATTATGCTGAAATTTTGCGTCATAATTTTTACAATGTGACCCCACAGATCATGATGTGATTCCCCCTCTAGATTATCATAATAAATTTTGGTAAAGTACAAAACCCCTTACATAATCACTGTTGGGACCTTTATATATCGATCCCAACATATTTACTCTTTATGTAACATATGGAATATTTTTGAAACCATTATGTATCATCACTTTTGAATTACTGAGTAACACATCAATACATACATTTATCCCCTAGAAAAAACTTATATTAAAATAAATTCAAAACTTATTTGAATCCCACAACATCTCTTACCCTTTTGTATCACAAGGTACCCTTTGTAACCCTTATGTATCACACTCTTGAATATCATAGGGAAGACTATTTCATTGTCAAATATCACTACCCTCGGAGACGCTTAAATATATATAATTGACCACTATTTATTTTTATTTCAATATGGAAACTCTTATGAATTCAATATAAAATATTGGTAACCCTTCCTATTGTATAGAAATAACACTTTGTAAATTTACTTTTGAAAAAAAAATCAACTCATTTTTTACATGTTTTTAACATTTCTGTATCAATTGTTACAATTTTTTTTAAAGAAATGATTTTATTTTTATCGGATCTGTCATATTAAATTTTTTAGATCGATATTTATCAAGTATAATGGATAGAAATTTGAAATGTATATTAGATGAACATGGAAAATGTTAATTGACTGGGATGTTTATAAATCATATTATACATAGTATAAAAAAATATAATTGAACAGAGTTCTATAATGTTTATAGAAAAATCCATATCAGACAAATATGTACTCGACTACCGGATGAACACATACTATGCCTTCTAGATTAAGACTTACTAGGTTCATTGGTTGAATTTTTTCATTTCAACAGAATGCCACATTCAATCATTATAATGGTTCTACATGGAAATTACCATCAGACAATGTGTAGAGATACTAGAAGTGGAAGAAAATATGTCTAATGGAATTGTAACTACCCCCAATAAATGTGGCATCAGACCATTGTGGGTTGTCTATAATGGATTTCAACCTCATTGAGAAGATACTAATGTTATATGATGTCAATATTTGGATGAAATTTTGTAACAAACTATTATTAAGAGTGATTCACTTGTATCATTTTATAGTTTTCTTAGGAACTTATTTGTGAGGTTATCTTGGTAAATGAATTTATATTATTCAAATATAATTTTTTGTTTTACCGTTTTGGAAAACATCTTGGGTATAGAGATACATAGTTAGTCTGATTGGTTTGATCAAGGGTTCCCATGGATAGGGTAGCAGAATTTGTATAATCGACCTGAATGAGAGATTCCATGGATAGAAAGATATATCTTATAATAGTTCTAAACTCATCAATACATTTTTTCATTCAAATATATTTCCTTAACACTCATGTTTAAAGTGTATTCCTTTACTTATAAATGTTGTATAATTTTTTATTTTATTATTTAAAAATGTTTTTGTTTCTTTTTTTTACCCTTTTATAAAAGATTATTACTTCTATTTTTATTTTTTAGAAAATATTATATTCTGTATTATGAAATATTTTTAAATTTGAATACAAATTATATGAGTACAAATTATTATATAATAAACATTCATAAATATGTTTTAAAATTTCATATTTAAATTTTATAAATTATAACTCAGTCTCCCACACCAATATTTTTGTATATTTTTTTCTTGTTTGATCCAGAAATTGGTATCAAAGGAGGTGTATACAATTATATCCTTCTTACAATAACCATTTTTTAAAGAGTAGATTATATTTTTTTTAACAAATTTTTTTTATTGATTGTAACACCTCGCAATATTAATCCAAATAGACCACTAATATTTTATGGTGATGACAATGATTACTTGTTTGAGAGAATTCATTTGTTTACAAACATAGTGGTTGAAAATTTTTTTATGATGACTAGAAAATATAAAATTTATTATAAGAAATTTACATATTTTGGTAAATAAGAAAATTCGGAATATCAACTAAGCTATTGTGTGATAAATACTATGTTTTTCTTAGTGTCATTGATTATAATCTATCATATTTATTCATGTGATAAAAATAATAATATTGCGTGAAAAATAGAACTTAATCATTTTGGAACCTCTATATTTTTTAAATGAGAATATCTATGTTGTGAGACAATTATTAATCTTTTAATTTCTTACAATGTGAATCAACTTCAAAGATGCATCTACATTTTATAGCTATTTTGATTATCTTGAAATATCTTGTCGAAAATAAATTATCTATGAATCAGTTCATAGAAAATATTATCATAATTGTTATAAAGGAAATTTAGTCTAGGATTAAAAAGATAAATGATACTAAGAACCTAAAAAAGATGATATTGGAAGATATTATTGGAACCCTCATGCCGTGTGAGAGTAGGTTTAAAGGATGTAGAGAGAATGAAATAGAGAAAAATTATGTTCATTTTTTCTATATATGTTATACATAAATGAAAGGTAAATATTGTGAGATGGTTTATAGATATTTTATGTCAAATAATATTGATAAAGTTGAATTAGATACTTCTTCCATATATGAAAGTGATATTCAAATCGCTCATTTATCAAGGATGGTGATAAGAATAGTTGGAATGAAATAATTCTATTATAAATATATAAAAATTCATAAGAATATAAGTAATAAAAAATAAACAATTGAAATGATTTTAATGATTATAAGAAACCAATGAATATCAGACAAGATTTTCTGAGGTTATAGTAGAATGATAAAATATCAATAATATTCATTAAGAACTAAAGAATGAAGGTTTTGAGAGCTTTATATATGTAGAGTTCTAGTGGTCAGGATTCATATTCAAATAGTTCTTATGTTGAATATAATAATGATCATAAATTTATGAGTTCCTATACTGGAATTCCAAACACCAAAACAATGCTACATATAGATGTTATATATTGAATCCCTTAAAAATATAACCATGTATTCTATTTAACATGGATAAGATGAATAATATTGTTTTACTTATTTAGAATAAGATATGACTATCACATATAATGATTAGGGTATCATACATTGTTTTTAGATGACTATATAAAAAAACATTAGTGAAAAAATAATAAACCTATAAAGGTAAATGACTGTTCTTAGATAAATGTTTGTAAAAAAAATTATATAATTTCAAAAAATGCTTTCTAAATGTGTAGTCTTACTTCAGAGTTAGATAAAAATATATAATTATATATCAAACAATGAAGATAATATTGTATTTGTGAATATAAATTTTGAAATACTAATTCTGAGTAAACTTTTATCACCCATAAACCATATTTTTCTTTTAATGTGAAACATTTAAAGGGTATGAGTGAACCGAAATAACTCCAATTGTTACAAATTCAACCACTAGAACGAGCACAAACTTCAAATTCAAATTTCAAAATACCGCCAAAAAATTTTCAAAATTCAAAATTAAAACAGAACAAACACCACCATAATTAGACCATGAGCCATCCTGTGTCAGTCTTTCACCATCGATCACACACTACCAACTATCCCCATCGTCAAAACCAGAGCCGAACACATCCACACCATCAAGAAACAAGCCGTTGTAACCATATTCATCCCAAAACCGCGTACTCAGACACACATTCCTAAGATCCTTGAAATCCTCTACATATCTCCTCCTTGGAAAGAGAGGGAGAATTATAGATCTAGAGCAGTGAATGAAACAGGTGACTTCATTCCTAAAAAAATATTAAGATACCTTAGAACTAACAACATAGAAGAAATCCAACACAGTCACCACCATCAAAGACAAACCCGAAACAACAATTATGCTGCAAGAGATGACGCACCACTATGGTGGATGACCATCAGACTTCAAACAAGAGCCACATGAGCAACATGCCTTGATTTTCCATTTGGATCAGCCCAAACCATATTATGTTAGTGCAATATGAGACACTACCAGAACCCACCCCATAGAATCCTTCACTATGAAAACCCACACCCGTAACCAACAACCAATAGAAAATTAGAACAAACCCATCACAAAACAAAAAACCATCAAAAAATACTGAAATCCACATCAAAACATGACACCAATTACAGAAAAAATAGGGATTTAACTCTTGGAAATACTAAAAAAACAAATATTGGAGTGGAAAGGGGATCAGAACCCTAAAAGAGGATGGGGACTCTTGGAGATCCAGGGAATCCAGAATGTGAAGCCCAAAAACTCCTTGAATCAGACAATCCCACTCTGACTTGGAAGGGAGAAGTTGACCATGAGTTCAGACTATAGAAGAGGTAGACGAGGATTATCCAATGTGCCATCAACCACTCACTGCCGAAGCAGCACACATGAATCCACCAACGCCGAAAGAGATATATCCAACAAAGAGAATTAGTCTGCGGAGAAACTAATGACAGAAATGATGCACAAGCAAGGGAATAGAAGGGGAAAGAAGTTGGTTCCATGAGGTAGTGCTCCAACGTGAGAGGAAGAAACCCTAAGGGAGGATAAAACCACTCGGGAAGAAATATTATAACAATTTAAACATATATTTGATATCACAAAGGAATACCTATGGTATTGTTTTCAAATAAACAAACCAACAATTTTAGTAAAATTATTGTGTATTAAAAATTGAACCCTTTTACAAAAAATGTCAAATATGTGGATATTATAAAATAGATTTCCATTAAATTGTGTAGAATATTTTGGATTTAATAAATCATATATATATAAAGAATTATTATCAATTCAATATAATAAATTTTAGAATATTGGGAACCATAATTTTATATTCACTAATAATTCTAGACCTAATAATGTCATGGATCCAAAAACATAATTTTTTTATGGGAGAAAGGTTGTGTTCGATAAGAAATACCCATGGTACATGCATAGTAATTTTAATTGGCATATAACTAGAAACAAAACATTATTATACAAGATAATAAAGACTATGTGTGGTAAATTAACTTTTAGAGACAACACTCAATGGGAAATATGTGTTATCATTGATATAGAGTTTCTTAGAAATGATTTTATTTCCCATGAATTATAAATTATCGGGATTAGGATTAATATCATAAAAATATATCAATTATGTGATTATAGTTATCAATTGAACTTTATGACTGATAAATTCAATGTTCAAAGATCACATGGTAAATTTATTCATATTTCTGATATGCACGACAATGTTTACACTACAAATACAGAAGACCAAAAGATCCATGATCTACCTTTACTATATGAAATAGAGGAACAATGTTGGTTTTTTTAATAGAATTCTATGATAGTGTAATGTGATATTGTTATCCAAACATTATATGAATGAACTGGTCAGTGATATATCAAATATTAGGTTTATTTCTAAAAAATTCTATGAACCTTGTCAATATAATAAGAAACAGATGTCGAGATTTAATTCTATTATTAATGTACAAAAAACTGAATATTTTGTGTTAATGCAGATGATTCTTTTGCAAACACAAACTCAATGTATTTATAGAAAATAAAATATATACGTCTTTTTTAATGATGACACCATATATATATTGGTATATTTTCGTTCTAAAAAATCATAAAACCTATATTGTTTTAAATCATTAAAGACCATGTTAAAAATTATAAATACTTACCTTTGGTTACACTTCAGATTGATCAAGGTAGAGAATATGAAAACCTTTATTTTGAAACATTTTTTAATAGAAAATTCATTACACATAACATTTCATATCCTAGAAAACCTCATTAAAATGGTTTAGTTGAATGAAGAAATAGAATTCATCAAGATATTACTAGAACCATTTTGAGTGAATACTTAATTTATATTTTTTGGGATGAAGCTGTTAGTATTTCTTATCATGTTATAATTAAATTTTTACCGAAATTGTTTCTTAATAAAACACCATATCAGTTATAGATAAGATGAAATCCAAAAAAATCTTACATTATAGTTTTTGACTATAAAACATTCATATTGAAAAGTAAAGAAAAAAATAATAAATATAATCGAATAGATGATGAGTGAATTTTTCTTGGATATTTTTAATAAAGTAGGACTTATTGTATTTTTATTAAATGAAACAACATAAGTGAGGAAAAAATTATTGTAAAATATAATGAAACTGGGTATTTTTTATCAACCTGAAACCGTATCGCTGGATGATGTTTTCAAAACAAATTTTAGACCCATATTGAAAAATTCATCACATTGAAGTAAAATGAAATAAATTTTATAATGTTTCCCATATAGATAAAATTAATCATTTTATTCAAAAATATCATTTTACAAACCCACGGAACAAGATGATATTATGGAATCACCCACCGATAATATCACTGGAGATGTATAAAAACCTATCATAAAAAGAAATTACTAAAAAAGAATGTTAAAATTTGGAATTATTACCTCAAATTTCATATAAAAATATGGATAAAGATATTGGTGATAAATACTGGATAAGGGAAATATATGATAAATATAATGAGTTTTGGATGAAAAAATTGTAGAATTTGGCTGAATTTCTTAAAGATCATACTATGATTATAGAAAAATGGTTTCCTCATAAAAATAGTAAAAATGATTAACACTAAGAAATAATTAAAATCTTTTTGCTATGGTTTATAATCAGTAAGAATTTATAAATTATAAAAAAATCCATAGTATCTAGAATAAAATCATTTGGTATACTTCCACCCATTGCAGTGTAGTTAAATTTTACACTTTACCAATGGGATGAAGTATTATTTTCTTAATAGATATGTATAAGAGGAATTTTATATAGAATAACAACTTGTTTTCAAATAAAAAATCTATAGAACATGTTTTTCAATTCACTATGGAACATTTTGGAATAAATAAATCCCCACGATCCCAGTACAACTAACTTTCCATAGTTTTACTTCAAACTGATTTTTTCAAGGGATTTGTTGATCAAACTATTTTTATAAATTTTTTATATTAAACCATGATTTTTTAATTTTTTTTAATGAAATTATATGTTTTTAAATAAAAAATCAATTTTTATTCCTTTCTGAATCTTATGAAATTGATGTTTGAAATTGGCATTATGAGAGTACATACTATTTTCCATTGTTTTCAAATAAAAAAACAAAAAAAAAATTATTTTCTCAAACAAAATATATATTCTTTTTAATTATAATTTCTATGTATGCAAAATATAAAAACATGTGTACTCTTATTTGAATATAAAAACATTATATCATGATGGATTTAAGAAAATAATTTTTCAATAACTTCTTTGAGGGTTGATTAAATGTTTACCATACCTTATAGCTACTCAATCATACATAATGTTTTTATATTCATATGTGTGATATTTAAATAAAATTAAAAATACCCCCATCTAAAAATTTCTAAATTAGTTTTAATTCTATCAAATTGACATTGGAATATATATTATTTTAGTATTTATGAAATGATACTGAACTAAAAACTGTTATAGATAATGAATTTAGTGGATGTAAAATGAATAGTTGAAGTACATCTAGAAAATGTACATTCATAATAGAAAATTTAATTTATTGGTCTTGTAATAAAAAAACATAGTTGTGCTTTACACTATAGAAGATGAATATATAGCCTCTAAAAGTTTTTGTGCTTTGGTTTTTCATATGAAACAAAAGACTCATTTATTTTGGAATTTGTTTTAGTGAAACACGAGTATTGAGAAATGAACCTTGTGTTTCATCATTATATAACCCATAAACAAATCACTCATGATAAAATAACATAGATATAAGACACTATTTAATTTAAGATAACACAAAAAATGTAGATATTGTATTCCAGTTTTTTGGAAAACAATATCAATATACTTATATTAAAAAAACACAATTATGAAATATTTCATTTTATTAAAACCAGATCTTGGTAAGATTAATATAAAATGATCATTAATCCACATACAATTTTACAAATATATTTATAGTGAAAAACATTTTAATAAAGGGGAATAAATTTTCCTGACTTCATTTTACATACCATATTTATATATGAATTTTATAAAAAATCATGTTATATTGTTTTCTAGAAACATTTATATTTCATTGGAATGATATTTTCCCAATATTTTATTAAAAACTCTATTCTTCTATCCTTTTACTATATAGTTGATAATTTCAATTCTCCAATAAAACAATTGAAAAAATGTATTTTTTTCATTGACACAATGTTTATTCCCGTGCTAGCCATTTCATACTATTTATAATATTGGATGAATCCATTTTAAATTTATTTAAATGTTTATGTTTCTTCAGAATGATGTTTTTTTAGATAGACAGAAAAATTATAGTTCATGTTATAAAGGATGGAGAGTTAAAAATAAATATAATTTAAATAAATCATTATCATCTTTCTAGATCAAATATCAACCAACTGATTAGTGTTATGTCAAATAATATCTCTCCTAATGCCGATATATTGTACTAGGGAACCAAAGATTTTATTACTATCTATTAGAATCGGTGTAATACACTTATAATTTAGTTTCTTCTAGTTTTTTGGATTTAGGTTTTCCTATTTCACTTCAAGTTCAACTAATAACTCTACATGGTTTATTTAGAGGAAATTTCCTTGATGGATTATTTTAAAGAAAGGGTAATTGATATATATTATTTTAAAATGAATGATTACAGTCTTAACTCATTTATCTAAAGTTTCAAATCTCGCTATATTTCAAAAGATGATTTGGATATTCATTACTCATGTATAGTGAGGTGAATCAGTATAAGACTGTAATTTAAAAAAGTATATGGTTTAATGTATATATATTTCAGTCTCTTTAAAAAAATATGATTTTAATATTAAAAAAATTACTATGTTAGTTGAGATACCACTATAAGATTAAGAATCCTTTATTACTCATAATATTACAGAAAATAATTGATTTTTTGAAAAAGAGATTACAGATAAAACATTATTTTTCTTTATATAAAATGGTAATAAAACTATAAAGTATTGAATCAAATGAAATTATTGTGTCTCTATGGGAATAAAAAAATTTGTTAGAAGGAATAGTGATAGAGGTACATTTAATGTTCAAGTCATCTCTGTTTTAGATTTTAATTATTACATGAGGATGATTAATATAGGGATTTTTAGGTTGATCTTTATTGGAGAAATTAATATTCTTTTTTAATGGTTAATAACTTTTTATCCCAATATTTTCAATAAGGTTCTTATTATATTTATGAAGGATAAGAACATTAAAAATGAATCCATTTCATTCAAATAAAAAACCTCTTATTTTAGTGATGATACTATTGAAAATAGGAGTCTTGATTATTTCATTTCATTGAGAATGTTCAATAAAATGTAAATGAAGGAATCATAAACATATGATCTTGAATCTCTAAAAAGGAAATTTCAAGAGAAAACCAATGATGGTGATTCATCTTGAAAATATTCAAACTTTCCAATGAAAAAAATAGAGACTATTTGTGATGAAAATTTCTCATAATTTGGAATTAATAAGAATGATAATAATTAAGGAGATCCATATATTAGATTGGGTATGGTTGAGTCAGTATAATATAATATTTTTTTAAACAATTTTATTGAATTAGAGAGGTAAAAATAAATAATTAGTAAAAAACAATAAAGTTATGGAGAATGAGATTTCTTTAGGGAAATCAAGTAAATCATGAAGAAGTAGTAAGGGATGAGGAAGTAGTTCCTCCAAAAATAATTATAATGAAGGAAGAGTAGATAAATCCTTTTTCTATTTCACCTTTATTAGTTTCTCCTCCATTTTTCCCTACATAGATTCATGGAATATTCCTTCTTAATAAGTTCCTAGAACTACTAAAAGGGAAATGTGTAAGGAATTTTTTGTACATGATCAAGTCAGTTATGATAAAGTTGGTGAGAAATTTAATATAAATAAAGTTAATAGACTAAAGAATGCTTCTAAGTCATATTCTCACCCAATATAATGTACTTGTGCATATGGGTTGTAAATGATCTTGAGGAAAAAGTATTATTTATTAAATAATAGAACATATTATTTGAGTATGATGAAACCTATACTTGTTCTTTAACATCATTAAAATATTAATTATAAAAATTATATTATATAATTTCTAAATTGGATGAATCTTTAGATAATGAGAAGAAATTTTCAAAATCCAAGTCTCCAGGATGTGTTGTGGACAATGAAGAAGTTGGTTTTGTTTAAATATCCAAATCCAAGTCTTTAAAATAGAGGAATCTATTCTTCCAGATAATTGGGAATTAATATTTTTTTATGGATATAGTGACTATAGAAAATATATTTAATGTACTAAATCTATGTTAAGGTAGATGAAGATAATTTAATTAAATTATGTTTTTAAAGGATCATGTCACGTCCCGTCCCCTGGGGCCCATGTCGGGACTACCCCAAGCCTGCCTTCCAAAGGCCAGGGCCTGGCGACTAGCACCGAAGGCGTAATCCCTAAAACTGGGAAGGCATTGCCTTTATAACCTGTAACACACAAAACCAAGAACACAGAAAGATATGAACTCAAGTAAACTGAATATTAAATAGAGTGAGTACAATTAGTAAAAAGGGGCCAGAATACAAGACCAAATAGAAAGTACAAGGAAAATTGGTAAGTACAAGATAGGTGAAAGTAAAAGTAACTAGAACAGATCATATGATCACCATCCATGGATCCTAAATGAAGGGTAGGTACAGATCTTGATTAGTCGTCTCTGCGCTACGCCCCGTCTAGGTCCACCTCTGAGCTACCTTCAGTCTTGGTACCCTCATCCTTAGTCAACGATGTCTGTCGTCTGTATCCAACACAACAAGGTACGGGCATAGCCCATATAGGGTTGAGTATAGAGATACTCAGTAGGGACCCTAAGACACTCGAGGTCTCACCAAATCCACCAAGGATAAACCAAAATGTATGAATTCAACAGTTAACCCTACATAGGTATATGCCCATATATATACCTATGTTATCAAGTAATCCCTATCAATCATGTAGGAACACAGAGGTTTTAACACATCTCACACTAGGTATATCTTTAGGTATAGAAGTAGAGATGATTAGATGTAACTACAAAATCATCTTACTTTATTAAGGGGATCTTCCTCTAACCTCTACAGAATCGTTAGAAGCTAACCCACACTTGATCACTAGGAGTTGACCCACACAGGATCGTTGGGAGCTCACACACACATGATCACTCGGAGCTGACCCACATAAGATCGTTGGAGAATACCCAAACAGGATTTCTAGGAGCTGACAAACATATGATCACTAGATCTGACCCAAAAAAGATCACTAGGAGAAGACCCACACAGGATCACTGGAGCTGACACACACAAGATTGCTATGATCTGACCCACACAGGATCACTAGGAGCTGACCCACACAAGATCGTTAGGAGCTAACCCACATTGGATCACTGGAGATGAACCACATAGGATTACTAGGATCTAACCCAAATAGGATCCCTAGGAGCTGACCTGTACATGATCACTAGGAGCTGACCCACATAGGATAGTTTGGAGCACTCTTCTCGACACAGCTAGCTACTGGGTTTCCACACCAGGCCTACTCGTCTTTGGGAGAGTTCACTTCACAATCCTTTGTTTGATTCTCCAACTTCCACGATTACCCATGATGATATATCTCAAAGGTTCACCAAATCATATGGGTCTCAATACAGCAGACAATGTGTTAATCAGATGCCCAGTCTGTGAGTTATTAGCCTTTTAGTCCTGAGGGCCCGGTTGGATTCATGCTCGATCCGACCCGACCATTCACCAACTTCATCCAAAACTGTAGTGTGGTATACAAAAGGTACTTCCTCACTCTATGGTTTCCATCTCCATTGATGATTCATAAAACGGACGTCTGGTGCCAAAGTTATGGCCAAAAGAGCGTAAATGGGT
The DNA here is from genome assembly GCA_963277665.1 of Viscum album. NCBI lineage: Eukaryota > Viridiplantae > Streptophyta > Magnoliopsida > Santalales > Viscaceae > Viscum > Viscum album. The sequence continues at coordinate 731,105,255 of OY728166.1, forward strand.
CGTAGTGGGTCCAGGTCCAATCCATCCCGGCCCGACCCGCTAGATCCGACCTGAACCACCGAGCGGCCTAGCCCGTTGGGTTTAGCCTGGACCGATGGGTGGCTTGGCCCGCTGGGTCTGGCCCGGTAGGCCGTGAGGGGCCGTAGAGGGCCGTGGGTGGCTGTGAGGCCGCAGGTGGTCGCGAGGCCACGAAGGGTGACATGAGGGCACGCGACCATGGAGCGGATTTTCCGGGGGTTACGACGAGGGAGAGAGACTACAGGGCGGTTTAGCCCAGGCAGTTTGGACGGAAGGGAGATAACGGCTTGGGTGGCATCTCGTCTTGGATGAAGGCAGAGGTTTAGCCTGCATTGCGGCGGCGACTCGGACGGCAGCAGTAGCTCAGATGGTGTTGGTGACTTGGATGATAGAGGTGGCTCAGGAAGCGGCTCAGACACGGACAGAGGTGGAAGATCAGGCAGCGGCTCGGCTGGGGATGGTAGCGGCGGCTCAGGGAGCGAGGTTGTAGACGGCGGGGCATCGTGCCTTCACCGGTAGCCGATTTAGGTGGCCTCTCTCTTCGTTCATCGTTGTGGTGTAAGACACTTTCTTCCACTGTGAAGAACATAATAAGGAAGAATAGTACAGGGGTCAGTCCATGTTTTCTTGGCCCACACCATCCACGTTAGAGAGTTAGAAAGTGGATCCAAAAAATTAGGAGTGAAGAAAAAAAACTCTTCAATTTAATAAGATTTTTGGATCAACTCATTTTTGTTGATCCACGTTCGCCATTCCTTCCAAGAACGAGGAAATTAAACGAGATAATTCAAGAATTTAATAATGACCCCATACCTTGGATTATTCATTGACGTTGGAGTGAGAAGGAAGTATGGATATATATTCTTCAAAGATGAAGATGTCCCACATTGGAGGAAGTTGAAGATATCAGCGTTCGTCACACCCACCACACGCCTCTGATCTCTGGCTCATTTGTTGGTTCCTCTTAGTCGAAGGCATTCTTCATTGGTGAGATCATTCTTTGTTGGAGGATGGGATTCTCCATGATTCTCCAAAGAGTTCTCTCCTTCTCTTTTTCCCACCAAAAGAAAGAGGGTCCAATATAATTTAACTTAAGAAAAAATTATGTTGGCACACACACACACATGTTGGAAAATTTAAAGTATGTCGTTGGAACAATTAATGTAGTGGAAGCTCAAGTGGCTCCTCCACATTAAAGAGGGAGTTGAGAGGTTTCTCCCTCATTAAGAGGGGATTTTATGTCATTTAATCCTTAGGTGGTCCCCACCAACATAACCTCTCATGGGAGGTTAGGATCGGGTTGTCCCCACCACCAAAACCTCTCATGGGAGGTTAATTCAGGTGGTCCCTACCTGTGAGACTTCCACATGGTAGTTTCAAAAGAAAATAAAATAAAATGTCACACACTTTATTTTATTTTTTTCTTTTCAAGAAAAACCCAAAAATTAACTTTCACCCTTGACCAACTATCATCGAGGTGAAAGTCTTCTTAAGAAAATACTGGTGTTGCGAGTTCAATGGTGACCTCAGATTTCAATTCCGAGCACTTGTTTAAATGTTATAAAAACATACTCACACATTTACTAAATGTACACAAAAAAGTTTAGAAATTTATTCCTAGTACACTAGGCCTCGGTATCACATGCCGTCAATTTTCATGAACTCGTAAAATTCCCATATATTAAAAAACTAACATGGGAATTCTAGGTCATTACAGATCAATGTAATTGTGGAAACTTTTACTAATATTCAAGCTCAAGGTAAATATATTCCTGAAAATATACATGTCTAAAAATGTTTAATTTCTCTTAAAAAATTCACAGGAAAAATTATCCAAAATGATGGTGTGTTTATGGATTTAATGTAATAATACTTAGTGGAGTATGTAGAAAAAATTATTATATGATTGGTGAATCATAAAAGAGAGATATGTTGTTTTTAATCAACAAATAGTAGGAATAATGAGATAGACAAAGACCATTTATACATATGTTGATATAATATAAAAAATGTTAGAGGTTGTATAGAGGCCATTATTGGTCTTAAATCCCATACAGTATAACAAGACATATAAATTTCTATGTATAGTAGGAAAATTGAAATATTGGTTTAAAAATAATTGAAGCTTGAATTAGTTAAAGTTGGATCATAGAAAACCCACGAATATTTATAAAATTTATAGTGATCATTAAGATGTTTTCCAAGAAATAATAAATTTTTTTGAACTATAGAATGTCTTGTAATAATTAAACTCAAACTCTTTTGTTTGATATTGATTGAATGTTGAAAATTTTTTATTCTTAGTTAATGTTATAATTTCTCATATGAATATTATATTTCTTACTAGATTTGTTTCCAAAATAAATATGGAAAATTTTATACATAATATAAATTTCATCTATGTTCTTGTTAAAAATCATAAAGTGGGATGTTTTAAGAAAACATAAAAATTTATGAATGTATACATGATAGAAATTAATAAATATTTTATGTTATATATGTTTTAGGGAGATTATTTTCAAATTATTTGTTTAATTTTTTCCATATTTAATATATATATTTTAATTTTCTAATAAAAGGATGATGTTGAGTTGGAATAAAACATTATAACATTACTTATTAAAAACACCATGCAATATTTAAATGTTTCAATGTTTTAGACATTTATGTATCCTACGTTTGAGAGTTGTTTTGTATAAATGCTCTCTAAATTACTAGAAGAATCATATTAGATATTTTAGATTAACATTTATCATTTGTATTGGATGGAAATGTATATTCAACATCAGAATGATTTATATAAAGTCAATCTGATGGAAGGTTTGTAAATTCCAACAGATAGAGTAAAATTATGTTCATTGGATGGAGTTATACAAGCTTTACTGAACACAATTTTTCAAATATAGACAAAAAATTCTACATGATTAACATATACTATGTATAATGGAATTATACATAAAATTTTCATCAAATGATGTTCTATATTTCTACCATATGATATATTTGAGCATTTTAATCCTTCTACCTCAAAACGTTAATTGGATAATGTGTTGAGATACTGACAGTCGAAGAAGATGTGTCTGATGTCATCTCAACAACTCCTGATAAATGTGGGATCTAACCATTATAGCTCCATAATAAAGTGATCAGTAAAATCAATGATAGAAAGTGGATTTCATAAAATATAAGGTAATAATTGAAGTGCTGTAAAAATATTTCATTGAGGGAGATTAACTTGTATCTTAGGAGAGTTTTCTTTAGGAACATTTTGTGAGGTTCTCTTTGTAAATGACATAATATTTTTATATTGTAATTATATTTGTGATATAGTGGATTGAGGTCCCTTTGGGATAAAGATATAGAGGAATCTTGTTCATTTTTTAAGGGTTCCTATAGATAGGGAATTCAATTTTTTTCAATTGCTCTGATAAAGGGATTCCATGGCTAGGAAGATAGACTATACGATAAGTTTAAAATCCTATATACCTTAAGTAGAGTCTATATATTTCATTAAAAATCAAGGTTAAAGAGTATTTCTTTCCATATTAGATTTCTTTAGATTTTCATATAATTTTTATAAAAGTTTTTATTACATTGTTTTACTCAATTGTTTTTGTTAATTATTTCCACAATGTAGATTCCAGTAATGTTTATATTGTTTCTTACAAACCAGTTCTTTATTTTATTAAAAAGTATATGGGTACAAATAGTTTTCCAATAATCTTTTTTAATGTAGTTTAAAAATTGTATGCTTAAATTTTATAATCTAAAATTCAACCACCATATATTGTAGTATATTTAATCATCTATATATCATACACTTATATATAAAATACTCATCTAATTTTTAATATTCAGATAGAACATTACATATCATCTGGGTGACCTTTATATATCAAACATCACATATCTGTACTTTAATATTTCTCATTTACATTAATTTTTTGTTTCTTATATACCAAGGAGTTCACCATTTTATGAGTCAGTTACATACCCTTACACATGAAAACAGAACTATGATGTAAGATCACCTTTACACATCAAAGTAAACGGATGTATCTCATAATTTAACATTGTTAAAAATATATTGAAACATGTATACATGTATATATCTCTTTCAATCACCATTATACTTAAAAATTTCCTCTATACTTCTCCAAAACATTTTTATTAGTAAACAATCAATGAAAAATCATATTTGATCCCAAGAAAAATCTCTAGAGTCAAAACCCATCATATAAAAGAACTTTAAACAATACATTCGTTGATCTAATTTATAACATGAATTATTATCGCCACATACCTAGGTCATCAAAATATTCCATCCACATGGAATCTCATACCTGATTTATAGAAGACCACACTCTGACCAAACCTTATAGAATCCTTAGCATCCAGCTCAATATATTCCCAAAACATATTGTTAACTCCAAAAGTATATATTTCTCCACAAATATCTAGAAACTCCAACATAAATATTTTGATTCCATTCTTGATCACTCAACACAATAATAATCCCCTATCCAATTGCATATCAACAAAAAAATAATTAATAAACCAATGGTACCAACCAACCATCATCCCATAATGTACACATTCTGAAAATCATACATCATTATCCAAAATTACATGGATTACCACAAACTTCAAGCATCAGACTTGTTGACTCAAATTTTTTTAGATGCCAACAAATCTAATAATTATCTTTCATTAAATCAGATTCCTCACATTATAAACGATTCCTATGCATTCCAAAGCTAGCATGAATCATAGATAATGCACCTATATTAAAAGGAATATGGTCTATCCATTTATCACATAAGCACATCATGCACTAACACCTATCTTGTATAAAAATAACCATCATTATCAAAAGGTACATATAACTATCAATGAATCCTTAGCATACATTAAATACATCATCTTGATCTCATTTAGCTGACATGAATCCTAAACTGCTAATACCCATCCTCCAACTAGTGTCTCATTATCTAATGACCACTACCCCTGCTGATGGGTATCTTATGCACCACCTCAACTTACACTTCCAAACTTATCTTGGATACCATATTCGGATACTTATTCATATACAAACTCAAATTCAAAATTAAATCTATTATATGGACCCTATTTGAGTTTGAGGTCATCATAAAAACCACATTAGATGTCTCATGTGGTAACATTCTTATAACGTTTTTTATTGTTGAACATACTAAGCTTTAATAGTCCATGTATTCCATCTCTAAAATCACCTCGTTAAAAACACACTATATAATGTAATAATCAATCCTATACCCTAAATACCCAATTAGGATTCCCCATGTCCATGTTTCTGACCACCAAGAGTTGCACAACCTATCTCACTAGACACTATTGTATAACATGGTATACTCTCATCCACCATGTTTCACAATGCTATTGATAATTTTTTCATCAGGTATAAAAAATTTTCAACAAGAATATATTTATCTTTAACCAAATGGAATATCATAATATATCCTAAAAATATCTTTTCCTTGGAGATATCATCTTCTGTCATTATTGAAAAAAGCATTGAAAATCAATTAATCTTGTGGCAGAGTTTATGACCAAATTCTCTCCCAAAACCAAGGGAGTAATCTCAAGGTACATGCCCAACCTCATCATCCATTAAAATAATTTCTCTTGAAAAAAACCATATAATATTTAAAATGAATCCATACATGTTACATTATAGCACATTTATATCCTATGAACATTTCATGGGTACTTTCGGTGTATATGTATCCATATTCACCCATAACATGGTTAGATATAATATCCTTTATCTAAAAATATGGAATGTTATTACATGATGCATAACCCACTATCCCTTACAATTCAAAAAAAAAACCATTTCTCATATCATCCATCCTGACAATCCCACCAACCCATGACATGTTTAGTAACAACACACATCATTCATATATAGTATGTACATATTTAGTCACGTCAAAAATCACACCACAGGTCCAGATGAGTAGATTTATAGCAAAAAACAATATGGTAAAACACCATATTTGTTTCCTTGACACATTTAATAGCCAAACCCCTTCCCATTACTTAACAAAAAATTCAATCAAAAATAGTTTCATTCATATCATATTATCCATAAATGCCTAAAATGATGCATCATTACCATAATTTGACTCTCGGGGAAAATAATATGAAATAAAAATCAATAACATCAAGTAACTATTTATCAAAATTAAAATACTCAATTGAAAACATAAAATAAAAAACCATCAAAATTTCCCCTGCAATATGGAATTCATGTGTGCTTATACTAGAAAGTCATACAATATTATTTCCATATCTAATAAAATCCTAAAATGTGAATGAAGAAATTTATTAAAAGAAAAACTAACAAAAACTCAAATACAAAAACTATCTTTGAGACAAAAAATTAAAATACTAACCCAACTCACTCTAGAATAATTGGATCGTAGTGACACCAGGCCTTAGAAGAACCTTCCAATATACTAGTGGATGTCAAATAGTAATGAGGGTATAAAGGGTGATTGTGGAGAGAATATACCATTGAAAAATAATTAACAAAAGTAATTTAATAACAATAGAATAAACTATATATTATAGTAAATTATAAGGTAAAATTTACTTACAATAAGGGATGTAAACATCGATAGTTACATCCTTCTCATAAAATTTTAAACACGATCACTCGTAGATTAATCACATATGTGAAAGAACAAGGTAACCATAATATACATCTAGTATATAAATTAGTAACCACATGGAACATCTATTAAACCATAAATTAAAAAACATGTAACATATTGACATCTATATCCTCTATACACAAGATAAAGACCAATCACAATTAAATGATTCATGAAAGAATGTTTTTAATGGGATTTGGAGGACCCATGTAGAGGGTACATAGAAACTCAAATTTCCACCACCACTAGTGTCCCAAGATAATATCCATACATATATGATTATATGTAAAGTGAAATAAATGGAAATCAAAGCACACTACAAATCCTTCTCCACATGTGAGGACCTATCCTCAAGTGACCATTTACTATAATTATCTAGTGATAAAGTGGAATAATATATATATATAGATAGTCTATTATACTAGAAAATGATTTGGTCATCAAACCAATCCCATAGAATATATCACAATATGACAAAAATAACTAATATTACCATTTTGATACAAACAAAATTCCCTAAAATAACATCCACATATCGTATCATAAGTCACATAGTCACCAAAACCTATTCAAAACCATAGGATCAATAACATGATTATATACCTGGAATATTATACACCGTTCATTTACCATTATTAACTCATCTTCCCCAACATATCTTATATATATGGAAATCATCCTATTCCAAAATTTTAATCACAATCACCACCAAGAACCCATTGTTACCTATAGTGTATCCTTCCCCAGATAAAAATCATCAAAACTAGTACCACATTGCTGGACAATCTATGTATTACTAATATAATGTAAAATAGTAAAATCCACCATAGATACCCTATATTAAGTAAACATGAACTCAATATCATCATACTACTGATTTTCAGAACTCACTAATTACATAACTCTAAAAATCAATAAACTGACATCACCTCCCATGGAAATGTTTAACACCATTTGTATCGTAATGGAGAACCACACCACTCTATTCCCAATGGTTTTTGTCAAAAAAAGTCACATGAGTAACACCCATCACAATCCGAATGAACCACATTAATTTCAACATGCTAAGAAACATTATACATAACACTTAGCATCATTACCCTCAAGCATACAAACAACAAAACCAGGCATCCCAAGACCAATTAGTCTAAATCCATCATTTTACACAATTTATTTAACATGATTATTTCTTATCAATAGAGGAAACACAAAGAGGGTTCCTTCATAAATAGTCACAAAACCCTACCCATTCACAATCTCAATATGATATATTACCACATGTATAACATTTTTTGATTCTAAGATCCACTTACTTAGAGTTAGAGGGACTCTAGTCATCAAGAATATTCAATAGAACTAGATTTGAGTAAAATAAATGAGGTAATCTATAATAAATCCATAATTGAGGTTACAAACCGATAGAAAATGACAAAAACTTGAGAAAGACATAAAATAATAATTCAAGGGTTGTAATCCTTACTTGTAACTTATCCAATAGAATTTTGTCTTAAATAATGAAGAACAATCAATAAAGATATAGTAGGATGGAAGGATTAATGAGAGATGTAATAGAATTTGGTCATACTCAACATACTATTGAATGAAATGGAATTACCCCCTTTAATATTTATTTCAAACAATGTAATTAATTATTTGAGAAAAATGGGACATATGTTGGTCACGACATGACCCCATTTCTTATAGCATGATTTGTAAGAGCCCAATATTTTTGAAGATTTATGGAGCGACTTTGTAGGTACAATTCTTCCTTGTTTTAACTATATATTGGTTGGGGTTTACCATGAATAGTTTTTGGGTAAAACTAGAGTGTTTTGGAATTAAGAGTGGAAGTGCAGAATTGGTTCATGGTATTCCCTAATCGTATACGCAACCCCAAAAACAGTATGAACCCAATCAGAGGGGATTCGCATGACTGACACAGTCTTTTTCAAATTGTTAACCCTCTTAGTAGAAAACATGTAACACCCATAGGTGAGGGGAATGTTTACGATGCATTGTTACAGTAATCTATGTTCCCCATATAAGAAACTATGAATGTGGGATTTTAAACCCCAAAAAATTAGATTAGAATTTCCCAAACACCTCAGACTTCACCAAATATTGACCAAACTCAACCCAAAATGAGTTCTATAATTTTTTGAGGTTCCAAGATGGATTTCAAGGCCTTCCCAACTCTGTTCATGAAAATTTGAATCCTGAATTGAATATATTCACATATTCTGATAAGTGATTCTTATCTCGATTAGTTTATCATCATTTGAAAATCCTTATCTCATCCTTTTAAAGAATATTTTCCCTTATTTTTTGTGGATCTCGATATAGGATTCCATTGATATAATCTAGTTGATCTTGGATCTAGGTTTTGGATCTTTACCTAATTCTTTATTGTTCAATTGAATGTCCCACTTAAATTTGGGGACTTCTATTGGTGAGCATCCATCAACGATAATGAGGACGATGGTCTAAATTTAAAATCCCATAGTAATAATTTAATTAGTTTTATGTAATTATAAAATTGTAATAATCATGATTAGAAAACCTCCTTAACAAATGAGTTGATTTAATTTAACGTCCTTTTGATAAATTTTGGTATTAAATTTAGGGAAATTGAAATGGGAGGAATTTTATTAATTAATTTTGGTCAATTAATTAATCAAAGGTAATGACTGTGAAATTTATGGAATGTTGGTATTTTTTAATCGATATATTAATGTGATTAGGAATTTATTGAAAATGAGGATTGTGAGCTTGTTGACATAACCTAAAGGGGGTAAATTGGTTATATGATTAAATAGTGATAAATGATTTAATGGTTAAATTTTCATATAATTCCTTGTGAACTAAAGAGGTGAACCATGGTTGTTTATTAAATTGGAAATGTTAACTTTAATGTAAAATTTTAATAATAAGTTTAATGATGCGAGACCTATATTTTTAAAAAAATGTTGTGCATGTGATATTATGATACTTATAGTTTTGTGATATACATGCATCATAAATGGAATCTATTTTCAAAATACCATCTGTGATTAAATGATGTATGTGAGTGGTACATGGAATACTGTTTCAAAATACCATAGTCGATAAATGTGTGCGGTATAAGGATTTCTTCTTCAGAATCCCACATGTGTGATAAATTGATAAATGAGTTGCGGGACATGAATTGCCACTTCAAACACCCACAGAGTGCAATACATGGTGGTCAAACCCCAAAAGTTTTTTGTAGGGCTATAGTTCCAATTTTCCATATTATGAATTGAATTGAAATGATGAATGATTACCATGGTTTGGTGATATGTGATATCCCATGGAGATTGTTCATAATCTGTCATGGGAAGAAGTTGTTATTGATGGTTTTTGTGTCCTTAAGAAATTCTGAGTATATGTCATTAAATATAGAGTAATTGAATAAATGTAAACCATATATTTTATTTGATGTATTCTATTCATTATAAAACTGTATAAAATTTTATTCAATTAATGTTGTTTTAGTCTCCATTTTTTAAGGCAAACAGAGTTATACTCACAAACTACTTGGGTATCCTGATCGGTACCCAAAAAAATTTCATGTTTTTAGGACAAGATAAGGGAAAAGGACCTATGTTAGATGGATTAGTTTGGATAGATCATAGATGTCGGAAACTACATTGGATTAAAGATCCTCTTGGGAGTGTTAGTTTGATTTTATTTTGGGGTTTCACATGAAACATTACATGTATTTGGTATGACATAACTCCACTTTTGGTATAAATATTGTATTCCTATTTTCTTCATTATGTTATATGGTTTTTTATGGTTGTTGGTTATATCATTTGGTTAATATTATTTACCTCCACTATTATGATACATTGAAAACAATGGTATAGTCTCCCCATGATCAAAATTAAACTATCATTGTAAGCTGACACCCTTCGGCATATGGGGAGTCAAGCCTGAGGTCACATAATTGACTCGCTCAGGGCAGTAATGTGTGGCACCTGAGTTAGTACATCATAAATTTGTGTCAATAGTGATTTTCCTTTTGTTTATTTTTTCGTAATTTATAGGAAGCTTAAAAAAGATAATTGGATGAGTTGGTCCTTTGATAACAGATCATTCAAGGGATTATCTAATCTATAAATGATGGTAAAATCCAAGTGCCTAGGTGAGGTTATTTTTATTGATGTGTGTTGTGATAATTGGATTTTATTTCACATCAGGTGATGCACCTGTTTGTGATTTGATTATTTTTTATAATTTCTCTCGAGACATGTCTTGTGGCCAACTATGGAATGAGAATTTAATGTTAATGAATAATTATAGGAATTGAATAATTGTGTGACATGAAACTTCTTAGGAATGCATGGTAAAATATTTTTTTAATGAATTTTTTAAATGGAAATGCATTCCCTTTCTTGAGAAAAATTATATTGAAAAGGATGCTTAATATGAATATGAATGTTGGGAAATGATGCAAGATGTGATGAAATAAAATGGAAACTTGGATTCTATTGGGAAAACTCAAAGATGGGAATATTTTTACACTTTGGTAAGAATTACATAGATGTATAACAGTTAAGGGTAGTGATAGAACCGCAGTTGGGTTTGGGGGAATGACATGTATCGGTTGTTGTGAATCCCTCTTATGTGTATGTGCTAATGTCGTGTTAACATTCAGGATATGTGTGTTTGGAATAATATAGATATACCTCTATGATTACAATTTTTGATAGGATGACTGAATGTTATGGATAGAAGTGATCCACTGATAATGGAACCTAAGGCAGTGATAATGCCAAAAAAAGGTTCTAGAGAGAAGTTTTGTGGGAACTTTTATCGCTTCATGAAGATTATTAAGAGAGAGAAACAGTTGGTTTTGAAGAGTATGTATGATATGACAAGGTATTTTTAGTTATAGAACAATATGACCTTTACCGAAGATGGTGGACCTGAAGTAGCTATGTTTTCAATTGAGTCCATCAAGATGATACATAAAATCTTAGAGACTCCTACTAAGAAGAGGGTAAAATTGGATATTTACATTTTACAAGGTCAGGTGAATTTTTGGTGGAACATCTAGACTCTAGATGTATAACTGAAAAATATAGAAATTAATGACTTATAGGATATTCTCTTAGAGTTATTTTACCATGAGACACAAGATAAAGGGAAAATTGATGAGTTTTTAGGTTGACTCATGGGAGTACATATGTTATGGGATATGTGGTTAACTTTAATGATCTATTTCAATTTTCCAAAATCTGGGAAAGATGTGAGGTTATAGAGGAGAAATGATTTCATGATGGCCTTAAATGTGATATTATATCCCCTGTGAGTATCTTTTGGATGAATATGTTTTTAAAGGTGATGAATCAGGCTCTTCATTTCAAGGTAAATATGAAAGAGGCATTCAGTGGAGGATCACTAACATATACTCGATTGTGAGGTGGTACAACTTCTAAGAGATTTAAGAGTCTCCATGATAATTCTAACTAGAGATGTTGGAAGGGCAGTGGCCATGGGGATGGATCAGTTACATATGATATTCTCGAGTGACCATTCAACATTATGGTAGGATGAGTCACTTTCACATACAGTGATGTAACTAACATTATATTACTAAGACTACGGTTGGATGTGACATCTACAGAGGCTCAATAAGAACCCATGGTTGTTGTGTAGTGACAGAGAATCTAGATAGAAATCGAGTGTCAGAAGGGGATCTTATACTCTATATGTGTCTGGTTGTGGCAGTTCTACTAGTCGTGGTGTTAAAGGTAGTTGAAGACATTTTTCTAGAAAAGAGTGACCATATTAGTAGAGTGGTGAAGCTCAGGGTTCTCAAACTACATCACATAGAATAGGGGAATGAGATTTGAATATATATCATCCTACAAAAGTCGATAGAGAGGTTGGACAATTAATAGTTTGAGGTACTATTCTTATAGATTCAATGCTTTCTAGTACATTATTTGATACTGGTACATCTCATTGTTTTATATTAAGGGAAACTAGTCATTGGTTTAATCTTGGTGGTGGAGTTCATGAGTGGAGTAATGAAAATAGATAAACCTTTGGTAGTACAGTTGACATACAACTATTTGTGCAAGGGGTGTTCTTTTGAGGTTTTTGAGTATCATTTTCATTGGAAACTCTATATTCATGATTTGTCAGTATTTGACTTAATTCTTGGTATGCACTAGTTAGAGGCATGCCAAGACCAAATTGAGAGTTAACAAAGAGGAGTGGATTTTACATCTCATAATGGGGACAATTATATTCTCCCTGGAGAATGGGATATCCAAGTAGGCCATATAGGGACAGTTCACCAGCAAATGGGGGAGCCCACCACCCAAGCTTCTAGTATATTATTGGATGATGGAAGTGTGAAATTGGATGTATTTCCACTCATATTAGAATGGTTATAGGACATTTTTCTTGAGGTATTACTGGGGATTACACCTAAGAGATATGATTAATTTAAAATTGATCTAATTTTGGGGACTGAACCAGTTTATATTCCACCATATAGATCTGAAAAATGGAGCTTCAAGACCATACGACTCAACTGGAAGAGTTTATTGATAATGGGATTATCTATCTAAGTATGTATCCTTATAGTACAACAGTCTTGATTGAAAATATGGATGATGATACCTTGCGTTTATGTGTTGACTACCAGACGTGGATCTAGATGATTGTGAAGAATTGGTATCCTCTATATATCTGTGATCTATTTCACCAGTTGATAGGATATTATGTCTTCTCAAATATCAACTAGATATTAGGGTATCTTTAGTTGAGAGTTAAACCTTGTGATATACAAGGAAATTTTTCTGAATAAGTTGTGGACTTTATAGTTGTTCATGATTCCATTTAGGATGAAGAACACACCCCCACTATTCCTATCCATGAAGAACAAAATATTTCACCGATACCAGGATTAGTTTGTGGTGGTGCTTTTGGATGACATCTTTGTATACTCTATGACTCGTGAAAACCATCCCCGGCATCATGCAATTGTTTTGAGTACACTAATAGAGCATCATATATATGCCAATCATTCTAAGTGTTGGTTTAGGATTGATAAGGTACACTCCTTGGGTCACATTACCTTATAGGATGGTGTGTTAGTGGACTCGAAGAAGGTGCGGGCTGTTGTTTCATGGGAGTATCCAAAGAATTTTCCAAATATACATAGTTTTCTTAGGTTAGGAGGTTATTATTTGAGGTTTATCTAGGAAATTTGTTGTTTTGAGAACACAACTTTTGGACATCACTAAAAAAGGGATAAATTTTTTTGGATAGAATAATGTGAGAATTCCTTTAATTAGTTGAGAAAGTGCTTGAAATCATCACAAATATGAATCATACAAGAGTTAGGGGAAGATTATACGGTGTTTTTTGATGATTCTAGGATAGATCTTGGAGTGGTGCTGATGCATGGAGATCACATTGTAACATGTGTGTGACGTCTCACACCCAGATGCCACATAATGGGTGCCCCATGCATGGTCGAACACATGGCCTCATGCGCATCTCGTAAAATGATAGATGCTTCCGACTCACAGCGATGGCCTAGTGTGTGTCTGTGGGGAGAAAATGCCCTCATTTTCATAGTGCAACAGAGTGGAAGGAATATAAATGAATAATAAATAGAAGAATAAATATAATTAAATAGTGGAAGAAAATTGATGCAATAGATAAACAAGAATTACAATAACTGCATTGACTGAAACTATTATGATGTAATGACATGTCACTATAAAACTATAAAATATGTATATGAGAAAATATGATAACATATTTTACAATGTAAAACAAAACAAACAATACTCCAAGAATCCCGAGATCCAACTCATTAATCATGTAAATACCATTTAATGTTAATAAGTGATGTGAGTCATAACTAGCACTGACATCACCTCATGATTGTATAAGTATTGAAGGTCCCAAGATGTAACAAGGAGACCTGACAAATATATCTATTGATGGAGTTCCAATGTAAAAACCAAGGAAACGTAGATCTCATGGAATTCTAACTCATTAGTATATGAGTCTAGATAAAGGGTATGAGTGTAATATAAGGAGAATAATACATAGTATTCCATAATAAGGATCCAACCGAGTCCAAGGTGATCGACCAAGGTAAAATGAGGCTAAGAAGGGGCAGGGCCATATGGGATTTCACATAGAACCTACTACTCAATAATGGATCCATGGAGTGTATCAGAGGTCTCAGGTAATAAGGTAAAGCACCTTACGGTAATATACTAGGCTTTTAAGGAATAGACAAGAATTAGAGTCTAAGTGGGTATCAACATATGAAAATCATAATATGGAATAAGAATGGGGTTCCCCAGTCCCATGGTATTCCCCTCTCCGAATCCAAATCAAGATCGAGTCAGTACATTCCTATTTGTTATTGTAATCATGTAATCATTCATTAGGTTCAATCATTGTCTTCCAATAGTGTGGAAAGGCCTTGTAGCATTTCAACTATTTTACTAAGTATTAATTAACCATTAAGGCATATTCAATTATAGAGGTTCACTCCGCTACCTTCCATAAATATGGAAATGGATGATAAGAACATGTAACCCATATTTAATCTCATTTGATTAATCCAGGTTATATACTTAGTCTACTTTCCATTTCTCATTTCCCATTTAATGAAAAAATTGAATCACTTACCTTAGCCGGGATTTTTGGTGAGAATACATGTAGCATGATATTATAAAATTCTCATTAAATAAAAAACCATTTATTATAGAAGGTCTCACCTTTATGAAGGTTAATATAAGGTACACTCGTACAATGGCTTAAACGTGCCAAAATAATAAAACCCAAATTTGGAATAACCTTCGATATGGGGAGGATTGAGTAGTGGGTGTAACCGCTAACAACTAATATAATATTTCATAAGAGAATAACCATATGATTCTAAAAAGTATAAAAATTACATGGAAATTTGAGAAATGGCTTCAGATGAAATCAGGGGGCCCACACGAATATTTCAAAACCAACAAACTATATAGCTCAGTTATAGGCCACCAACCTTAGGGATGTACGACATTCCTCCTCTAGTATCAGCCCTTTATTTTGATAGGATCAAAGTAGATCTAAAAAAGGTGAAACATACTCACTTGATGATATCTAGGTTGAGTGAAATAGATAATAATAATGGATAAATAGGACTTGAGTACTTACCATTGCACATCCAACGTGACAAAAAAAGATCGATCAGATGTCGAATGAAGGAGATCTCTTAATCCCTAGTTTTCACTTCAAAAAGATTCAAAGTTATTAAAAAATGGCTTAATCCCACTGGTTCTCATATTAGGGAATAAGAGGGGTGAAAAGTGATCATTATGGGAATTTTTACATTTTTCATATAATTTTAGCCTATGCATGGTTTGTCCGCACAGTCTGTCAAACCGTGCGAGATGGCTCTTCCCAAAAAAATATCTTCTGTATGGTTTGATCAAACCATGTGAAATACATGCAAGAATACATAGGGAAAAGTATAATTATCACGGTTAGACCACATGACTGTGCTCCAATCATGAAAGGTGGACCTGTTAAAAAAAACACAATCTGCATGGTTTTTCAAACCGTGCAGAATTCCTACACGAATTAATCTAAACTGTGCACCAAGGAATTTTTCCCAAAAAATGGGGTTTTGGCTCCAAATAATTCCCAGAAATCCTTAAAACCTATAATAACTCAGTATAAACCCTTATTAAGACCAATGCGAAGATTTAGAATAACAATTAAAGGCACATTATTGGATTGAAAAACCGAGTCCATACAGTCTTCCCCACATAAAAGATCTCACCCACATGTTATTCTTCTGAGGGCAAAGAAAAATTGTGTGAGAAAAACTCTAGAAATTAGGAAAGAATGTCGGCTTCACTCTCTGAGGTATCATCCTTTACTCAGTCGTGCTTTCATAGCACCCATAAGAGAGGGACAAACTTCCCTCAAAGAGCCTTTGCGCTTTAGTCAATGATGTGTGATTGATATTCCTCAAAGGTAGCCTCAGAATCTAACTCAACATCATTGGGATAATGGTATGTGATGGGTCTTCCTGATACTGAAAAATATGTGAGACATGAAATACATCATGCATGGCATGGAACCTATGAGGTAGTAGTAACCGATAGGCTTCTGGCCCGACATTATTAGATGTAAACTTTCACTAGTTCCTAAACCATTTATGCCCTTACCTGGGTGATATCGAAAGAAAAACACAATACCCAAAAACGAAATCAATAATTCGTTGAAAAAAATTGACATAATAGTTATTTATAGACTGAGCATTATTCATACACTTTTTAATCAGATGAACCAATTATGAAGTCTCCTAAACAAGATGAGTACCTAGTAGGGCTACGTCGCTGGCCTCTAACCAGCACAAGGGTGGACGACATGGGCTAACATATAAGGCCCTAAAAGGAGGCATCTGAATCATCACCTGGATACTTTTATTATAGGATAAATCACTGAGATGTAAATGCTTTTCCCATGAAACACTGAAATCATGGGCACATGATCAAAGCATATCCTCTTAAACTTTTATTGTTCATTATGATTGCCTATCGATCTGAGGGTGAAATGATGTTCTTAGAAGTACCTGAGGGGAGATTTCATTCTACAAAACTTGGTAGAAATATGAAGTGAAACAAGAATCCCTATATAAAATGATAGTAAATCGAAACCCATATAGTCGTATGATATTCACGACATACTGTCTTCCTTGCTCATAAATTGTGAAAGTCTCTTGAATAGGAATGAATTGGGATGATTCTTTTAGTCGGTCAGTGGCTACCCAGATACCATCTCTACCCTTCATCGACCTAGGTAAACTCACTACGATGTCTATATCAACATATTCCCATTTTCATTATGGGACATGAAGATGCTGTAACAAGCCTACATGTCACTCGTTCTCTGTCTTCACGTACTGATAAGTGGAACACCTAGTGATGAAGCATAAAATATGACGCTTCATTCTAGGACATAAAAACATGCATTTCATATCTCGATACATGTTTTATATTCCTAGATGAACTACCCACTAATAATCTTGGTACTCTTTTATAAACTTCTCTTCCATATATGCAGGAACCTAGATATATCCATGTAGGCACAAGACATTATCTCTATCCACATACCAATCCGGAGGTGGGTTATATCCTGATATACTATCACAGAGAAGAAAACCGTAAGGATTTAAAAACTACCTACTCTTCACCTTTTTAAGGATAGAAGAGATATATTTTAAGGCTAAGAGGTAATATTTCACAAGACTATCATGAAACAATGGATAATGTTTAGAAAAGAGGGCTATTATCTTCCATTCATCACTGGATTCCTATAAGACCTACATTCCAGTTTTTTGACTCAAAGAATCAATGACCACATTGCCCTTTCCAAGCATATAGTCAAGTACAAAATCAATGGATTGTATATATTTGACCCATCTCCATTATCTGAGGTTAAATTCACACTATGAAAAGATATATCTGAGGCTCTTGTGATCTGTATAAACCAAAAGGTACTCAACTAGGAGATAGTGTCTGCAACAACACAAGCATTGACAACTACTGCTAAATCATGGTACTTCATTAGGTAATTTCTCTTGGGAGGCCACAACTGATGTGATCCATATGGTACAACGTTTTCTTCCTGCATTAACACTACTCCAAGTCCAATGCATGATGCATTGGAGAAGAAAATATAACCTTTACATGGTTTTG
The DNA here is from genome assembly GCA_963277665.1 of Viscum album. NCBI lineage: Eukaryota > Viridiplantae > Streptophyta > Magnoliopsida > Santalales > Viscaceae > Viscum > Viscum album. Next base: position 731,123,733 of record OY728166.1, read on the forward strand.
GAAGAATCAGAATTGGTGTCGAGATAACCCTCCATTTCAGTTTTTGGAAGGCTTTATCTCATAATTCTAACCATATAACCATAAAACTATTTATTGTAAGTACATTAATAGGTGAATCAAGATGTGATAATTTGTGTATCAATTTTGGAAATATCCAGTGAGCTTTAAGAAACTATTTATATCAAACACATTATTGGGCTACTACTAGGAAACTATATCCCTTACCCTTTAAAGGTCAGAAGATACTCCTGATTCTGAATTAATATGACCCATGAAGTGGATCTTGTAGATCCATAAGTCTCACTTAGCAAGCATAGAATAAATATTTATTCTCTCTCATTTTACTTCGAATGATCACAAGATCTTTGGCATGTTCACTACAATTGCGGGAATACACCAAGATGTAATCCACAAAGACCATGAAAAAATGAGTCCAAAAAGAAGTGGAAACCCCTATTAATCCATTCCATGAAAACAAAAGGAGTGTCCATAAGACAAAATGACAAAACAAGATACTCATATAGACCACACCGTCTATAGAATGTTGTATGAGTAATGTCTAATGGTCTGAATCGCACCAGATGATAACCCGATCTCAGTTTGATCTTACAGAAAACCATTGCCCCTTGGAGCTGGACAACATGATCATTTATTCACGGATGTGGATACCAGTTCTTAAACATAAGTTGGTTCATCGTGTTTTAATCCATGCGTAGATTTAATGTTCTATCCGCATTTTTCTTGAAAATAATGCGAACACCCCAAGAGGATATTTAGGCTATATGAATACTTGGGCCTCTAAGTCCTCTATCTGCTGCTTGAGCACCTGAAGATCAGTATGTTCCATCCTTTATGGTGGAATAAAAAATAGAGCTACTCCTGGAACAATCTCTATTGAAAAATATACCTCTCATTTAGGAGGTAATCTAAAAAATTCATTGGGATAAAATTCATGGAAATGATAAACTAATGGGGGAAATAGGTTTGAAGAGAACCCCGGTCCTCCATGAAACGATTTGTAATCTGGGCAGTCTCTTCACCTATATCATGATGCTTCAGTCTATCTTTCCCATCCATGACATCCAACTCACATTTGAAAAGATAACTGCTTCTTTTTGGTGATGTAAAAGAGACCCTACAATTATAGAAGACTAAAAAGGAGTAACAGTAGACTAACAAATCCATCTCAAGAATGGCATCCAATCCTATCATCTCCATAACAATGAGTTACCATAAAAAATGGTATCTTCCTACATCAAGGGGATTATCCCTTTACTCGCGTATGCCATCCATCCATATTCCCAATAGTGTATCAATGGACATTACACCATAGTGATATTGTATATCTAGTTTGAGACATTCCATGATAGATACATAAATAAAAGTGATTTAAGAATCTATATCAAATAATGCAGATATAATAGTGGAGGCATCTAGAATAGTAACTCATACTATAGGTGGTCCTGCATCCTAATCCTTGGCCATCAGCTGTAATGCATGGAACTGACCTAATCCATGATCCTATGTAATAGATATATTGCTGCTATCATGACTTCTCTAGTGAAACTTTTGGTGATTAGGGGTCAGATAACCACGGGCATGATCTCCTCCTCAACCAGTCCTACCGGGGCTATTCCAACTCCCCACATGACAAGGCGTAAAAGAAATAGCTCCTAAAAGTGGAGTTGATGTTGATCCAATTCACTTGATTCTTGTTGAAAGGTTCTACAGGAATGCTAAAGATGACCCATACAGTTGCAAGCCCAAAAATTAATAGGGTCACTATCATTATGGGGATTCTTATGCACTGATCTTCCACAATAATTTTACACCACAAAGATATCAAACTGAAAAATCTGGCTGCCACTGTCCTGATGAGAAACCTCACAGGAATGATTCCTACCAGCAGAAGAACTATTGTCCTGACGAAGAACTGATCCTTTAAACCCGATACTTGTGTCATCCCTCAAGTAATTCTTAGTGATAAGGGCCTAATAAACTATTTTATAAAAAGTAGGAAGGTGAAAGTTATTCACCTAGGTTCAGATTGAATACTAGAGTCCATACTCAAAACATCTGTCACATGAAATCTCATCACCAGCTTGAAGCAGGGGAAAGCACTGTAATTCCTTGAAATGTGTTCAATATATCATAACTAAAATAGATTCCTACTATAGATGAAATAACTCTATGGATCTCTAAAATTAGAGTGCCTGAGGAATGAACTAATCAAATAAGGTTGTCTGAAAATCAATCCATAACATTACCAGATGATGATAGGCCTCGTTAACCACATCCCACCAACATTTTTCCGAATCGTCAATAATTATTGTTCCAAGATTGACTCTCCAATCTGGAGGAATTTACATATGCTCAAAGATATAAAAATGTCCTATTTCCAAGACTTTGCATCTTGAGAGCTGCCATCCCCTGAAAAAGTAAGGGGATGCTACTACTAGAACTCATGGGTCAGACCATCCATCGTAGGTGAATCTTGAGGAGCACCATGCATAGACATCATCATACGTATGAAACTACCACATACTTGGGAATCAGTTCCCAAATTAGGTACTATAGGTGATGCCTCATGTGGAAATCCTAAAGGTAAGACTGGTGGCCCCAAGCCCACCTTTTCGGGAGCATGATCATCACCACATTCCTAGAAAATGACACAAGGACGTTGTGGCATAATTGGTCTACAATTTCCAAGAACACGCCTCTGGATAAGAATAGAAGAATGGATATAGCATCACTAGTGGAAACTAAATGGAAGAAAACTCACTACCCAATGCAGACTATGCAAGCAACCTACTTAGACAGCTAAGTAACGGTAATTTCTCAAGTATAAGTTTCATGTCATTTTGTAGTTAATATCTTGGTTCATTCCTTTACCATTCATAGGCATCACATGGTAGGATAAGGATGTGGAACCAATTAATTTTATATTTCAGTATTCACTTTTTAATGGATATCCGTTTTCGATGAATTAGTTCCCATATAACTGTCACTAGAAATGACACCCACTTAGATATTACATAATTGATTGACATAATAAATTACTCATCCCAACCCTTGAGGGCCCACACACATCATGAATTGAGACAACTAATCACTCAATCACAACAAAATTAATATAAGTACAAGTAAACTATGACAACATAACTCAAAAATCACAATCATATCACACAATGAAAGATGTGAAATTCCCCTATATGACATGGAAATATGATTCACACGTGAACTCTAGGTTCTGATAATGATTCATGTAACAATTCTTCTTACCCTCATATTATCGGGATAACGAAGAAAAAAACTCTCAAACAAAATAATAATCAACAATACCACACATCATGTGTGTCATCCAATAGTGAAATAATATCAACTATAATAGGAAAAAGAAGAATAACAATTATAATTTAGGAAAATAGGTTTTTACACCAATGATGAGTTTGCGACACCCAAGAACAGCGTTTGACCAACTCCCAAGAATTCTTATTTTCCAAATATCTTGTCTCTAAATAGTAAAACATGAAAATAAATCAACTTTGATACCACTTGGGGATGTCTCAGACCCGAATTCCATTTAATGAGTGACTCGAGCCCGGTGGCCTACATGGACTCAAATGTATCTCCCAAAACACTAGAGGCTACCGACTAACTGAAAGTGCCTAGGGTGTGTCTGTGGGGAAACTATTACAACAATAGTAGATTCTACCACTATAGAAGGAATATAAATGAATAATAAACAGTGAAAGAAATGTAATTAAACATCGAAAGAAATGTGATGCAATAGATAAACCAGAATAACAATAACTGCAACAACTAAAACAATGATGATGTAATGAAATGTCACTAGAAAATTAGAAAACATGGATACAAGAAAATAAACAAAATATGTTCCACAAGGAAAAAAAACAGAAACTACTCCAAGTATCTTGAGATAAAACTTAATCATCTGCTATCTAGCTCTATCCTATTAGTAAATAGTCATGTGTTTGAAGATGTATGATTCCCCTTTTCAACACCACCAATCATATAATCTACTCTAGGTACCAAATGGCACCTGAAGAGGGTGTGAGATAAATCTCACTAGCCCACCACCAACGGTGCCTATAACCTCTAGCTTATGTAATTGAATATAGCAGTGTGCAGGCATGCATATATAATGTAAAGAAAATTATACAATATAAATAAATACCCAAGTACATGTTTCAGCACATAGATGGTGTATGACCTTTTAACCAGGTCATTAATTATGTAATTACAATTTAATGGTTATAGGTCAAGTGAGGCATAACTAGCACTAACATCACCTCATGATAGTATATATCGGGAAGGTCCCTAGAAGTAACAAGGAAACCTGAAAATTATATCTGATGAGGGATTTAAAGGGTAAAAACCAAGGTAACATAGATCTCATAGAATTTTAACTCAGTAGTATCTGAGTCTAGCAAAAGGGTATGAGTGTAATACAAGGAGTGTAATCCATGTAATTCTGTAATAAGGCCCCTACTGAGTCCAAGGTGATCGACCAAGTAAAACAAGGCTAATAAAGGAGAGTTCCCTAAGGTATTTTACCATGGAACCAACTATTCAATGTTGGATCCAATGAGTGTATCTGAGGTATCATGGAATAAGGTAAAGGTCCCCACATTAGTATACTAGGAATCCTAGAAATAAAAAAGAACCAGAGTGTATGTCGGAATCAGCCTAAGAAAATTGCATCCATGAATCAAAATGGGGTTCTTGATTTCCCAAGGTATTCCATCTTAGAATCCTAGGTGAGATCAAGTCAGTAAATTACTATTTGATATTTTAATCATGTAATCATTCATTAGGTTCAAGCCTTGTATTCCATTAGTGTGGATAAGCAAAGTAGCATTGTAATTTTTTGACCAAGTCTTAATTATCCATTAAGGAATATTCAATTATAGAGGTTCAATCCACTACCTTCCATCAATATAGAAAGTGGTTATACAGACATGTAACCATTATTAAATCTCATTTGATAAGGCTTTTTTATATATTACTATACTTTCCATTTCACATTTCTATTTTAAGTACCAAATTGAAGCACTTACATTAGGAAGGTCTAGCGTTGATCATACATGGTACATACCATTATGAAATTATAATTAAAATAAAAACCATTTATTATAGAAGGGCTCAAATTTAGAAAGGTAAATTTATAGAACACCAGAATGGTGGCTCAGATATGCCAAAACACTAAAACCCAAATATGGAATAACCATCGACATGGGGCGGATTGAGTTTTTATTGTAACTGCTAACAACTAATCACATATTTAGAAAGAGCATAACCATATGATTCTAATAAGAAAAATCATATCATGTAAATTTTAGAAATGGATATCGATGATATCGGTGTGCCCTGCACAAATGTTCCAAAATCAAAGAACTTTAGGAATGAGTTATAGGCCACCCACATTAGGATTTTATGACTCTCCTCCTCCGGTATCCACCATTTTTTTTCTCATATTGGAGTAGATATTAGAAATGGTGAAAATTTATAAAATGATGTTGTTTAGGTCTAGATTAAGAGAGAAGAAGAATTTCTAAAGAGGACTCCAGAAATTACCACTGTGCATCCAACATGATGAATAAAAGCCCAATCAGATACTAGAAGAAGGAGATATCTTTGTCCTCCAAATGAGAGGATAAGGGATTTATCCCACTGGTTCTCAGATTAGGGAGGGATAGGTGAGTAAATCAACCATTAAGGGAATTTTGGTCATTTTACATAGAATCATAGCATGTTTATAGTTTGTCTGCCCGATTTTTCAAATCATGATCAAACTGTGCAAGATGGATCTACCTGAAAAAAAACATCCTCCTCGCAGTTTTATCAAACCGTGAACAAACCATCCATAGGTACCTAGGAAATGATGTTTTTTCATGGTTATCCCACATGACCAAGCACCAATGGTGCGTGGTGGATCTATCTGAAAAAACACAATTCGCACGATTTACTAAACCATGCAGAATTCCTGCATGCTTTACTCTAAACTATGTTCCAAGACTGTTTTCACCAAAAAGATGGGTTCTGAGCTCCGCACAAGACCTGTACAGCTTCAGAACCATTACTAACTCATTAGGCATCCATATTTTGTCCATATTAAAGATTTAAACTGAAAATTAAATGATCCATACCTGAGTGAAAAACAGGGTTCTTACAGTGTGGTTATCGAAAGGTAAGCACACAAGATAGGAATTACTAAATGCATGGACTTGAGTTAGAAGTAATGGTTTTTGATTTTATGTATTCATGGAATTATATATTGGTAAAAAAATTACTTCTTTTATTATCACAATTGATTCATTTATATCTTTTCTCAATGATAATTGAATCTCTGATAGTGGTGGTGGGTTGATTATTTGTAGTCATTGTTTTAGCTACCATATATGACTAGGAAGGGAAATATTGTTTATGAAGATTTATGAAGGAAAATATAGACTACGGAATTTAAAGAGTTTAGTGATGAGTGGAAGATGATAAATTTACGGGAAAAGATGCAAGTTGTTTTTCCTGAGATCCAGTAGCAGATGAATCTCAAATCAGTTCCTTTGGAGTCTACAAATTTTATCCAGGTTAGAGATAGGCAGTATTAGGATCCCTGATTTTGACCTAGTGGGAAATCCTTGAATATGGGTATTCAACTTCAGATAGTAGCATAAATAGGTATGAGATAATTTTTTTTTGGAATACGATTGTTATTCCTAAGAGAATACGAGAGGATATGATGCGTGAACTTCATTACTCAATGTGGGTGGGGCATCCAAGTGTGAAAAAATGCACTACGACCTACATCGTCTGTATTGGTATCTAGGAATAGTAAAGGAGATAGCAGGATTCATGAAAATATGTTTCAACTCTCTATAGTTGAAGTACAATCATCAATGACCTGGTGGTATACTACGGTCATTTTTCATTCAATAATGGAAGTGAAACAACATTACCATGGAAATTGTCTTGTGTCTCCATAGGATGGATCAAAAACATTATTTTGTTTTGGGGGTAATAGAGTGAATGATGAAATTATCAAATTTCTTATATATATGGGAGACTTTATTGGTGAATCGTTTGGGAGATTTTTATAGTCGGGTGATAGTACATCTACATGGGGTACTGTAGAGTATTATTTCATTCCCTGACTCACGTTTTAATTTTTTCCTCTTATAGGGATTACAAAAGGTTCTTGGTACATTGGTTTTTTTAGTAAGATATTCCAACCAAAGACAAATGGTATGTCTGAGCATATTATATAAGTGCTTTAGGATATTCCATGATCATGTGTTCTTGACAACGATGGTTATTTGGATAATCACTTATCACTTGTTGAGTTCTCCTATAACAATAGTTAGAAGTATAATTGATATATGGAACTATATAATGATCTAAATTATAGTCCACGTAGATCATATCTTACTTTGGTGGAGGTATGTGTGTCAGAGTTATTAGAACAAGTCTTATGTGGTAAATGTCAATGTCAGTTCACCTGATTTTGAAGTGTAGAGATATGGCTCTAAGTAGGAAGAAGTCATATAATGATTGATGTCGATGACCCCTAGAGTTTTCATATGTTGATTGTGTGTTAATTAGAGTGTCACTTGAGTTGGGTCACCATAGGCTATAGAGATTGAGCAATTTAGAACCTATGTTTGTTGAACCATTTGAGGTTGTGGATAGAATTATGAGGTGGTGTACTAAACAGACATTCTATATAGTTTTAGTGATATGTAGTACTTTTTTCATATTACACAGCTTTCATGGTATCACCCCCAACCCTTCACATGTTATTTATGTGGATGATTTTGAGCTTCATGGATTTTGAATTTTGAGGAGCATCTGATACGTGTGTTGGATCACAGTGAGAATGTGTTGCCGGGAAATACTATACCAATAGTTCATAGATTGTGGAAACATGGAAGTATTCAAGAGAAAACATGGGAGAAAAGAGAAGATTTAATGGTTCGATGTCATGATCATTTCACCTCATAATCATAGATATTCATCAGAGTATAACTTGAGGATGATCTTTTATAATGTGAGGAGATTATAAGATCCTGACCTTTTCTAGAGATGTCTCGAGCTCCACTACATGTAATCTCCTTTCTTTTTTAAGGACATAATTTTTGGGATTTACCTTGGGTGTTTTTTTGGTGAAATTGAAGTGTTTTTCAAGGAATAGGATAAGGTCATGGTCGGAACACATTTTCCTTTAATCGTGCGCCCAGTCCAAACAACCATGTGAACCCAACCAAAGGTCATTTACATAGATGGGACACGATTTTTCAAACAATGTCCCATTTTATTATTAATTATGTGGAAACTCTACGTGAGGTGAACATTAAGGGTGAAATGTTAGGTAAACTGTGATCCCCATATATGAAACCATGCAGGTGGAATTTTAACCCCTCAATACTTTGATTAATATTTATCAAACACCCATAATGTCACCCATTGTTGACCTAACTCAACCCTAAATGAATTATCAGTTTATTGGTGGTTCTCAAATGGATTATATTGTCATACAACCTCCACTCATGATAATTCCAATCCAAATTTTAAGATCTTCACCATTCTCGGCAAGGGATTCTCATCCTAATTGGATTCTCATATTTCTCCAGTCTTTCTCCCATACTATGAAGTGATTTTTCCTATTATTTTTGTGGATATAGATCTAGGTTTTGGTATACCTAATCCTTTTTTCTTGGATCTAGGTTTGGGATCTAGATCTCTTTCTTTGTTGTGCAACTAATCATCCCACTTTAATTTGGGAATTTTTATTAGTGAGAGTCCATAATCAATCATGAGGTAGGTGGTCTAAATTAAAAATATGATAGTCTTGATTTAATAACCGGTATGTAATTTTGAAATTGAAAATTCCATGATTGTTCAATTTAATTATTGATTTAATTGATTTAATTTAATTTCCATGTGATAATTTTTTGAGTTATATTTTTGGAAATATAAATTGGTGGGATTGGATTAATTATTTTGGATGAATTAATTAATGAAATATCATGACATTGAAATTGAAGGATGTGGGGGATGGATTATTGTTAAATTACTAATATTATTAATTAATTTAACAATGAGGATTTTTATATTTTTAGCTTATTCTAAATGGGTTAAATATGTAATTTGATAAAATTATGATAACTTGTTTAATGGTGAATTGTCATATTATTACATGTGAATTAATTTGTTGAACTTTAGTTGTTTAATAAATTTGAAAGGTAAACCATAATAGGAATGTTTTAAAATATGTTTAATTATGTATAAAATTGATGTTTATACAATTTTTTTATACGTTATATTGTGATACATGGGAAATTTGGATATCTATGTGTGGGACATGGACTAGTGATTCTAAATCCCATATGTTATTATTTATTATTCTTGAGTAGGACATGGAAGGATTACTCAAAATCCTTGTGTTTATAATTGTGTATCTTATAAGGATTGTTTCTTTAAAATACCTCTTTTGTGATTGATTGATTAATGTGTTTTTGGATAAATACTGTTGGTTCAAAAACACATGGGGTCCAAGAAACAGAGTTCTGGGCCCAAACTGTTGGCGTAGGACTGTGGTTCCTGTTGGATGTATTGTGGTTGGAATGGAAATGATAAATGATTACCATGGTTTTGTAATATATGATATCCCCTAGAGATAGTTAAGACTACAACACCAGTTGATGAAGGTATTGATGGTTTGGGTGTCCTCAAGAACCCAAATGTTTATTTTCTTAAACAAAGAGTAATTGAATAATTGAATGTTTTTTAATTTATTAGTTGTATTTTATTCAATATACAAATATATACACTGTTATTTATTGTATTTTTTAGACTCCATTGGTGGTAGAATAATGAGGTGTACTAGAACCCTACTTGGGTTGTTGATAGGTACTAAAATAAACTTCATAGATGTAGGATAAGACATTGGAAAGGGACCTATGATAGATGGTTGTGCCGGTATGGAGCACGGATGAGGGAAAAAATTATTGTCGAGATGTTCTTGGGATTGTCATTTTAACTTTCTTTAGGATTTCAATATGATACTTGAAGCATACTTGGAATCACATAACTGATTTTTTTGTTTCAATATTATATTCCTATTTTAGACATCATGTGATAGAAGTTTGTTTGGTTACTGGTTATATCATTTGGTTATTATTAATTACTTAAAATAGTTTTATTTTTTAATATAGAGGGTATAGTTTCCGCCTGATCAACATTAGACCTTAACCACTATTCAAAAACCTCTAGGTTAAAATAAGACACACATGAGGTCACGTAACAAAATGGATTGGGGCACCAGTTTGTGGCACCTGATTTGGGATTTAACATCATTTATCTTATATAATATCATGATATATACACCTAGATCATGGTGTTATTTCCCCATCTAGACTATGACACTAGATTTTAGAATAGTGTGGAACCCCTTAAATATTTCTGCGTATGACCCTTACGTATCAATCCTAGTGCATCCAACACTTACATATCATGAGGAATGATATGTAAACACTTACATATTGAAACTTATGAATTACAAAGTAACAAAGAAACCCTTGTATATAACACAAGTAGAATCACATCCTATTAGTAAATTTTCTATTTTTTTACATACTTTATCTCTTACAATTGTGTATCAAAATGTACCCATGGAAACCTATATGTATCATAAAATTACATTTTATAAGGTAGGGTTGTATATTGTTAAATATCACTACTCTCAGAGACCATTAAATATCTAGAGATAACCCATACATATTTTATTTCTATAAGGTAACCATTATATATCAAATGGAAATTCCTAGCAACCCTTACCTATCAAATAATATGTCATCCATCTTAGTTCAGATCAAACCATATGTATTAATTTGGTGAAATTTTTGTATTAACTCTCACATATCAATAAATTTCAAATTTTTAACCCTTAATTGGGAGACCCTTATATACGAACCTTACATACTAAGAATTTAACCATTTTTTGGTTCAGTTAGGTGCCAATCCACACGATGACTTAACCCTAACATAAGAGTGCCAATATGAATTATATTTCCCTTACATATCCCCTACTTTTTCTTTTTCCCAAAAATCATCAACAACACCAAACAATGTCTAAATTCCCTCTAAATTCCTAAAAAAATATAATTGATTATTGGATTATTACCCAAAACACATTTATTATATATTTATGAAACAATCATACCTAGGTTTGGGGAAACTACAAATACTCAATCTATGACCTACAATAACGCCCCTTATACGTCAACATGGCTTAGATACACATCATCAATCAATGATTCTAACTGAATTACCACACTTTAATGCTTTATCAAATATATGTGTTATAATTATTTTTATTATTATTGAAAAAATATAATTATTAGACAAGAACATGACATAGTAATCACATAGTAACCCACATTGGTTGATTAACATGTTAAAATATTTTTTTCTCTATTTTAATTATTCATATACTATATATAGGCGAGTGATTGATTTTTTGAGTGGATCATGATCCAAACTAGTCATAGATGATGACTTCTAAGATGATATAAATTTTAAGGGACTGTTATATTAATTCAACCCTTCTACTACCCCTCTATGTGTTACAAAATTTGTTTACCATGGAATTCTAATTCATTTAACTTGTGGTTCCTCTAAACTACCTTCACATTATATATTGTAAAATCAGTCATTACTAAATATCTAGTGTTATGACTCCATATAGTATGTTCATCAAAGGAAAATCAAGAATCTTACTCTATTTTATCAGTGGTGAGTGCATATGTTCGCTATGGAATATACTTATCTAATAGTAAGACATGGAATACGTCATTTACATTAGATATATTTGTTGGTAAGGATAAATGAAAATTCATAGCTCTAATTCTCACTAAAATATAAAATGGAATAATATATCGTAGTCTTGGTCTAACACCTCAATATTTTATGATATATTAAAAACTTTGATTACTTCGATTTATTATGATACATGAAAACACAAGTATACAGTTATCCTAACATTGTGTAGTATTATAACCTTTCCATTAAATTGGTTAAATGAATAAGAATTAACAAATTCCGAAAAAATGTGTATAGAGGTTTTAGATTAAGAAAATATATTTTATAGTAAATTCATTAAATTCATAAAAAATTCTTTTTTCATCAAAATTGTTTATATTTTTTTCCATAAGAGAATATAAAAAATATATTTTAGGGCCCCGATAGGGTAATATGGTGGTGGATTACTTCGCATCGATGGCGGAGGAAACTCAAGGTACCAATGTGTCTGTTTTTGTGAATTTTCATCAAGTTAATGCTGAGGGGATTAACCTAATTAATGGGAACTAGCTTGGACTCCACTACTTTAGTCCCCCCTAACTTGTTCATTTTGTTTGGCCTTACCCACATCTTATTTGTTGGGCTTTTTAATAAAAATTCATTATTTGTGGTGGGTATATTATTGATATTTTAGACCTATCTCATGATAAAAAAGATATAATTTTTAAATATACATAGCAAAATTATCCAACTATAATTTTTTTGTATTTTTCTTGTAAATAATGAATTTCTATTGAGTATTGGGAAAAACAAATTTGTACTTAAAATTTATTATTTTTTACAAAAAATTATAAAATTATATTTTTTTTATGAGATGGTTTCCAAGTAAATTTAGTTATATAATATTATAAATAAATAATTTAAGGTCATTATAATCAATTTTAAGGTCTCATTTTCTATAATAATATTTTTAACTTAAACATAATTTTTTAGAAAAACAATTTTTCTATGTGTTTATACATTTCCATTAAATTAACTTATTCAGTTTATATTAATTGAATCATGAAAATTTGATTCCAAATTTATGGTCAAGATTCCAAAATTTGATAATATTTTCCCATTATTTTATGTTATTTTAAATTGAAAATCCCATGTTAATGTTTTATGAGTGTAGTTATATTTTTTTGTTATTATATAAGAAGGAATAAAATTCAATAGATGATGAATTATTTTGTAATTACTGATTAATCATGGAAAGATAAATATAGAATGATATTATGATGTATTAAAGAAAGGTGGTGATCAATCTTATATAATTATTATTGATTCATTCGATCTAATTTACTAAAAAAATTCTCTATGTTTAATGGTGATAATTATTGGATAATTTTTATGGATTCATTGGATATCATTTACAAATAAATGAATCCATATTTACTGGTGATAATACGTGGATAATATTTATGGATTAATTTAATGTCATTGGGTGTCATGATTTATAATTTCTCTATATAAATTATATGTTTCATGGACTAGTCTTAATTCCTAACAGAGGTTGGTGGATGTGCTTAGAGAATTTTTATGGATTCATTTAATGATTAGGTGTTTCATGCTAAAGAAATTATCCCTTTATCTATGATGATTTTAAATTATTTGTTTTTTTCAAATACATTTGAAATTTTAAGTAGGAGAGTGCACATGGTTTACAACATATAACAAGGTGAAGACATAGAAAATACATATTTTAAAGAAGAACATTTGGAAAAGGAATTTGTAGAATTGGACATTTTTAGAAATAAGTTGTAGAATTCCATAAAAATACTTTGTTTTTTGAGATTTTGGATATTATGATGAGATGAAGAAAGATACTTGATGATGAAATAAATATGGAAATGAAAAAATATAAGTACATAAATATTTTTCATGAAGATTTTCTTGGGTAGTTATATGCCATGAATAATTCATTAAAAATAAGAAATTTAAGACACTAGAAATTAATGTTTTTTATAATTTGATATTCAATATTAATAAAGGTATTTAATTAAGACTGTAAAATAAATTATATTTTTCCTGAATGAATTTGATTTGGAGGAATTTCACATGACTCTTTTACTATGTGAAGAGGTGAAATTCTAAAAAATTAGTCTATCACTAATAATAAAAGAAAAAAAAACTATTAACATGTTGTAGAAAAATCCTCATCCATGTTGGGGGATCCCACTTAAAGTGGTAACATAGTGTAAAATAATAGATATAAAATATCAACTGTGATGAATTTATGTTAAACAATCCTTTTTATGGTATCATTCATGACCCTTAAAGAGTAAAACATTGATAATGTGGTAATTCTATAAAGGGGTAAGAGGTGGTTAAAAAACTAGACCATGGTAAAAATGAAACTAAAATTATTCAAAATTTACATTATGATAGAATTTAAACTCATCCCTACAATATATTCTAAATATATAAATTTGGATCCACTAAATCCTAAAAAATTAATTTACATTAATTTAGTACAATATAAAATTCCATGATTTCCCCTCACCTAACTTATACAAGGGGTCCTATTATCCTCTATTAGTCACACAAAATGATCTATGTATCATATAACAAATCTACCCATTTATATAATAATTTCTCTCATATATGTTTTATATTATCTTTTCTTGTCAAAATACCATTCCATTGTTCCTGAAAGAGATATATAATGGAGGCCTACCAATGAATAGTTAACAATCTTACTCAACATATTTCTATTTATTTCTTCATATAAATATTATAAATAAGAGGTATTAAAAATGAAATAATAACTTCATTATCATAAATATACATAAATATTATAATGAATATTTAACCACTTATATCCACCTTTTTTCCCTCAAATGGGAAAATTAAACTATCACTCATTCATACATGTGTACTACTGCCTCCACGTAGGGTTACAATTTATAATCCATCACCATTTTCATGGATGGTTATTATTATGGTTTTATTGATTACGTATTATATTTATAATAAAAGTTTTCTTCTATAAATATAATATCATACTTACCTTCTTATCATCCCATTCATTAGAAAATGATAATGTCTCTCATGCATACGTGTTGACTACCACCTCCATGAACTGTTGAGATTTCTTCCATTTTCACATTACATGGATGGTAATAATAATTTATATATATATATATATATATAGAATATATATGATATAAAAGATATAAAAATTACTCTATAATTGTGAATTATTATTTACATTTCTATCATTCAATTTCTGAAATGTTAACATAGGGTTCATGCAGACGTACACATATCATCTTTATTAATTGTGTAATTAATTTATATATATCATTATTTTATGGATGACTATAAATATATATAATTAATATATATTATATTTAAATATTGATTATTAGTATGGATATGATGAATAAATGATCAAATTACATATACCTGAACTGTTGAACCAGAATATTGATGAGAAATTAAGCAGTTATCCCATTGAATAATGACTTAAATAAGCAATTATTAATAAAAAAGTGATAAAATTCTATAATTAAATAATATATTTTATTTTATATATAATAATGGTTCTAGAATATATTTTCAATAAAAACTATATTTATTATTCATGATTTTTTTATATGTATAGAGAACAAAAAAAATGATGTAAGGGATTTATTTTTCAATCCTATTGTATTTGAGATTTTTTATGATAAAATTTAGATTGATACATTTCTAAAATACATATATGATAAACCTTGTAATTTTTTTTCACACCGAGTATTTTTTAGAGTATATTTTTATATTTTATTTATTTCACTTTATGTACCTGAGATTCCAAAATAATGTTTTTAAGGAAACCCATTTTTGTTTTACTATTTTTTAAAGAATATCTTTCTTCTATGTACATGTTTTATTGGAAGAAATATCATGAATATTTTTTTTATTATTATCCAATTATTATTATGATAAATTTTTAACCATGTCTTAATTTCAATAATTTTTTTAGAGGAACCTTATTTCATTTCCAGAATGTCAAACTCTTGACTTTTTACCAAATGGGATAAATGAATATATATTTTCACGTACTCAACAATAATATAATTTCCCACTATCATTAACACTAAAAATAGTAAAGATTACTTTATATATTTTGATGATCCTTTTCCAAAAAAATTATTTCCTTAAATTTTTTTAATATTTTTTAGTTTATATATCTTATTTTAAAATGAAATGGTTATTTTCCTCATAAAATATTCAAATGATATATTAAATAAAATTTTCATCTATGATGACATATAAGGACCCAACAATAAACATTACATAATCTAGATTCATCAAATAGATTTCACTTCTATACATTCTCAATGATCTATTAAATTTAGAGTTTTATAAAGTTAGGATATAACACATACATATCAACCAACAAGCATATAGAGGTGGGTACCATTAAAATAGTATCCATGTTACCCAAAATATAAATTGTGTAAAAAAACAACAATAGGATTTCTCTATGAAATCTTCATAACTTTAAATTAACATCATATTTTCTCTCAAACATCCATATAAAGTATGAAAAAAATTTATAAACATGGAAAGAGTATAAAAATCTCAGTATGGGATATAAAAAGAATGGAAGAAATAATTATTCAATGAATACTTATAAATATATGAAATCATATTCCAAAAGATATACTTCTCACCCATATAAACAGACATTGGGAAACATGAGATTTAATTATAAAATTAGATAACATATATAAAACCATAATGGTATCTTGGGGGAATAATTACTTGTATTGTATCCATAACTACTACCTTATGATTTGTAACCCTCCCAAAAACCATATAATGTAACCCCCACGAAGACCTTGTAGTATAACTATTGTATTTACACAGGGACTAACCATATGACATGCCTCCAACATACATATAAATAATGCATTATTGGGAGATATAGTTCCCATCCTTAATTATAAAAAAATTAAAATAACCGTAACATAATCATAAAATATGGATAATTCCAAGAATCATAGCTTTTGAATTTTGAGGAATAGATTATCAATGGAGGAATTTTAATTTAAATTCCCTTACAAATATATCATAATTGATGTGAGAATTAATAGAATGAAAATAATATGTGTATACACTGTAATTAAACATAATAAAAAATAATATATACCAAAATTCGTTACTCAAATAATCGTATTTACACATAATCAATGAAGTAGAAGGTCAACCCAATGAATGGAAATTGGGTTAATAATTCCCTTATATTGGGTTCATCTTATTTAAAACATGTTTAAACCTCGTGTATAATGGGTAAAAAGAGTTTTATTAATATTTTAAATAATCATAATATTGTTTATAACACCTTATAGGGTCATTTTGTAGCATCAATCCGCACATTAATTAAAAATATTTTGTTCTTTCTATTATTTCAGTTGCATCTTTTACATGATTTCCGTGGTCAGTTCGTAAATTATTTTCTTATCGAATGGAATTGGATCTCCATAAGTGGAGTGAAATGGTTTTAATATTTTTAGAATATTATATGATTCCATAAATATTATTGATTATATTGTATAATTTTGAACCTTAGATAAATCATTAGTGATATTCGTTTTGATTATTTTGGCGTTTCATTAATAGTGACAAACTTATTTCATCATATATATAAAATAATATGAATATTAGTTAATTATTGAACATAATAGAGGTCATGTAAGGAAATATAAAATCTATTTCAACCATTAAAAAGGTTTTACAACTATATTTTAAGTATGTAAAATAAATTGAAGACACATCATCCAGGATGTTGGTAAATTGACACATCACAGATGATGATTTTTTTAGAATTAGAGGATGAGGAGAAGAATTAAGTTGATGAATTTTTCCATAAGCATGATAGCATATAGAATATAAGATTATAGAGAATTAATGCCTCTTGGATAAGGGGATGTGAATACTTTATAATAAAATAAAATAATTGAAAGGAAAACCCATGAAATTGAAAATGGATTTTACCTCTTGATCTCCTCTATTTGAGACCCTCTTTATGGCCTTTGGTTTTGGCCTTTTTATGAGATCAGAAGGTCCTTGGAGTGGGGATGTGACTTGGTAAGGGGATTAAGATGAAATTAGACAACTAAAAAAGTTTCAGATGCAAGAAAGGAATAGGGGTGAGGGTGGAATTTATAGTGGAGGAGAGGAGGGGTTTCCATTATTTTAATAATTAGTTTAATATGTTTTCTCAAGACTATAAATACACATCATTAATGTGACCGAAAATAGAATTATATTCATCTCAATTCAATCCAATGACCATTTAAATTATCCATGACTGAAGCATGATTTAGAAATTCATTTATTTATCATATTTCATAATTATTGAGTTTCACTATTCACAAAATTCAATTATTTTAGAAAAATCCAAAAAATTCACCACAACCATTTTTCATTTTGTAGAATTCAAAAATGAACTCTGTTTTTTGAAAATATTTTTCTAAATAATAATAGTTTAATTTTTTTTTAAAATTATAATTCATTCAAAAAATACAAGCAATTTTAAAATTATAACAAATTTTATATCACTTTGAAAAATTAAACATGATCACATTGTCTTATAACCTTATGAATGAAAATTATTAATAATGTTTTATATTAATACGGGTCATATTACTATTCATAAATGTATGTTACTATTCATAAAAATCATATTGGTTCTATAAGACTCCAAATAACATATTAATCAAAACCGTGTATGTCTTTTTATTGAATATCTATATGCAAAAGTGGAAAATTTTTGTTTAACGAATAGTTTACAATTAACTCCTTAAAACAAATTATTTTCATAAATTTTGACTTATTTTTAAAACCTTTTGTGTTTATATTCTCCCCTCCTTGAAATTTCATCCTCACATTTTATTTTATTATTTAAATATTAAGCTAGTGGGGGTTCCATTCCATCATAGCATTGTTAGATTCCATGTTGCTTCTTCAACCATATGGTTTCTCCAAAATAATATATACCCGGTATATTACCTTATTCCCCAATACTTGTTCCCTTGGATTAAGAATCTGAATAGGGTTCTCTTCAAAAAAAATGTTCTCTTTTAGCTGATCTTATTCTAGGAACCAAATATGAGATCACTCTAGCACATACATTCTCAACCTCAAAACAAGAAAAACCTTGTGTACCTTAGATAAACACTTACGCAAAGCTACTCAATAGGAAACTGGTAAAATATTCTCTATGATTTAATATGGTATAATAAACATGGACACATATTTTCTTTTTTACCAAAAGACATAACAATTTTCCTTTGTGATATTATAAGAAAAACATGATCACCTACCTCAAAAAAAGTCTTTCCTTCAATTATCTACAATAATTTTCTACCTTCTATAAGATATCCTCTTGTGTTGCTAGATAATATTCACTTTCATAGTCACTTACTCTAGTAATTCATGTCATGTCATCTTCATTTCCCTTACTAAATCCCTAAAATATTGAGTTTGATAATTCTTCCCATATAATTATTCAAAAGGATCCATCTATATTCTAGAATGAAAACTATTATTATAAGAAAAATCAACTAAATAAATATGTTTACCCCAACTTCCCTTGTAGTCCATCGAAAAAGCTCGAAGCATATATTATAAAGTCTGAGCCATCTATTCTGACTGCCCATTTGATTGAGGATGAAAATCTGTACTGAAATTTAATTCTGTTCACAACAACTTCTAAAGGCCTTTTGAAAAGTTATAAGTGAACCTGTGATCACGGTCAGATACTATAGAAAGAGTAAATACATGTATCCTAACAATCTATTTGATATATAGTTGGGGATTATTATCCAAATAAATAGTATCTTGAATAGAAAAGAAGTGAGAAGATTTAGTAATTCAATCAACAATAATCGAATTTGAATTTTTACCATGATTGTATTTAGTAGTCCCACAATGAATTCCACAGATATATTTTCCCATTTCCACTCTGGAACAGGTAAACGATGAAGTATCCCATTAGGTAATTTCCACTCATCTTTAAACTATTGACAAATCAAACATTTCAAGGTAAAATTTGAAATATCATTTTTTATGTTATCCTATAGGTAATACTTCTGATGGTCTCTATACATCTTTGTGCTACCCGGATAAACTGAAAACCGAGAACTCTGGGCTTTAGAAAATAATTATTTCTTCATCTGAGAATATCAAGGCACATATAATATCTTTTCTAATATTATAAAAAATTCATTATCAATGTTAAATTTTGGAAACTTACCCATTTTACCAATTTTACCTCTATCTATAACTCCCAATATTCCCTCTACGCTTTCTCAATTCAATCTATCAAATTTTACTACACTAAAACCTAAAAAATAGGGTTATTTCCTGCATCAACAATTTCCAAGAGAAAATTCATCAAATCAATAATAAAATGGACTTGTTACATAAGTAACATATTTAATGATGCATGTTGTTTTTGACTCAAGGCATCTTCCACTCTGTCTAATTTTCTAGGATGTTAATTGATCATGAAATCATAATGTTTTATCAATTCAATCCATCTTCTATGCATCTTGTTTAATTATTTTTGAGTGAATATATATTTCTAACTTTTTTGGTCAGTATATATTTCACATATGGATCCCAATAAATGATTCCACCAAATTTTCAATGAAAAATCCACAACTTAAGATTCTAAATCATTTGTGGGATAATTAATTTGGGATATTTTTGTTGTTTGGAATCATCTATAATTACTTGAACATTTTTAATCATTACAAAACCAAGTACCATTAATTAAGAATCACTATAGATGAAAAAATCACCATTTCTGAAAGGTAGGGTCAGAACTGAAGCATTCAACAGTCTTCGTTTAAATTCCTTAAAATGATCATCACATTATTTTGTCTAGATGAATTTAACTCCTTTTCAAGTTAACATAATCAGTTGACTAGATAACCATGAAATTTTTTTTCAACAAACCACTGGTAATATCCTACCAATCTAATAAAACTATGTATATCGGTAATATTTTTAGGTCTTGTACATTCATCAACGACATTAACTTTTTTTGGATCAATACATATGTGATTTTTAGAAAAAATGTGACCATGGAATGAAATTGTTTTCAAACAAAAAATAGACTAGGTGAATTTTATATGCATTTTATTTTCTTTCAAGGTTATTAAAACAACCCTTAGATGTTTTTCATGATCCTATTTACTTATAGAATATACCACAATGTAATCTATAAACTCAACCACAAATATATCCAAAAACTCATAAAATATTCAATTCATAAGATCCCTGAATGTAATTGGAGCCTTATTTAAACCAAAAATCATAACAAAAAATTCATAATGACAACATCTAGTTCAAAAAGTATTTTTATCTAATTTCATTCTCCATTACCATCAGGTGATGGTACCAACAACTCATGTCAATCATATAAAAATATTGAGCACCCTAGAGATGATCAAACAAGTCATTTATGTGAGGTATAATATACTTATTCTTAATAGTAATGTTACTAAACACAATATAATAAATTTAATGTCTCATAGTACCATCTAATTTTAAATGAACAAGATTGGAGCCCCCTGTGGTGAAGTGCTTTGACAAATGAAGACTTTATCAAGGAACTCCTACAACTAATTTTTCAATTAAAAAAGTTCCATTAGATCCATTTGATAAATGGGTTTTGAAATTGTCTTAGAATTCGGAACTAAGTTAACTGTGAATTCAACTTCCCGATTACTTATAACACAAGGTAACAAGGTAAAACGCATCAAGGTATTAATTCACCACTATCACATCATTAATCTGAACAAGTCCCTTATTTTCAACCATAAGAGGAAGATAAATTTCATTTCCATCTTTCTACAGTTTCATAGCTTCCAGATTTGTTATCAATTGTATGGGTTCGTTCATGTATACCAACATAAAATCTTTCTAAAAAACATATTCTTTATCTCTATAATAAATCATAGAATGAAAAACAAAAATCCAATCATCACCGATAATGACATCAAACTCTATTAAAGGAAACAAATAATGGTGTTTAGGTAATGTCTTTCAACAGATATCAATAAAAATATTCTTAAAATGACTTTTTACAATAACATTTCCATCTAATTTTTTAACAATAATGTTTTGTGTAATTTTTTGAGGTGATATTTCCAATTTACTAGAAACTTTCTCAGAAATAAAGGAATGTGTAATCCTTATATCAGACCAAAAAATAGAAAAATCATAGTAAATAAACTAAGTTCCTGAAACCACTACATTGGATGGAACTACATCTATTGATGTAGTTGAAAAGGATCTCACTACATGTTTATTATTATAGATTATCTCCTTACCATCATTTAAATCATTCATTGGGTAGGCATTTTTATAATGACTCATCTCACAACATTTGAAACACTATAACATTTTATTATCAGGATTAATCTTTTGATCATTTTTATTACTATATTGGGCCATATTTCCAAACAAAAAATAACTAAAAAGACTTCCGATTTTTAGTAAGGAAATCCCCAGGGTCCTTTTTATAACACTTTTTATAAACTCGATACTGAATATTCCTTCCATAAGATTTCATTGATTAATTCTTATCCATTTCATTCCATCTAGACCACATATTCTATTTGTTCTAAAAGTAAATATGATCATCAATGAACTCCTTTTCTACCATCTCATCAAATTTCAAAAGTTTTTGATAACATTTGAAATCTCATGAAGCAAATTCTCTTCGATATCTTGCCTTCAATATAGAGTAAACCAGCTGATTTTGCTATCAAGATCCTGAAAAACATTTGAAGTACTCATTTTTTGAAGTGTAAAGGTTTCTACATACATGGACACTTAATAATCCAACATTTTCACCAATTCAAGGAATTTCTTCTACATCCTATGTCGAACCACCATAGGAACATATTTTTTCATGAAGATACATTTAAATTCATCCCACTCAAATGCTTTAATATCCTCTCCATACATGATATTCTTGACCATTGACCACCAATGAACAGATTCACCTTCAAAATGATAAATGGAAATACTAACCTTTTTATTATCTGAATATCCCATAACATTGAATATGTTTTCAATGGATTAAATCTATCCATCATCATCTTCTGGGTAAGAAGATCTACTAAAAATAAGGGGTGTTGCCTCATAAAATGTTCCACTACAGTCGTGTTCCTTCATGGTAGATGTGGATATTATCTTGCATAGATGCCACATCCATTTATTTCCTATTTCAGTTGATCAATTACTATCAATAACTCATCGGTTAAAATTCCCACCATTCTTAGTTTTCACTTCGGAAAGATATCAGCCTCTCAGTTTTTTCCAACATCAGATTCCATGTTTCATCTATGGAAAACAATTTTGAGGAGAAATATCATAGATGATGAAATATGGTAATCATTATATTCTATACCATTTCAATATAATCATAAGGTAAAAAAAAATTTGGCATTTTTTAATTTCATAATAACTCATAAAGTTTTCTAAACCGTTATCTTCTACCAACTATAAGGACCCAATCTTAAACATTACAAAATATAGATATTTCAATTAGATAACATTTCTCTACATTCGCAAAGATATTTTTGGTTTAGAGTTTTATAATTTTATGACATAACTCATACATATAATCCCACATGAAAATAAAAGTGAGTACCATTACAATAGTATCCATTTTGTCCAAAACACAAAATGTTTAACACAAAACAACAACATCATTTCTTTGAAAAATATTCTAACCATTTTAATTTATTTTATTTCTTCCCCAAAACATCCTCATAACCTATGAAAAAGATTTAAAAACATGGGATAGGAATAAGAATCTTAGTAAGGGATATAAAAATGAAGAAAGAAACCATTAGTCCATGACTTCTTATAAACATATGAAATGATTTTCAAAAAACCCCAATTCTCTCCCATGTATACCTCCATTTTTAAATATTATATTATCATAAAACATTAAGATAACATATATATAATTTCATAAAAACATTTCTTTTGAATTTGTTACAATAAAATTTTAAGAGAGGATTTTGTTTAAAAAATTCCATTAAAAATATCACATAATTGATGGAAGAATTAATAGAATGAAAGGAATATGTCTATACACTATAATTAAATATAATAAAACATAATATAAACAATAATTAATTAACCTAATAATTATAGGGACATATAACAAAAGAGGTAGAAGGTTAACCCAAATAATTGAAATTGGGTTAAGAATTCTCGTACCTCAGGTTCTTCTTATATCAAACATGTTTAAAACTCCTATATAATATTTAGAATAGTATTTTTAATATTTTATAGAAACGTATTCATGTTTATAACACCTTATATGATCATTTTATGACATTATTAGCTCCATTATTTGATAATATTTTGTTCTTTCCATTTTTTGGGGTGCACCATTTACATGTTTTCTATGGTATGTTCACAAAGGGTTATATTTTTGAATAGAAGTGAAACTCCAAAAGTGGAATTTAATGGTTGTATATTTTTTCCATAATATTTAATGATTCCATAAATCATTCTGATTATTTTTTATAGGGATGAATCATTAGATAAATCATTAGTGATATTCATTTAGATCATTTTGGTGGTTTTTTTGGTAATCACGAACTTTTTTCATTATATACCATTAATGATAAGAATAAAAGTTAATTACAAAACATAAGAGAGGTTATATCATAGTATTTACAATCTTTTTCAACCATTAAAATTATATTACAACCATTTTTGATGTATGTAAAGGAAATTGAAGACACATAATCTAGGATTTTGGTAAACCAACACATCACAGACAATGTTTTTATTTTAGAATAAGAGGAAGAGTAGAAGAATAAAGATGATTAATTTTTTCATAAACATAAACAAATTATGAATATATAATATTATGGAGATTTCAATTATCTTATATAATGGTATGTGAATAGAGTATAAGAAAATAAAATAATTTAATTGAAATCACAAGAAAATGAAAGAGGATTTTTACCTCTTATTCTCTTCTCTTTGAGATCCTCTTTAAGGCCTTTGGTTTTGGTCTTTTGGTGAGACCAACAGGTCCTGGATATGGGGAAGAGACATTGTAAGGGTATTGGTAGGATCTTAGAAAATTCACAATGATTTAGAGGTGTGAGAGGAAGAGGGTGTGAGGGTGGTATTTATAGTGGAGGAGTGGAGGAGTTTTCTGCAATTTTAATCATTAGTTTATTAATTTTTCTCAAGACTATGAATATTCTTGAATAATGTCACCAATAATAGTAATAGGTTCATGTGAGTTATAACCAATGGCTATTTATATCATCCATGACTCAATCATGATGTAGAAATTCATTTATTTATTAAATTTTGTAATTATCAAATTTCACTATTCACCAAAAATTCATGTATTTTAGAAAAATCCTAAAACATCCTCATACAGCCATCAATGTGTAGAATTCAAAAATGAACCCCATTTTCTGAAAATAATTTTCAAAATATGATTAAATTAATTTA
Organism: Viscum album; assembly: GCA_963277665.1. Taxonomy (NCBI): domain Eukaryota; kingdom Viridiplantae; phylum Streptophyta; class Magnoliopsida; order Santalales; family Viscaceae; genus Viscum; species Viscum album. The sequence continues at coordinate 731,149,095 of OY728166.1, forward strand.
AAAAAAATGGAAATTCATTCAAACAAATGAATCAATTTAATAATTATAACTCATTTTATATAACATTGAAAATTATTCAAGATCTCAATATATTTTAACCATAAGAAAATAAAATCAATAATATTATTTACTATTAATAAGGGTCATATTACTACTCATATTAATATTTGATAAGGGTAGTTTATGATTCATCAAAGATCAAGTAGGTTCTATCAGACTCCAAATTACTTAATGATCAAAACAACATATTTCTATTTTTCCAAATTCCCAATAGAGAATTGGAAAAATTATGTTTAATGACTATTTTAAAACAATCACCTTAAAACAACATGTTTCCATGTATTTTAATATATTTTTAAAACCTTTGGGTGTCACATTCTCCCCACCTTTTAGAAATTGTGTCTTGATTTTTTTTAATATTTACATATTAAACATGAGAGGGTACCTTTCCCACATATAATTTTCAGATTCCCATGATTATCCTTCAAAGATGTAGTTTCTCCACAATATGATTACATTTCAGATTACCTTATCAAAAAATACTTTTTATCTTCGATCAATAATTTTAGTAGCTCTCCCTTTATAAGAAATGTTCTCTTTCAGTAGAACTGCTTCTGGGCTCAAAACATGAGTTAAATCTGGAAAATAATTTCTCAACATCAAAACATGAAAAATATTGTGTAACTAAGAAAAATTCGGAAGCAATGCTACTCAGTAAGAAAATGGCCCAACATTATCTAGGATTTGATATGGTCCAATAATCCTTGGAGATAGCTTTCATTTCTAACCAAAATTCAAAATACTTTTCTTTGGTGATATTCAAAGAAAAACATGATCACATACATCAAAATATAGGTCATTCTTCTTATATATATATGAAATTTCTACCTACTCTAAGCAATCATCATGTGTTGCTAGTTCATCTTGACATTCTCATCCACTTCCTCTACTAATTTTTCTCCAATAAACATCCTTTCCATAACTTCATCACAAAAAGTTGTATTTCGACATTGCTTCCTATATAATTCATCAAAAGGGTCCATATAAATACTAGAATAAAAAAAATTATTATAAGAAAAATGAACTAAATAAATATTCTAATCCCAAATTCCATTGTATCCCATAAAACAAGCTTGAACAATATCTTATATATTCCGAATAGTTTATTCTGACTACCCAAATGATTGAGGATGAAAAGAAATACTAAAATTTAAATCTGGTCCCAACGGCTTCTTAAGGCCTTTCCAAAATATTGAAGTGAACCTGGGATCATGGTCAGACATAATATAAAGTGGAAATCCATATTACCTTGCAATGTATTTTAGGTACAGTTGAGAAAGCTGATCCAAAAAATTAGTATCTCAAATTGATAGGAAATGAGTAGATTTAGTTAATCAATCAATAATAACCCAAATTTCATTGCTAACTTAAGAAGTATTTGGTAGTACCAAAACGATGTTCATGCATATATTATCACATTTCCACTATTGAACTAGAAAAGGTTGATGCATCCCCTTAAGTAAATTTCACCCTAAATTATCTTATTTACATGTCAAACATTACTTGGTAAAATTTTCAATATCTCTTGTCATTCCATCCCATCATTAGTACTCCCAATGTTCTCTGAACATTTTTGTGCTACTTGGATGAATTTAATACAGAGAACTATGAGCTTCAAACAACAATTATTTCTACCAAAGATAATCCCAAGGCACACATAATCTCTTTTCAAATCATGAAACACAATGTTTACCAATTTTAAATTCTATAAACTTACCCACTTAAACCAATTCTACCTTTTTTATAACACCCTATCTTCCTTTTTTTGCTTTCTTAATTCTATATGACAAAAAATGGCACCACTAAAACCTGAAAAAAATAGAGTAATTTCCAACACCAACAACATCGAAGACAATATTCTTCAAATCATTAATTAAAGGGCCTTTATCTAGCCATAATATAGATAATGATGCATGAAATATTTGAATTAAGGCAACTTCCACTTTGTTTTCATTTCTAGGATGGTAATTGATCATACAATAATAATATTTTAACAATTCAAGCCATCTTCCTTACATCATGTTTAATTTCATTTGAGTGAATATATATTTCCAAATTTTGGTCAATATATATTTCAGATTTGGATCCCTATAAATGGTGCCTCCAAATTTTCAATGAAAATGGCCATAGATACAAATTCCAAATCATTCATGGGATATTTATTCATGATTTGTTAGGTGTCTTGAAGAATAAGTATTTACCCAATCATTATATATCAGAACAAAACCAATTCTCTTTAATAAAGAATCACTATATATAGAAAAAATCCCCATTTCTAGATGGTTGGGTCAAAATAGAAGCATTCACCAATCATCATTTCAATTTCTTAATACAATGATCAAATTATTTTTTCCAGATGAATTTAACTCCTTTTCGAGTTAACGTATTCAGTGGACTAGATAACCATGCATGGTTCTGAAAAAACATCTCATAATATCCTACCCAAACATGAAAACTACTATTCTCTATATCATTTATAGTTCCTGGCTATACTTACACAACATTAATTTTTGAAGGATTAATAGTTATTCCATATCTAGAATCAAGGTGACCTAGGAAATAAATTTATTGCAACCAAAATTTACACTTTATGTATTTTCCCTACAATTTCTTTTATTTTATGGTTTTCAAAATAACCCATATATGTTTTTCATACTTTTTTTACTCTTGAATATACCAAAATGTCATCAATAATGACAACCAAAAACTTATCAAAGATCTCAAGAATTATTATATACATAATAACCATGAATATAGTATGTGCATTAGTTTACCCAACTCGCATAACAAAAAATTCTTAATGACCATATCTAGTTTGAAAATTTGTTTTTGGAATTTTAACCTCATTCACCTTGAGCTGATGGTACGTAGATCTGAAGTCAATCTTGGATAAATAATGAGCTCCCTAGAGCTAATCAAACATGTCATCGATGTGAGGAAAAGGATCCTTACTCATAAAAGTAATGTTATTCAAATCTCTATAATCAATGAAATGTCTCATGAAACCATCTTTTTTTAAATGATAAAAACATAATACCCCATGGTAAGATATATGAGGAATGAAGAGTCTCTTATGAAACTCTTGTAAAAGATTTTTCAATTCAAGAAGTTCTTTTTGAGCCATTCAATAATGGGGCTTTGAAATTTTCATAGAATGACGATCTAATTCCATTGTAAATTCAAGTTCTTGATCAGGTATAACATAGGGTAACTCATCAGGAAAACATCAAGGTATTAATTTATCAGTATCACATCATTAACCTAAGTAGTAGCCTTATTTTCAACAATAATAGAATGATAAATTACATTTCCATATTTCAATAGTTTTGCAGCATCTTGATATTTTTATCAATTTTGTGGGTTTATTCTTGTATAAAAATTTAAACACTTCATGAAAAACAAAATCTTTATCACTATAATCATTCTTAGAATGATAAACAGATAGGCAATCTATACCCATATTAAAATCAAACTCAAATAAGGGTAAAACAAAAAGGTTTGTAGGTAATGTCTTTCCACAGATAAAAATAGGAATATTTTTAAAATTCCATTTTTTGTAAATTTCCCCTTGGTGTTTTAAATATATGTTCTAGTATCATTTCATAAGATGGTATTTCCAATTTACTAGAAACTCTCTCAGAATTAAAGTAATACAATGACCCCATATCAAACAAGACTTTAGAGAAATCTAAGTAAATAAACAAAGTAGTTGATACCAATTCATTGGATGGCCCGACATCTACTGACATAGTTGTAAAGGATATCACTAAACATTTCTACTTATAGTCTAGATACATCCCATCATTCCTGAACATTCTTTGGCCAGGAATTTTCCAAATGACCCATATCACCACATTTTAAACACATTACATTTATACTACCTGGATTATTCATAAGATATCATTCAATACAATCTTGGGAAATATGTCCAAAGTTACCACATATAAAAAACATACCTAATTTAGTAAGGTATTTCCCAAGGTTATTTTTTCTACACTTTTCACAAATTAAAAACTGAACATTCTTACCATTGGATTTCATTCATTGATTATTACCCATTTCTCTCTATCTAGACCTATTCTTCTATTTGTTCTTAATATAAAAATTATCATCTAGAAAATACACTTATACCCTCTCAAAAAATTAGACAAGTTTCTCATAACTTTTGAACTCTTAGGAAGCCAACGCCCTTCAATATCTTGGAATCAATCTTGAGTAAAAACAGTTGATTTTTCTATCAAGATCCCGAATAAGATTTAGGGATTCCAATTCCTATAGGATGTGTTTTTCTTCATAAAATACCACTAAATATTAATAATTTTACTTTAATTAATGGTATTTCATCTATATCCTAATCCAAAACCACCTTAAGAAAATATTTTTCAGGGAAATGACCTTTAAAATTCACCCCACTCTAAGGCTTCAATCTCCACTCTATCCATGATATTCTTTACTATTGACCACCACTGATCAGATTTACCTTCAAAATGATGAATAGAAATACTAACCATTTTATTGTATAAAAATTCAATAACATCTAATATCTTTTCAATGGATTTAATCCATCGTTCAATCACTACTAGGTTAAAAGGTCCACTTAAAATAAGAGGGTGTTGCCTCATAAAATGTCCACTACCATCATGTTCCTTTGTGGTATCTCTACAATTCTCTTTCATTGATGCCACATAAATCTATTTACATTGTCATATAGGCCATTGCTATCCCAAAATAACCAGTTCCAATTCACATCATTCATGGTTGGGGATTCAGAATGATATCAACCTCTCAGTTTCTTCCAACATTAGACTCCCTATTTCATATGTGTAAAACCTTTATAAACAGGAATATCATAGATGAAGCGACATGGTAATATTTAAATATTATAACAATTAAACATAAAAATAATTTAAAAAACATTTTTGGTATTCTGTTAGCATCATACTAACATTTAATGTTATCTATACCATTATTGGAAACCAATTATAAGGACCTAACCTTAATCATTTTATAATGTAGATATTACATCTAGATTTAAATTATATACATTACCAAAGATATTTTTGGATTAAATTTTTATAATGATAGGAAATAACTCATACATATAAATTCCCAAGAATAAAAAAGTGGGTACCATTAAAACAATATCCATTTATTCCAAAACATACAATTTTTAACACAAAACAACAACATGATTTCTATGAAAGGTCATCAAAATATTTAACATGAATTCTTTTTTTTCTATTAAGAATGCCTCAAACCTATGAAAAACATTTAGAAACATGGTATGAGAATAAAAATAATAGTAAGGGATATATAAATATTTAAATAAACCATTAGTCAATGAATACTTACAAACATTTGAAATCATTTTCACAAATACATACTTCTGAACCATATATACTTACATTGTGAAACATGAGATATACCTAAAATATTAGAGAACACATATAAACCCAAAAAGGTACCTTATGAAATTCATTACATATATTATAACCATCATAACTACCTTATGATTTGTAACAGTCATGGATACCTTACAATATAACCCTCACGTCTACATTATGGTGTAACTATCGTAGTATCACGAGGAGTAACCATATGGCCAACTTCCAACCTACAAATACCAAATGAATTGGCGGGAGATATTGGTCAAAAAAATCAATATAAAAAATCTTCAATAACCATTATATAATCATAAAACATGGAAAATTTCAAAAAAATAATGATTTTCAATTTTAAAAAATAGTATTTTAAGATATGTTTAATGAAAATACCCTTAAAAATATCACATAATTAATGTTAGAATTAATAGACTGAAAGGAACATGTATATAAACCATAAGTATACATATTGTAAAAAAATAATTACTTAAATAGTTATCATGAAACATAATCAGTGAAGTATAAGGTTAACCCAAAGAATAGAAATTGGGTTAAGAATTCCCTTACCTTGGGTTCTCTTACATAAATCTTGTTTGAACCTTCTGTATAATGGATAAAAAAGTTTTACTAATATTTATAATGAACATATTAATCTTTATAACACATTTTATGATTATTTTATAACACCATTCCACCCATTAATTAATAATATTTTATTCCATCCATTGTTTCAGGTGCGTCCTTCACCCTATTTCAATGGTGAGATCATAAAGAATTTTCTTGACGAATGGAAGTGAAACTCCAGAAGTAGAAAGAAACGGTGGTGAATTTTTTCCAAAATATTAAATAATTCCATAAATCATTATGATTATATTGTTTTGGGATGAATCATTAAATAAATCCTCTTTGATATTTGTTTTGAACAATTTGGTGGTTCTTTGATAATCAAGAAATTATTTCATCATATAACTATAATATTATGAATATAAGTTAATTATATACAATAATAGAGGTAATATAATACACATTAAAATATTTTTCAACCATTGAAATGGCTTACACCCATATTTTATGAATGTAAAGGAAATTTAATCAACATCATCAACAACGTCAGTAAATCGACACATCATAGACGATGTTTATATTTTTTTAACAAGAGGAAAATAATAAGAAGTAAGTTGTTGAATTTTTCCATCTAAATGATAAAATTTAGAATATATATGATTATATGGATTTCATGTTTCTTGAATAACGGGAAGTTAATAAATTATATGAAAATAAATTAATTGAAATGAAAATAGAAGAAAATGAAAAATGATTTTTACCTATTGATCTCTTCTACTCGTGATCCTCTTTAAAGCCTTTGGTTTTGGAATTTTGGGGAGACAAAATGGTCGGGTACGTGGGGAAGATCCTTGGGAAGGGTATTGGACAAAAATTATTCAATTCAAAAATCATTAAATGTGTGAGACAAAGATGGGGTTGAGGGTGGTATTTATATTGGAGGAGAAGAGGGGTTTTCCATAATTTGAATCACTAGTTTAATATTTTTTTTGATGACTATGAATAGTCTAGATTAATGATACCAAAAACATTAATATGTTTATGTGCGTTCAATTCAATGTCCATTTACATCATCCGTGAATCAAGAATGATTCCAAAAATCATTTATTTATCATATTTTGTAATTATCAAATTTCATTATTCATAAATAATTTATGTATTTCATGAAAATAAAAAAATTCACCCCAACCATTTTTTGACATGGGGATTTCAAAAATGAACTCTGTTTTATTAAAATAATTTTCTAAATATTTTTAATTTAATTATTAATTAAAATCATAATTCATTCAAAAATAATAATCAATTTAAAAACTATAATTCATTTTATATCACTTCGAAAAATTAAACAATATATTATTTTCTTATAACCACAAGGAAATAAATTTAATATTATGATTAACTATTCAAAATGGTCATATTAATATTCAAATTAATATTCATAAATTTATGTGATTATTCACCAAAAAATCATGTTGGTTTAACTCAATACATAGAAGTTGAAACATTTTGTTTAGCACTTGTTTAAAATTATATCCTAAAAATTATGTTTTCATGAATTTTAATTAATTATTAAAACCTTAGGGTGTTACATTACATCATTTAATGTTCAATATTATTTAATAGGGATATGATCTAATGATACCATCATCATTATTAATCTGGATGGTTTATTATTATGATGATGATTTTTTCATGAAACCCATTTAATTTACATGGGTTGTGTTATGATGAATTTATGAAATGTTTATGAATCTTATTTTCATTTCATTGGTTATGATATTATAATTTTTTGAAACACATAGATATAGATTCCATTACATGATGGGTGGGATTATAATTATATAGTCTCCCAATGCATTGGGTAATGTTTTATATCTCATGAGATAATTATGGGAAACAAATCACTACACTTGAACCAATATGGGAAACAAGGCTATTTGATTGATCCACTATAAGAAATAGGTGATGATAACTAGTCTTTTATGGTATAATAAATAAGTATGTATTCTATATACATTATGATTTTATGGTCTCGGTATTTAAACCAAACATATGAAATGGATTTTATTCCTTTGATTGTTCCCCATAATTATGACATAATTATGATATAAAATTGTGGTTTATGATTGATTTAGGATTATTTCTCACTATTATGATTCATGTATTTTGAAATAATATTGTTTTTTTATAGATCATATTTATAGTCATTGATAGTTTGGGTATGAAAATTGTATGTTATGGTTATGATATCATACACTCATGTGTATCATATTATTTTATGTGACAGTTGATTAATGTCTACAATGTTTACTCTATGTATTAATATTATCTTACACCTTATTATGTTTCCTTTCCCTAGGATATGATGAAATATGTTAGGTAGGGTATGTAAAGGAAGGGTAAAAAGTTAGAAGACATTCAATTTATATGATAATGAACTTACCTAAATAAGAGTTTTTTTGTATCTAGTCTCCATAGACACTACAAATTATTTTTTCTAGTGTGGATTGAAATTTTATATATTTAATATACATATAAAAGGATTTAATATTTATATATTAAATGATAAGGACCTTAGAATTGGTATTAGAGATGCATTTTTTAATATTTAGATAATATAATTAATTTGTTTTGTGAAAACCAAATGTATAATTATAAGTAGAAGACAAAACCCAATTTTTTCTGTAAAGACCAAGTATAAACTATGAAAAACATAACATGTCCTAGATTGAGAATAAAATATCATGGTTTAGATATATTTTCATTTATATTTAACGATTTTATAAAAGCTCAGTATAATTATTATATTTGGATATTTACACTTTTATTTTTTGGTTTTAGTCAACAATTATAACAAAATTACATTGTGTTTAAAAAATGTGATAAAAAATGTATTGATTATCTGCTTGAGAAATAAAATTATACAGAAGATGGAATGAATAATCTTATATTTATACTCACACAACTTCCTCAGACCATGATTCACCTATGTATTCTCAATGATCCAAGTTGGGAATAATGTATTGTTCAATATTTCTTGAGGAAACATCAACCTTCTTTTAGTAGTTCTTTTTCTCCACTATTGTATGATCATTGATTGAATAATAATGAGAAAATATATTTAATTATCTATTTTCTAGAACATGAAAAATATTTCGATTTCGTTAATCATTTAGAAGGAGAATCAGATCAATGGTGGAATCATATTATGAATATTATGAAATAGGAATAAACTAACTCTATAGAGTGGGATGAGTTTAGGAGGATATTTCATAGTAATTACATCCCTCATATTATATATAAAAATATTATGAAGTAATTATATGATGTTAAGGAGGAGTATGATGAATCTATTGGCACTAATGATGGAAATTTCAAAATAAATTCACGGTATGATTCTATTTTAATCATCACCCATTTATAAAAACTGAAACAATTATGTAGTAGATTATAACTATGTATTTGGAAGGAGTTCACCATATGATTCTTTAGTATCAATGAATAAATGATTTAATGTGTAGTCCAGGTCAAAATTAAAATTAAAAACTCTGATAATTCTAATTTTTTGATAATAAAATGATGATGGATTCTCATGAAAACATGAATAAATCACTTTTTGGAAGGAAATTACATCCCTATATATGTTAGAGATGAGGGAAGAAAAATCAATTTAATTAGTTGAATATTGTTTTTAGGTTTTTCAAATATGTAATGGTGATTCATAAAACATGTGAATGTCAAATGATGGTGGGGAGTCCATTTGATAGGAAGGAGGATAGGAAGATTCCAACCAACGAACCACCATTGCTCTAATTCATAAAATGAATGGAGTATGGGAATTATAAAAACCAGTGATAAATGTGATGTTTTTATGGGGGTTGGCATAAAAACCTCTTAATCCCATAGATTAAGAGAAATATAAATTGAGCTTGACTCTTGAAGTCATATATGAGAATGAAGTGGTAAAAGTTAAACTTACAATCAACACTAGAACAACTAATGTGTTGTTTGATTATTCCACTAGACACTAATAAATATATAAGTAATTTTATAAGGGTAGAAAACTATATCATCAATTATTAGTTGGTGAGTTAGTGGTGAAAACTCCCAATGTTTTAATTATTGTATATAAACATTATAGATCCTCTTTGAGAGTGAGTAACAACTTGTTTATTTATTTTTTGGATAAGTAGAAGGTTTTAGTTCAAAATTTTTTGTAGATTGAAAGGATGCAAGGGGGAAGATCAATTTATATATACCATAAATTAGGGTATCTTAATAGAACCTATTTTTACATGTCATTTAAGTAAAGTAAAATGAAAAAAATGTATTAACTTCCATTTTAAAGATGTATCATTTACTTCAGATGTGAAAGTGGTGGGGAAGAAGGCCTTAGATTATTTTGAGAATCTATTTGATGAACCAAATAGAATCATAGGGAATTAAAATATCATGTTCATTGTTAAATATAACTTCATGAGATGCATTCCAAAGGTACTGTTTGACAATGATAATGAAATTTTAAAATATAACCCAAAAGAAGAAGTGATTATGGAAATTGTGTTTTGCCTGTCAAAGAATAACTCACCAGTCCATGACTATTTTCTTGGTGAATTTTTTCTGAATTCAAGGGAAATTGTTATAAAAAAATTTCAGGGATGCAGTGATGGATATTTTTTGGTTATAAGATCTCAATAATGTAGTTAGTTCTTCGAGGGTGGTTCTAATTATGGATGTGAAGGACCTGACTTCACATAATTAATGTAGGCCAATATGTTTATTTATTTTTGTATACAAAACCCAATCATGTCTCATCAATATACTGATCAGTGCTATGATTCCTCAAATTATTTTTTGATGAATATCATGGTTTTTAAAAGGGTGGGGATTTCAAGGTGATATTGGAACTACTAAAGAAATGGTGGTATATTTTAACGAAAAAAATAAATGTAATATAATTATTATGGTGAAAATGGGTAATTAATGTGATAGATTGGAGTGGAGCTTCATTATAATGTTCCTGAAGAATTTTTTATTTCAATAATGGGTTGATGTTCATTTATTAAGGGTTAATTCCTCTATATGTCTAACTATATCATTGATGGTTAGGGGGTTCACCTTTTTCAAATTGGTTAGTGGAGTTTGGAAGGGTTTTCCATTATCACTATATATATTTGTTTTAGTACAAGAGTCACCTATAAGTAACATGAAGAAGAATTTTTTGGACATAAAAATTATGCCTTTTATGAATAGGTTTGCCATTAACATTTTATCGCCTTTAATGTTTGTTGCTGATATATAGGTTTTGGGATGGGATTCTAACCTAGGATTGTCGGCCAACCCATCATGTAGAACATCCAATTTATCCTAATCAAAAATATTTAGGCATGATCCTAGATACAATAACATGTGAGCCTAAGCCTGGTCTTGGATATTTCGAGTTAGGCTCATTTGAGCCTCGATCTAGGGTAGGTGATCTTTTAGGTCTTCATTCTAAATTAAAACCCACTACATAAAAAATTTTGTAAGGGTATATACATAGGGGTGATTGAAATTCGTTCATTTATGCCTATAATTCATCGTCCAACTTCATTTTACAATCCATTTTTATTTTTTTAATTATATTCCACTTGAATCTTTTTACCCATCATTTTTATACCTCCATTTTCCAATTTATATATGGATGGTTTTTTATTGAGGTTTTGTGAAGAGATATTTATCTTCTTATTAGTAATTCTATAATATGTTTTCCAAAAATACATGTATCAATCTCAAATTATTTCATTAGGAGAACCAAATATATAATATTATATATTATCTATTAAAAACACTCATATCCTTTGAATCATTAGTAAAAGTGGATTTAGATTTATCAATTTTATAAATATGTTCTTCAATCAGTAGGATGTAAGTGAATACAAAAATATAGGTGAAATTTCCCCAAAACACCATCCCCCATATATTATATTTCTCATAAAAAATCAAATTTTGTGCGGAAACTTCATGTCTCTTAGAGATACTAGCAAGGAATTTATAGTTCTTACAAGATTTTCCTAATTCATGGTTATTATCAAAATGTATGGGAATAAAAATTCTAGAATCCAAGACCTTTCCCGTAATGTTTTGGGAGCTAAAACAATATCCATGAGAATGTCAGAGATATAATTTAAGGATAAAAGGTATTAAATCATCATAAATGCATCTATAGATATTATAGTCAATATATATTCTCTATTAATGGGGACCATCCCACCCATATACACATAAAATATAATTTAAAAAAAATATTGATTGTCATTAAATAATAAAGGTACTAGATAACTAACCAAGTAGTTAAGAATAACCTTATACCATAGTACTATATAAGTTATTATGTACAACTACTTTCTAGGGTGTAAATCAAATAACGGTGTCTCAGTTGGTGAGTTATCCTCTGTAGTATAAATAAATTAATTCAAATTATGTAAAAATTGTACAGATTTACAATATCATATTAGATCTATGAATTAGAAAATTACATGAGTGGGATCCATTATGGAAGACTTTTTCATGTTTAATTAATTGTTTTATACCTAACAAATGGTGTTTATGAATAAAAAGTCACCTTAAAAACCATTAATGATTATTGAAATTTTAGATGTTCAAAAAAATTGGAAAAAACTATTCTTGATAGTTGTATATTTGATCTAAGTTAAATCCAATTTTTTTATGCTTATTAAATTACATGTGTTCATACAATTGTTTTGGGAAAAAGGACTCTTACTGCATGGTTTAAAGAATCACACATAAAATCAAAATGTAAGTCCAATGATAGTGTCCAAATGATGGGGGTTTTCATCAAAATATTCATCAGTTTTTCAAATGTCTCCCTACATGAATCATCAAATAAATATTAAATTTATTAATTCAATATAATATATATGGTTACTTCATTCTTTCTAAAATCTCTAATAAATCACAAATTAGAACTAGTATGACATTGAAATGATATGATATGCCAAAAATATATGAGGTATGGTAATGAGGACATAACATAATCCTTATACTTATTAACTTTTATCTTATATTTATAAAGGTTTTATCCCAATATTATTTCTATTTATATTATAGAATTAAATTTATCAAACACAGACCCCAATATCATTTCAATTAAACCATTAAATGCATTTTCCAAATTCATAATAAAACATTCAAATAATTAACTGTATCCCAGAAGTCCTCTAGGAATACCTCTAGAAATATTTTAATGAGATTTAAAAAAATCCATTTAATTTTGAAATGTACAATTGGGATTGCATATCCCAAAAGGTAACCATCAATATGAAAATGTATCATAAAGGAATAAAAATGGGATCCTGACTTTATCCTCTAATATAATGGGTAATAAAATTTAATAAAAATAAATCAAGTAAATGGTAAGGGTTTTACTATTAATTCCTCATGAGAATTTATTTTCAAAAAATTGAATTGGAAAGTGGCATTTTCATTTAGAATGACTATGTTTTTAATTGTCATTGTAAATCATCTAAATAGTTTGGACTCTTGGAGGAACAAGTTAATTATTGTAATTTTCAACAATGGTTATTCCAAATTTCATTAAGATAATTTGAATGGGTCTCACCAATTAAAAATTCATGATAAGTTATCTTATGTCAACATAAAAAAACATCCTCTTTCATTACAACATTAAGTAATTTCAGGTTAATAATTTTTTGGGTTTCTTAGTGGTGTTTCCTTATTTTTAAAAAAATTACTACGTATAAAAAACAATGTATATTAGTCCAATTATATCACTAATATTTTAACCTATTTCCTTTTCATTTTATTTCAAAATGTTTATTATTTCAATTTCATGTTTTTTATCCGATTATTTTGTATTATTATACGTAACTTATAACCATTATTGAGATATGTATATTTAATATCCAAATTTAATACTTTATATTCCAGATGTGAGTTATAAAAATCAAGGATAAAAAAATCAATCAAATTTTCAACATGGACATGAAGGGAAGAAAAAAAGGTATTTATATTATCATAAAAAATAAAAAAAATTAAAGAATATTTATTCTAGTCATGTTCAAAATGGTAGAGACACATAATTGGTTTAGTACGTAAGAAGTTTTCATAAAATGTTTCTCAAAATTATATGGTGAAAAAATATATTACAAAAAATTCATGGACTCTTCTAGTGGATGATAATTCTCAATTGAAATAATGGCCCTCAAAATGATAGAGTTTCAAAATATTGTGTTATTTATAGGTGAATTTAATAAGCTATATTATTTATAAATTTATTGTATTCTCTCCCAAAATCATGTAGATTTTCCATTTATGAACATTGACTATTTTTCTTTCCATTTTCAAAAATATCTATCCCAGTATGAATGGGGAATGAATAGTACCATTCTCTTCCTCCATGTTAAAATTTTAGAATTTACCATGAAATAGTAATCATGTTATACATTCCAATAAATTGTATAAAACATCAGCATGACAGGGAATTAATTAATTTACACCATTTCTCATGTTGGTCTGATTTCTCAAACCTACAATGAATAATAAATAAATTGATCCACAACATTGAAAAATGTGACCAAATTACACAAAGGATCACTGAATATAAACATACCTATAAATAATGGATAGTAAATGTACCTGGAAATTGGTATTTCACAGGTAACTGAGGTGTAATCAGATAAGAAACATTCCTTTAAAAAAATTCCCTCTCAACCCCAGGAAGTATTATCTCTTAGTGTAAAATTCATTAAGAAATTTTTAGTAAATTGGTATATGGTTTATGGTTTGACGTATGGTAATATTAATTTCAATATTTTAAAAAGTTTTAAAAACATATTTCTATTTATATTACTTAATATAATTATATATTGGGTTTATCATTGACAGAAGTAGTTATGGTTGACCTAATTCCTTTATAATATCTTTCCCTTTATACTCATTCCTTGGTTGAATATTCATTGGTATGCCTATGTCATCAAATATTTTCAGGTTTTATTTATTTTAAATAATTAAATCCCAATATTCATCATTTTATGGGTACTTTTCATATTCTTATATTATATTGGTTTTGGGGTTTCATTGTTAAAATGGTATAATTATTGAATTTTAATTATTTTATCTATCATTTAAAATAATAGAATAAAAAAATATTTATTCTTTGGAGTTTTGACGATTTTTTCATTAGGTTTTTAGGAATTTAAAAGAATAAAAATGCTTATGTAATGAAATATTGAAATTTCCTTAGTTTAAAAGATAAAATTTGAAAAAATAAGTAAAATATAGTTTTCATTACATCCTTACATAGCTTCTGTTCTCAACACCTATAGATGGAGAAATAAAAAAGGAATAAGTGTTTATATGTGAATCTAACAAGGATAATTGCAATATTCCTCCATTTACATGTAAATTGTATTAAAAAAATATATCATCTATTTGGTGATTGTGTTAATATTTTTGGAATAGTGTCATTTGAGGCCAATGTAGGTCTCCTTTTATGCATATTTATGTGTGATTTTACTAGTGTTGGTTTCATTTCTGAATTCGTAATATTTGGATTTTTATTGAAAATAATAATACTTTGAGGGATTTATAAGGAGTTTGATAAATGGTTTTGATCTTCCTTGTCTATATATATGGAAGTAATATGAGTCTTATATATAGATTTTGGTGAATAAAATCACTTCAAGGGAAACCTAATAACAAACAAAAATAGATGTCGGTATCATGGATATTATAACACACAAGAAAGAAGGAACCATTATAAAATTAAAATTGTATATCATATTTGAGGTTATATGGGAGTAAAATAAGTGGAAATTATACTTCTAAAAAATAAATATGATTTCAGGGTTTGATGGGACGTTGTGCGCTGGTGGAATATGATTTGTGGTTACTAACATTATATCACTAATTTTATTTAATTTTTTTCTTATATTTTGAATGAATTATTCTTCCCAATTATTCTTTACAACCTTTAAAATGGAGGAGTTGATCTTGAGTGATTATGAATGGTAATTTTCACCCTTATGTTTCTTGATCCCTCATATTGAATTTATATAAATATTCAGCATGTGTGTGAAATCAGTGAGTTTCTTATGAATTTCTATATAATATAAAAACCTAATTAGGTATTTACATGGTATTTTATGAGTCTTTTACTAACCATATACACATGTACATGAATCTGGTATAATAAAGAAAAAATCATTGTTATATTATTATACATAATAAAATTCATCCTAGTGTATTTGTTAATCAAAATGGGTAACCATACCCTAAAAATATAAAAAGTAAATAAGTAAAACCATTATAGGATATGATATACTTGAATGTGGAAATAAATCCTTGAAGAAATCATTTTTTATATCATCTTGTTTCAAATTAATTTTCTATAGTGTTTACTTCCTCATTCAAAATCACATTTTCAAGCCAAAACCTCTTTTCATTAACTAATCAATAAGTAACAATGGATTTTTTGAAATCATATCTTGTAGATAACCTTAGGATATCACTATCACTACACTTAACCGATGAATTAAATTTATTGTTACTCACCCCACAATAGGTATTCATTAAAACTTAGTGTCATTTTGGGGGACACAATGCAAAATACATTAAAAATTAACCATTAAATTTCATTAATTGGTCTTCCAATCCCAAAATATTTTATTTAGACCAAGAAACAGAAAATCTCTATAAAATATGATTTTTAAATTAAATTTTCAATCAATAATTGAGTATATTCATCTTGAATACTCAAACGAAACCTAATGTGTTCACTATGACACTATCATAATGGATGTAAATCCCAAACAACCCTTAAAGTCATATGTTAACCATAGTTTATTAATCAACATATACAAATTTTTCCTCATTTTCTAAATGACAATGAATATAAAATTGGCATGACATAAATGTTTATAAACTGTCATTAGTAAGTGGGTGAACATCCAAAAAAGAACATAAAAGAGTTCATTGTTGCATGCTATACTTTTAATCAACATAAGAAATTTTTTCCTCATTTTCTAAATGACTATTAATATAAATTTTGCATGACATAAATTTTTATAAACTGTCATTAATAAGTGGGTGAATATCCAAAAAAGAACATAATAGAGTTCACTGTTGCATGCTATACATTTAATTTTAGAGGATTAGATAAGGTATAAGTTATGTTGAAGGAATTCTATTTTTCACTTGAATGTTATAAAAAGCGGTGGTTGTAAAACTTATAATAAGTGGAGATCCATGATTGAGATGACCTAAAAAGAATCATTTTTAAAATATTATTCTATACCTCAAGGATAATTGAAATATAAAAAGTTAATTGTTCAGTCGATAAATTAAAATGTGAATGTCTCTAGGAGTATTGAGATATTTTTAAGAAGCTTTACTCTATGTTAGAGAACATGTTTTCATAAAAGTACCTCCAAAAAAGGGTGTTATAAGGTTTCTTGAGAAAAGGAAACTAATCCCTTGGTACATCAGACTATTTGGAATTCATGAAATAATTTAATATGTGACATACCATTTATAAATTCTACTGTGCCTCTCAAAAGTACTTATGGTGTTCCAAATCTCATTATTATGGAAGAATATACCAGACCCAATGCATATTATCACCGTTGAAGAAATAGAATTGATACTTAATATATATTACTATGAATAACCAATCTATATCCTTGAAAGTTGATAATAGGTTTTTTATAATCAAAACTAAATATGTAAAGGGATATTTTTCATAAATAATATTTTAATGATAATTAATAATGATATATTTAAAAAATAATAATTTTAGTTAAAATAATTATATATAATATATATAATTAACCATGTATAGATTTTTAATTTGATAGAAATGATGAAAATTAATGTTTAGGTAAATATGGAAGTTTCTAGAAAAAATTATTTAAGTGGGTAATTTTCAACCATGTTTTGTTCATTAGTCTTCATGTTCCTTGATCTATAGTAAATAACATTATTATTTTGTATAAGGGAACAACTGATTCCCTTCTTGAATGCATCAATATATGTTACAAATTCATCAATTCTGTATGTTTTGTTCAAAATCATATCATTGACTAGTCTCCACTTTAACTATTAAATATATTATTCAAATTCCATTTTTCATATAAATTTATCCCTTTTCTGTGAAATATTTATTCACATGATAGATATTCAGTATATTTTTAAAAAAAATTCAATGATTTACTGTCAATAAATGAAAATAATGTACCTCAGTTATAATAATTGGTGAATAACATTATTATAATAATTTTTTTCAAATAATGTACTAAGATTCTATCATTGTAGACAATGTGGGAAAGAAAATAAATTTTTTCAATCTGGAATTTACACTTGTAAAATTTTCAATTTAGCACTTTTCCCTTAAGAGTCCCTAGAATGATTCACATGTTATTCTCATAGTCCCTAATTCTTTTAGAGTATAAAAATATCCCATCAATAAATCCAACTACAAAATTATCAAGATATCCCTTGATTACTCTATTCATATGATCCAAAAAATGGATGGTATATTAGTCAATCCAAAAGGAATTACAATAAACTCATAATGTCCATATCTCATATGAAATATTTTCTTTAGAATATATTCTTTCATTACAAAAAATTGATGATACCTATAAAAAATATAAATCATGGAAAAATATTTACCTCTATGAATTTTATCAAATAAGTCATCAATGTGGGGTACAGGATATGTCATATTTATAGTAATGGAATTGATTTCCATATCATCAGTACAGAACCTCATAGATCCATAATTATTCCTAATAAATAAAAAGGGCCCCCATAAGGTGAAACACTTGTTCATATAAATATATTCTCACACACCTCTTATATTTATTTCAATAACTCTATTATTTACAAAGATTATATTATATAGAGAGTCTTTATTTAATTTCATTCATCATTAATTTACTCAATTAAAACCCAAAATCATGCTCTGGTGGATATTAAGATAATTACTTTGGAAAAAAACAATATTTTCATGTTAAATTAGAACTTTAGAAATTTGGAAATTAATTTTCCCATATATAGTTTTCCTCACCTCTTCTACCAAATAATTTAATTCAGAAAAGCTAATCGAGGTGTATCAAGACAAGACCCATATTATGATGTGTCCCCTCTAAATATAATTACTTCCACATCTTAATCATGAATCATAATTGAATTATCTTGGAGATAATTTTTCCCTATATTTTATAATATAATACATACTGGGGATTATATTAAAGATAATCATAGAAAAAATAATCATGTTTTTGAGTAGGGTATGTGTTTTTCACAATGGGTTCTTACCATCACATCCTTGTTTCTTTAATATTTCCTCTTAGATTTTTGGCTGAAAACTACAATCGTATGGTAAGAGGGAATTTTTAAATTTTCCTGGAACACGTGGAAGATATACATGAGTGGGAAGATATGGAATGAATTAAATTATTAGATAGATTTGAGGGTATGATTAAAATACCTTCCACTATATCATTAGGAACTTCAATATCACCTATATGGATCACATATGATTGGCCTTATACCATCACCCATTTCTACAGTTGGTTCTCATATTTCTTGTCGCATTGGTGTAAATAATTACCCATTTCTGAATGGTTGAGAACATCGATAGTAGAGATTTATTTCTTCCCATTATATTCATTATCCATATGAATCATATATATTTTTAGTTGTAACAATCTCACTTTCCCTTCAATTGTTTTCTAGGATGTATCTTTCCAAAATTTATATATGTTAGAAATCACTTTGTTCCTTTATTATTCATTAATATATTCCCTTTTTCTTTCTGATCATCTATCCTATTCTTCTCGTGATTACACTTGATTATATATGAAAAAGAAATTTTTTTATTATTTATGTAACCTAGTAGTATTTAATTATATGATCAAAAAAACTAGAAACCAGTTTCCTTTGGAGGATGATCTTAATAACTTCAATGAAATTATCAATCGTGCCTTAAAACATATATAATATATATAATACATGGATCACCTTATAAATATAGCATCATATTCTGAAACACTCTATTTTTACTTCTTCTTTATGGTGAGTAAATTTCTCTTTATTTTAATTTATTCTTTATGAGGGGAATATTTATCGAAGAATGTAACATTAAAAGAACTGAATTCCACATGATCTATTTTCTCTTCCTTCATAACATTATGGATCAATGTACACTATTAATTAGTATCACATTTAAGAAAATACACTAGTAGTATATCCTTTCCCATTCATTTCGTCCCAATCCCTAAAATATCTTTTCCATGTGACATAATCCTTATCTTGGCTACCCCGAGAATTGAAGTTCCACTAAAATATATAGGTATCTATCACATGTAATAATCTAAAATAGGTTTATCATGCCATAGAACATAATTTTCCTCCATATTTTAAAGTATAGAAGTCATATCCATTATTATGCTTCCTAACATGGCCATGATATTCTAACCTCCAACATCAATTTTAATTGATTTATCTATATAGAAATATCTTAATTGGATATGAGTATTTATACCATGATTTTTATAATGGCCAATTTCAAAACAATGGCATAAACTGAATTAGTTCATAACATTATGAATTTTAAATAAAATAAAATAAATACTGTAACACATAAAATAAATTAATAATTTATTAATTGATAGTAGTATAATAAAAAATATGGTTTCATTGGAAATATCATGAAATCATAAAAATATTTTGTAATAATCATAATGATATGTAAATAAAATTGTATTTAAAATAATAGTAATCATTGTGAGTGTCAAACAAAGTGTGTATAAAGGTATCATTTACCTCCATGATAATGAAGGCTATGATATACTAAAATACTTCATTCCATGGTTATTACCCTTAGATGGATCTATGACAAAATGACATCCACTGGTAGTATCCATAAAAAGATATATTTCTATGATAACCAAATAATCTCTAATGATTAAATAAATTATGATATTGTTATATAATTAGATATAGTTATCAAATTCTTTCATAGATAAAGGTCACATAATACATTTTTTTTCTAAACCTAGTCCACATGGTTTCTACTAAACTTATTCTAATAGCAAATATAACAACCCCAACTAATTTAACACATATATACTGTCAAATTTATTACATTGGCATAAAATTCAACGGATCATAAAACAGAGTATTAATAAATTTATTAGTCTTGATGAAGTTGTAACATATATGATTCCAATTTTATATTGGTAAATAATATAAATCATAGTGAATGTAAATATTTTTCATCATTCAAATACATTTATAGATTGAATCATAATATCTCGATGATACAAAAAGACAAGGATGATCTCAAATAATCATTGAGGGCTGTATTCAACCGAATATAATATTAGTAAATAATATATAATCAAATTTTAGAGAAAATAACTCATTACACATTCCATTTAATAAATAAAATAATAACAAAATACATCCACTAATAATATTAGTGAAATAATCTTATGGATAATAGTAATTAAATGCCAATAATTGAAATTCATAATTTCCAACACCATGATCAAGTACTTGTACCGGGATATCTTAAAATATGAGTACATATACACAAATAATCTTTTTAATAAGGATATAAATCTATATTTTTCCCATTAGACCTGTTCATGCATCGAGAGGATATGTAATTGCGGACCCCACCCACCACTTCATGTCTAATTCATTCCTCATATATTAAAATATAAATTTAAATCATACAAAATATCCATTTTCAAAACATATCTGAATTTATTAAAGAATACTGAATATCAAGATTTCCCCATTCAATCAAATAACTTTCTTAGTAAAACAATACATGATGAAATGGCATATAGTTCATGAAATAAGGATATCAATGATATAATGATTACATATATTTATAATGAAATATGATCAAAATAAAGTGAATGTTTTATAAAAAAGTTAAAAACCATAAAACTAATAAGTGGTAAAGGATGACCATTAATTCATTAGAAATATATATTTTGTAAAAAAATCAAGTCTTAGATGAAGTAAAAATTTATGTACAATATTTAAAATAAATTGTTACTAAATAATTTATATTGTAAAACCAATGAAACACCATTGAAGAAGAAAAATAGTAAAAAATATTATAGGGTCCATAAAGTATTTTCAGTTCACATACATTAGAAAAAGTAAAAAAAACATTTTGATTTTTTATAAATAAATTCATAAATGAATCTTTCATAAGATATTATAAATATTATATTAAAACCACTGAAAATGTAAGGATAACATTCCATTTAAATAATAATTAATTTATTAAAAAAAATGCTATTAATTTAAAACAAATTTAAATAATATAGACATAGAAGTAATATGAGCCCAATCGAAAAGAGAAAAAGGCCATATTTTATTTTAAACATGTGTTTGTTTGATTCAATTTCCAAAGAGAGGAATATTTGAATGAAAAATGGATAATACCGAAAAATAAATAGAATAATAAAATAGATTAATCTTCAGAATAATATTACATAATATTATTTTAATGAAAAATATTATTAACTCCAAAAATAATGATATTATAAAATAAATCCTTACGATTTTGGTAAGATAAATTTCTATACCTTTAAAGAGTAAATATAAATTGATAAATTAATAAAAATTAATAAATATGTATTCATGTTATGTAAATAAATGTGGTATTATATACACCCCATAAAAATAGGTGTATAATAAGAAATATGCTGCCATTGAGCAGAAATTGAGATGAAATCCCTTAACTCATGCTTCCACATAGTTGAAAATGATATAACCTCCTTTAAATTAAGTTTAGATTTATTATAATTACATAATATATTTATATAAATATTTATAATATCATATATAATAAACATATAACATCATATCACTTGTTTGTTAACAATATTTTGTTATTATCATTGTTATGGGTGTTTGTTACTTCATTTATCATGAGTTATTTTTATTCAAATGTTGTAGTCCCAATGTATTGATCATGTTTGAATCAACTCAATAATTTTAATAATGGTATAATAATAATAAAAATTTATTATATACACATTTATAATCACCCTTTAAAAGGATAGATGAAAAATGAATCACATTGTTTCATGGAGGTTGTAGTCCACATGTACGCACAAGTGGAATTATCTTATTTTAATAGGTGGATGGGTGAGGAATTAGATGATATATTATATCAATAGAATAATTATTATGTCAAAAATGTCAAATATATTCATTACATATATACTTATGGCAAGCAATGTGTGGTGGTAATGTAAAACATTTTACTTCGATTTGCAATGAGGAACTCCTGTATTCACAAGAGTGATGGTTTTGTTTTCAAGTGATGTAGAAGGAGATGGATAAATATAATTAAATAGTCATAATAAAACACAATATTTATTATATACAAATTTTATTAAATCTCATTGTTTGGAAGAGTTTTTATGGTGGTAGAAGAGGAAAGAAAATTAAAATAATCAATTAAAACATATTCTTCTTCCTCAAAGACCACTATTTAATTAGCACCTTATGAATTATAAGGATAGAATTAAACCTATAAAAATACATGAAATAAATAGGTTTTTTTTCTTTTAATGTATTTTTGAAGGTATTTTCTAATATATAATCATCATTATGTGTGGATAAGGGAGAATAAATGGTACCCTTTTATAGTTGAGAGAGATGAAACACATATAATTTCATAAAATATTTAAATATTATGATGCTATTTTCAGGTAAAAGTGTCCCATAAAAAATTAATATTTGTATAATAATGTAATAAAGGAAAAAAATAGAACCATATACAAGTATTTAGACTACTTTTATGGTCATTTTAACATGCATCACTTTAGGTTAATCTCTCAATTAACATGTATTAACTTTTATTGAACAAACATATTTTTATTCATTGTAATATTTGTTATGTGAAAATACATTGTTTAACTTATTAAAAATATTAATTATGTAAAATACAAACATTTAATTCATTTTATCAAATTTAACTCCTTGAAGTGATATAATTTAATTTAAAATTATACAGACAAAACGTGAAATACAATTTACCATGAAAATGCATTTTCAAGCATATGATGATATTAAATTAACTATATGATTAATAATCATAATTATTCAAATCTAAATTCAGATATATATATATATATATACTATACATTTCATTCAAATTAATTTTTATTAGAAATTATTTTATATATTAAATATGGAATAACATTATGTATTTGAAAATAGGTTTACAAAAAAATGTCCTTTTTACATAAAATGATCATATATCTATTTATATAAAATTGAAAATCTATAAAAGCTAAATTATACATATTATAACCAACTATTATATTAAAATTTTGTATTTTTCAAATACATAATATTTAATTATTCATATTTTTTTGCTAATGGAAATTTTCAAGGATTAATTCTTAGACTATTATCACTAAGTATGTATAAATGGGCATTCATCCTATCTCATTAGAATTTTTGTTCAATAAAATATTATAATGTTTATTTCAATATAGTTTCAGGAAAATTAGTATTCACTTACTATTATATTTAGTTTGGTGTAAATGTTTTGGTTCATCAAAAAATATGATGCCCCACTCTAGGATTACATCATTTTTATGGGAGATTTGAAGCCATAAATAGTGGTTGTACTACATGAAAACAGATATACTATTTTTCAGTATGAGTCTTGGAATATGAATAATTTATAGAAAAGGAAATTTTTTTACCAAATGAATTACCTATGACAAAAATGAATGAAGATATAGAACCAAGAAACTCATCCATAATTTTGAGGAGAACATTCCTGAAGGTAGTGAAGTCAATAATTGATATACATGTAAGAAAATAGTCCATGGAGTTTAGGGAAAACACTGTCCATTTAAAAATCATTGAATCCATGAGGCACCCTTCAACTAACAATTCAATTCATACTCTTCCTCACTTTGAAGAGGCTGATCAAATTGAAAATTCTAGAATATTTCATGAAATCGTCACTTTAGAAGAATAATTAATGATTGAAAATACATAGATAATGATGTTAAAGAATAATTTCAACCATTATTAGACCAAAAAGTCCATTCCATAAACCACTCATAGGTAACAAAAGGGTTAAACCCCTAACAGAGCCATCCTAGGAATCTATCTAAGGAGGAAAAAATGAATAGGTTGGGTTTTATAGGCTTGAAGTAGAGTAGATGCACAACACATCCATATGAGGGAACATGAGCTTACATGGGTTGGTGAAAGAATGTGATGATTTGTTGTATGATGGTGTATCTAGATTATGATCCACCATTGATAGCTTGAATGGATCTGGAAGGGGTTTATTGATATAGTAGAGGCTCGTGCATACATGGTTTCGATGTGGGAGAAAATATAGATCTTCACTATTCATTTCCCTTAAGTGTTACAAAAATTTACACATCTATATGATATGATCAATATGGACCACTTGATCAATATATAATCACATTCTTCCTCTATGATCACTCAAGCTTCTTTGGAGCTATACCCAAATCTACTTCAAGCCCAATGTTGAAATGATTGAACCAAGGATGACATGGGTGTTCTCTATTTATTATTATCAGACAATCAGTATGATAACCATTAGGCAAGAAATATCTATATTGCATGCTTATATGAATTCAAATAATATGTGTAGTCTGAATAAAAAAAATATGGTGTATATTTTTCATATGTTCTCAATTCATAGTTGATTTTATTACTTGAAATTAATAAGAATAATGTGATTTATTACACATGAAAATGTTCTCAATTTAACAAACCATCTTTAGTGGAAGTATCATTCAAATAATAGTAGATCATATGGGATGGATGTACTGACCACACCCATCAATGGTAATTCCACTACATATAAACATTTAATATTTCTTCCTTGTTATATATTACGTTCCTTTAAGTTTAGAAAAGTGTCTCGACAATAACTTCACTGGATGATGGGAAGAAAATTATTATCGCTAAGGGAAAACCAACCTTCATCACAATAGCACTAGCCACAATAGTAGCAGTTCATTTAATCTACCACTCCTCAATGGTAGATCACCGAGAAGGGAATTTCCATTCCCCTACCGACATTGGTAGATCAACCTAATGATACATCACTATCAATGTTAGATCACGCGATGACAACTTGTCTATGGTAGTAACCACATGCTACTGCTATGTATATTTTATCAATTATTATATTTATTAAAAAAATAGAATTATAGTGTATATCATTTCTACAAAAGAAACGAAATATTTTAATTATGTTATTATTTATAAAGTTTTGATAAAATATAATAACATGGTTATTTAAAATATTTGGAACAAATGTTTTATACACATTTAAAACATGCAATATATTTATGATACTCTATTTTTTTGAATTTTTATATTCTTGTAATCTTAAAGATCATTCGTATAATTTTTACTATTTAAAAAAAGTATATTATAAATATATTTTATATATATCATACTGGATGTATTTTTATAATATTTCATGCATTAATAATGAGTTCCAACTATCTAATATTAAGCAAGTTACTTTTTAATACATGTAACATATATATGTTAAATTATTATTATTTTTACAATGTTTCCATAGGTGATTAGATGATATGATTATCAAATATTTTTTTAGTTAATGATATGAGATTACTAATTTCTATGTGAACCAACAAATTTTATTAAACAATATTGTAAATGAAAATACATGTAAGTTTGCTGAGGATAATTTAGAGAATTACCATTAAAGAAAGATACAAAATTCATACCAACTTTGTAGAGTACTATATTTCGACAATGACTATAGTTCAGTTTCTCTGATCATGAATGAACTCGACGATTTTTTCATCCAATATTGATGTGATAAAACATATTGAGATGTATAAAATTTATACATCATTTTATCTACTGTTTATTTAAATTCATTCCATTTTTCTTCATTGTTTTTCTTTATATAATCTATATATTCTTATAGAGTATGGTATATAGGTTTTCTATCCAAAAATCTATCTTACCTGGTTATTCCACCCATATAAAAGGACGATTAGGTTGTTACTCCCATAAAAACATAGGGTGGGTTGTGAATTTATCAATTGTAAAGGGTTATACCTCTAGCATAGAAAAAGGAACACATATATGTAATTAGGATCTCACTCCCTATAAATATTTACGAATAAGTAAATAATAGTATTCTTTACAAGTAGAGGATACTTACGAGTATATTGGGATATTGGTGATCTAAAATAATACAAAAAAAATTATTTTTTTTTCTCTACACTTTTACCAATGATTAATACACTAATAATTTTACTTAATAGATTACTATTATTAAAAGGAAAATTCACACACTTCTCTAGTAATTCTTTCAATATACTAGGAACATAAAATTAATATTAGAAAATTGTTATATTGTAATGATTTGGTTATAAATATTTCATTATCTTTTTGAACTCACTATTATTCTAAAGTTTAAAATCCAAGGAAACATCCATTACTTTGTTATAGAATCTCAAAAATTTGAGATATTGAATCACATCAGACAACCAGACTTCTCTAGAAGAGATTATGTATATTAGATAGTTATAAAATTGATATTTAAAAAATATATAGGTATGGAATTTTGGGATAATGTGTTAAAACCTTAGAAACTATATATTATTGAATTAGAAACTATAATAGGAAATGATTCTACAAATTGTGTTCTAAATTACAATTTTATGAATTAATTATATTATTATTTATGTACAAATATGTATTGTCATATTTCTTCATATATAAATACTTATGACATATGAAGGAAATTAATATTCACTCATTATGGAAATAGAAACGTTCAACAGAACTATACTAGTTATTAATAAAAGGTGACTTTCATGAAATCCAAAATACTAATAAAGATTGAATTAGAAATATGTTCAACATATTCATTAAAATTGTAAACGGTCTGGTTTTTATCTAGGAGTTCATGAATATTGATGTTCTCATTGAAAGAATACATCAAAATCTACCTAAAATATGGAACTAAAAGAGGTCTACAATTAATGATAGTAATAATTTTACTATGTATTATGTGGATCAGTTGATAGGACAACTTATTTAAAACAAACCTGAAATAAATAAGTAAAGTGTTAATGATCATGATAGAAGGAATGTAATAAGATTCAAATATAATATAAATTCCATTTTTTATTCATATAATCCTATGTTATAACAATGTGAGGAAGATAAAATTGTAAATTTTTTAAAAGGATCCTACAAGAATATGAAAAGAATCATAATCTTTAAGAAGATTCCCATAAGAGATCATCAAAAGGGTAGAAAAGGGATGTAAGAAAGGTAAAAGTAGTAGATATGATGTTTCAAAATTAGTATACTATGAGTGGAAGAAAAAGATATATATCATCCTAGACTACCTTAAATCGATACATTATTGGAAAGAAAAGAAACATAAAATTTAAAACTAGAATATCATGATTGATAGAGTAGTAAATAAGAGTCATAATCTAGTAGTGATGGTCCCAAGAGTGAAAAATAATGATCCAAACTTTGATTAATGGAAATAATAACTTTGAATGAGGTAAGAATGGATTCTGATTAATATTTTGTTTATGGTATAATATTGAAATTGAATTTAAAGAACTAAAAAAATAGAAGTTTTCAATGTGATGTTTTAAGATTGCATTAATTATATTGAGAACTAAGAAAATTAAACTATAAATTTAAAAAGGGTAAAAGGGTTTCATATTCTAAACTAATTAATCTAAATGATGAGAATAAAATATTAAAATATTTCATATAAAAAATTGAAGAATAGAATGATAAAATATTTAAATTAGTTTTTGGTTATTTAGATAAAATATACAGAACATGAGAAGCTTAAACACAAAAAATAAGAAACTAAAAAATATAGGATCATGTTCAACTATAAAAAATTGTGATTAAATAGATGTTTTTAAAATATATAATAAAAAAATTAGAAATAACAAGATTAAAAAACTGTATATTTTTTTTCAAGGAAATGAACATTTTTCTAAGATGATGTGTATGAACAAAACCAATAAAGACAAATGATTTTTTTGGTTATAATAGAAATATTCTTAATATGCACAAAACTAATTTTTTTAAAGTAATTAATAGAAATTCCTCAAATATTACATGCATTAGTTGTAATATTAAATGGAATTAAGAAAATGAATGTTCATTAATATTTACTCAAACACATAGACACAACATTAATTTTATTAGGAATCCATACTATAGATTACCCTATATTAAATTTCATAAATATTTATGGGTTCTAAATATTTTTATCTCAAATATAATTGGAAAAAACTTTTATTGGGTACAAAAAAGTTTATCTACTTACTCTGTTTAATAGTTATTATACTTAAATAGTTCTAATGATATATTTTATATGGACAATGGGTTTTCCAAGAACATAACTGATGGAATCTCTAACTTTTTTCTTCTAATTCTTATGATGGATACACTAATAAATTCATTGAATATTGTAAATTCATGGTCAAATGATTTAGGAAAGAATTCATACTAAAATATTCTTAATTTTCTAAACTATTGTAAATAGAGGGATTAAAAGTCATTTTAATATACAAATACCAACATTGTGATGTTAGTATGACTGAAAAGTTTGATGATAATAAATGTATTGTTTATAAATATAACACTTTTTGTTTATACAAATCAAGAAAAATATATATTCCCTATATATATTTCAATTCTAAGATAATAGAATGTAAAGTTCAAAAATTATAAAGAAATAGACAACATTATTTGGCACAAATGCTTGGGACATGTTCATCTATGATAACTTTTCATGATATCAAAAAATATATGAGTTCGGTAACTTCCAAAATTGAATGAAATTATTTTGAGAGTGATTATTTATTAAACATTAAGAAGGACATAAAGTCTTTTAGATTTTAAAATATTGGAAACACTACTAGATGGTTAAAACTATTTCTTATTGATTTATTTAAAGGAATGAGAATTATGATTTTTGGTCAGAAGAGATACATGTTTTTAATTTTAGACAAATTTAATAGATTCCCTTAGTCTATTTTCTTGTAAAAAGAAAGTGAATCCTTAATCAAGTTTATTATTTTCTGTAAAAAACATTAAAAAAATAATTTAATAAAATTAATTAGAAGTGAAAAAGGATGAGAATTTTTAAACATATACTTTGAAAAAATAATTGAACATCATTAGTGTTTTCATTATTTCTCTTCCCCTAGAACGCCAAAAAATACTACATAGTAGATATGAATAACAAAAGTATTCATGAAAAGGCAAGGAAAATGAAAAATGAAATCCACCAACTGAAATATTGTTTGGTTGATTAGGTTAACATTATGTACTATATCATAAAAAGAGTTTACAAAAGATACATGCTAAAGAAAACCACTTATTAACTATTTCAAGAAAAGAAACATAATATTTTTTACTTTAAACTATTTCATTTTTTAGTTAATATTTGAAATGGTAAAGATAATTGGGAAAACATTGATTCTAAATGCGATGAAATAATTTTTATAGGATAATAAAAAAATATTAAATCCTATTGATTATATATTAGAAGAAATATTTTAATGGTAGAAACTTTTCATATAATGCTCATTTAAAATAACGAATAACATATTATATATTTTTTTATTCAATTGATGAATTTAAGAAATTAAATTTTGATAAATAATGTCCTAATAATGATAATAAATCAGTTGAGGGGGAGAAAATATCTTCTTAAA
The DNA here is from genome assembly GCA_963277665.1 of Viscum album. NCBI lineage: Eukaryota > Viridiplantae > Streptophyta > Magnoliopsida > Santalales > Viscaceae > Viscum > Viscum album. The sequence continues at coordinate 731,179,918 of OY728166.1, forward strand.
TCTGATAGTATGAAAGGTAAAACATTGATAGATCATTTTTAGAAGTTTTAAATGGAATGTTTGAGTGTTCAATTTGAAATAGAAAATAAATATTTTTTCTAGTTTTTTATTTGTTTATGATGTTGTACTAGTAAGTATTAAATAATGGATAAATGATTAAAAATGGGAATATGTAATCAATGAGGACCTTAACCATTTTGGTAGAAATAATGTCTTGAATATAGCTGAGTTGCCTAAATCACTATTTTCGTTGAGATTTTAAAAACTAATGTTCTAATAGGGAATGATTGAAATTTAATTTTTAAGGGCATGAGAAACATTGGTTTATTATTTCAAAATAACTATTTTTATAATTTCATTAATTCATGTGGATTTATCTCTTACTGGTACATTCTTTAAGGTAGATATTGTCTTTCTTTAAACTATTTAATGAATTTAAGAATGGGTGAGAAAGGTAGAAGATGTATGGAATTTTTTATTGATTTATTTAAATTAATTTTTTGTTTTTTTTGAAATTTTTAATAATAATGGAAATAGTTTTCATTGAGAGGTTTTCTAATTACTCATTTTTTATATATTAATATCCCTTTATTTTAATTTAAATGATTATAATTATATAAAATTCATTTTTACTGTACTTTATACAAGAATTATGGTATATAATTATGTTAGGTTTTATTAATTTTTATTTTGTAATTAATGATAAATAATCCATAGTGGATTCACTAAAACAATTAGGCTATCCTTGACCAAGACACAAGGGCCAGTCGGTCAACCACTCATAGGGGACCTAAGTGTGAACATAGTGAGAGAGCTACCCTAAGAATCAGGCCAATGCGAAAGAGGTGCATAATCAATTCATGTATAGGCCCCAATCAAAGTTAATCCATAGTGAGGCTGTAGGAGGGCTAGTGGGCTATCATGCGTTGGTGAAATATTAAAAGGCCCATGTGTATGATGGTGTGTATGTAGGTTCTACTCCAATAAGGCCAATTCAATTATATTTAGGATGGTTTTACTAATATAGTTGAGGCAAGAACATTTTGGAGTTTAATGTGGGACATGACAAGGAACTACATTTTTCATCCACTTGAAGAGTTACATAAATGTCAACATCCATAAGATCTGATTGTTCAAGACTGTTAGAACAACAACTCATCATCATCTTCTTCCATTATCACTCAATCTTTGTTGAAGTTGTATTCGATATTTTCTCCAGATGAAAGCTCAAATGATAAATCTTAGGCTAAAATTATTGTTATCTGTTCATTTTTATGAGGCTATGTGGATGAAACCTTTATACATGAAATATTCATCATGAATGCAAGTAGGAATTCAAATAATATAGGTTTTCCAAATTCAATCGAAGTATTAGTATGCTACTCATAATTCCTCTATTAAAAATGAGTTCAATTCTTGAAAATAACAGTAATAATATGATTCATATAGCATGTAACGATTCCTCATTTTTCCATAATACTCTAAAATAATAACCATTAGAACAATGGTAGATCATGTATCATGGAAGTATCTCCCTCCTCAATCAATAGTATCTCAATTTTTCAGCATTAGGTGGGTGTTATATCTTCATGGTAGCTACTTTTTACCTATATAAATTTATCCTTGTATCGATAGTAGATCCACTGGAAGATGGTACCATGCTTAATTCTTAGTATAGCACTACCGACCATACTCGCTATTACACAAACCACAATAGTTGTAGTGAATTTAATCTACTACTCCTCACTTCTAGATCACTAAGAATGGTAGTATTATCACCCTCCTTGTGATTGTATATCAACCCAAGGTAATATCACCATTAATTGAACCTCACATGATGGTAGATGTTTAATGGTATTTAACTCTTTCTACCACCATGTATATTTTTATCTACTATATTATTTCTAAAAAATCAAAAAATTTATATTATTACTTCCATTGAAATGAAATATTTTAATTTCATTTTAACTAATTATATTTTGATAATAAATAATTACATTTTTTAATAAAAAATTATTAAAAAAAGTTATATAAATATATAAAAAACTTATTATATTTATGATACAATGTTTTTTGAAATTTTTAAATTCCAATAAAATAAAATTTCATTCATATAATCTATAAATTTCATAAATGTATTATACAAATTTTTGTTCAAACTATGATACTGGATTTCTTCTTATATAATTTTCGGCATGAATAATGAGTATAAAATATATGATATTAAGTGTGATACTTTTAAATACATGTAACAAAAAAAATAAATGTTTATCATTTTTCTAACCTGTCCCCATTTTAATAGATAATATGATGCTCCAAAATATTTAGAGATAATGATATTAAATTTTACATTACTATGTGAATCAGCAAATGAGAATAAATAATCTCATCAGAGATAATTCTAGTAATATTACTTAGGATGATTAAGATTATTATACAAATATATAAATAAAACATTTATACTATCTTTTTGAAGTACACTATATAAAATATTAATAAAATTAAATTACTGAGATCATGAAGGACAACAAAATTTTCATCTCCATCACTAGATTGATTGATTATATTTAGCTTCTTATAATTTATACATCATTTTCTATAATGGTATTTTAAATGTTATTTATTTTTATTTATTTATTTTTTAATATAATCAGTTTGTCAATTTAAAATTAGATTGTGATTTTACAATCCAAAATATATCTTACATAGTTATTCATACCATCAAAAATGATGTTCAGGTTTAATCCCAGCAAAAATAAATATGTCTTCTTACTCCTTCAAAATTCAGGGGTTATACCTGAAAGTGAGAAAAATGTATGTCAACATGTAATTAGGTTCTCACACACTGTAAAAAGTGGGTAAACTTTAAATACCAGTATTCTTTCAAGGTATATGAGATAAAAGTTTATACATGGATCATATTCATCATAACTACTATAAAATAATATCCTTCATTATTTTATATAATTTCTGCTGCTGTTTTTGAACTGTTTAATACACTAGTAATTGTATATAATTTATTAATTTTTAAAATAGACTATTGACAACCTCTATTCATACATTCCCTATACATAGAACTAGCATTTTATATAATAATTAGGTGAAAAATATTTCATCTTGTACGTATAATATAAAATAAGTAGATGTCTGAAATCTGAAATTGATTTCACCTTTAGAACAACCACTGATCCTAGAATTGAAACCACAACCCATTGATTTGAAATATGTCTACCTTATAGATGGGGGAAAAATTAAAAAAATAATTATTAATTAAATATCAATTAACAAATAAAAAATATCAATTTTTCTTTTGAAATCTATCTTGTAATCAATATAGAAGAGTTTATGTGATATTCCAGGAATTAAACTAAAAATATTATCACCTAGAATATAACTTGAGGAGAATTACAGAACTATTAAGAGACACAAAATAAGGATAAATCCTACAAAATAGATTTATGGAAATATATATACATACATACATATATATTTTTTCTTATACTTTTTTATTCCACTAGATTAATATGAAAAGGAAATTATATTAAAGATTCATCTAAGATTTTTCAATTACTATCAGAAAACCTTTATATAAATAAATTCATTAATTGGTGATCCACTTTCACTTCATACAGAGACATTTCACACAAAATATTGTACCTTTCACTATACTAATATATAGATTATCCACTATATTTTATATTCCAATAAATCTATTTTCTCAATGGAATCTTATTTTATGTGAGTGTGAATTATTTTTGGAATAATAATTGATGCTCATACAAACTATGAACTTCCAGAAGTTATCGGTTATAAAAAAATTCATTGTTATATATTCTAATTGGAATGGAAATTCTCAACACTTTATTTTATCTTGATTAATTAATCATGGATACATTGTTATGAATAAATTTATAAATGATTTAAAATATTTTTTTAGATATTTTCTTCCATGTCCATGAATCTTTGGAAGACGCTTTATAAGACCATGTTTGAATTCCAAATAATGTTTCTTGTTAGGGATCATAATTGAATTATTTTTTGAAAATTTATCTTTAGTTAATATGTGTATTCCTTATCATTTTTCCTATTTTTCATTTTTCTCTCCCATATTATCAGAATATAAATTACATAAAAAAGAAAAAAAAGAATAATATTGAGATTTTTTATTGATTTGTTAACATGGTTTGATTCTAATTGTCCAATTATTATGAATTTCCTAAATCTAGCCAGAAACATTTTTTATCCCCTATATTAAATCTAAATTGGTTATCATTAATCCATATTTTAATGAAATATATTTAAATAAAATAATATTATAATAATTACATTAGTACCCTAAAACTAACTATATTTTACATTAGATTACTAGTATATTCCAAGACATCAATTGTTATATAATTTTGTATCACATGATGATGTTATTTCAACGTGACATTAATGTATTGTTATCCTAGAATATATATTTCATTGAAATTTCATATCTTTTCCCTTATATGATGAGATACTTAAAGTCCTATGAATATGTTTTTAAATATATATCTTACAATTAAGATAACATTATATATTGGTATATATAATGTCCCACCTTTATCATAAATTTTTATTACAACATTTTATAGATAGAAAACATAATGATAATAACATTCTAGAGTAAATAGGGTTTAATACCTATCAAAAATTGGGTATGTACATCATAATTATACATGAAATGCTTTACATTATTTAATTCCTTTAGTATAGTCATCCTTGTAGAATTAAAATTCTTCATACAAACCATAATCACAAGAGGGTATATTTTAAATAATGGGTGAGCTAAAATCGAATTAAATGATGGAATAAAAGTCATGTAACATGGGATAAGGAAAAACATAGTACATGGGTGGGCATGATCAACATCATCACATCATAAGAAAATTATTATTATCAAATTTTTAATGGGGTTATTTAAAAATGAAATGTTTTGTGCCTAGGAATAAATGAGAGGGGAGGGGTGAATCAGGATGTCAACATCATCTTTTGAAATAATTGATTTTGTCACCACATTTATAGAAACTCATTAAACATGCCTGACTATAATTCTCATTCAATAAACATGTAAACATAGATATTAAACGAAACATAATAATTATTAACTACATAACCATGAATTTATAGTGCAAGGATAATATTTAAACTATATATTGGTTGAACTAGAATCCACTATTATTTTTTAGTTTAGTGGATTAAATATATTGACCATGATCCCTCTATGAATGATTAATGTATTCGAAATAGTTTATGGAATAGTGCACTGCTTCCCTATGATCTCTTCTATTATTACCTCCTAGTTAAAAACTTATAAAAATGGTATCATCAATTTAAAGAATTAAAGGACCCCTTAAAAATTTTAAAAAAAATCATAGAGTTTCATCATTAATTTCTATGTTTGATGCTCCAATGAATTACTCAAATTTTTTATTAGGTACTTTACCCAGCTCCCTAGCATCTCCAAGGTCATATTAATACATGTCCTTATCCTCAAAAAACATATAATTCACTCATTTATAAGATTTACTCAAGAGATCTTCCTCTTAGTCCACGATATAATGCACTGGCCCGACACTACGATGATTCAGTGTGAAAAAAAATCTCTATTGCACACTAGGTTTTAATTAAGAAGATGATACCAAATTTTAACCATAAATAATTTTAATGTCACCAATAAATATTTAGTCACATTTATTAAAAGGATCTTTTAGTTGTAACATTATATAGTGTTATGAAAAACATTTAACGAACAATTCACATATATTTGATATCAAGTGGACATTTTTTTAAAATATAGTTGACACCCAACTATAATAACCTGGAGAGAGTGTTTAATTTAATACATTTAAACATGATACAACACATCGTACCATAAAGTAAAATTTTATTTAAATTTCTTTTAAAACTAGATATGCACATCCATTCATATTACATTAGAAGAAAAAAACATTGTTTGGAAAACTATCTTGCATCCTTGAAAATATTTCAAAGATTCCATCTTCATATGATAATAAAAGAAAAATAAATAAAGGGTGAACATAGATACTCCATAATTGGTAACATAGAGTAGAAGCTGTCATGACATAATTAAATCATGAATAATATGGTAGATATAAAAAATTAGTAAAATAATCCATAAGACTATTATCCTAAAAGTAGAATATATGCATGGATGAAATATGAATATTTTTGTTAGAATGACTACCTTTCACAAAGAAAATTCAAATTTTATTGAATAAAAACTAGAATACCGAAGTCTAAATGATGGTTTTTACAAAAATAATTTCACAAAAAATAGAGAATCTCATCAGGAATATTTTTAGAATATCAAATCAGGATAAAGAACAAATTTATTACTAATCCAATTTGAAAAATAATTTTCCTCATGATATGTATATTTGGTGATATAATTCATGGATGAAATAACATCTATGTAGTTGTTCCATCTTGTAGTCAATTTCCATAATATATAAATGGTAACAGTTATGGTAGAAAGCATAATCTCAAAACCCATAATCATTCCATGTCGGAATTTTCCTAAGAGATAATTTTTTAATTTATAACGTATGTCTATGATAAAAAAAATAAATTATTTATAACAATTGATTTTTCCTTTTTTATTCTATATATTTTTCAGAAATCATCTTATAAATAAATAGACCATAAAGAGTCTTCTAGAGGAGGTTTGAGGACCATTTTAAAGGTCCTCAATTCCAAGATTCACCGACCACCTATTAGGTTCCCACTGAACTGCTAGTGGTGAATGAAAGAACCATTACACCACTAGCGGTACAATTGGGTAACTAGTGGAATGTCACTAGCTAGTATGTGGAATTAAAAAATAATATTCTTCTAGGTATCTCACTAACTACCCATTAAAGCTCACCAACTGCATGGTGGAGTCTAAAACAGCCTAAGAAGATACAGTAATGAAAATGGATAACTAGTTATATCAGACCGGCTACCTATTAGATCTGATCTGTATTTTTCAAAGAGAATTAAATGAGACTTTATATAATTGACTCCACACATTAAATCATTGGCTCGACCCAAGATACTTCAATATCATATGAAATCCATAAATATATAAAATTAATGACATATATCTAATAAATGAACCTCTATGATAATGAATTTTTCCAAAATAAATTCATTAAATTCTATATTATATTATTCAATATCTTTTTTTGATCCCTTATTGTAAAATTTTAAAGTCTCTCAATCTTCAAATGTTTCTCTCTGTCTCTGGTAGTATTTAATTTTCTTCTAAATCCACTTGTGAGATTTGAATGATTATTGAATGGTTTATAAAATACCTTTTTCTTTATCATGTTATTATTTTGGTTCTCACCGTTATTAATGTGAGTGTTCTTTGTTTTTGGATATTATTAAAACCACGGGTATTATTTTCATTCTTCATTTCAATTAAAACAACAATATTATTTCTTCCTATCTAGTTTTGGTTTATATGAAAACCATTGATGAAATATAAACCTTTCAAGACTTTTCTAAGGTATTATAGATACGGGATCATTCTTGAAGTCCTTAATCAAAGTTTTCCTTTTAAATATCCACAATTTAATTTCTATGAAACTTAATGTTTTAATTTCCACTACACTCATTTTTACATTAATTTTTTTTATTAAATTGAAATTATTTCATGATAATATATTGTATATTAAAGAGTCATGTTTTAAAAAAAATATTTAAATTCACCCTCTTTATTCCATTTTATCTCAGAACTATATTTTTATCGAATGGTTCTTTGTTTTATCTCAAAAAAATACATGTTTTTTTAAATTAATCTTAATTTTAAATATATTAACTAATTTAAAAGTATTATTTTTTTAATTGTGTTTTTTAACACCCATGGTTATCTTTTAGGAAAATATATTGGTCATGGATATTTTTTTAATGGTTCAGTCTATAGTTATTACAAAACTCACATTTTTACTTTTCTTGGTGGCATAGGATATCCAAATTGGAAAATTTTTATAGATGGATTTAATGTTTACAAATCAGAGGAACAATGTACTTTGGATGAAATATATTATTCTCACACAATAAAAAAAATTATAAATAATTTACACTATGGTTTACATTGCAATGAGTTGAATTGAAATTGTAATTGTGAAATTAAAGATTAAATCTATAAAATTATAGATTTAAATCATGAAGGAATGAATAATGTTAAAGATACAAGGCTTGACATGTTTAGAAATACTTTTGAAAGCATTAGTGTGAATTCAAATTAATCAATTACTAATATATTTTACTATTATTTTCATTTATTTAAAGTCACTTGGTGCCGAATTTCCTTTAAAAAATTTAATAACCAATGTCATTTGGGTTTTTCCATACTATTGCGAACCCAAGATGATGGAGATATAAATGCAAAATGACATGAACAAAATTCCAATCTAGGAGTTAATAGTATCTCTAATGACTGATGATGTCATATTTATGAGAAAACCCAAAATGTATTTCAAAGAATCCAAGGAGAGACACTAAAAACAATCAAATAAATTAATAAAGATTCTGATGTTTCTGATGAAATTGATCATTTACCCAAGAAGATAAAAATTTTATTCCAAATAAATAAATCGCACCAACATGATAAAAAGGATGATGATCAATATAAATATGAAGTCAAAAAATTTGTATATAAAAATGGTCACATAAGGCTATAATACTCCTTCTTCAATATGAATAATAAGAAAATGAATTATAAAAGAAATAAATTCTTCAAGGTTTCAATCTGGAGTGAAAATGATGAGTAACTCTTCGTAATTGAGTCAAGAAGAAAATGCTTCGGATATCTCACAGATGAAGTTAACAGAATGTGTATAAAGGTAAAATAATAAAAATATACATAGCATATGGATAGTTTATTATCTCAAAACATGGTAGTGACCCCATATAATTTAATCGACATGAGAAACTCAAGAGAGTATAAATGTTTTTTGTGGAAATTCAAGAAGTAAAATAATCGGTATTAGTGAAATAAGTTTCCTCAATTCCATGCATAGAAAATATTTTTTATTTATTGATTGTTTAAAAAAAATTATTATGAGTATACAACTGTTTAATAATGGTTCTAAAATCACTTTCACAAATTATCTTCAAAAAAAATTTAATATCAATCCAAAAAATTTGATTAATATATTTTATTTTCATTTTCTTTTTATTTTTTAAGGAAATGATATTTTATGATAAAATCCTAAAAGCATTAGAGTTAAAAATAGTGATTCTCGGATTTTTCATAGAAACAATGGATATTGTTGCAAGAACACACTAATTAAGCTCCAACAACATCAACCAAGTCAAGATAAGAAAAATTTAATTTTAATATTATATTTGTTTTTGAAACTTGAAAACTTTTTAATCAATACCAAATTTTTTTTAAAGCTAAACAATAAGTATCAACATCTAATTAAGGTACACATTTTCACCATTATAATTTTTTAAAAATTTATGTGGAATGTATTGGAGGTGAATCAATCAATTTTTTTACTCTAATGATTAAAAAAATAACTTTGGTATTTCTGTAAGAAAAAAATGAGGATTATATAGACTTTATATGATTAAACAAGATGGTCCAAAATAAAAAATTTCATAAAATCATTACCATTCAAATTAATCATGGGTGATATTATTATAAAAAATATTTTTATGATGTTTTTTATTCCCTAGGTTAACATAAGATTTTTTTGACTCATTTAACACCTTAACTAAACAGGGAGCTAAAAATATAGAATAAAAATCATCATGAAATATAAATATACCTTTAAAAAATAATAAACATATAATAAATTTTCCCCAATATGGTCAATAAAAATTATTATATCATAAACAATGTTCTCATAAGACCCTTATAAAAAAGACCCCTTATGTACATTGGAAAAATTAAATTTTCAAATATGGATTCTTAAAAGTGCTTGGATGTATATTTTATATTCATAATAATAAATGAAACCATATAGAATTTGATACAAAATAAGATGGTGGAACCATTCTTGGGTACTTAATCACAAGTAAATCTTTCCAAGTGATCAATAAAAAAACCAAAACCATTAAAGAATCCATTCATCTGAAATTTCGTGAAATGTTTTCTAATCCTTAATTCATATTAAAATATGTGGATATACATAAACAGTTAAATTTCATTGAACTACTTTATACTAAAATAAATTTGGATATTGAATCTTCTTCTAGTCCTTTACCTAAGTATTTGAAAAAAATCTAAATAAAATCCCATGGAAAATTTTACCAGAGATTTGAATGTAGTTACTCATACTTGTAGTTCTGTCTTAAATGATATTGATAATTGTTCTTTTATTGCATATATTGAAACTAAAAACTATAATGTTATAGAATAATTAAAACTAGGAATTTTATATATAATAATTGATAAACCAAATCCAATTGAATAATGTTTGAACTATATTTGAAAGACTTAAAAGACATCTCATTAGGATATAATCATGAATAATTTATAGATAACAGTGAAATATTCTCCATAGTTACTCAGATAAAATCCATTGGATATTTTTTTCCATTAACATCCAATCTAAATTTTATTTTTTTCAAATGATTATTATGAGTTATTTTCTATATCATTTAATTCAAAAAATTGTTTTTTCATAAACCACCCCATTTTGAAAATTGAAAATTTCCAAATTCGGTTTTGATGTTATCTAAATGAATATATGATTTTAAAAAACCCTATTAGGAATTATATAAATGGTTAAGATGTTTTATTTTATTAATTGATTATAAAATTTTAAAACTATAATAATATATATTTCTAAAAAATGTTTCAAATGATATTTTAATCATTAAATTCTATAACAATGATGTAATTTTAGGATCAAATAATGAATCACCCTATAATTATTTTATAAATATAAAATGAAAAATAATTTTAAATGATTTGTATGGGTGATATAAAATTATTTATCGTTTTTCAAATCTCTGAAAACATTGATTTCACTTTTATAAGACAAATAATATACACTATTGAACGTATAAATGGTTTGAGATTTGATCATGATAAATGAATTAGTAAAACTCTGAATATTTTTGGTAATACAAAACTAGGAGAATCTGGTAAATGAAATATGAATGAATGGATTCCCTCATGTGGAATGTATAGAACGTTCCTTCATGAGATTTTAATTAGGGATATTCAAATGGTGGTGGTTATTTAGTGAATCTTGTTCCTCTTATGTTTCCCTCCCAAATCATGAATCTTGTGATTCATGTTCTCGTTTTACCTTTGGTGGAGGTCGAGTTCCCTCCTCTCAACTCCCATAAAGTTATATTTTTGAACACATGTTCATCCTATTTGATGGCTAGAGATGCCAAAGCCTCTGTGCCTTGTCCTGGAGGTCAATATCCCATAACTCATAACCCCAAACTCGTCAAAGAGAAACCCTCATTGATACACATTGTCTACCACTTGGGGACACTAATAACTTACACACAATTAAAATTTAGATGGAACCTTAAGAGGAAGACAATGTTTTATGGGGGCTATCTCCTTCCAATGGACATGTTTCCAAAACCTCCAACTTCTAGTGATGGAGACTTCTTTCTAAATTTGGGGAAGATCGTCCATTTATTGTCCTATTTTTCTAATTTAATATATTTTTTGTGACATTATGGTACTGAAACCATATCTCCCATTGAAAATAACACCTTCTACATTATTCTTTATTTAATGATTCATCTTATCAATGATTGGGACATAGAGGGTTGTCCTTATAGAGGTAAGAGGCATTTATTCTATTATGAACAGTTGGGTCACAATGTAGAAAGGTTCATCATTGGTTTCATAATGGATATGCATACCCATTTTTCTACTTACCACCCCTATCCATTTCAGTCTTAGAAGAATTGGGAAATCTATTTTTTATTTTCTTTACATAGATGAACCCAAATAGTTGAATAGAACTTATCATGGTGGAAAATATTTGTTGAAGAATATATGTTGCCTATTTTTTTAAAACTTACTCTTATATTAGAAAGTAATACTTTTCAATCCTAGTAGATTAAAAAATATTCACAATATCTAGATATTTAGATCCATTTATGTATATAAGAGTATCATGCTTCAACTTTTAAAAGGAATATATCATCACCTCATCTTCTTTTTCCTATCATGGGTGAGCTCTCTAAAGATTCCTCATCTTTCCCCATTACTTATGAGCCTCATGGGTATGAGGATCCTTATTTCAAGAGGGGAAGGTATTTTGCGTCATCCACCTAAAAAAATTTAGTTTAATCAATCCTTTTACAATTCTACAACATGTAGTGATTGTGTCTCTTATATCATTGTAGGATCCATTGATTCATACATTGGATGAAGATTTTCATCATATTATACTCAAATATTGGGGGTTTTATGTTATCCATAAATCCACCTAATGTACTTAAAGTATCGTAAGGTGGATGTTTTCCCTTTTTTTGTATCTATCATCACTTAAAAGGTTTTCCATCCCTCTCTCATCACAGAACAGACCACTATGAATCCAAATTCATTCCATGTTATTCATGATTTTCGTTAAATAGAGGTGCATCCATCAATGGATCAAGAAATATCATTGTTGGTCATCCCCGATATCACTTATAGTAACATTAAGACTCAATAAAAATAAAATTCTATTCTCAGGGGAATTGAAGCTATAACATCATTCTATTTGGGATAGCATCCCAATCATTATTCTTCTAACTGAATATCTCTATCATTTTTAATTCTAGTAGTCTTAGATCTTCAAACAAAAGGGAGTTTTTATATAAGAACATTAAGTTAAAGGATTTTTTTTATTTTAATCCTACATCCTAAATCAAAATATAATTATATCATGTACATTGATCCAAGTCTCTGTTTCAGTCATTTTATATATGGGCACCTGATAGATCACCATACATGGAATATCCTGAATTATATATCAAAGAGTATTTTTTAGATATCTCTTATCCACAAATTCTTATTGAGGTTATTGATAAGGATACTTATTTTCAAAGGTATAATATTAATTCTTAATGTTACCTCATATAAAGAATGGTCTTATGTGATTCTCTTTATACGTTTAATAATGGCTCGCCTACTTTGTTTATTGATGTATATTTCAATATATTTATTGATCCTTCAAAGAGGAGGTTAGGGAATATCTCCTAGTGGTGGTATCCAGAATTCCTAATAATTTATTTCTTATAATAATCTTTTGTACTTTGGTAATTCAGGTAATTCCCTCAATTGGTGAGACAACTGACGGTGAAGTAGTAGTATTTGGTGTATAATTGATAAATTTTTTGGTAGAATTCAAGAATTATGTAACTCCTCTACTTTCTCTATGACTCACATAACTATCTCCAACCACTCCCCCATTCACTTCCATGAGAATTAATATAAATAATCAAGAAAGATTTTCTTATATACCATCCATTGGTAACAAGTGTGTGTTTTCGGGGATATATGTCAGTCATCATGGGGTTCCCTTATTCTAGGTTTTGCATGGGCATCTCTTTGAAAAAATATAATAAGTCCCGTGAGTGAAATTATTTATTTTCAAAGCCTAATAACCAAACTAAATTTTAATCTATATAATCTTTATGAGGACATAAACCACCTTGATAATCAGTTTCAACCCCTATGGGATGATAACACTTACAACCTCTTATCTAGTAAAATACTAATGTTTTTGGATGTTTTAATTGATCTGGAAAAATCTGAGGGAGAGAGCTATAAATAATAATTTATTAAGTTAGTGGATATAAATAATAATTATTTTTATGCATGTATTAATGATAAATAGTTTATTACAAGGATCAACTATCCTCTTTAATATGGTTCCCACACTAGTGATTCATCTATTTCATGGCCTTTGGGGGTGGAAAACTTCAATGATGCTCCTTATAGTCATTTCACGATGTAAGGGTGCACATTAAAAAATTATAGAAAATTTATTTATATAATTGATAACATTGCATGATTTATTAATGACATGGAAAAAATATTTGTGGGTTCTCTCCCTGCAAAAAAATATCATTGAAGTAATTAAAACCCTTGATTCTAATATATCGCCACTTTGAAATGGTTTTCATGATCTTCTTTTTCTAATTCATTCCACACCATAAAAGGAGAAGTAGGGATTTCTATTAGTGATTAAATCATCTGTGATAAATTTATGAGAGTTAACTTAGAAATTATTCTAAATATTATTCATAAGGAGAAGAGACCAAATAGTTTTCATTAATTCCATCATATAAGCATGGGAAACATCCAATATAAATTGTTTTCATCCATTCTAAATAAAAGACTATTCATTCGACTTACTCTTCTAAGAAATAAATAATGGGGTTTTATTAAATTTATGAACACTCAGGTATCCATTATTAATTCCTTTTAAAATATTTATAATCTTGATTAGAGAGTGATTGGTTCCAATGTGATGATAAAAAATTTCATGAAAAAGGATTATGAATTGATTTAATGGTCTATTTTCATCAATGTGCTATAAAATGTGGCCTTTCAAAATCGGTATGTGTTTTTTATTCAGGTGTTCTACTTTAAAATGGATCCCCATCACCCAAATGGGGTTAATATTTGGTTATTTCAAATCAAATAAGTGTTTTACAAAATGAGACCCAATATCCTGGAGTATTTTTTTCTTATGTTAGATTTCCATCATAGAAATAATAGTAATTGTATTAATGAATGGATAATTCTTCCATTTAAAGATATGTACTACTTATTTGGTATTTTTCATATTTTATTCATAGATTACATGTTATTTTCTCCTAATGGAAGTGAAAATTCTACTTCAATTTCATGTCAATTCTATCTAATTATTTCAACACAACTGCTCAATGAGTTGATATCAATAAAACATGTGAGTTTGTCAATAATATATGCACTATATGGAGTTCAAAAAATATTATCTAATGAATAGGTTTTTCTAAAAAATCATTACATTGAATTATTGGGGTTATCATTTATTTAATGGGAGGGTGAGAATCCGTCATTTTTACACCATCATGAAAAGGATTATCCATTGGATCTAGATCATGGGAAGCCACTTCCCCTACTATGGAGGTTGAATTAACATGGTAAATAGTGTTTGTCATTGCATTACAAAAGAAATATATATCCATTTTTAATCATCTAAAATTAGTTTTGATGAACATTGAATGTCCCATCAATAACCATATTCGTGACACCAAACATGAAGGTCACCATCATCGAAATATTTTTTATAGAATTGTAAGATCTTTCCAATAAGTTGGTATCAATGAAAATGATATTGAATAATTTATGTGGTATCTTAAAGCTAAAATAGTGTGGGATTAAATATTAAGAAACTCCCTATAGACTTCTTTTATTTTGAGAATGAATGAAAATTTCCCCTTTATTAGGTTATAAGACCCAAAGGTTATCACATTTTTTATAATTTCAATTGGATTGTGCATCTATTTTTTAAATAATTAATGGTGGATCCTTGGGATGTTGATATTAATTTCTAGAAATAAAATAGGACTGGAATTGAACTATTATTTATTTGGTGTGAAACTTTGGACATTAGTTTTATGAAAGATTTTTTCCTCTACCAGTTAACTCATATTGTGTCCAATGAAGAACAAAAGGAAGTGTTGCATAAAATTAAATTTTCTGAGGACCCTAACTAAAGATTATTCACTCCTCCTTTAGGGATGTAGACCTACTATGGTTTTAGTAACTTGAAACACTCCACTCATAATTTCTATAGTATAGGAACTAGAATCTGGTATAAATTCATTCCTCACAAATTTAACATCATCCATAAGAGGATCCGTAATTAATCCATCCCCATTGTGATGAATTTTTAAATAATTTGTATTCTTCCTAAATCAAAGTGAACATGACACTACATTGAAAGGAATGGATCTATTACACACTAATTAGTCAATATATAGTGGGAAGAACATTTTTGGATTTAGATATGCATTATTCCTGAATCTTTTAACACGTTCAACTTAGTAGAGTAGTTTATTCATGAAATTTCGGATTTTCATGTGTGGAACTAAGTACTGGAAAATGGTTAGAACATTTACACTATTTCTTCATGATTAATATTTTGTGATTCTCTAAATAAGGTCTTCTATAAATGTATCTTTCTTAATATCTAGTATATCATATCCAAATTTATGTAACTTCTAAATTAACTTGTTCAACAATTTAGGGGTATTGATCAACTTCAATATTTAAAGGTCCTTCTCTCTCAAACGTGTTCCCCTTATGGTGTGATTTCACAAGGGTGGAGGAAATTGGGTTCCACGAATAAATGGAAGTCCCAATTATATTGATTTTAATTGAAAATATATGGTTCTAATATTATAGGGATCCTTCACGGTGGAGGTTTAGTTTGAGACTTGTAGGGACAGATAATTTTTTCATTCTTATCATAATTCATGGAAATTAATTTAGTAGTGGTCATGGCTCTTCTAATTTGTCCAATGGATTATATTTTACATATCTTGTAAAATTACATTATATGAAGTGGAATTGGACTCTTCCATTATGACCAAAACCGTATAATTCCATTTCAAAATTCCATGGAAAATAATTTATAATATAATAACCTATATCTCTTCTCTTCAACTAGATATTAATATTTTTCACAGATGCCGTGAGGGTTACATGTCGATAGATCTTCTAAATTTTAAAAGAATGTTGATTGAACTGATTTTTTTGTATTCTTATAGGAAAATATCATTCTAATTATGATATTCTTTTTCATCTGTATTACCTTAACCCTCAAAATTTTCATCCCCTATTCCCACCCTCTCTGCTGGCATTTATCCTTATGTTGTTCCTTCTTATTAATAAAATATTTTAATTTTCAGTCAGTTAGATAGATATTGTAAACTGGTTGAAATAAATATTTATAGACGTATGATTGGATGTATTATTTACATTACAACAAACCATATGTTCATTATGTTTAGTTTTTTCTTTGTTATTATTTTCAAGACAATCCTAAATAATCTAATTTAAAATATATGAAAATCATTTTTCATTTTTTAATTTTTCTAAAAAAATATTTTTTAATCCTAATGAAAAATCTTTTAATATTTCATGTTCTTTAGAAACTTATTTGGGTGATTTTAAACCTGATAATAAAATTATAAGTCAGACTTGTCACCTTCTTAAACTTTCTAGGAATTATTTACGTAGTAAAATGTTAAACTCAGTTGGTCCTTCTACAGACGATGTAGAAAAAATAGATTAAGTTATTTTTCATAGAAAACATATGTGGATGAAAAAAACTCTCTTAGATTTGGGGCTAAAACATCATCATGATCAGATTAAATATAATAATTATACCGCCATAAAAAAATTTACAAATGATATTCAGAGCACATGCACTAAGGACTTTGACATTCAGCATTTCTTTTTTGAGAAACTACTTTTAAAAATGACACATCAGGTTATAATACCTTGAAATAGATCATTAATTATATGATATCTCCGTAATACTCCTTATTTTATAACATTTTAATTTTATTATGGGGTTTAGTAATACCATGATTATAATTGTTATTCCATTTTCAAGATTATTTCTGAAAATGTATTTTCTTGTATTTAAAACAACTTTTTAAAAAAATTTCAAAATATTATTTTTCATATCACCATAATTATATTATATTTTATCTATTATTTATCGAATAATTTTTCTTTGACAAAGTTTTATATAATAAAAAAGGTGGAATTTTTATATTCTTATAGAAGAGGCAGATATAATTTTAATTTGGAGAAAAGTATAATAGTTTCAAAATGGTGGAATATCTCTAGGAGAATGATCTTGTTTCACGGGGGAGACTTATGCATTCATATAAATGGTATTTATAAATACTCAATATGTTAACTCTACATTTTTCACCACTTTATGATCTGTCATCTTTTATATTAATCTATGATTATTGTTTTTCATTATCAAAATATTTGTGATTATTGATCCTTTAATATGTTTTTATTATAATAATCACTTAAAATATTTATCTGCATTTTGTTTCTAGTGTTTATTGTTTATATTGTTTAGTAATATTCTTATGAGATAAAAATAACAAGTAGTGGATTCATGATGAGTTTAGAAGACAATATCTAAGTTCCACATTACCATGATACAATAGTTACAGGAAAGGATACCACTAAAAATCTACTGGTGATGGAAAAATACATATTGAAACTGAGATTCACATTGGCTGCCTTGTAGAATGTAACATTCCAACAAATGGATTTGGATAGATGAGTATTATTCCATGTGGCTCACAAACTACCTATAGCAGCTCATTGGAAACTCGGTTGAGTCTGTAATATCATAGGAAGTAATAAAAATGGTATTCTAAAGTTGATCGAATTTGAAAAGTTACTAGGGGTTTCCATCAAAACATGTCAAAGAACATTTAATAATGGATTTAAATAATTAATTCCCCTCACTAAAGCCTTATATCGACCTAAGAGACCCTATATCCTATGAAGCAAATAAATATACATCATTAAGGGCTTGGATATACTCAAAAAACATACCAAGATTATTTTCCACTAAATCAATTCATTATGTTCTCTATATGCTCTTATGATGCTTAAACGGAATAACAAGCTTCAGTAGATACAATTGAATTCCAAGTATCTTAAATTCTTATTCCGTTTTTCTTTTTTACCTTTATTAATTTCATAAAGGCTCATCCTTTTATAACTTTTATCTCTCTATTAAACATTCATATTATTATAAATCTCCTAGAGAGAGTTGATTTCATTTTATATTGTTTGTAAAAAAAATTTACATCTTCATTATATTCACTATTAGGTTCTTGCCACTTTTAATGTGAGGGATCGAAATTCATTGTATTCATTAAAACCAAATGTTATATTTTTTTCTCAGTCTCTATTTTATCCAAGGGTTTCATTTTTCATTATTTTTTCATAAGTTCTGTTAATATAAATGGGGAAATATATCCCTATCATGCCATTTTGAGGGAAGGAGGCATAGGGCCTCTTTTTTTTATTTGTTGACTAAATACTTTAACAATGTTTTCTGTTTTAATTTCCAATTTGATTCACTTTGATAAATGTTTTAAATTCCTATACACTATATTTTACATTAATTAGTATATTCTTAAATAAAATGCATTCATGATAATATCTATTATTCTGTAACATCATTTTAACAAATTAATTGAAATTCACCCTCTAGAAATTTTATATCCGACCTACAATAATACATAAATAGGTCATGCATATGTTAGATACTGAAGATATACTTTCTTATTTAACCTACCAATGTATACAGTGGTTATCTAAGAATAGTTACACCTGTATAAATGGTATTTTTAATTCATATATAATGAAAATTAATTGAGAAGAAATAAAATATATACTGAATATAAACATTTTTATCGAAAAACTAGCATATGATATGTTTATATTTTCCCAACTAAAAAACATAAACATAAAAAATCCTGATATATCGTATGGATGGTATAATTTTAGAACATACATTGTAAATTATAAGACTTATAACATCATGTTTATGTTGTTGAAAATACATTTAAAATAACATTAAAACATTTATTTAAGAACATGATAAAAATATCATTTTATTTTTATAATATTTTAAAATAAACATTGTTAAATATTTTTAACATGTGTTTCTATGAAAATAAACAAAGAAACATGTAAAAATTGATTCAAGGAAAATAATATTATCATTGGATGGAAAATTGAATAATTTTATAAAGTTAAAAATATGATTTCATTCAGTTATTTTCTTAAAAGTCAAATATGCCTCATATTTAAAAAAGAAAACAAGATTAATTTTAAAAAACTTGAAAATAATTTAAAAAAAGTTTAAATTAATTGGAAAATAGTTTGATCATCTAATATATAATTACTAATATTTTAAAAAAAATAGGAAAGTGGATGAAAACTGTCAGTGACTTAAGAAGAAATAAGGAAATCATTTATTTTATAAAAATTTCTTGGCCTTATTAATTATCAAAGAGATGAAAATAAAATTATAAGTTTTAAAAATACATAGGTAAAAATATGATAATAAAATTTATATAATTTTAAATTTTAATACATTATCATTTCCATCAATGAAAATATAAACATAAAAAATCCTGAATAAAAATTTGATTATTGAAGGAAACCTTTACCGCTTTGGTAAATTTTGAATCAAAAGATCATTTATTGTTAGAACATAAAAAATATATTTAAAACACATTAATTTTAGTAAATTAAGGATAAAACACATCAATTTTTATGTTTATAAACCACATAAAATAAAACATATGGTTAAAATTGAATAAGTCTCAAAGAAAGAAAATTGAGATGAGAAATCCCTTACCTTTGGCTTCCACATTTTTAGACATGCTCTAATATAATATATATTATTTTCAAATTATTATACATATATATGAATATAATATTTGGATTTATATTTTTTATATACTAGTCATTATTAATTTCATCTTTTTTGTTTATTACTAATTTATATATTATAAATAATATTTTACTATTATTCATTTTGTTTTCCATACATGTTTCAATTAGACGGCTCTAGTCTGTACACCTTGGTCATGGTTTCATCATAACCTTAATATTAAAAATTATATAGTTATAGTGTTTATAAATTAAATTTAATTTCAATACTATCCATTCAAATGGTTGTTAAAAATTAATTACATTATCTCATGGAGGTGATAGTTCATACATACACATGAGTAATATTTCCATTATTCTAAGGTTTGAAAATAAAATAAAATAAATAATGTTTTAATTTTATAAAATCATAGTAATAATTAAAATATCATAATTAATAAATAAATACATACTGATGTTAATTTATTTTATGTGGAAATGAAAATTGAATCACATCACTGAATTGATGTGGTTGTCCACACATATACTCGTGTGACGTTATCACTTTTTAATAAATGTATGTGTAATAATTTAGATTATATATTATGTTTATAGAATCATGATAATATATTAATATATATATATATATATTAATAACATAATTATAACCAATAATTTGAGTTGGTGAATAGAAAATGAAATACATCACTACTTGGAGATGATAGGTCGTATGTATACACAAGCAGTATTTTTGTTTTCCATAAGATAGAAAATGAGATGATAAATGATTGTACCATAAACATAATAAAAATTGTGTATGTGTAATAAATGGAAGATATCACATTATCATGGTTATATAATATTTGAACAAGTTAGAATAATAAATAAAATAACAACAACTATTTATGAGTTATGAGTCTTCTTTGAGAACCCTCCTTTAGGTTACACCTCTTTCCTTCTTGAAGTGGACGTTTAGTGATACCATGACCTATGAGATTTGAATAGTAGTTTCAATAAGATAATTCTGTGTATCATGGTCAATATAAATGGATTAAGTGGTATTGAGAAGATTGTAGATGAGGCACCCTTTCATAAATGAGTTGAGTGACACACTTTCAACAATTTGTAACTATTAAATATTATCACCTCTTACTCTTGTATAGGTGGAAATTAGAGAACTAAAATTAAAATATTTGGTTATATGGGTCATAATAAACTCATCCAATAACTATTAAGATTATATTTTATGACCTTATCCCAATGTTTTAAATTTTTTTAACTCATTTTACCATTTTACCATGGTGACAATATTTTTATAATGGCTACAATACATAATGGAAAAAAATTAAATTGACCACAATAATAAATTTAAACCAAATGATTCAAAATATATGATCCATTTTCATGATTCAATTTATATAGGTAAAAAAATTAAATTTTAATATTAGAATGCAAAACACATTTGAAATGGGTTTTTTTATAAAAATATATTTTCAATAAAAAATATAATACCAAAATAAAATATAATGATTATTCATAAATAATTAATTAGGTTATTTTTAATATAATGGATATAATTTTTATTTTCAAATAATGATAAAAAATTTGACATTTAAATTCAATTATCTAATGAAATGAAATTCTAGTTTTGTAATAAAACCGTTATTTTTTAACTATTCACTCAAAAATAAATTTTTGCGAAAAATCACAAAATTACGTAAAAATGTAATTTTGATGTTATTCATTAAAAAAAGTTTATTTTGGAAAATAAAATTACTAAATGTGGAAGAATTTAATTCTAATATCTACACATGAATGGTTTCAAAACAATTTTTTGAAAGTGGTATTTTCCAAGCATAATTTGAACTTATTCACATTTCATTCCATAAAAAACAATTAAATAATTTTAGTTTATTTGATTTATTATTATATCTAAATATTTAAATAAAATAATATATAAATACCAATAAATTTAATTAATTATGAAATAAAATAAATCATCTATATAAAAATGTTTTTTTTTAAAAAAATAACACGTTTCCCTTCAAATGATTTTAACATTATTTTTAAACAAATTATTATCATTGTATGATTTATTATTAGTTTTATCATTGTAAAAAATATGCTTATATGTTTTTAACACTCTAAATAATAGAAATTAAATTTTAAATAAATCATATATAATAAAGTAATGATGGTAAGAGATATGTTTTTATTGAACCATGAATAATTAATATAATACATCATAGTTGATTTTACTAATTTTGGATAATTTATTTATTGTTTAATATTTTTCATTGTATATTATAGTAATTTATCATTCACTTATGTATGTTATTTTTTTCATCACGATATATTTTATATAGTACTAATTGGAAGGAAAACATGTACAAAAATCTTGTGGTGTAAATATATAACAAACTACTTATTCTATAAAAAAGTCTTCAATATCTCCCAACAAACATTCGTTATATGATACGCATATAAAAATATCATGTGTTATAATTTTAATTAATGCTTGTGGAATTTAAAGAATATGAAGGGTTATATAAAATTCTCTATAGAATAAAAATTGTATGAAAGGTTCTCAAGCCTTAAACATGGAAGGAAAAAGTTGGAAGGAAAAATAATAATTAAATAATTCCATATAACTGATCCTTAGAGATTGAAAAAAATGGCTAACATTATAAATAAAAACTGGAAAATAATAATTTCTTTCATGGTAATGTAATGTGTAGTGTATGAAATATTTTTCTATAAAGGCCTCATCAAATTCATCATTCTTTACATCATGTTTTTATCCAATACATCATCATTTACCTCCATGGTACAATGAAGACAACATTATTTCATAGTGTTGAAATACGCAAAATGAAGAAAATATTCTTCTCTTGAGACCAACTGCTGCATCAAGAGGATATATAATATTATTCCCCACATGTCTATTATTTAATTCTCATGCATTTATCAAGTGAGTGATTTGAATATCAACTCAATGCATATTCATTATTCCTTAATAATCAATGAACATAAGTATTAAGATACAAAAATTCATAATATTAACAATTTTCTATTAAATAAATAAACATAACTGATCCATATAAAGGATTTCTAGGGTTAAAAATACATAATAAACATTCCAGAGTAATCTATAAACAAATGGATCAGAATAAAATGTATCCATATTTTCAATATTTCCACAACCAATAAATGGAATATTTTTATCTATTAGTATACCTAAAACTGACACCATATAGAGAAAGCGATATACCATTAATTCAGTAATTTCCTTAATCAATCGACATAGGGAATATTAGTGAATTCCCTTTAATCAAAATAACGAAATATAGATTGTTCAAAGAGGAAAGACATAAGAAGGAAAAAATCATGCCTATGTATAGTGGATTCTTAGAAAATACAAAACTAGTAATTGATTTTAATAAAGATTATTTCCACAAAGGAAAATATAATGATTGTATTTATAAGGGGATCAATGAACAATATATACCCCATAAATAATGGAAAAAGTTGTAAATATGAATCATATATTAATGATTCAAAATTTATATTCCAAAACCCATACATAATTATTAACATAAAATTATAATTAACAATAGAGGGACACCATGACATATAAATATAATAAAATTAAATATATTCATTATACATAAATTAAATGTGGTACTGAATACACCATATAACATATCATCTGGTGTGAAATATCAACCATTTATAGTGGAATCGAAAATAGAGAAAATATTATTACTTTTGACATTATAAACATTCAAATGAACACCCCTTAGAGGATATAATTCCCAATAAACCATTAAATACAATTAATAATTAGTGGATCATGTTAAAATATATTAATGGTGTATTATTTAAACCATAAAAAATAAAACATGGTGTATAATAAGAAATATGTCTTCTGTGAGGGAAATTGAGATAATGAAACCTTGCAATAATTCCTATTTAACTGAAATACAAACTAAAATCACACGTGACAATAATAAATATATTAACATTATATTTCCAAAAATTATTCATATAAATTAAAATTTTTATACATAATTTATGATCATTTATTAGGAATATATTACTTATTTACAGAATATTTACATCATCAGTTATTAATAACTTTAATTGTTGCATGAATACTTTATGATGTCGATTTGGGTCCCCAATATTTGCTTCAAAGTACATAATTATTATATATATAAATGTATAGAAACAGGTAATTTTTTTTAAAACTCTTATCTCATTCAATAATTGTTTTAGATATTTTGACTGAAAATTAACCCCATATAGTTTAATTTACTTAATCCTAGAATTAAAATATATTATTTTAATAATAATATAAATAATTAGTATATATATATATATAATATTTATTTTATTATTAACTTATAATATGATTTTTATTTATGTTACTATAGCCTTACATTCTATAGTTTTATATGATTAATCAAGTAGGTTCTTAGACCAACCCAAATATAAACATATCAAAATTAATTGATGATTTAGGGAATTAAAGTGGTTTTTTTCGATAATATAGTGATTAATGAAGAATTGTGATAGTATAAAACTATTTTAATTTTTTTGGACTACATTTTATGAATAGTTAACATATAAGGGATAAATTTAGTGAAAAATAACATATGTTACTTTGTGTTCGCAGTAGTCTACACAACAAATAGTATACATTTTCATTTTCCAAAGAATGAGAGACAAAGAAGTTAGGTAATAACTTTTCTACAAATAAAAATAAATTCATTTCATAATTAATTTTATATTCCTAAAATTAACACTTACAACCCGTGAAGATTGGCGTTGGTGAAAAAAATTCATCAATTCATGGTGTCGGTAGTTCACAAAATTCACAAATGATGGTTTTATTTTTTATTTATGGAAAACAAGAACATTTATTTAATGGTGATTTAATTTGAATATAAAAAATCTATATTAATTTATAATATAATTATATTTTAATTAGAAAATAATATTTTTGAACTTATTAATTAAAATAAAATAAATAATGAAAAAAGTATTGATGTTGTAGACATGGGCTTTCCCTCAGAAGGAACCTAGGAATTAGAGTTCTAAAGAAAACTTCATATACCCAAAGGTTGATAAAAAATTAATTGGAATATAGGGGAATTAAAATTCATAGTTTTTATAATAACATTAAATTTGAGAGTGGTCTTAAAGGG
This sequence comes from Viscum album, assembly GCA_963277665.1. NCBI lineage: Eukaryota > Viridiplantae > Streptophyta > Magnoliopsida > Santalales > Viscaceae > Viscum > Viscum album. The sequence goes on from OY728166.1 coordinate 731,205,562, forward strand.
ATGTTGAGAGGACACTTTTATAATTGGTGAGAATGACATTTTTATAAATGTTTCATCTTTATATACATAGAGAATATGTTTCACATGAAAGAAGTCCCCAAAATGGAACATAATAGACTCGGTGTGAGTAAATTACAATAATACATTAACTATTCAATTTCAAAACTATATTTGGGTTCTCTAGGGTAATAATTTTCACTTTTACTATTTTTTTTTGAAGTGATAACTATTTTCTACCCAAGTAAATCATTTTTTACCTAAATATTTTATGTTTCTTATTAAATAATCTGTACATAATTGTTTAAAATAAAAAATTAATGTATTCAGATAAACGTTTTATGATTATGAAGAATCAATGTTAACATTAGTATATGCAACATGTCAACCCATGTTTTAAGAAAAAATGTATTTTTAAACATAAAATATATGTGTCTAGTATGAATATAATGTCATTGATATTCATGATATTATTAGGTTTATTATAAAAAAATTGGGGATTTTAAATAATTTAAATACTAAAATTTACCTAAATAATATTTAATTAAAAAAATACTAAAAAAACTTTTAATTGGAAATTTTTACTTGAATATATAAAATGTTAATCAATGTTTTTTATAAATTCAATATTGAATTTTTGAAATAAATTTTTCTAGGTGTTGAAAAATAATTTCACATTAATTTTTTTATATATTTATAGGACTAGAATATAAATTAATAAAATTTATTGTTATGGTGAAAACATTATTTTTCACTACTCATCTAAAAATATTAAAATTTAAACAAATTCCAAATATTCCTCATAAGATATTATTTAAATGTTGAATCAAAAAATAAGGTTTATTTTGTAATATTAAAATTATGAAAATTTAAAATCTACCTATAAAATAAAATTATAAAAATATAATGAAAAATATTTTCATAGAAAAATACCTTTCTAAAATATTATCTATTTTTATTATTATTTACTATAAATTAATGATTAAGTTTTTTGTTAATATATTATTGACATAAAAAATATATTTTATCAACAACATATTTTTCCATAACAATGCATAGAAATATAATTTTTATAAAGGTTATATGTTACTATATAAATTATTTTTATTAGTTAGTTAGCTAGAATAATTGAATTTTCATCAATGTATTATTATTTACAATGATATTTTTCTATAAAAATTTAATTTTCCATTTAGATTTATATTTACCCATTTGTTCCATTGTATAATTATAATGGTTATATAACAATTTTTAGTTCATTGTGGTTTTGTGTTTCATGGTAAGTAAGCTATCAGACTCACTAAGTAATAATAGAATATATAATTATAGGTCCTAGTTTGTTACACCACCCCACCCAAAAAAATTGTATCCTCACATTAAAATTATCAGTTATTAATAATATTATTCAATGTTATCTAAATGATAGATATAAATCATGATATATTTCTGAATGAGGTTTCTCCCTTAATATCTTTGGTGTTTCTTGCGAATAAAATCATTTCAAATCATTGTGTTAATTAGATAGCTTCATTTTTTCTCTAAAACTTATTTATCTATGCCATCCTTTTCCACACAAGAATCATATTTACTTTTCTTTTAAATAATTTTCCTACCTTTTTCTTCCCATATTTTTAAAAATTCTGAAATTAAACATTCATTCCATTAATATCATTGCTATTCTAAAATAAATGAGACTCCAACCATCAATTCTTGGGGTTTTTTAGGAATTCAAAATTCTTCACATTGTTATTCATAATTCTTAATTGTTGGTATTTCATATTTAAAAAACATTCAAACATTATTTATTATACTATTAGGTTTCTGTTAGGGAAAATCATTATCCATAAGAATCAATTGTTAAGATCAATCTTTTAAACATCAATCATTAAAAAAACCTCAATGTGTAAACATGAGAGTTTAAAACCAAAAGAAAATTATTGTAAGATAATCACATGAAAAATTATTTTTAATAATTATTTATTCATTGAAGTTATTAAATTAACATTCAATTCAACCTAAATAATTCTTGGATCAATATAGTTATCTTTAGGATAGGTTATCTCATATTAAATAACCTAATTCTCTGACATAAAAAATCCTTAAAAAATTATTTCAAGGATAATTTTATTTAGTAATTCATATCCACCATTACTATCAAGTTAGGTGTGCTGTATTAGGCCCAATAATTATGCACTTGTGTAAAGAATTTGTTATTACGTAACAAACATATTTTTCGAGTTATTTACCCTAGGTTAATCTATGTTGCAACCACATAAAAATTTCAATATCCTTATAGGAAATTAATTTATTTGGCAACCACAGTATAACTAACATACCAAAACATCAGGATGTTATAATATACATATATTTATACCTTATAATTATTCATATAGTTTTAATTTATGTTCACTTATCTGAATCCCTATAATATTAAATATTTCCCCAACTAAATAAAAATTTTATCTATACCATTGAAATTATGATCCACCATAACATATCAGCCCATAAATTACTCCCAAATAACATCATATCCTTAAATTTTATATAATCACTTATTTGATACCAACAGTTAAACCTCATACCCACACACCCATGATATGTTGTAAATAAACACCTTTTTTAAATATTGACTTTGAAATGAACCAATGAAACCCAATATTAGCCATACATAATCACAATATCACCAAAAAAAATTGAATCACATACATTATAAGGATCATTTAGTATTAGATTTTTAAAGGTTTAAGAAAAAAATTAAATTGAAAAACTCATGTGTTTCTCATCGATTGGATATTTTCCCCAATATATAAGAAAATATGTAATCCATAATAAGACTTCCAAATCTCCAATATAATCCTGCACACGTTCCACTAATCTAGAGATATCTCGTGTAATAAATTTTAATATATCATTGGTATATAGAAACATTATATGGGTGAGATCAAATGGAAAATAAGGGAAAATGTATATCAGAATCTATCAATGCAAGAACATGGGATGAATAATATGGATGAAGAAGAATGATAATTAAATAATTCTATATAATTGCTAACATACGATTAAAAAATAAATTTCTAATAATATAAATAAATACCTGGAAAATAATAAGTACATTCTTTGTGATTAAATGTAGAAATATGGATATCTTTTACTCATAAGGTCTCATTCATGAAATAATATTCACCCTCAGGACCACATCCAATAAATCAGTATTTTCATTATGGTCACAACCAATACATAGTGATATCATTTTGAATGTATAAGACAAATAAACAATCAATTTGTATCACTATATGAATCTATGTATCGAGCAGGTGTATATTATTATCCCCCACATGTCACTTTTTAATGTCCAATGCACTCCCCATGTGAATGGTATAAATTTCAATTCTATGTATAATAAAATTTCCATCATAATTAATATATTTTAGTCAATAAAGGAAAAAAATAAATCCAATAAATAACATTTATATTAAAAATATACTAAATCATATTACCTATTTAATTAGTAAATGTTCATATCAGAATAAAAAGTATATGGAATTTCAATATTTCCTAAATGAATGAATAGAATATATTTCAATGTAATCATCTGTTAAAATAACACCATATCGAGAAATGGGTATATTATTATGTTAATAATTTTTCCTAGTTAATTGAAATGTAGAATATATATGAAGGCCCTTCAATAAAATTAATAAATATAGAACTTTTACATTGGATATACATTATATGGGAATAACATGAATATACACAAATCATCGTTAAGAATGGAAAATCACAATAAGGTGTTTTCAAGAAGCTTAATTCCCAAAGAGTAAATAATGTGATTGGATTTTGAATACGATCCATCAAATATATATATATATATATATAATAAAAATAGGGAAATATGTGATGAATACAAATCATATCACAATGATGCAAAATTGAGATACATAAAATTTTACTATAATAGTAACGTATGAATCAAAAGAAAATGAATTGGATACCCATAAAATTAAAAAATACGAAATGAAATATATTAATTATATATGAATAAAATAGTTTAGTGAAAAATCCATATAAAATAAAATATGTTGTAATATCAAATATGACTCGTGGAATTGAAAATAGAAACAAATATTACATATAGTTTTAAATTTTTTTAATCAATACCCCTTAAAGGATATAATTTAAAATCCAAAATTAAAAACAATTAACAAAATTTTCGTCATGAAAAAAAAATTAAAGTCAAATTAGATACATCATAAAAAATAAAACAAAGTGGATAATAAATAATATGTCTCATAGAGTGAAAATTTCGATTTGATGCCCATACCTTAATTCATGCTTAGTTGAAATGTGTTATAACCTCCTATACAACAAGAATTAATTTCTTAGTACAATATTTAAGAACCATATCTTTATCCATTATCTTTTATCAACTTCATTTTTAATCATTTATCATAAATAAATTTGTTACTTATAACCTATTTTTACCATTGGGTATTAGTAACATTAATTTTTTTCACACCAACTCTTTTGATATCAATTTAAATAAATATTATTTGACGGAATTTTCATAATTAATTTATCATTAAATGTACTAGAATATATAACTTATAATTTTTTATGAATATATTATCCCATTTTTTATGGGTTTTAGTTATTTTTCATGAAAATTGTATAAGTTTCGTCTTATGTTGTTAATCATAGATATCAAATATAATATTTTTAAATCATGTTAAATACTTAATATAACCGTTAAAACCCCATAAATAAATCATGTTTTTATTGAAAAAATAATTATTATAATAGTATTATTAAAATTTCCAGATTCATTTATGAAATATTTTTATATCATTTTTCACGTGGGTGGTTAGACAAAACCAAACATGAGCACTCCATAATTGATGTATGATTGAGGTAAAAAAAGTGGTGTTTATTTTAATAATATCATTATTTTGAACTAATAATTATATTATTTAAATGTTTTTATTTTTTTGAATAATATTTTATTATATTTTAATAAATAATGATGAAACTAGATGAAAAATGAAATATGTTACTTCTTGGATCTAGAAATCCGTCAAACGTAGGTAAAACATTTTCATTTTCCAATGAATGTGAGAGAAAAAAATTTGGGTTGTAATTTTTATTGTAATAATAATAATTATATTATATATGTTACCTTTATTCTTCAATTTCACCCTTATAATTACTGAATAAAGAACTGCTGAAAAACAAATGTCATCACAGCATGCAGGTGGTAGTGCATACTATCCATTAATAGAAGTATGATTTTTTCTTAATAGAAAATAGAAAGGTTTTTTAATATTTATTAACTTATAATAAAACAAGTATTGTTACAAAAAAAAAATTATTTCATAATATAGGTATTATAAAATAATATTTCAATGTGTAATAATGATAAAAAAAGAAGTTATGGAAAAATTACTCACTTTGTGGACTTGGGATTTCTAAGAGGACTCCATAGAAATAGAGGTCTTGGGAAAATATCTTTCTCCCAATGTCTCTATGAAAATTATTTGGATTATAGTAAATGAATAAATTTTATATTTTCAAGAGGAAAACAAATATTGGTATTGTTCTTCAAGTGTTGTTGGGAATCAATTTTTATAAGTGCTAAGAATGCCAATTTTGTAAATATCTCAACTTAATATAAATATCTCAACTATTTAACATGTTAATAAGAAGAAAATTTTTTAAATAATTTACTTATTTATTATATAAGGTTGATAATAATTCATAAATTTAGTTTCACACATGTTTTTAAGTAATTTATGCTATGAAATTTCACTTTTACAATTTTTTGTTTTACCATAGTAACCAGTTTATACTTAATAAAATAAATTTTATTTCTATAAAAAAATGTAACTTATAAAAACTTTATTTCTACTAAATACATATATTAAATTCATTTTATTAAATAAAACTAATATGGGTACCAAATATCAGTTTTAACATTAGGACGTGTAATGTGTAAATTGTTTTTAAGAAAAAACTATATTTTTATGATTTAAATTAATGTGTAGGGTAGAATTATCAATGTGTTTTATTTTATTCCTAATAATTATTGTATTATACATAAAATTCTATGTATATAAAATCATGAAAAATTTCTTTTACGAAAAAAATATGTATTCTAAACAAAATAACAAAGAAAGTTTTCATTCTAAAATTTCACACAAGACCTTATAATGTTGATCGTAAGTTTCATAAATAAATTATATTATACTTAAATTATATAGATTTACATATTTATACATATTTTACCAATTAATTTTTTTTATACAATTATAGGTCTTGGTTTTAATGCCATAAAATTAACTGATCTAGTAAAAATTATATTTTTCATCATTTCTATAAAAAACAATTTTACAAAAAATTCTAAAAATTTATATAACGATAATATTAACATGTTAAATAAAAAAATGAAATTTTTTTTCTCATATTAAATGAAAAAAATTTAAAATATATCTTTTAAATAAAAACATAAAAAATGAAGAAAATTATTTCATACAAAAATATGTTTTTAAAATATTAAAAATTTGTATTCTTATTTTGTACAAATTTATGAACAAATATAATGTTAATGTTTTATTTTTATAAAAATTATATTTTGTCTATAAGATATTTATTTTCATAAAAAAAACATAAAAATAAAATTTTCATACATTTTAAATTTTTAATCATAAATTATTATTTTTTTATTTACCCAGACTAATGGAATTACCATCAATACATTAGTATTAATAATAAACATAATTTTCTATATCAAAATTAATTTCATAATTCACATATCTCTATTTTTACGAATAGTTAATATTTTTACATTTTAAAAGTTATAAAACATTTCTTTATTGCTTTTTTTGGTTCATTGTTACTTGGTAATGATGAAAAGAAATTATAATTTTTGATCTCTGCGTGTTGCACCACACTTCACCCAAGAGAGATTCACCGAATATATTCTAACAAGAATTTTCAAAAACATCTATTCAGACAAATATGTTTCTACGGTAGCATCCCCGAAGTATGTCCATCCAACTACTTTATTTTTCTACGTAGATTATATAAGTCCTTCACCACACCTTAATCATGAATTTCATTTCACGCCACTCCTTCATCCCAGTCAATGTGATGGGAGAGATCCTTAATCCCAATCTTATAAAATCTCTATCATAATGGGTGGGGGATCCAGATATTTACTATTAAAAACTCCAAGAAGAACACAAACCTCCACTCTGAATTTCATGGGTTGTAATTCACCCAAATAAACTCACACAGTACCCTTCCTCTATTTAGTTCCCCTTTTATCATGTGCCTCCTAGAAAATAACACTGAAGACTCTTAGAAAACCTCACATGTGCATGGAACCTATATAAAACAATATCATTAGGTACTAACATGTGGTTCCCAAATCAACAAGAGAATATGGCCCCTTATTATCAAAAATAACTTTTTAAATTCATTTAACAAACTCTCAATATATCGTTGAAATTTTGGGAGAACAAAATTTGGTACACTAGAAATATTATATATTATAAACAATCTATATTATCATAAAACTCCTTCAACAACCCAAAAAGGTATTGAAAATAATCACAACATTCAACAATATCATGAATCATCTGGGTTCCAGTATTCATCCCCAATGGATTTTTTTCAATCTAAAGGGATGTTAGACTCAATTCATATTTCATATGTCTCCCTAATAATAGTGAAATAACTAAACCATCCTTATAAGTACATGTGATAAAATATATGTTTATAAAACAAAATAAAGTGAGGTAATTACATTCCTCATGAAATTTCTCATTCCATTTATCCCCTTTATTTCTTGTATAAGCACACTCTAATTATATATTCCTTATTATTGGTATTTCCCAATAATTTCATACCACGTGCCTTCCTTATGTTTACATGGTTATCTCTAAAACCTCTTGTTTTTCATTTGAATTTAATTTCATCTCTGTCAATTAAATTAAGTAATAATGGCCCCCTTTGAGAATAAACATAATGAGATTCTCCAAACAAAAAACACGCCAAATAAAACATTATATAATAATGGTGATATTTGGAATATCTAAACCTCCTCGAACAAAGGGAGGTGGTCTAACATTGATGTAAAACCAATGTTTTATTCAAATATTAGAGTGTCTAATGGATTTGTCATGATATCTACCACATGGTCATTAGTTATAAAATGTTACTATATAACCATTTTTTGATCTACCTTTCATTTAACCAAGTGATGCACAATCTATATATACTTCGTATGTGAGTGTTACATTATATTTTGTGAAATCATTCAAACTAATATATCATAAAAAATCACAATCGATTAGTTCACCTACTCAAAAATAACTTATAGTAGTTGATTCGTACAAAATTTTTATTCTTCCTTGAATGTGTAGATATAGTGTGCATTTATAAGGATGGTCTCACACCTGTGGGGTGGTTGTGTTTTTTCCTAATCTGCCCAAATTCCCATATGTAGACTCTACTACAATGAATGATGATTTCGGCTCCATGATCCGAATTGGATAATGGTTTTTCGTATCATCTCTTAATAGTCACCACCTAAAATATTTTCAACTAGTCTGAGTATCCCTTATAGATCTAAGATAATTTCATGAATCCAATTATTAGTTCCATATTTTAGTTGAAAATTGGTTAATTACATTGCATCTTGTCATGATAGGGCATCCAAATACTATCTAAGATGATTTGTATGTTGGGTATGTTGGGAATATTTGGATTCTAGGATTTTTGGGAATATGTAATGTTCTCCTATATATGATTTTAGGGAATCTTATTCTTGTAATGTAAGGATTTTTGAGTGAAAAACAGAGGGCATATCATGGTATACATGGGGAAACAAACAATTTATGAATAATTCATCTAAGTATCATCACCAACATTTATAGTTTGTAAAAAGATGGAGCCTTTCTCACCAGGAAGATCACCCTCTCCAGAGCTCTAGGGTTTCCCCTTCTCTCGGTGTAGTGGAGCCTTCTCCTTTAGGGTTTTTTTGGTTTCCTCTCATTGCTCTCCCTCTTCCTCTCTTTCCATGGCGTCCCTGCTCCTCTCCCTAATGGCCCTTTCACCGTCCCTCACATCAGTTGTTTCTCGGTTTTTATTTCCACTCTTGAAGGGTTTAGTTTTGTTTCACGGTTAAATTTTCTATTTCCTTTAGGGTTCCTTTTCCGTTTTATTCTGTGTCACTCGGATGACCACTGTCTATTTGTGATCTCCGATTATTTCTTCCATTATATTACCATCAAAACCATCTTGTAAAACCCCACATTGGTTTTCACTGAAGGTGCTCTTGTGGTTTGGGATTATGTTGGTTATGATGATTGATGAATCTTCTAGTTGGCTCGTTCATCTCATCTCCCTAATAGCCTATCCCTTTTTACTGGACTCCATCTAGGGATGGTATGAAGGTGTTTGTGGTGGCTTTGGGATAGTGTTGACAGATGTGTTCGGCACCAACGGTGTGTCATGACAGTGTGGCTCCGAATTACTAGACTTCATTTAGGTGGTGATTCCATTAAGGAATGTGGTTCGGTTATAGTGATTCATTTGGAGGTGGTGTGTTTGGATACAGATTTGGTCTATCTTCTGGTAAAAACATTGTTTTCTACTGATAAGCAGTAGAAATGGCTTGATGCGCGGTGCCAATGACGGTGCTCTAGTGGTTTGAGATTTGTTGGTGACGAAGGTTAGTGATTGGTTTAATTTGTTTGTTAGCCTTTTTGATATTGTGTTGCTATTGTTGGATATGTTTTCCTTCATGGTTCATTGATGTAAATATATTTGGTTTTGTTTGATTGTCTATTTTCTGCTATGTTTTTGTTTTTGAGGCAATGTTAATGCAAGGATGGACGGTATGCTGGGTTAGCGACCTGATTTTTCTCAGCACCCAATGAGTTTTCATAAGGGGCTTGACTTGATGCTTGATAATTCAATATATGGTTTGAAATTTTAAATTTAAATTATAAGTTTTCTTTGAACATTTTTATATTTTTATGTTTTATTTTCAATTATGGTTATATTTTACGGTTCCCATTTATCCCTAAAAAATGGGTTATTTTAAAATAAAAAAAATGGATTTCTAAGAAGTCTCATCACCTTAGGTAAATATTTATCATCCTATAGGGGAAATTTTTTCTTCTATTTTTAGCATCTGTTGCTCATAATTGTTGGAAAATTATTCTCGTCACTTGTGTCTTCCCAGGCTCTTCACCTTATACATTTCTTTCTCATCACATGGGATAGGTACTTGGGCTCATCACCCATCACCTGGGTGTTGGAAGGAGATTGTATGATCATCACATAAACTTCTTTGGTTTTTGGTCTATGTTTCACAGAGATCTTAGAGTTTCCCCTCACCCCTTGAAAGGTGTATTATCAAAATCAATAAAAAATGAAGGCCTTCGGTCCATTAGAGAGATCACAGGGATGTTCAAATATTGTTGTATTTATGATTCATCACAAGGGGTAACATTTTTACATTTGAGTCAGAATGTTTTACATATTTAGAGTCTAATAAAGCCTATTCCATATATGCTCATAATTTATGGGTTGTCACTGATTTAATGTCTAGGGGTGAAATTTCCTATATACTGTCATCACATACTAGACTAGGATAATTAACATATCATATCAATTACAAAATCCAGTGGGGACCTATGGTTGGATTTTGATTGGTTATGTATATTCTGAGGAGGTGATAAAACTATGGGGTTTTCCCCTCATGAGAAAAAGAAGGATTCATCATAACGTTGGGATGTCAAGACTGAACCTTGTGAAGGAATCCAACATATTATGTCTGGAGATAGGGATCAAAACCCATTTAGTTCAAGTTCATAGTTTATGGTTGTGTACTAGGATTGGTCCATGTAGGTTAACAACATCTTGTACTGATACGTGAGTCATGGAAGGAGTGACAAGAAGGAATGGTGTGGTGTTAATTAATTTAAGATACCTTGGTGATTCTAATGATCATTGAAGGTATGAGTAGGGATTACAAGAGTGTGTCACCCATGTGATGATTAGGAGTAATGGTATGTGAGGATATTAAATGATTGTGTTACCTAGGTGCTTCTAAGAAGTTGTAATGATATGTGTGGGGATTATGCGAGTGTGTTTCCTAAGGGATGATAAATATCAGTAATGGTATGAGTGGGGATTACGTGAGAGTTATTCCAACATGTGGCTGATGATTAGTGATGGTATGAGTGGGGATTCTTCTAATGTGCTTCCTAAGTGCGACTATAGATCATAAAATATATGGAAAATAACATTATTTCCAAATGATCCATATTATTCAAGAAATCCCATGATCATCACATGGGGATTTTAGGTTTTCCACATAATTAATCCAATGATGTTAATATTGGGTAACCAATTGTCTGAAATCATGCATCTAGGAAGTTACATTATGCGGTTTATTATCATTAAGATAGGATGTTGTGTTTGGTGATTATGAATTGAAATTCTAGTTATTTCATCCTCAAATCAACTTGGGAGGTAATATCGACCTGATAATGGGTCGGGGAAAATTATTTTTCCTCTCGAATAAAGTGGATGACCTAAGAGGATACAAGGAAACTATTTCCATATAGAGAGGCAGAAAATGTTATAGGGACAGGATCAATCCCATAATATGGTATTCATACGTATCCAAATGAATTGAAATATAACCACATAGTTCAGTTCCATTGAATTTAAAATGCCATTATTTTTATTCTCATTTAAAATGGACCATTATAATTTAATTCAATCAAATCATTCCATGATCTATGTACTGCCCAATTAAGAGTCATATAGAATGGACTTGGGGAGGCCATCGCATACATATCACATTATACATATCAGGATCATCATATAAGGTATCCTACACTATTAACATTGGGTATACTATAGTTTGACATCCTGAACCGAGTAATAATACACATGATATTACCAACAATGGCTACTGTTGGATATTTAACAAAGAGGAATTTTCTGGTTCATCATAGAAAATGATTCAGGTGAAGAGATTTCATGAATTTCTAGAGGAGTATTTCGACTCATAATATTTGAGGAAACTAAAAGGATTATTCGAACTATGTAATTGAATAATAGATAAATGGAATATTTCAAAAAATATTTTAGGGAATACAATAGAGTATCTTAACTAATTGTGACATTAATAACTAATGTTGGAGTTATAGATTTCACAACAGAAATTGTCCCTGACCTACCTCGAAAAGAGCATGGTTTGTCCCTTGATTTTTCATTGTGGTTAGTTATAGTACTAAAGTGATTGATCTAGAGGCCCTAGAACACATCAGATCCCTGATCCTTGGTGTGTGTGTGTGCCTTTTGGGGGGGGGGGGTTAATCCCCCACATTTTATAACACCTGGCATGAATCTTGGAAAACAATTTAACTTAACATTGTTATGTTTTGAAAAACTATGCACTGTTTTTCTGTAACATTGCACTATGTCGTGCAAAATTTCCATGAATATGAATTTTCACAAGGAAGGGCATTTATGTGTGATTTTTGGATAACCATTTTTACACAACATAAATGTTTTTATTAAATGATTATGTGTGATATTTTATACTTTGCGTGAAATTTTCTCTCTCATAGAGAACATTATGTGACAATGTCTCAATAGAAATTCAACGCATTAGAATAATTTAAAAGGTAATTTCACAAAAGTTTGGGATTATGAGGTTTCATAAATTTCATATCCATAAGTTCTATGATTGATATATCTGGAACATAAATCTAGGAATTTACCCATGAAATGATTTTGAATGTTGTATTTATTGAAAATTTAGATTTTTCCAGTATCATTAGTTGTTTCATGAAACTTTTTCTTATCTCACACAACTGATGGATTTTTATTATTTAGAGGCCAGATTGTATATGTGTTGATCTCCTAAAATTGATGTCACCTATTTCTAGAAACGTTGTTTTTGAAAACAATGATTCTCATGAACTATTGGAATGTAGTTTGAAATTACATACATTCCATAGAATCTCTTTGACTAGTTGTTTTCCTGAGTTTAACATTGAATAACCCTTACAATTGATCTATAATTTTTTTTTCAGTTCCAAACCTTGTGAAATTGAAGACTAAAACTAAACTAAATGCCTATTTTCACTTTTAAAAATTCAATATTTTTTAATTGGATGCATTTTTTAGTACTAATAAATATCAACCTCTCATAATAGGGTATAATAAAGACATGAAGGGAGAAGAAGATTGGATTTTTGGGATAGAACCACTTAAGACCCTACCTAGAATTCACTTATATCTCGATCAAGTTAATGAGACATCCAACTAAATTATCTAAACCCACATGATACATGATTGGTGAAATAAATAAGATAAAATAGAAGATCATTCACTTGAATGAGAGTGATAGGCATGAATGGATGGGGTGGAACTATAATTTCTCATTGATCGCCATCTGAAACTCATCATTATTGGGAGATTACGATAGTGTGGATTACAGATTTTGGTTCCATATCAATCTTTATGTTTCCCCAGGGCATAATACCAAGGGTGTAACAATCTATAACTGTATGGGTAAACAAGAGAAGAAAATTATGACCTCAAGATTCAGCTTAAAAAATAGATAAGGAATGTTTTTAAATGATATATGCATACCATGATTAAAATATGGGTTCTATAAAAAGTATATTAAGAATTTATATTTTTGTAAATGTTCCATGAATAGGAGGTGAGCCTATTTTGATCATGAACCATCACTGTATGGGTTTCCATTTAGAGATGGTGAAGATAAATCATTTTAGGTGTGTGCCTTTTATGGGAGGAGACCTAATCCTAGACATTATTATAATCGTAATTGAGAGTATTCTTAAATTAAATATAGAAGTAAATATAATTCAATGATACAAAAAATGTGTGGATGTGGGGAAAGTAATCTCATGAAGACTCTATGAACTCTTATGTTTTCACTGTTATATGTCTATAAAACCAATGAGAGTGTACCAAATCAATAGAAAGCAAGAAAACCATTCAGGCCAATAAAAATTTCAAATGGATGCAATACATGATAGTTGTATATGATTGTGCTTAAATAAGGATGTAAATGGTTTCCAATGTTGCTTAATTTAATTTTCAATATCTTTTATCAAGGGGAATTCATTTCATGTTCATATATCTTGGACAATGGGTTGTGACTTTTAAGGTTGTGAGATAAGGAGCAAAAATTGATATGAATTTTAGGTTAATGAATCTTATACCATAGCATGATTTTATATAATTTCATACTGCCTAAACCATATTATGGTGAGACTATTATTCAATGTCAAAACAAACGTCATGTGAATAGGAGGACCAAGATGGATCCATTGTGAGCCCAAGAAACCTCACTGGTGGGGAAAATGTTTTTGATTGGGCCCATGGCTTAAGGGTTGGGAATCACCATGTATCATTTAATGGGAATGATGTAACATGTAGTTCTACAGATTATTGCAGTAGGATATTAGCACAGAATGTTTGGGGGTATCCTTTTAGTATAGGATGTTGAGCCCATTCTGTAGTTTAAAATGTCATATAGAGAGATGATAACAATACTATAAACGGTTATGATCCTAGGACCATGGAATTTTGTCTATTTCAAATTCATTATACTATGATTAGGATGGTTTTTCTACCCATACATATGGTTCCATGTATTTATGCTGTTAAAAAATCTACTATAACATATATTCCTATGTAATCTAAAATTGTTTTGTAAAATCATAGGTAGTAGTGGAAAATTTGTTTCACTTTAGAGTGTGTAATAGGGTATGAGGAATTTGGGTCAGAATAATTCATTGACCATTTGGATAATTATGACTATAGAGAGGTCAGTTTGAGAGATACCATGTACGACTAACTTACTTTCCCAATGTGTGTGAGTGAACGAGCAAAGTAAAGCCATAGGTATTGGATTCCACTAAAATAATGGGGCAGTGTAGGGTGAAAATTGCGATTTATAGAATATTGGACATAGATTGAGATGATTGGTTGGTCTAGGGGGACTACTCAACATGTTTGAAATAGAAGTTCAACTATCACACTTCCTGTTATGGGGATAGAAAAATGAGGGTCCATCACTGAACATGTTTCTAAAACATTTCACATGTCAAATTGTCATCTAATTCTTTTTAACGAATCTTTATGGAAAAGTGGAGTGCCTATTTTGGTTATCCACTATCACCATAACACACCCTATTTTGGCATGGATGCTTTTGGGGATCCAAATAAAATTGTTTAGCAGTGTGGTGGTGATTTTGAAAAAAAAATATCTTGTTCATTTCAATACTCTATTAATTATGTAGTCTTGTGTTTAAGGACATATATGGGATATTTCAGCTTAAAAATAGGTAAACCCCATATTTTATTGAGATTGTTGTATTGGTTTTCTAGTGATGGAAAGGAACACAATTGAAGATTTTTTATCACTATAAATAAAAAGGAATGGTAAGATGCAAGTGGAATTGTGGACCTTAAATTTACCAAGGATGAGAGATATAGTAAGTGACCAAAAACAAATCGAGAATGTTCTCTCAAGAGAGTGCCAAAATTATTTCTCATTTTTCCATAATATGATGGGGATGTGAACCATAAATCATTAATATATTTCAGTAAGGAAATTAAGTATATAGTTTAATGTCATGTAGTGAGGATGAAGTAGGGAACAATAGGGGAAGAAATATGGACCTAGATTTTCCCTATACTGGTGAGATCAAGAAGCACATCAATGAATTTTTCGGGGCCCAGTTATGAGTCCCATTTGTTTTCTATTTTTTTCCATATTCTCACTTACTTCTTCCGAATCCCTAGGTTTGACTTCGAGGGAAAAATCGTTAGTTTTTCACAAGTTTCCTTATATGGGTTCTTCACTTTACCGAAACTAGGGGATCATATCTTGGGAAGTTTATATCCATTCTATTCAAGCCATAATAATAAACTTAAATCCTTTATGGAATGAATAGTGACATAAAATAAATATTAATAGATGGTTTAGGGCCAGTTTTACACAAACAATCCTTTATATAAGGCATAAACATATGAAGTTCATAATGCATGATCCAAAAAAGGATAATACATTTTTCTCGAGTAGAGTGGGATATACCTGACATAAATGTAAGGGATAAGAAGGATCCCAATAGGCTCATCATTTAAAACAAAACTAATGGAAAGTGGGGAACATATTTAATTTTCATGATGTGTTAAAAATATCCATTTTCTGGGAGTTTAGGGTCATGAAGATTGAACCAAATGGGGTTTTATTATTGTATTGAAGATAATATAAATCTGACATGAATGGAGGTCCAATGTGAGGTCCAATACTATATAATACTTCCTTTTGAGTGTAATAAATATTTTAATGTTTTAATTCTTTGACCATATCTCTATAAGAATCAAAATTATTTGGTGTACAATGATGAACTAAGGATAGAAGTGGAATAAGGGGTGTCGAAATGATGTGTGTGAAATGGGGGGGGGGTGTTGCTAGCATGACTAGGATACTAGATCCATGAATATTTACATGTCCCATTAATAGTTATCTAAGGTGGTGCAATTGAAGATCATTTCCAAAAGGTGGAATTTTCTTTGACTAAAGACTCAAGGGATTGCAGAATTTAGATTAATGTGACGAGGAATCATACATGAGGTTTAGTTTAATGTATTTAGGATGCTAAAAAAAGGTATATTAGTCTATTAATTCCCAAATGTGGTGAACAATATATATGAATTGATGTAAAAAGTGGGAAGAGTAAAATTATTTTTTTTCATGATTCATGGAACTAAATCCAGGTGTTCTTGAGAGGGTTTTGAGGTGAAAACGTGAGTAAGGACATAATGTGAAAGTCGGTAAAAGGGAGAAACATGCTACAAAAAAAATTTGAAATTATTTTCACATTATTTATGGTCATTAATCATGGATCGTAAGGAATGTTATTCTCGGGAATTATTGTGTGTATCAACCATACTGGGTAAGACCCCACCAATACTTCTATTTCCAGTGATCTAATCTTGGAGTATGAAATAATGGTGGTATGGAATCTCCCCTGTCACATTAGATAACATAATAGGGGAAGTAGAAATATACTTTGTAGGGTCCCAATGAAATTGAGTTTCTTAATCAAATGATTGAGTGTGTGGAGGTGTAAGACTGATTAAATTAAAACTCCACAAAAATAAAGGGGAGGTCAAGAATAAGTAAATTATGAGTTCTAAGATCTGTAAGAAGAGAGGGAGTATCCTATGGGTAGGAAGAAACTAATACCATTTTCTATACATAGGTTCCACAAATATTAAATATAAGATGGAGTGAAAAAATATCAGATGGGCCATTTTCCATGTTCGAAACTTGGAAAATATCAATTTTCATAAGAAATCCTCAAGAGAATATTCCATAGATATGAGGTGAGCCTATTTTTTTCATGCACCATCACCAAAAGGGGGGATTGTCTTAGTCATGAGGATGACATAGATCAAAATTGAGGAAAACTCGATGTGTATTGGAAAACATAATGGGGAACTTGGGGAGAGATCAACAATCTAAGAGTAATACTACCTTGTTCTTGGTCATGTCAAATAGTACCATCAGAGATTGAGTATTGAAGTAGTTATTGAGATAAGGTATTTATATAGGTTAATGAATGGAATTACTCTAGGATGTGAAATCAATTTATCTGTTTGTACCACACAAAATTGGGAATCAATCCATAGGTGGTCTAGGAAGTTGGTACGGTGGAAGAATGTCATATGAAGATTGGTTCCTCTCGGGCGAGGGAAAAAACATTTTGAAGATTCATGATATGTGATGGGGATGTGATCCATTAATTTTATTTTTTTATGGAATCATTTTTTTCAGATATTTGAACAACATGTTGTTATAATAAAGTGTCATACAGTTGAATAACTTGTGAGAAGTATTTTGTCCCACAGTTTAAATTAATCCATCTAAAACATGAGGGAACTCCTATTAGGATAATTTAAAAATTTATCTAGATTCCCTAATCCTACGTAATATATGAAAAGTGAAATTAATAATGGAAAATGGAGGTTTTATTATTTTAAATGAGAATACATTGATGTATTAGGTTCAGTATGGCGCATCGAAACTCAGAAATACCCCTAAAATGATAATATTATTTTGGCATAATGAGATAAAACAGATTTATCCTGGTGGTGAAGCAAAGGGGGAAAATGTGTAGCTTTAAGATTATCAAAACCAAACCAAATTAAATGTGAATTTGTGGACAAAAATTATGATTTTTTGAATATTAAGTTAGTATGAGTTGATGAGTAGTCCTCGGATAACAACATATCACATTTGAAAAATAGATTCTAATACCAAATTTTCTAGAATGGGGGAAGATGAGAGGAAACCACAAACCATGTTTTCAAAACATGGGGCCCATCATTTTTCTACTACAAGTCCCATAGGATAGGTTCCCAATTGGGGGAGATCCAATTTTTTCTTGGTGTCGTCACTTTAGGGGAGCCCATTCATTCATGGAGTATTGGTAGGGTAATTAGAACTCTATGAACATAATGTATTAAGATCAAGTGAGATGCTGAAAGATATATTCAAGAACCATGGGGGTATTTTATTATGTGTTCAGTTGTATTTGAAGATGTGATATTCCATATTGTATATCTAACCCCACAAGAGGCATGGGATATGTTCAACCATTCTATAAATTGAGTGTCACCCTCCTACATAGGGATAAATGAAATCTTTATGTTAGAACATTGAGTACCTTGAGTGGTTAAGTCATATGGGATACTTATGTATAATAATGAGATAAGACAACTAAGGGTCACTATGTATCCAATAAAATTAGAAAAAAACCTATAAACTTCTTAAATTTGGTGCATTGGGAGACCAGTGTCATTGGAGGAGGCCCTCTCGGGCAATGGGCATGTATCTATAAATTTGAGTTACGAAATGAGGATATGAACCATGTAGTTTAACATATTTTGGAAAGAATGTTGAACATGTAGTTTTATATCTTTTATTGAGGATGGGGTGTCATAAATTCTAACATCTTGTGATCTAGAAATTGTCCAATATTTTAACATCTTGCGACTAGGATGTTCTTTCTTATAGTTCAACATCGCATGAAAAAGATGTTATCCAGCAGTATAATGTCATGTGACTAGGATGAAATATTCACCATATATGATCATGAATATAGGAATAAATATACATAACATTATAAATTCCTGGATAAGGGGATAAATATGTTCATTCATGTATAACCTGGGATGTTTCATAGTTCATCATCATTCATAAGGGTTGAAAGATGTCTATTTTAAAGTCATTCAGATAGAATGAAGGATGTGGTGAAGTTTAATATCATATATAAGGGATTAAATAAGGTTCTTTTAAGTTCATTCATGTAGGATAAAGTATGTTTTTAATTTTAGCATTGTGAAACAAGGATGAATGATGTGACTTTTAAGGTCATGTATATACAGAAAAGGATGATTCATAGTTTAAAGTCATGCAACAAGGATGACTGATGTGCCTTTTATAGAAATTCATACAAAAGCAAAGATTTTTTGAAATTTAAAATCATATATTAAAGAAAAAATATGTTACTTTGAATATCATTAATACAAGACCAATGATTTTTAGTTTAAATATGTGCAATAAGTAAATTCCTCTACAGTTTTATGTTATTCTAGGAGGATGGTTCATTCAAGTTTACATCATGAAACACAAAAATTATGGGACCATATTTTTGACACATTTCCCCCTCCTAGGGATATTTCATGTTATTCTAACATAGGCTTCAGTAGTATCCTTTAATTAGAAGCCCTTAGAATGAGTTCCCATCATTGTTTGGGTGTCTTATCCTAGGGATTGTGCAAGAATAGGCAGGCCCATTTCAACTAAATATTGATTTTTTATGATTCTTGAGGTTCATGGGGGATCCTACCACAAGTTTCACCTAAAATTCTCATCGCATCCATGTAAATGTTCTCCGGGGTTGAGTTGGTATATTCCATAGATCAAATTTCCATGTGGATTGTAATTAGTGTTGCAGGGAGTAACTTCATTGTAATGCTTCAACATGGAGAAGGACTCCATGATAGATTCCTATGGAACCAAAGTTAGGAAGACTTATCCAGACACCCCTAGTGTAAAGTTGGGGTCTCAATCCTAGTTAGAAGAAAAAAAACACCCTGAGTAGTGATTAGAATGACTGGGAGTGTGTACAGGGTGTCATGGGGTACTTAAGCTTTTAGTAAATATTTTCTTGGAGCAATCATGATGGTCTATGCCAATGTGGGAACCATAAGGAAGAAAATGTATATACTATTGGATCAACATTTAGCAAGGATGAGTACCAACCCACAATGTGTGTGGTGACTCCCCTCATGATTTTACTGGATGGTATACTATCTTCTAGACGAACCTATATAGTGAAATGTTTTCTGAATTTTCATGATCCATTTGTTTGGGAGGAAATATTGATTCCTCCCTACAATGATGGTGGTTTATTTGGTGGTTCTTCATGACACAAACTCTACTGAGGACATGGGGAAAGGGTACACAAGAGCTGTGTAATCTTGGTTCACCTGATTTTTCACATCCATGACTTCTTTTAATTATATTTTTTTCATTTAATTTAAATTAATGATTTTTTGGGGGTTTCCAATGCTTTTATAGTGTAATGGGTGAGTTTTCATTAATTGGACCAAACCATGAGCCCAATTCCAGATTGAAAAATAAATTTTGATTCCTTTATAACTCATATTTTTCAACATTTTTCATCCATTAAAAATCATACTTGGAATCCACAGACATATTAATACCACCATTTTAATTTGGATCATTTAGTAATACATAATCATGGTGGATTTGGGTTTTTTAAGGGATTGGGCCAGCCCGAAAGACAATTTCCTACATTAAAAATATTGTTTAATTATTTAATATCTCCTTCAATATTAAATTTTGTTCAGTGATTCGACCTCTAAACCGAGCCCACTGAACCTAGGTTCACCCCCAATATCTTCTCCCCCTCTTTGGAGCTCATTTTTGTTCCAGAAAAAGTCGAAACATCTTAAGATTTCTCAATTCGAGCATATTTATAAAGGTAAATTGTTTCCATCATAACGTTTTCATTTCCCACACTTTTTTCCTCATTAAAATTTATAAATGGACTCCACATCCTTTTTCTAACCTCCCTTTAATTTTTTTCTATTTTAAAATTCCAAAACTAGTGTATTTGGGGAGATTTCGACAGGATCTCTCAAGTAATTTGGTCTTCTTCATTCTTATTCAAATTTACTTAGGGTTTCATTCAATGTGATTTGGGTTTATTCCTTGATCCATGAAGTTCATAATTTCTATAAGTTAGGTTTTGAAACTAGGGTTTGATTTATTGTCTTTTTTCATGAAATCATGTGGTTTTAGGATTGATTTGACTTCCTTGAGGTGTGGCAGTGGTGCAGTTTATGTTTCACACCTTATTTTGAGGGTTTCGAAATAAAATGTTGGTGGTTCCATGTGTAAATAATTATTGATGAGTTATCTTGAGATATTTAATCATTTTCCATATTCCTAATATGTTGGGTGTGGTGTGAAAACTGTTTAGGATTTATTTGGTTAACTGTTTAATTTTGTAGTTTCTTTTTCACTTGAAATTGGTTGTTTCCATGGGTAACTCATGGGGTATTATTTGGGAGTGTTTTATAACTTATGGAATTAGTTTAATAAATCTTATTTTGCATGAAAATTATGTTTTGGTAATGTATTAGTTTCTATTGGGTCTAAAAATAATGTTTTTGAATAGGTTTTATGTGTAAAACATTATTATACTTCTTGAGAGCATTTTATGAAAATGTGAGTGTTAATTTGTATCTTTTGTGGTATTATTCAAGGTGATTTTATAACAATTTAAATTTGTTTTATAAATGTATATAGGGATTTCAATTCTGTTTTTCATAGGAATTGGTATGGTTTGGTTCTCAAATGGGGGATTTGAAATGGGTTTTGTGTCCAAGACTTAGTTACACCCTATGAGTTTGTTTTATGAAAATTGTAAATGTTTTTTTGGTTAAACAAAGTTGGAAAAAGGGTGTATATGTACTGTTTGGGGGGTATTTTCACCTAATATGGGGTTTTGAAAGCTAAGGTATCTATTTAAGATGTCAAATATTTTTTTTAAATGTCTTATAAAGCATTTAAATGTTTTTGCAAATGGAAAGACAGCTGCCAAACATGGTTGTGGGCTGTTTTGTGTTAGTGTATTGTGAAAAATGAATTTTTTTGATGGAAGAAGTTTTATATGATATTTTAGTGGGCTGTTATGTGAGTTATAATTTCTTTTAATTGTTGTATAAAAATTAAAAGGATTTGTGGAAGTGTTAAAGAAATGTGAAAAGTTTTGGGGGCTATTTTTGGTGTGACTATGATTTCAAAATGCATTTGAATGAAAAAGTGATTTTTTTGAATTGTGTGATATAAATGTGGTCTGTTTGGTGAATTTTGATGTGGAAAAAATATTTTCTTGTGAAAAGATTATTTCTTGACATGTTGAACTTATTTGAACACAAGGGGAAAACTCAGGTATATGGGTGGGTGGATGTGTACTAGTATGCTAATAAATCCATGGGGTTTGGACTTGGTTTCACTTAACAAGATTAATGCTTACATCTCAAACTAAATAATGATAATAATTAACGGGACCACTATTTTATGGGTATGTTCCATAATATTGGCTCGTTTATAAGAAAAAATATTTGTGATGGTTACTCTCATCGAGATATGACATACCTGGGACCCACAACAAGCCAGTGCCTAAGGGTTATTTCCTATTGCGTGTACTCATTAGATCCTTTATAATCACTGTTGGTATAGGGTAAATTTGTCTATAAAATTAAGTATAATTGCAATTTATTTTAAAAGTATTTATTCTTTTAATTATCCCACTGGAAAACTTTTTTTTAAGTTGAATCTTTTAGAAATTGTAACTAGAAATTACATTCTTTTGAAATCTTGCATGCTTTTCATATTTGAATTTTTGTTGCATGAAATATATTAGTGATGGTATCATACTAGGATTTGTCTCACACACTACTTACACCATTGGGTGTAAGTAGACTTGGTTATTTTGTTGTTGCAGTTTTGGGTACAAGTTTTGTTCCAACCATTGGGGTTTTTAATTGTTGTTCGTGATCTTAGATTGTGGAGATGGTTTGAGGGCGATTCCTCTTTCCATGTGGAGGTTCTTGGGATGTCCTTATTTGGTTCATTACCTTTTTAATGATCTTTAAATATATTTATATCTTATGTAATTCAGTTTTAAAATTTTATAAAATATAGTTTTAGTTGAAAAATCAAGATTTGATTTATTGATTTTATTTGTTGTCTAATGTTTATAAACATGGGTAAATCATTCCCAAACATCATTTCATGATACTTGGGCACTTTTTCTAGCCCATGGGGATTGGGAACTCCCTTAGTTCCATAACATGGGCTGGTTCGGGAGCCAGTTTTGATGGCGACCAGATTTGGTTCGTGACAAAATGGTGTCATAGGGGGTTTAGGTTAACTCTTAGGGTCATGTTATTTAGGGAAGAGTTAAGACAGTCTAGATTTAGGATTTTTAGGAATTGGTATTCCAGTTATGGGTAATGTTCCATATCACCACACCTCATTAAGGGATTCGACTTTCTAGGATAATTCGGGACTTATCTAAGTCCTTTGGTTTTCTTAGTTTGATGATGATTAGAGGAAATGAAGAAAGAGTTGGGTTAATGGTCTCAGTGAGCTCGAAAGTCCTTAAAATCCATGTAGAGATGGGTATATTCACTGCAAAACTATTTTTGATTGTGAAGTGATTGGAATATGGCCGCCAACCATATGTCCAAGTCACCCCCTGAAACTAGTTTCATCTCGCATTGTTTTGTGCTTTGGTTTTGCAATCATGGCACTTTGGTTCTAAAGTGACTAGTTATTTAGAAGCGTAATGTTTTTGTGAAATGATATTTAAATAAATAAGGAAAGATTTAATTTATGAAATGCTGGAACTGAATTTTCAAAAAAAAATGGAAATGTGAAATGGTGGGCATACACCTAGTTTGAAAGAAATAACTATATTGAAGTTGTTTTTGAGAAGTGTTTCTAATAGAGTTTTCTAAACAATAAAATGGTGTTTTAATGGGAAGAGATGTTTTGAAATTGATTAAAATATTTTTAAAGTGAGTTCTTTTCAAAAAAATTGTGTCTTTTTGAAATGTTTTGTAAGATGTGAATTGGGATTTTGATCTTGTGGTTAGCCGTTTTGAGAAAAAGGATGTGTTGGTTGATTATTTTGGTTTTGAAAAGTGGAAGGAGTTTCGGTTTTAACATTTATATTTTCCATGAGAGACCAAATGAATGTGTTTATATGGGATGATGAATGGTTTATCACATGGATGGATGAGTTCCGGGATGGATATGAGAAGTGTGCCTGATGTGGCATAGAGACATGCATGTGTGGGGCCCATAGGGTACCATTGGTGGACACGCTAACGGTTGATCCGTTTATATTCAAAAATATGATTTTAAAGGAAAAACTTGATGTCTTGATGACTTGTTTGGTATGGTGTGTATTATGTGTTTTTGAAAATTTAGATATAGTGGGATGTTTTGAGACCAAAAACTCCTCCTTTTTAAAATGTATTTTGGGTTTGTGTTTGATCAGTAAGCTGTGTTGAAGGGATAGTTTGTGGTCTCTTCTGAGAAATGTTTTAGGACGCCTTTACGATGGTTCCGTTCATATTTTGGGATCTGGGTTTTGGTATATATTGACCAATGGAATATCTTGGTTGGTTCCTTGGGTTCAATAGTTGGATAAGGTACACCTCATTATGGGTTAGTTCACAACTGAAGTGCGACCCGGATTGTTTCGCCCTTTGAAGACCATCCAGTTAATCAATATAAGGAATATTTTTCTCCAGATTTTTAGATTGATTCTACACCCTTTCCTTTCTTGGTTTTGTGGATCCTCTTGTAGCGGGATAGTGATCATGTATGGTTGAAAGAGACCTTATCATATTATGATTCCTAATTTGCCAAAGGTGGAAGTGGTCTTGGGTTGTTAACATGGATGAGTATCTGGATGTTGTCTAAGAGGGCCTCAAGGTCCTTTTTAGTCTCTTTGAAGAAGGGGCTCTCGTTAAACTATAAGTTTAGGAAATATGGTCCTGAGGGGATATTGTGGACACTTTATAGAATTGTGTGTTTCTTGGGGATGTTGTATAAGGTGACCCTCCTTGCATTTATTATACCGGTCACAATGGTCATGTTCAGTAATGCGTTGTGATGTCATGTGCTCAATTGACCATAAAGGTGAAAGTCAGGAAATCCTCTAAGAGTTTCTATTATGTTAGGAGAATATCTCCCTTTTAAAAACTTCAAAATATTCCATTTTAGAGGTAGGTGAGTATAGGTATTTTTTACTTATATTGTTTCTCACCATATGAAAAAAGGTGTGATGTCTGTTCATTTTCTATTCCCTTGTTTCAATGAAATATCAGGATATGGTAAACTAATATTAGAATGGGTTATGTCTTGGAAAACTTATTGGGGAATGTGGTGTAGTTTTTGGTCTCACCGAATGAAGAATTCTTATTCATGGGGTTTCCAAAACCTAACTATGAGGCCGAAGATACTTCAATCATTTGAGCTCCCGCCATAGGTCTGGGAGAGAAGCTAGCTCGTAGACAGGGGAAAACCCAGGGTTGTTTAAACCCTTGTATGAAGTCCTAGCCTCTATATGAAGTATAGGAATATTTTAAACCTTTGGTTTCATCATATTTTTTCTTTTTCTCCAATTCAGTGGAAATAGGTGGAGGGCCTTGTACCCAATCATCACCCAATGTGATTCCATCCACTTTGGTTTCCATTGAGTCTTTGGAGAATGGATGGAAATTTGGATAGACAGACTGAGCACATGGTTTTTTAAATATTAGTATTGACTGTGTGTTAGAAAGACATGTGGAAAGAATGATCAGCATAGTTAGGGCATGGTTTCTAAAACCATGTAGACTAACTGTGAAACCTTCCCAAATCATTAATTTTTTGTGTCTTTCTGTGTTGTCCCATGCTGGTTTGTTAATATGGTTGGTTCTTCTGGTGGGGAGAACCACCATGGGTCTCATGTATATTATTTTTTAAATGTAAAATGGATGTCGACCTTAGGTATTAGGGAGTCTGTTCAGTCCTCCCGCTATTAGTGTCCTGATTCTATCTCGAGAAAAATAAAGGTTGTCTCTAATTGTGGGGAGCCTATTCGTGTCCCCACGTACAAATTACTCAAATTTATCCATGGTCTTGGCTTGGTGGTAGGTATTATTTTCTGGAGCTATCTATTTACCAACATCATCCTTGAGTAAACGTTGGGATTAGAGAGCTCCCAATGGTTTAGTTAATGTAAGGTAAGTATATCCTTTTTCAATGTTGTTGTTCATTTGGGTGAATTGCTTGAGTCCAGTTTGGATAGTGTTTGAGAATTTTTTTGGGATCAATTATGATTGTGATTGATCAATTTATTAATGTTTTTTACATTTTGGTTATTAGATTAATCCTTCCTTAATTGATCACTGGAGGGGTTTTGGCCTTTGGGGGCGAATCTTGGAAAATAAGTACATCTTGGTTTTTTGGTTGGGTTTTGTTTTTGTCTTTGGCCTTGTTGTGGTTTTCCGAGGGAGGAACAATTTGTGGTAGGGAGAATTTTCACATCCAAAACTACATTCAAAACTATTTTTTCATTTAATTTCCATCCATTCTTTGTTTTGGGGGTTTCCCAAGCTTTTATGGAAGAATGGGTGAGTTTTCATGAATTGCGCCAAACCATAGCCCAATTATAGATTTAAAAATAAATTTTGATTCCTTTATAACTCCTTCATTTTTCAACATTTTTCATCCATTCCAATTCATACATGGAAATCCCTAACCTATGAACAGCACCATATTAATTTGGTTCGTTTTGGAATCCATAATCAAGGAGGATTTTGTTTTTTATTTACAAGATTGGGCCTTCCCGAAATTCCATTTTCTTCATTAAAAGTATTTTTTTAATTCCTTGATATCACCTTAATTATTAACTAAATTTAGGTTATTCCACCTCTACCCTGACACCACAGATCCTAATCACTCCCCCAATCTCTTCTCCTCCTCTTTAGAGGTCGTTTTCGTCGCAAAACATGTCAAAAA
Organism: Viscum album; assembly: GCA_963277665.1. Taxonomy (NCBI): domain Eukaryota; kingdom Viridiplantae; phylum Streptophyta; class Magnoliopsida; order Santalales; family Viscaceae; genus Viscum; species Viscum album. The sequence goes on from OY728166.1 coordinate 731,232,812, forward strand.
TTCTTAAGATTTCTAAATTCGAGTAGATTTATAAAGATAATTTGTTTCCTTCTTAACTCCTTCACTTCTCCCTACTTTTTCTTCATTGAAATTTTTACATGGTCTTATTATCCTTTTCCAAACCTCCACTTAATTTTTTCTTTTTTAAAATTCATCTACTGGTGTATTTGGGGTGATTTTTACAAAATCTCTCAAGTAAATTGTTCTTCCTCATTCTTCATTCAATTTCCTTTGGGTTACATTCAATGTGATTATGGTTTCTTCCATTATCCTTGAGTTTCCTAATGTATAGTAGTTAGGAATTGAATTTAGGGTTTGATTCTTGTCTTTTGGGAGAAATCTTGTGGTTTTCGGTTGGATTTCACCTACGTGAAGTGCGGCGGTGGTGCGGTTTATATTTCGCACCATGTTTTTAGGGTTTCGACATTAAAGGTAGGTGGTTCCATGGGTAAAAAATTATTGATGAGTAAGATTTATGTATTTATTTATTTTAAATATTCATAATATGTTATGTGTGGTGCGAAAACTGTTTATTATTGATTTGGTAAAGTGTTTAATTATATAGTTACTTTTTAACTTGAAATTGGGTGTTTTAATGAGTAACTGATGGGGTACTATTTAGGTGTATTTTACAAACTATGGAATTGGTTTACTAAATCTTATTTGGATGGAATATTCTGTTTTTTTAGTTTATTAGTGTCGTGTGGGGCCAAAAAGAAGGGTTTTCAATAGGTTTGATGTATAAAAAATTGTTATACATCTTGAGAGCATTTAAGAAAATGTGTGTTTTCATTTGTGACTTTTGTGGTATTAATCAAGGTGATTTTATAACTCTTTAAAGTGGATTTATAAATGTATCTAGGGATGAAAAATCTGTTTTTAATTGGATTTGGTATGGTTTTGGTCTTAAATGGGTCTTTTAAAATTGGTTTTGTGTGCAAGACATAGTTACACACCATGAGTTAGTTTTGTGAAAATTATGAATGTTTTGTTTGGTTACAAAAAGTGGGAACAGGGGTTTATATATACATTGGGGGGTGGTTCCACCAAATATGGGGTTTTTAAAGGTATGGTAGTTATTTAATATGTAAAAAATCTTTTTTATAATTTTTATAAAGTGCTAAAATGTTTTAGCAAATTGAAAGAGAGATGAAAAACATGGTAGTGGGCTATTTTGTGTGAATGTGTTGTAAAAAATGAATTTTATTGATGGAAGATATATTATATTATATTTTAGAGGGATGTTATGTGAGTTATAATGAGTTGGAGTGGTTATAAAATTTTCATTAAAGGATTTGATGATGTGTTAAAGAAATGTAAAAATTGTTGTGGGCTATTTTTGGTGTGAGTATGATTTCAAAATGCATTTGAATAAAAAAGTGAATTTTCTGACTTGTGTTATATACATGTAGGCTTTTTGGAGAATTTTTTATTGTGGAAATGATATTTTCATCTGAAAAGTATGTTTCTTTACTGGTTGAACTTGTTTGAGAAGAAGGGGAAAACCCAGGTATCAAGGGGGTGGATGCATACTAGTATGCTAGTGAATCCATGGGGTTTGGACTCAGTTTCACATAGCATGATTGCCACATAAAAATATAACTAAACTATGATGATTATTATTTGGGACCACTAGGTTATGGTTATGTTCCCAGCTACTGGCTCGTGCACAAGAACATATATTTGTGGTTGTTACTATCACCAAGATATGAGGTACATGGGACCCACAGCTAGCTAGTGCCTAGGGTTATTTCTTATTTCTTGTAGTTATTAGATCCTTTATACTCACCATCATCATAATATATGTTCGGATAGAAAATTCAGTATCATTTGAATTTATTTTAAATGTGTTGATTCTTTAAATAATCCCACTTGAAATCTTAATATTTTTAATAAGTTGCATCTTTTTGAAATTTTAACTAGAAATTAAATGTTTTTGAAAACTTTCATGCTTTTCGTATTTGAATGTTTGTCGCATGAAATATGTTATTTGTGGTATCCTAATAGTATTTTTATCACACCCTACTTACACCTTTGGCTGTTTGTAGAATTTTTTATTTTTTTGTTACAGGTTTGGGTACAACTTTTATGCCAACAGTTCGGGTTATTACAGGCTATTCATGATGCAGTGTTGTAGAGGTCGCTTAAGGGTTGTGCCTCTTTCCATGTGTAGGTTCTTGGGCTGTAATTATTTGGTTTCATACCTTTTTAATGGTCTTTAAACATATTTTTAAATTAGGTAATTCAGTTCTAATATTTTATAGAAGAGAGTTTTAGTTGAAAATTCAACATTTTTTATTGAGTTTGCTTGTTGTTTAATTTTTATAACCTAGGTTAAATCATTCCCAAAATTCATTTTATGATACGAGGGCACTTTTTCCTTCCCATGGGGATCTGGAATGCCCATTCGGGCCCTGTCGTGGGCCGAGTCAGGTGCCCGTTTTGATGGAGACCAGATTTGTTTCATGATATGATCCACATGGAGAGGGTGCATATAATATGTGGATTCATATCCCACCTGATGGATGTAAAAAGGTATCCTTATATCTATTCATTCTTTTCCCTCTAGATTACTGGGGTGAGAACACCCCAGAGTTATATTTTATTATATCTCCAAATTTATGGGGTGAGGTCACCTAGAAAATTTTGATGCATGTCTCTCTGGATGGATGGGGAGGGGGCACCCATGTTCCACCAAATGTTTTCAAAGAGTCATATCATAGAGAAATTTGGATGGCATTCCCCCAATACCAAAATATGGTTCCTAGCAACAAGAAATTGGAGAAGATATATAATCTACCTTCACCTTGTTCTATGCTGATATGCCTTTGCTGGATGTGCATCAATGTGGTGGAAACCTTGTTTTTCAACTTCTAGTTGGTAGCATGGGCTGACATGGCCAAAATATACCCTACTAACTCCTTGTAGGGGGGGTCTTCTTGTATATTATCAGGAATAGATCTCACCTTGGTTGGTAGTGGTGATGTGCTTGAATACCCCTTGCATGACTTCTATCATCAATAACATTGATACAAAATTTTGGATTCTTGGTCTTCACCAGTCCAGTGTCACTCATCCACTCACTATTAAAGGGGATTAGATTCATAGTATTGATGCCTAGATTTTGATATACCCAAAATATTTCTTCTAATCATAGTTAATAGAGAATACATTTTCATCAGGTTTATCATTATCTTCTCTGAATCATCCACCAGGGTGTACATTTAGATTGATTTTATAGGGATTTTTATGTATCCATTAACTAGTCTTGATACCTCCTTATCATCATAGATTACCACTTCAAAAAGGTGACAATCCACTAACACTATAGCTAATGATGTTGTCTCATTGATCAAAATTGGGGGATGGGATTTCAACTCTTCCTTCCATAGATCCCTCCTAGAAATTTTTTAATGTGTCCAGATGTCCCTCATAGATTAACAACATGTTTTTGATTCCCATTCTTGATGTCATATTTTAATAAAAACTAAAAAATTATGACACTACATATTTTTAAAGGGAGGCCACCTTCTACAAAACTTGATGAGGAAGTATGGTATGTCTTGAATCTCACAATATTTGGCTGGCTAGAAATCTAAAAATTTATCCTAATTAAGATTTTAGATCACCTTATATTTGTAAAAAAATGATTATAAGGTGAAAATTTGGAGACATTCCATGGTCACCATGATGAAAATTATGATCCATGCATATGGAATCTATGTTTCACGCATCAATCATATAATTCTCATCACATAAATAAAATCATGTTTTTTGTGATAAATTTGGTTCTCATCATGTAAAGAAACTTATCATCACCACATAAGGCTTCTTAGGCTCATTACCAAGGCTATATCAAGATCATCACATGAGGTTGTCACTTGGTTACATCACATATATCTTAGTATGTGGAAGGATATTGTATTCTTTTCAGATATTCTTCATTGGTTTTCAACCTAAGGGTCCTAAGGATATTAACCATGGGATAGGTTTCTAATGCATTGGAATGGGTCATAAGTTTATATTTATGGAAGGATGTTTTATATATTTAGATTTTAGTTAGATATTTTCCTTATATCATCATCACTGATAGATGGTCATGAGCTTAAATTTTAGTGAGGATATTTTCTATATACTGTCATCATGTACTAGGCTTTGATACCTAACATCGTTTGATGATTCCTTGATCTATTGAGGAACTCTAGTTGGATGGTCATAAGTATAAAGTCCAGAGGATATGTTTACCATATATGATCATAACATACTAGTTCAAGATACATAACATTTCATGGTGGAGCCATGATACATTGGGGACCTCAGGGTGGATGGTGAGAGGTTTGGTATATTTCTAAGTGGTGATAAAATATACAGGTCGTAACCTTGTGAGGAGAATTTGGATTTATATTAATGATTGTATTTTCAGATTAAAATGTATGGTTGAGTCCTTCATACCCTGTAAGGATAGAAGGATCCAAAATCACATAGTTCAAGTGAATCATTTAAGGTTGTGTGGTATGAATAGTCTAGGCAGTTTAATGTAATCTGGTAAGGAAGATTATTCAAACAACGGGATGAAAATAAGGGATTTTTTGGGTGTTATTCACAGAATATTCTTATGTTCTAGTAAGAAAATGACTAGGGATAACATGATTGTGTTTACAAGGATCTTCAAAATATAAGTGATGATTTGTATGGGGACTACGTGTGTGTGCTTCCTGGGTTCTACTTAGGATCTTATATAGTTTCTATGTGGCTTATGTGATTTTATTTCCCTAGTGAATCTAAGGAGTAGTGTGGGGTTAGTGACTTTCACAAGAGTGTGACTCACGAGTGATGCTATAAAGTTATGATCATATGAACTGGGCTTATGATAATGTGCTACATAATTGCTTATAATGATCATATAAGGTAGAGAATATATCTTTATCACCACATGATCCATATTATGAAAGGCATCATATGTTCTTCACATGGGGAATTTAGGTTTTTCACTCACAGAATCCCTTTATTTTAATATATGTTATGTTAAAGTTCAACGTTATGTGTCAAGGAAGTTACACTATATAGTTTATCTTCATGAAGTGAGTAAATTTTGTGTGTGTTTGTGTATTATGCATTTAGATACACATATTTCTCCCACATGCCTAGTAATGGAGAACTATAAACTAGCATGTGGTTATGGGTATAGTATTGGGGCTTACAATTGAGTAGGAGGCCTATATTTCCTTTAGGGATCACTTTTCTATCTAGGTATTGTGGTTCCTTTCAAGGTCTGGAAACCATGAATGATGTAATATAATATTTAGAATCATACAGAAATGAAAAATGGGTTCATACAATACTCATTAAATTCGGTATATCATTCTAATCACAAAATTTATACTATACTAGTAACATATTGTGTTCTATAATTTAATGTGATACAGTCCGTACTAATTTGTGGGAGATTCCAAGAAATTGATGGTGTGGGACATATGTCGAAGAATCCATTTCTGGTAAATCCTTGCATTAGAGTTGGGTGATGGGATTTTTTGAATTCCATTAAGAGTATTTTTACTCAATATATTAAAGGAATCCCAGATTAGAATTTTGACCCATGGCATGGAAATAGACCAAGAGGAATATCTCAACATAATGTAAATAAAGGAGCACAAAAAATTGTCACAACTAATGGTATGATAATGAATTAATTATGGGGTTATAGATGTAAAAATATTAAATTTACATAACCCATAAAAAACTATCATGTGGTGGGTTTGGATTTTTCATGGGGGTAGTGATGGAAGCAAAGGGACTGGGCCAAAGGATCAGGATCTCCACCTAGTACTGATCTCAATAGATGGTATGTGGGTTGTGGACAACACGTTATAGACTATCAATAAAAACTATCAAAAACAATTTTTAATGAATCTATTCATTATTTCATGAAATTATAAACTAATTTATGGGAATGTATCACTATTTCATGAATGGTTGAACTTTGTTTGAATTTTTTTTTCAAAAATGAGTTTTCCCATGGCTTAATCGATAGTAACATTTTTTGAAAACCCTATGTTTTGAAACATTATAGTTATGAAATAATAAATTTATTTGAAATTATAAAATTTTAATGAATTTTTTTTACTCATATATAATGTTGTGAGAAAATTTCTTAAGTAGAAGCCCATGTTTTGGTGGAAATTACTAGGAAATTTTGCAAAAATGTTCAATTTTTGTGTTGGGTGAAGTGTGTAACCCTGTGAAGAATGAATAATAGATCTGATATATAAACCCATATGGTTCCCCAAAATATGAGGGTTGATGTAGTATTTATAATCCTTTTTTTAAGAAACATGAGTTATATTGTGCAATATTTCACAGTGTGATGCCACTCTATAGAGTTGCATGAAAATTCCATTGTCGTTTTTTAGGGCAGGTCGCATATTCAGTGAGCTCCTGTATGTGATGAATCGTTTCTTATGAAACTTAGTTATAATAAATTGAAGGATTTGGATAGAATTTTTAAATGTTACCCAAAATTATAGACTTTAATATATAATTTCCTTAGATAAACGTTTTCAAAAGTCTATCTTTGAATAAAGATAAATCTTTATTTTTAATTATATTTTGGCTCCTCAACTAGTTAAATAAAACAATAAAAAATAAAATATTCCCCAATTTAATAATTTTAGTCATATGTTATTTTCCTCGATGAATATTTTAGTGCCAAAAATCCACAAAATATGAGTGAATTCTATATCCATAAATATATATTATACTTCTATTATACATAATAAAGTCCTTTATTTCATCATGTTCAACCATCACATTCATTTATTTATAATAAATAATTGACCACAACATATTGATATTTGATCTAACACATCACCATTCAAATCAGTATTGGAAGATTCCATTAATTAATGATCATTTCCTACATAAAAGAGACATCATAGAATGAGAGTATCTTGAATGAACATTGTGGTTTGTTTAGCCACTATGAGATACGCTTTCTTCATATTACACTAGAAATGAGAAGCTAAATATTGGAAAAAAATATTTGGTTCAGTTATATTCAAAAATAGAAATCTCCATGTTATCCTCAAATATAATCCAGGATCCATTGATTTCTCATCCACATTCTTCTTGATTTTTTTCCAACCAAAATCAGAGAGAAACACAATTTATAATTTTGTATATTGAACTTATTCAGGAGATCATTGAAATATATTTCCTATATATGAATTTTAATTAATTATTTTATATAACCTATAGACCTAAAACTTATATGAATTTGTCAATCAAGAAAATTTAAAATTCTAATTTCATGTAATTATCAATCTCTTCAACATATATCTACCATCTTTCATCAATTATGATATCATCCACATAAATTAACCCTATAAACATGCATTGGATTTCGTTACAAAGATATTATGGTCAACACCTATCCTTGTAAATTATTATATTTAAAAATATGAATCTAACTAAAAATACCACGATTGTGTTTCATTTTATACGGCATATAAGGACTACATAAATTTTCAATCATTGCTTTATCATTTGTAATCAGAAATATTTCTAGTTTTTGAATTTAAACATATTTTTTAAAAACTACATTTATTAATGTCTTTTTGATAGTTATATGAAAAAATATTTCTACAAATTGAATTTCAGTATCCAAAAAGTGTTTGATTGACACCAATTGGGCTACTAGAGAAAATATTTAATAAACAAAAATGACTTTGATCTATGAATAGAACATAAAAACCCTGTGTTCTTATTTTTAATTACATTTCCAAGATCAGGATATTTTTTATTTATTATTTTCTTTATTTAAACAACATTATGATTTCATGTCCTTTCATTAACATCTCATGTATTGTTTTTTATCATTCCAGTCTAGTTCATCATTCATTGATTTAACCAATGATTCTACTTTTGTTTCTACATCAACTAAGGGTTATTATATAATAATTGAAAAGTCGAATGATCTCTATTTTCCAATATTTAATTATATGATTCTGAAAATCTCTTCCAAATTTGGTAGTGTAGATCAACCAATTCTATCTTATTTCTTGCCTGAGGTATAGATTTATCTTCTTCAAAAATAAAATTATCATTCAGCATAATCACAGTGTAATCATCGGCATGCCTCTATATATATTCCTAGGTAATACTAACATTATCTTATTATTCTTTTTCTTCACCAAAAACTTTATCATTGTTTCCTCTTAAGTTATTTATATTTTCCTCCTTAATGACTTTGATCTCACTACTCTAAAAAAATTTAATCAACCTGTTATTATAAAATCTATACGCCTTACCCTTTTTTGAGTATCTTAGAAATACTCTTTCATCTATAGATTCACAATACTTTCATTTATTTTATTCATTATTTTAGAAGTATCACTCAGTTCAAAATATAGGAACATTTCTCACTGAAGGGTGTATTTCATACCACATTTCATATGTGGTCCTCTCTTCAAAAATGCATAAAAATACCATATTTTGAGTGATCATAGAAATTTATACACCCTATTTCCCAAAGTGATGATAAATGATACCATCAATGAATACTATTTTGGAAATATTTCTTTTTTTGGTGGATGAGGATTTCGTACTACTTTTACATTTATACATACATCACATGCCTTTTATAGTCTCTCTTCCGAATAGGTAAGTCTAATATATCTCTTAATATGGATAATAATTAAATTCTGTATTGGTATATGGGACCTAAACTATGATTCCATGGGTTTATTTTTATCAGCCTCTACAAGGAGATATATTTGTTTCATGACTGTCTACCTAGTATTGATTAGTATTAGTTATCATTCCACTCATAAAATATTTTTCATATCGGTGATTCATTGGATACCCTTGTGGTTTAATTTAACCTCAATTCTAGAGTTATATAGATGTATCTCACATAGAAATTTTTTATGTAACATATACTCGTGGATCAATTCATCCTTATTTATATCATCACTTACCAAATGGGAATATCCACTCCCATGATCTTCATTTCTACATAATTTCCCAAAAACTATTATAAGAACTCTCTTTTTCAAATTCTACAAGAGATTTAAATTTCCTACAAATTGTAGTGAATGATCGATATAAATACTCCAAGGTTTTTTATCCTACATTACATTGAATTTATTTTTAAGATATCTACCTTGTCAATCATCTTCTTTTCCTTCTATAAGAACCCTTGGAAATATTATTCATAAGATAGAATCTATAATTTTTTAAAAATAGGAAATCTGAAATCATACAATTATTATTCTTCAATCGGAGGGTGCCTATTTGTAAGGATATTTCTCTTGGTTTCACTAAATTAATCCATCCCTAAGCTCTAGAGAACATTTTTTACATCATATTTCCCTACAATAAAAAAACTCTATCATCAATGTTAGAAAAAAATAACAAAATATAAATAAATTATTTATTCAAATTGATGAAAGATATGGAGTCATTGTCCTTCTATAAAGTCATTTTTTATTGACTATTGTTCAAAATAATTTTTAAATATGTCTGATGTAAGAATCATCAACCTTCTGATTTACATTGCGTAGATCTATCAACAACACTCCTTTTGATACCTTGAAACCATAACTGATCCCACCATACCCCAAAAAACAAAACTCTATTGATTCAGGATGCTATTGAAACATTTAGAGACTCTATTGACTCTTTTTATAAATTACCAATCTATTAACCTAACAAAGTGTATCTTCTAATTACAATCACTTTATTCCAATGTGGATTCTGGTTTCATTCCCAAGGAAAAAAACTATTCTTTATGTGGATCAACCAACTTAGATCTCCCCTCTTGTCTTGTATTATGTTCATCAATCAACTTAGTCCCCTATTTAATAATTGTCATGAAACTCAAAACAACATTTGAATTCAATTGTTTATACATATGATTATCTAACTCTTCTTAAAGTCAATCAATTTATACTTCATGATGATCCATATATTAAAAGTATTATACTAGAATTATATCAATCTTTAGATTATTCATTATTTAAATATCATGTTCTTTAAGTTACCTCTCAATTTATTCCTTGATATCAAATGCCCCTTCTAGTTAGTCGATTATTTAATGTTCAAGTTACTCCTTCTCAATGGTAGTCATCAGAGAATGTTATTTATAAAACAACGCTTCATTATAGTAACCTAGTAGCTAAATATAATTTTCCACCTCTTTGATTTGAATTTTGAAAAATCGGCCTATACTATTTGGATCATTTAGATATTTAGTGTATAATAGGATAAACTCACATTCTTGGTGAATAGTATCATGACCTTAAGAAAGATAACATGAACCTTATGAACATTAAATTTACCTAATTAATAGTAACCACACCTAGAATGTATAAATAAAATTTCGGCACTAATAAATGAAATAATGATATATTCATATCATGGTATAAGTAAGAAAATATTTAAAAATTATTAATTAAGTGTGGAAATTTTTTGGAATAATTAATATTTTATAAATATTTTATAAATAATAAGATGATTTAAATAAAGATTAATTATCATAAAATGTATTCCTAATTAATTATTTTGATTTCAATTGATTTTAGGATAATTTAATAAGACCATAGTTAATTTTTTATGGTGTTATAAAATCAGTTCTAATATTAAAAAAACTATATTTGTGAATAAATGAAGACTTTAGATATAAATAATTTTCTCATATTTCAAAAAAAAATCGTAAAATGGAGTTCATTTTTGAATTCCACACATCTAAAAAAAGTTATCATGATTTTTTGGGTTTTCTATGAAGTACATGATTTTTTAGTGAAATGTAAAATTCAATAATTTATAGAATAAATATATTATAAGATAAATAAATTATTCCTTGAGTAGTGGATAATGTGTGAACACAATATTCTAACTCACATGCACTTATTTCTTTATTTAGTCAAAATAATCAACACTATTGGTTTCCAGGAGTGAAATAATAAAATCATAAATATAATAATGAGATATTACCCCTCTTCTCTACTATGAAAACAACCTTCACTCCCTCTTATCCTCACAACATCCAAACTTTGATCATTGTCAAAATTCATCCCAATACACTTCCCAATATCCTAATCAATGTCCAAAATCACTTGGTCTTATCAAAAGACCAAAATCAGTTCCCATAATGAGGTTCTCAAAGGAAAAGTATTCAAGAGGTAAAATCCACTTCCTTTTCCTTTTATTGTTCTTTTCATGTTATTTCATTAATTATTCTCTTCTCACATCCTCTATGAAGATGATCCTGATTAATCCAAAATAATTTATATACTATAATTATTTCATGTTAATTTAAGAACCATCATCAATATTTTTACCCCCTCTCTTTTATTTAACCAATGTAATCATTGTTCAAGAGGTACCCATTTACAACATTCGTGGATAAAAAACATTAATTCATTAATTTATCCTTCAATTATGGTCAAAATATAATTTTCAGGGTGAACCATATTATAATATATGTATTACGCCTTATTTAGTGTTCCATAACTGGTATATATAGATAATACTAATTGATTCGACAAAACTAGTTCATTGTGATCAAAATACCATCGTAATAATCTAAACGATTATCACTAAATTTCTTATCGAATGCATCATCCTCATATCATATAAACATATGATATATAAATCCATTTGAACATATTTATTATAAGTAATAACATTTAAGTATAAATCTCTTTAATTATATCCATTTACATTAACTTTATTACTTATAAATAATAGAATGGATCATGAAATCCAAGAAAACGAATGCCTGTGAATGATGAAATTATATTCTATAACTCATCCATAAGGCCATAAATGAACTTAATAAAAGTATAATGAAAAAAAATACTAATATAAAATTTTATTAATTAATTAATTATGGGGTTCAATTTGATTATACAGGACATTATGTTCAAGTGTAGAACTCATTCATACATAAGGTAAGGGTTTCCATCCCGAACCGACATATTCATTCGGGTAGTGATTTTCTCCTCTATAAATCAATGTAATTCTATATTTATTTTATAAAATTTTTATAAATTATGGTTATATGTTTTAAAATCATGTTTTTTGATAAATTAATCATTTGATTGTGGAAAATGCATGTTTTAAAAGGGTTTCCTTCACAATTCATCATGATAAACATGCCTGATTGAAGGGAATATCTCTAAATATTGTGTATTTTAAAGTGAAGTATATAATTTTTTTAAGACACCATTATTTTAATAAAAAACATTTTATCATCGAGAAACTATCTTAGTTAATTTCTAGTTTTCTGACAATATGTTTCAAAAAGAACTCTTCTATTCAAAGTAAAAGTGTATTTCTAAAAATAAATTCCTCAATTGTTTTATTAGAGAATTTATGTCCATTTAAAAACATATGGTTAATTTTATCTCTTATAAAGGTTAATACCATACATTTATCATACCCCAAATTTTATTATGTGGTTTGTGATCAGTTTGACTATGGATGTTCTATCATAATACCATTCACCATACTACTCAGGATGGTCAGTAAATATGTTTACAAATAGGGTAACATTATTTATCATGCATATATATATGATTTTTATGTTTAACCCCATTCTTCTAAGGAATTAATTGGACTAATAATGTGATGAGTGGGGCCTTCTATATCCCCTCGATGCATTGGTAGGTCACATTACACAAAATAGAATTTGGTTTTGGATGAGGCATTATGATAGTATTTTAAGATGTCATGGATACGGCCTTGATAACATGTGTCATATGTACGAAATTATGAATTACTTCCTTATGATAATACGAATCGATAAACCATGTGATTATTCTATTAGAAGATCATCCATGGTAATGTTTCATTATCTTAGGAGTATTTATATGGACTCATGCAGTCATACTCCATTCCTTCCATATTTTTATTAAATTTATTTAAAATTGAGTGTGCTTTTAGTTATTAAACATGTTTAATGTTTATGTTTATGATAACTTACACTGTATTACATAACCTTACTAAGCATCTCATCTTACCCATTTCTTATGTTTTAATTTTCCCATGATTAGAAGATGAATATTATTATAAATAACTTGTAGGAATAATCTATGTGTTTATGAGAGTTTATAATGGAGATGAAATGTTATTTTCTATGAAGTAGTAATGTAAATATTATGTTTGTATCAGGGTTTCCAAAACTACTAAACTACTCGGTCCTTCCGGATGTGAATTCCTTGTAAAAATAAAAATGTATTTTTATAAGGCACTTGCTCTAAGAAACTGGGGTCTGGGTATTTAAAGTTTTTATTAGAGGAAATAAAGTAGAATCCTTTGAGACTAGATTTAGAAATCATGTATTATGGAATAAAACCATAAGATAGACTTTCAAGATAATCATAGAAGAACAAAAAATAATTTTGGTATGTTTTATATTATGTGGATCTTCATTGGAAATACATCCCTTTTTAGATTATGCAAGTGGACGTGGTTCTGGAATAGATATACCTAGGATTAGCATCTCCGACCAGGTGTTCTAGGCCTAACATGGGGTAACTTTATAAATGTCAATAAACCTTATTGCAAAATTATTTTGAAAGTCATGTGGGATATTCTTAGGACAATTCAAATTTTATTTACAACCCATTATGAAGGATTTAAATGTAAATATATCTTCAAATAATACATTATTATAATTAGGAATTATACTTGTATAAAATTTAAATTTATGATAATTGTTTTCCTAGTTTGACATTATACATTACGATTTATAACCTAGTTTAGTGTAAGAAGTTATTTAGAAATGGAATCTACTGGAAGGAATTTAAATCGATTGAATGCATGTATCCAATATAGGGGTTTCCCTCCTATAAAAAATGATGACATTGGGTCCAATGCTACGACTCGTGCTGAGAAACATATAATGATACTGGGATATCTGACTTAGTTTGTTGACCAAAACATTACCCATATGGAGAATCCTGATCCACAATGTGGAGGAGTAAGGTTAGAACAATTTATACAAAAAACATCATATCTAATTAAACTGGTATACAATCCCATTCATATATGATAATTGGATATGTACCATAGAGATGATATTGCTCTATTTAGGATGTAATAAAAGGGAGAAGGTTATTATGGATGATTATCATATATCAGGAAATGTGGATTTTTGGTGGCCATTAATTAAAAACATAAATGAGGAGAAAGAAATAGAATAAATGGAAGGGAGGGTATTATGGAAATATTCATAAAAAAATATTTTTTTCATGAATAGTGAGCATATATAGAAGATAAATTCATGAGTTTGAAACTAAAAGAGGATGGAAACATTGTGAAATATGAATCCAATCTTACAAGGATAGAAATTAATGTTTTAGACTATATATGTAATCTGAGGTGGATGATTGATTGATTCATTGATGGTTTAAAACTACTCCTATGAAGGTAACTTGTTAACCAAACATTATCATCATCCGAAGATATAGTCTCATGTGAAATAGCGATTGATAAATAAATCTCTAAGTCTTACAAATTTTATTTAATGTAAGTGAAGAAGTGGGTGGAAATGGATAGAATGGATACATGGAATAAAAATAAGGGCAGTTTTCTAAATTGTGATACATGTGGAAAGAAACACCCTTGAACCCACTTAAATGGAAAAGGAGTCTCTTAAAAAAGTTGAGAAATAGGGAAACAATGTCACGATTTCTAGTGAAAGAAAGAAACTACCAATGTTCAATGTTACAATTATAAAGGCATGGGACATTATAACAATCATTATCCAAAGTGTCAAGGATAAATTTCCTATAGAAGGCCAAGAGAGAAAGTCCAAACTTATGTGACCACAACTACAAAGGATGAAGTTCCCAATTATGTGGTGGATAATACATTAGTCATTTCCTCAAACTTAGACAATGCTTTATTTGAATCTTTATTATAGAATTATTTTAAATCTTCCCAAATTATAAAGAAAATTAGATATTTTCAATTGTATTTAGTAAACGAGTTTTCAGTAAAAACTCATAAGGGAAGTGGAATTGCAACAAAGATGTGTCCATTAGTCCCTCTTATCAAACATAAACATGATTTTGTTACAAAACTTGTCATTATACATATAATATACTTTCATATAATTATTGTTATGAATTTTCTTCCATGTTATGATGTGAAAATATATTTCTAGAAGAATGTAGTTGAAATTTTTTAGAATGATGTAGAATCCCTTATTGCTAAATCTAAAACCATGTCATTTTATTCTAATCTAGATCGATCCCAGTAGATCTACTAAATTTAATTCATGGGCAGGTTGATAAAACAATATATATGGGTCAGTAAATAAATATTAAAACTGAGTATGTACCTATTGTAAAAGAATACATTGATGTATTTCTATAGGATTTACATGTATATATTTTGGATTGGGAAATTGAGTTTGCTATTGATTTAATTCATGGAGAAAGGAATATATCAATGAATCATTATAGAATATCCATAATTTAATTTTTAGAACTGAAGATATATTTAGATGAATTTAGTGATAATGAATTTATCCTCCCTAGTGTTACTCTATGGCGACCCCATATTCTCTTTGTTAATATGAAATATGGGTCTATGGTGTTGGAAATTATTATACTGAATCAAATTCTATTATAATGAATAAAACGTATCCCCTACCTCAAATTTATGATTTATTTGATCAACTTCATGGTTCCAAATATTTTTTAAAGATTAGAATTTTGATCTTGATATCATCAATTGCATATGAGGAAGGCATATAATGAGAAGAAATCATTTCAAACTAGGTATGGGAATTATGGGTTCATAGTAATTCCTTTTTGGAAAAACTAATGCACCCACTTTTTTAATGGATCTAATTAATAATGTTTTCAAGAATATGTAGGTAATTTCATTGTGGTATTTATTGATGATATCTTGATATACTCTAAAATCTACTAAGATCATGAGTATAAATTTTGTACAATTCTGAAGAATCTTAAAAAAGGAGTTATATGGGATGTTTAGAAAGTCTGAAATGTGGATTCAATAAATTTCATTTATTAGCCATATTTTAATTAAGTGAGGAATTTTATCTGATCATACAAATACAAAGGAAGTTCAAAAATGTCCAACTCCAACAAACATAACCACAATACATAGTTTAATTGGTTTTGTAGATAATTATCAGGATTTTATTCAGAACATCACCCAATTATCTAACCTGGTAACCATAATAAACCAAAAAGGGTTAGTTTTGTATGAAAAAATGAATGTGAATTTTTTTTGAATAATTCAAGATAAGACTAGTGATTGCTCTGATGTTGAATCTACCACCAAGAAATGGTGGATTTGTGATTTATAGTAAGTCATCAAATAAAGGACTTGGTAGTGTCCTGATGTAGAATGGTTAAGTTATTCCCTATGAATCAAGGAAGCTAAATACTTAGGGACATAACTATCCTACTCATGATATTGAGTTGGTAGTTATAATCATGGATCTGAATATATAGATAAACTATCTCTATGGTGATATGTGTGATATATATATAGATTAAAAGAGTTTCAAATATATTTTCTCATTGAATTAACTAAACCTGAGGAAAAGGTAATGGATCAAGATACTGAAGGATTACTATTTCCAAATACACTACCCACTAGGTAAGTAGAATAAGCAAGAAGAAGCATTGAGAAGTAAGGATCATGGGGTTCTGAACAAAATGAGGATTGAAAAATATCATTGGTATATGGATCTAGTAAGGTTGGATGTGGAAATTAACAAGGAAGATGAAGCATAATTACTTTATTTATTGGTTTTGTAACCATATTTATTTGAAGTAATTAAATATTCTCAATCTGATAATGAGAATAATAAAAAAAAATTATAGCTTTCAATAATGGGATGTTTCCAAACATCGTGTGTAAGGATTGAATTTTAAAATTTAGAAGGAGGATTTGTGTTCCCTCTATACCTGAACTAAAAATAGAGTTATTAAATGATGTCCATAGTATGAATTTATCTATACACTTTAGAATCACTATGACAAAAAGAGATTTAATGAAACATTTCTGGTGGGATAATATGAGGAGGGAAATTGTAGATTATGTATTAGGATGTTTAGTCTAAAAATAGGTAAAGGCTGAATGAAAAAATACTATAGAATTCATGAAACCACATCCTCTTATTTCGTGGAAATTGGATTAAATATCATTGGATTTTGTCATTGGAGTACTAAAAACACCAATGAGAAATGAGGTAATATAGGTTATTGTAGATTGACTTACGAAATCTACACATTTTATCACTATAAGGGAAGCTTTTCAACAAATCTTCCTTGCAAGGATCTATATTAATGAATCTGTAGGAATTCATGGAGAATCACTCTCAATTATGTCTAATCGTGAACCAAAGTTTATATTAAACTTCTTCAAAATTATTTATAAATATTTTAATGATGACTTTCTTTTGAGAATTGCTTATCAGCCTCAAACTAATGGGCTGTTAGAAAAGACGATCCAAACATTATATTACATGTTGAGGCTGTGCTAAATTGATTTACAAGGTACATGGGATTAAAATTTACCTTTCGTAGAGTTCTAATACAATAATTATTTCCAATAAATTATTCAAATGGAACTATTCGAAGCATTGTATGGAAAGAGATTGTATACACCAACATTCTAGGATGAAGTTGCTGAAAGGAAGTTTGTGGGCCCAGAGCTTATAGAGGAAGCAACAATGAAGTTAATGACTATTCATACCCACATCAAATCAACTCAAAGTAGGAAAAAGATAGATTTCGATAATTGAGGGAAGGATATGGAATTTCAAGTAGGATATCACTTTTTGTAAAGTATATTTGTGGAATTGGTTTATAGGATTAGGGATGAATGTAATACTAATCCACTTATACATTGGTCCTTTTGAAATTATGGAGATAATTAGAGGTGAGGATTATTTTTTAGATGTACTTCCTAGACTTTCTAGTGTACAAAATGTTTTCTATGTCTCTTTGTTAAGGAATTTCTTGCGAGACCCAACATGTACTGACATTTGAAGAATATAATTTGAACCAAACTAATATTAATGTGAAGATGCTATATTAATTTTTGACACTAAATAATTGGTGTTGATGAATCAGAATACTCCATTGGTAAAGGTACTATAGAAAAATAAAAAAATTGAAAGGGTGATTTGGGTGCCTGAGGAACTCATGAAGAAGACCTACCCAAATTGTTTTATGTTGTTTCATTCTAGAATTTTTGAGGACAAAATTTTTTAAGGGGTTAGAATGTAACACCACGTGGATTTTAAAAACAAATTCATGTAATTCATGAAATAATGAGTCTCAAAAAAACAAGATTTTTTTATTGTAAATTAGATGTTAAACAATATTTTTTCACTTCTTTGATTTGAATTATGATAAAAATACATGCATGGTTGTGATCCGTAAGAAATTTTGGCTCTCATAGGATTCAGTTACCTTTTTGTGAACAGTAACTTGAACTTAGGGAATGAAATATGACCTTTATGAATAGTAAATCAGTCTAACAAATAGTATGCACACACATGAAATTATAAATAAAATATAGGCACCTTATAGATGAAATAATGATATAATTTTATCATGGTATAAGTATGGAAATATTTAAAAATTCATAATTAAGTGATGGTATCTTTGTGAATAATAAATAATTAATCTTAATTTTATATTTAAAAAATTGATTTTAATGAGAATTTATTTGCATTAAATTTATTCATATATCAATATTTTGTGGTACTTTGATTTTATGATACTTTAACATGACCAAAGTTAATATTTCTGGGTGTTATAAAATTACTTTCAATTTTAAAAAAAACTGTGTTTTTTGAGTAAATGATAATTTTAATTAGAAATTAAATTTCATATATTTAGAAAATTAAATTCATAAAATTTTATTCCGTTTTTAATATACATGTCAAAAAAAATTAGTGTGAATTTTTTAGATTTTTTTTTGAAATAATTTAATTATTAGTGAATAGAAAAATACGATAATTTACCGTATAAAAAATTATAATATAAATATAATATTCTTTGATTCATGGATTATTTAATCACCATTGGTTAGAAATCACATTCTCTTATTACCGTACTTATTCAAAATACTAAACACTATTGGGTGTCTTGAGAAAACTAATAAAATTATGAATAAAATAATGGGAAATTACCCCTCTCCTCCACTATAAAAACCACCCCTCAATACCTCTTCTGCTCACAGCTTCAAAGATTTCATCATTGTCAAATTTATATGAAATACACATCCCATGGTACTTTTTTATGTTCATAATCTCTTTATCTCATAAAAATACCAAAATAAGTCACCTTAAGGTGATTTTCAAGGATAAGTATTCAAGAGGTAAAATCTCCTTCCTTTTCTTTTTTATTTTCCTTTTCAAGTTAATTATTTTATTATTCTCTCCTCACATCCTCTATAAAAATGATCATGATAAATATCGTATCAATTATATACTAGAATTATTTCATTTTAATAGAATAACCACCATCAATCATCTTACTCCCTCACTTTTATTTTAAAATTGAAATCATCATCTAGGTTGTAATGATTTACAACCATTGTGGATGACAAACGTTCGTTGATTAATTTATCCGTAAAGGATGTTCATGAAACCATTTTTATTGTTTAACCATATTATAAAATATGTATTATGTCTTATCTAAGGTTCTAGAACATGTATATATACATAATACTAATTCATACGAAAAACTAGTTTGTGGTGATCGAAATAATGTCGTAATAATCTAAACGATTATCAGTAAATGTTTTACCTAATGATTCATCCACATACCATATAACCACATGGTTTATATAATAATTTAATCTTATTTTTTGTAATTAACAACATTTAATTCAATATCTAGAGAAATATTCCCATTTATATGAACTTCAATACTTATAAACAAGTTAATCGATCGTGAAAACCAATAAACTAAATACACTCAAATAATGAAACTGAACTATATAACTCAGAAATAATGAAATATATGAACATAAAAAAACTATAATAAATTAAATACCAATATAAAATGTTCTTAATTAATTAATTAATTAATTAATTTCATTAGGTAGGGTGTTAAGTTCAAGTACAGAACTCATTCGTACATAAGGTAAGTGTTTCCTACCCAAATAATCATTTTCATTTGGATGGTTCTTTATTCCTCAATAATCCAATTCATTTCTTAATTTCTTTTATATAATTATTTTATATCTAGGTTATATGTTCCAAAATCATTTATTCTGATCCATTCATCTTTTGTTTTTGGAAAATACATTTTTTAAAAGGGTCCCCTTCACAATTCATCACGATATGCAAGCCTAATTAATAAAAACTACTTGAATAATTACATATTTTAATGTGTGATCTATAATATAATTAGATCCACCATTATTTTTCTGAAACAAATAATTTTATCTTGTAAAATATATATTATTTCATTTCTGGGTTTATGAAAATATTTCTCCAAAATCAGTTTTCATTTCAATATAAATGTGTATTTCCATAAAGAAATACTCAATGATTTTATTATAGTATTTTTGTCTATTTCAAAACCCCTGTTGAATTTTATATAACATCAATGTCAATATCCTATTTCTATCATCCACCATATTTTATTAAATTTTTTGTGATCAGTTTGACTATGGATGTGCAATCTTGATATTTTTCACCATACTACTCAAAATGGTTAGTAATTACCTTTACAGATTAGGGAATGTTTTTACATTGTATAGTATATAACGTTTTTGTTTAACCCCCTTCATCTATGGAATGAATTAGAATTAGAAATTAATGGTTGGGGACCATTTTATCCCCTCAATGCATCAGTAGGTCTCATGAGACAAAAAATAATTTGGTTTTGGCTGTGACATTACCCTGGTAAATTCAGATGTATTGGTCGAGGCCTTGACAAAATTTTTTAGATGTCCAAAATTATGCATTCCCTCATTATTATAATAGTAATTGATAAACCATATGATTAATCAACTATTATAGCATCCATGGTTTTGTTTCATTCTCTTATTATCATTTATATGGTTTTATCTAATCATCCTTCATTCTTTAAATTTTATGATCATGTTTATTTTTTAAGGCATGTGTTTGTTGTTTTTCATCATGCCTAATTTTTATGTTTATGATAAATTCCACTTTATTACATACCCTTACAGAGTATCTAATCTCACACCTTTCTTATGTTTTACTTTTCCCTAGGATTCAATTTTAATATTTTTATGAATGTATTGAAGGAATAACCTAACCGATTATCGGTGTATCCAATAGAGATGAAATGTTGTTTTTTCTTTGAAGTTGTAATGTAAATCATATGTATGTATCTGCATTTCCAAAACTACTAAAATACTCAATCATTCCTGATGCAACCTCCTTGTAAACCTACAAATGTATTTATATAAGCACCAGATCAAGGAAAATGGGGTCTGGGTTTTTATAGGTAATTTTTATCATGACTTATATGTACATTCTATATCCCTTTCTTCATCATGAAATAAACTCAAGAACCTTTCTACAATATTCACAAAAATGATGAAATATAAATAATCCATGTGAATATTTCATTCCAATATATCCTTTTATATCATTAATTTTCTAACAAAAATTGAAATAATATTACTACACACATCCTCTTCACCATTAATATCATTAAATATATCAACATATTCTTCTCTTATGAATTACATTTCCATAAATTCATGATTTAATATCCCTTCTAAATTATCTCACATTTATTAAGGCACTATACTTCTTAATAGATCATCTTCAAAGAGATTCTAAAAATCCATCTGCACATAAGATGAATCTTATGGATTATATATATGTAAAAACCATATTATAATTTTATTGACCATATTGATATCCCTTATCTCTTCCCCAACTCCTCAAGTAGCTCTAATGGCTTTAAAAATTTAGTTAAAGAAGATAACAATATTCAAATGTCAAATCATTTTCAAATCAATAGCTTTTTTTCAGAGGACATATATCCTAACCTCATCCACCTCACTATCACCTTCATATATTTTTGGAAAATATCTCTCAGATGTCTTCATAATGGGTAAAAAGCATCACTTTCATTTTGATCTGATCTAACAAAGATCTAAATAAATCATCATGATATTTGTAATTACCATCCATCCATTTTTCTCTACATAATACATGGAATTCCATGTATCATCACTAACATAAGTCCCATGTAATTTATAATAAATAACTTCTATCTAGAGAGAGAGAGAGTTTCAAATATAGTAATGTTCTTATAAATTTTTTCATTCTTTCTTTAAAATAGAAGATCTAAATTTTCATTTACATAATTATAAGTCTCAAATAATTTATAATGATATATTTAACACTTCATACCTCACAATAATACCATTTTTGTTCCCTAGTTTTTCATGATAGGGGAAAGCTTAACCATGTTGTCAAATTTTTATTTTAAAGTATGGATCTTGAACATATGGTGGTAGGTACTAGGTAAACTTATCTCATTGTAATATACATTCATAATACACAAAAATATAGAAATAAAGTTGAAAAAATTAATTTTTAATTAGGTCACCAATAATGGATGGTATAAGGAACATAAATCTATGATGTTTCATTCATACTATAATCCACTATTCTTCACTATTTGTTTGGATATTAATTATTAGTCCATGATCACTACATGCAAGGATCATTAACTTCAATTGAGTTTGGGAATACAACACTTACTACATAGTATTACTTCTATTGAATCATCCTCAATCACTAATATGGATGAATTCATCCTTAATTTACTGACTTTAAGGTTTCCCTAAAATTTTATAAATGTTGATTAAGAGACACAACATTATTGGTTTACATTGTTCCACTAATAAATTCCTCAATTACTGCTGATGTAGTTCTCTTACCTCCTTGACCTTTCACATTTCAGCATTATTGACATATGTATCCTCACATAAGTATTATTAACTAAAAATCCTGGATTAACCAAAAAAATCTTCTCCTAAGTCCCTAAATTCACCCCAAGAGAACCCCACCCAATGCATTCACCCAAGTCTACTTGTGAAACTATGTTCACATTAATCCTTAACTAAGGTAACTTCCCCAAAGTACGTTCTCCATAATTCCTTCCCAATTACCTATTCAAAAGGTAAATTTCATAGAGGTTATTCACTCCACCACTCTCAAAAATCTCAGTTCTCGATACTCCTTCACCCATAAACATTGTTCAACACATTCTCCCAAGTAAATGTAACAAGAGAGAACCTTTTTCCATCACCTCCAAAATTGCTTAGAAAATATGAGCGGCTAGTTGGGGACGTACATAAACAGAACCCCAACATGCATGCAAACCACCAAACTAAATTTTGTAATGCTACTTTTACCCAACTCCACTCACGTGGATCCCTTAATTTTTACAATGACCCTTCATTCATATAATGTCTAAACAAGCAAGAGGGAAAATCCAAAATAACCTCACATGTGCATAGAACTATCATGTGGAAATATCACATGGTTACCATATCCACTAGGATTGAAATGACACATTTTATCAGGAATTATACTTTGATCTTCTTTAAAAAACCCATTGCCTACCTCTAAAATATTTAGGCGCATAAATTTGTAAAAAATTGAAAATATTTTCAATAATAAATCATCTCCCTTATTTTCATATTCAACAAAAAATGGATTTACCAAAAACCCGACATCCATATATCATTATATTAAAATAAAAAACATATAGTCCCAATAAAGATAGTTTATTGTTCAATAATAACTTATTTTTAAAAATCATCATTTTATAAAATTTAGAGAAATCAAGAATCACGTTCAAAAATAATACACATAGTATCCTGATATAAATAACATTACCTATTTCATTATAAGGATATATAATTATGGTCTCACCCATGAAATCATAACATCCCATTAATCATGCAAGTCACTTGTAAATTAAGTATATATCGATCATATAAATGAAATAAACCCTCGAAAAAAACTATTCCATAAAGATGTAGTAAATAATATATCAATTAATAACCTTGGATGTATCACCCTGGTTTTCTTGTACATGACTCTTTAATTAAATATATTAAATGTATATAATGTTTGGGATGATTTTTATGGGAATCATAGGTAATTTGGAAGGTTTTGGGGAATATCAAGAGGTGCACGGTTTGAGTAATGTTATTAGAAATAGTGTGACGCCTCATAAGAAATGGAATGACTGAAAAGTAGGCATTGGGTAGGTCCACGGATAAGCGAATAGTTTCCCCCAATCATGCGCCCTTCTAGGAGAATCTGTCTGAATTTTTACAAATTATTTTAGTATGGTTATCACATGTATAGTAAAACCACTCATGGAAAATGTTTAAGTGGTGTTTAGAGACAATGGGTTGTTCAATGTAAGTGCGTTGTTTTCCTAACTATTCTCCCTAACCATGCACCATTAAAAATTAGATCTGCATTTTATTGATCTCATTCTGTTTAGACTCTAAATCTATTTTCCTCTAAAAATTTCATAACCCAAATTTTTCAGCATCACTAGGTTTTGTAGACCATTCCCTTTGATTCTAGAGTGATCCGTAGGCAAATCAAAGTGCATTAGAGGCCCAAATTCAATGGTATATTTTCATTAATGGTTGTTTTCCTAATATTTATTCTCTTTAATTATACTAGAATGATGGATTTATTTCATTGGGGAAAAATCTATGTTTTTTATTCCATTCATGTTTAGTTATGATTGTTCTCATTAAAGGAAACATGATCTATGTTCAGTTTTTTGAGTTTCAAACCTAGTTTTAGATGTTTTTTGCCATTATTTTTTCACCAAAATTAAAAGGATGGAGAATTTGATGGTTTTTGTGGAATATTTTGTGATGATAATTTTTGTATTGTGATTTTTAAATGATGATCTTGTTTTTATTCATGGATAAAAGTTGATAAAAATTTATTATATAAAAACTTTTTTTATTGAAATTATTTGGCATAATTGGGTTTTCATGATTTATTTCATAAATGGTTGGGGAGTGTTCATTCGCATTGATGTGACCCTATAGTGGGGTGTCATCCATAGGTTCACATGGTAAATGGATACCTTGTGATTAAAAGGTAGATCAATGAGAGACCCCTCATGGGTATAGAATTGTCATCTAGGCATGAATCTCTAGATGTGTGGAATGTAATGGGTTATTCTGAAATGGAAACTGAGAAATGGTTTCACTGGTATTTTATGTTAATTTCAATTGAAAAAAGTATTTTCAATGAATTGGTATTATATATAAAAAAGATAAAATTGATTTAAAGTTTTCTATATAAATGTTCCATCTTGTTCGATCCAGGTGGTGTGAGATGGAAATTAATTGGGGAAAACATACTTAGTTTTATACTCACCCCCCTTTTTAAAAATTTGTTGTGTTTTTAGAAGATTTATATCAAGACTAAGGTAGAGGAAAGGAATTATAGTTATTTAGTGATTCATCATTTTACTATGGGAATGTAATTTTGAGTTGTTCCTTGGTGTATATTTGGAGCTGGTGAATTCTATATTTGGTTTATTTAGAGTCTTTGAGTTTTTTTTATTGGTTTCCGCTTTGTACCCTTATATAGTTTCATCATTTTTCTTTGATTAGTTATACTTTTGAGTTTTATAACAATTTATTCATGCATTATATAGTTTTTTTTGTTAGGGTTATTTTATTGTTGTTTTACTTTGATGGAAAAATCATCCCTCAATTTTTTATGAATCCCTATGAATTTATTACCATTATTTTGTGTCTTGGGAATGTCACCTAAGGCATAGTAGCACCAAAACCTCTTCGCAATCCAATGGGTGAGGAGCGTTTTATTAATAATGGAATCATTTTTATTCCTTTACTTGAAAATAGGTTTATTTTAGTCATTTATTTGGGTGGTATCAAGGTGTAGGATCATCAAAACATGAAATATTGGGAATAAAAATATACTGGTAACATTTTTTTTCTAAACATCATTTTTCTAAAGTGTTGGGGTACATGAGTTTTTTTAGACACTTCTAAGAGTTGTAACCTATTCATCAAGGGTTTAACAGATGAGAATATAATAGAATGCATTGATTGAAATGAATTTCCACAAAGAGTGCACGATTCATCTTGAGTAATGGTTTATAACTGGTAAAAAATTGATGATTTTTTAAAATATTTGGAAATGGATTGATTTTCAAAAATCATGGTGGGATTATAAAAAATGGTGGGAAATTAGAAATTCTGGAATTGTGAAAATACTTATTGTGGAATGTGTGATGCAGTAAATTTTAAATTATAAAGACATCAATTTAAGGATAGTTAGACTAAATGGTGTAATCATTTCGGTAATATATAATAAAACTAGATAGCTATAGAAGAAACTAAACAAAATCGATTTCCAAAAATGTGGTTTCTTTTAAGCCTTGGGTGAAGCAGTAGTTGGTTAAGAGTATTATCAAAGATTTTGAGTTCATGGATTGGGGGAATATAATAGATGAACCAAGGAAAGTTGATCATTCCATTGGGTTCCATGGATAGAATCCACCCATTTTTAGGGTGAGTCCTTACTAGACAACGAATATGTGTGTATGAATAGAATGAATTGAATCTTTGATTTCCTCACCCCACAAATAAAACTGAAAGTTTAATTTGTAATGTATATATGGGAGAACCTAGAATTCCAGTTGGGAGAGTTAGTAGTTCATGATAAATTATACCAAGCCATTCCATGGG
Source organism: Viscum album (assembly GCA_963277665.1). NCBI lineage: Eukaryota > Viridiplantae > Streptophyta > Magnoliopsida > Santalales > Viscaceae > Viscum > Viscum album. The sequence continues at coordinate 731,259,581 of OY728166.1, forward strand.
ATAATTTTTAAGAATTTTTCAAAAAACAATTCTATATTCACACATTCAATATTTCCTGAACAATATATTTCATCAGTTTGAAGTTGGAGAATCTCTATATGACGGAGTACATGGTTAAATTCATGAATTTATTTCTAATTGAACCAAAAGATATTGGTTGTGTTTCATTAAAGGAATGAATTTTGAATAGGGGTTTAGGAGATTAATTTGCACAATGCTTTTCATGATTTTTATATCATATGGTACAAATATGGTCAATAGAGAAATCGTGGAGGAAACTGATATCTTAGGATCTATAGGTGGAGTAATAATGTTGATACCTATTAGAAATAGTTGGGACTCTAATTCTGGGAATAAGTATAAGAGGAACACATATTTAAAAATTTATGATATGGCACAAAAAATTATGACAAGATCAGTCAGTCAACCCCCCCAAACGAATGTTTATGTTTTGATATTTTCAATGTGGTTCATTTGATCATATGAAGAGATATTTTACATCACCACCTATAGAATGTCATAATTGAAACTAGATGATGTATCTTTAGTGCTGTTTCCATTGTCTCCAAGGTCGGGTTCTAGGGAAACATCTCTTGTTTTCAATAAAGCATATGATTCATCAAGGTGATAGAATAAAAATAGTTCTCATCCAAAGAACTAGAAAAGACATGGTGATTCTAGGAATACCATGACTCCTCAACTAGTATAATAAAAAAGTAAATAAAGAGAATTTTTTATCGAGTATGAAATTATATGATGTAGAGAAAATGATTGTGGATGATCAATCTAGACCTTTGATATTGAGAGGTCCTGTTAATTTGATGTATACCCTTATTAATTATTTTTTTTGATATGGGTGTGTCCAATTAGTTTATTACATCTCTTGAAAGTTATCTTCTAGTATTCATGTTGAGTTGATTACTTCTATTTTGAAACATCAAACTCCTCTTGTCCAAAGATAATTTCAAACATTTATATAGAATGCGGGTTCTATAACTACTAAGGGAGTTGAATTGTATTTAGATTTCTATGCTTGAGATAGATTTCTATGACATATCCATGGGTATGGATTAGTTGAAAATGGTCAAATCCCACATTAACTATTAAACACAAAGGGTTACTTTTAAAATAGATTATGGTGTTGAGAATCTACATAGAGGATGACCGAATGAAAATATAGGTCAAATACACTTTTTTCACCAACAGTTAGAAATATCTCATAGATGTTGGTATCATTGACCTTTTAATTTATGTATGATATTATGATTAGTTTTTTCTTATCCATTTTTATATGTTTTTTTATTTTTTACAAATAATTTTTCTAGGTTTCCACCAAAAATAGAAATGGTTTTTTTATTGATCTCTTATTCATAATATTTTTAATGTCACATACTTTTAATTGGATGGAAAAACCCGAAATAATGGAATTGAAATCTATTTGGAAGAGTTTAAAATTAAAGGGTTCATTTTCTCTAGTACTTATATGTGGGTTTCACCATTAATTTTTGTGAAAAAGTATAATTACATTCATCAGTTGTGTGTGGATTATTTTATGATCAACCACATTTCAATAAAGAATCAGTATCTACTTCCATGCCTTGATAACCTGTTCGATCAATTTAGAATATCCTAGGAGTTCTATCATATTTACTTATGTTCGAGATATCACCAATTTAGGTTCAATAAGTAGAAATATTGATGAAATATCTCATAAGTATATTTGTCCATTAAGAGTGTGTGGTTATAAATTTTATTATTATGAATGAATTTGATATTTTAATGGTGTATGGAATATTTGATGGTGGTATTTTTGGATGACATATTGGTGTATTATTGGACAATTGATGAGCATGAGAAATAATTGGAGATAGTGTGGTTTGTCTTAGGGATCATAGTTTTTATTCCGAAAATTCAAATTGTGTTTTTCGGAGACAAGAGTTACTTTTTCATTTGACATGTTATCTCATGAAGGGGTTTAAATGTGTATCCAAAAAAGAGAGGTTTTGATCTATTGTAAAAGACAAATGAATGTTTTTGAGATACAATATTCTAATTAGCCTATCAAGTTATTTCCGTTATTTTGTTTAAAAATATTCATGACTAGATTCACAAATGACAGATATGATCAAGAGAAGTGTTCCCCGATAATGGATAACATAATGTCAAAATTTTTTCAAATAGCTTAATGACAGCCTTACATCAGCAGTAATCATTATATTTATAGAATCTCTAAAGGGTTATGTGGTGTAATATGATGCATCATGATCTAGGTTGGGGTGTATTATCTTATAGGGAGATCATATTGTTTCTTATAGATAATTTAAATTATGGTTCCATGAGAAGAAATACTTAATAAATGATTGGGAATTATATTTTGTACTTTTTTCTTTGAAGACATGGAATTATTAACTATTTGGTGAGAAATTTACCATGTTCAAATATCATAAGAGTTTGAGAAAAATTTTATAACAAAGGGATATGAATCTAAGACAAATACGATGTATGGATTACCTTAAAATATTTTAATTTTACATAATATTTACATTGGCTAAAGGATATTCAATGACATATAAATTATGTTGGAATTCATATAGTTAGTTAGAAAATGTGTCTTTGGATTAGTGGTCACTGATGTTAGTGATAGATAACATGCACAAGGATTTGATGACCGGTGTAGTGTGCATTTTCTTAGTTTTTTATTTTCATCCTTATTTGGTTGATATGGTTAAAGACGCACATACATATAATTCATGATTTGATTCTCTGAGGTCATAACTCAATTTTGGGTAGACCATTGAGAGATAGAATCTTGATCGAGGACTAGTGTTATGTTTTTTAGAATGTATTTTCATTCATATGGATTTTAATGAATAACTTAATAATGTTTACCTACATTTATGATTGGTAGTTCATCCTTGAATACAAAATATGTTTAAGGAAATGAATGAAAAATTTTGGTGGGATGTCATGAAAAGAAGGATTGAAGAGTTTTTTGGAGATTCTTTTCATGGTAATAGATTAAGGAACAACATAGAGACCATACAGTATGTTGAATTCTTTACCTATTCCTATTTGTAAATGAGAGTATATAACAATAGATTTTGTGATAGGTCAAGCACGGATGATTTAGAGATCCTATTCTATATGGGTGATGGTGGATCATGTCATAAATTCATACCATTAAATACATGTTGTTTAATCTCATAGGGTGAAATACATTTGAAAAATATATATTCATAGAATGGTGAATACAAATTATGATAGCATCATATAGATATTTGAGGTTTATTCCCCTTTTAATAGAATTCATTATAGAAATATCTTGGTACTCAATTGAAAGTCAATATGATGTGTCATCCTCAAATGAATGCGTGATCCAAAAAAATGATAAAAAAGTTTAATACATTATTATGGATTCTATAATGAGTTTTAGTGTCTCGTAGTAGTCGGACATACCAATAATGGGGTTATCATATAACAAAAGTTACCTTGAATCAATACATATGGATCTATTCAATGAGTTTTTTCGATGTCTTTGTAATTATACACCTTTTTGGGTTGAAACATGTGAGAATTTACTGGTGGGATAATCCTTTATTAATTGAAACAATAGATGATTTCCTTGATCATAAAAAGTATGTTGAAGGCTCAGGGTCATCAGAAATAATATGGGGATCACCATCGACAATTTTCATCGTTCAAGGTGAGTGATCATGTGCTATTGAGAATCTATACAAGTCTTGTGAATAATGATTATGGGTATCATGTAAATTTATCTTCTCATTACATAGGCAATTTTTAGATACTTTAATGGGTTGGTGATGTGGAATATAGGATGGATTTTCCACCAATGTATAATATAGTGAATAATGTGTTTCTTGTATCTCATTTAAAGAAGTGTTAGTCTTATCATGGACATATTATAAGATGGGATCATGTTAACCGAGATCTAGATGTTATGTTGGTACATTTTTTAGTGTGAATTTTTGATAGGAAAGATAGAGTCTACTACGGGAAATAAATTGGTCTAGTTTTTATTTTTTTGAAACAAGGTTGGATTTAGGATGAAATGTAGGAATGTAAGTATGAAATGGTTAACCAATGGCCCGGAATCATTTATGCAACTGTTGGGTTTCAACCTTCTAGGGATAGAAATACCAATGGTGGGGTGAATGTATCACCCATGGTTTTAGGTACATGGCCCTTTATTCCTATATATTAAGGTTGTATAAGTTTTTGGTTCTATTTTTGGAGGATCAGATGAGTTATAGAATATTTTGGGGCATTTATGGAGTGTCTTTATTTTAACATGGTTATTGTAAACCAAGAAACACCTCCTCGGGCACCGTTTAACTAAAAAAATCAACATTTGGTAAGTTCATGTTTAGATTCTTCATTTCCCCTAACTATGCATATACTAAATAGAAACTGTGTCATGTTAAACATAAGGGTTTCACATGGTTGGAACTTTTATTTTCCAACTATGCGAGACCACAATGTGAAGGGTGTGTGGAGGTAATGCCTAGGGCATTGTTAGACACTGTTTTCCTAACCATACACCCTAACTATGTACCGCTAAAAATTTGATTCATAATTTTTTTATCTCACCCAGTTTAGCCTCTACAACTCTCATTATTCATATAAAAAATAAGTAACCATAATTATTCAACATCCCATGGCTATGAATACCATTCCCTTTGATCCATGAGTGATTCATATGTGAATCTAAGTGAATTGGAGGCACTAATTCCATGGTATGTTCTCATTAATGGCTATTTTACGGATATTTATTCTAATTCCTTTTATTGGAATCATGGATTTTTTCAATTGAGGATAAATCCATGTATTTTTATTCCAATAATTTTGACTTATAAATTCCTTTGTTGAAGGGAACAATATCTAGATTATGTTTCTGGAGTTTCAAGTAGAATTTTGGAGGTTTTATTTTATTCTTCTTCTTTTCCAACATTTAAGAGGTAGGTGGATTCAACTTTGACTCCTCTTAAATATATCATTAAGAATTGATCTCAAATTGAATTAATTTCATGAATTAAATTGAGATATAGATGTTCTATGGTTGGTCCAAAACCACTTTAGCAATGGTTATGGGAAGTGGTGGAATTGGATGGTCTTTTGTAGAAAACCTTGTGATTTTAATCTTAAAATTGTGATTTTGATGTTATGATATTTATTTGGATCATTGAAAATGGTTTCTAGAAATGATTTAAATAAAATATTATTTCATTGAAATGGTTTGTCACAATTGTTTTGACATGTTTTTTTCATAAACGATTAGTGTGTGTAAATTTTCATTGACAATACCCAGTGGAATGGGCATACACCATTGGGGAACATGGTATATGGTTACCAATTAATGACTTACTAGATTAAAAATAAAATTATATTGACTGTGAAACTATCACTTGGGAATTCATGTATCGATTGGTGGAACAGAATGGGTTAAAAAAATCAAAATTGAGAAATGGTATTAATGGTTTGGTTGGCTGTTTTCTATGAAAATAGATTTTTCCTAGAAATGATTTGAATTTTGATATAAACTTCTTTAAATTTTATTAAAAAGTTTTATATAAATGTGATAACTTTTTTTATTCAATTGGCATGAGTTGGGAAGTCATTGGGGATAACCTACTAATCATATACTTACACCCTCTTAGTCACATTGGTATGTTTAAATTGATATGTATTGATACATATGTAGTGGTAAGGTATTACAGTTATTTAGTGATTCATCATGATACTATGTGAATTGACTGTTAACTTGGATCTTGGATCATGGAATGATAATTTTATTTATATCTTTGGTGTCTTTCTATTCTTTGAGCTTTGTTGGATCGGTTATTTCCTTATAAACTTATATAGAGTTGCATTTTTTGTGTCATTAGTTAAAATTTTGAGTTATATTACATTATAATCATGCACCATATAGTTTATTTTATATTGTTTTAATGTTTTATCTTTAAAGGTGAAAACTACCCCCATTTTTTTATGAATCCCTTTCCATTTATTTTCAAGCCTTTGGTGTCTGGGTATGTCACATAAGACCTTGTAGCAACTCATCGTCTTCCACAAAAACAATTGTTGAGGGGAGGGTTGTTACCTAGGATTATCCCATATGAGGTATAGAAAACATATTTCTAGACATTATATATAGGAATAAATTGAATATATTTCATGGATATAGGACAAAACAACACACGAGTATTCATTGAGATATTTTGGAAAATAGTGTTTTTGAAATTTTTGTTGGCATTAGAATTATAAAAACAAAGTAAAAGAATAAATATACTAAGAAAAGAAGGAGAAAATGAAAAATGAATTTAGATTATATTTTTATGTATTATGTAGAGAATAAGTAGAAAATATACTAAACCCAAAATGAAATATTTTTGTTCGAGAATCAACTTACCTTATATCCCATTGTATTTTGTTTCCTTTATACCTACCATATAATAAAATATTTTCGTATAAAAATATGAATCAAGAAGTTAATTATATTTATTTTATTTATTCGCGATCATTAATAAAAATCATAATTTATTTAAAATAATTTCCTATGAAAATAGAATAGAATATAGACAATATGATCCCACATGATATGGGGATGAAGTAAAATGATGGAGAAAGGGATGTATAGGAATGGAACGTTCTAATAATAAAAAACAAGATGATGAATTATTTGTATATGATTTTTTTCTTTTTCTTGTTTTCCCATCAAATCTCCCCAAAAAGTGTTGTGGTTTCAGTTTTAAGGAAGAGGATGATGAATGGAGAAAATTTTTTTTTTTGAAATATCTCAAAGGAAAGGATGTGCTTAATTTTGAGAAGCACAAAATGATGAGTTGGGAGAATTTTATTTTTTTGGTTTTTTTGATACATATCACATATAGTGAATTAAATGTAAAAAGAAGATGGATAAAAAATTGACTTTATGTAAAAATATTTCAATCTTTCACAACAAAGGAAAATTTTGGAGGTTTAAAAAAAGGTTTTTTCAAATAGTTGGATAATAAGGAATGATGTGATGGGTAATAGATATATCAGATAAAATAGGGTGATAGATACCTGCTATGTCAACCACAACTCTGATACCAACTGATTTGAGATGCTTGGGGTGACCCAATATTCACAGCGTAGGGTGGCCGATGAAGGATGTGGTTCGGGGGAAATTATAGATGATGGGTATGGATAGCGGATGCAAGTAGTCAATCAACGCTATAAGGATCGTGACCTAGTACATAGAAAACACACTCATGGGTGGGATGTGATAGCCAATCCAAACAACAACGCACTTGGTTAGAGGCACAAAATTGGGGGCTTTGTGATCATGCATCACCAATCTAATATTTAGATTAATAAGGCAAGAATTTAAAAGAGGAAGGGGATAAACTGGGACAATCCTCACACAATGGAAATAAACATAGCATACTATCTCAATTAAATCTTTAATTACATGCAAGTTCCATGGGGTTGGCTACTTATAGCCAAGGGTGTGGTACAATAGTCAAGAGTTTAATACCCTAAAGTCATAAAGGCTAAACTACTTTTTTCCCTTAAGGTCAAAAATGTAAATTCTACCAAAGAATTTTGGAATACTTGGAGACAACATTCAAACTATATCCCTCCAAATTTGACATTGAGTGCATAGCCCATTGGATTTGACTTTGTTGTCCAATGATTCCATTTCAAGAATCCTCCTTGTGTGCAAGGCATCCAAATTCGTGCAACCATGTGATCCTAGCTTTAAGAAACAGGTTTGGGATTAATTAAGTGAGATAATAGGCCCATTTTTCCATCCATTCAAGGCAAGATCCCTTGGTCCATTAATGAAGAAAGATGGGTCCCCATTGTAGCATTGAGTCCCTTTAATCTTCCTCGCATCATTGGGCCTTGCAAATCCAACGCTTCCTCCCACAAAATCGACTTTGTGCCTTTAACGCGGTTCTAATCATCCTCCCCCTCTTGAAAAGGTGTCGTCCTCAACTCTTCATCCTTTTCACCTAAAAAAGAGAAAGATTAGAATCATTATAAGTGTCACATACACCATACTCACCCAGTAAATCTATCTTGTAAGAATTTTTGTTAATTTTATCAAGCACTCAGAAATTTCCGTCTCCTCTTGGCATGAGTTTTGATTTCCACTTGTCGGGAAATATCTATTTTTGCATATGAATCCAGGCCAAGTCTCTGCATTCGAACAAAACTTGTTTACAACCCTTGTTTGCACGATCAACATATTTTTTATTCATCCACTTGATATTTATCCTTTCTTTTTCATGGATTCTATTGATGAATTCTGCACGCCCTTTCACATCCATGTTAGCTACTTATTTCAAAGGCAAAGGAACTAGATAAATAGTGTAAAGGGGTTTAAATATGTAAACAATTTAAAATGGAGAATATTGATTAGTGGAATCCTTGGACCTATTATATGAAAATTCCACATATAGAAAACACTCCTCCCAATTCATGATGTTCTTCTTCAAAATGGTTCACAGGACAATAGTGTCCAATTCACCACATCAGTTTGTCTATTAGTTTGCGGATGAAAAATAGTGGAAAATAGTAACTTCATTCATAGTTTGCTCCATAATGTCTTCCAAAAGTAGCTGTGGAATTTTTGTGTCTCGATCCAACCTAATCAACCTTGTAATTCCATGAATTTTGACTACTTCCTAAAATAAAAGTGTTGCAATGTTAATGGAATCGTCAGTTTTGTGACAATGAATAAAATGTGATATTATTGAAAACCAATCCACCAAAACGAAAATGTAATCTCTCCCCTCTTGGTCTGTTGTAATCCCACAACAAATCCCATTGATATGTCCTCCCAAGGGGTTTTGGGTATTGGTAGAGGAAATATAGTCCATGTGGTTTCAGTTTCGATTTGGTTTTACGGTAGACAATGCACTTTACTACAAATTTCACAACATTTCTAGCTATCCTAGGAAATACAGATTCTCATGAAATACACTTTAAGTTTTTGGCACACAAAAATTACACATTCACCAACCTAAATGTGAATCTTTTAGTAAAAGTAACTAGTTAGAGCAATTGGGAATGAAAATGTTGTTGATCCGGAATAAGAATTGATCGTGTAAATAGAACATTTCCCAACTAACTCCATGTTTACAATGTTCATAAGGTTCTTTAAAATAACAATCAGTGGAATAGAAATCCTTAATCCATTCAAAACCCTAGATTTTTTAATCCAACATGGATAAAAGATAATATCTACATAAAAGTGCATCGGCCACAGTATTTTCTTTACCCTTTTTATGCTTTATGACATATGAAAATGATTCAATGAATTTCACCAAACATTTATGTCTCCTATTTTGTTCATGTTGGCTCCAAAGGTATTTAAGAGCCTCATGATCAGAATGGATCAAAAATTCTTTACAACAAATATAATGTTTCCATTTTTCCATAACTCTAAACAATGAATAAAACTATTTATCATATATAGCATAATTTAGGGTTGGGTCGTTTAACTTCTCACTAAAGAAAGAAATAAACTTACCTTCTTGCATGAGTACTCCTCCTCAGATAATTCCCCTATCATCATAGTCAATTTCAAAGGTCGTACTGAAGTCTGGAAGTGAATGTATATGGGAGTGGGTGAGACTCTCCTTAAGTTCATGGAAGGAACTGTCTTGAGTTATCCCCCATGTTAAAGGAACATTATTCTTTGTCAACTCATTCAACAGTTCTACTAATGTGCCAAAGTCCTTCAAAAATCTCCTATAAAAACTATGAATCCCATGAGCTGTCCAATAAAGGTTGGGGATGCCCATTATTGTATTACTTTGAACTTCTCAGTGTCCACTTCAACTCCATTCCCTCTCACAACAAATCCAAGGAAAACAATCTTATCGATGAACAATTACCATGTATTAATGATTCCAAACAAGTTTTCTTTCCTTTACACCTATAGGACTTATCTTGAGTGATCTACATGTTCATGAAAAGTCCTATTATACACCATAATATCATCAAAGTAAACTACCACACAATTTCCAATATATGCACGTAATACCTGATTCATTAACCTCATAAATGTGCTAGTTACATTATTGAGAACAAATGGAATTACAAACCATTCTTAAAGTCCATGTTTTGTCTTAAATGAAATTTTCCACTCCTTGCCTTATTTCATCCTAATTTGATGGTAGCCACTTCTTAAATCAATTTTTGAGAAAATATTTAAACCATTTAATTCATCTAGTATGTCATCTATCCTAGGGATAGGATGACGATACCTGAATTTGATGTTATTAACGGATTTGTAGTCAATGAACATTCTTTATGTTCCTTCCTTCTTTGGTACTAGAAGAATCAATACCGCACATGGACTAAGGCTCTCGCTAACATATCTCACATCCAATAGATCTTGAACTTGCCTTTGAACTACTTTTGTCTCTTCCGCATGGGCGTGATATGTTGGGTGTTTTAGTAGTGATACTCTAGGTATAAGGTCAATTTGATGTTCAATAACTCTAATGGGTGGAAAACTAGGTGGCACCTCTTCAGGAAACACATCTTCAAATTCATGCAACAATGACTAAAGAATATTTGGAAAAGGAGACGTTAAGTCGTTAGTGTTCAACATCACATCTTTCTACATAAGTACTATGAGATTTTGTCAAGAAATCAGAGATTCCATTACCTCAATTTTTTTCCAACATCACACTTTTCTCTCCTCTAAATTGTTTTTTCCTCTTGGTTTTTCTTTTCTCTCCATTTCCTTTCTTCTCTCATCATCTATTTTTCTCTCATTCTCTCCTATTTCATTATCTATTTTTCCCCCATCACTCATTTTTTTCTTTCCTCTCCAAATGAAATATTATAGAATTTTTTTTGGGGTCATGGGGTTGTGGGTTATAGGTTCCCCATATATTAAAAAGGTGTGATGGTTCAAGAAACCATCATGAGTAACACGCCGATAGTACTTCCACGGTCGACCCAACATCATGTGGCATGCCTTCATAGGAACTATGTCACACAATGCCTTGTCCTTGTATTTACCAATGGAGAAAAATACCTTAACCTATTTGGTAACCTTCAAGTCTCCACAATCATTCAACCACTGAAGTTGATATGGATGTTCATGCTTCTAAGTAGGAAGTCCCAACTTCTCTTTTAACTCGGTGCTCCCAACATTACTACAGCTTCCTCCATCAATAAAAACACTATATACCTTCCCATGGATCTTCCACTATGTATAGAAAATGTTCTCCCATTTCTCCTCTCTCCCATGGTTAATTGTGCGCTTAGAACTCTCCTAGTGATAAGAATATCACCATCTTCTACAAACTCCCCACTATCAATTTCAATAGATTCTTCATCCACCTCTACCCAGCTCTCTCCATCGGTCTCCCATTCTACGTACTTGTTAATGGTCATGGTGCATCAGTTTGGGTACTCACTAGTAATGGGACCCCTTCCATGACATTTGAAACACCGAATATACTGATTCCTAGTTTGGTTTGCCTCAAAAGCAGGTTTCTCATGTGTAAGAATTACATTATCTCTTTTGTGATCAACAACCTATTTTGCATTTTTTGGTTCTCCAATATCCATCCTAGGATTTATCCATGGCTTAAAAGGGGTAGAGGGTTTCCTCATGTTGATCCTTACATTGATTTTTTGCTCAATATGGGTGACATGATGTATAATATCTTGTATTTATACATGGTGATACATATCTACTTGGTCATAAATATTTTGATTGAGCCCATGTAATAACAATTCCATGGTTGGATCTGGATCCTACTCAATGTTTTCTCGAATCATGGAAATTTTCTTCTCCTTATAGTACTATTATAAACTCTTACACCCTTGGATGAAGAATTAAAGTTTTTTGTGGAAATATCTTTGGTAATTTGTGGGAACAAACCACTTCTTCATGGAGAACATCATGACTTCTCAACTGTTAATGGGATGTCCTTCGTATCTATCCCTCTCCTTTTTATCCTGATCCTACCATATTAATGAATAATCAATGAATTGCAGGGCTGTATGTTTTATCTTTTTCTCCTCAGAATAAGTATGACATGAAAACACATGCTCGATCCACATCTCCCACTCCAAGTATGCTTTCAGATCACTTTTCCCTTAAAAAGAAAGGACCTTCACCTTGATCCTTCCAAGTAGGTTATCATTATGTTGTATCATTTGTCCTCCTCTAGGTTATTGGTACAACTTCCTCATTTGTGGGACATCATCAAAATCACCATCATGTTTTACCATCTCCTCCTCCATGATGTGGGGGTGACGGGGTTCCAGATCTTGTTGCGGGTTGCCATGGACCATCCTTGGGCTTGGATGACTCTCTAGGTTATCAATACTCTCTTTTAGAACCTCCAACATTCAATCAAGAAGCTTCTTATAATGGCTCACCAAAGATTGCATTAGGATTGGTGAACCTTCTGGTGTGGGAGACCTACTCCATCTTCCTCCATCACTAGCATTAACAATTTTCTTCCCACAATCTTCAGCCATAATATATTACACAAGCACGAACACACACAGGGGGGCACACAATGATACACACGTACTCACACACATGAGATGTACACACAAAAACATGAGGTAAAAACTCACACACATAGGGATACACACTCACACATTAATGATATACACACTTAGACACACAAGATACACACACACACACATGAAACAAGATGCACACACTCACCCAGACAAGATATTTTTTTCTTATTTCTCTCTACTCCCGAAACTCAATATGAATCCCATGATCTTATGAAATATAATACCTTGTTTGGGGAAATCACATACCACCAATCCTTCCCCAATCAATATTGTGTCAAGGGATAGTTTAATATAACCCACAAGAATGGTAAAGGGTTAAAAATGGTAAAGGGTCAAAAAAGCGTGGAAAGAATGGGTAGAAAGGTGGTATGTTGGTTTTTCCCGATTGTACTAGATAACTAAAAATTAATAACAATATAATCCCAAAATGATATGGGGATGAAATAAAAAGATGGAGAAAGGGATTTATGGGAATGGAAAGTTCTAATGATGCAAAACACAATGATGAAGTAATTTTATCTGTTTTTTTTTCTTTTTCTTTTTTTCCCATCAAATCTCCCCAAAAAGTGTTTTTCGTGGAGTTTTAAAGCACAATATGATGAATAGAGAATAAGACAATTTTTTTAAATATCTCAATGGAAATTATGTTCTTAATTTTTATAAGCACAAAATGATGAGGTGAGAGTATTTGATTTTTTTTGTTTTTCTCAAATACAAATAACATATAGAGAATTAAAATGCGAAAAATGATGGATGAACAATTGGCTCTATTTAAAAATATTTAAATCTTGCACAAAAAAGGCCAATTCAAGAGGTTTTCAAAGAAGTGTTTTTTTAATGAATGAATAATAAGGAAAGATCAGAAGGTTATTAGATATATGGGATAAATGAGGGTGATAGATGTTTACCTTGTCAACCATAGCTCTGATACCAACTGATGTGAGTTGCTTGCGGTGGCCCGATCTACATGGCATAGGGCGGCAGATGAATGATGTGGTTCGGGGTAAAATGGTGAATGATGTTTATGGATAGCAGATTCATGTTATCAATAAACACTATAAGAAGTGTGGCCTACTACTTATAAAACACACTCAAGGGTGGGATGTGATACCCAATCCACACAACTATGCACTTGGGTTGAGGCACAGTATTGGGGGCTTTTTGATATTGTATCACCAGTATAACATGTAGATTAACAAGGAAATTATACACAAAATCAAGAGGATATACCAGGAAAATCCTCACAAAACAGAGAGAAACAAAGCATAAGCCCTCAATTTAATCTTCAATTCCATAAAAGTTCCATGGGGGTGTCTATTTATAGCCAAGGGTATGGTACAATAGTCAAAGTTTTAATACTATAAATTCATAAAGGCTAAACTAATTTTTTCCCTTAAATTCAAAAAAAGAAATTATACCAAAGAGTTTTGGAAATGTGGAACAAAACATTCAACTACAGCCCACTGGTTATGAATTTTAGTGCATAGCCCATCAGATTTGACATTTGGGTCCAAAGATGCAATTTATAGAATCCTCCTTGTGGGAAAGGAATCCATATTAGTGAAACCAAGTGGGACAAGAATTAAGCATTATGTTTGAGCTTAAATAAGTGAGATAATAGGCCTATTTTCTCGTCAATTCAAGACAAGATCCATTAGGCCTTTAATGAAGCATGATGGGAGCCCATTGTAGCATTGAGCCTCTTTAATCTCCCTCGCGTCATTGGGACTTGGAAATCCAACTCCTTATCCCATGAAATCGACTTGGTTCCTCTAACATTGTTCTCATCAAGAACTCTACCAAATAAATATATTGAGCCCATCATCTTTTAATGTCCCTCAAGAAGTTTCCCAATATATATACAACTATATGAATATTTTATCCAGATTGGCCACCATTTTAGGGGTGATAGGTTGTACAAAAGATAAAATTGGTTTTCAAGGAATGTTGACTTCTCTTCGAGAACATTGAGTTCAACCTCATCTTTTTATTTGATACAATCAATAGATTGTTTCCATGAAATCTCCCCACCACATTAATATATGTACATTCATTTTGATTCAGTGATAAATTTTCACAAATAGTGATGAATTAATAACAATTCGTAAACAAATTAACTACAAATCATATGGATTTATTTCTTGTGGATTTATTTATGTTATTAAGGAAAAAAAATTGATGTTCTCCAATTTCAATATAGGTATGGGTAATGATTCCATCAACCCAATTAAATATTTTCCTTTTTACCTTCATTTGATGTCATTCCACACACTTCTATGCATATTTATAAATATTATCCTTAATATTCTTCCATGGGTAGTCCTCTTGGAGATCACTATACATATGTGTGTACTCAATATAGATTCATAATAATGAGCTATGAGAATCATTGAATATCCCATTTTTATGTAATGTTCTCATGGTACGTATAGTTGTGTCTTAAATCTCATGACTCCTTCCTCAAAAAATGTGACATTGGGGTTGTACCATTTCTTATATAATCCATCTTCTTCCATATCTCATCATCATCCCTTTGATCAATTTTTATCTTTTACTAAATGGATAATTGATCAATAAATTCATCATGGTAGTATTTGTTTCCTTCCTTTGTAAATCTTATGTTTATCCTCTTTATTTCTTAAATTATTTTATCCGTTTAAATCCATATCATGGATATGGTTTAATTATATTTTACACTGAGGGAATATTACACTTTATTATATTTTATGGGATGGTAATGAATTCTATCAATTTATAACTTGATAAACCCTAACCATCATCATAGGTAAATATTGAGATCTTGTTGTGTGAATATATACAATTTAAAATCATGTGATCTATCTACACACTTATATTTTTGAGATAATTCTCCATGTAAGTAATTAAAATATTATTACATCCAACTCTAGATGATATTTCAAGGATTTGTTTCTTTGAGGATCAATTTTTTTGAGTCATAGAATATAATTTTTTCCTTATCACGAGTAAAAATCCCAATAAAATCATTGAAAAGTTTTTATACACACTTTAACCATTTTCATATTAATAGATTTAGTGGGCTAGATATTCACGTGATATTTTTCTCAATTGTTTAGAAGTACCAAGCAAATCTACAAAAACTATAGATCCTTATGACACGTTTTTGATCTGGGAAATTCCTTAATTGCCTTTTCCCCTTACAATATCCTTATATATCACTTATATAATGATAAATTACCCCATGAAAGTGACTTGTTTCAATAAAGAGTAATATTTGGTGAACATAGAATTCAATTTATCCTTTATTAATGTAGCCAACACAATTCGTACTTTCTCCCTGTTTTCATCCATCCACATAGAGTATATAAGAATATAAATACAAAATTCCTTGAAATATTTATTAGGGTTGACACTATAGAAACTATTCATCATGTAATGTACATCTAAAGGAAATTTTTCTACACAAATGACTTCACTATGAACACATAGTGTCTATATGAGGTACAAAAGTTTATGTTTTGGATATATTCTATTTTCTCCTTAATCTAATGATATTTATAAAAAAGATCCCCATGTAAGAAGAACAAATTTCCTACAAATCAGCGAAACAATTTTTTAATAACAAATTATGGATGCATGTTTTTTGTGATGATATATTTTAACTCCTAATATGAAATGCACAACCACATTAATCAATACTTCTTGTGGAAAAAAGAGAACTTGTTCACCCCATGGTGATGATACTGTGTCATATGGGCCCTTTGTGGATATTATATTAATGTGGATTCTTCAAATACTCTATTACTATTAGTTCCATCCTATAAGGTCTCTTGGAAATAGGTTTGGTTCCATGTATAAGTTATAGTAAGAACTATACATTTCAATATGTATAAAGACTAGGAAAATTTTCAGGTAATACATCAGTATACTCCCTCACAATAGAAATATCCTCAAGGATATTGCTTTACTTTTACTCAAACATTTATGTAAGATAAGATTATTTTTAAGGTATCAATACACTCCGCATTGATGACTTTCTAAAGGGGATTCATAATCATTCTTATATATGTACAAAGAATATGATGATTTTGAATATGGAAATATATTTCCATTTCCCCTATTGATTTTATCAATATATATTGAGATCCAATTTTTAACTATTATAACATTATGTTACACTAAATAAGGATTATGATATCTTCTTTAAGAAACTTAATAAATATTCAAACAATGTAATATTCCTACAATGGGGTTTTAATGATTTAAATACATTGATATTTAATATATATATATATATATATGGCATCTTAATGGTGTCATAGAAGTAGTAAAATAGTTCAATTAGACTTGCAGGATATAATGGAATGGGTAGACCCTGAATCATGTAAAAAAATTTCCATTCCATAGTAATTATTAATTGTACCTTATAACATAATTTCCATGATCAATGTTACTGGTGGATATGCTGTAATATTTCAGTTTCACCCTTGTTTTTGGTGGTAGATGATGTTACCTCCACTTTAAGGTTCTTAGGTTTGTGAACTTGATAAAATAGTTCCATTGCTCTTCATAGTTGAATTAGTAAACCATGGGTGGTGTATTACTCTCTTCCATTGTATTGATTAGTTTATTTATTTATATTTTAAATTCATGAACTCGATGAACATCATTCCAACACTAGTATCACTTACTCATTCCATTGTGTAAATTACCATAGCTCTTATTTTAAGTCCATGACAAGTGCAATGTTGGATCTTAATTCATCCTTTATCATTTGATCCTCCATCTTGAAACTGCATCCTTTGTTTATTATATCCATATCTGAAAGACAATTCAAAAAATTCCATTACTAATTTGAGATCACACTTAACAACTTCAAAAAAATCACAATGGCTTTATTGGAATGAACTTTGTAGAGACATGGTTTTGAGGCACCGGAGAATATATCAATTTTTTTTATCATTGTTGATAAAAAACCCAAGGCATAACTTGAAAGACTTGTGATTTTTTCCATGTGGTTTTAATAATATCACATAATTTTTATTAATATATATAAAATATCTCTCATTAATAGTGTAAGGATATTGAGGAAAATAATTGTTAATAGATTTATTCTTAAGATATACCCTCTCCATTTCTTCTTCTTAATAATTTTGCTTCCTATTATTCTTTTATGTACACTATTGATTCACTTCTGAGTATAAATTGTAAAAAAAATAGAGTAACCATACACCTATCAGAATAATAAATAAAATGAAATTTCTTTTTCTTTGAGTTAAATAATTGTTCCACGCCATGTTGATAAAAACCACCACTTAATATCAGTGGATGTTATCCTAAAAAGGTCATTATTTATTATTAAACCATCCTAGGTGAAGCAATATATTCCACATTATTCATGTTTATTTTAACCATGTAAAATTTGGGAATTGCCTCCATGATTTTTTGGACCCAACCTCCTTTTTCATTACGAGTGTCGTTTGGAAATCATTATTTGATCCACCACATGGGTTATTGGTATAATCTCTATGGGTTCCCACAACTTTGTTGAATAGAAATGTTTATAATAAAAAATTCTTCAATAAATAAAGGATGAATAAATCATAATAATTATTAAATCATTTATAAAGACTTTGGTTTATGAATTATATAGCTTAGACTAGATTATCAAATACTAAATTAATTCCCAAATTAACTAAATTCTATTTCTAGGATCATATACATAAATCAATTATAGATATGACAAAAAATAATTACCGTGGTTATGAATCATTTATAATGTTATATTAATAGAATGTTATTAATCAAATCCCATCATCTGGTAGTGTAAAAACATTTCTAAAATTAGGCACACTTTTTATGTATCGAGTGATGATTGAGTTGATGCCCTACCAATATTTTTCCATAGTTGTTACCCTATCTGAATTTTTGTTAGAGCCTGGATCCACATGTAGTATCCAGATATGGATTCCATTACTATGAATCTTCACACTCTATACATAACCAAAATTTAAGTATTTTTTCCCAATATTTAGAGTTATCATTAGGGATTCACTAATTTTTTTCAGTAATAATTTACCGAAATGACTAAACATTTACATGGTACAAAATATAAAAATAAACCATTTTAATAAATAATTATTACATCATTTTCATGATAAGGAACATAATAAAAATAACCTCATTGAACCAATAAGATTTGTATCTTTTAAAAATTAGGTCTATACAACATAATTGTACATGAAATATTAAACATTATTTAATTCTATCAGCATAGTCCTATAAGTAGTTTTATATTATCCTTACTACACATAATAACCTAAAAATATTCATCAACTAAGGGGGAGATAAAATCAAAATATGGAGAGGAATAAAAGGGAAGGAACATGAAACCTGAAACAATATATTATTTGGGTGAGTATAATCATCATCATCATCGTAACATAAAAAAAGGATCATCATCAGAATAATGAGGGGGTAATTTAAAAAAAGACATGTAATTTGGAATATTAATAATAATGAAACATCATATTATTGTGGTAAAATTCCAAATATTAGTTATGAACACAGAAAACATCATTTTTACTCATAACATATGTGTATAGATCATAATTTCAAATAATCAGAACAAATATTTTATCATGTTCAAGCCTAATACACATTATATCATGGGATATATCATATTTACTAATTAATTAGTTGGATATATATTTCTTTTCCAACCCAACACATCATAGTTTGATCATAATCATGCATGTCACCTAGAAAGTAAACATATAATCATCATATTCATGAAATAAATCCATGAAAAATAATGGTTTTCCTGGAGATATAATAAATAAAATTACATTAAAGAAACATATAGGTTCGCATAAGAATAAGGGAATACAATGTTTTGGACTTTAATTATTGGAATAAATCATTCATATTTAATCATGAGAATATGAACCAACTTGAGAGGATTCATTATAATCTTTTTGGAAGATAAATTATTTTGAAAAAATAATAATAGATGGCATAAGAATTAATAAAAAAGTATAAGTAAGAATATACTAAGAATAAGAAAGGAAAATAATTGAAAAATTAATTTATAATTAATTTTGAATAATAATTTTGAAAAATAAAAGTAAAAAGTTCCGAATTCAAATTAAATTTGTCAGGGTTTAGATTCCCCTTACAGTAGATCCTGTTTAATTTCTTCACCTTTATTTGTCTGATAAAAAAATCAATTTGATTATTAAAACATGGTTCCTGAATTTAAATAACTTATTTTTTTCATTCTTCATAAACTATATTCATTAGAATTTTTTAATACTATTTATTCCTAAAAGATATTGTCTTATTGATATTTTTTAATTATCCCATTTTTTTTTTGATTCACTATTTTAAATATTACTAATATATAATTATGTGAAAATAATAATGAAGCCTAGAATATAATAAAATAAAGTTATACTACTCAATATACACTTAATATCTCTATATTATGTGATTCTTAAATCATTTTCAACATCGAAATAGGCATAAAATTAAGCTAGTTGTGGGACGTGTCAAAAGGGGGAGAGAATATATACTATAAATAGATTACTATTTTCATAATATAATCATAACATCAATAACATTTTTTATAATTATATATTATATACTTTTAGAAGTTAAAATGGGAAATTCATTGTGAGATTAAAAATAATAAGAGAAAATAATGAATGATAATCTGAGTTACCTCTTCATTAAATATTTAATCACTTGTTAAATAATTTCTGTTTTTTGGGTTGAATGAGTCTATAAAGTCCATAAGGGTAATAACATAAATAGGATGAGGGAAATAAGAATTATTTAGTATCTGAGAAGTGGAGTGGATGTGATTTTCCATGTCGAGGAAAATAAGGTTTTATACTTGAGGAGAGGGGAATTTGTTGGTCAAAATATTTTTTATTTTACCATTTCGGAAAAAATTTTATGAATATAATTTATTCCAGTGAAATTTGTAGAATTTTTATTAAAAAAATGTTATTTTGTCTTCAGACTGATTTAAAAATGAATAGAATCAGGGAAATAATTATTTAAATGTAATGAATCAAAAAACATTTTTTTATTAGAATAATATATATCTTTGGTTCAAAAAATATACGATTGGTTTATAAGTTAAAAATATTATTTTTGAATAGATTATTTTTCTCCTAAGATACATCATTGTTTGATAAAACATTATCATATACTTCAGTATTCGGATATCCTAGTCACGTCATAAAAGTTTAATATTTTTAAAAATTTCATTTATTCACTATTCATCAAACAATTAGTTTTTCAAGAAATGATCTAAGAATTTAACCTAAGATAATTTCCATATACCTGTTATAAAAATGAATGTAATTTTATCAAAATATTTTCAAAACCTTGTAAATTTTTTTAGATAAAATGTTTATTTTTTAGAAAATAGTAATGTTTTTGATAAGGTCAAATTTATAACCTCTAGTGAAAAATGATTATGATATCATAAAATAATTTTTTAAAAATTAATTTCATAATATAAACCAAATTTATAAAAATATATTTCATTTCAAACTTTTCAAATTAGAATCATAAAATATATTTTAATTAAAATAAAAAATATCTGTTTTACCAAAATAAAAGTGTGTTATTTTTA
The DNA here is from genome assembly GCA_963277665.1 of Viscum album. Taxonomy (NCBI): domain Eukaryota; kingdom Viridiplantae; phylum Streptophyta; class Magnoliopsida; order Santalales; family Viscaceae; genus Viscum; species Viscum album. The sequence goes on from OY728166.1 coordinate 731,280,780, forward strand.
TATCAAACAATTATTTTTTTATAATTAACACTTTTAATTAGTTGAATGAGATTTAAATTAGATTATTATATCCAAAAACATTCTTTTATAATATGGTACATGTATGTTATTCTATACAAAATTACTAAATATGACACATATTAAATCAGAAATAGATTCCTCATATGATGGTCAAGGTTTTTACATTCTTCCCAACTTTAGAAATTACAACCTTGATATTCCATCCCATATCATTGGTTGGGAATAGATTAGGGTTAATTTTTACATTGTATCATCAGGTTCCCATGTTCCCTCTTTGAACATATAGTTATTCCAAATTACTTTGGTATGGTGAATTTTCTTGTTCCATAGAACATTGAATGTACAGTTCAAGATTGTCACTAGTTTCACATCATAAGAGAGGTAATTATCTAGTTGTATCAATATTGAATTTAATACAAGTGATGGATCTGTTATTTATTTATTTAGAAGATATATATAGAAAATATATGGAATTTGATCTATGTATAGAGGATGTACTAGTCGATAGCCACAAATAATATACCCTCAAATATTTCAAAGGAGATAATGTATTTGGGACATCTTTTCCCTTATTCCCAAACCTACTGATTCTCTTTAACGGGGATATAAAAAGAAGAACTTTTTCTCCAACTTAAAACTATATGTATTGATGATGATTATAACTACATCTCTCTTTTTGACTATATGCATCTGGATGTGTCATATAATGGCTCTGACGTTCTCTCTAGTTTCTACAACAACTTCATGTATTAGTTTTTCATCTTCTCCAAATTCATCCAATCATGTTATAGTTATTTATTTATTAGACCTGAATTTTTCTTATGTTGATATTACATCATTTTTATGATAAACAATATAACAATGATAAAAATATAAGATCAAAGATTTAGTATATTGGTTAAATAAGGCTCAAAACATACTTTGACATAATAAAACTATATTATTATTTAATTCAATCTTCTATATCTTTTAGTGTCCCCCATTATCTCCTTAATACAAGCAGAAATATGATGAAATAAACCAATGAAAGTAGTGATGTAAAAACTGGTATGAGGATGAATAAAAGGCTGAAATTAATATAACGTGGGTGAGCATAATAATCATCATCATAATAATAGGATCATATTTTACATCATGGGGGAATATTTTGATTATGTAATTGAATTTTGAATATTCAAAAAATGAAACATCATGTCTTAGTGATCAAATACGACACATAGTTGTGAAAAAAGCTAGCATCATGTCCATGAATATAATATGTCCATAAATTATAAAAATATCCTTGTGAAAAAATCTAGAATAATGTTCACACATATTCATAATATTCTCATAAGATACATCACAATACCTAATTCATTTGGGGGATATGAAATTTTTGTCCCACCCATCACATCATAATTTCTCATAATCATGTATTCCAAATATAACATATAATAATCATTGTTTTTAAATATATTGAGGTAAAAAGAATGAGTTTCATAAGGATATCATAAAGAAAAAATTCATGAATAATTTTTTCCCTAATTAATAAGTTAAATTTTATTTCGGAATAAAAAATTTTGGGTTCAAAAATCCCCTTTTGTTAATTCCTACTTTATGTCATCAATTTTGTGACACCTAAATAGTAGAATTATAAATATTAAAAATTGACCTAGTAGTGATTTATTTTTATTTTTACTACTATTTATCGATTATAATAATTTTATTATATTTCATAATCTCATTGGATATAGGATATCCATTTTGATATCAAGTTTTACATAAACATTTCTTATTTGACTCAATTTTGCTATTTTTAAATGTTTTTTATACATTAGTATAAGTAATTGCACAAACATAAAATACCTATTATTAAATGTTTATATATTATATATAATTCATATTATTGATAAAATACTATGGTTATAAGTGTATACATTTAAATGTATATATATATATGTATCTGTGTTTGTGTGTGTGTGTGGTTAACTGAACATTGACAGGACATTATCGAGAGAAAAGGAAATGGATATTTGCAATTTATATATTTAGAAAATATGATATGTAAAGTAGGTTAACATCATTAAAATAATGTTAATTCACTTCTAAATTAATCTTATAATGTTTGGATTCGAAAGGGGTTATGAGAAAAAAATAAAGATGAGGAGAAGAAAAAGAAGAAGAAGAGTTGATTGAAACAAACTTAATCCCCACTATAGCTTCTATTATACAACACTAGAAATCTAATGATGTTTGGAGTTAGATTTCTCTAGGAAACCCTTAATGATCCTAAGGGGAATGAGGAGACGGATTTAGGGATATTATTTGTTTTTGAAATTGGGGGATTATTTGTTTTGAAGGGGGAGGGAGTGGGGTTATTTACACTTGAGAAGAGGGATATTTTTAGAATATATAAAATATTAAATAAAATAATAAAATAAAGGTTTAAAATGAAATAATTAATAATTAACATCATAAATCTTATATGAACATATTATAATCATTTTTTATACTTTAATCATCATTATAATTAAAATTTATTACATTATAAAAAATGAAATCGGAAAGAAAGAAAAATTGTAAATCAAAGGGTTCATTTTCTACTTTTGATTTTGGAAAAAGATTTTTAGGTTTTGAATTTAAGTTTAAATTATTTTAATGAATCATTTATTAAATTAAATATATCATGGATGAATATATAGTCATAAAATATTTAGTTTATTATTCCATCATGAATGATATAATTTATGACATACATGTTATTTAAAAAAATTTATTTTTACCGTTCTTTTAAAAATTAATGTATTTTCTAAAACAACCAAAGTCCACCCTTAAATAATTCAATGTAAATGTGTATAAAATGCTATTAATGTTATCTAAAAAACTTTCTAACCTATGTAATTTTAATTTTTAATATAAAATTATTATTTTTATGAAATACAATAAATATAGACTATTAAAAATGTTCTTATATTTTTATTGAGTCTTATAATCATAATATTTCATTTTTTGAATTATAATATTAATATTTAAATAAATATTTCATGATAAATATTATTTATATAATTTTTTTAAATTTAGGAAATATTACTGTTCTAATGGGGAGATTGTTATTCCCAATGTCCAGGTTACTATTCAAAATGATTAGGTTACAATTCCATTGGTTACATTACCTTATTTATATACCACTCAATTATTTAACTCAATATTAACTAAAATTACATTCAAGGTTATATATTTTCATTATATAGTGTTGTGATTAGTTTACTAGTAATTTGTATCATTTCAATAGTGTTGTTCATGGTGCTTATGATCCTAGTAGACTAGTGAGGTCCTTATCCTCCCATAATATATTTTCTATTTTATTTCTTTAAAATTGTAATGATTAAAATTTATAATGTTTTTATATATAAAAAATTTAATTATATTTATTAATGAATTTTTTTGTTTTCTTTATATTTTTTATTTGTATAATGTTATATAATATAATAAAAGACATTTTTATTCCGAAATATAATATTACTAATAAACACACAGGTTAAATTATTACTTCCTTTTAAAATTACATCCCCATAATTTCAAATCATACAATCTATTGAGAATAGAAAAGGGTACTAATTCTTCATTTTATAATCTAGTTTGCATGTCGCCTGTTTATACATATGGTTTTGCTACAATACGTTTGAAATGGTGAGTTGATATTTTGTATAGAACTTTTTCACTACGGTCTAAGAACTTCACCGGCTTCTCCTCATAAGAGAGGTCATTATTCAGTTGCACCACCTCGGGATTTAGTACATGCGATGGATCAGGATTGTACTTCTTTAATATAGATACATGGAACACATCATTAAATTGGTCCATATTTGATGGATGTGTTAGATGGTATTCCACTTATCTTATTAAACCATGGATCTCAAAGGGGAAATGTAAATTTGGATAAACATACATTTCATTCCAAACCGAAAGAGTCTCTTACGTTCTGAAGGTTAAAGAAAAACATTGTCTCCAAATTCAGACTCCAATTCCCTGTAATGGTTTTCATCATAGATATTCTTCAGAATATGAGCATATTTTATATGTAGATTGATGGATTGAACATTCTAATTTATCATTTTCATAGGGTCAGGCTCATGTACCTTTCATTCCCAAAATTCATCCCAACAAGTAGGAGCTCTACTTCACTTCCATAAAAACCATCATTTCAATCCATTTGAATAGAGAAGTGGAAGATGTTGTTTTAGAAGAACTCAAAAAATGGGATATGTTGATCCCACTATCCATTAAATTACACTGAGCTAGATCCTACCTTGTCCATGAGACTCTAAATAGTCCTTTTATGTTTCCAATCAGTTTAGAGTTTATAATTAATACAAAAATTTAATTCAATACAGATGTCATGTTGAAGACTTCTCAATAATTTATATTTGAACCCTGGATCTTGACTGGGGATGATAGAAAGTGGAACACCATGAAACCTCACCACATCATTCACCAATAATTTATAAATTCTATCAAGGGATAAATATTCTTGAATAGTGATGAAGTGGGAATTATTGGTTAGTCTATCCACTACAACTCATATCACAATGTTTTTATATATATTTTTTGGGAGACAAGTTACAAGGTACATGGTGATATTATCAGATATAAAAATAGTTATTGGAAATTTTCGAATCATCCCTTTGGATATCAATCACTCATATTTTACATGCTGACATATCAGGAACTACAAGGTGTACTATGTGACGTCCTTCTTCATGTTTTCCAACAAATTGTTCTCTGGAATAACATGGTACATCCTGGTTATACCATGATGGGTCAAGAAATATTATCTATATACATTATCCAGTAGTTCCTTCATTATCTCTAATAATGTGGACTCAAAAATAGTAGTTTTAAAACAGATTACACCATCCTCATCGATGCGTATATCATCAAAATTTCCCTCATTTATTGCTTTTTTCATTCATTTGAATCACCAAATCTTCCCTTTACGCCTCCTTTAACATATCATTGATGGATAGATGTGAGATAATTTGGGAGAGGTAGTATGTATTCCCTTCTAATATTATTTCCCAATATATCCTTCACATATCCAAAAAGATAGATTATTTCTCAATTGGCATCACATATAGAGTGGTAGGTTCTTTTCTTAAAAGAGAATCAACTACCTTATTTTCAATTCCTACATGGTATTTAATAGTTAAATCATAGTACTTGATTATCTCTAATCATATTCCATGACACAAGTTTACATTATTCTATGTAAATATTATCTTTAGACACTTCTTATCATTATATATATATATATATATATAATTTTTCATTCATAGAGGTAGTGCCTCCAAATATTTACAGTGAATATCATAACTTCTAACTTTATCACATGTGTTGGGAAGCTATGATCATGTTTCTTAGACAATCATGAGGCATATGCTATATATTTACCATTATACATGAGTACGCTACCCCAATCTTCCTTCAAAACAACACTGTATATCACAAAACCATTAATACATTGTTAACATTTGAATCATATCCCCCATGAAAGTAATAAATTCAATTGAAACATTAAATTCAATGAAAATAAATATATAAATGACATGGAAAATCAATGGGTAATTAGAAATACATCAGTAAAATAAATAGTTCCATAATACAACAAATGTTGTCTTGAAGGAATGGAAATTGATAAAAAAATCAATTTGAATGTTTGTACCATTTATGTAAAAATAATCCTTAAATATATTATGTGTATAAAATATAATTGAACATAAAATATTAATAATTAAAACATTAAATAATAAAAATACATTACTGAAATAATCATATAATATCAAATGAAATGAAAATTAATTTAACTGAATGAATGAAATTGAGTTATAAAATCCCTTAAAAATTGGTAAAATTCTTTTCAAATCCACATGGATGAAATAATTCTAATTGAATGTTAAAATATCTTAATGTATATATGAATAATGATATAAAAAGTAAATTTTAATTTTTATATAACGTATAAATGAAATTAGGGGTGTACCGTTATAATAATCCTCAATAATGGGAGATTGAGATGTAAAACCATAATATTTTAGAAATGTCTTCATTAGTGGAGTGTCACATGTTTTTGGTCGAGGTAAAATTACAAATGATTTTTAATTTTTTTTATTTGGTGGATGGCTCATCTATTTAATCCATAAATTGGGACCCATGTTCTCTCCTGTAATACAGTATGTCAGTCATTTCAATCAATGAACATCATAAGAAAAGTTATATATTTATAATAACATTTCTTAAAATAAAAATCTTTATAACCCATGATCATTGTGATAAAAACCTATACAATATATTCTAACAAATATGGAACAATTTTATAGAAAATCACAAGGCATTAAATAATTGAATGGCATAGCATGAGGAATTAACCAAAAGTTATAGAATATTCAGAATCACAAACCATCAATTAAGTATCAACATCACATTCTAACAATTATGCATATTCATAACATTTAATTCAAGAAGAAAATTTATGGAAAATTAAAGAGAACATGGAATCAACCCACAATATCAATGTATAAAGCACAATCATGAACATGAAATTCTATGAATATGGCACATGGACTAAGGAATGAGAAGTGGGGAATGATTTTATTATTTTCATCCAAGTAACCTAACTCAAGGGATTATCATTTTTTCAAAATTCAATTCTAAATAAAATTTATTTAACCAAGGAGAAAATCAAAATCGTTATTACAAATTTAAGGTGTATGAGAATGGCCATTAAAGTCAGGCACATCCAGAGGAGTGTCAAATTAAAAAGGAACAACAAAAAGATGTGTTTATTTATAATTATATGAAACACTAGCCTTGAGAAACCTATAAAATTGATTTATTATTCACATTTGAGGTGTTTTTGTATTGAATATTTTGGTGCACAAAATAATGGAACGTTTTTTAAAATGAGTCGATAGGATAGAAAAGTTCCTAGACCACATACCTCGATGTAGAAGCACTCTGGTCATCCTTTATTGAGACTTGATTACAAATATAACATAACATAATGATATATTCATAAAATAACCCAAAAATATGGACAAGTAAGTTATACATAAACAATACAATGAATGGATGAAGAACCTTAAAAATGAATCTAGGTAAATTAAGATATTACTAAGGGGTTTCCAATTCATCTGATGGGGAGATATTTCATTTTTTTTATGAAGGTGATGTATCAAAACCTATAGAGGATATGGAGAAGATCCCACATGTAAGGGAGAGGAGAATCCCAATAGAGGAGAGAAGAAAAAATAAAAATAAGGATTAAATATGTCATTAATGTAAATGTGTAATTCTTCCCCCAAATGTGAGTCGTACAGTTTAGCCACATCGTTTGGATAAACTGTGCACCAACCATGTTGATCCTACTTCTTATGACCCCACCTACCATGGTTTTACCATACAGTTAGCCTAACTATATGATAATTGTGTGATTAATTGTGTGAGTGTACTACCTAAGAGGATCTATCCATGTAGGCTAGGAAAACAATTTGGGTAAACCGTGTGAAACATGTATGACACTCGTTGCACCTCTGGTTAAGGCTACAAGATTTTCTGATGGGGTCCACATAGTTCCAGACCAACCATTTGACCATGTCAGCTCCTTCATACTTTTCGATTCAATACTCGTTGCTCCCAAAACATGGTGGATCACTGGGGGGAACCTCTTAGTCCTTTACCCAAGTCTATGAAAATCATCTTGAAGTGTAAAAAAAATTTGAATTATGATTTCAATATCATTTTACATAATAGAACATTCACCAAATGAAAAAATTGAAATTCCTTTTTAATTTCATCTGAACCACAACATCGAACACTTCACTGATGAAGATATTTCTTATATAATAAGGGATTATATCTCAATTTTCATTTATTAAGGCGTATTATAATGTTACACAACTAATTTCATTTTTATGTTGTATAAAAAATAGAATTTACATCTTATATCATTAATCATTTGTATACATCAGGATATTTTAATAGCTAATAAGATTTATTTCATCCATGGATATTTGACATGAATTTTATAAACTGTTAAAGGATTTTATAACTCAATTTCATATTTTTAGTTAAATTAATTTTCATTTCCATTGAAATTATAAGAAAATGTGTGTAATATATTCTGATTATTTTATGTTTTAATTCTAAATATTTTATGTGTATTTATATTTTATACACATAATATATTTAAGTATTATTCCTTCATTAATGGTAAAATCTTTAAAATATATTTTGTATCAATTTCTGCACCATTGAGACAAATTTGTGATTATGGACCTATTTATATTAATGACGGATATCTACCCTCCCTTTGATTTTTAATGTCATTGATATCTTTATATTCATTGATTTTAATGTTTGAATTGAATTTATTACATTCATTGGGGTTATGATTCAAAAGATATAAACTTATTAATGTTTAATGATTCAAACTTATTTTCATAAGACTAGTGGGTCGGGTCAATTCCTCAACTACATTTTTTAAGGTTTTATAAAAATTCCCCAACTTATGATCATTTTCCCCAATAAAGTGACCCACCACATCCAAAAGTCACACTTTAAACATAGAATACATTTTATACATCCTTGATGTTTCCATTATAATCCATAGATTCTTTTCATGTTCCTCTATACTCTTACATTCGATGATAATATCATTGATAATGACTGCCAAATTTTTTTCAAGATAGTCACGAAAGGATATATTAGTCAAATTCATGAATATTTAATGGGAATTAATAAGTCTAAAAGTGATCACTATGAACTCAGAGTGTCTATAACAATTATGGAATGTTGTATTCTGAATATCATCCATCTTTACCTTCAGTTGATGTTATCAAGAATGAAGAACCACCCTCTATAAAAATGAGCACCACTATATTGATCGAACAAGTAATAAATCCTTGGTGGAGCATAATTTTTCATTATAGTTATATTATTATTCTCTTGATAATAAATAAACATCCTAATTGGTCCATTATTATTCTAGAAAAGGAGAACGGGAGCACCCCAAGGTGATTAACTAGGGAATATACAAATTTTGACCAAATTCTCATGCAACTGCTCCTTTAAGTACTCCATTTCAATGAAGTCCATCCAATATGGTAATTTTGAGATAGGAGTGGAACTAGTTATAAGTTATATTGATAGATCTAGCTCACGGTATAATAGAAGTTTGGGTAAATCTTCAAGAAATACATCACTTTGTAACCTCTCAATGTGAATTTACTATAAGATGATACCTTAGTTTGATTTAAACATTTTAGTTAGGTATGCTTCTTCATAGGGTTTAAAAAACCATAAACATTCTTGTATTTCCAATGGAAATTAATGATCTTCTATGCATTTTTAGAGTAACATTGGATGATTTGAAATATGAAAATATATTTATTTTCTCAATAGTATATATGTGCCCTATATAATGAGGAAAAATCCATGCACATTATAGCGTTGAATTCCAAAAATTGAATAATTATGAGATTCACTTGAAGAATATCCCCACATAAACTTTTTAGATAAGTGACCAACACTATGGATTACATGATTTGACCACTTGGTTTTTTATAGATATCTCTACTTGAAGTCATCAGGAATTTGATTCAACTATATGAGAAAACTATTCAGATATATAAGAACTTGCAGAACCAGAATAAAAAAATGTTTTCCATTATTGAGTGAATAAGAATTTTACCTTATTTGAAATCATTTTAATGATCCACAGTATCTATTGTGGTGGTATAATAATTCCCTTTCTCATTTTTATGTAATGGTTGTTGACATTGATTACCCTCAAGTACTAGTTCTTTAGTGCACTAGATTGCCTAGTTCCTTTAATCCTTATAGTTGAACCATAGAACCACGGGGGTGCATTATGAGGTATATTCCTTTATTTCATCATGATATCCAAATTATTCATCTCCCTTCAACATTATTGAGAACAGTTTCCCACTCTCTTACACATGGAGAATTTCCATGTCCATTTGATAAAATTCTCATGATGCTTCTTCCCACATTTTCGACAAGTCGGTAGTTAGATCATATTTCCACCACTGTCAACTAACCCAATAGATTGAATATATATTCTTATACTGTTATCTCAATAATAATGGGACCATTATCCAAACACCATATCTAATTCGAAAACATATGGAACCATTTATTCATAACTCCCATTATCTTGAATAGCCATATCATTTCAAAAGAGTAGTTTCAATCCAATAATAATCTATTTTTTTTTTCTATCATTGATTATAAAAAAACATGAGGTGTGTCTCAAATACTATGTGAAGTTTTACTTATAATATGTGATAGATTCACCTTCAATTTTCCTTAAATTTATGAATTCTCTCTCCCTATTTGTTTGAATATTTTGGGAAAATTTATGTTAATAATTTTTTTGAATTAAACATTCTCCATATATTCTATTTCATCATTTGGATTGTTATTATTCATCAAAATCTACCATTTATGGGATTATACATCTATTTAATAAATGGAAAACGTGTCATTCGCCTCCTCACAACTATGGAGAACAGAAAATATCTTCTCCAATGAGTTGGCCAACTATTCTACGGCTAGTGGATCGAAAGATCCACAAAATATTGGTGGTCATCTCCACCAGAAAGACTCAACGGATAGTTGATCCTTCTTGGGTGAAGGAATATGTTCCACAATTTTATGGTTATTATTCATTGCATGTTACAACTAGGTAAGAATTTCCATGAATTCTTTAACTCAAAAACCCATGTCATTGGTGATGTTCTTTATGAAATTGTTTCAACTTCCCTCACAATAGTTGTTGTCCTGGTTTCTCCTAGTCATCACCATTTTTTAAAATAAAAAATTTAAAAAAATAATTATTTCAACATTTCATTAATAAATAAGTTATTATTTTATGAAATTAAATCTAAAGGAATATATTATGGTATCACTATGATTATCCATTTTCTAAAACCAATATTCTTGGATGTTTACATATACTTATTCATAGCCTAATTATTTTACTAATTTTTTTATAATCCTAATTATCATAATAAGTAAACCATATCTCTTATAACAAAAATAGATACCCAACAATTAATTCTTGACTATTACATTATTTTAAAGTTAAAAATGAAAATATAGATACAAATCTTGGATGAAATGTTTTTGTATCATGGGTAATTATGGATCAAAAAGAACTTTTAAATAAAAAATGAAACATTAATTAATTCCTTATTCATTATCTTATAAATATCCCTCACAATCTCTTTAGTACAAGTATTCGCCTTAGGATACACATCATTGAATTTTATGAGCTAAAACCATAGTAACTGGATGAATAAGGGACATGAATCAATATAACATGGGTACGGATAATCACCGTCATCATAACAATAGGATCATCATCATCACCATGAGGGAAAAATTTTATAAAGGTATGAAATTTGTCAAATAAATAAAAGAATGAATCATGTATTAGTGATCAAATAACATGTATAGTAGTGAACAAAGATAACATCATGTTCATTAATAAAATATTTGTATAAATAAAAATATCATCATTGTGAACAGATATAGTATAATGTTCAAAAATATTGGACATAATATCATGAGATACATCCCATTAATTAAGAATTTATTTAAAATTATATTAATTATTTTTAACTATTGTACTTTTTGAAGTGGAAATGTATATATAGGTGGTTAAAAACCCATGATGGGGCATTTTTGGGAGAGCAGGAATGGGATGTTTGATATATATATATATATATATTACAAATGATAATTATAGTAGGTTAAAATCACTATATATAAGATAAAAATATTTCATAATTAATATTATAAAGTTTTTTTTGTGAAATGGGAGGAAAAAATACTTAAGAAGAGTAATAAATAAAAAATAATATTTTATCAAAACATACTTAATCCTCAATGTAGCATCTCTTTAACAATACTATAAATATCGTGATATTTGTAATTAAATTTCTCTATAAAATATCCAAGGATATTATGGGTCTTTAGGGGAAGGATTTTGGTAGATATTATGATTTTTCAAATGGGAGATGAGTGATTTTCCAAGGGGAGAGAATAGGGTTTATTATACATGAGAAGATAGGTGTTTATGGATGATTATATTAAATAAAATAATATATCAATGATAAAACATATAATATTAATTTTTTGACATTTTTAATCATATATTATGACATACCTTGTCTTCATGTCACATTAAATAATGATTTAATACATAATATTACACATAATAAAACCTGGGAGATCGAAAAGTCTAGTGTATATGGGAATTAGGTACATTACATAACAACATAATGAGGTGGTAAATCTATTTTAATGAACACCTCCTTGATATTCACATCATATTATTCAATTATAATTAAAATTATATGGGATAACCTCAACACATTAATATGAAAGTGGTGATCTATAATTCTCAGTAAGGGAATTAAAAAGGAATAGCTTGAATTATTTATTACGTATTACAGAATAACAATTTCAATGGAACATTAAATGGGTGAGCAACATGGACATGAACAATGAGGCATGATAAAGAATGTAACATAAAGTCAACATGGAAATGTGGTAACAACATTAAACATGATATCAAAATATAGGTCAAGGGTAACAACTAAGATATCATAACATGGTGGAAAAACCTATGTGATGGATTGGGATCTCTCCCTATTCCCTTACATGATATATCCTGAGACTAAAACATTACCCAAATCATTGAATATAACGACCCATACTTTACATAGATTGTTAATAATTCAAAATTGAAGCATACTTATTACAACATATAACAAAACCCGGAAAGGACCGTATAGGTATAGAGTCTTTAGAAACTGGGAAACATAAACAACTGGTTCATAAAGCATCTACTTTTCCTCACACTTATTTCATCATATCTAGAGTCCCTATTTGGAATATCCTACTTAATAGCCTTCTTCCTGACCTGGGGAAATAAAACATACAAACTGGTGAGCACAAATTCTCTGTAAGGGTAAGCAAAAGAAAAATCAATCACATCATGAACATAAAGTTTTGGAAATCTCAACCTGCAAAAGAAATCATAATTTCATACCATGGGATAAATCATAGAAGTGAAATGTAATCCCAATAATCATAACATAAAACATGGAACATTGTGTCATACAAACATAATCATAGATAATCATTTCTTATTAATCAAGACTCATTGCCAAGACTGTCTTAGTGGACAAAGTCCATTTCTGAACAGAGTTCTCTCCTAGTTTCAGTCTTGTTTCACTGAACCGGTTTAACCTGCCATTCCAGCCATGTCTATCTCATGAGATATAAAATATTTACCCAATGCATTGGAGGGAGATATATGTCCAACCCATCTAATAATGATACCATTCTTATGTTTTCCACAAAATCATAAACCATACATCATAGCATAACCCATGTAAGAAAAATGGGAATCTTAAACATCGTGACATCATAAAACAATTCATATATGATAAAGGAATTCATAAAAATATTTCAATCACAACATAATAAAATCCATGTAATAATAGGGATAGAAACAGAACCCTTTATTATCTTATATGGAAAATAATTTTGATAAAACACTTGAACTCCATTCTTGAGGAAAATATCCTTTCTACTTCAAAAACACATTTCCATTCTTAACATGTCATACAATTCTAAACTAAAAGAAGTTGATTAAAAATAAACTTGAAAACTTGTAAAGTAAGCTTCTTGGAAATAATGTTTTAAAAATCCATTCATGCCGTATAAGTTAAAAAAACTTTCTTCTCGTCCTTTTGTCGGAAAAGTCAAAAAAGTACCTCGTATGAAAAATGAAAAAATATTCCTTTCATATCCTTTACTAAAAACTCACCGAAGGGTAAAATTGGATTCAAACAGTTGTAGGTGGTTGGAAATAATGTTACATATTGAGGAAACATGGATGTGGATGATAAAATACACCCCAGTAAATACCAAAGTATAAACAATCTCGGATAAAAATGATATTGTGATATTTCCCTTACCTTAGGTCCGATTTGCTTCGTAAGTGTCCGAACCTCCTGTATAATTATTTAAATAATGTTATTGACTTATTACAGAATAATACTTATAGTTATGATATCATTTAAGGTCATATTCGTATCTTCTTATTAGTAATATTTCATTACTACTTGTTATTCGGGTGTTTATTAATTTTTGTTCTTATGCGTGTTTGGTCGAATAAATTCTTATTCATCTCTTTGGTTTATAAATACCTCATTTCCAGAATGGTATTAGTGTAATATATATCATATTCATTCATTCAATTCATTTATATAATCATTATTCAATGAATATCATGTAGAACGAGTCGCATCACATCGTGGAGACGGTATTCCGTACGTACGCACGAGCGAAGATATCGTTCCCATGATCGTGGAATTGTATTGGAGTGTATGTATACTATTTCAGAATCAATATCACGTTACAATAATCATAAATAGTTATTATTTACACCATTATACCCATCCAAGTAAGGTGGTGGGTGAAAATAGATTACACCACGGTGTAGAGACGGTATTCCGTATGTATGCAGGCGCGGTGATTTGTTTTCCGTGGGATGGATAGATGGTGAAATAGGGTTGTTTCATACTTATAATGACATATCAGTATATCAGTGATACTGATATTATTACTTAATAATGAAAAAACTAATGAAAAGGAAGTGGAAGAAGATATAAAGATGAATGAATCGGTAACGGACATTACCTCTTCTTTGAAGTGCTTCTTTGAGACCTCCTTTAGGGAACTACAATTGGTCTATGAAGAAGACCAGAACCTCTAGGATGTTTCTAGGGAAGTGGAGAGGAGAAATCGGTAGGGGTTGGCCGAGATTGAAGGCTCAAATTGGTGTGAGGAGGAGAGGGAGGGGGTTCCCTTTTATAGGGGAGGAGAGGGGCACCTTTGGCATAACTAAAAATATTATTTTATTATAAAGTCAAATTCGGTTTTTAATAGCTCCAAATTGATATATTTCGAAGCTAAGGTGGGTCTGGATCTAAATCCTCTCATCCAATATAATTTAGACAAGTTCAGGTCATTATATTAACCTTATCTATTAGTTTTAACTCTTAGTTAATTAGATTGACATTTACTATGTCACTTTGTATTTTTATTTTATATAGTTAATAAAATTCCCATATACATCCAAGCGACCCCCAAGTCATCCATTAAGGATACAAATTTCATGATATAAGTATCTTGGCCGAACCATAGATTTTTAGGAATAAAATAACAATTAATAATATAATATTTGTTTCAAAAACTATTTTATGTCAATTTTGACACTATTTAGTAATTGATTTTTGTGAAAATCATATCAGAATGATTAGTTCGAAAAAAGTTAATTAAATCAATACTAACATTTCATATTAACTTAGAAAATTAGTTGAATTCATAAAAAGTCTCAAATTTCATTTATTTTGATATTTATAACATCAATTATGTCAATATTTCATTAATAAGATAATTACGGAATCATCTTTGCGTCATAAATAAATTAACTTATTTAAAGTCTAAAAATTAAAAATAAAATATCTTTATCTATGAAATTTTTTTATCTTTCTAGTGAATATTTATAGTATATTTTATCTTATGTATAACCTTATATTAAAAATGATTTTCTTATTAAACTTTGATTTTAACTTTTTTAACCCTTCTTTAAATAAATTAATAATAAATGTCCTAATCTAATCCAAGTAGGGCTAAATGGTCATATTTTATTCCTAAGGTTGTTTTTGGTCGAATCACACTTATCCAATAGAATTAGGACATATGTTAGGGTAATAATAATATCATTTTAACCCTTAATCACCCTATTTACTTTTTACCGTGGTAAAAAAATGTAAAAAATTACTATTCACAAAAAATTATTTTCATCTCATTGAACCACATTTTACTTACTGACATCAAACATGTCTCTCAGATTTTTGAAATTCCACTCACAAAAGCGAAAAAATTATGTTTTATGAAAAATTCAGTTTTTTTAACTACTACTTATTGGTTTCACTATTCTTCAAAAATTGAAAGTTTTCAGAAAAATACCAAAATTTCACCCTATGCTAATTTCGATATTCCGAATCCAAATATGAAGTCCATTTTGAAAAATAAAATTTATAAAATTTCAAAAGGTGGTTATTACTATTCATAACAGCTAGTTTTAATAATATTTTAGTAGCATATCGTTGTTTAGTGAAACTCGGTATTGCGTACGACGCAAGCTATCGAGGAAGGTTGCGATTGCGTGAAAAGAAGCCAAGAAAGTGATG
This sequence comes from Viscum album, assembly GCA_963277665.1. Classification (NCBI taxonomy): domain Eukaryota; kingdom Viridiplantae; phylum Streptophyta; class Magnoliopsida; order Santalales; family Viscaceae; genus Viscum; species Viscum album. The sequence continues at coordinate 731,297,135 of OY728166.1, forward strand.
TGTGTAGTGAATGATTCCTTTGATGATTTATATAACATAAAAACAAAATATTTCTCATAAAAGTCTCAGGTGTTACATTCTACCCCCCTTAAAATGAATTTTTCCCTCGAAATTCATCACTTTGTAATAAACAGATGAGGATACCTCTCCCTCATCATAACCTCAAGATCCCTTGCAGCTTCTTCTAATTGGTGGTTCCTTCATAAAAATTTCACCAAGTGAGTGGTCTGGTTTCGTTGGACTTTTTCGCTATGATCCAGAATCTCTATCCGTTGTTCTTCATAAGAAAATTCTTGCTCCAGCGGTATAACTTCTGAGCTGAGTACATGTGAAGGATTAGGTATGTACTTTCTCAGGAGAGACACATGGAACACATAGTGAACTTGAGAGATATTTGGTGGAAGCGCTAATCAGTAAGCTACCTTCCCAACACGATACAGTATTTTGAAAGGACTGATATATCTAGGGACCAACTTCCCCTTCTTTCCAAATCTCATGACCCTCTTCCAGGGAGATATTCGTAAGAACACTTTATCACCCACTTCAAACTCTAGGTCTTTTCTTCGGTTGTCGGCATAACTTTTCTAGCGACTCTAAGCTGCTCATATGTGTTGTTGAATAGATAGGACCTTTTCTGCCATCTCATCAACAAGATCAGGTCCTAATAGCTTTCTTTCCCCAACTTCATCCCAGCAAGTTGGAGTCCTACATTTCATTTCATAGAGAGCTTCATAAGGAGCCATCTGAATACTGGAGTGAAATCGATTATTATAAGAAAATTCCACCAAAGGTAGGTGTCGATCCCAACCACCTTTGAAATCCATAGATCAAGCTCTCACCATATCTTCTAGAGTTTGAATTGTTCTCTCAGACTGACCATCAATCTGAGGATGATAAGTAGTGCTGAAACTCAACTCTGTATCTAGAGTATGCTGAAGAGTTAGCCAGAACATTGAGGTAAACTTCGAATCACGATCAGATATAATAGAAAGTGGTACTCCATGCAATCTTACCACTTCCTTTACATATATCCTGGAAAGCTGATCTAGGGAGAAATCCTCTCTAATAGCAATGAAGTGTGCAGACTTTGTAAGACGATCAACTATGACCCAGATAGCATTATTTCCTTTGGATGTTTTAGGAATCCCAGTGACAATGTCCATAGTGATGTTTTCCCATTTCCATTCGGGTATGGGAAATTATTGTAACACCCCCTTAGAATTCTATCTCTCAGCTTTATCTTTCTGACAAACCAAGCATCGAGAGACAAATACAACAACATTTCTTTTCATGCGATCCCACCATAAGTACTCTTTCAGGTCCTTATACGTCTTCGTTCTTCCAGGATGAATAGAGAATGAAGAACTATGAGCCTCATCCATCATCTCCTTCTTTAATTCGGGGATGGTTGGAACACAAACCCTATTCCGGAACTTTATTATCCCATCACAATCGAGGTTGAATTCAGGAACATTTCTCACCTTCTTTTGTAACTCGACATATTCTTTCTGTGCCTATTTAATCTTCACATGTATATATGGTTGAACATTTATTTGAGAAAGATAAGATTTTTCCCCTTCCATTATAATTACAAGATCCATCCTTTGTAAATCCATAAATATTTGATCTTTTGTGATCCTCGTCATGGATAAACTGGCATGGTCTTGTCGACTTAATGCATCTACCACCTTGTTTGCTTTCCAAGGGTGGTAATGGATTGAGCAGTCGTAATCCTTAATCATCTCCAACCATCTTCTTTGGTGCATATTCAGCTCCTTTTGTGTGAAAATATACTTTAAACTTTTATGATCAGTACAAATGTCACACCTTTCTCCATAAAGATAATGCCTCCAAATCTTTAATTCAAAGATTACCCAAGCTAACTCCAAATCATGAGTTGGGTAATTTTGCTCATGTATTTTCAATTGTCGTGAGGCATAAGCTATCACCATATCATTTTTCATAAGAACACACCCCAATCCCTTTTTAGATGCATCACTGTAGATCACAAACCTTTCTCCACTACAAGGTAGTGTGAGCACAGGTGCACTGGATAACCTTCTTTTCAACTCCTTGAAATTCTCTTCACATTCTTCCATCCAAAAAAACATAACTCCTTTCCGAGTCAACCTGGTGAGTGGAATAGATAATCGTGAAAAATATTTCAAAAAACGTTGATAATATCCAGCCAAACCAAGAAAACTTCAGATCTTAGTTACTGTTTTTGGTCTTGACCATCTTTCGATAGCCTATATTTTTGCTGGATCCACAGATATCCTCTCTTTTGAGATTATGTGACAAAAAAATGTAACTCTTTGAAGCCAAAATTCACACTTGGTAAATTTGGCATAAAGCTTCTCTTTTCTTAGGGTCTTCAATATAAATCTCAATTTATCTTCATTTTCTTCCTTGCTCTTTGAATATACGAGAATATCATCTATAAAGACTACCAAAAACTGATCAAGATAGTCTCTAAAGACTTTATTCATCAGATCCATGAAGATAGCAGGGGAATTAGTAAGACCAAATGGCATCACTATAAATTCATAGTGTCCATACCATGTATGGAAATCCGTCTTTGGTATATCCTCCGTTTTGACACTTAATTGATGATACCCTGAATGAAGATCAATCTTGGAAAAGTATTGAGCTCCTCGTAGTTGGTCAAATAAGTCATCAATGCATGGGAGGGGATATTTGTTCTTGATAGTGATCTTGTTATGTTCTCGATAATCAATGCAGAGTCTCATTGATCCATCTTTCTTCTTAACAAAGAGAACAGGTGCTCCCCAAGGTGACGCACTAGGGCATATGAATCCCTTATCAAGATTCTCTTGGAGTTTCTTCTTCAATTCCTGAAACTCAACTGGGGCCATTCTATAAGGTGTCTTTGAAATAGGCAAAGCACCCGGTATGAGTTTTATTGAAAACTCAACTTTACGATTTGGTGGAAGACCCGGTAATTCTTCTGGAATGACATCATCAAACTCCAGTACAATGGGAATGTTCTTAATCATGAGTTTCTCACCAACCATTTGAGATAAATAACCTTCATTTAGTGGAATCAAGACCCATAAGATGGATGAAATTTCCACTGGAAGGTTATGTTCATCCTTGCATCGATAGACGATCATAGATTGATCTGGAATATGAAATGTGACTTCCCTTCTTTGTAAATTGATATGAGCTCCATATAAAGAAAGCCAATCCTTTCCAAGAATCACATTAAATTCAACTATAGGAAGGATCACAAGATTTTAAGGAAGCACTTTCCCACAAACTTCAATCAGAGAATAATTATAAACTTTTGATGCGACTGTTGTGCCATTAGGGGTTGACACACCTAACTCAACATCTAATTGTTGAGGTAGTACGGTGATATCCATAGTAAATTCTTCAAAAATAAAAGAGTGGGTGGATCCAGAATCAAATAAAACATTTGCTACTTTAGAGTGGATGGTAAGTGTACCTTTCACCACATCGTTATCGTACTTCACATCGCTGATAGAAATTTCATGTGACATTCCTTTGTCCTTGGCATTAAGAGTTTTTTGACATCGACCATCGTCATCAACCCTTGGATTTGGGCATTGTTTGGCATAATGCCCCATCTCCTTGCACTTGAAATTTTAAAGTGTAGTAGGATCAATCTGTGTATCCCTTCCTTTGTTTTCATCATTAGACATCTTCTTCCCATCATTGCAGCATTAAAATGCCGGATGACCTTCTTTTCCACATTTGAAACATTTACTTGTCCACTTAATACAACTCTCTCCATGTTTCTTTCTACACTTTGAGCATAAGGGAAAACTCATCTTCTTTTCAGTGTGCTCTTTAGATTTTCCTTTGAATTCCATTTTCCACTTATTATCAATCCCATATAACTGATGGGTTACTCCAATCTCCATCTCAACATTGAGAGCACATCCAATTATTTCCTCGTAGCTATTGAAGTCCCTTATGGCTAATGCACTTCAAAGACTTGGTTTTATGCCACTAAAGAATCGATCGATCTTACTCTCAGGTTGGATAATAATCCTAGAAGCGTACCTTGCAAGTCTTGTAAAATTTGCTTCATAGGTACCAAGAGATTCATCATCCTTTTGTTTCAGTTCAAGAAACTCTTTCTCCATCTTTGTTCGGAGAATACGAGGTAAGTACTTATTGAAAAATAAGTTCTTGAACTCATCCCATTCCATAGACTCAATTTCATCTCTTTGCCTCGTATTCATGATAAGATTCCACCATTGATCAGCATCACCTTCCAAACGATACACTTCTAAGATTACTTTATCATGTTCAGAACATTGAAGAACTGAAAATATCTTTTCATTAGTACTAATCCATTGTTCAGCAACTAATGGATCAGTAGACCTGCTGAATGATGGTGGATGTTGCCTCATGAAGGATTCAACAGAATGTTGCTCCATCCTTTGCTAGTTTGGAAGTCCAGCATGATTCATAGCTTGAGAAAGTTTTGTGAGCATGGCTACAAGATTTATCATTCTAGATCCCATAACATTTGCTTCCTCATGGGGACAATAATTTCATTTCCCGTCGCATTCCGCATTAACACGGTTCATTCGGGTTCCAGCCATTGACTAAAACCAAGAAGAATAGTGTGAGCAACACTAATTATAATAGGAAAATCACATAATCAAGAATAAAATTTCACACTTAAGGTCTTATCCTAGGTTATTCATGGCCATTTCTAAAACACCAATATTGTCTTCTATGCTTAGACTTATCCTTAGGGTTCTTACAAAGGCTTTCACATCCTAGTTTCCAAAGGTAGACTATACCTTTCCTCTGATACCAACTATAACGACCCATACTTTACATACATTGTTTTTACTTCAAAATTGACGCATACTTATTACAACATATAACAAAACCAGGAAAGGACCGTATAGGTATAGAGTCTTTAAAAACTGGGAAACATGAACAACTGGTTCATAAAGCATATACTTTTTCTCCAACTTATTTCATCATATCTAGAGTCCCTTTTTGGCATATCCTACTTAATAACCTTCTTCCCGACCAGGGGAAATAAAACATACAAAAAGGTGAGCTCAAATGCTCAGTATGGGAAAACAAAAGAAAAATCAATCACCTCATGAACATAACATTTTGGAAATCATAACCTGTAAAAGAAATCATTATTTCATACCATGGGATAAATCATAGAAGTGAAATATAATCCCAATAATCATAACATAAAACATGGAACTTTGTCGCATACACACATAATCATAGAGAGTCATTTCATATCAGTCAAGACTCATTTCCAAGACTATCTTAGTGGACAAATTCCATTTCTGAACTATGTTCACTCCTCGTTTCAGTCCTGTTTCACTGAACCGGATTAACCTGTCGTTCCAACCATGTCGATCTCATGAGATATAAAATCTTTACCCAATGCATTGGAGGTAGATATAGGTCCCACCCTTCCCATAATGATACCATTCTTATGTGTACCACAAAATCATAAACCATACATCATAGCATAACCCATGTAATAAAAATGGGAATCTTATACATCGTGACATCATAAAACAATTCATATAAGATTAAGGAATTCATAAAAATATTTCCATCACAACATAATCAAATCCATGTAATAATATGGATAGAAACAGAACCCTTTATTATCTTATATGGAAAATAATATTGATAAAACACTTGAACTCCATTCTTGAGGAAAATATCTTTTCTACTTCAAAAACACTTTTCCATTCTTAACATGACTTACAATTCTAAACTAAAAGAAGTTGATTAAAAATAAACATGAAAACATGTAAAGGAATCTTCTTGGAAATAATGTTTTAAAAATCCATTCATGCCGTATAATTTAAAAAACATTCTTCTCATCCTTTTGTCAGAAAATACAAAATGTACCTCGTCTGAAAAATGACAAAAGATTCCTTTCATATCCTTTACTAAAAACACACCGAAGAGTAAAATTGGATTTAAACAATTGTAGGTGTATGGAAATAATGTTACATATTGAGGATACATGGATGTGGATGATAAAATACACCCCAGTAAATACCAAAGTATAAACAATCTCGGATAAAAATGAGATTGGGATATTTCCCTTACCTTAGGTCTGATTTGCTTCGTAAGTGTCCGAACCTCCTGCATAATGATTTAAATAATGTTATTTACTTATTACAGAATCATACTTATTGTTATGATATCATATATGGTCATATTCTTTGCTTCTTATTAGTAATATTTCATTACTACTTGTTATTCGGGTGTTTATTACTTTTTGTTCTTATGCGTGTTTGGTTGAATAAATTATTATTCTTCTCTTTAGGTTATAGATACCTCATTTCCAGAATGGTATTAGTGTAATATATATCATATTCATTCATTCAATTCATTTATATAATCATTATGAAATGAATATCATGTAGAATGAGTCGCATCACATCGTGGAGACGGTATTCCGTACATACGCATGAGTGAAGATATCATACCCATGATCGTGGAATTGTATTGGAGTGTATGTATACTATTTCATAATCAAGGTCACTTTACAATAATCATAAATAGTTATTATTTACACCATTATACGCATCCATGTATTGTGGTGGGGGAAAATAGATTACACCACAGTGTGGAGACGGTATTCCGTACGTACGCACGCGTGGTGATTTCTTTTTCCGTATGATGGATAGATGGTGAAATAGGGTTGTTTCATAATTATAATAACATATCAGTATATGATTTATACTGATTTTATTACTTCATAATGAAACAACTAATGAAAAATAAGTGGAAGACGAAATAAAGATGAAAGAATCGGTAACAGACATTACCTCTTCTTTGACGTGCTTCTTTGAGACCTCCTTTTAGGGCACTAAAAATTGGTCTTTAGAGAAAACCAGAACCTCTAGGATGTTTCTAGGGAAGTGGATAGGAGAAAGTATCAGCGTTTTTCCGGGCTTGAAGTCTCAAAATGGTGTGAGGAGGAGAGGGAGGAGGTTCCCTTTTATAAGGGAGGAGAGGGGCACCTTTGGAATAACTAAAAATATTATTTTATTATAAAGTAAAATTTGGTTTTTAATAGCTCCAAATTGATATATTTTTAAGCTAAGGTGGGGATGGGTCTAAATCATCTCATAAAATAAAAGTTAGACAAGTTAAGGTCATTATATTAACCTTGTTTATTAGTTTTAACTCTTAGTTAATTAGATTGACATTTACCATGTCACTTTGTATTTTTATATAATATAGTTAATAAACCTACCATATACATCCAAGATACCCCCAAGTGGTCCATTAATGATACACCTATCATGATATAAGTATCGTGGTTGCACCATAGATTTTTAGGAATAAAATAACAATTAATAATATAATATTTGTTTTAAAAACTATTTTATGTCAATTTTGACACTATTTAGTAATTGATTTTTTTGAAATTCATAACAGAATGATTAGTTCAAAAAACGTTAATTAAATCAATACTAACATGTCATATTGACCTATAAAATTATTCTAATTCATAAAAAGTCTCATATTACCTTTATTTTGGTATTTATAACATCAATTATTTCAATATTTCATTAATAAGATAATTACTGCATCATCTTTGCGTCATAAATAAATTAACTTATTTAAAGGCTAAAAATAAAAAATAAACTATAATTATGTAGTAAATCTTTTTAGATTTCTAATTAATATTTCTAGTAGATTTTATCTTATGTATAACCCTATATTAAAAATGATTTTCTTATTAATCTTTGATTTTAACTATTTTAACCCTACTTTAAATAAATTAATAATAATTGTCCTAATCTAATCCAAGTGGGCATAAATGGTCATATTTTATTCCTAAGGTTGTTTTTGGTCGAATTACACTAATCCAGTAGAATTATATATGTTTTAGGGTAATAATAATATCATTTTTACCCTTAATCACCGTATTTACCTTTAACCGTGGTAAAAAAAAGTAAAAAGTTATTATTCACCAAAAATTATTTTCATCTCATTGAACCACATTTTAATTACTGACATCAACCGTGTCTCTCTGAATTTTTAAATTCCACTCACAGAAGTGGTAAAATTATGTTTTATGAAAAATTCAGTTTTTTTAACTACCACTTAGTGGTTTCACTATTCATCAAAAATTGAATGTTTTCAGAAAAATACAAAAATTTCACCCTAGGATAATTTCAATATTCCAAATCCAAAAATGAAGTCCATTCTGAAAAATAAAATTTAAAAAATTTCAAAAAGTGGTTATTACTATTCATAACGGCTAGTTTTAATAATATTTTAATAGCATATCGTTGTTTAGTGAAACTCGGTATTGCGTACGACGCAAGCTATCGAGGAAGGTCGTGATTGCGGGAAAATAAATCCAAGAAAGTGATGTGTGTAGTGAAAGATTTCTTTGATGATTTATATAACATAAAAACAAAATATTTCTCATAAAATTCTCGAGTGTTACATTGAAGCACTACATAATTTTGGGTGCACCCATCACTTTCATATCATGGATAGGCATAATTGTGCCACATAGAATATTCAATATAGAATCATATTTTATCATATTTAATTCCAAGATCATGTAATTTTGATTACATTATTATAATTCCTAAATTAAATAAATATATATCTAGTTGAATACTATTGAGTGTAAATAGTGATCATATTCACCTTCTCCAATGGCTCGAAGGCCATCATCTTTTATTGATTTTTGATAATCTAAATTTCAAAGGGTGAGGTGGAACCCTTACAAGGCCTGTAAGCTAATGTATTACTGGTCCATAGGCCTTAGAATAATCCATTTTCCGTATGATTCAAACATTATATACGACCCAGACTATCTATTTGGAACTGCTCCTCCCCAACATCTTCATTGTGAAATCAGCTCTCCACCATCGCATGGCTATTTGAACAGGTATTCCCATGCATTCACAGGATTGTCCTGATGGTAGGTGCCATACCATCTCATTTTTGCAATTTGTTTAGTTTCTGCTGTGGTGAAAGCTCCTTGCTCATCCTCCTTGTAGAGCATGTTCCTTGTAGGTTGTATGGATTGCATCTACACTTAAGGTGGCCCGAAGACCTTGAGGTGGAACAAAGGCCTTACTGACCTAAAAGTCTCGGTGGATCGAAGGCCTCATAGGACTCAGGGACGAAATCAGTAGCCCGAAGGCCCAAATGGGGGCATATTCCCGGCTGTTATAGTGCCAAATAGTGCCTGCTACATTTCCTGCTACAGTACCTGCTACAGTACTGCATAGTTCTCACTACAATACCTACTATAGTACTGCTACAGTAACCGAGAATATTCTTCTTCCACCTGGATTTGATCCATGGTCGCTTGGATGCACTTACAGAGTCCTTACCAACCAAGCTTAGGCTCATGTGCAGTGATCGTATTCACAATAAAATGGTTTGAAATAAAAAACATAGTAAAATTTTGACGGAATAATGGTGTAACATAATGATTCGTAAAATTTTCTAAAGAGGGAGAAAGGGATCTATCATCAATATGAAATAAATTCTAAAGTAATAGAGAGATGAAAAAAATATCCCAACATTAGTAATTAGAAATTGCGGATGTTAAATAAATAACATTCTTGAATAATTAAGAGAAGGAAAGGATCCCTTTCTTTGAGAGGGTGATTCCAAAAGCTTGGTAGGAGCTTCCTGATAGGTTGAAGGAACCTTCAGAGGACTATTGAGAGAGTAGGGTAGATTAAGGATGTTCTTAATGTATTTTTTACCAAAGAGTAACGTGATCTTGGAGGGTTTATATTTAATGAAATGGTGAGTTCTTTGATATTTTCCAAACATAGTAATTGAACACTATATAATAATGTAATCAAATCCATAAGCTTTCACAATGGTTTTTCAATTTTTTCTTTCATGTAAGAGTTGTTTTTATTTATTTATAAGTCTAGGGGATGTTATTGTAAAAATATTACCCTTGGTGATGTCTAAGTGATTCATGTTCTCGAAGAAATGATTTAAAAAACTAAATATATAGTATTCATTTTGGAGGATTCATAAAGGGTTTGTAAAGTTAATCAAATAACCTCAAAATCACATTATTTTAAAGGGGAAACATATCCTTGGTCACATATTCCCTTAATCGATTTTATTTTATCTCTTTTGTGTCATTTTGAATCATAATAAAAACATTATATTTATAAAGTAGTTAATTTATTATTGACAATTTGAGAGACTCATGAGATTTTGAAAAATTCAGTGATGGATAATTTCAATGACGAGATTCATAAAATGATATGTATTTTATCCAAATAATTTTATAAATATTTAAATTTTCAATTTTAAAATGATAATCAACATTTAATGAAATATTCTATGTCTTTGACAACAATTTTTTTAAGACATATCAAAATTACATTTGTAATCAAAAATATTATATATTAATTAATATGAATAAAAAATATTTAATAAAAATATTTTATTAAAAAACTATTTAGTTAAAAAATACTTTAATTCCCCAAAATTGTTTTTCTAATTGAAATTTATTATCACCACAAAATATTAATTGTATTTCGTCATAACGAAATCAAAATAATTTATAAATTAAAAAATATTAAGAATTAAATATAACCATATTTGTTGAAATAAAATATAAATATTCATAATATTAGGGTCTCGTTACATATTACATTATTACACCATGAAACACTATAAGAGTAAGGTTCGTGATGGTGACACTTCCATGGCGTGGTTCTTCCTACATTTTTTGTGATTTGATCCCGATGAGCTTATAATTCTCCCATAAATGGTTTTTCTCATTGTTTTGTTATTGGATATAAGATTGGGTTTGGTTAAGTAAAAATTATATTGATGATGTATCCCTTACAATCACTAATAAATGGGATTCCTAGTGTATGATCGAACTATTTATAGCCATCACATCCTTTTTTCTGCCAATTTGATTTCTTGAAACCCTTTATTAATATTAATCATAAGATAAATTTTCAACATCAATATTATGAACGGTTTTTATTCTTAATGGTATTTGAAATATGATGGGATATAATAAAAAAAGGAAGTTCATGTTTTTCATACAATCATAATACTAAATAACACATTAACTTCATCCACAAAGGGAACTTTATTTATAAAAGTTCATGTCATTACAATCTTTCCCCTTTATAAGATTCACCCTCAAAATTTTCAATTCACCCAATAAAGCAGATGAGGGTAATTTTGTTTCATCAAATCCTATATTTCCCATGTTACTTCACCAAACATGTGGTTTCCCCATAGAGCATTGACCAGGATCATTGTATTATCTTGTATAAAAATGTCACTGTGATCTATAATCTATTCCAACTACTCCTCATATGAAGGATAATTCTCTAATGGTACCACTTCTAGATTAACCATATTGTATATGTCTGGTATATATTTCCGTGGGAGTTATACATATACCACATAATGTAATTAAAATAGGTAAGGGGAGTGATGTTTGATAGGTCACTGCTCTGATGTGATCAAGGATGTCAAAGGGGCCGATGTATTGTAGAATAATATTTTCTTTCTTCCCATATCTCATGAATTTCATTAATGGACATATAAAGAGGAATAACTTATCTCTAACCTCAAAATATATTCCTCATAGACCATTATAAACATAGATACTCTCTCGACCTGAAGAATCCTTGATGTGTTTTTTAATGGTCTTGACATTTTCCACCATTTCATTGACCATTTCAAAACCTAGAAATTCTCATTGCCAAGCTTCATCCCAGGTTGCTGGTATTCTACACCTCCTACCATTATGGATTTCATAAGTGGTCCATTTGAATTCGTTAGTGGAAACAACTATTGTATGAGAACCTGACAATCAAAAGTTATTTATTTGATACTTCATCTAAATAAACTATAAAATCTCTGTATATATCATCAAATTTCAAGATATTTTTGGCATATTGGCCATTACTTGGAGGGTGATAACTCACGCTAATGTTCAACCTAGTATTTAGATCATGTTAGAGACTCTTCCAAAACACAGTGTTAAATATTTTATCTCCATTTGATTCAATCAATAGTGGTGTTCCATGTAGCCTCACCACTTCTCTAATTTAATTCCATTCATGATGATTTAGTGAGAAGTCATCTCGAATTGCAATGAAGTGAAACGAATTTGTAAGATGTTCCACCAATAACCCAATTTCATTATTTCCACTTGATTACATGGAAGACCTATCAAAATGTTCATTGTTATGTTTTCCCATTTCCATTTAGATATGGTAATGATTGTATCATCCGCTCGGTTTCTTTCCTTTCAGCCTTAACTTCCATACATACAAGATAGCTTGATGTATATTATAATATCTCTATCTACATATTATCCTTATAATAGTCATATAAGAGATCTATATTCATCATTTTACTATTTTTATGGATGGAAAATGTAAATCTATGTGAATCATCTATTATCTACATTAATATAGGATTTTATGGTTAACGTGGTCATGAACCAAATTTTACAACTCCTTTAATAATTTTAAACTCTACAGATTCCCAATTTCATATATCTATTCTCTAGAAGATTTCAATACATAATTTTACCCCCGGATGGATTGAAAATGTCATCCAATGTTTATCATCTATAAAACCCTGAGCTTCCACGATACGCTTCTCTTTCAATAATCCAATAGCTTGCATTGTACGCAAGTTCGAGATTCTAACGCACTGCGACCAATCAAAATAGCCGTTATGAATAGTAATACCCAATTTTTAAAATTATATAAATTTTATATTTCAAAATTGACTTCATTTTTGTATTCATAATATCAAAATTAGTCTATGTTGATTTTTTGGTATTTTTCTGAGAACTTCCAATTTTTATGAATAGTGAAAAATACTTAAAAACATCTTTTTTAATAAAAATAATTTATCATGATAAATTATACTATTTAGTCATTTTAATGTATAACTATAATATATATTACCATTTTATCCAGTGGTGGTCATTACAATTAATTTAACATTGAAATTGGATATGAACAATTGTCAATCTTTTGATATATATTGTTTCTTAAAAACACGCTATTTGTAGTGACAACAGGAATTAATTATAAAATTAATTAATGCAAATTATATGTTTGGAATTTTTTAAAATTTACATAATTTTTGAATTCGGAATATCAATTATAGCTTATGGTGAAATTTTGGCATTGTTCTGAAAAACTTCAATTTTCGATGAATAGTGAAACCACTAAGTGGTAGTTAAAAAACTAATTTTTCGTTCAAATGAAACATTACCACTTCTGTGATTTTATTTTCGAAAATTCAACATCCATGGTTGTCATTAGTATGTAAAATTTGGTTCAATGGGATTAAAATAATTTTTTGTTGAATAGTAACTTTTAAGTTTAATTAATCGTGATTAAAGGTAATTAGTGAAATTTAAGGTAAAAATGATATTATAAAAATATGAAAATAACTATACACTTGTCCTACCCCTATTATATGAGTCATGACCGACCAATAAAATCCATGGGTCAACTTTGGGACCCCATGGAGCCACTTTGGTTGGAAAATGACATTAAAAACGTTTTATTTAATGTTAAAATAAAAATGTCACAAACATGAAATAGTTTACTAAAACAATTTTTAAATGGGGTTATAGAAGTCATATTTTTTACTATAAATATTCATTAAAAAGATAAAATTATTTCCTACATCATGATATTTTTTATAATTTTTAGACATTAAATAAATTAAAATCTTTATGACACAATGACGATGCAGTGATTACCTCATTAATTAATGATTTAAATAAAATGAAACGATAATGTAAAATCTAAAGCTTAAACCTGTTAAAAACCTATTGGATGTGTATATTTCAAACCCTTATCACCTTATACTTGAAATATATCATTTTGGGACCTTTAGAATCTGAAAAGCATTTCATAAAAAATAACATTTCAATCTTTCCAAGAGTCCCCCTTCTCTCCTCTTATAAAAGGCCCCCACCTCTACCACCTTATTCACACCTTCAAGCCATTTGTCTCGGCCTAACTCTGCCCAAATACTCTCCCAACATCCCTCTATTACTCCTATAAGGCTCAATTTGGGAATAATTCTTCCCAAGGAAGCCTTTTCCTCAAAAAAAAAAGAGTTACCCGATTTTAAGGTAATGTCTTCTCTTATGTTATTTTGTTTCATTTTTCTTCTCCAACCCCTTAAACTCTTTTTATTCCTTTATTTTAAAACAAAACCAGTATCTTAAATATACTAGGATGTTTTTATAAAAATTATTCGAGCTAAACTTACACACACCTACATCTAATGGTTAAAGAACATATTGTTTCTGTGGATGGTGAATTTCTGCCTCACGAAACGATGATTGTTCAACACTCATATAACACCTTCAAAGATGGCCATTAAGATGTCACTATATTTATATATGATATATAATATGTTTATGTTTTACTTAATCTTCTGTATTTTTCATTTATTGCATACCTTTATGGTTTCCATTACGGGTAAACGCGATAGTTTCATTTTCGGAAGTGCGGACTTCCGCCCCCTCAAAGTGATTTGAATCATTAATGCCATATGTGGGATGTATAAAGGATGGAGTAAATGGTATTATACATTATATTTTACTTGAATTATAATATACCTTTATATAATTATGATTTCCTTCCATTAAATATTAAATAGAAATGAAAGTAGCATTCATGCGTACGTACGGCTTACCTTCTCCATGAACGGTGCATTTCATTGCTTACCTCTAAATGTTAAGTATTATTATGAATGAATGTATATACTGGATATATATGATATATATGATATCTACATCATGAATATGATTATGGAGATAATGGATTTTCTACCACATAAACAACTTGTAATTATAAGAAGTTTATTGTTGACTCAGGTACAAAATATCGACAAAACGACCGTTATTAACTTAAATAATTACATAGTGTTCATAACATGGTAATAAGTGATATAAAAGGAATAATGAACTTGAAAAAGGATATTAAGCAAGTAGAGATTAAATCTAGTTTATTATTAAGGAGGTTGAAGAACGGTCCAGTCAAGTCGGACACAAGTTAAGGGAACTACTTAACCCAATTTATGTTCTTTGGGTTAATCTCCTATATTCAAATTATGTCATGATATTATTATATCCTATCTTGTATTTGTACTTTATTTATGTGTACTTATATTGAATACACATAATAGATCTATTTTATTTAAAAAAATGATATTTGTAAGGACTTCGTCTCAATCTCCTTTCATTGAGGCATATTTTGTTTTATACACAAATTTCTTCTATACGGTGTATAAACCCATTTGACTTTTACGTTTATTCAAAAGGAATATTTTTATACGATTCATTTTACTAAACAAAAAAAAGGAATGATTTTCTTGTCATATGTATGCGGCGACAATGACTTCTCTGCCGCCATGACTATTATTTGAGTTTTGGCTTCCTCTATAAGCCATAACATTTTTTAAATGAAAAATAAATACAAAGTTTTAATTTTCTTTTATTTTGGTATTGAGAATGGTTTTGATATTGTTTTTATTATATCAAGGTGTTGTATTGATATTTGTGATTGAAATGTGGAAATTTTATGTTTCCTTTATGCATGTTTTATGTGATACGATTATGTTATGGTTTATAATATGTTTAAACATGTTCATATGAGGAATGCATTGCACTTAATAAGTGACGGGTGGAGCCCACTATAGCTCCTCGATGCATCGGCATGTATCATGAGACAAACTAGTGTCTTGGCATGAGTCCTTGACAAAATCTTATTTATAGTCTTAGCATGAGTCCTTGGCTACGTGGTTATGATAGTCCGGAATTATGCATTCAATCATTATGAAAGTGGTTATTGATATTGCCTGTGATTATTCGACTAGTTGAATATCCATGTGAGTAAGTAAATGGAATTATTTAATTTTATTTTTGCCATATTATGCTGAAGTTAATGTTTACAAAGGCTTTTGTTTTACTTATACATTACCTTAAATGTTAATGTTTATTTATGAGTGCATCCGCAATATTGTTCTCCTTACTGAGAATCTGAGCTCACCCCTTTCAATGTTTTATTCTTCCCAGGATGTGAAGAAATATTTTATGACTGACCTATAGGGATAGTCTGCAGGGGATAAAAGTGTGGACTATGGAGACTATGTTATTGTGATTTTTCACATTATGATGTAATGTAACATTTATGAATGTATCTAGTGTTTCCAAGGCTACTAGTATATTCGGTCTTTCGAGACTTGATCGTTTGTGATCATGCCTATGTTACGCAATAATGCACCGACTCTGGATAACTAGGGTCGGGGCATTACAGTTGGTATCAGAGGCATTTTAGTACTAACATTGGAAGCTAGATTTAGATAAACTCTGATTAGAGCACATAGCCCTAATATAGACATTGAGGATTAGTGTAGAAGAACATTCTAGAATTTTGGTATTATAGAGATTTTGTGAGTTTTCCAAGAAATACATCTCTGTCTGGATACGAGCAGGTAGAGGCAGCTCTGGCATAGATGTACCTAGGGGTAAAACCCGAAAACACCTCTTTGATCTAAACTCGAATGGGAACTGGTGCATGAAAATGGGCCTCGCTGCACTCTGGGTTATGACACTCCCGGGGGATATGCTTAGGATAATTATAATTTTCATTACAAACCATATGAAGGGATTATGAGTACATACTTCCACTAAGAAAACATTTTTATGATTATGGATTATATCGATAAATAGTTCAATTTATGTTAAGTGTTTTACAAGTATGGAATTATGTATTTAAATTCATAAACTAATCTAGTTTATGCCATTGTTTTGAAATGGTGCCTAGTGGGAGGAATGGAAACCGTATAAATGCACGCACTCCATATAGGGATTTCCCTCCAGCTCAAGATAATTATTGTGGAGCTAGAGATATAATTGGTGCTGATCAACTTATTACCATACTGGGACAACTCACTCAGGTTATGAATAATAACATTACTCGTATGGAGCACCCTAATCCGCAATGTGGATGATCAATTTTAGACCGCTTCATGAGGCAAAAACCACCAACAATTTTGGGGGTAAAAATCTATTAGTAGCTGAGAAATGGATAAACTCCTTAGAGAATATATTCCATGCGTTGGGGAGTAGAGAAAGTGAAAAGGTTATCATGGCAGTTTACCGCCTCACTAGAGACGCTGATCAATGGTGGTCATTGATTCAAAACACAAAAAAAATATGATGAACTATCGAATATGGAATGGAGGGAGTTCAAAGAGCTTTTCGTAGAAAAATACTTCCCTCGTGACCATATAGCAGATATGAAAAGACAATTTCTGAGTCTGAGGTAGAAGGAGGATGAGAATGTCGCAAAGTATGTGGCTAACTTTACAAGGTTAGCGAGGCATGCTCCAGATTATATACGTAACCCAAGAAGTAAGATCAATCGTTTATTTTATGGGTTAAAACCGTTTCTCCATCGATCACTAGTATCACAGTCTTTCTCAATGTAGGAAGATATAGTCGCGTGTTCTATCAAGACAGAGGAATACTCTAAATCTTATAACAATAAAGTAAAGAAAGAGAAGAAGAGAACGGTGGAACAAGAGACAGATAAAGGGAAAAAGGAAAAGAAGGATTTTCCATATGCGATGATTGTGGGAAGAATCGCCCCGGTACTTGCTTAAAAGGAATGAGATTTTTATAAAAATGTGGAGAAAAAGGTCACAGGGCTCGTGATTGCAAGGGAATGAAAGAGGCTATCAATGTTGAATGCTACAATTGTAGGGAAATGGGGCATTATGCAAATGAATGTCCTAAGCGTCAGGGAAACATACCTCAGAAAATGCCAAGGGATCAAGGAAAATCATATGATGTTACTACAGTTGAAGTGGAATAATTAATGTATTGGTGATTTTGGACTCAAGGATTATATTCGGGTTATAAGAATAATTTGATATATATAAGTATTGTACTGCAGTATATGTTTTATCATTAAGTTTTTAATATGATGAAGGTAATAATATTTTTAGTATGTGATAATAAGAGAAAATTTACTTTTTTTTGGAATCTGATGTTACAATTGATTTTGGAATTTAGAGACCTTTTTGAGAGAAAGTCTAGACAGAGGTATTTTGGATAACAATAAAGGTTGGAATGGATTAAGGTGAACCTTGGATAGTATTGTTTATGGTTAAAACATTTATGAAGATTACTTTTGGAATATTATAATACTATATTAGAAAATGGACAACCTGCAGGTCGGGGGATAACCCGTCGTGTCGGACAAAGCTGCAGGAATCGAACCCACAACCATAGAGCTACAGGCCTTTATTACCTACCACTAGCCTACAAGAATTCCCTGGTTATTACAAAATAGTTTTCCTAATCTATATGGTATGTTTTAATATTTGGAACCTTGTACGATTAGGATAAATATAATATTTTTGAGTTCTATTATATTTTTGAGTGAAAGATGGGTTTGTGGTAAAAATTTATTAAATAATGAAAGTATACATGATAAGTAAGTATATTTCCTTACGTTCTTAGTAAATCTCCTAAATAAATTCCTCAACTTTATGAAAGGTAACTTAAAACAAAAATGTTGTCGGTTAACTTTTCCAATTCGGGAATCAATGACCGTTTAACCAATCACAAGTTTGTGATTTTCTTGTAGTTAACCTTCTCCTAATCCTGTTTTCTACAACTCTCCATCAAACCTTGATGGTTTGTTTTTCCTCCATATCCATATTTTCATCTAATCCTAGTATGGGATATATCGGGTGGCCTTCTTACCTCTCTTTCTTTCTTTTAATGTTATATTTTTATTAACCCTATTTCCGATGTGGGTTTTCCACAAAGGTATTTTCTCTTTTCAACCTTTTATTTTCAAAGAAAAAATTCAAATTGCGGGGACGAAATTTATTGAAGGAGGGGAGAATGTAACACCCCGAGCTTCCACGATACGCTTCTCCTTCAATAATGCAATAGCTTGCATTGTGCGCAAGTTCAAGATTCTAACGCACAACGGCCAATCAAAGTAGCCGTTATGAATAGTAATACCCACTTTTTAAAATTATATAAATTTTATATTTCAAAATGGACTTCATTTTTGTATTCATAATATCGAAATTAGCCTATGTTGAATTTTTGGTATTTTTCTAAGAACTTCCAATTTTAATAAATAGTGAAAAATACTTAAAAACAAATTTTTTAATCAAAATAATTTATAATGATAAATTATACTATTTAGTGGTTTTAAAGTATAACTAGAATATATTTTTACCATTTTATCTAGTGGTGGTCATTAGAATTAATTTAACATTGAAATTGGACATGAACAATTGTCAATCGTTTGATAAATATTGTTTCTTAAAAACACGCTATTTGTAGTGACAACGGGAATTAATTATAAAATTAATTAATTCACCTTATATGTTTGGAATTTTGTAAAATAGACATCATTTTTTATTTCAGAATATCAATTATAGCTTAGGGTGAAATTTTGGCATTGTTCTGAAAAACTTCATTTTTTGATGAATAGTGAAACCACTAAGTGGTAGTTAAAATACTGATTTTTCATTTAAATGAAACATTTCCACTTATGTGATTTAATTTTCAAAAATCCTACATACATGGTTGTCATTAAGAAGTAAAATGGGATTAAAATAATTTTTTGGTGAATAGTAAATTTTATGTTTAATTAATCGCGATTAAGGGTAATTAGTGAAATTTAAGGTAAAAATGATATTACAAAAATATGAAAATACCTATAAGCTTATCCTACCCCTATTTGATGAGTCATGGACGACCAATAAAATCCATGGGTCAACTTGGGGACCCCATGGAGCCACTTAGGTAGGAAAATGACATTAAAAAGTTTTTATTTAATGTTAAAATAAAAATGTCACAAACATAAAGTCTTTTACTAAAAATTTTTTTAAATGGGGTTAAAAAGTCATATTTGTGACTATAAATGTTAATTAGAAAGATAAAAAGATTTCCTACATCATGATAGTTGTTTTAAAATTTTTAGACATTAAATAAATTAAAATCTTTATGACACAATGATGATGCAGCGATTACCTCATTAATTAATGATTTAAATAAAATGAAAAGATAATATAAAATATAAGGCTTACACTTGTCAAAATCCTATTGTATGAGTATCTTTAGAACCCTTATCACCTTATACTCGAAAAATATCATTGTGTGACCTTTATAATCTGAAAATAATTTCAATCTTTCCAAGAGTGCCCCTTCTCTCCTCTTATAAAAGGCCCCCACCTCAACCACCTTATTCACACCATCAAGCCATTTGTCTCGGACAACCTCTGCCCAAATACTCTCTCAACTTCCCTCTCTTACACCTAGAATCCTCACTTTGGGCAGAATTCATCCCAAGGAAGCCTTTGGCTAAAAAAAACAGTTACCCGATTTTAAGTTAATGTCTTCTCTTTTGTTATTTTGTATTATTTTGCTTCACCCACCCCTTAAACTCTTTTTATTCATTTATTTTGAAACAAAACCAGTATCTTCAATATACTAGAATGTTTTTATAAGAATTATTCGAGCTACAGTTACACACACCAACATCTAATGGTTAAAGAACATACTGTTTCTTTGGATGGAGAATTTCTGCCTCACGAAACGATGATTGTTCAACACTCAGATAACACCTTAAATGGTGTCCATTAAGATGTCAATATATTTATATATGATATATAATATTTATATTTTTTAATTAAGCTTATGTATTTTTCATTTATTTCATAACTTTATGGTTTCCATTATGGGTAAATGTAATTTTTTCATTTTAGGAAGTGCGGACTACCGCCCCCTCAAAGTGATTTGAATCGTTAATGACATATGTGTGATGTATAAAAGATGGAGTAAATGGTATTATATATTATATTATACTGGAATTATAATATACCATTATATAATTATGATCTCATTCCATTAAATATGAAATAGAAATGAAAGTAGCGTTCATGCGTACGTACGGCTTACCGTCTCCATGAACGGTGCATTTCATTTGTTACCTATAAATGTTACGTAATATTATGAATGAATGTATATACTAGATATATATGATATATATGATATCTACATCATGAATATAATTATGTAGATAATGGATATTCTACCACATAAACAACTTGTAATTAGAAGAAGTTTATTGTTGACTCAAGTACCAAATATCGACAAAACGACTGTTATTAACTTAGATAATTACATAGTGTTAATAACATGGTAATAAGTGATATAAAAGGAATAATGAACATGAAAAAGGGTCTTAAGCAAGTATATATTAACTATAGTTTATTATTCAGGAGGTTAAAGAACGGTCGAGTCAAGTCGGACACAAGGTAAGGAAACTTCTTAACCCAATTTCTGTTCTTTGGGTTAATCTCTTACTTTCAAATTATGTCATGATATTATTATGTCCTATCTGGTATTTTTACTTTCTTTATGTGTACATATAGTGAATACACATAATAGATATATTTTATTTAAAAAAATGATCTTTTTAAGGACCTCGTCTCAATCTCTTTTCATTGAGGCATATTTTGTTTTATACACAAATTTTTTCTATACGGTGTATAAACCCCTTTGACTTTTACATTTATGCAAATGGAATATTTTTATATGATGTGTTTTACTAAACAACAAAAAGTAATTATTTTATTGTCATACGTATGCGGCAAACAACAACTTTTCCGCCGTCGTGACCATTATTTGAGTTTCGACTTCCTCTATAAGCCATAACATTTTTTAAATGAAAAATAAATACAACGTTTTAATTTTCTTTTATTTTGGTATTGAAAATGGTTTTGATATTGTTTTTATTATATCAATGTGTTGTATTGATATCTTTTGATTTAAATGTGGAAATTTGATGTTTACTTTATCAATGTTTTATGTGATACGATTATGTTATGGTTTATGATATGTTTAAACCTATTCATATGAGGAATTCATTGGACTTAATAAGGGACGGGTGGAGCCCGATATAGCTCCTTGATGCATCGGAAGGTCTCATGAGACAAAATAGTGTCTTGGCAAGAGGCCTTGACAAAATCTTATTTGTATTCTTTGCATGAGGCCTTGGATACATGGTTATGATAGTCTGGCATTATGCATTCCATCATTATGAAAGTGGTTATTGATATTTCATGTGATTATTTGACTAGTAGAATATCCATGTGAGTAAGTAAATGGAATTATTTAATTTTTTTTGCCATATTATGCTGAAGTTCAAGTTTAAAAAGGATTTTGTTTTAGTTATAGATTGCCTTAAATGTTAATTTTTATTTGTGAAATCTTCCGCAATATTTTTATCCTTACTGAGCATCTGAGCTCACCCCTTTCAATGTTTTATTATTCCCAGGATGTGAAGAAATATTTTATGACTGACCTATAGGGATAGTCTGAAGGGGATGAAAGTGTTGACTATGGAGACTATATTATTGTGAATTTTCACTTTATGATGTAATCTAACATTTATGAATGTATCTAGTGTTTCCAAGGATACTAAACTAATCGGTCTTTCGAGACTTCATCTTTTTTGATCATGCCAACGTTACTCAATAATGCACCGACTCTGGGTAACTGGGGTCGGGGTGTTACATCATTCATGAGATTATTTAACTAGGATTTAATGGTGAACGTAGTCTTAACCCAAGTTTTAAAACTCCTTCATTAATTTTTAACTCTACGGGTTTCCATTTTATTATATCTTTTACCTTATTCTAAATTCCAACGTAATTAATTTGATCATAATTTATCTTTTTCAGAAGGGAAGTTTGATTAGAATTTTATGAAGTAATTCATGATTTCCTTTCATTTGTGATTCCCATGTCCATACTTTTCCAGTATAAGATTATTAGATCCTTCTCCATTCTCATCAATGATAATAATTTTGGAACCAATCTATATAGATCATATTAAACTATATTTTATTTCTCATGATGGTAGTGGTTTGAGAAATTATAGTCCTTAATCATATCAAATAATCTTTTTTATTACATATTCATCCATTTATGTGTTAGTATATAGTTTAGGTACTTATGATCAGTATATATTTTTCAGTTCTCCCCAAAGATACAATGACTACATATTTTCGAATGTAAGATTACTAAAATCAACACAAGATCATGAATTGTGTAAATATATTCATAGACTATCAATTTTATTGATGTATAGGCTATCATATTTTAATTTTTCATTAACATATAGACTAACACCTTCTTTATAGTATTGTTGTATACTATGAAATGTTCCCAACTTATGGGTAGCATTACTACTGGTTTAGTGATAATCCTTGTTTTAAAATCCTTGAATCTCTCTTCACATTCATTATTCTAATAAACCTTCACCCCATTCTCATTAAGTTTTCATAGAATGATTTAATTTAGTGATAAATTTATCACATATCAATGAGGGTACCCTAGGTAATCTATGGAATCTATGAATTTATATCATTTATGGTGGCCTCAACCACCCATCAATTTATTATACATTTTAATGGCACTAAAATAGCCATTAATTGTGATAATATACCTTAATAATGATACTTACTTCAACTAGAACTCATATTTACTGTACTTTTCATAATTATTATCCTTTTATATGGTCCTTAACATAGTTCTCAGATGATCATCATGCTCCTCCTTAATGTTTTAGTGTAAGAGAATATTTTTATAATGACTAAAATAAATTTATCAAGGTAATATATAAGAAATATATTCATTAATTTCTCGAACATTTCTCGATAATTAATGTGTTTGAATGGAATTTCTATGACCTCATAGTTCTCATACTTTTTATTGAAATCATCCTTGAAGATATCCTCACTCATTACCCTTACTTGATAATACCCTGACTAAAGGTCCACCTTGAAAGAGTATTGGGATCCATATAGTTTAACAAACAAGTCACCAATCTATGGAAGATGAAACTTTTTATTTATCATGATCTTATTGATCTCATGATAATCATTGAAAAGATACATTGACCCATACTTCTTCTTGACAAGGATGACTAGTGAACCCCTAGGTGAAGCATGTGGGAGTATGAACCATTTATCAATATTATCCTATAGATGTTTCATCACCTCCTCACGTTCCAAAATATCTATTATTTATATAGTCATGGATAATGTAAATTTACCATGTATAATATTGATTTAAAATCCTTCCTCACGGCTAGGAGGAAGAATATATAATTCATCAAGAAACACATAACTATATTCACTCCCAATGTGCACTTCTTCAATTATGATATTTCCATTATACATAATCCTTTTTGTTAGATATGTTTTTTAGAGGGAAATAATAATCATGTACAAGATGTTGTTTTAAAAAAAATTAATATTCATCCATGTATTTTTACCGAATCATGGGATGAATCGTGAATCATAGAGTTGTTTACCTCTCAAAGAGATTTATTTTATCTCAATATACTAGAAGCTAATTCATACCTAAAATTGCATGAAATTGTACCCAAGTGATCATCACAAGGTTAGATAAGAATTTTAGACCACAAATTTTGAAAGGGGATGATATGTATACTTTGGATGCAATAATTTACTAATTTTTCATTTTCACCTATAGCTATATTTACATTATTTTTTGGTGGTATTGGAATAGTTATACTAATATTACAAGATATGAAAGAATTCATAGAAATAGAATAAAATATTATGGTCACAATTCATGATTTAATAACTAGCATACATGTCAACACTTAGTTTTTGAGACCCAACTCAGCTAATGTAATAGAAAATTATTTCCATTTTTAACATGGCAGTTGTTGCAGTTGATTTCCACAAACACCCATAACTTACTGAATTGGTTTGAAAAGTTGAATTTTTCCTTATATTTTAAATATTGGAAAACATTGAGTGTTAACTGTATAATTCCTCACATAAATTACATAGGCGGGGTTTTCCCTTTGATAAAATATAGCTATGTTTCATACCATAACGCTCTTAAATCATTTCTTCATCCACTTTAATCAATTTTTTGGGTCCTTTACACACTTTTGACATGTGGGATGTTGAAATTTATTACAAATGTCAAATTTTTTCCTTTTTACAATTATAATAAAACTCCACTTTCCTCTTATTATCTCTATTATACCCATGAGATTATCTGGTCTCAATTCTACATTTAAAGGCACACCCATAAATTTCCTCATATTTCTCAACGTATCAAATCCCCATGGATTTTTTAGACTAGTTTTATCCCACTAAATAAGAATATACATTTTCATTCTGGTGTAATGAAAAATCCATAGGTGTTTCGTAATAGTTTTTTAGGCTTTCCCCATATTCTCACATGGATTAGTATTTTTTTATTATAGGAAATAAAATAAATTTTCATATAAATTTGGAGAGTTTGGGGAAAATATTTTTCGATAAACATTTTAATTAATTCTAACCAAACAATACATTTGATCTCTTCCATGGTATTTGTATTCTTGATCAATATCCACCACTAATTATAATATCCCTCTATATGATAAATATTCAGTAAAACCTTCTCTCTCTCTTAGAGAATTGAAGGAGAGATAAGATCTTGTCAATAGAGTTGATCAATTTTTCTAGGATTACGGGATCAGATGATCTAATGTAATTTGGAGGCATCTGTCACATAAAGGTCTCAATATTAACTTGATATTTCTTATGGGGATTTAGGATTTACATTTTATTTATGTGTTTAATTATAGCCTAAGTCAACTGAGAGAGTATCATCACAAAGTTCTTGATTCCAACTCCCATTAGTTTGGGAATCTCATATGGCATGCAATCACATTTCCCTTCACATCAGTTGTTTACATGGTTCCTCCTACTTCTTGAAAATTTCTAGAATAATGGTTAAATTATAGAAGAATATTTTTAAACAATTAAAAACAAAAAATATTATTAATTACCATTTATGGGATAACTTTTTAATTAAATGTATTCCCTTAACATATGAATTTATAGGCTTTAATCTATGTTATCCATGACTTGTTTTCAAAAATTTAAATTTATGGGAATTTTTCTTCACAAAATAATGGTTCATAATGATCTTCTGAATTTACTGAATAATATCCTCAGGGATCTTCAAACTAAGTGTGTGTTAAGGCATGTTTTAGTGCACTAGTTCATGATCGAGTCTATCTCAATGCGATGTTTTCTGGGTGTTACCACTATGTACATCTATGCTATATCCACAAGAACTTATATAATATATACTTGGATGTATTTTCTTGGAAACAATTTACTCTATAATTTACCAAAATTTAAGGATATATTCTTATTTTTAGTCTTATACCTATGTCTTTCACTAGATATTTCTAATCATAATCCCAACAATAACTAAAATTTACTCTGATACCGAATATGAAACCCTATCAATTTATTACAAAATAAATATTGATTTATTACATATGGTTACACATAATACAAATTGGAAGATCAATATCTAAAATTTCTTCAAGAATTATGTATGTCAAACAAAAACTTAAAACAGGGGGTACATCTACATTATTTAAAACTTCCTTAACATGATCATAATATTCAATCGTACTACAAACTGCATGGGATAACCTGCAAACATACATAGAAAGGTTTGAGATATAAAGACCAGTAAGGGAATGAACATGGAATAATATGAAAAACATATTACATGTTAGAGAATAAGAATTTCAATTGAACATAAAATGTGTAAAAAACATGAACATGAAAAATAATTCTAGATAAATCCTGATAACATAAAGGAAACATGGAAATATAGAAACAACATTAAACATGAAATCATAGCATTAGGAATCATTAATTGAAAATACATCATAAAATAGTGTAAAAATTACTATGACAAATTAGGTTTATTCCCTAATACCTTGGAATATGTCTCAAGAGACTAAAATATTACCCCATGCATTGGAGTGGAATATAATTATGGTTTCACCCCTCACTTTAATATCCTATACATGCATAAATGTGACACAAAAAAACATCAAACATTGATTAATATTTCATAATATTTAATACCAAGAATTCAAATTGTGGAATAAAAACATAAAAACCCACAATTAATTGAATAAATTTATGTCGAGGTGAATACCATGGAGTGGAAATAGAGATGGTAATCATAATAAAAAAACATAGCATGAATAAATCATAGTGAAAATTTGGTTTCATAATGGTCATACATAAATATTCATAAAAGTGTATAGTGAGATTTAAATTTGAATATCAACATTTCTAAACAAAATTTATAGTAATAGGTACATGAAAAAACATATTCCATAAATTGTAATTGAAAATAAAAGACATAAATGAAGATGATGATTGAATAAATAGGAGAAGTAAAGTATCCATTACAATGAGAAAATGATTCCAAAATCTTGAAAGGAGCTTCTAGAGAGCTTCGGGAACATTTTAAGGATTATATAGATGGTAAGGCTAAGAAATTACGTGATCCATGGGTTTTCAGTGAAAATATGGGGATAATGGACGGTTTTATAAAGAGAAATGGAGGGGAGTTGTATAATATTTTCCAAAGACAAGTTTTGGACTCTATATTATAAAGTAATAAAAACCACAACCATCACACAGTTTTACCCAATTTTTCATCCAATTAGGATTGGTTTTTATTATTTTATATGTCCAAGGACCGAACATATTAAAATATTTCCCTTAGTGATGTGGAAGTGAGTCATTTTCGTAAATAAATTGTTTTAAATCCTTAAAATATATTACAATTTTTGGAGAATTTTAGTAGGAATTATAAAATAAATAAAATTAACTAAAATTAGAATTATCAGAAATGGAAAACATATATTTGGTCTTGGAAACCATTTATAGCATTTATAAAAAAAATGTTGTCTCCTTGTGATGTAATAATACACATTGTATATCAATATCGTATTTAATTTTTACCAAAAAAATAAATTGTATCCTCAATTTGAGAAGAAATTACCATTGGATAATTTATATTTTATAATTCTAAAAATAATATTTTTTAATCCAAATATTTCAATGAATAGTTGAATTAAAACATTGTAACCAAGACTTCACAATTTTTTAGAAATGTTAGGTTTTTTAAAATAAAAGTTTTCATAACCGTATCGAAATTACAAGTGAATTCATAAAAAATATATGATAATTTATACTTTGTAAAACAAATTTAATAATAATATATTATTAAAAAACAATTTATTTCAATAGTCCACTGAATCATCAAAATAAATGTCTTAATTGAAAATGAATATTGACCAAAAATATAGTTTCTGTATTATTTGATAAAAAACATTTAAAAGTACCAATGATAAGAAGTAAATATAACCATTATTTTTTTGAAATAAAAAATAAATATGTATATTATTATGTTTATAATACATATCCCTTTATTACAATAGAAAATTCTCAGTGGGTAAGTTGTATGAAGTTGATACTTTCGCGACGTGGATCAACATAAGTTGATTGGGATGTGATCTCAATGAGATTTAAGTTCTCCCATAAGTGGTTTTTCTTTTGTTTTAGTTATTGGATATTGGATTTGTATTGGTAAATTAAAAATCACAGTGATTATATATCCATTGGCTGCTACGATAAATGGGCTTCATGGGGAATGATCCCACTAGTTGATTGTAAGACTTTCTTTGTCTCTCTCAATTAGATTTTCTAAAACTATTTATTTATACTAATAGTGTGGTAACTTTTCAATGCCTATATTCTCTACAATTGTGATGCTTAAGGGTCTTATAAATCCAATATTATATCATAAAACCAGTGAATTGTATGAGTTTTTCATAACCATAACACACAACAAGACATGTAATTCAACCACAAATAGAATTTTATTGATATAGTTTCAGATCATTGTATATATAAATATAATATAATGTTTTCTATAAAATTAGACTACTTTATAATAAAAATTTATAAGTTTCTTCGAAAGGAGAGTGGAAATACTAGATCTTTGTTACATTACATGATCACTTTTGAATTTCGGTTTTGAAAATTATTTTTTAGGTTTGGTCTTTATGTTTATCTTATTTTAATGACTTCATTATGAAAATATGTATATATATATATATATAATGTTCTAACATCTTGTTCTATAATGTATTAGGACATTATTACATCATTAATGGTGTTATTTATGATACACTAGTTATGTTGAAAACTGTATTCTTACGACTCACCAAAAAATTATTGTATTTAGGAGAAATAAAAAAAATCAACCATAGAAAATTTTGACATGATTATTTCAAAAATGATTTTTTATCAAAAAAATTTTCTATAATAGGTAATTTTAATTTTAATAAATTTTTTATGAAATAATTTAATATTGGTTTTATTAAAATGTGTTTATATTTTCATTGTATTTTTTAATCATGATATTAATTTTTTGAATTATAGTATTTAAATTCACATAATATAATCCTAAAAAAATTATTTATATAACAATGTATTATTTTCAAGTAAAATTATAATTCCAATGGTCTTGTTACTATTCCCAAATGCCGAGTTACTAATCCCAATGATTGGGTAACTATTATATAGGTCACAATACCTTCTATATATACTACTCCATTATATCACTAAATATTCCATAAAATTCCCTCCAATGTTATATATTTTTATTTTACAATATGTTGATTGTTTTACTAATATTTTTCTTCATTTCTATGTTGTTGGCCATGGGGGTGATAATCTTTTCATATTGGGGGGATCCATATTTTTCCATTTTAGATTTTCTATTTTATAGTTGTTTCAAAATAGAAATGTTTGTAATTTTAATTGTTCTCATAGCTGAAAATGAAATGATCATTATTAATTAAATAATTATTTTATTGGTTTCAAAATATTTTTTATCTGTGTAATTTTATATAATATCATAAATTACACATTTATTATGGAAACTAATAATACACATCAACAATGATTCATTGTAGTATTTAATTCTGTATAGGGATTCATTTGGTGGAATATGAATTCTTAAGTAAAAGATATTATTATATGGGATCTCTACCAATGTAATATATTGATCCCATCATCCTTTAATTTCCATAAATAAATATCTCACCATTTATTATAGTCATCGAAGAGTCTTATCATATTGTTCATCGTTGTAGTGATGACAGTCCATAATGATGTTCAATGTTTTTAATGAATATTGAATAATTTTATAAAACATTTATGTAAACCACAAATATCGATCATATACTATTTATAGAGGTGTTCCATGAAGCTTATATACCTCTTTGATGTATATATTTACATGTTTATTGACTGATAATTTCTATTTTATGTCAATAAAATGAACACTATTTGTAAAAATATCCACAACAACCTATTTGGAATTATTTTATATGTATATAGAAGTATAGTGATAGAATACATGATTATGGTCTCCCATTTCAATATATGTATGGGTAATGATTGCATCATCCCCTTGTAATTTTAAACTTTATTCATTCACTTATTTACATAATATGAACTTCGATGTATATTCCGCTATATCTTTCATCATATTTTCCCACCATTATAGATCTTAGAGATCTCTAAACATCATTGTTCACCTAGGGTGGAAAGAAAATATTTAACTATGGACGTCATTCAATATATCCTTATTTAACAAAAGTTAAAATGTTGTTTATATTACTATCCCAAATATCATGAATCATTCTTAATTAACGTTGAAATATGTGGATTTACCCTTTATAATATCATCCATGTTCCTTTTTATCTTCACATTTTCACTTTGATCATTCTTTATCTATTATGAAATTTATAATTGATAAATCATTTGGGAATGGTAGGATGTGGTTAATTTATTATTCATATGTTTAACCTCTATTTGTCTAATGTGATTATATCCTTTTCAATCTTTATTGTGGATAATGTTATAGGATCTTTTTTACTTTGAACATCTGTCGCATTATTTTTCATTATATTATGGCGGTGAATATACAATTATGAGACTTTGAACATCTCTATACATATTTTTCGGTATATATTGATCTATTTACAGATAAATCTATATTCATTAGACTCTTTTAATTTGTATATATTTCATATATCTCCACATAGAGAAAATGGATCCAAATAATCATGGAAAACATCACTACATCAAATTTAAAAACATGATTCAAATTGTTTGGCTCATGGAGTTTTAATTCTCATGATTTCTAGTATATCATTTAATCATTTTGACGACTATACAAAAGATTCCTTAAGACATCAAAATATACCTCAAACCTTTATCCACTTAAAGAGAGTGTGAGTATAAGTGTAGTGATTAGCCTTTTTTTAGTTCCATGAAGCTTTACTCATATTCTTCCATCCAAACATTATGTACCATATTCGATTTTGACTTAGTTAGTGGGAAAGATATTTATGCGAAAATTCTAATAAAGCATTGATAATACTTACTTAAACCATGAAAGGTATGTATCTTTGTAACACATGTGTGTATCGACCATTACTTAATCATATGTTTGTTTTAAGGACATAAATAATTCCCCTTTATTATGATAGCATACCCCTTTAATGTTAATTGCAATATCCAAAAATAAAATTTAATAAACATAAAATTTGAATTATTCATCATTAATGTAGATTAAACAATAAATATATGGTACCTGAGTTCTTCTTTAAATAGTAAGAATACAATAATGTCATCAACCAAGACAATGATAAATGTATTAGAATAGTCTCTAAATAATCCATTCATAATGTCCATAAAGATTAATGTGGAATTTATCCACATGAATGAAATCACTATGAACTCATAGTGTCAATATTATGTATAAAAGGTCGTCTTTTTTATAAATTATTTTTCAACTTTATATGAATATACCTGTAACAAAAATATACCTCTGATAATCACTAAACTCCTTAAATTTGGTTAAACAATTTATGAATCCTCTATAGTGGATACCTATTCTTTATGGTGATCTGATTGAGCATCATGTTTTCAATGCCCAATTGTATTGATCCATCACACTTCTTGAAAAAGAGAACTAATGAACCTCATAGTCATATTCTAGTAAATATAAAATATTTATCAAAAATCTTTATCTAGTTTCTTCTTCAACTCCTCTAATTCTATCAGGGATATCCTAGAGGATCTCATTGATATAGGTGTAGCTCTAGGTATATTATATTAATAACTACAATATATAATCTTGGTTAAGGCCAGGAAAAATATTTTGTAACATGTGTTCATATACTCCCTCAATGTTGTCATCTCCTCAAGGATAATTCATACCTTTGACTCTGCCATTTGAGAAATCTATTATTTTTTATGGAGAATATATACCTACATCACTAAGTAATCTTATAAAGGAGATTCATAAACTTCATTTCATCTATATAGGAGAATATAATGGTTCTAAATAAATAATTATAGTTCATTTTCCCAATAGTTGAATCCATATAAATATAATGATATCTAATCCTTGAATTTTATAAAATTTAATTGTAAAAAATGATGTGTTATGTTATTTTCTAGAATATTATTTTCATAGAAAATAATTAAAAAAGTGTTTTTCACATGGATTGTACTGATTAAACAACTATATTTTCACAGATATATCTATTTCAAGGTATTGTGGAGGTGAATTAATAGTTATAACAAACATGTAGGCTATAAAAAAGTGTAGAACCTGGATCAATGAGAAAAGGTTCCATTGTTTATAGAGTTGTAAGTGTGCCTTTTAAAACTTCAATTGCATTCTGTACATTAGTGATGGATTCAAATTAAACAGAAAATATTTCACTTCTTTTATGTGGTTAATGTTATTGATTCCCCTTTATGAACCTTAGATTTTTGCACCAGCCTTCACAGTTCCCTTTCTTCTTACAATTCAAGAAATTGAATTATGGGTTGTCCATTAATTCACTCTATAATTTTGATATCTTTCATCATTTATAATAGACATTCATGATCTTGATTACCCTATCTATCAAACATAAATCATTTACTCATTCTGATTATAAAATTTCCATGGTTTTTATTTCCACATATTTGACAAGTGGGAGTTTTTTTCTCAGTGACTCCTTTATCATTTGATCTTATAGTGTGAAACTACATCCTTCATTTCTTATCTCCATCTCTATGGGAACATTTTCCATATCCCATATATATATTGATAGCACATGTGAATACTTGTTAAAAATTATTAAAGTGATTTATATCTAGATATTTTTAAGGGTTTTCTTTTACAAAACTAATGAATTTATTTATATTTCTGTCATTATTGATCAAATTCGAGGGATAATTTTCATGCCTTTTAAAAATGTTATAAATTTTTTTAATATATTCACTCTCCATTTTATTAATCACAGTAAAATCACCCTCAATATCAATAAGAATAGTTTTTTAAAATATTTATTCTTAAATATATTTATAATCACTCCCCAATCCATATATTACACTTCATCCTTCAGCTATGTATTCTTGATAAATTTACACCATTCATCAGTTTCTCCTTATAAATAAATGGTAGATATTGTAATTTTCCATTCATATAACAATAAATAATGGAATGAAATTTTCTATTGATTTAAACCATTTTTTCAAAACCACTATATAAGAAGATCCAATAAATTTCAGTGTCTATTTTCAAATAATTGAATTGATTGGTACACAAAGTATTTTTTATTATTCATAAAATAGGTCAATTGGTTAGAAAAAACCATTAATTATTTATACCCACCTCACATTTTATTAGTAATTTCATTTAAAATATCTTTATATTTTACATCACATGGTTTATTGGTCTTCATTCTTCTGTTACCCGCAATTTCATAAAATATAAAAGGTTGGAATTTAAATTTGTCAAAAAATTAAGTATTAATAACATATTTAAAATTTAAAATAAATTTTAAATTATTACTTTATGGGATCCATATAAATATTCTATGTTTTATTTTACTAACCCAATTCATAAAATAACAAATATTGGCTTCTAGGATCATATACATTAATATTTTTTTTCTTTAAAAAAATACTTACATTATCTATATTTCCTTCTTAATGGTATGTAATGAGAATGTGATTAATAAAAACATATCCCATAGTATTGGGAAACTATGAGTGTGGTTATTCCCATTTGTTTTACATCGAGTGGTGATTGAGTAATTCCCAATCAAACTTTTATTAGGATTATTACCCCTTGGTAAATTTTTTCCAGATACTACATCCACTTTTAGTTTCATGACTAATATTTAATATCTAAAAAGTCACACACTCTATACATGACCATAATTATATGATATTTTTCTGATATATAGACTTATCCATTTGAGTTTCAAAAAATAATCTAGTTATTGTTTCTATAAATAAATAAAACATTATTTGATGAAAACAATAACAAACTGAATTTTCATAAATTATTGATACATTTTTTAGTTAAAAAATATTATTATAAAACCTTATATAATTAATCGGATTATTATCTTGGTAGTACAAAATATTTATACATTAAATATTAATTTTTTTTAAATCCATCAGCCCAATATAATTAGATTTCAAATTCCCATTAGTAAACATAATTACATAAGGATAGACATAAATGAAAAGGTGAGATAAAATCCCATTATGGGGAAGAATATAATAGAATGAACATGAGACATAAAATAATATAGTATGTGGGTGAGCATAATTATCATCATCATATCATATGAAAGGGATAATCCTTTAACGATTTGCGGTAATTTGAAAATGATGTATAATACTTCATATGCATATTAATGAAATATCATATCATTTTGGTTAAATCAAAAAAAAAGATTTGAATAATTCTATTACCATATTCCCTTATAACATATGTGCACAAAATAAAATTTCATAAAATGTGAACAAACCTAGCATCGTGTTCACAAATAATACACGAAACTTCATGTGATATATCACATATCTCAGTGCATTAGAGGGGTATATAATTGTAGGACCACTCATCACATCACATCATAATATCCTAAAAATAATAAACGAAAAATGGAAAGCAACCATATCATAATCGTAAAAAATAAATTTACCCAATAAAAATACTGGGATTCATAAATATTTCATAAGACATAATTTAATGAATAACCTTGTGGGTTTTTATACAAAAAGGGAGAACAATTTCTCCCATAGTTGAAAAATAAGATATGGCCAAAATTCAATAGGCATGGACTTGATGAACCATGGTGGAGGAAACATATAACCATGATAAAAAAACATGACCATGACTATAATGTAGTTATAGCTAGGGGAAAATCTGATTATGGGGATATCCTAGCCCACACACTCCTATGAAAAAAAATAATGTCATAGTAAGGTAATGAGAAATGTCTACAACCATGGTCCACATGGATAATTTTTGTAGTCATGTCTTAGGAAACTACAACCATGGAAAACATGGACAAGGGAAATAGGTTTCGGTACCCAATGAAATTTCATTTTCGTAAATATAAAATAATTATAAAAATATAAATAAATATAAATAAATATAAATATATGTATATGTATATATAAAAATGTTCTTATAATTACACATATAGTCTATTGAAGGTTTGTCTAAGGTGTTACATGAATTATTGAACAAGTCATGGGATCTAATCCCACCATTCTGTTTATTTTTCTAAAGGATAGGGCCTTGGTGAGGACCATGGATTGATCCACCTAGGTCCATGATCAGACCTTGTCATGTTAGGCCCTATGGACACTGTTGTGAACCATGCTTATAGGGTTCCCCATAATACGCTATATCCATTTTCTTTCCCCATGGATATATCTCTATATCCTATAGTTTAGGTATGTGGTTTATACCTACACTGATAGACTCCAATCGTAGCATAACCATAGGTAAAACATATATCCATGGTATCAACTTACCTACCTCGTGGCTATATAGTATTTTTTCACTATTTTTTAGATGCTAAATATTGGGGTAAATCGATTATTGTTCACGGTTTGAAGATCAACCTACTCAAGAGGACTCATTGAGATCTTTTGGAAAATAATTTCTTTGGAAAAAATGTTAAAATTGGGATAGGAATTATCTCAAAATAGAATAATAATATATACCTATGAATGAAAAATGGAAATAATTGAAAATTTTATTAAAATGTATTTTAAATAAATATGTTAATAATAATGAAAAAATGGTGTTGAACCTAAAAGAAATGGGTTGGTTTAAATATTCCCCTGAATATAGATCCCATTTTATTTGGTTTCCCTAAAATCTCTTGTATAATAATTTTTTTTATTAAAACATGAATCTATATGTGAATTAGTTTATTTTGATAAATAATTTTCATTTAAAATCAAATGAATTTTTTTAATACTATTTCATCTAAAAATATAATAGCGTAAAGCCATGTTTAATTTTAAATCATCTCATTTTGTTTTGAATTCATGATTTTGATTAATTATAATTCATCATTTTTTCAAATTATATACATAAGATTAAAATAAATTTGAGAAATATATATTATATAATCTACACTAACTAACCATGTGGGAACTAATATGTAAATACTTGAGATTTTCCCCAATATCAGATGAAACCAACCATTAACGACATATTTCAAAATAGAAGAGATACTATATGATACAAATTTGTTAAACTAGAAATACCATTTCCAAATTATCATTAATATTATATGAACACATTGATTATATTCTTTCATAAGGTATGAAAAAGAAAATTGATTGTGATTGTATAAATTAAAAGATATAAAAGATTGTGAATGAGAATTGGGGTGTCCTCTTCACTGTGGATTTACTCCTACTCTAAAGACAAAATGTATTAGGGTTGAGTGACTCCATAATGTTTACTAGGTTACTATGATACTTAGGAGAGAGTAATGTGTGTTCTTTGGGTTTTAATAGTGGATAGTAAGTTATATTTCAAGAGAGAGGATACGAGGGATTTTTAATTGACGAGAGAGGTATTCTTGGGTTATCATATTAATTATTTTATTATATAGTACAAAGAATTTTTAATATCAATGTTTATCATATAATGTCTTGGTTTATTATTTAAAAGGGAGGGTTATTTTTCTTTGAATCCAAGGTGAAACCAAATGAAATTATGGAAACACTTATGAAAAGGTAGGGAATCAATATTAGTTTTTATTATAATAAAATATATCTCAAGTTCCAAAACATCAAACAATGGTTTCAAAGTTTACCATATTGATTTTAAATGAAAAATTCTTATCTTTAAAATAAATTATGGTTCTATAAATTTCTTTATAATTTGTTTATTCATTCTTACATCATTTGGATTCAATATAAGTTTCAATATTTGAAAAAATATATTTTTTTTAAATTCAACCAAAAGAATATAAAAATATATAAATAACTATAACATAATTAATATGTACCCATTCAAAAAATTACATTAATATTTTCAATAAAATGACTTAAACATGGTAAATTTAATTTTTAAATAAAATCATTACATTTTAAAAGTACCTATTTTGTTAAAAAGTAATTATAATATTCAGAAAAATGGCATATGAGTTCCTAAAATAAATATACACAACTAACTAATGTAACGTAAAACAAATTTATGAAAATAAAAATTATTTAAAACATTTTAAATTTTCATTATTAAATATATTTTAATGAGGATAAATCATATATCTTTCACCAAAAATAAAAGTTTTCTTTAATTATATTAAAATATTATTGTACGTAACACTTATATATAACTGATTGTAATATAAATTAAATTAATATATTGATTTTCCTCTATTTATTATTTTTTCTTGTGTTTTATACTATATTTCATTATAATATATGTCACATCTGTAACTTTATGGAGAAACCATTATATGAATGTTTGGATCGTCACATTCTTCCCCCATTTTTCAATTTCATCCTCGAAATGTAAACTAATATCATTAATTGAGAATATTTGAGGATGCATATTATTATCACATCCATAAATTTCCATGTTTTCCTTCTGAATTTATGGTTCATCCAAAGCAATTACGAGGTGATCCATATTATTGTGTAGAACATTGTATCTACAAACCAAGATCTTCATAGGTTTTCCCCCATAAGAGAGCTGATACTCCAACTTTACGACTTATCAAATCAATACATTAGAAGTATTAGGAATTTACTTACTCAATATGGATACATTGAACACATCCTGAAATTGATCATGGTTTGGTAAACTGTTATTCAATAGGTGTAGTGTCAAGCCCCATATTCCATTTTAATTTTTCCTGAGACGGTGGCCACAAGACCTCAATTGTGCCTCCTAGAATGATAGAGGATTCCAAAAAACTTTGGGGACTTAAGTTGAGCCCTTGGGAGATATTCATATATATACCAAGAGTAAAAAATCAGTAATATCAAAGAAACAAAAAATATAAAAACCAATGAGAGATATAAATGGAAGTAACACTAGTTAAAAATTCAAGCCAATGGAAGAATATGTGAAATATGAATAATAAAATATACCATATAATTAAAATATCATGGTACCGTAACTATACGAAAATGAACATAAATGAACAGAGCATATATCTATGTAAACATGCTAAAAAATAAACAAAAGGCCAAAAATTACTATTGCTAGAATATTTAGCATAGGCTCGATCCTCTTCCCTCAACTCCATCCAAATAATGTAAATTAAACTTTGGATAATAAATTCATCCCATTTTCTACATATGTAGCCATAATGGCTATGCGGGTACGAATGGAACTCCAATATGGTGTGACATACAATCTCTCTAGGCAAGCACTCGTAGTGTCTATCCCTTACATTTCATGTAATATAAAAAATAATTTCTCTATATTTAATTTAAATTCTATAAAAAAATAAATTTATTGGACTGTGTTCCACTTGGAGACCCATCCAATACATAATTCAACCTAAGCTGGTATGCCTAAACTGATAAACCCTACAATGGTAAAGTGAGTTGGGTAATGTATAAAAATATTGACTATACATAGGATTTTTCTTATCCTTGGAGGACTTTTCCCTATGTTTCCAACATCAATAGATCAATTTTATTTTGAAAATGTTCATTTCCCTTTTCATTAATTCAAGTTGATGGGAAAATAAGAAATTATATTGGGACATTTTGAACCTGTCAATGTAAATCCATAGGGACATGACATATATCGCTCGAGGGGATCATCATATGACTATTCCATCGAGTTCATTCATGGTGTTATAAGGGTGAATTCCCATGTGTAACATTATATATGGTGGGAAAATTTAGGTACTAGCCCCTATGCCTAACCTTGTTACCGCATGTAGGGGCCCAAGTCTCTCTCGAAGCATGGTTCAACAAGCATTTCATCAATCCCATCAGAGGGGTCTCACTTAAGTAACTAGTGTAACTCATTTGGAGGTGAAAAATAAATTACTCTTGCACATCCCAACAATGGAATATCTGATGTTTCCCCTAGTTCATTTAAAAAACATTCATAATTAAAACATTTTTTCATAAGATTTCATCCAATTGGTCCTTAATCTGGCATCACTTGGCTCAAACCTCTATGATTTATTGGTTTTTCCCCCGTTCTACTCCTCATTTTTCTTTTTTTATTTTGTATATCTAGTTTCATAATGAAAATATTTATTATTATATTGAAGGAAAAAAATTAATCATGTTTTGAAAGTGACACCATTTCATAAGATCAATCATTTTCAACATGAACGTCATATTATTCAAGGCCTTTCCATTTTAATGGTTGATTTTAGGCATTAGGATTATCATTTTTCACTAGGCCAACTAATTTAATTCAACAATCACATCTATGGTGGGAGTATAGGGTTTAAAAAATATCTCCTTACCAAATTCAGGTCAAATTAATAACCTAGGGAATTTTTTACGTGATGACAAACCAAAAGGTGTTTGGTCGACTTTGCAAAAAATTAAAAATTAGGTTATAAGGGGTAGAAAACGCCCATTAGGGTGGTATGAATCAAATAAATCAATTTTAGAGGTGATTTCCCACTAAATAGGATCATAATAAATGTGTGAAACCACTTAGAGTAATTTAAATATCTTTTTTGAGGAATCACCACAATAGCATGAAAAGCATCACAATAGAAACAATTATAGAGAAAATTTGAATAAGTGAAAGGCCTATACCACCTACCTTATACCCGTAGATCATCCCTTGCCTAGTTTCATCCTCAGATTTACGATATGCTGAAAAAAATCGATGAAACCGCCAAATTCCATGAAAATGGAGCAAATGTGCCTAAAAACATATAGCATAACAAATGTTATAATTAACTTGAAATATATTAGGTAGGATTTTAAATCTTACCTCAAGATACCTATTGGATATGAGTGTGAATGAATACGAAATTGGATAGAGGATCTACCTTGATTCCATGATTCATGAAGGAGGAGGGTTTCTACATGAGGGATGACAGGGATCCACTGGAGAAATAAGGAATGGGGGACTGAATATTTTATGAAATGTTTAAGAAAGGTAAAGATAATTTTACCATAAAAACCCACAACACATGGTTGGTCTCATAGTTGGATAAATTGTGAACCATCCATGCATCATTATCTACTTAAAAGGGGAACATCGCATTGTTTATTTGATGGTTTATCTAATTATGTGATATTCATGAAAAAACACTATATCAAAAATTAAAGAGGGCTCCCATGGTCATATTCTTCAGGTAACACTATTGTAGAAAAATATTACATCACCATGGTTCTCAATATCAACTTTTGTACAGTTTAGTTAAACTATGTGGTTTGGGGTGAATGGTTTAATTTATCCTCTCAAACACGTCTTTTATTCGCTATTTGGAGATTTGGGCTCCGAATGAACCATGAATGCACTAAAACCCTCATTAAACAATTTACATAACTTAAATAGGGTCGAACAATGTAATTATAACCAAAATTTAATGGTTTGTATGTTAGAGAAATATTGTGACATTACAACCTCCCCTCTTAAATATATCTCATCCCCCGATATCACTTTCCAGGTTAATATAAAATCCTATGGGAATAGTTCTTTCCACTGCACTCATACATCTGTTTCTCACTCCCAGGTCTTTTCCTGTATGTGTATGTACTCCCATAACACCTATACAAGAGTAAATGACCTACCTCAGAGAACTTTCCTACTTTGATCAATGATATGTATTAGATTCTCCTTAAATAATGCATCCACTTTCAGTTATATATCATCAGGGTCAAACGAATAAGACCGGTTGGCATGATATTGTCGAACCTGAGATGTGTGGTAGACGTCATTCATATCATGATGTATTAGAGGTAAGAGTAACCTATAGGCTACCCACCCAAATCTATCCACTATCTGAAAATTTTTGACATATTGAGGTTATAACATACCTTGTCTCAGAATTTTTCTATAACTCATTCTAGGTGATACAGGAAAAAAACACAATTTCCAATCTAGAATACTATAGGTCTATAGATATTTATCATTATTATACTTTTACATGTATTTAGTAGTAGTCTTATGCTTCTGAATTATATGGACCTACTCTGATGTCTCCAAAAACATTATGAGGTCATGGTAGAGGTGACTCTCCCTCCTCTAGCTATCACAGAGGATAATATCAAAAATCTACCATAAATGGACTTATATGGATCCATCTGAATCATTTCATATATAATATTATTGAGGAAAAAAATCATTTGGAGGAATATTTTTTTGTAATGAACCTCCAAAATAAGGGTTAAAAGCCTTTATAATATCCTATAACATCTTTATAGTTTTTTTAGACTACTCATAGGTCTATGGGTGACATGTTATACTCAAGAAAACTTACGAACCCAATACCTTTTCAAACCATTCCAATTTTTTGAAGTAAAGAGTGTTTCTTTGTATGAAATGATAGAATGTGGTACACCTTGATGATATAATGTCTCCCATATGTAAATCCAAACTATCTGATCAATAGATAATGTCTCCCAGATTGGTAGGAAGTGTGAAAACTTATTCATGCTATCGATGATCACCAATACTAGATTACTACCATGTGGGATCTCGAAAAACTCATCACGGAATCCATTCTCACGTTACTCAATTTCCACTCAGGAATGTAGAGAAGCTATAAGAGTCTAGTGGGCCATTGGTGCTATACTTTTACCTAATGAATGGTGGAGCACCGAGTGTTGAAACCTATTTTCTTCCTCTTTGTACCAAGCCACTATTACTGATGGTGGATGTCTCCATAATTCTTGATAAGGACAGGATAAACTACCCATACAGAGTCATGATATTCTAACATCATCTCTTCTCATATGTCTGAAGGTACTCATAGATGCCCATATAAAATCAACTCCTCAATTCTATTAAAAACCCATCATGTAGGTGGGTTCTCTCCTATGATGCTCTCCCTTAATACAAGGACCTCTGAATTGGATAATTTCTTTATCTAAACCTTCTCAATGAGGGAGGATTTCACTACCAGGGATGCTAGTATAGGTTTCCCCTTCTTTTCCTAAACCTCTATATGCATCTCATAAAATAAATACATAATGTGACACCCAGTGAGGGCCTCTATAATGAATTGTGTTTAAGTCTTCATGATAATAGAATTATCTAAAACATTTCACTTTATGGGTTTGTGGGAAATATCAATTTCAAACTATTATAGGAATTCCAAAAAACTATGCTCTCCCATATCCAAGTCTCGCTGAGTGGATTTGTATTTTAGAATTCAGTGGTTTGTGTAAATAACATACCACTCACCCAAAAAGTAGTTCCCCATTGGTCATAGAACATGAACCATGGTTAAATTCTCGAGGTCGTGTATAAAATTATTCCACTCAAGAGTCCTCATCTGGAGAGAACCGTACACAACAACCTAATCACCTTTCCTCATAACTACACTTAGTCTGATTACAGAGTAATTATAGTGAATTGTATATCTTTTTTCTAGATTGTGCAGGATCAGAATAGGAGTTGGGAGAGTCTTCTCTTTGTCCCCTAAAAAATATTTCTCACAATATTCAGTCGAGTTGAACATCACACACACTTTTTAAAGACTATAAGAGTGATTCTAGGAATTATATTTCTTCAATGAATTTCATGTAATAGATAGTCTTCCCTACAAAGCGATGTATTTAAAACACAATCTTGGGATGAACCTAAGAATCCACATTGCTCAACTTATTTATGTAAAA
This sequence comes from Viscum album, assembly GCA_963277665.1. Taxonomy (NCBI): domain Eukaryota; kingdom Viridiplantae; phylum Streptophyta; class Magnoliopsida; order Santalales; family Viscaceae; genus Viscum; species Viscum album. Next base: position 731,340,296 of record OY728166.1, read on the forward strand.
TGATACACATGCCTCAAAAATTATACGACCCAAGAAGTGAACATATTGATCCAAAAGTTTTATTTAATGAGCATCACATATATCTGGTTCTCTGTTAGTGTACTCATCATGATATCAAGATGGTTTTCATAGTCATGTCTGAAGAGAAAGTATAATATCATATATTCTATGAATACTACCATAAATGAATCAAGATATGGCTTAAATAATTGTTTCATCATAGCCATAAAACTGCAGACATGGTTTTCTGACCGAAAAGAATAACCATATACTTGTACAAACCATACCTACTCTAGAACATTTTTATGTGGTATGTCTGATGGCCTCACACAAACCAGATAATATCCTAACCTCAAATAGATCTTAGAGAAAATAGTTTCTCCTTAGATCTGGTCAAAGATCTCATTTATAAGAGATAGTGGATACCTTTTATTCATTTTATTCATGTTTAGTCATCCATAATCCATGAACAATCTAAGGGTTCCATCTTGCTTCTTGGTGTAACTTATTAGTGAACACCATGGTGATGTTTTGAGTCATGTGAAACCCTTGTCCATTAATTCTTCAAGAAGATTATTGATTTCTGGGAGCTTTGTATGTTACATCCTATATAGAGGAATGGAGAGTAGTGTATCACTATGGAAAAAATTGATGGTGAACTCAAAATATATCCCATGAGGCAATAGAGATAAATCATAAAGGAATCAATCTATCAGGAGATCCATGAAATGAGGTAATTCTATGATATGCATACCCTAATTCCACATAAAGAGACTGACCATCTGGTAGTTACTCAACCCAAACCAGTATGATTGTGTCTATCTCAACAATACAAAAGAACTCTTTCCCCATTATGGATATACATGTTTCCTTTATGTGATATAAAAGAAACCCCATGGTGTAAAAAATCCCCCTGGGATTGATATGTCACAAGCCAGTCCATACCGATAATGAATTTAAAGCCAATCATGTCATGAATAAAGATACTCTATAGGAATATGTAACCACAGATCTCAGTTGGAATTATATACATTGGCTTATATCGTCACCCTATACTCCTAACTATATGCTGAGGGTCATAACACCACTGTAGTATTTTCTCAATAATCCCAGAAATCCCATAGTTATAGCTGATAGAAATGAGTGAATTGAACATACCTAATATGGAAGATACTATAATAGATTATACAAGGATGTTTCCTCTAAATATTGACTTCCATAGAATATTATATTCATAAATATGATTAACAGTGTAGATATGTCCTGAACCACATCCCTGGGGTGCGGCCTTAGTAGTCTGTGCAGGCCCAATTTGCTGGTGATGGAAATCGCAAGCCTGACTACCTCATGAACGACCATATCCTCAGACTAAAAAGCCTATATAAGACAACCTTCCTTCTTTAGGTGGTGTTATTTATCCTTCAACTAATAGTTGTGATGGAATGGAACCCCGAGCAGTAGTAATTAGAGGAAAGGGTTGATAGAAATGTTGGAGGTAACCCATCCTGCCTCAAGATTCACACTCAATCAAGTTCCTCTTACACATGGTAATATTATGCCATAGACTTATATAGTGGTGACACACCATAAATCATTTGGTTTATTTGACCTAGATTGTACTTCCCCTACATGTACCCTCGAAGAATCTCTTCTTGTTGATAGAGAAACCACAGATCTTCTTGTAAGTTAAACTTCCTTAATCATATCTCTTAATTGAATCAGGTTCTATTTTGTGATTATGGCATGGTTAAATATTTCTGAAAAGTAATTTAGATAAAATATGTTCACCAACTAGATAATAGAATAATTAATCCCCACCTCAAATAACCTTATAGTATTCAGACCATCACCAGTAATGGTCAGTTCAAAACACCGCAAATCAATGAAGTGGTATGACTATTAAATCACTAACATGCAACCTTGCTCAAGGTACAAGAATTCCTAAATAATATTTGTTCTCATAAAATGAGTTACTATGTAGTAAAAGGAGGCTAAATTAATGTCCAACTAAACAATTCCCTGATTTCATCTATCCAAAATTGTCCCTCCAATGCTTTTCAGAGTCGCGTAGTATATAGTTCGTAATATTGAACCTCCACTCTAGAGGTTCCACGATATGATAAAATATTATCCCCATACCCTCTAAATAAGACTCAAGAGATTTCGGTTAACCATCCTCATGTAATGTGGGCAGATTATACTACTGAAAATCCCTGGTCAGCTTTTACATAAATGGGGAAGGTCGAGGTACACCCTAAATAATTGCATGAACCATAGGAATTTTTCTAGTAACTGGGCATCGACATAAAATGGAAGGTCTAAATGAAGTTACTTAGGTGGATCATGGTCCACCACTATAATTTTATGGTTATATCCGCACTCATGGAATACATCACAAGGTCATTGTAGTGGAATAGATCAACAAATTCCAATCACAAGCCTCAGACAAGATGAACAACTGATAAGGAAAGCTGTAAATAAGGAAAGGAACAAAGTCTACCTATAAACACATGACCATCCTTAGAATGCTTGAGGATCCTAATCTGGGTGGTAAGAACAAGTCCAAGAAGGAACAAATTTAATATGGCCTATTATCCACTATACGGTCATGTCAGGATAGTGTATCACATTTCACATAGAAGGAGTATATTTCTATTGAAGGATCACATTTATTCTAATTAATTTGGTTATTTACATTTCCCTTAAGTAGTTGAGTTACATGAATCACCATCACCAATTTATAATGGCACATACACCTTATATATTTAACGGCGGTGTCCATTTAATGCACACCACAGCGTGTTCCACCCCATGCGACCAATGGTCTATGGATGATTGTCCCATAATTGGCTAGTTAAGGTGTCTTCATTAACCTATATAGGAAATAATTGTTAGGAAAAATCAGTATCATAAAGTGAAAATTGTGTTTTCCTTAGTCTTATAAGTAAATATAACACATTTATATATAAAACAAAAAACTGCTTTAGGGAATTACAACCAAGGGCCAACCATAAATCACATGAAAAATAGTCAATACATTCCAAAAAGTAACCAATTTATTTCATGTTGAATGGAATTAGAAATAATATTTATTATAATAAAGTTCATTATTATAATATTTACTCATACCATCAAGAAATTTTTTTAAATATATCATCAAGATAAGAAAAATTAAAAGAAATTGTGTCACCCGACAATAAAAATATAATCACTTTTAACGCAATAAATAACCCCATTTTCCCTTCCTGAGTAATTTGGGCATCCTCTGTAAGTGGGGTAGCTAATACTTTTCATAGGATCATGAAAAAATTCCATTATGATAGTATCTATTCTAAAAAAATAGTTATAAAAACAAGGAACAATTTCTCTGATACCACATTGTAGTATCCCACCCTAGATTCTATTTAAAGGTCCCTCAAGACAATGTTTATAAGACCTCAAATACCCCTCCCCAAATGTTAGAAGCTCCCAAATTGTATTGAGGCCCTAGTGTGCATCTATGGGAATAATATTCCCTCATAGATCATAGTATAGAGTAATAGTATAAAAGGAACAAGAAATAGTAGAAGCAAGCATAGATAGTAGAAAGACTAACACTAATTAAACGTTCAAGCTAGAAGAATAATAAAGGGAATCTGAATAATAAATGATACCATTTGATGATCATTTATGGTAATTTAATAGTAAAAATTAAACATCATGGGGTATGAGATTCATCCATATTTAACATGATAAAAAAATATACAAAATTACAAAAATTTCTACAGCTAGAATATTGGTCATAGGCTCGATCCTCTACCCCCAAATCCATTATAAATATGGAAATCATACATTGTAAGTTAAAATCATCCATTTTCTACAGTTGCAACCATATGGTCGACTCAGGTACAAAAGGTGCCCAAGCAGGGTGTGATATACAATCTTAGTAGGTTGGCACCCACAATATCTATTCCCTTTTATCTCATGCAATATAAATAATAAGTATTCCTTGATAAGTTTAAATTAAATAATATATAAATAAATAAATGCATTGGACTGGGTTCTACTTGGTGACATGCCCAATTAACTACATTAGACCAAGCTTGTATATCTGAACTGAGATATCATGCAATGATAATGTTAGTGGGGATAAAATATACATATGGAATATCCCCAACATTATTCATTGGATAATATGACAATTCCCTATGTTTCTAAAATCAAAAAATAAATTTTATTTTTAAAACATCCATTTACCTTTTCTTAAATAAAATCTTACAACCTCATCAGAAATTATAGTGAGACACCATAAGCCCATACATAGAAATCTGGAAGGACATTCCATGTATCGCGTGAGGGGCTCATCATATAAGCATTACCAAGGAGTTTGTCTATAGTGACCCTGGGATGGATTCCCACATTCAACTCTATGCATGGTGTGATGATTCTGCTACCATCCTCCATGTAAGTCCCATGTACCGCGTGTAGGGGTTCAATTCCTTCTCGAGGTAGGGTTCGACTATATTTCCTTTTAGACCATCTATGGTGTCTCCCCTAGGGAATCAGTGTCACTTGTCTGGTGGTAAAAAAGATAATTCTAAGGGATCCCATCTCTGTTATACATGATTTATCTCTCATCATGTTTACAAAGAAATCATAATTTAAACACGAAGTCATAAGATTCGATCCAAGGGTTCATTAGTTCGAGAACACATGTTTAAAACTCATCAATAAGTTGAAGTTATAAATAATCAATGAACAACTATATTATTTCTAGCAAGATGAAAAATTTTATAAGTTGAAGAATTTATAACATTAAAGTCATATTATTCAATGACCTCCCATTTTAATGGATCATATGAGTCATGATTCGTAGCATTTATAATATGACCCATTGATTTGATTAAACCATTCCATCAAAGTCAAGGGTAGAGGGTTTAACATATTGTTCATTACCCAATTCAAAATAAATTAATCACTTAAGGAATTTTTTATGTGAGGAGAAATCAAAATTTCCTTGGTCGACATTTAGAGAATAATCGAACATAGGCCATAAGGTGTAGATCACACCCATTAGAGTGATTTTAATCAAATAAAAAAACTGGAAGGTGATTTTACTCTAGATTGGATCATAATACGCATGCAGATCCCCTTGGAATAATATAATTAACATTTTAGAGGCATCTCATAAAAGTATTGACAAGTAGCATAGCAGCACAAATATAGAATGTAAAGAAATGAATGGAAAGATCCTATACCACTTACCTTTTCTTCTTAGGGCATCCCTCATCCAGAATTTTCCTTTGATTCATTATATGTTTGAAGAAATAGGTGAAACTGTTAAAGATAATAAAAATGGGGCATGTGATCTTTCACAAAAATAGTGTAACATGTAGTACTAAGAACCTAGAATATATTAGAGATTATTTTTTATCATATATCTAGATTCCCATTGTATTCGACTGAAAATGAGTCGAATATCATATTGAGGAGCAACCATGATTCCTATCTTTTTGAAGATGGAGGGTTTCTACCTGAGGGAGGATAGGGATCCAATTAATAAACAAGGAAGGAATATAGGAATTATTTTCAATAATTTAAGTGTTAAAAAATGTAATTTCACCCAAAAATACCATTATGCATGGTTTCACCACATTGTTGGTTGAACTATAAACTAAATATGCACCATTATCTACATAAAAGAGGCACATCAAATGATTTTGTATATGGTTTATCTAACTATGCATAAATATTTTTAAAACTATCTATAAAAATTTTAAAATTGATTTCATGACTATGTACCCTAGGTCGCACAATTATAGACAAACGTTTCACCTCTACGTGCATGTTTTCTGCAGTCGTATTATTTGAAAAACCATACGGGTTGTGGGGTATATTCTCTTCTAACCAGTCTTCCCTTCCCTACGTGGGGATCTGAGCTCTGAAAATGACCCTAAAGGACCCAAAATATCTTTAAATCCATTAAGTTACTTAAATAGGGTCGAAAAAAATAATTAGAAAAAATATTTAATGGTCTTTACCTTATAGAAAAACTATGATGTTACCATAGGACACAACTTCTATAAGATCAATAATCTCAAAGTTGCAATTGTATATGGGACCTATATTTCCAGTTTTACAAATCCACATGATTCCCTTCCATAGTGATATATAAAGTAACTCTTTATCTCTATGTTCAAACACCATGTCTAATCAGTAATTATATGTGGAGTTATTCTGTCGAAATAGTGCTTCCTTGATGACTTGTTGGATAACTATGTGATTACTATCCATTTATTCAACCATTTTAGTTTTTAAAATATTACTTTCTTAAAATTAATCCTATTATCTTGTAGTTCTATATTTCATTCCATAGATGGATTCATATGGTGTCATCAAAATACTCAGGTAAAATATCTTGTTGTAAGAGAATCTACCATGGTAAGATGTTGAAACCATACTCCTTTGAAGCATATTAAAAAAATATATCAGTATGAATTCACATTTCAAAACAATCAATTAATATTTTCCATTTTTCATAGGGTGACAATCCATACTAAATTTCAACATTGTGTCAATGTAAAACTGAATTCTTTTCAAAAACAATTTGGTCAACAACCAATATCGATCCGATAAAATCATTAATTTTGTTTCATGTATCCTCACCACCATTATGATGAATATCATTTTATGTTCAAAAAGTGGAATGACCTACAAAATAGAAATTAAGTGAATGATCATTGTAAAATAATTCATTATAAACCATATAGAATTATTACTATTGGATGGCTTTAAAGGAATAATAAATAAGTCCATGGTGTTATTCTCGCATTTCTATATTGGTATGGGTAATGTATTTATCATCCCTTGGAACTATTTACCTTCCACCACCAACATATTGAAATTCTAACCATTTAAATTTATATTCATTAATATCCATCTTCATATCATCCCAGTATTAGTTATCTTGGTTACCTTTATACATCCTTGTACACCCAGGGTTGATAGAGAATATTTAACTATAGGAGTCATTCAATAAACACTTATTTATCACAAATTACAATGCTATGTATATTTGTTTCTAAAAACATAATACTCATTATTCATCAATGCTCTACTCTATGGTTTTTCTCTATCTTGAATCATTCAACTGATTTTCATCTAAACATATACAATTTGATATTTCTTGGTCCTCAAGGTAATATATGGTAGAACAATCATTGGGAATTATAGGATATTGTTATATACTTTATAATAAATATATCTATATTCTACGTATTGAGGAATATTAGAACCTTCTCAATCATCATTTTGGATAAAGTTATAAGATCATTTCTACATAGAGAATCTACCCCATTATTCACCTTCTTTGGGATGGAAAGGAATTGGGAGATCAATAACTTTGATTAAATATTACCATACTCTTTCTCATATATTGTGATATTTATATGTGAGTATATATAATTTACACTCTTGTTAAGTATATGTATCTCCCAATTAAGTACATATATATAATGAATCCAAATATTCAATGAAAATATTACTATTGACAAATCTAGATCATGTCTTAGATAGTTTTTCTCATGGATCATCAATTATCATGATGTGTAAGATATCATTTTATTATTTTAATGATTACATGACTAAGAAACTTATTTCAAATGTAGATATATATATATATATATATCACAAAACCTTCTCCACTTAAGGATATTTTGTGTTTAAGTGTCCTAATTACCCACTTATTTAAATCCATGAAGCTTTCCTCAGAATCTAATATACAAACATAATTTACACTATTCCTTGTTAACTTTGTTAGTGTAATTTCCAGACAAATTTATAAAAAAAGTTTCAGTAGTGTTAAGAATAAGCTAATAAAGAAGTTTATGAAATTCAGGTATTGTCTTTTTTTAATCCAATATCATAGAAGCAGAAATAACCACAATTTTTTTTGTAAAAATATGACTGATCATCATATTTAGAAAATTAAAATCAAATATCATAAGAAAGTCCATCGGAATGGGATGATGTTTTTAGGAATAAAAGTATAATAGAAATCAAATTAGGTCTGGAATTAATGGAGAATTATAATGAGGTGAATCATCAAAGTCTACTTGGCATGGATACAAATATAACTATGGTTTTAAATTTTTTCCCCATAAAAGATATGTAATTTTTAAATAAATGATGCTTGATTGATAAAATAAAGAAGGAAAATTTGTGATGAAAATCATACTGAGCATTTATTTGGAATAAAATAGGTTCTTCCAATTTTATTCAGGCCGATCATATTCAGGTGGTTTGAAATAAATATTTTTTAGAAGAATGTGAAGTTAAAATAGATTTCATTATATGTTAGGTGATGCTAAAGATGATCTACAATGTAATCAAATACATGAATTAATTAATGATCACAAAAATAATTCTATGGAAGAAGCATGTTACTAATGTAATATATTTCTTGTATCATAACATTTTACTCATATTTTTTTAATGTTTTGGAAGGTTTTATCCATCGTAATGATAAAATTATTATCAGATTAGGTTCCGAGAATCTTAATCAGAATACATATCTTTCCATTATTAAATTAGTTACAAAGAAACTTAATGAAGAACTATATTTCCATATATACTTCTATTATAATGAGAGAATATGGATGGGAATATAGTCATCCAGGTGTTATAGATAAATGTAATGACATATCTTCAGTTCTGATTTGTTTTCATGTGGGTCAAGAAAATTGGACAGACCTAATTTCTTTATCATAATGAATAAATAATAATTGGAAATTGGAATCAGTTATCATATTTTGATAGAAGAATTTTTAAAATATTTAAGAATTTATGAATTCAAATAGATATCTAAAAATTAGGGATAATTTATGATTCAAAATTTTGCTGAAGAATTCAAAGAGAGATATGAGATTTAAGAAAGATTGGAGATTCAATAAGTTTTGTGAAGCAAGAACACCTTTTCAGAATCTAGCTTAAATAATTTTGGCATGTCTATAATAGGAGAAGAATACATTATGTATATTATTACCATTATTTATCATGAAGGAGGAGAGATAATGTACAAAATTGTACCGAAAATATGTTTTTATATTGTATTTATTGAAGAAGTTAGTCGGACAGAAGGAGGAAGAAGATCGTAATCCATGTTTACATAGTCAAACTGAGCAATCGGACTATGGTTTTTTAGACTGAGGAAGAATAATTTAAGGATTGTTTTAGCAGTATTCTAATAGAGTTTTGTTTCTGTATTCCGTAATATGACATCAAAATTAGACTTAGTATTATTTCGAATTCTAGGAAATTCTTACCATCTTATGGGTAATAAAGTGAATAATTGTTTTAAAGGATCAGTGTTTTGAAAGTTGTTCAATAAGCAACATAACATGTTGGTTAAAAAAATATTTAATCATTTCATGAAATTGGCAGCACATTCACTATTGTATTTAACATAGTTCTACACAAGTGTAAAGGTGTGTCCAACTCATTGAATACCACTATAAAAGATTTTTTCTCTAGTGGATTATATTGTATTGGATTATTTTCAAACATACCAAAGAATATCTAGTCTTATTGAGTAGGGATCCTTTTAAATTCATTTGTTCTTATGGTTATCTGTTTGAATTTTTTGAATAAAGAAATAACTCTTTAATATGTGGTAATGGTTTTTTATAATATAATTTAAAATAAAATAAAAATATATCACTAGTTCAACCCCCCCCCCTCTCAATGATACATGAATCATGGATGGTAAATCTAATTTTTTTATCAGTTTTAAGGATGCATTTTTTATCGTTTTCTTATGTTTTGAAGAGATGTTTTGAAGGAAAATCTAATTTGTGAGAATAGTATGGAGATTATTTTCTTTGATGGAAAGAACTATCTTATTTGAAATATAGAATGATTACTTATCATATGACTATTGGGTATGATGTTCATAAAGCTATAATAAATGTACTACCTTCTAGTTATGTTAAGGTTCCTCTTACAACTGTTGATAATAAGAATCTTGAGAATGATTGAAGAGATATAAATGATTTACTCTCATCACTTTCTAAAAGTGACTATTTATTAGTGAAAGGTGTATCAAATTCCAAAGGTGTCTGTGATTTCTTTAAAAACATTTACCAAGGAAAAAATAATAAATAATGAAAACATGAAAATCAAGAATGAAGTAAAAAGTCCTCATTATGGGTGAATTTCAATCCAATGGGGACTTCTCTAACATGGTATATGATATTTTCATCATTATTATATGTCTGTTTGAAAATATATAATACTATAAAGTTGTTGAAAAGATCTTATGAAATATTCGTAAAATATTTGATTCTAAATATTCGTCATTAATAGATAGAGATTCAAAAACTCAATCTCCATATGATCTCCCGAGTACTCTCATTACTTATGAAAGGAGAAAAGAAAATGTTATTAAGAGAAAAAAACATGAAAGGGAAATATATTTCAAAACATTAAAGAAATGAAATTATAGGAAAGATATTGATGAATTTTAGGATGTTGACACTATCTTTGAAAATGACTTACATTAATTATTTAATGAATTCATATACTTTTTTCTAAAAATGTTTAAAGAGAAATAGGTAAATACAAATAAAAAATCCCTTAAAATGTTTTCAGGGGATTCATTGGACATTGTAGATAATTATCCTCAAAAACAAAAGAATAGGATAATTATGAAGAAGGACAAAGGAAAAGAGTTTCATGGAAGAAATAGGGTTATTGGGATAAATTTTTTTCGAGAGGGAATGAAACAAAATTCTTCAAATAAAAAAAGATGATTTTATATAATGATAATGAAGAAGAATAAAGTGAAGCTATGTCAGAAAATTATTTTGAAAAGGTTGAATTGAATATTTTTATCAAAATATTCAATAATAAAGATTTTAGCAATAGGTGATCTCAATAAAAAGATGAAACATGCCTATAATTTCATCTTAAGGGAGAATTGGAGGAGTTTATTATAATTATTAGAAGTATAGAGAAATCAATTAAGAATCTAAGGAATAGAAACACTTTAACAAATAATCTATAAGGTTTTATAAATGATAACGTAATGATGATAAAATATATTGATGGTTTCACAAAATATCTTGATAAAGATAAAAATTTAATGGATATCTGTAAGTAATGTAGAAGGAAAAATAAGATGATTTTGAACAATTCCAACTAAAACTTTCAAAAGTAGAACAAAGAGATATAATTTTCATAAAATCTATCTTCTATGTTAGTGAAAGTTCTCTTAAGGAGGCAACAAAGAAGGATAATTAAAAGTTAACTTCAAAGGATGAGAATAAAGATATAAATTTTCCTAAGAATAAGCATGTTGGGACAGTTATGTGCAAGGACAATATTAACAAAGTAGATAATTAATAATTTTCTAAAAACTCTGAGTCCAAAAAATGTGAAACCATTCATTTTTTTGTAAATGATCATAATACTTATAGTTTTGATAAGTATGAAAAGAAAACAGAGCTAAAATAATATTCCTTTTGTAAATAAAATTTTTGGCGGTCAACAATGTTTTGTTAAGATGGTTACTGAGAAACATACTCACAACACCGATCAAGTCACAAATTTTAGATTCCAATACCCTTTCTATGGATAATTCTAGTAATGTGGTGTATTAAAATAGATTTTAAATATATATTGGTTCAGTAAACAACATTATAACTATTACACATGTTACAGAAGGTAGGTTTGAGGTGGAGTCAATCCCCTCAAATAAGAAGTCTGAGAAGGATGTTTGGAAGAAGCATTAGTAGGTCTGTTTGAAAGTTGATAATAGGTTCCAACACAATGAAATTATTTTTAAAATATTTGATCAACCTAGATATCTTGATAATTTTTTTCTTATTTTGATACCAACACATGAAAAGTTTCTTAAAAATTTTTAGAACCTAGATGTTAGAAAATTGAAGGTAAAAAATACCTCGTTGAAATTAATTTAAATGTTATAAAAGGAGAATGTCCTTGGATTGTTGATAGTGTGTGTTCTTCTCATATGAAAGGAGACATCATTTATTATAATAATGTGAAATAATTCAAAGAATTAATAGTGAAATTTTGAAGTAATGAATCTCTGAGAATGAAAGGTGTTGGATTGACCATCATTGGGAAGGAAAAGATGAAATCCCAGAGAGCATTATATGGTGATTCCCTAAAAAACCTATTGAGTGTTTCTCTAGCTTGTGATTAGTGTAAAAAAATATTTATAAAATATGGTTTAGTTTTTAATATTGGGGAACATGGAATGATAATTACATTATGCCAATTTACTAAAGGAACAATGTTCCGTGTTGGGGAAATAAAAAACTCTTATTACTTGGGTATGGTGGAAGAAATTCAGTAGTGCCATAGAAGTCTAGGAAACATGTATCAATGAAACATGTGAAAGATATAAAATTGAGACAGTTCCAATGAAATTTCTAATATATAAAGAACAATATATTGTGTTTCTCTATTTTTCATGACAGAAAATTTTTAAGCTTAGTTCATAAGAAAGTTTAGATTTTTTAAAAACAACCATGAGAACTTATTTATTACGACATTTTTTATCCATTGAGAAAACAATCGACTAATGGATAAATGTATTTATTCCCCCTCATATAATACATTACTCTAATTAAATGTGTTATTTATATTAAACAAATGTTATATTCTCTCATAAAATTTACATGTTTTAGGAGGACTTCTAAAAAGGAATGTGAGTATTCAATGAAGAAGTTGAGAACTGATAATGGTTGTGAGTAAGGAAATGAATAATTTAAATGTCATCATGAGGAATCAAGGAATTATTCATGAGTTTATTTCACCATACACTTCTCATAAAAGGGTAGTTACTAAGAGGAAGTATAGTTGTTTTTTAGAAATGGGGATTACCATGTTAATTGAACATCGTCTTTCTCATTACAATTGGAGGTTGTCCATGAGTACTACCATGTATATCCAAAACTGATGTTTCTAAAAGAAAAGTAAATATATGACTCCTTATGTGTTTTTTTATTTAAAAATTCCAATTTTGAATCATTGAAGTGTTTTTCGTAGTCCATGCATCATAATGACGAAATGTGGAAACATTAGAAATTTTTATTGGAGAAGTGAACATAGAATTTCTCATAGTTGTGCTCCTAAAGGAAGAGGATACAAATTATTCAACAAATTGACCATAATAATTGTTGATTCTATTGATGTGAAAGCTATTGAAAATTATTAGGATAAAAAACAAACTTATGATGATAAAGAGGTCGAGCATGATAAGTAATGTTTTGTTAACAATTATAATAAGGATACCAATAGTGGTATTCTTACCGAAGATGAAAAATTGGGCTCAAATATTTCAATTGATGTTAATGAAATTCAAATATAACATACTAGGATGAGGAGGCTAGTGTAAACTATCAACATTTTTTTGATCAAAATCAGACGTTTCAATCGAGGTAAACTTCACAAATTGTTACACATGCTAATTTTTATTCAAATGAAAAGCTGAAATATGTAAATGAAGATTTTCAGAATCCGGAATGGGTTTAGGTTATGAATGAATAGGTTTAACTTATAAAAAATAATGATACTTAAGAAATCATACCCAAGATGGATAAAATCATTTATTTGTACAATGTGAGTTTTCTGGAATAAGCTAAATGAAGAAGGTGAAGTGATAATGAATGAAGCAAGATTAATATGAAAATATTAATCACAAATTTATTGTGTGGATTTGATGATAATTCTTTTCTAGTATAATGTTTTAAAACAATTATAATATTTAATTTTATTTTATCACAATGAAGATTCAAAAATTATCCAATTTAAGTGATTTATTCAATTATGAAAGTGGATCTTGATGAGTATTTTTACATTGAACAACCATGTGTATTTGTTTTTGTGAAAGATGAATATTATGTGTGTAAGTTGAAGAAATCCCTGTTTGGGATAAAACATGCTCGGAGACCTTGTAATCCTAATCGTATATTTTTTTTTGGAATATGAGTTCTGGGAGAGGAAGGGTTGACAATAATATATACATTAAAGAATGTCTAGATTTTTCTATCATCGTAATTGTTTTTGTTCATGAGACTATCATTTTTTGGAATGAAGAAAGATCTTGTGATGGATTTACAAAAGATACGAATTTTTTTTTGGGATTTCTAGGATTGGGGAAATGATATGCTTTATTGGGTTACAAATTGTTCAAAATAAGAAACACATTTTTATTTCTTAAGAGAATTATGATAAGGAACTCATGACGATGATCATCATTGAAAATTTAAAACTAGTTTCCAAATTGTTTTTAGTGGGAACTGTGTTATTTATTGATTGTGAATTGAAGTAAGTTGATCTAAAAGAGTTTCTAAGATTGATTGGAAGTTGGTTGTGATTTAATGCCTCAAGAATCAACATTTTATAATTGTTACCTTATGTGAAAGGTATTAGATTTATCCAAAATAATAACATTTACTTTCTATATAAACTAATTCTCAAATATATCAAAGTCACACCAAATATAGGAATCACATATGATTGCTCAATAAGTATTGATTTGTTTGGGTATTCAGATACCGATTGGGAAGAAAATGTTGATGATAAAAGATCCACATATGGTGGAGTTTTCTTTAATGGGAAAATTTGTTTTTGTTTCCATACAATGAAATAAAATTCCATAACTCTTATCACATTTGAATATGATTATGTTTATTCGACTAAAGAGGATACCCAACTAATGTGGATGAAAACTTAAATGGAAGAATTACCTGTTCAAGTAAAGTTACCCTTGATCTTGGGATTTGATAATCTATGTGAAATCAACATTTATAAGAAATCTGGTACAACATTCATATTCAAAACAAGTTGACATAGAGTTCCACTTCATCAAAGTGAATGTGGAGAAGAATGAGTTGAATATAAAGTACGTTCCTACATCAGAACTAGTTGGTGACATATTCACACAATATATTCCAAAGGAACATTTTTATAAACTGAGTTTCAACATGTGAGTCCAACATCTTTTGCATCAGGGCTGAAGTATGTGTTTTTCCCCTCTCTCATCTCATCTTTTGAATTTTTTATCAAGGTGGAGAATTGTTATATGAATCTATACTTATAGAAGAAGTAAAAAAGTTAGAGTTGTGGGTATGTTGTGGAACTGGCATGTAACTCTGTAAACTATTCTAAGTATTTGATAAAATTGTTGTAGGAAAAAAATGTATTACATGGATGTCGAAGATGTAGAGAAATTCTAGGTAATAATGGATGATGAAGAAATATTAGGAAGAAATAATGAGCAAGAAAGACGATGAATTGTTTCAAGTATCGTACCTCTTTGATAACATGGTGTTTTTTGCCAATATTTATTTTGAGTTGTAATGAGTTCTCTCAAGTAGGCATAGAATTGATGAAAGAACCCAGATCCACTTTTTTGGTATGGGTTTTGTTTTTGTTTTTTTTTTTGAGAAAAAGAGGAGTTTTTGGAAATTTTAGGTGTACAGTCCGTGTACTTATGAGTACACATCGTGTACCCGGTTGTCATGGGTAGCTGTGTTTTGGCCATGTAACAGCTGAGTATATGACTGTCTATGGTGAC
This sequence comes from Viscum album, assembly GCA_963277665.1. Classification (NCBI taxonomy): domain Eukaryota; kingdom Viridiplantae; phylum Streptophyta; class Magnoliopsida; order Santalales; family Viscaceae; genus Viscum; species Viscum album. The sequence continues at coordinate 731,355,882 of OY728166.1, forward strand.
CTAGAGTTACCCTAATGTGGGGCTAGGAAATGGCAATTACACACCATGTACATTTATGGAACATGTCGTGTAGTTTGGTTTCTATTTCATTAAATAGACTGGGGTCGTGTCTAATTGGCAGAAATGTCTTTGTCTCGACTCACCTTGTCTAGGAGTGAACAAGACCAACATATCATCTCCGAGCCCCCACCTCGGCATCTGTTCTCCATTTCAACTGCCTTCAATTGCATTGGAATCACCACGGTGAGTTCTTCCTTCTTCTTGAACCTCATATCTTGATTTATCCTCTCTCGTGATATATCCTTGGTTGATTTTTTTTGACATTTTTGTTGATATACCTCATTCTAGGAAGATTCAAGGAATGATGCCATAGTATATCGATCGTACAACGCTAAGGTAGGAGGTTTTTTTCCTTTCCGTATTCATTCATTGAGTTATATGTGCAAAAGTACAAATCCTCGTGCTCAAGGTGTTGCATGTTTATGTATTTTAGCCATGTAAATGACTTCTATGTCTCTTTTTCTTGAGTAGAGGATTTTAAATGTGAATAGGGTTGTTTTCCATGCTATGGAAGTGGTTGACCATGTTTAATTTGATATGGACCGTTTGGTCTATATTTTCCTATTAGACTTATTTTTTTCATGCCTTGTGTTGTTAATATGGAGTGATTTTATTTTACATGTTGTGATATATTATAGACTGTTTATCCAAGTAGGTCTCGAGATCTAATTTGTCTTCCATATATCATTGTGCATGATTGACTTTCACAGGGATGTGGGAACCTAGTACGGTAGACAATAGGGGGAATGGACAATCAGAGATTCCCTAGAGTGTTTGTATACCTTTACGTTGTGAGACCATAGAGTGGATAGACATCGTTCTCCCTCAGAGAGTCTATTGTTTCTCGTTACGAGACCACAGGGGGAATTGTATGTCGAGTGCTTCGTCAGAGTGTCTATAGGTATCGATACGAGACCAAAGGGGGAATTGATGGTGAGTTCTTCCTCAGAGAGGATGTTTTAAATATAAACCATAGGGGTTAGGTTGTGGGTACATCCCAAGGGGATTCTAGTATTTCTTTAGCTTCCTTCTTTTATAATGAAAATCAATGTAATTGAAACTGTTGGGTTTTTTACTTTTTAGTACTTCCTTATTTATTGCGTCATTTTACATATTTCCTGCCATATATATTCACTGACTGTTAGCCACAGATCTATGGGAGGTTTCCTACTGGGACACATCTCACACCCTATTTGGGTCAGGATTTTTGGCCCAAACTGATTATATTGCTATAGGTCTAGATAAGGGAAAGTTCCCTTCTACTTGAGGAACTTAACAGCTGTGGAGCTAAAGAGCATGGGACCAAGCTGAGGCCTGCAATGTGGAGGATTTATTTACTTTTTTTCCTTTTTACATTGGTTAATACTGTATTCCAGCATTGTGACTTTTTTGGATGCTTTCCTAGATACATGTGTCATGCACTATTATTGATATATATATGATATAGTTGTTTATTTAATTTCAGTCTTCTATTGTTTACCGTTGTTTGGTATTATTACTACTTCCTCTAATAATATCTATTTAATTCTTCTACATTAATCTTCCGTTGAGGGAATAGTTTCCCTACTATCACACCTAAATCCCTCGCTACTTGTCGAAATCCTCTAGTGTTTAGGGAAAGGCGTGTGAGGCCATTTGACCAACCGGTTACAGGGCACGTCTATGCGGCACTCAGAACTGGGATGTTACAAAGTGGTATTAAATGGATTATTTTCTTATTGAAATACTTTTTGGAGCATATAAATAGGGATAAGATGTAATAGTTACTTGGTAATAAGCTATGCCTGGGAGTTGCAAACCTGTGTATAGGGAAAAGCCAATTTACCTCCTTTATTGCGATTTTTTTGTTTTTCAATTATTACAGCTGATTTGATTTCATCATTTGGTGATTCACATGTTTATTTCTTTTAAAATTGATATTATTTAGGTTCTATTTATATTGAAACCGGATGATATGAGGTTATGACAGTTCATGAATCATATATGAACTTAATAGAGATCACATGTCATTCATTCTATCCAAGCTATTTAGGGTGCATTATTGATTTCATGTTGTTGTGATAGATGTTTTTTTAGATATGCATGCTGTTGTGATATATGCCTTGACAAAATACGTTCTATTTGATAGGATAATGAATTCTTTATGGTTTATTTTGAATGAATGCCAAACATTGGTTCTTGAGGTGTTATGAGCCCTCATGGGTCGAAATTTGGTGGATTGTCGCATGGTTATGCTTGAATATGACCTGTATATGATTCCGAGATTTGATTCGCAGTGATTATGGGACCTCAAATATATTAATTTTTCACTTTAATGTTTGTTTCAGTGTTTTTGGGGGTTCCAGAGTTGTGTCAGATGCTTAATGTCAAGAAAAATACATAATACACGGTGGGTATTTCAGAGTAAATGCCATTTGTTCTTCTGTTCGGGAAGGAAATTTTTTTCTTATGTACATGTCGTGTACGCTGCGTACACGCCCTGTAATCTCTAACCATATCACTAGCTGTCTGGGCAGATACAACAGGTTGGTTAAATATTAGGTGGGACACGCTGTGTCAAAGAGACTATGTATCCAGCAATGTGACTAATGATATGGGTAGATTTGAATCTAGAAGTACACGTCATGTCCATCTGGAACACACCGTATTTACTTAGCCATGTAACATTCCAGGTGACTAACAGCACGGGTCGGTGAAGTTTGTCTAGTACATGCTGTGTTCGGAAGAACATTTCGTGCATATGGGGTGTTGCACGACTAGGGTTGGTAGGAGTACATGCTCGTGTGAAGGCTTAAGGGAACATGTCGTGTAGGGGATATATAGGCTGTGTTTCCATGAATGAAAAACATGAATTATTTCATTCTCTTGTTCCCTAATTGCACTTATATATTTCAATCCATTATAATCTTGACCTAAGGTGTGTGTTTAACCTTGAAGAGTCATGCCAAAGAGAAGTCCTATGGTTCTACGCCATCTACAAGGTAGTGATCAGACAAACGACAAGGCTGATCAGGGACTACTAGCAGATCCTCATGTAGTCTATGTCATGTAACCAGCCGTTATTCATGATACAGTTGATGATGCATGTTTCCGAGATGGATCCGTGAGTTTCATGAATAATTTCCTAGGAGTACTATATCCCGACCCTTCTATGGCAGAGCTGACGTGGGTTTTCCAGCAGCAGCATCCTCCCACATTCACTGGGGATGAAGGACCTCTGGCTAAAAATTCATGGTTATAATCCCTGTTATCTATCATTGAGAATCTAGAGATGCCTCCAGATAGGAGGGTGAATCTCACTACATATATGCTTCGGGATTCCTCCAAGAGATGGTGGTATGTGATCTCAAAGGTGGGATTCCAACAAGTTATGTCTTGGGACGAGTTCTGACGTGCCTTATATGATTACTTCTACCCAGATACTTCAAGATCCGATCAAGTCCAAGAGTTCATGAGTCTCTAATAGGGTATTATTTTCGTCATGGATCACTCTTCTCGCTTTACAGAGTTCCAGTGCTTTACAACCATCCCAGGAGGTGATGTGTAATTCCTGGTGAGGAAGATTGAGGATGGTCTCAGGAACGATATCTGATATCAGGTAAACATCTTCATGTTGACTTCCACCACCACTATAGTCAACTATGAGCTAATCATAGAACCCAATCTGAGGTATTATGGATTCATGAGCCGAGGCGTCTTGGCATCCGAGTTGCTAACCCACCTACGGATAGTAGGAAGCGTCGTAGGAAGTCTACCCGTGGAGACCCAAAGAAGTGGGATATTTCATCTGGTATCTAGGTGGTGTGCTGGCAGGGCCAGAAGAGCGGGCATATGAGGATACATTTCATGAGAGACCCAGTGGAGTGCCAATATTGTGGCAAGATGGGTCATCTTCAGTGTTTATTTCAGTTTTTCTCACTAGCAGCTGGTAATAAAAGTACTGTTATGACTCCATGATCAGGAGTAGCACCACCGGTTTCTCATCATCCTGGGAACTAGAGTTATTCCGGTTGTTTAGGATGAGGTGCTGGTCATGGCCAAGGTAGCCAGGTGGTAGGCTTTCAGTGAAAACATGGTGGTTTAGATTCTAAGGGTCATGCAGGGTTTTAAGGCCATGGTACAGGGTAAACGTTTTCATTGGAGCAGACCCAGTATGATCTTGATCCTGTACCCTCTACAGTTTGAGGTAAGATCCTAGTTTCCTTGGTTTAAGATACTACACTATTTGAAACATGTGCTTCTCATAGTTTCATATTTGATTCTTTTTTCGAGAGCCTTGGGCTCTGTATCATTACTTATATGGATTTCTTAACACTGTATACTCTATTGGGTTCAAGAATGGATAGTGTACAACAATGCAAGTAGATCCCTCTTGAGGTTGGTGGGTGTCACTTCTTATGGTACCTCTAGGACCTAGATATGATAGGTTGTGATGTCATGCTCAAAATGGATTGGTTAGTTCCCTTTCAGGATGTTTTCGAATGTTATCATCATAGGGTGAGTTTCGCATCACCATAGGAAGGTTTGTTTTTTACAAAATGGATTGTGGGATGTCCATGTTAGTAGAGCAGGACCGGACATCATGGGTTTGGAGAAGTTATAGCCCAGATTTCTAGTCTATATCTGGATGACCCGGGGACATTACAGTTGAAATTTCCTCTATTGGTGGAATGTTATAGGGATGTCTTTCCAGATGACATTTTAGGTTTGCCTCTAAATTGAGAGTTGGACATTTCTATTGATCTTGTTCCAGGAATGGAACCAGTGTCCATTCTATCTTATAGAATGGCTACACTAGAGTTATAGGTGATCAAGAAGCAGTTGGAGGAGTTGCAGGAAAAATATTTCGTCTGAACTAGTAATTCTCCTTGGGGTTCGCCTATCCTATTTGCGAAGAAGGTGGACAGTACGCTCAGACATTGTGAGAATTATCGGAAGTTCAACCAGTTGATGGTAAAAATCTGATATCCCTTGTCGAGGATTGATGAACTCTGTGATAAACTTTGAGGAGTCCAGGTGTTCTCGAAGATTGACTTGAGATCTAGTTAGCATTAGTTGTGTGTTAGACCATCATGCACACCTCTTACAGCCTTTCAGAGTGTGTATGGTTTATACGAGTATGTGGTTATTTCATTCGGTCTCGTGAACGTGCCTACTGTTTTAGTGGAACTAATGAACTGAGTGTTCAATCCATACTTGGATTCTTTTGTGGTTGTCTTTTTGGATGATATCTTGGTGTAATATCACACTCAACAAGACCATGCTACCCATATTGAGATCATTTTTACTACACTAATAGATCATCAATTATATGATAATCTCTCAAAATGCAACTTCTGGATGGACCAGATTCACTTCTTGGGATATGTTATTTCAGACACATGAGTATCAGTAGACCCAGAGAAAGTGAGAGTAGTAGTTTCTTGGGAGTAGCCAAATAACTTATTTGAAGTATGTATTTTTCTTTTGACGGATCGCTAAACAGACATTTTATATAGGACATTTTATGTGTATTATCACACCTGATATTCCTAACTAAGAAATGTGTGAAGTAATTGTGGTCATAATCTTGTGAGTCAGCCTTTCATGAGATGAAAGGGAGGTTGACCTCAGCACTAATACTAGTTTTTTAGAGGTGTAAATAATCTATACTCATTACTATGATGCATCAGGTATTGGGTGAGGAGATGTGCTTATATATGAGGAAGGAGTCGATGCATATGGGTCTTGGCAGTTGAGGACACATGAGAGGACTTATTTGACCATGATCTCGAGTTGGCTGAAGTTGTTCATGACGTATGATTTTTGAGAGATTATCTTCCTGGATAGTATTTTTTGGTTTTCAACAATCACAGATGTCTTAAATATATCTTAACAAATCACAATATAAATTTGATACAGTGAAGGGTGGGTTGAGTACCTTCAATCATTCTATTTTGAGCTTTCCTACACTCCTAGGAAATGAAATACAGTGGATGATATGTCAAGAAGGAGGACTTAGATATAGGAATTTCAGTAGGACAACAGTGAATGTGAGCTTATGGATCTATTCTCTAAGAAGAATTTAGAGGTGCATGATAGATAGGGGAAGAAATTTTTTTCTTCTATATTTGTAACCTCTACCCTTCTTGACTGAGTGTGAATGAGGTAGCTATCAGATTCTGAAGGCCTAGTCCTATGAGAGAGTGTGTCCTAAGAGGACCCTATTCCTAGATTGATCTTAGGCGATGATGATATCTTGCATTTTCTTGGGTGTGTGTGGGTTCCAGAATACATCTGTGGGGATATGATGTGGGACATTAATTCTTCTATTTGGGTAGTTCATCATTGTGTCACCAAGATGTATTGAGATCTAAAACATTAGTATTATTGGCCAGATGTGAAGAGAGATGTTGCTGGATATGTGGGGAGGTGTTCCATTTATCAGTAGGTGAAGGCGGACCATCAGCGACCAGCATGGCTTTTGCAGCAGTTACCCATTCCCATGTGGAAGTGGGATTATGTCTCAATGGATATCGTGAGAGGCTTACCGAGGTTTCCTTGAGGGAGTGAGGTAGTTTGGGTTATCATTGAAAGACTCACGATGGTTTCCTACATCTTACAAATCTAGGAGACCTTCAGTGTTTATGAGCTCGGAAGGTTGTACATCTGAGGTATTATACGTCTACATGGGGTTACAAACCCCATTGTTTTAGATAGGGACACATGTTTTTCTTCTCGGTTCTATAAGGGATTAGAGAGGGATTTGTGTACACAAGTAATTTTGAGTACACCTTTCCTCCCCAAGAAATATGGCCAGTTTGAGCGTAAGATTTAGGTGCTGAAGGACATTATGCAAGTATGTGTCCCATATTTTGGAGGTTTTTGGGAGAAGAATATACCTCTTGTGGAGTTTTCCTATAGTAATAGTTTTCATGAACTATTCATATGTCACCTTTTAAGGCTTTGTACTGTAGTATATTATAATTAGTACTATTTTGGATGGAGGTTGGAGAGGAATCTATGATGGGACCACGTCTTGTCCAAGAGACTACAGAGAAGATGGAGTTGATTCAGAAGAGGATCTCAACTACTCATTCATGACACAAGTCGTATGATGATCGACGGAGATTAACTCTGGAGTTCGAGGTTGGAGATTAGGTTTTTCTACATTCCACACTATGTTTAGGACACAGGAGGATTACGAAATAGAGTAACCATTCACCGAGATATGATGGACCATTTGAGGTTTTGGAGAGAGTCTAACCGATTTCTTATTGGTTGTAGTAACCTCCAAGGTACCTGGATTTATAGGATGTGTTTGGTGTTTCTCATCTATGACATTACTTCTCAGACGCATCTAATGTTTTTCAGCCTAAGGAGGATGAGTTGGAGGAGGAAGAATTGTATTAGGATCGTCCTATCTGTATTGTTGATCGAAGTGTGCAGGTTCTCTGTGGCCATTTTTTTCCCCTAGTACGGGTTCTATGGTAGCACGGGTAGGTTAAGGATTAGACTTGGGAGAGGGATCCCAATGTATGATCTTAGTTGCTAGAGTTGTTCGAGGATTCTTCTTCTATGCCTCCTTGATAGGGAAATTCATGGAAATATTTTTTTTAAGGGGGGAGTTTTTAAGAACCTATACCTTCTTTTCAGGTATGGGTTTTATTTCTGGTTGTTTTTATGAAAAATATGAGTTTATAGAAATTTTTGGAGTAAACGTCATGTAATTATAAGTACACACTATGTACCCTATTGTCACAGGTAGCCGTGTACTGGCTGTGTAATAGCTGAGTACATGGTCGTGTGGGGTGCCCTAGAGGCCGCCTAAAACGGGGCCCAGAAATGGAATGTACATGTTGTGTACATCTAAAGGACATGCCATGTACTTTTGTTTTTATTTCATCAAATGGACTGAGGTTGCATCTAATTGGCAGAAACACATTCGTCTTGACTCGCCTCGTCTGGGAGTGAACAAGACCGATAGATATTCTCCAAGCCCTCGCCTCGCTGTCCGTTCTCTTTTTCAACCACCGTTGATAGCATTGGAATCACCATAGAGTGTTCTTCATTCTTATAGAACCTTATATTTTTATTTCTCCTCTATTTTGAGATATACTTGGTTGAATTTTTTTCATGTTTTCATAGATCTACCACATTATAGGCCTATTCAAGGGCCGACACTGAAGTATATCAATCATAAAATGCGGAGGTTGGTGGTTCATGCCTTTCCGTAGTTATTATTTGAGTTAAATGAGAAAAAGTGCTAATAACCTTATTCAGGGTATTGTGTGTTTAGGTATTTTAACCATTATAAGTCCAGCTATGTCTTGTTTTATTGATTATGTGTTTTTAATTGAGAATAGGGTTGTTTTCCATTCGATGGAGGTGTTTTCCCATGTTTGATTTGAAATGAACCGTTCTGTATAGCTTTTCCTGTTAGGTTGCGTTGTTTTTAATGCCTAGTGTTTTAATGATGGAGTGATTTTATGTAACATGTAGTGATATGCTATAGACTATTCAGCCAAGTAGTTCTTGAGGTTTACATTGGCTTCCATATATCGTTGTGCACGATTGAGTTACACATGGTCATGGAAACCTATTGTAGTAGACCATAGTGGGAATAGACCCTGAGGGATTTACCAGAGTGTTTTTTACACTTACGTTGCGAGACCATAGTGGGTGGAATTTTTTCTCCCTCATAGTGTCTATAGTTCCTCGTTATGAGACCATAGGTGGAGATTGATGTTGATTGCTTCCTCAAAGTGTCTATAGTTACCAATACGAGATGACACGAGGAATTGATGGTGAATGCTTCCTCAGAGAGTCTGTTTTAAAGATGAACCCAAGTGGTTAGGTTGTGGGTACATCCTAGAGGGTTACTAGTGTTTGTTAAGCTACATAATTTTGTAATGAAAATTAATGTAATTGAAACTATATGATTGTTTACCTTTGACTACTTCCTTTTTTATTGCTTCATTTTTTCATATTGCATGTCATATATATTATCTGACTGTTATGCACAGATCATTGGGTGGTTGCCAACTAGGATTCATCTAACACCCTATGTGGGTCATGCTTTTGGGCTAAAAAATATTATATTAATTTAGGTCTATATAAGGGAAAGCACCCTTCTACTTCATGTACTTGACAGTTGTGGAGATGGCGAGCATGAGACTAAGCAAAGGCTTGCGATACTGAGGTTTTGTTTACTTGTTTTCTTGTGTACTTTGGTTTAGTACTTTATTCCAGAATTTTGACTTATTTTTATGCTTTCATAGATATATGTATCATGCATCATTATTGATATATATTTTATAGTTGTTTATTTACTTTTAGTCTTCCACTCTTTACTATTGTATGGTATTATTACTGCTTCTGATATAGTTATCTATTTACTTCCGCTACTTTACTTTGCCAATGAGGGAATAGTTTCCCCACTATCACTTCCATGGCCCTCACTGATAGTAAATATCATCTGGAATTTGGGGAAATTAACATTATTCCATGTGACTAACTGGGTATGGGGAACCTCTGGCGGCACCCGGAACTGGGACATTACAATTGTTGATATGTAATCAATTAAATGAAGTTACACAGTTTAGTGAAATAAGAATCTGGGTTGAAAAAATAATCCAAATGGGGAGTATATTATGACCAAGTGGAAAAGAAATATTATTATATTTCGTTATTGTATTTTTTTATCAAATAAATTTCAATGATGGATATAGAACATTAAATATTTTTGGAAACAATTGAATTGACCATTATATTTAGAAAATTGGACTCACAATGATTAAGACAGTCTATCAGAATGTGAATATGTTTTTTTAAGTAAAGGTTTACAGGACTATATTTGGGTCTGGAATGAAATGAAAATCACAATGAGGTGATGCTTCAGAGTATACATGACTCTAACACAAATCTGACGATGCATTTCTATTTTCTATTTCCCAAAAATAGAAAGTTTGTTTTAAAACTTGTGATGATTTCTTGACAAAGGAAAGTAGGGAATAAGTTATGATAGTCGTTCTCCATGCTCATAATAAAAATCTTATAGGATAATCATGTTTCTGAAGAAAAATATTTCCCATATCATATTACTGGATTCAACTTTGATTGAATGATGGGATTTTTTCTCCTCATAATTATGTAATTGGAACAAGAGTTGGTTCTGATAATCGTAATGAGAAGACATATAACTTCCCTCCTACATTTGGAGAAGATAAACATAATGAAGTAATATCATTGAACATATACTTGCATCGTAATGAAATAATTATAATGAAAATATAGTCTTTAGGTGATGTAGAGAAACATAACAAAATATCTTTAGTTTTTCATTTGTTTTCTAGTTGGTCAAGAAAATTGGAATGACCAAATGACTTTATCATAATGAAAAAAATTGTAATGGCATATCAGAATCAGTAATCATATTCAAACTCACGATGTTTTAGAAAGTATGAATCATCAATTATGTCAAATAGAAATAAAAAATCAAGGATATTTGAAGATTTCATAAGTTAATGAATACTTTAAAGAGTGGTATGGGATTTAATAAAGATAAAATATTCAGGAAATTTAGTGAACTGACAAAACCTTTTTGGAATCCTACTAAAACCATTTTGTAATTTCAATAAAAGGAGGATAAGACTTGTATATTCTGTTCCATGAGTTTCTCATGAGAGAGGAGAGAGAAGCTCTATAATTATAAAAAGAACAAGTTTTTGGATGGTTTTTTCTTGAAGAGATTATCTGAACAGAAGAAGAAGAAAGTAGAATATCATAATTAGAGTATTCAGAACCAAACTGAACAATCAAAATAGGTTTTTTTGACTAAGGAATAAGAAGTTTAGGATTTTTTCAGTAGTGTTCTAAAAAAGTATTATTTATCTATTTTGAAATAGAATATTGGAATCAGATAATGAAATTAGACTGTGTATCATTAATAAGTCTAGAAGTTCATAACATCTTCTCAGAAAGAAAGATAATAATTTTTTTGAAAGATCATATTTGTGAATATTGATCATGAAGAATATTAACATGTTCATGGAAAAAATTGTATTGCATAATTTTTTGATACTTCATGAATTTTCACTGTTATATTGAACTTAGTGCTACACTAGTGTAATGGAATATCTTAAAATTTTTAATCTACTTAAAAATATTTATTCTTAGTGGATTGTGTGGTGTTGGATTATTTTTGAACCATAAAAAGGACTACCTACTCTTGATGAGTAGTGAACCATATAAATTCTTAAGCTCTTGTGGATATGTTAATGAATTTTTTTCATCGTAGAAGTAAATATTTAATATGAGAAGAAATTTTTTTCAAAAGTATTGAAACAAAAAAGAAAAACATAACACTAATTCACCCCTCCACCTCTCGGTGATTGTTGAATCATTGTTTTGTAATCTCAAGTAGTACCCTATTAATCCCAGAAAACAATGGATATCTTCGACATTTGTGGGTCTGGTCTATTATGAAATCACATGTTTCTTTTAGTATCTACAAATATAACCTTACTTGTGATACCATGCCCAAAAAAGGTGATTCAATGCATCTAAAATTTACATTTTTTAACATAGATTATAAATTATTCTTCCTTAATATCTATATCTTAATCTATTTATACTCCCCATGTTCTACCTTTCACTATGCATATATGAGAATATCATCAATAAATACCATGGTTAATTTATCATGGTACTAACTAAATACACTATTCATAAATTCCATGAATATTTTGGGGACTATTTTTGTATGAATAGCATAATTATAAACTCATGATATCCATATCAAGTATGAAAGTGTGGATTTTATAAATATTATTATTTCACCTATAAATGATTTAATTTTAAACAAATGTATTTCTTGTTGTTATCAAAGGTGAGTGACACAAGATGATCTATACCTCTACACCGACATCCAAAGTTCTCTCGGTAATGATTTGAGATTTGGGAGCATGTTTGGACCACCGTTAGAGGAATAAACTCTGGATACTCTTAGTGAAATAATGGTACAACTCTAATATGATTCTAATGATTAATAACTTCATGGGTGAAAAAATTTCAAGAGTGAGGTAATTCATGTAATAAAATTAATTTTAAAAGTAATGTGAAAAGATCTATTTTTGTGTTCATGGATTTCTTTTTAGCATGTTTCTTTTGTTATATTCTTTAGAAATAATTATTTTTCATTAAGTTCTTGTGTATTATCGATTATATATAATGAAATATGACTTTAGGTAATGGGACTAACCATCTTACATAATGACTAAAACCTCCAAAACACTTAGAAGAAATATTTAAATTAGTTTTCATCCCTAAAAATGGTTCCAAATTCTAAACAAATCTATCATAGGTGAGTCAAGAATAGTACATAAAACAACAAGAAAAATATTTTGTTAATGAGTTTACATGATTTATGACATTAATAGTCACCCAATTAATGTTTCTATTTTATTTTATTTTATTGGGTTCAAGTATACTATTTCATTTTAAATCCATTCTAACAAAACAAAAGAATAAATAGAAAATATTTTTTTTTGTCTGATAAAATTTAGAAGTGTAAATAATTGATGAGAAAAGTGGTTTTCCCTCAGTGTTCTCTCTCATCCACACAATCATAATTTCTAAAAAAAGTTCACTCCCTTGATTTACTGATTATGTGGATTGTGAAACCAAACCACACACACTCCACAACATTGTTTATTCTAGTTAAAAGAACATAATGATCCCTTATGAAACTAACCATACATTAATAAAATAATATAGCTCTATAAATAATTCCTTAGCTAACCACACACCCTTAAAATATATGGGGAATGATAAAGGATAATATTATATCTATGAAAATCCAAAATCAATAAAATTACACTAAGAGAATCATACAATCGTAGTTCAATTATATAAAAACAATCCCAGTAATGATCAAAAATAAGAAATAAAGTGGTATATGTATTCAAATTCCAGAGTGAGATATATTTAGTTACATAGATATAGGGAAAATGTTAATTATTCTTCCATTAGTATAGTTATTAATGAAATAAAAGAAATAAAAACCAATGTTTCTTACCCTTATTTCTGTAGGTTCACTCCTCTTTTGTAGGGGAAAATATAATGATCTCCAATTATCCTCATGGTCTATATGGCTTTCACATTAGAGGTCACACATGATTTGGTCACATATAATGTCCCTTGAAACTTATCCCCCTAACATTCTCTCTTCCTTGGATAACTTGTAGTCAACCTATGATCCTCATATAGATTAGATAATTTCAACATGATTATCTCAATCCTTCTCTCGTGATTTGGATAAACTAAGTAAAAATGGTATATATTTCATGTCTATATCTCCTGAATAAATAATACATGCATGTGGATTCCCACAAAGGCATCATAAAAAGTATCATGGTCTTTATTGATTCCACAAGATTGTTCCTTAGGATATATGAATAATTGTTTTATGGTGTACAATGCTTCTATCCCACTGTGTATTCCTATGAGACATTAATTATATGATTCAATTATATCATAGGTAGTGACATGGAATTTAAAATTCTTACATTATCTCAGTTTTTATTACACATCAGTGTTATAGGTGATGAGTTCTAGATGTTGTACATAACATCGCATCATCTATCAACAATCATACTAGTAATTGTATTGTAGGGCATGATTGAAAATATTTTTTAATTATAACAATAGAGTATCAAAGTGCCTAATAAACAAAACCAGGTCATAATTTATGATCACAATATAAGAAGGAATATCCTTATATTTTTTTCATAATTATAGCTTCCTTTAATGCAATAACATTTTCATAGATTATGATATTATGTGTCACTGAAAGTAGAAATGGATATTTGTAGGTTCTCCTTATATCAAACCTAGTGGTTTGGAATGTTTTAAAAAGTTAAATCCATATGCATAAAAAACATCATAGTACAAAATTTTATATCTATTAAATTCATAAAATTCAATAATTGGTTAGGTTAATTGTTGTATCTATATTAAAAAGTCATAAGATGTGATCGGTAAATCTCAAAGTATTTCTTCACTATGAATTTTGTGTTATATAGACAGTTGGTTATAATATACCTTTATATTAAGTTATTGTTAAATAATTTTTTATTATTATAGGATTTCAACAAGTATAGTTACATATATCCTCATGCTGGATAACTACAGAGTATAGGTGAATTAGTGGTATTTTTTATGAAATACCTTTCTTTCCAATTCAACCTCATTAACCAATAAGAGATAAAAATCCACTCAATATGATCTTACAAACTCTTCTCATGTGAGGTGGTAATAAATTAGACAAAAACACACCATAATTAAATGTTTGCTTCAAATACCTACTCATTTCCTTGTTTGTTAGACACCCAACATAGATTCTCTACTATGTTTCTTTTATTTCAAATTCTCAAGAAAAAACTAGTTGTAGACCCATGTACTTGATCATCTAGTTGAAAAATATTATACACCCCAACCACCAAATCTTCTTCGTAGTTGCTTATATAGCCCAATTTTCATTCTCATCATCCTCCCTCTCGACTGGTTATACACCCTAGACCTTAATCCTTTACATAACATTGTTAAAAACTCTAGTTAAAAACGCTTTCATGTTGTGTTAATCCAACTATTGAATGTTCTATTTCCTATCTAGAGATATTTTCTACCAAGGGCCTATAAGAGTAGTTTTTATTGTGTAGACCTTCAATATCTTCAATAGTTTATTAGAAGAAGATTGTTCATAAACCCTTTCTTGTATTTACAAAAAAAATGGATTCTCTTCTATTTTTTAATACTCTCATATATCTTTTTTAGGGACTCTCAGCTTCATACCACCTTCCTCTATCTATGATATTGGATATATTAGGTTTGAAGAATTATCCTTACACTATATACGAATGTTCCCAATTATTTAACATATTGTTCTTCATCTTAATATTCATGTTATGTTAAAATTAATAACAACATTAATATTTTCTTTATAATTATTATTTTTTATTATTCCATCAATTTAGAAACACAATGATCACTACCAACAGGTAATTTTTTCTCTTTTAATTCTTTTAAGGAGTCCTAAATTATTTCCACATTAATTATACATATGAATTCATTTTTAATATGATAAATTCTTCATAATCAAATTCTTATGGAATCATGATTCAAGTATAATGATAATATTTCATTTATGTTTTCCACTCATTTATATCATCATATTTAAATACCCAAAATCCTAGGAAATGATTCCCCTTTTACACATGATTTATAAATAACCACTCTCTCATTTGTCTTCTATATTATCAGAACATGGTATTATCAAATTATACCATATCATAGGTATGTTTAATTCCTAAAATTATGAAACATATTTTTAGGAATCGACTTGAGATCATCACTAACCTGAATGTTGTCTTTTCCTATTAATCACCTGATTTACTGACTTGCATGAAGAACAAAATGAATTTATGTAAAAATAGCCCATAATCATACAATAGAATATCCATATCTCATTATTATTATTTTAAAACTATACAAAATATTGTCCATCAATAATTCATTAGTGATAATTCATATTTTTAGTGTAAATCCAGGTTAATGCATTGAAATCAAGTTTTAGTTTCCTCTCGAGATAATCCAATAACAACCAATGATTTCTTTTATACCTTATGTTTTTATTCTTATAATATGATTTAAACATAATTTTAAAATACAAAGGATTTACTTTTTTCTTATTCATGTTTTAAAAACACCCACAACTCATCTATAATTCCTCTACTACGCCTAGATAATTATCATGGTTTTCATGTCTGAATGAATACCTTATGATGAACTGTAAATGTGTGATCGACGTTGTGGAAAATAAATGGTATTATGTCTCAAGAATGTTAAAAATTATTTATGAATGTACACTATATTTTTATTCATTTTTAGAAATTAGAATAATAATTTTTATCTCATTCAGAATATGTATCTCTCACAGGTTGATGGATAATGTTGAACCCTCTTATATACATGAAAGCTCTCCATCATGGAAGATATGTAGAGGTTTCATGTATTAGAAACATATAACATTAATATATTCAGGCATAATATCCATATTCACTCATATAATAATATTCTATTTATGTATAATATTCATCTTGAAGACCCTCAAGATACATGGATCAGTCCTTAAGAGTTCCCTTGCCTCCTGGAAGTTAAGGCTAATCTTTAAGAATGATTCATTGAAATGAATGCATTATATTTTTAAATTGAAATTTTGATTGGTCATGTTATGAAACCATCATCATCGAATCATTATATGATGTAAGAAAAGATTAATCATAGGAAATATCAAATGACTCAGATCAACTATATCAGATGACATAGGTTAAATGCATATATTTTTTGTAGAGGAACACTATCACACTTCGCTATATAACACAATTCTTTATTGTACCAGATGTTTGTAAATTATATAAAACCTAATAATTAATTTTATATTGTTTCATGTAATAAAATATTATATATGCTTCCTCTACATCTTCCATCGTATAGCCCTATAAGGTGGTGCCTCCCACACTTGTTCACATTTTGTTCATGCTAAACCTACCTGTACATGATATATAATTTCACTATACTCCATAACACCTCAAGATTCATATATGGGATGGATCCTATATGGTTTATCATAAAACCCACATATGTTTTTGATATATCCTTTTGTATTACTAGAGGCCATCCAATTTTGTACTAAACTCTTACAAAAATAGTGAGTAAATTCTTCACCTGATTCAAATTCCATTTCAAATATCATCATAAAAAAATATATTTATTTTTCATGGACATATTTATAAATATCACCAAATATAAACTCCTAAAATAATATAATATCTCATATCCTTATTATTAAAATATTATTTATGAAATAACTGCATGGAATTTAAAAATATATATTCTCTACTTCAAATTAGTATCCTCATAATTCATTTTACATTGAATATGGATATATCTCAATTATCTCAAAGAATTACATGGATGATTTATCGAGAATGAAATCCAATTTTTTTGCATGAATCAAAAAAATACTCTAAGAATAATTGTCACCACTCTAAACACATATTGACCCATTGGAAATAAATCAAATACTCACTTGGGAATAATAGATTGGCTCTCCCAACATTCAATTTTGTTGGCATAGTTTTCAATACTCATGAGTCGACTGGGATAATTTATATCATGACATATGACACTCTCCAATATTATATTGAGTTTTGGAGAAGGAAATTACTAAGTATTTCCATTCCTTTTATATCTCAATTCATTCAGAATATATAATATCCTATATATGATTCTCATAAGTATTCATATATGAATTTCTATATTCTCTATCCTCAATATCATATTTATTTCTCCTTCATCCTAAATCAATATGAAATAGAACAAAATTAGAATTATTACTATATATATATATTAAATTTGATTTATTTTAATTAAATTTTAACAGTTAGTGAATTTCCATTAAATTACATCATTTATTAGAATCTGAATAATTGTGATTAATATCCTTAAATTAAGATAAATCATAGGAACTTACTTAATGAAAACCTAATTAAAAAAATGAAAAATATTTAATTATCAGTATACCATTATATTTTAATTTGGAATTAATTATCTTATATATTAGTTATAGATTTAAAATTACTTGAAAAAGTAATGTTGTTTCACATTCCATAATAATATCCATGGAAAACTTCAATTATTTCAAGAATATTAGATCATTTTTCTTCCATAACATAGATAAAACTCCATGATAATTCTTTCTCAAGGTTCCATTCACCTTTTTCCCTTCAAAAGAGAGGTATTGTATCAAATAATCATAGTTCTTGAGTAGTTTGAGTCATATTCATTGTCTTATATTGAGTAGTTTATGTACTTATATATTTCAAACTCTTAGGATCCATATTTATGTCAAATATTTTACTCTAAATGTTGAGTAAATATATATTCAACAAAAATATTACTACAAATTTCTCTAGATGATGGCTTGGATTATTTTTTTCATGGGGATTTAATTGAATTTATTTATAAGAAACAACTATACCATTATGTTAAAGGTAACACCTAAGTCCGTTCTTAGATGCATCATTGTTTTGGAAAAGCTAATTCTTCCCCAAAGGTATGGTTAATACCAATACATTGACTCATCCCTTATTTAAATCTTTAAAAAATAACATTCTATATACCATTTGAATTTGATCACATTATTTGTTAAATTGGTTAATATGTTACCTAATTTGGAAAAATTGAAAATATATCACTAAAATTAACATTTTTATCCTAATAAAATATGTATTTTAGTATTGTAAAATGGTTTTAGACATTGATTAATCATAATGGTCATTAAAGGGTTGGAATATATTTCATAATTTGATAAAATATGACCATGAAAAGAAATGTTTTCAATCAAACATTCAAACATACTAATTTCCCTTTAAATATCATTTTCTCTAGGGTTCCCTAGAATTATCCTTAATTACTCTATTAGAATAAACAAAAATTCAAAAGGGGTTGAGACATTTTTTATATAATAATTGAGGTTAAGAAAAAGGTTTTTCTATTATTTATTTGAATAACAGATGAAAAATAATATTTTAATTCCTATTTATATGGAATATGGTTCAATGAATCATATATTGTATGAAATTTCATTAAAACCCTAGGTGGTAAGTTCTTATATCTAGGAGTAATTATTAGATATAGACTATAAGTTATTCCAAAATTTATACCTACTAGATATAAGTGATCTAGACTATCATGTAATCATTGGATATTCAATTGACTTTATGGGGATGCTTTTTCAGGATATTATTTAATTGAGTGAATAATTATAGTATTTTTATTAGATTATAAATTCAGGAAAAGGGTTCCAAAAATATAAAATTGAAAAAGATAAAGTAACTTCTGGACACTATTTCTATCCTATATTTATTTTGATTTTACATCTATTTATAATATCTAATATTTTTGGATTGTTCTTTTTTTCATGGTTATTAAAAAGAAGGGTTATCATTTGATGGAAAACCTCATATAGAGAATGTTTTTCAAATTGTTTATTAGATAACTAATGTTCAAACCCATTCATTACGGTGTTTCAACATTTATTTATTTTAAAAAATGACATTAAAACCATCATCGTGAGTATTTATAATACTCATAATGTAAATAACCAATTTTAAAACACTTTTGAAGAATATTTTCACATGAAACTTATTTTTTCACATAATGACCACAATATTATTTTTATTTTATCCATGTGAAAACAATTATTTGGATACGTGTTGGAACTTATATAATGAGTGAGTCTTGAGGTCCAATTACAAAGTTAAATGAATATAGTGGAATCGTGCAACCAAGGTATGAATATTCGAATGTAGGGAAATTGAATTAAGGAATTGAAGGAAATATCTATAAAAAAGTAATGAAATAGGTGAAGTATACATATGATCCAAAAAGATGGTTTAAAGGTGGTGTAAGATTATTTTGATATAGAGAATTAAGAATCTAATATTTTCACCTGAATAAGATGTTTAGTTTTTGTATTCCTATTATAATGTGAATAAAATCCCATGAAAATTGGATATATAGGAATTTTTTCATTGAATATAAGATTTTGGTTGAATCTCTATCTATGAATAATCCTTTCTTTAAATAGTAGGTTGAGGATATTTTATTAAATGACAATTTTAAATTGTAATCACATTTCACCTCCTTTTATATATGATTTTTTAGTATTCCAACCATTGATTAGTCATTTTTCTAAATCACATTAATAATTTTGTTATTATATTATTTGCTTCCTCCTTTCATTTTTCTTATGTATGTTTTTGTATAATGTGTATTGAAGTGAATTTTTTCAAATGTGAATGAGGTTATTTTCTTTGTCATTTCACAAAAAATCATTTATAGTGGTTCATTCTAATAATTTAAGTTCCATAACTTTTTTCTATTCTTGAAAAAATTTGATGTTTTGTTATTGTGATGGTAGATCCTAGAGAATAAAATTTTTATCAGATCTCTATTAAAGAGTTTTGTTATCACCAAACCCTACCCAATGTGTTCTAGATTTTGGTTCACTATCATCATTTTTAAAATTGATTTTTAATATAATTCTGATAATCATATCCCAATATCTTTAAAATTCTTCAAATTAAAAATTTATTCATTGATTATAGAAATACAAAATTGGATATCATGAGGTCTGTGTAGAGAAGTTATACAAAGAAGATTTTGGAATTTGTAAGATTCAATGATGGATGGCCTACTATAGAATGATCTTGATCTACTGTTGATAAGAAAAAAAACTAGAGGCAATGAATAATGATGAATGGGAATGGTTGGATAGAAAAAATTAGGGATAATATATATTTCATTAGAAAAGAATGAGTCTTATAACATATGTTATTTTAATAGAGGTTTAGAAATTATGATTAAACTTACTGCAATTTATAGGAATCCAACAATAATGAATAAAATCTTCTATTTTGAAAAATATTCAGGATGAGAATATTATAGGTTAAGTCAGTGCTTAGACACATAAATTACTTAAACATGATCTGAAGTAAGTTGGAATCAATAATTGTATACTTTTTGAATCCCAAGTTAGTGTCTTTGTCACGTTCATCTCTCTCGAAATAATGTGATATTATGGTTACTAGTGTGAGAAACTGAAATGGTAAGAGTAACATTTTTATGGATATTAAATATATAATTCGAAACCAAGTGATTCATTATAAATAAATCAAGGGATCTACCATAAATAGATATCATGCAGATGTTAGGGAATTACATGTTTGAAAAAAGATACAAAACAAAGGTAAATTCATAAGAAGTATATGTTTGAGTAGCTTAGGTAAAACTAGTCCAACGCATTTTAATTTTGGTAAAAAGGACATATTCAAAAATATATAGTGATAAAAGAGATAATTATAGAACTGCATCCCGAGATCGTATTTCAAATGATATGAGGGGTATTTTTTGAGATTCATAAGTCTACTTGAGTCTTATATTATTTACTCTATGACTTATTTTCACTCTACATCTGGAAGGAGTATAATAAATTATTATTTTTTAATCATTTTTAATAAACATCTTGGGGACTCTAAAACTACTAATATAGTGGGATTGGTTTATGTTTCTATCTTGAAATTGAAAAAATATATATAATTGAAGGGTGTGTGGTATAAATCAAGGTTAAGTAAGAATTTTATTTTTGTATGATAATTGGATGATGTGGGCTTTTTTAATACTTCTGTTGATAGATCATGGAAAGTTACACATGGTGTCATGGTAATGGATAATGGTGTGAATGATATAAAATTTTAACTTATTATAGTTTCATAAATATAAATTAATGTCAAGAAAATGAAATTTGAATACATATGGAATAACACCTTAGTCACCTAAGTGAGAAATGGATGAAATAACTCACTGATAATGGAAAAATGAAGATCTGAATCATGGAGTAAATAACATGTGAAGATCGAATTTTTGGGAAGTATCATAGTATATCCTTCTAAATAAAAGAAAACATGGACAAAGTTTTAATGTTTTATTTTTCTCATACATATGTGTAGGGTCTAGATCTAGACCATTCCCATAGAGGATCATTGTGATACATTACCTTCATTGACGATGAAATAATAATTATTTGGGTTTTCTTTATCTCACACAATTTAGACATTTTTCTAACTTTAATTAATGGAGATCCATCAATGAATGTAAAACAAGAAGTGGTTGTGAATATATCTAATCTAACAATAGTGAGGAATATAAAAGTACAGAAATTTAGATGTTATACTATCATAAGGGCATAGGGTTTTATAAAAAAAATTTGGAACCCTAAAACAAAATGGAGTCACTGAGTGGATGAATCAGACATTAGTGGAGAATTTAAGGATCATAAGTATGCATTGGGTTTTACGGATGATATTTTGGAGGATTCCATGAATTTTTTTCCAACATGGTGAAATGATGTTCATCAACTCTATTGAGTATGGAACATCTATAAGAATGTTTCTCTAAAAATAAGATTATAATTTTCAATCTCAAATTATTTGGTTTACTCACCTATGTCTATGTAAATAATAATGAAGGGGATATATTAGAATATAATCCTTGTTCTTTTTTTCTATATGATATGGTGATAAATAATTTCAATTTGTTATCTTAGATAAAGACATATTTTAGGTTTTTAAAATCTAGAATGTTATCTGAAATGAAATGATCTCATGGAAAGATAAAAAACCAACAAAAATCTGTAGATAATATCAATGAATAATTACCTGATGGGGTTCTTTTCAATAGAACAATATATATTCTAGATGTTCTTGAATGTTCGATGAATATGATAGTTACAGAAATACCAAGCTGTCTTGATGGATTTTGGAATACAATTTATGTTCTAATTGAGTTATCAGGGCTATAAATATCAGACATCTGGATGATTTTGAATACACATGTAATATATCTAGAATTTCATTTCTTTTAAGTAGTGGTACTTGAAGGAGGTAAGCTATAGAGTCAATTACAGTGGTAAACAAAGAGAGTTATATAGAATTAGTAGTTTTATGGGGTAAAGGTGGAATTGGATAGTATATGGTGGAACTTGGAAAGTCATGTAATAAATTATTTTTCTAAATATAATGTGTAATTTTTTTGAGAAATTTTCTCTAATTGGTAAGAATATAACAATTTTAACGGTTATAAAAATAGTTATATTGGATGGATTTCATTTTTAGTATTTATATCTTAACACCAAATTTATTCATGGACTCTTATATGGAAATATTTATATAGAGTAGGTGTAGGGTTTCATATAAAAATTCATAGATGGTCTGGATAGTAATTTGAACCATGGTATTTATGGTTTGAATCAAGAACCATGATAAAAGAAATATTGGTTCAACGTTTCAATGGAAAACTATACATTTACCTAAAAAATGGATATACATTTTTATTACTATAAGTTGTTAGATGATGGTATTTTATTATCCTTCATCATTACATAAAATATATTCACTAAGAGAACCATGGAAGGATCATCTTATGGAGATGAACGCTAAAGTTTCTAGAAATTTTGAACCAAAAGATCTTGATTTGGAAAAGTGGATTGTGAGGATAATGATGGTAAAGAACATAATGTTATGTTATTTTTTCTTCAATTATTATAAATACTTCTTGATGGTTTTGGACTATATCATAATAATGGATATGAAACCTATTACCACTCACATGGATGAAAACATTAAGCTTAGTAATAAAAAACAACTTAGATCAAAAGAAGAGGTTTGTATATAGAAAAGGCTATACTTGAATTATAAATAATATAATTCAAGTATAAAATAGTTTATATATATCCAGAAATTATATATGTAGTGGTATTCGTTATTAGTTTTAGGGATAATACCAAAAGAGAACATTGGGAAGCAGTTAACTGGATCTTCTAGTATCGTAAAGAATTAATAATTTTATCTCTCTATTTTGGAATAGAAATATCATTATATTGGTTTTATAATAATAGATTTTGTGGAGAAATAGAAAATCAAAGGAGAACTATTATCTAAAAATTCCTTTATAGAGACACACTTGTGATTTTGGTATCAAAACATTATATGGTAGTTACCCTTTTAAAAATGGAGGTATACGATGTTTCACAGACAATATCTAGGATTGATTTGATCTAAATAAAGGCGTAATTAAAAAATCATAGAAGGGGAATACATTTGAGAATTATCCTATTATTAATAAAGTTAAATCCACTTGGTCAACAATATTATGATTCAATGTAATAAAAAGAATATTTAACAAAAGTATCACATTGTTTTGAAGTGGTTAGAGGAAAAATTTCTTGATATATGGAAGGTGGATGGAGTTCAGAATCTAGTAGATATGTTAACCTTGGTTGTAGTTCAAAATAAGTTGATGAGTTTGTGTACCTAATTCGGAATGGTATGAATGAAATTATGGTGGAGTAACTATGTAGTTGTAAAGAACCATTGAGAGTGGAAGACGGTCATGAAAGCTAGTGGAATATTTTTTTGTAATTCTATATGAAAGGTATTCTCAAGAGGGAGGTTATCAGGTTCATCCATGTGAAAAACTAACTATGTATTTTAACATTAATAATGAATGAATCTATAAAATTTATTTTGAAACCAAATGAAGTTGGTGCAGTGGTGTGACAATGGTTTTCAAGTAAAAAATCAGAGAAACAAGGAGAAACAAATAGAAGAAACATCCAGAACCAGACCCCAGAATGAGGTGAGGGCTACATATGATTCATTTAGAGGGTACAAAGGAGGCATAATATTAATCTGATATAGAAAATTTGGAAGCTAATATTCTACATTGAGAAAAGGAATTGAGTTAGTGGAATAATTTTACCAAGTGAAGGGATGTTTGTGAAGAAAGGATACGTAGTGAATTTTCTCCATGAATATCAAAAGTGGGTAGAACTGATTAAACCGACTAGTAATTACTATAAATAGTTGTTTGAGGAAATTTTTTAATATGAATTATATCTATTGTAATCATATTTTCCTTCCATTGAAAAAAAAGTACTTTATAGTGTTCCCCTCATAGAGTATAGATTTACATAACCCATGTTAATAATTTTTTGGTTCATTGATTTTTTTATTTTTTTTATTTTTTCTAGATGTTTTTCCTGGTGTGTATCTATGTAAAGGTTATGGTTCCCCATTAGGGTTGTTTTTCTTCTTAATTTTCGAAAACAATTACACATTATTGTTTTGATATCAAAGGATGTGAATATTTTTTCCATGATTCATGTTATCGAAGGTTATCTTCTTATGATCGGAGGTTCTAAACACAATATATCTTAATTTCCAACCCAATAAATTCTCATACCATTCATGGAACTTTAATTCTTTCCACATTTCTCAAATGTTTTTTTTTTCATTCCCACAAATCAATCATTTATTACACTATTTATTTTATGTCACTCCAAAAAATTGATTTCATACAACATATTTCAATATATCACTCACATTAAATTTATCTATTAAATTTTCCATTCTCACACAATTCATAATTTGTTATTATGGAGATAGTAGTGTTTCTAAAGAGAGAAATAGTGTTCATAAATGATCTTTGATATTGGTATGATCCTTGGAATGATATCTTATATTCTAATATAAATTTTTCCTTTATTTTTTAGAATATCTATTGATTATTTCCATGTATGCATGGAATAATTAGTGTTCCTAGAGTCCTATCATTTAAAACTAATTGTTTTCATAAGAAATAAAAATTAAAAATTCTAATTGATTTTTGTTTTTTTTCATAACTTTTTTCATTGATTTATCCATGAGAAACTATATAATATTTTGTGTTCATAAAAATAATTAAAAAATATTTACTTGACATGCCAATTATTGGAAAAAAAATGATTTGAAAAAAGAGAATTCACATTGTTTATTAAAATAAATGATGTTAAAAATTATATAAAATTACACATTATATCCTCTTTCCCAAGTAACTGAGGTAGAAATTATTTTTAATATCTATTTAAAAAACAATTTTAAAATTAAACATAAAATGATTCTTAAAAATATATCGCCTCATGAACTAGAATTTAAATCCCAAAAAATACAACATTAAAGGACATATTTCTATAATTTTATTCTAATTATATTCCTAGATTATTGAGTATATTATGACATCATCAATAAATACTATAATAAATTTATCAATATAATTTATAAATATTGTATTTAACATATCAATCAAAATTGATGGTGAATTTTTTTATCCAAAATTCATTACTATCAACTATAAATGACCACACATTATATAAAAATCCAACTTTCATATGTCAACCTTTATAACTTTTAAGTGATGATAGCCAAAATACTAATAAATATTTGAGATGTATTGAGACTCTCAAAAATAGGATCAATCAAACTAATAGTTTAATTTAAATAGTATTTAGAGCATGTTTGGTTTTGGAAATTGTTGATTTCATGGGTGATTTTTGAGCCTCAAGTGGGAGGTTTATTAAATGGTGTTGAAGTTGTTTCCTCATGCGTATCATATTTTTTCTGGAGAATATAATTAATAGTAAATATGTTTAATGTATTTGATTTTTTCAATACATTAATAAAATTAATAATCATTTAAAATGATGTTTTAAATGTGATTTGAAGGTAATTTCTAAGATTTAATGTTTTTTATGTAATTTGGAATTTTTTGGAATCATTCTAGAGGTATTTCGAGGTAGAAAGATTCAGGTATAAAATTTTATAGTCTAGATTCATTCATATGTTATTTATAAGTTTTGGGTGAAAATATTCACATGCCTTTTGAAATGTAGGAATATTGAAACACAAATTTAATATGTTTTTTCAAGTTTAAAATATTGATATTTCACAATGGATGGTGATTTATATTATGTTTTTTGAGCATACATAAGAATATTATTCACCACTGAAGCTTAAAATTTTCAATGGAAATTGATAGGTTATATTTTTTTCATAGACAATAATATCATACCAAAGGATGTGGAAATGTGGACAATTACATCTTCTCATTTGTGAATGTAATATTTTTTGCAGTGGTTATATAATATGTTTTGAGCATGTTTAAGAATATTCATAATCTGTAATATATCTATACAATTATGTGAAAAAGTGTATATTATTTCCTAATGTGTCATATATAAATTAAATGTGTTGTATATTGTACTCATGGTTTTAATACATAAATATATATATGTTTTTGTAAGAGGTTTCACATTTCCAATGATTTTAATTCTAAGAGAGTTTACAAGAAGTATAGAAATTTCAAGGGAATTATTTTAGAATTATTATTTTTGAAAATTCATGTAAATTTTAGTGTTCAATAATTCAGATGATGTTTAAGCTACTACTTCGTGGTTTAAATATTTAAAAGTAATCTTTTAATTCATGTTATTAAAGTAATACTATTATTTTGTGAAAATAAATTTTTTCCATCACCATTCAGTTGACACGAAAATAAGATGAATCTTTCCCTTGGAAAAATGGCCAAATAAATCTTAAATTTCCATTGTTCATTGTTAGAAAGGGTCTTCACACTATCAAGAAGATTCATTCATTATGAATGAGAGAATTAATTAAGAAAAATGTATTTGGTCACTCTACAACTTGTATTACTTCACTGGGAAGAATTATAATATATTTCAAAGAAGGAATAAAGATGTTGGAAGAAAATAAAATAAGTCGAGATCAGTTATATTTATTCTTTTATTTGAATTTGAAATTGAAATTAAAATTTATAGTAAAACATATTTTTATGTTTTGGATAAATTAATAGGGTATTGCATACATTAAATATATGAGTGTCGGGAAATGGAAATAAAAAATATTCTTCATGTTCATTGTATGAGAGGGAATAAATATAGAGATTATACAGAAGAGGTGATATAGAAATAAAGTTATACTTAAAATATCATGGGTAGAAGAAAAATAAAAGGAGTATAAAAAAATAAATTGATGCGGTCATATCAATTGTATGACTTTATTATAGTTAAGAAACAAATTTTATATCATTTTATTTTTGATGGAGAGCTTTACATAGCCAATAGTCTATTGTGTGTCACAATTTTTTGGGCAATCCCTACTCATTTATAATCCAAATGATATAAATATTGAATTGTTTTATATCAAGATAATGAATATCATTACAAAGAATAACCTTATAGATCTTTAGATATGATCCTTGTAAAATATTATTATTCCCTCAATGAGAGTTATTGGGTGTGCTGGAATTGATATAAATAATTAATTTAATAGTTGGGGAAGGTAGATTCTAAAATAAACATATCAAGGAATTGTAATCCCATATTCGCCCCCATCTCATTGGTTTCTAGGGATCTTGAGGGTCTTTTAAGTGGTATCATATCCCAATTCACATTGTTGATGATCACGTATTTTGGGAAAAATAATTCTTATTTTTTTTATATTTATTCCCAAAATATATTTTTTTAATATATATAGCCTCAATTTAGTTATTAATAAATGGATTTCCAATTTTTATTGAAAAATCCTATATATGAGAAGATCATATATTAGATTTTATTTTAGAAAATATTTTAGATGATCAAAATATTGAAACTGGGGGATTTTTCCTTCATGTACAAGGTGTTTCTCTAAAATTAATTGATATCAATAACCTAGATAATATGTTTGTGCTCATAATTCCATTCTACAATCTCTATTATAGAAGGATTTTATGAAGTTTAAAGAGATTAATATATAAAATTGAGTATTATAGAAGATGTAAAATATATATTTTGGATTGAAAAAGGTGAATAAATCCAATCTATAGGGTTGTAGGTTTAATTATGAAGACATAAAAATAATGAAATATCAAATATTTGATTACTTATTCACATAAATTAATGAAATTTTAAGCACTATCAATTTTTGAATTAATAGTTATTGGATAAAATAGTCATACAGGAGATAATTTTCACCCTAATTGAATGGTTTCATGCTAAAGTCTCAACCCTTGAATACCATGATACAAGAACCCTTCATTTGGATGAATTAAAAAACAAACTTATTTTATATTAAATGTAGAACATATGTTTTTCACAAAATGTTACAAGTATGAAATGGATATTTCATATAAAGCCTATAAGCAGAATAGTTGTTAGGGATAAGTTGTTTTAGAAGTTGATGATACATATTATAATTATGATATTGAAGAGTGGTTTTAAAAACACATTTCACTAATCGCAATATGTTTAGTAAGTGGAAAAGTAATGTTCAAGATAAAGTATCCAATAAATTATCTTTTTCAGAATCCATTGAAATTTTTTTAATATTTTTTACAAAATTGATATAAGAGAAATATGGTGATTATGAAGATGAGAGACTAAGGATATACATAAATATGAAACCAAAAATGTTTTACAATCCAAATTTTTCATCAAAATTGACGGTTATAAATTTATCTAATAAAAGAAACTAATTTAATATCATCGTTTAAATGAAGTTAATTAATTGAATATAAAGTGACCATTAAAACTTCTATTTTTGTTGATTAAAATATAGTATTTTTTAAATTGAATGGGGAGGAATTCACTAGTAAAGATTATTGTGATGCTGGGAGTGGGGAATAAATAGAAACTAAAATTATGATGAATTAAGTTTAACACCATGATATTTTTTAAATTATTGTTTTTTAGTTAATTTAACCATTGAGATATTATACATTTCACATAACACTAAAAATAGATTATTTTATATTAAACAACCATGTTTGTCTTCTGTTATACTCAACACCATGTCAATTGTGAACAAAAAATGACATAAACATTATCTTCTCTACTTGAAACAATTACTTGGTGTATATGACATACAACATCGACAAGGCGTATAATACATGCAACATAGATGTCTGTATAAAACATCATTTTATTATCATAATTTTATAAAATTTGTATTTATAACCTAGGAATTAAAATTAGTAATATGAATAGTAGTAACAAAATTTTAAATTTTTTTATAATTGTTTTATATAGATAAAACAGGTTCATAATGATAGATATGATTATTTGGAAAAGTCCTTATATGTTTAAAAGTATCGTTTTCTCAAATAAACTCCTTTTAATGTCCTTATGTGAGAAGTAATAAAATTAATTTCAGACCCATTTGGAAATTTAATTTGAAATATTATATTCTATTTTTAATTTATAATGTGAAAAATATTTAGGAGGAACTTTTTTGTATTTTTTTGAGAAAATTCATTTTTGGATTAATAGTTAAAAAACTAGATTTTAATTCAAAAATGCTTTTTTAACAATTTTATTTATAATATTATATTACATTTTATTTTAATTTAAACATTTAATAAGATTTTATTTTTATAGATTAATCCAATGTAGATAATTTTAACCAATTTAACATCAAAATTGGAAATAAAAATCATAGAAAACTTTTCATCATTTAAACTTTAAAAATTAGAATTGTCGACCAAACTGTGGGATTAATTTTAAATTAGTGTCCACCACATATTTGATTGAAATTGAAAAAAAATTATTCCATATTTGAAAACATAATAATAACTAATTTCTAATAAGATAAACATATTTTTTTATCAAAATTATTAGTCCAAGTGAATAGAACTAATTACATTGGTTATGGTAAGATTAAGCATAACTACATAATGAACATTAAATTTTAGACCCCAACTGACTTTTAAACTTGTACAAAATCCATTTTTTGGCCATATATTTTCCCTATGCCTTATTGTTTGTGATTTTTATCATTATTGGATCCACTTGAAACATGAATACCATGAATAACATTCTCTCTTCAAATATATAAAAAAGTGCCACCCCTCCTTCCCTATTAAAGTAAATCAGAACTCCCTCTTATCCACCCCTCTAAAACCACTTAGGATCAGAAAATATATTTCCAATAAAATTCCCAAAATTCCAACCTTCCTCCTCAAATCCTGCTTTTTAGAAAA
The DNA here is from genome assembly GCA_963277665.1 of Viscum album. NCBI lineage: Eukaryota > Viridiplantae > Streptophyta > Magnoliopsida > Santalales > Viscaceae > Viscum > Viscum album. Next base: position 731,386,455 of record OY728166.1, read on the forward strand.
AATTCTTCCAAAGAAGCATTTTGGCACAAACAAAAATGAGTTACCCAATTAAGAGGTAACACCCTCTCTCAATCTCCTTTATTTTATTTTCATTCTCCACCCCCTATAATATCTTTATTCCAGGATTTTATAACAAAAACAGCATCCTAAATATACTAGAATTTTTATATGCTAAGTTTTATACATACACTTACACACACCTCTATCTAATGGGTAATGAACATACTCTTTTTGTGTACAGTGAACTACCGCCTCACAAAATGATGATTGTTCATTTTTCCTTTATTGCCTCTCATGGTGGAAATTATGATTGATAGTTTATTTTTATGTGTTAAATATTATATTTATTATATATTTAATATTTTTTATTAATTTTACAACACGTATTTGTTATTTTTTATTTTTTGGGAATACAATAATATCGTTTGAGGAAGTTTGGACTACCACCCCCTTAAAGCAATTTGACACGTTCACACGCTGCATGGAGTCTATTTAGAATTTGTTTAGCTAACATATATAATATATATGATATAATAATTCTAATTGAATAATTATATATATATATATATACACACATATGTAATTTATCTTCTTTCTTTCAATACAATAATAAAAACGAAAACATTTTTTATACATACACACAACATTCTATCTCCATGAAGAAATTATTCCATTTCATGATACTATATTATATAAATTATTATAATAAAAATATAATAAATATAAATGATATTTATATTATGTTTTACATTCTATAATCATGATATATATACAATGATGAATGAATTAACAAATTAATACACATGCCAAGAACAAAGTGAATATTACCTGATGTGAAAACCTTAAAATATGATTGTTAATAGGAGAGTAATGTAAAGTCATCAAGAATACATTAATGATATTAGATATATTTATATGGTTCTATATAATATGTATAATAAATTTATATATATTACACACCAGGTTGGAATGAGTAGGATAAGATTCAAGACACAAGGTAAGTGGATTTAATCTCACTTATTATTTCCATGAGATACCTGATTTTCTCACCACCAATTTATTTTTTGCAGTGTATATAATTCCCAATGATTTATTCAAGTATTATTTTACATAAATATATTTATATTTAATAATCCATTTTATGATCATTCATTCATTGGTTATAATTTTCAAATGTTAAAAAATCGACAAAATAGTTTTGTCTTAATTTTCTTTCATTGAGACCCATGATTTGTTTTGTACCTAAATTCGTTTTATGGTGTATATGATTAAATTTCCCATGTTATATCATGAATATACATCTTTTGTTAAAATTATAAGTTTCATTTCATTTTCATTACTTACATTGAGAGTATTATCCCTTGTTACCAAGTGATAATATTTTATAGAAACAATCTCATCACTTTAAATATTATTCATATGTATTCTTCCTTTGATTAAATATTATAATCCATATCTTAGAAGCATTCATTAATTTTATTATCCTCTGTTTATTCATGAAATATTCATTTATTGGTTCAATTATTCAACTCTTTTTTACATAATATAGTTAATAAATTATATTTATGAAAGCCCAATGTTACCCTCCCTATAGTTGGAAATTTATGTTCCATTAAAAAAAATATTATCCAAAGTATTTAAAAAAATATTATATCATGATCCTATAATATTTAAAATTGATTTTTGCCATTTTATTATTTTACCAATCTCTTCAAAAGAATCTTCTTTATCAGTTTCGTAAAAAAGAATTTTTCTAACCATTTTACATGAAAAATGAATGTTATTTTAACCTTACAATACATGTATGAATTTACCTGCAGTAGATTCTTTAAAGATTTATTTTCATTTTAAAATGGTTAATTTTTAGAAAAATGTTTACAAAATTATTTTTTAATGAAAATTGTTTTGAAAATTCTTTCAATATTATTTTATATGTTTTCAGGAAAAAATGTTTTCAAAATTTATTCAATCCGTATTTATATGTTATCAATTTATTTTAAAATATATGGGTTTCAAAACAATTTAAATCTTATTTCATATGTTTTCATGTAAAATGTTTTTGAAAATATTTTCAATCATTCCTTATAATTTTTCTAATTATACTCAAAGAAAAAGTTAATTTAAATATTTTGAAGCTTATTTTTTAGGTTTTCATATAAAATATTTTTCAAATTGATTTCATGAATCCTTTATATGTTTTAAAGGTATTTTTTAGTTGAATTATTTTCAAAAACAATATGTATTAAAATCCATTTTAAAGAAGAATGTATATTTTCCTCAAGAAACGTTTTTGAAAAATATTTCCAAATTATATTTTTTCTATGATGATATATTTTGATGTTACTCAAGTCCATCTAGAAAATTATCTAATAGTTTCATTCATATTGTTTCTATGAATGGGTTATGATTAATGTTTTGGTGTTTATGAAACCAGTTTCACTTTCATGAGTTATATATTTATGAAATGTTTTTCCTATTAATGGGTTCTATGTTTATGACATCTATTTATCATTCACAAGTTATTACTTTGATTAAATGATTGTGAATCTTGTATATTTTTTCATATGTTATGATATGTTTACATTTTAATGATACCCTTTTCATTTCATGGGTTATGATATAATTGTTTATGATTTTATTATACATGTATGTTTGATTTCATTATGAGTTGGGTGGGACCTATATCTCCCTCCAATACATTGGATAAATATTTATATCTCATGAGATAGGCATTGATGGGATCAGAATTTTATTTTTCTCAGTATTACAAGTATGGAATGGTAAATGAACTTGGAAAAGTATTACATGGCTGAAAAAAGAAATGAAATTAGTTTAGTATTACAGGGCCAAAATGGGAAATGGACTCGGTTCAATATTACAGGTCTGGAATGATGAGTGAACTTTGTTCTATCATACAAGGATAGAATGGGCTATGGACCCGGCTTATTAATGGAATTTATCCACTATTATGGTCTTGGTATCAATAATGTGGATAATATGGATATTACTATATATTCTTCTGTGTCGGCCATAATTCCATGTTTTATTCCCATATTATTCTTTTATGTATTATTTTATTTATTACCTTGTGTTTCATGCCTAATGAAATTCCAATCTTTATTCCATGATTCCTGTTTATGATCATTGATAAGCATTATTTGATTTTCTATTTTCATGATCACCATCTCATACCCTTATGCTCATGTTTATGACTACGTTTTCCCCTGTTAACCCTTACAGAGCATCTGAGTTCACTGCATTTTAGGTTTTCTTCCACATGGTTTTGAAGATATGTATTATGTTTGATGTGTCTAAGAAGGGTCCTAGTTAAGAAGAACCTAGGGGTATATAATATACCTCAATTAGGTACCAATTATTATGTTTCTATGTTTCCAAAGGAACTAGACCATTATAGTATTTGTGTGTCTATTTGTATAGTGATTTAAGTATTCTAAAAATGTTATGTATTGAAAACGTATGAATATTTAGGGTTTAACTTGTGAGAACACAAATAATTTTATCAATTAGACCAAAATTGTGTAATGATACTAAAAATCAATTAAATTTAAATTTTCATCAAGAAGAAGTGATTCTATTAATTATACAGAAGAATAATGATTTATTTCATAGTGGGAGAGAGAAGGACTCCATGTAACATGACTATATCATTAATATAGAGTTTATTAATTTGATCCAAATTCATAGTATCTCAAAAATAAATAAAATACACAAATTCAATCAAACGATAAAAGAAGTTAAAATTCATCATTTCCTATAGATTTATTTTTTAATCACACTAGGAATTCCATATATGTATTATATCATTTCCATTCATGAACTATAAAGGGTTAATAAATTCCATCCGTAGTTTTCATTCATATCTATCCCTTTAAAATATGAATTTCATGATAAAATCAGCAATAACTTTCTTATCCCTTCCCAAAAATATAATTATTAAAGTCCTCTATACATTTTGGATCTACTAGAATGAAATAAAATTATAGATTTGTCTGATTCATTCAATAATTTTTTTTTGAAATAAAAATCAAACAATGCACAAATCCTCTTTTAAAATCATTTGATTCCATATTTCAATGTATTAAAATCTGTAAACTTGTTTTCCTTAACCAAATATATGATTATTTATAAACTAATATACTTAATCTATGTGATCTATGTTCTTTATAACAATAATGATTTTACTTATACTTAATCTTAAATAGCATGGTTTTTTGTATTAACAATTACCAAACCAACCAAAATTAATTTTTTAAATATTAATCACATTCTAATCATTGAACAGTTAATAACGAATTTCCATTTTGAATCAAAGAATCTACCACCTTGTTATATTTACCTGAATGATAATGAATCATAAAATAATACTCCATTATCTCTTCAAAAAATCTTTTATGCGACATGTTCAAATATTTTGGGTTAGTATATATTATAATTATTTTATTCATATATATATATATATATATATATCATATTTTACCCCATACAGAATATGCCTCAAAATTTTTTAATAAAAAACTATTGCAGAAAGATAAAGAATATGCATTACATAATTTTATTCTTGGGGTGTCAATTGATTGGATACATATAATGTTACCCAACAATATTTCTTCAAAAAAACTAAGTCCCATTGATAAATAAGAAAAATAAATAATAAATTTATCATTTATTCATAGTAAGACCAAAAATAACATATTATTTAATCCTCTTATTAATTCTTTAAAACATTCATGACAATTTTTTGACCAAATAAATAGAACTAAATTTTAAGTTAACGTGGTTAGTGGGTTATCTAACAATAATGGTTTTTCAACAAACCATGGTTAACAACCCTCTAGTAAAATAAATTATAGATAAAAATGAAATAAATATATGTTAGACATTCTCGTACTCCTCTTATCCAATTATGATCAACTATATTATAATTTTATATAAATTGTCTAATAAATAAAATATATTTTAACAAACATTCATATATACTAAATCTTTTAAAAACTATTTTTTATGTGTGGTATACAAAAATATCCTATGATATTTCCCATAATACACATAATGTTTATTATATGATAAAATATCATTAATAAACACTAGCATAAATTTATATAAATAGTCATGGAAAACAATATTTATTAGATCCCTGAATATATAAGTTACATTAGTTATCTAAAATGGAAAATCCATATAATCATATTGGTTATACCTAGTTCATAACAACTTCTTTGAAGGTCTTCTTCCTTTAATTTTGGTTGATGATGCCCATACCTAAGGTAAATATTTGAAAAAAACTAAACACCCTAATGTTGGTACAAAAAATTATCAAAATTTGGAAATAGATATATTTCCCTAATAGTATTTTTATTTGGTGATGTAAAATTAATGAAAACCCTCTTATAATAGTTTATATTCTTAATAAAATACATGATAATTTCAAAGTTATGTTCTAGGATGTATGAAACCCTTATCATGTAATTTTTGTAATTGATTTTTCAGTTCCAAAATCTCTTATATATCTATCTGATAATGTTTTTTTGTTGGATAATTATTAGGAACTAATTAAATTGTGAATTAAACATATTTATACAAAATAAAACTAGTAATATCATTAGTAAATACATCAAAAAATTCATTTACAACATCCGCATCAATTACTTTAATAATTCTACTTTTTTACTAACATGTGATAGATAATACCCACCCCCATTGTTAATAAATTTTTCATATTCTTGATAATTTGATATATGTATGAACTCATTATTATATAAGAAATGAACTCACTCCAAAAACTGAATATGTATTCTTTATGAGAGGACCTATTCAGGATATACTCAAAACTGAGAGGGGGTGATTTAATAGTGGGATATTTTAACACAATTATATGTTTTTAAGACATGAACTATTAGACCTGTTGGGATCTTGATTGTACTATAATATTTTCCATATCTTATAAATGTATATAAAATCCAGAAAATTGGAAGATGATTGTTTTACAAGGTTCATCACTCAATAAATGAATGTATTCTTTTCAAAGTATTGTGATGACCCCTACAAGGATTTCACATAATAATTAGATACCATGTATAGTGTTTGGGAAATAAAATATACATTATCCTACGTTTGAGTCCCTACAATTTTAGATGTGCCAAAAATAATTTTTACTCACTGGACCAGTTATAATATAGTAAAACATTTATCTCCTTGCTATTTCATTATACTAATTCTGAATATAGTCTTCAACTTTTTTTATAATACTTTTTAATAACATGAAACTCTTCCACTATATGATAAATATATTGGAAGTCACAAAGTTTCTTTGTTCAAAAATTATTTTAATCAATTATTACTTTCACATATATGGGAAGGTGACTTTCCTTATTCCTTATTTACCTTCTTCTTTCATGTGGATATTTTCTTTATGAGAACTTAATCTAATCCTATCCATTCAATTCTAATTTCTCTAATGAATTATCATTCACTCCATATTTTTCACCTCATTCGATTGATAAAAAATGATAATAGAATGTTTTTTAGTATCTTTCCCGACCATCTATGTTCTTCTTGATTGTCTAGTACATGTCTATACAGTGAAACATCTACATATGATACCTTGTTTTTGGTAATATACATTCATGACTTATTCTTCCTTCATATGGTTATTTGGTCATATATAATGCTTTATCTCTATTCATCCCCCTCTACCCCATCTGTTTCTTCTTCATCTGTTTCTTCAACCAATATAAGAATATTCTCTAAATCATGGTGGTTGATTATTTATTTCTTCTTTTAAATTATTTATTATAAAACTCATCCACATTTTAATTTAACACAAAATCGTAATACATCATCATCCCTTTATATAGGCAATTCATTTCTAGAGTTTATGTTGAGATGCATACTCAAAATTAAAACTAGCCACTAAAACAGTGACAACCCCACTAACAACATTGAGTATTTGACTTACTAGAAACATCCTAGTTGATAAGATGAGACCAATATTTGTATTATACTCCCATAAACCTCAGTATCAATTTATTTCTTCAATCCACATGAATATTAAGATAGAAAAACTAACTCCCAATCTATTTAATGAAATTTGTATCATCCATTTGAGAATAATGAAAATTAATTACATTATAAAACATTATAAAAATCATCAAACCATAAATTGATATGAATTTATAACATCCATTATGTTAGGTGAAATATCATCTTATTTTCCCATAAAATGTTTTAGTAGAATTTCTAAATCTTTACCAAGATACTTCCTTTGACCAATGACATGATTCTCAACAAATAATTTTGATACCTTCACTATTTTGAAGACTCTATTCAATATTCCATTTGAATGTTTATTCTATATCATTTTCTTGGGCTCTTCTTCTTTCGGACAATTTTTTATATGTTCTTTATATTTCCTTAATCTGATGAATACATAGAGAACTACTCTTTTTCCTCTATCTAACAACTTCACAAAAATCTACCATATGAATTTTTAATTATCATCTCAATTCCATTATAATACTTTTTTTTATGAAATCACCAAGAAATATTTTCCTGATTAAATTTTTTAGAATACTCTGACAACCTCTATTAGATCATCTTTCTTAGAATCTTTAGTCTTATGAATATTAATTTGAAGTATCTATTTAATTAATTCACGTGGAAATGTTTTTCTGAAGCCTTGTCTTGAAAACCTTCACCACCTTTGTCTGATGATCTTCGTATGATTCTACTAGTATTATTATGAATCATTTTTCTGATCATTTCAAAATATAGTCAATCCATGATCATACTCAATTTATATAACTATTGACTTTGTTCATAAACCTATTCTTGATATTTCAAGAACCTATATACATTATATACTGATCTTTATATTATTTAATCTAATGGAATGTGTACAATTACTCATTAAGTATCAATTAGTACTTCTAATGATAGGGAACATCGTTTATTTACAAACATAATAGATTATTTTCATGAAAGAGTTTCAGTTATTCCTTAGTATCCTATTTTCGTTAAATATATTAAACTCCTTATTGGGAATATTTCTCTTCTTCTTAACATATAATTTATTAAAATCATCAGTTATTGCGATGTTTGTTCAATGAAGAACACATCACATACAAATGTCTGATAATTTTTAATCTGATTATTCCCTAGCATGTGTGACTAGTGAATTTTATCCTCTAATAAATTTCTGACTCTTCACATATGATTGATTTTATGAATTCACATCACAATTATATTACTATCAGTCTTTCTTGGGTGGTCTCCAAATGTTTTTTCTTTCAAATTTCACTTTATATCTCCATTCTTTTAGAAGACTATGCTAGATAACCACATGAAATTTTAGACGATGTACACTTAGTCCAACGGAATAGTTCATAAAACATTGTCTGATGGTACTAGTTTAAAACCTTCACCTATTTATTTGGTCCAATCGAATATGTCCAATCATCAACACTATCTTCACATGTTATAATTTGAAGCTACATTTATTCATTAATCTTATTAGTACATTTTATTAAATATAAATCATTGAATTTCTATATACAGTGCTTGGAATAACTATATACAGTATAAGATACCATTGTGTATCCTCAATGTACTTTCACAGAAAATATTATCAATCTAAAAATCCTTGAATGATATTATCAGTACGATTGACTTTGGTTTGTACCCATTTTACAATATAAACTCTCCGATCATCATTATGAACCCTCCAATTGTTTGGCATTTAAAAAGTACTAAGGAAACTCCTGGAGGAATATGTTTCAAAATTCATTATGAAACTCCTTATGGAAAGATCAGGGTTTTGATAAAAAATGTTCTTTTATACCAATCGTTGAATTTGATTTTTAAATTATAAATAGATCATTAATCCTCTTATATAAAACTCAAAAGCCTTCAATAGAACACTTCATGACCCCCACTCCACATTGTGTACCCTATTTAGACCAGAAATTGTAGAAGAGAGGCAGTGACACCAGATTCTTACCTCTAGTAGGACATGGGTTGGCGACTAGCACCAAGGGTATATTAAACACACAAAATGGAAGGCATTTCCCTCTAATAGAACACCTGAGAAAGAGAGAGATAAGACAGACACCAACCAAATACAACTCAAACTAAACTATAAAAAAATCCCAATAGAAGATATATAATGTCATGTAAAAACTACTACAAATGAAATAGAAAACTCTATATACCAAAAGAAAGTAAAATGACAACAACCATGAAGCCCGGGCAGCTCATCCAACTCCAAGATAGTAGTAACTTGGGTGATTTCCAACCTATGAAAAGTGAATTGTAAAATATTATATATATATATAGGTTGAGTATAATAGTATTACTAGTAGGATTTTCCAAAGAGCCTCTCATGAAAAAGTAAAGAAATCATGATAAATAATAGTGAAAACAAAGTGAAAATAATGCATCACCTAAATTGGCAGACAATGTTTCCAACCTCACTATGGATACTCTCACCAAGTATCACATACAAGATAATATAATATAATAAGAAAATGAAGCATACCCCGCTACCACATCCACATTGGTTTTCCACTTATCCCCAAAGTTACACATTCTAAGCATCTCTCTCTAAAAAGTATTGCCTGCAGACACCTATGTGTTGCATTACAACATTCATGCCATGCAACACAACCAATAACCCCATGTATCAAAAGTTACCAGGTTGTTTCTGGGGGGTCGGGATAGCTCATATAACATGTATCATAAGTCTAGTATTATACATTAATCCATTGTATCCCATAAGCATAGTTAGGATCCTCAAGCCATCACATCCTCTAGATGTTACACCTATAGCAGTCCATAAGAAACTATATCCAGAATATATGTGTGTGAATAACCACAAGCCATTATATCCCACTATAGACATATATGGGAAAAATCTAACTGACATTCCCACCAGCACAATAAATACCAAGAGAAGATAGAAGGGCCAAATGGGGTAGCTATCCATCCATCCTCCCAATGGAATGTTGTGGAAAACACCCCCCCCCCCAACACTCAGAATCCCCAGGGTGTAAGTTGTTGGAGTTGGTGGTCTAGAATCGATTAATTTGTACTTTATTCATTAAATAAAAACCTTATCACTTCTTGATTGTTCTTCTGCATGACATGTCATTTGATAATGTCCTAAGGACATCTGTTTCATTAAAGGGTCGTAGAAGATCCCTTCTATGATGAGAACCCGGAAGTGCCATAACACTATTATTTAATGTATGTTCTATGGCCAGATGATATTATTTGAGGGACACAAATAATACAGGTCATTAGGGGTGAGGACTCATAAAACTTTGAGGCACCTCCTCATGGTGTGTGCCCTTGGAAATATCCAGGAGGATATTATGAGAACGATACCCGCCAGTAGGAAATCCACATTTCATAGTGTCATTGGATGTTCCTATCTGCGGACGTGTGTATTGGTCCTTAGACTTTAAGATTATTATTAATGAGTATTACAACTTGCGCACTTATATGTATTGATGAAAACTGTGACGACACACTATTCTCAGTGAGGTAGGATATGTTGGGTGAGTCACGAGTAATACCGCATTAATAGATAATGCGAGAAAGGATTTCTCCAATCCGTTCCATAACGGAAGTAGATATCTCAGGCCCTTTGATGGAATTGATATACCCTATATAAATCCATGGCCATGGTAAGGTATGAGAAAGTTCAATTCCGGGAAGTCAAAGAAAGAATAATCAAGCACATGGGATGATGGAACTAAAATGCAACCCGCTTGATTGGAGATATCGAGACAAAGGGATTATAGTACACGATAAGCTTTCGTAGTTAGTGACACGTCATTGAGGCATTAACTTATTTCTCTATGGGTGCCTTGGAATGTTGCTAGACGCTAACCTTGGACTTTAGGTAGGCTCAGCCTAATGCCACCGAGAAAGAGGCCTAGAGGGTCACACACTAAGTGTGTCCATATATCTTAGTTAAATATTAATTTAACAAGTTAAATAAATATTATTCCCGACTGTGGTTTAATAATTATTTAAGGATGTTTGATCTCATTTATTTTAACACTAGTTATTCGAGAGAATATATTGTGGATGAAATAATATATTTATTAGCGAGTAATGCAGTTACATTTATTTAAGAAATAAATAGTCATTACTCAAGGTCTAATAAATGTGGTGGAGAAAAATTGAAAATAAAAGTACACGCCGTGTATATTAAATATACACACCGTGTAGTTTTATGGAAAACAAGTACACGCCTTGTATTAATTATTTCACGCCGTGTAGTTTTTCCAGTTGGGATTTTGATGATTTAATATTGTTTTATTAAAGGATATTTATTATAATCAGCGTGGGTGCATGTAAATGAATTAATAATTCTACGTGAGGGTTTTCAATAAGAGTTAATTAAATAAATAAAATTCGTAATGCATTTATTTATTGTCATAACTCTATTTACCTCAAACCTGATTATAAATATCCCCGCAAACCCAACATTTTATAGAGCCATTGTCATGCACAACGGATTTGGAAATACTCTCAAGCCAAGATAGAATTGCCTTTCCACCAAGAACGCCGTCAATTTAAGAGAGAAAGATCCTCCACCGGATCAAGGTGATCGAAGGCAGGCATTGCAAGCGAAAGTTCTTCCGCGCTAGCACCCGGAGATCCCTTCAGCGATGTTCGGAGATACGTGACACACATGTGGATCACCGCTAGAGGAATCCTACACTTGGATTCTACGACGCAATGACGGATCACCGAATCATGACTGGGTACATCAACGAAGAAATAATTCCAACGAGGCAATTCTTATGCATTAATTAAATTAATTATAATCAACATATGATGATCCTCCTCAAGGGTTCTGGGACTCTTCTTTTCTTTTTATTCTTTGTTATATTCCGAAGATTCAGCGTTTTATATCATGATGGATCTTGAATTGAACTTTTTTTAACGTTAAAATTAAAGTTGGGCTAACCCAGCAATGCATTTCCGCTGCGCTCGGAACCTACAAGTGGTATTAGAGGGGTCATATCATTGATTATAATTATTTAGTATTTTCGTTGGTAATTTACACATTTAATAATTTAGTTATTTCAATTCAAGTTTAATCGTTCTGGAAATCTGAATATCGAGATCTATTCCTCCTCCCTCATTTCTCCTTCACCTCAGAGAAATGATTTTTTCTTTTAATTTTGATTAAAATAAAATAGTGGAACTCATCCGGAGGAGCCAAACATTTCTGGTTGTATAACAGCAGAATACACGGCGTGTATTCCGAATTACACGACGTGTAGTCTAGGTTCAATGCATTGACTGATCTGCCTAATCAGGCTGTGTATTTGATTCTTTCTATGAATTTAAGACACCGTGTGTTGAATATAAAGAGGAGGCACACGGTTTCTAGAATACACGCTGTGTGGTCCAATGAACACGGGGTGTAGTCCCTTCGGGTCAGGGTTGGGTCGTGTACTCCGTACACGGCCTACCCGGATGGAAACCGTGTAATGCGGAAACTACATGGCATGTGTCCTACTGTACATACTGTGTACTCTGAAAATTTCTGAAGTACATTAACACACCATATCCCCGGGCGTGTACTTCGGATGGACGGTGAAGAAAAGTACACGTCATGTAGTCTAAACTGTATGCCGTGTACTCTCCCAAATTACGCATATTTATTAAAATTTATTTTTATATTATACAAACCCTTGAGACGTGTACCATGGTGTAGGCGTAAAGCTGAGGCACAACATGTGAGAGATGTTTTATATATATGTGTTTAATTTAACATCTACATAACAAATGGGAATTCACCGGGTTGCCTCCAAGGTACAAGTTACGTACAAGGATAATTTTAAATGAATTTATTTGTTTCAAATTATGATGGATGAGAATATCAAGGAAATTCAGAAAAGGGATTTAAGATAAAAGGATTGATTAATTAATGAAAATTAATTGATTCGATCGTGATTTATATTAAACAAGAACTATTAAAGAATTAAATGCTAGTTTTATTTATGCGTAAATATCGGTGCATGTATGGATGATCATGAGCTAGACTGAGACCTTTGAATGTGAATGGTTTCTTTTAATTTATTTATTTAAATTAAATTTGTTGGCATGTGAGCCATCTCCTCATTAATATGTAGGGAATGCACGCCCAAGGATTATTTTATGTAAAAACCCCATTTTACCCCTCATCTGCATGTGAGATAAATTCATATGTAATGGATGGAGCTCCCAAGCTAGTGGAGGTGGCTGAAGTCAGGAGCCAAGGTGACACCAATCCAGGCAGATATAAAGGTGTACAGGTGGAAAGCTGTAAACATGAACCCGAAAGGTTCAAGGTGTTTCTCCCCTAGGTCTTGAGTTATTTTATCAACCGCTAGATAAACTAACCAATAGAAAATCTCATGATCATACCATTTATTTTATCTCTGTGAGTTTCATGGTTTATTTATTGTGGTGTGTTGTCACGATCACACAATTAATGAATTAAACGAGCATGCAAGATGGAACTAAAATAAAACAGGCTTATACGTAAATATTATCTTAGACATGGTTAATCACTTAAGTATATCCCACTTAATATTAACAAGCATGTAATCAAAGATAATAAAATGGAAATTTACGTATAAGGATAAAATCCCTCAAAATAAATATCAAGTCGGCATAGCCTTCCATAATCTTGTTTAGAATCGAACCATATTTCAAAGTGCTTGACCAACCCTAGTTGGGGTGCTTTCAATTATCGGGGAATTCTAATTTAAGGTTTTGGGTTGACTTGACTTGGTTCGCATCAATGGTTGACTGCCACAGCAGGACTTGGTGTGACCAAGAGGCAAAGGATGAGGAAATCCAAAAAGGATTTCAGGATTGGGGAGTCCACTCAACGGATCAAGGAGCTGCGAGTTAATGCAGTTGGCAGTTGGAATGCCTACCTAAAACCCTTCAAGTTGCATTACTAACCCTAGTTTGGGTAATGCGAAGGGAAATATGGATCCTTTCCACTAGAATATTCATGCAATAGAATATTCTTAAGTCAATGGTGAGGCCTATTGGATTTCGATAAAATACCAGAAGACTAATAAGTATTAATTTATTTATTTGTCTCAATTTTTGTAATAAAGTACTAAGCTTTTGCTCATCTCAATTTTTAGAAATGGCAGGAAAATGACTTCAAACATATCATTGCGCACCATACTCGAAAAAGAAAACCTTCTCACTAGCACCAATTTCTAATAGTGGCAGAGGCGTTTACGTGTCGTCCTTCGCCATGAAAGGAAATTATATGTGCTCGAAGAGCCTATTCCAGTTGTGCCTGGGAAAGAGGCTAGTGATGAGGAATTATCTCTCTACATGAAACACATGGATGATTCCACAGATGTCTAGTGTCTCATGCTATCATCCATGTCTAATGAGCTCTTGAAGCAACATGAAAACATGGAAGCGTATAGCATGATGTCTCACCTTAAAAATATCTACCAAGAGAAGGTGAGACAGGAGAGGTTTGAGATCTCCAATGATTTGATTACCAAGAAGCTTGGAGAGTCTGCGCTAACTGGGCCTCATGTAGTCAAGCTTATTGGATTCATTGAATGCCTTGACATCATAGGGATTAAATTCCCAGATGAGTTGCGTACAGTTCTCATCCTATCATCACTACCCAAGACCTTCTCTAGCTTCATTATCAACTATAACATGAGCGGCAATGAGAAGAGTCTATCGGAGCTTCTGACCTTGATTCGCCAGGTATATATGGACATGGGGCGTGAGAAACCTGCGGTCCTTATGGTGAACAAGAAAAGGAAGGACAAGGAAAAGGGGCCAAAGACTTATAAACGATCTGAAGCCCTTGAGCACTGTCCCTCCAAGAAGGGGAAGATCCAGAGGCAGGGCAAGGAATGGGAGGCAGGGTGTTTTTCATGGGGAAAGTAGGGCCACTGGAAGAGGAACTGCACCTAGAAGCATGGGGATACTAAAGGTGCGTTTGTTATTGAGTGTAATCTTTCTATTTCTACACATTGGGTATTAGATACAGCTTGTGGGGCTCACATTTGTATTCAAATGGAGGAACCAAGTAGATTTAGAAAGATCACTAGAGGAGAGGTGGTTCTTCGAGCTACCAATGGCACAAGGCTGGTTGTATTGTCTATTGGCGACTACCACAACTCATTGCCTACTGGGATGATTTTGGTTTTACATAATTGTTATTATGTGCCTAGTATCACCAATAACATAATTTCTGTATATTTTTTGGATATGGATGGATTTGTTTTCAAATTTGGAAATAAGGGTTGTCTCTTTTATAAGAACAACGTATGTTATGGTATGGCACATTTAAATAATGGTTTGAATGTATTGAATTACAAAAACCAAGTGTTGGCAATCGATAACGAAACAAACTCACATGACTCATACATCACCAAGTTATGGCATCACCGCCTTGGTCTTGTGAACGAGAAGCGTTTGACAAATCTCTACCAAGATGGCTATTTAGACTCTACTGAGATAAAAACACTTGATAGATGCCATGCTTGTTTACAAGGAAAAATGACTAAGGTGCCTTTTGGTGGACAAGGTGAAAGGGCCACATAGCATCTAGGATTGGTACACACGGATGTGTGTCGACCATTTCTAGTAGAAGATAGAGGTGGATATTCTTACTTCATTACAGTTACTGATGATTTGAGTAGATATGGCTATGTCTACTTAATGAGGTATAAGTCAGAGTCCTTAGAGAAGTTTAAGGATTTCATGAATGAAGTAGAGAATCAGATTGGTAAGAAGATAAAGAATCTTCGATCGGATCGAGGTGGAGAATATCTGAACCAAGAGTTCATCGATCTTTTAGGGGAGTCTGGGATTCTATCTCAGCTCACTCCTCCTTGTACACCACAATGTAATGGTGTTAGTGAAAGGAGGAACCGCACCTTGTTGGACATGGTGAAGTCGATGATGAGTCATGCGGATCTTCCATTATCCTTTTGGGGATATTCATTACAAACTGCAGCATACACATTAAACCGAGTACCAACTAAGGCGGAAAATGGAATTCCATCCAAGTTATAGAATGGAAGGAAACCCACTTTGTTGCACACATGTGTATGGGGATTCGAGGCATTTGTTAAGCCCTTCTCAGGCAACAAACTAGCACCCTGAGGCATGAAGTGTATCTTTATAGGATATCCCAAGGAAACGAAAGGATATTACCTATATAACCCTCAAGACAAGAAAGTGATTGTCACCAGAAAAGTCATCTTTCTTAAGAGGGAGCACATCCTCAAGAAGGATAGTGGGAGCAATATTGACTTCGACGAAGTTGATGCTCAAGAAACATAGGAGTTGGTATAGGAACAAGTTCCATATGTCCCCGTGGAAGAGGTTCCAGAAACACAAGTACTGTGTAGGAGCTCAAGAGTGGTAAGGGAACCAGAGAGATTTGGTTTCCTATTCACCGAGGATGGTGAATCATTATTATTGGACAATGATGAACCTCTCTCCTACAAGGAATCAGTAGAAAGCTCAGTAGCTGTAAGATGGCTAGAAGCTATGAATTCTGAGATGGATTACATATATCAAAACCAAGTTTCGGTTCTAGTCGATGATCCAGTTGTTGTAAAGCTTGTTGGATGCAAATGGGTATTCAAAAGAAAGCCAGACATGGAAGGTCAAGTTATCACCTATAAAGAAAGGCTGGTGGCTAAAGGATTTAGACAGCGTCAAGGAATTGACTATGATGAAACCTTCTTTCTAGTTTCCAGGTTTAAATCCATAAGAATCATACTTTCCATAGCAGCTTACCATGACTACGAGATTTGGCAGATGGATGTCAAAACAGCATTCCATAATGGGAACCTTCAAGAAGATGTCTATATGACACAACCAGAAGGGTTTGTGACACCAGGTGAAGCCAAACGGGTTTGCAAGTTGCAGAAATCCATTTATGGATTGCAACAAGAATCCAGGTCATGGAACATTCGATTTGATGAAGCCATAAAGAAATTTGGTTTCATTAAGAACGAATGTGAGCCATATGTTTATATGTGGTTTAATGGGAATGCGGTTGTCATCCTAGTGGTATATGTTGATGACATATTTCTTATTGGAGATGACGTACCAGCCATACAGTCAGTTAAGGACTGGTTGAACAAGTTTTTCTCCATGAAGGACTTAGGAGAAGCAGCCTACTTTCTAGGGATCAAGATCATTTGTGATAGATCCAAGAGGCTGGTTGGACTAAGTCAGGGTACATACATTGACAAGATACTAAAGAGATTTAGTGTGGAAAATCCAAGAGGGGATTGGTTCCAGTGTCAAATGGATTACATCTTTCTACGAAAATGTGTCCCCAGACACAACAGGATAAAGATAGGATGAGTAAGATCTCATACGCTTCAGCTATAGGATCCATCATGTATGCCATGTTATGTACCAAGGTTGATCTTGCCTATAGACTTAGCATGGTAGGCAGATATCAAGCAGTTCCAGGAGAACAGCATTGTACTATTTTTAAGACTATCCTTAAGTATCTAAGAAGAACTAAGGATATGTTCTTGGTGTATGGAGGAGATGAGGAGCTTGTCATCAGAGGGTATGTTGATGCTGGTTTTCAAACAGATCTTAATGATCTGATGTCACAATCTTGATATGTTTTCTGTCTCAATGGAGGAGTTGTGAGCTAGAAGAGTTCATAGCAGCCAGTTTTCGGTGATTCTACAGCGGAGTCCAAGTATATAGCGGCGTCTGATGCAGCCAAAGAAGCCGTCTATATTTGGAACTTTTTATAGGAGCTTGATGTGGTTCCTAGAAGTAAAGATCGCATTACATTGTATTGTGATAATACTGCAGTAGTGGATCTTGCAAAATAACCAAGGTCACATCAACGGACAAAGCACATAATCTGGAAGTATCACCTCTTGAGGGATTTCTATCAAAGGGGTGAATTTGCAGTGTGCAAAGTGTCCACGGAAGAGAACATGGCAGACCCCATGATGAAAGGCCTATCTTAGTAGAAGCATGAATATCATGTGAGAGCTAGCGGGTTAAAGGTTGTTAGCAGTTGGCTCTAGTCCATGTGGGAGTCTGTTGGAGTTGGTGGTCTAGAACCAACTACTTTGTACTTTATTCATTAAATAAAAACCTTATCACATCTGGATTGTTCTTCTGCATGACATGTCAGGTGATAATGTCTTAAGGACAGCTGTTGCATTAAAGGGTCATAGCGGATCCCTACTATGATGAGAACCCGAAAGTGCCATAACACTGCTCTTGAATGTATGTTCTATGTCCAAATGATATTAATTGAGGGAAAAAAATAATACAGGTCAATAGGGGTGAGGACTCATAAAACATTGAGGCACCTTCTCATGGTGTTCTCCCTTGGTAATATCCAAGAGGATATTATGAGAACGAGACCCGCCAGTAGGAAATCCACATTTCATAGTGTCATTGGATGTTCCTATCTGCGAATGTGTGTATTGGTCCTTAGACTTTAAGATTATTATTAATGAGTATTAAAACTCGTGCAGTTAGATGTATTGTCAAAAACTGTGACGACACACTGTTCGCAGTGAGGTAGGATACGTTGGGTGTGTCACGAGTAATACCGCATTAATAGATAATGCGTGAAAGGATTTTTCCCTTCCGTTCCATAATGGAAGTAGATATCTCAGGCCCTTTGATGGAATTGATATAGCCTAAATAAATACATGGCCATGGTAAGGTATGGGAAAGTTCAATTACGAGAAGTCAAAGAAAGAATAATCAAGCGCATGGGTTGATGGCACTAGCATGCAAGCCGCTTGATTGGAGATATCGAGACAAAGGGATTATATTAAATGGTAAGCGTTTTTTGGAAGTGATACATCATTGTGGCATTAAATTTTTTCTCTATGGGTGCCTTGGAATGTTGCTAGACTCTAACATTGGACTTTAGGCAGGCTCAGCCTAATGCCACCGAGAAAGAGGCCTAGAGGGTCATACACTAAGTGTGTCGATGTATCTCAGTTAAATATTAATTTAACAAGTTAAATAAATATTATTCTCGGCTGTGGTTTAATAATTATTTAAGGATGTCTGATCGCATTTATTTTCACACTAGTTATTCGAGAGAATATATTGTGGATGAAATAATATATTTATTAGTGAGTAATGCAGTAACATTTATTTAAGAAATAAATAGTCATTACTCAAGGTCTAATAAATGTGGTGGAGAAAAATGGAAAATAAAAAGTACACTCCGTGTATAAGAAATATACACACCATGTAGTTTTATGGAAAACAAGTACACGCCGTGTATTAATTATTACATGCCGTGATGTTTTTTTAGTTGGGATTTTGAGGATATAATATTGTTTTACTAAATGATATTTATTATAATCAGCGTGGGCGCATGTCAAGGAATTAATAATTCGACATGAGGGTTTTCAATAAGAGTTAATGAAATAAATAAAACGCATAATGCATTTATTTATTATCATAACTCTATTAACCTCAAACTCAATTATAAAAATCCTCGTAACCCCAACATTTTATAGAGCAATTGTTGTGCACAACAAATTTGGAAATACTCTCAAGCCAAGAGATAATTCCCTTTCCACCAAGAATGCCCTCAAGTTACAAGAGCAAGAACCTCCACCGGATTAAGGCAGTCGAAGGCGGACATCACAAGCAAAGGTTCTTCCATGCTAGCACCCGGAGATCACTTCGGCCACGTCCGGAGATACGTGACACACGTGTGGATCACCGCTAGAGGAATCCTACACTTGGATTCTACGATGTAATGATGGATCACTGAATCATGACCGGACACATCAACAAAGAATGAATTCCAACGAGGTAATTATTATGCATTAATTAAATTAATTATAATCAACATATAATGATCCTCCTCAACGGTTCCAGGACTCTTCTTTTCTTTTCTTTTTCTTTGTTCTATTCTGAAGATTCGTCGTTTTCTATCATGACGGATCTCGGATTGAATGTTGTTTGACGTTAAAATTAAAGTTGGGCTAACCCACCAACGTGCTTCCGCTGCACCCGGAACCTACATAAGTTTCCTTAACCAGTAGGGTGGAGTATCATATAGAAACACCAAACATAAAGAATATACTATATCTAACAACCACATTATGGGAATAACCTATCCTTAGACTCAAATAAAGGTAACATCTCTCAGACTCTCATTAATCACTTTGAAGACTAGGTATCCTATAAGTACACAATAATTTAAAGAGCTACAACATATTTATTTATCCCTTTTTATCAGTTTCACATTACGTTAATTGATTTTTTCCCCCAATTAACCATTATCATTCCACATTATATTTCATCATAATTACAACCAATATCCACAGTTTCTTTAAATTGTAACCTCATTATTACATTCCACTAAGCTCCAACCCCATGGGTTATCATCATTAATTCAATATTTTATTTAATCGCATTATCATTTTTACCTAATTCCATGTATTCTAAGAAATAATTATAAGCTAACAAACATGGGGGCTCAACACAGTGAGTAAATGGACTACCCGTGGAGTCCTCTCCACTAATAGTACGAGCGTAAACCCATATTTCCTCACGAATATAAATACGAAAATCATGTCTCATACTCCATGCAACTTCACCACTTTTAGATGGAGGGTAAGCAAGACCAGATGCCTTAAGTAGTGGGGAAAGTAATGAAGATAAATAGACAACATATTCAACCAGCATCCTCTATTCACATCCAATCCATTTTATCATCTATAGTGTCCTCCAAGATAACCATTTTCATAAATTGTCGAATCTCACCACTCTAGGTGTTAACAGCTGCCACTATATCCACTGGGCCTTCCCATCCCCACATACCACAACAAATATAATGGCTCATCTATCCCTGACTCACACCACAAAACATGAAGCAGAAAATAAACAATATCAACTAGCCTCTTGGCCCTAAAAAATCTATCATCCTTCACACACAACGACCACTCACTACTCCAAAGAATAAGGCGCTTGGCCTCTAAAAGGACAAGGGTAACTCAGAACCCTTCTAGGGATTATCTTTTATCACATAGCAGGTTATTTAATCCATATTGGATTAACTGATTCAATATTTGAAAGTTCCAACCATTGGAAATCTTAACATAAAGCTACCCTATCTATCAAAAATTAATTAAACATGCTTATTGCAACAACTTAATTATCATCAAATTACAACAAAAACAATATTCTTTTGCATGAATCTTTATCTTTGGGTAATTAATTTACAATTAATACAAGTTTATATTATTAACCAATTTCAATAAACAATGAAATGCTAAACATTAAGGAATAGATCAAACTATCTAGCAATACAAGAGGTAACAACATAAGATCAATATCAATTATTTAATCTGGTTCATATATTTGTTATGTCAATTCCTTTATGATCCAATGGGATAAAAAATGATAACTCTATAACTACACATAAAATAGAATATAGAGGATAGCAATACCCTACCTCAAAAGGATTCCAATGTTCTTTTCATGAGAATAGGCTGAAACAAAATATCATGATCACCTCTCCTGGAAGACTGCATCCACCCAAGGACGCAGAGAGACCTCTATAACAACCAAAAACCCAGGAATCTCCAATAGGATTGTATATAACACATTCCATAATAAGTAAAATGATAAATTGGAAAAAACATATCATGGAACCCATAATAATAGTGGTAGAACATAACTTATATTAAAGATGGATCATCAATTCTTGATTGAACTAAAATTGGGGTGCGCATATAGCATGATTGAACTCCAGGGAAGACACGATCTAAGGCTACAACACTACGCAAGACTCTTATGGGAATGAAGTAAAGGTATGAGAACATCGCACCAAAGAACAAGAAGGAAGAAAAGGGAGGAAGATATATCAAACCATTAGAAGACATAATGGAGCAACAGTTTAACAAACGTTGGATTTTCCATTAAGAGTGGACTTTTCAAAGATCACATGTCTCAACTGACTAAATGAATCCTGACCATTAGGAAAATTTAGATAGGATTATGGGAATTGAATAGTATTTAAACACCTCAACCCAAGGCATTGAATGAATTTTACATTAAAGGAAACACCAGACAATAAAAATTGTAAGAAATCTAGAAAAATATGGAAATTTAAAGGGGAAATGACATTGTACTAGAAACATTGTTCATTCCACCCTTTCAAACTCATAGTTTTAGTGCCACCATTTCTATGCCACAATTCACATTCCACCATATCAGTGCCACAATTTCTGTACCACCATTTTAGTGCCGCTATTTACATTCCATTGTTTTGGTGACACTATTTTAGTGCCACCATTTGAGAAATTTTGAAATGTAAATGACACCATTTCTACCTCATCATTTTGGAAATTTTGAAAAGTGTTAGGGATAAGTCATATTGACGTCCCAGAACACCTCCAACACCAGATTTCAGCTATGTAATCATCTAGATAGGTATATTCCATTATATCATATACCTCTCAAAACATTATTGTCCTTAAGAATCCAGAGCCAACTCAGATAGGAAACAAAATAAGGGGACTTAGAATCCACTCCTCGAGATACCTCTCAATGTTATTTCCACCAAAGTAGCTCAAATGATTTAAATTGGAACACAAAAAAACCACATGACAACCACAACCACATTCTAAACACTCTACTGGGGAAGAAACCTCTCAAAAGAGAGAAATCAAGAACAAGAAACAAATGAAATGTATCTTATAAAATGAAATGGTCTAAAACCACAAAACAGATATCGTTACATGAAAAGAGTTAATCATCAAATAGATTAGTGTACTGAGTGTGTATATATGACTCACATTCCCATGCACTCTCATAAACACCATCTTATCCCCCCACAAGACACAAAGCAATGGGATATCATGCTTGCATAACACCTTATCCTAGTGATCTTGGATCTCTACAAATTTCTCCTTGAAGGACGTATCATCTTCAAAATTGATCTCACCCTAATTGATGAAGTGAGAGTAATCATGAAGACAATGATAAATATGGGACACTTAAATTATAGAGTGTATCTGGCTCATCTATAGGGGTAGTGCTGCTTGATACGCCACAACTCCAACATGAGACAACACCTTGAAATCCCCAAAAAATCGGGAATAAGGATTACTCCCCCATCAAAACCATCATTTCCAATGATGGGGATTCACCTTCAGAAACACATGATCCTTGAAATCAAACTGCCTAGGTATCCTACTATGGCCAGCATAGGAAATCTAATGATCACGCACTACCTTCAACCTCTCACGAATCACTTGACCCATCTTTATCGTATTCTATTCCATTTATAACCTGATAATTACTAACTCTCTGACCCCACCCAGGATAATAGAGAATGGAATGGTTGTCAATAAAATTATTTAGACAATTATACACTGATGGTGGAGTGAAAAATATTGTTGTAAGAAAACTCTACCACGGGAAGGTGCCTCATCCATGAAGCTCCAAAATCTAGGACACAAGAGCACAAAATGTCCTCCAGAGTTAGGATAATATTCTATGTTAGACCATACATCTGTGGTTGAAGAGAAGTGTTATGGAATAACTGAGAACCAAAATAATGCTAGAGTCCTCTCCACACTATGTAGGTAAAATGAGGATCTTCATGGGAAATGGTCATCCTCAGGACTCCGTGAAGTCTCACTGCCTACTCCAGATATTGTCCCAAGAAAACACCACAGATCTTGAATCCTTGATCACTATAATGTAGGGAGACTTCTTAAAATGATCCACTACCTCCCATATAGCATCATAGCCTCCCTTAACTCATGCTAAACTAGTATCAAGGTCCATTGAGTTGTCCTTCCACTTCTACTGTTGAACACTTAATGGATGGAGAAAACCATCGGAAACACAATACTCAACCTTCTCCTTATGGTAGACCAAACATTGAGACATGACGTATAAAAATTCATGCTTCAACCTAGGTAACCAAAACTGAATCCTTGAGGATTGATACATCTTTATCACACCAGGATGTAACACTAAAGGAAAACTATGGAACTCCTCGAGAACTATCTCTTGCATCACCAATGGAAATAAAATCCCTACATGATATAACACTCAGTGTTGTCCATCCTTAGACCAACCATCATGGGCCTCACCAAAAATAACTCACTCTCTCATAAAATCCACCTCAAGGCCACCCAACTAGTACTCTTCTACCTGCCACACTATAGATGAATACACCGTTATCTATAAAACTCTACCTTTGTCCAAAACTTCTCCCAAATCCAAGTGTCATGATGATTGTTTATCCATCACCTTCTAGGAATCACCTGATTTTCCCACTGCATCACTACATGACTTACTAATCAATGCATTGACTACAACATTACCATTTCTAGGTGTATATGAAATTTCAAAGTCAAAATCCTATAATAACACCATCCACTGATGCTACTGCAATTTCAACTCACGCTGGGAGAAAACACACCTCAGGCTCTTATGATCGATTAAAACCACAAAGCACTCATCAATGAGGTAATTTCTTCACAACTTCAGTGCTAACAGCATCGCCGCCAACTGGAGATCATGGGTGTCCTAGTTACATTCATGGGGGTGTAACTATCAAGACCCATAATAAATGATAGATATTTATTGTATCATAACAATTCCCAACCCAAGATGTAAAGCATCAAAGAGAATATAAAACTGAACCCTTTATACTGGTAGAAAAATAACTGGAGCACTAACCAACTAATCCTTTAGACACTCAAAATCTTCCTAACATAGATTCGTCCAAAAAAATTCTTATTCTCTCTTGGTCAATGATGTTAAAGGAGTCTCAAGCTAAGAGAAAATGTCTTAGAATATCCTGTAATAGTCTACGACGCCATGGAAACATTAGACATCTGTTACTCTCTTAGGGGATACCCAAGAAAAACTAATTACATCATCGATATACTCACATATACTCCCTTTTGGGACACAACATGCACTAACAAACATACTTCTAAAGACAAAATATTTCACTTCTACAACTTCCCAAATAGCTGTTATCAAGGAAGGATACCTAAAATTACAGACAAATGCTCTATATTATCCTCCTCATATGTGGAGTATAAAATGACATAATCCATGAAAACCACCAATAACTTATCTAGGAACTCACAAAAAATAGTGTTCATCAACCCCCTAAACATATCTGGATCATTTGTCACACCAAACAGTATCACTGTGAACTCGTAATGTCCATTATGACAAGGGAAAGTGGTCTTTGGAATATCCTCATCGTTCACCCTCATTTTATGATACTCATACCAAAAATGGATCTTCTATAAGCAAATCTCACCTTTCTGTTGGTCAAATAAATTACTATTCTCTAGATGAGTATAGTGATTCTTCAATGTCACTTTTTTCAAAAGATGATAATCGATAAACCACTAAAAACTCCCATAATTATTTTTAACTAATAATGATGGTTCAACCCCCGGTGACACACTTGGATAAACAAAACCACACTACAATAGAAAATAAATATGTATACTCAGATCAAGTAACTCATAAGGTTCCATCTTATATAGGGACATAGATATAAGAGACACGACTGGCTATAGCTCGATCCCTAACTCGATCTCCCATCTAGGGGTAATTCTACAACCCCTTCTGGAAAGAAATTAGGATATTCATCCATGAAACTATGAAACGTTCACTTTTGAACCTCCGATAAACTCAACATTATCTTATCCATCAAGGATAACAAGGATGGAACACACCTCTTACCCGTATGAGGGTCTCACTCGCCAATAAACATCACTAGGTCTCCATCAGCATCTAATAACACCACTTACCTCTTGAAAAAATCCACAATATCTTGCACTAAATACAACGAATTTATTCAAATGATGAATTCTTATGATTTTATCCCTAAAAATAGGAAATCCCCCTAAGATCATTGCTTCCCTAGTACTAGGTCAAAGTCACTACATACTTCAAACATGTCATCCCGAACACCAACTAGTGTAATCGATGCCAAGTGAACTATAAGCCTCCCTACCTCAAGTCCCAAAGCATGGGCAAGGGCAGGTGATATGATGGAGTGAATCCCTCATCAATCAAACAAGGCATACACCTAGGTATAAAACAAGATAAGGGTACCTCGAACGATGTTTGTCTCACTCGGTGCTAGAAATACTAGGGCATAAAGTTGACCCTGACCTTCTCTATAGCCCCTCTGGACCATATGATGACCATCGGAATGACCATGATCTACTATATGAGGACAGGGAGCATCCAAGGATATTCCTATACCCACCTCATCTTCTATATATTATTCTAAAGCTGGTGCCACCTACTGTTGCTACCTTGGCTGGAACTGCTTCAATGGAGGAACGTGAAGGGGAACACCAAGTGCTAGTAGACCACTTTGAAAGGTTAGTAACTCTCTCTACTGATGACCATGGACTAAATAAGAAAGCATTGTTTTTGATCCCTTATAATAGGACTAAGAGTATCCAACCCTAGATAAATGATATGTTGAGGGATATGACCTACCCCGTCCAAATGAGAACTATTATTCCCAGAAAACAGAGAACAAGGGACCACAACTCTACTTCAAGAGGAATCCTAACAACTCCCAAGAAGATCTGGTTCTAACTAAAATACTCTTGATGACCTATTCCCTCACCCTGACCTCATGATTTTTCTTCATCAAAAATTTTGTGACTAGGCACTACATCTCTGGATGAAAAGCCTCCTCTAAATGCCTCACCGTGACCTCCTCGTGTGGAAATAGTTCCTAAGAATATTGAAAAAGGATCCTAATATGGATTCCAAACTCTCTCCCATTGGAGATCCCCTATCAAAGGGTAAGTAGCTCATGGAAAATGGACTCTTTCACGATTGAATAGAGAAACCTAACTCTGAACATGTCTCGTAAATCCATCCACATAATTTTCAACTCCTCACAATCCTTGAGGAATCATAACTACCATTTCCTCACTACACCATGCATCATCGTCACAAAAAATGGCACTGAGGGATCTTTTTGAGCATGGATCAAACTAAAGGACATCTCAACCTTCTCTAACCAGTCCTCGATGATTGAATCTAAAATAGATCCCTCATAAATTTCTATAAACTGGAGTAGATACTCTAGTAGTTTCCTCCTATGTCTGTAGTCGTCATCGACCTTTACCCTATGGCGATTTGCTAGTGCAACCTGTTGAGCATCTTCTATACAAACCTGACAAGGATGTTGTCAAGGATCCATACCTGTAAAAGAGAAAATAGATTGGGACCCTAAAATTATAATATGAATACTCTACATTAATTAATTATTTTCCTTTATTCATTTTAGTTTATCCTATCCCAATGTATACCCATTAAAACACAGGCTCAATGAAGAATGATGTGTGATCCTTTACTAGGTCTTTACCCTGTAACAAGTATCACCACATTTAGTATCCATTATAAAATTAAAGGTTTATGCATCAGTTCACAGGGGGCTTAAATGAATTTTTCTTAGTTGGTCCCCAATGTTTACATCACTTTCTAATCGTGATAGACTTTTTTAACCTACCAACCCAGGAATCCTCACTTGTGCCTAACACCAAACTCCATCCTATTAATCGAACAGACCTCTATTTCAAATAATTCATGACCCCCTAATCATATAGTATACCCCTCGTGGGTTGGAAATGTGAGAAGAGAGATAGTGACACAATATTCCCACCTTCGGTAAGCCCTATGTTGGTAACTAGAATCAAGGGTATAGAAAAAACATAAAATGAGATGCATTACCATCTAAGAGAACACATGAGAAAGATAAGGATAAGACGGGAACTAACCAAATCTAGCACATAATAAAATAAAAAATAAATCCTAAGTGAACATATGTAATGTTAGGTAATAACTACTAAAACTGAAATGGAAAATTACAAGTACCAAAAGATGTAAAATCCATCGACCACAATTCCCGAACAGATCCTCAAACACTAAGCTTGTAGTAACAAGGCTGATCCCCAACCTTCTCTAAGTGACCTAAAAATAGTTTATATATTTACATAGGGTGAGCATAACAGTATACTCAGTATAATCCGCCATGAACCCTCTTATAAAAATGTTAAGAAAGAATGGTAAAGTGCAGTGAACAACATGTGAAACTAACTTGTCTTCTAAACAGGTATACTATATTCCATTCCTCACCGTGGAAACTCTCACCAAGTATCTAATAAAAGATTATATAATATAATAAAAAAATCAAGGGTACCCATCTACCACTTCCACTTTAGTTTTCTGATTTTCCCCAAGGATGCAGTTCTTAAGCATCTCACTCTAAAAAGGATTGCCAAAAGACACCTGGGAGTAGCAGTAAAACATGCACCTCATGAAACAAAACCACTATACCCATGTAACCAAAGTAACCAGGTAGTTTTTGGGAGACACCACATCTCTCATAACGTGCATCATACATCAAGTATTATACCTGAAGAAATTATAGCCCATTCATAGAGTAATGATCCTCAAGCCATCATAGCCTATACACATTAAACCTATAGTTGTCCACATGAAACTATTTCCAGAATATGTGTGTGTGAATTACCACAAGCCATTACAACCCTCTAAAAACATATCTAGGGAAAGATAACTGATGCTCCCATCAGAACAATAACTACCAATAGAATAGAGTGGGGCCAAAGAGGGTAGACATCCTTTCATCCTCACTCCAGAATGTTGGGGAAACCCCCCCCCCCCACCCCAGGGCTCAGAATCCCTAGGTTGTTAGTTGCCTTAACCAATATGGTGGAGTAGCGCATAAAAACACAAAAAGTACATAATATATTATATCTCACAACCATACTATGTACATAACCTAGTATTATTCTCAACTAGAGCTAACATCTCTCGGACTCCTAGCTGTCACTGCTAAGACTAGGTATTCTATAAGAACCCAACCATTTAAGGTGATACATTATATTACTTTATCCCTTTTTATCAGTTTAACTTTACGTTAATTATTTTTTTAACCATTAATTAACCATTATAATTACATATTAAATTTCATTTTCATTCCATAAAAGATCCATAGTTCCTTTAATTACAACCACATTATTTCATTCCACAAATCTCATACTCCATGGGTTTACATTATTCATTCAAACATTTATTTAATATCATTGTCACTTTTCCATAATTCTAGGTATTCTAAAAAAAAATTATAATCTACCAAACACGAGGGATTCAACCTTGTGAAAAAATGAACTATCTATCAAGACCTCGCCACCAATAGTAAGAGCATAGACCAATCCGTCCTCGAGATTCGAAACACGGAAAGCATGTGGAATACCCCGCACCTCTTCGACTTTTTGGAAAGGAGTGTAAGAAAGAATAGTTGCCTTAAGTAGTGGGTAAATTAAAATAATTAAACACACAACATATTAAACAAGAATAAAATATTCAAATCCAACCCATTTCATATTCCATTGTGTCCTCCCTGCCATCTATATTCATAAGTTGATGTATCTCTCTGCTCTAGACGTCAACTTATTCCACCCCAACCACTGGGCCATTCTTCCCCCACATACCACAACATCCCTCTAGGCTCATCCATCCATATCTTATACCATAACAAAATTAGTCAGAAAAAAACATAAACAGCTGGGCTCATGACCCTAAATAAGGAATTCAGCCTTAACACACAATGAGCACTGACTACTCCAAATAATATGCCACTTGGCCTTTAAAAAAGTAAGGGTAACACAAAATAATATCAAGCGTTATCTTATATCACACAACTAATTCCTTAATCTATCATGAATTAATCGATTCATTATTTGTAGGTTCTAACTGTGGGAAACCTAAATAGAAAGTTACCTTATATATCAAAAACTAATTAAACATGCTTATTACATCAATTTGATTATCATCAAATTACAATTACAAATAGATTCATTTACATGCCTCTCTATCTTGTGAAAATTAATTTAAAATTAATCCTATTATATATTCTTTCTAAATTTTCATTATGAATTCCATGATAAACCGCAAGGCATAGATAACAAACTATCTATAAAAACAAGAGGCAACAAAATATGATTGATACCAACTCTTTATTCTGGTTCATAAATTTATTATGTAAATTCCATTGTGATCTAGTTGGATAAAAAAATTCTAACTATACTACTACATGTAAAATATAATTGATAATCCATGAATCTCGTACCTCAAAAGGTTTCCAATGTTCTTTACTTGAGAATAGGCTAAGAGGGTGCACCACGATCACCTCTACTGGAAGAATACATCCACTCGAGGATGCAGAGACACCACCACAGTAACCAAAAACCCAGGAAGCTCCATTAGAACCATAAGTAGCACATGTCGCAATAAGGAAAATGGGAAAAAGGACGAAACATTTCCAGTATCCCAAAATAATATAGATCACCTAATATTAAAAATGGATCATCAATTCCTTATTCCATTGAAATAGTTGTGTAAATGAAGCAAGAAGGAACTCTAGGAAAGATATGATCCAAGGCTACAGCTATACGCATGAATCCTAATAGAATAAAAATAATGGATCAAGAATCTTTCACC
Source organism: Viscum album (assembly GCA_963277665.1). Classification (NCBI taxonomy): domain Eukaryota; kingdom Viridiplantae; phylum Streptophyta; class Magnoliopsida; order Santalales; family Viscaceae; genus Viscum; species Viscum album. Next base: position 731,417,052 of record OY728166.1, read on the forward strand.
ATGGAACAATAGGTAAGAACAAGGGAGGAAGATATCTTGCCCCTTTAGAAGATTTAATGGAGAAATAGTATAAGATATGCTTGATTTTCCATTGATATTAGATCTGTCAAAGATCACTCATTTTGATAGAGTAAAGGCTAACCGACAATTATAATAATTAATATGGGAGTTATGGGATATGGATATGCCTTAAATCCCTTTAAACAAGGATTTGAAAGCATGTTACATCAAAGGAAACATCAAATGCTTAAAACTCTAGGAAATCTGGAAAAATATTGAATGTTTAAAAAGGAAATGACATCGTTCTGGACTCAATTTTCACAAAACCATTTCTGACTCTCCATTTTGGTGCCACCATTTAAATTCCACCATTTTGTTTTAACCATTCATATGCCACTATTTTGGTGCCACTATTTTCGTGCCACTGTTTCGGTGTATCTAATTTGATTCAACCATTTTGTAAATTTGGAAAAGGAAATGACATCGTCTCTACCTCACCATTTTTGAAATTTGGAAAACGAAATGATACCATTTCTAACTCATCGTAGAGAAAATTTGGAAAAGAGTTGGTGAAAAGTCATATTGAGCTCCCAGAACACCTCTAACACTAGATTTCACCAAAGGAATGGACTCAATAGGTCTAGGCTTTTATAGAACATTCATAAGATAATAATATGTTATTACTTGAAATCATCCAAACCTTCTATAGTCTTCTTCATTATGACATATTCTACATATTAAAATTAATTAAATCATTCTATTTCATTGGAAAACATTCAAAAATAAATACATCCCTTGAAAATAAATACAAACCATACATAAATTTATTTCTTCATCCACCCCAATTTTATTTTTTCCAAGTACCTTTAATGGTCTTTCCAAATGAATATGACAATATGTGAATCTCACTTCTTTTTCGTAAATTAAATTTTGCAACATTCATTTGAAATTTTCCCCAACTTATTTAAAATAAATAAAACATTCATGAGAAAATGGTAGAAATTCAATCCTAAAATGATTGATCATTACATTTACTCTAAGTCTATATGATCTATGCTTCGTATAGAGAAAAATGGGATTTTATTTATAAAAAAATGTTATCTTTTTACCAAATAATCAGGATACTTCATTGAATAAGAACTATTAAAATTCACTTCAATGGTTATAAACTTTAACATGAGGATTAAGGTAATAATTTTTCTATGAAACAAATGTAACAATGATCATCCAAAAACTATTATACTCGCTGTAAAAGAAAGTTAAAAAATTCTATTTCAACAGCAGGACAAACTGTCTTGAAGAATTTCAAACTTAAATTTTTCTTTTATAATTATTTAATTAAATATTCCAACCATTGTATTAATATTTCTATCTTAGTAAACAAGGATATGATATTATGAAAATTATACCTTTTCAGTTGAAATTATCAATAAGTAATTTTTACAATAATGAGATTTATTTTTAAATAATGGCTGCATGATAATTTTCAACTTTCTCCAAATATCTCCTCCTCAGGGAGACATTTCATACAATCTTCATATTGATGAATGACTTCAATAAATATACACTAGTTTATTTTTTGTTGATAAATAATAAAAATGGATTTTTATTATGTGGTTTTACATGCTTTTTAAAATTTCTACATCTTCATCAAAGGTGATCCTTTATTAAACATTTTTTAGTGAACCAACAAAGGAAATATTCTTGAATAGAAACATTATTAGATTTGATAATAAATGTAATCATTCATTACTCCTACTCTAGTTCTCCCCTGGTAATATTCCCCATCTTAAATACCTTGTATTGAGAAACCAAATACAATACCCAATGGTTCAGGGAATGATGTGGATCCTTATTCAGTCTTAATGTGAATGGCCTGGTTATAATGATTTTATCAACCAAGATACTTCATTTCTCACACTTTTAATGATTTCATATTTTAACATCAATTATTATTGGGGATTCATGGGTCTTATAAGATGCTTAATTTTCATTGGTTTGTACCTTCTTTATTGAAGGATTTTTAAAGAACATATATCACATGGGGAAAATTGCTACTTCTTTAACAACATTTCTTGTGAAGTAATTACTATATAAAAACCTTTAGGAGTGTGTCTATCCATGTTGTAACAAAAACATAGAACATGTACATATTCACCTAGAACCATCCCTTTCCTTTTACACAGGTATTTTCTTTTACAACTTCAATTTTCTCCGTTCCTTATAAATATTTTATCCATATAACTCACTTATCATCAGTAATATTGATTGAATGTTTTTATTTTCTACATGGATTCTATATACTTCCATTATTCATAATAGTTATTTTTCCTAATTAACTTTTCATCAACTTCTTATATTTTCAATCCATGGTCTTCCTGATTTTATTCTATGATATATTCTTCAAAGAATTATTTTTCCACATTTTTCTACTTTCTTACCATGGATACATATTTCTTCTTAACCATTTTCTATATATTAATTTTATTTATAATCTTTAGATACCTTTAAAGATGAGCATGTACACATCTTAGGACCCCTACTAATGTATATATCATAAAAACTATCAATTTTTCCAAATATGTTTGAAGTGTCTATATTTTTCTTAACCAATGGATATTTATTATTAATCTATATCTACTCCTAATTGACGATGTGTTTATTTTTTAATTTTCATTTAGAGGATTTTTCAAATAATACAATTCATAATTTATGGATCTATTATAAAACGAAAATTTTCCCACAAACCTTGATATTATAATTTCTACTATATGATAGTTTTGGGTTTCCATATTAACTTGTTATGCTCTTTGTGGGTTACGATCATCTTTATATTTCTTATCCACCTTAGGAAATGTAGCAAATTCTTTATTACTTTTCTTTATCCAAACATGTATATATTTTTTCACACAATCATTGTTCATGAAAATTGATTTTGAAACATTCCAATATGATGGTACCGATGGAAAAAATTTCTCCATAGCTTAAAGAGATGGACTATTGAATGTGGTTGTGATATTCCTATCACATGGTGGAATTATTGTAACCATAGAATCTTCTTAATAATGTTATGTATAATTATAAAATTTCTCCACCTTTCTTAAGAACATAATATGTTTCTTCTATAAAATAGAAAATTGAGAGTCCAATTCTACAAATCTCATATTGTGGTTTATTTTTTATCATCAATGATAATAACCTTATCTTCACATGTATTATTCACTATTTCAAAATCCTATTTATATAACAAAAATTAAATTTATAATAAATATCAATTTATTATATTTTCTTGTATTTCAATTCCAAGTGAAAATCCTTGACATAAATTCCATTTTCATCTTTTCTTAAATAGAAAGTATATTTTATTCCAGATAATTCATCACTCCATCATTATATTTTTTATCTTTGGTCAAATTATATTCAAAATTTTTGAAATGAATTTCATGATCCACTTTTATTGCCTCCAAGTTGAAAACATATTTATTGATATTTATAAGTTCTATAAATTTCCCTTGTAAACCCTTCTGTATGTTTTTTATTTCATCTAACAACTATGTAATATCTTCTTGCATATGTATATTGATTCTAAAGACATGAGAGACTATTTATATGGAAACACAATACAAAGTATCCCTCAATATATCAAATGATATATCTTTATAGGTTGTATATTTATCATCATTACTAACTACACTTCAATGTTTTACTTTAGGTTAGTTTATATAATAATTTCCACATACCTCCTGATCACTTAAAATTATTGATTCAATTGAGGTAGGAATATTTTCCTTCTCTTTAGTGGAAACATAAACCCACTGTTATTTACATTATATGTAATATTTATTTTCTTTTTTACCATGGAAAAGGGAAACGAATACTTCCTCTTCATTAAGAAAGATGGATTTCTTTCTCAAATTTGTTTTACCTTTATTTCTCATGTTCATCATAGTATTAGAAGAAATATAATTATTATAAAATGTTACTAAATCTTCAAAAAATCAAAACTTTTTCATTAGTGTAGAAAAGAAACCCAAATATTCAAAAGAGAATAAATTTAATGTAGGGAATCTAATTACGGTAAACCTTGGATCTGAAACTAATTGATAAGACCACTTCATGATAAACTCAATACTTATAGGGAATAAACTAGTGTTGGAAATTTTTTAGAAAATTCTAGAATTTTATCCCTTTACGACTTTGATGGATTTGGATATTGATTATCCTATAATATTTTCCTTATTATATTCAAGTATTTGAAAGAAATTAAAGGTTCCACATGATATTTTTAAATGTGTACTTACTCAATAAAAGTATCTATATTTTATGTGTATGGTGATGACCAGAACATGAATTCTTTTCTATAATAAGATAACAAGTATAGTATTTTTTCAAGAAAATAATACATAGAAATGTGTGAAACCCTACACATTAAGAGGCTAATGGAAATAGTATTGACTCTATGGAATAGTGATAGCTCGTTCCTAATCCCAAATCCTCACTAGTTCATTATACTACCTATAAAAACAGTCTTCACCAACTTCTATGTGTGAAATGTAACACCAAGAAATTCATCTATAAGAAGAGACTTCTGTTGGATGTCATATTACTACATTGTTCTACACTTATTCCCTTTCACTTGTTACTTACACAATAACAAGGAAGAAAATTTTCATAATATTTATTTATATTCTAATTTAAACTAGATATTGTTCATCTAAAAAATTTGTATGACCCAATTCTAATGTTGTTTATTAATTTATTTAAAAATCATCTAGACTTTCTTCTTCCCCTCATTCATCTGATACCAAATTTTAATAAAATCATTGTCGCATATCTGGCCAAACGATTTTTCTTCTTCTTAATAATGTGTTACATATATTTTTAGTTAAACACTTTTTTATGAAAAATTTAGATTAATATATTATATTTACATCTTATCCTCCATTCTTCCTTCCTTTTTCTGGTTCCTTAGTCAGGTCGGGCTCTTTAGCTTTGTATGGTGCCCCCTGATCGATCTAGTATGTCTTCTTTTGATTAACTTACCCAAATGTGAATTTTCACTCAGTCTTGGTGGCTAGTACATTCATATGGATTTCCAATTATTCAGAATAACACCCATCCATGAATCAATTAATCACACATTCTTAACACATATAACCACATGATATAGGTACTGGTTCTCCATATTTTTAGGGTAAGGTGGGTACTTGAAATTCAAGCCTCCCAATAAATCATTGACAATACCTCTCAAAGAATTCATTATTTTACTACCTTCAATCATCTTATAAGATTATATTTTTATTGATTATCATTGTAATATTATATAGAACTTAGTGTTAATGTTCTTACTTAATCCTACTAGAATTTGATCTAAAAAGAGAAAATTCTTTTGTGATTATCGAAATTTTTTTGGTCCAGATCTGCATTGACACCATTAATTACATAAAAAATATCACATATTTCATTAAACCATCCATCTGAAATAAATTCAAAACAATTCTAAATTATAATCAAACTTATTTTGTTATTAATTTATAAATTTTTTGGAACATCTAGAAATAGTTCGAATGATACTTCCTCTAACTGATGAAATGTTTCAGAAAAAATTTATCGAATAACATATTTTTTATAAAGACTTTGTTTCATCTTCCATTTTGATTTTCATTTGGCATACTTTGTTAGGGATCTAATTCTATATGATAGTATCTTAGACATTCCTTAGTTTTTCATTATCCAATGATCCCTCTGAGGAACGCTCCATTCCTTTTATTAGATGAATTTATATAACTTTTTTAGAAAACATTGTATTGATCAGGTTGATTAATTTATAACACATTGTATACTGGAAAATACCAAAAACATCTATTAGGTGAAAATTCTTAGAAACCCCAACAAACTCCAACTGATGAAATTTTAAGGAAGCTTCCTTCCAATGACCATCACTTTGAATAATCTATCCAAGGACTTCATTAAAAACCTTATATATGATTCCTTATTCTAGAAAACTTAAACTACCCTTGTTAATTGATATTTATATGTTTCATTACACTTTTTTAGGAAACATTTTTCTAATCATTTCACAATCACTTCATTCAATGGTCATCACACAATTACTCTAAATGATTACTTTATTAGGAAACTAGTTCTTGATCATTCAAAAACTAGTTCACTTCAGGTATAGATATTTTTATGATTCCATCTAATGGAATTTATATAGTTCATAACACATATTTAATCAGTACTTCACCATGTTATGGAATCTATGTTCTTCCACAACATAATATCTTTTTGTTAGGGACATTTCTCAGACATTACTCAATCTCCAATTTTTCAGTTAATTTATTGAACACAATTTTAGAAAATTTTAATTTTATGTTAACATCATCTTTAATCATAGAAAAAGGAATTATGATGTTTTACCAATAAAGAACACATCACTAACTAATATCTGAAAAAAAAATTATCATTCTCTTTCTGAGGTAACATATGAATATATTCAGGATTTTTTTCTCTATTATAATCTAGTCAATTCCACCCATTCACATCAATTTGATATTACTATGATTGTATTTTTGGTGGTCTCCCAGATATTCATCGATTTGATTGGACTTTACATCATTGTTCTTCTAGTGGACTATGTTATATTTCATTGTAATGTTTCATCTGATGGAATAGTTTGGAAACCTCCGTATAATGGTGCTACTTGGAAACTGTCACCCGATTACAATGGCCTAATAAACATCACATGATCATATTCACAATCTTCTTTCGTTCAAATTTATATATACCCTTACACAGCCATCAAATTACCCATATGTGGGAATTATAAATCTTAATGTACTTGTATGCAATAATCAGCTTACCTTGATGTATTTCAACTTATCGATATATACCCTCGATGTACCCCCACACAGTGTAGTATCAAATTAGAAATCCCCATCTGATGGCCCCATTCAGATTTACATCATCCATCCACCTTTTTACATTGGCCTCTACCTAAAAATCATTACTAACCCTCCAGTTGTTCAGGTTTACACACTTCTTATGGAATCATTCAAAAAATTCTTAATTAAACTTCATAGTATTGATAAAAAATGTGTGTAACCAATATTCACAGCACGTGTTATTGACATTAGGAATATAACATAAATCATTATAAGTAGAACTCGATGTCCTCAAAAAACATTCTTAAGAAAATAATACTTGAGTACATGATTTCAACTTAACCATATAGTAAATTATTATTTCAAGAATTTTGAACATATTGAAATCAATGAACTATTTCTTTTTCAGTAACAACAATTAAAAATTATTAACATCCATTGAAAATAAATAAAACTCATAAACAAAGTGATATATTTATATTAGTTCTATATTACATCATAGCATGATAAATGGAAATCCAAAAAATATTTAAAATAACATAAAACTCCACTAAGGATAAGGAAACTATATTTTTAGGAAATTCAATTTAACATTTGATAAATTGAAGGTTCCTATATATGTATTTTACTATAATAATTTCTATAGGTATTTCAAAAAAAGTTCTATCATAATTTCATTGGGTGATATTTCAATTTTACATGATAATTTCCTAGAAATAAAATATTGTGAAGATCCTAAATCAAAAAAAATACATTGGTATACTTTTTGTGAACAAGTAATGTACCTTTCAAGACCTCATTTGATGGTCCAATATTTTCCTAGGTAGTAGAAATTGATTTTCCCACACCCTTATATTAACTATCTTAATGATCTCTAATCTTCATACTTTTCTTCAAACACACAATTTCATAAATCCCATCTCATTCGAATTAAAACACTACATTGTCAGATTTCATTGTCATTTTGACCATTACCATTATTTCATTAGTTTTAGTTACAAACCATATCTCCCAACTTACCACACCATTAATACATTCTATACCTAAAAATACATTCACTGTAATTATTTTTATAACACTAATCCCAAGATGGGGGGTTTATATTTCTTACCATCAGATGTCCTCAATATATGTTTCCTCATTTCTTTACACATGGACAAATTCTTGTCCTTTTTGTAATAAAATTCAACCAAATCCATCTATACCATCCCAATAAATCAAATAATTTCCTTGAAATATCCAAAATAACGAGTATCCAAAATCGTTCAAAAACATGGTTTCATTCCAAAGTAAACTATATCAATTTTACTATCGTTTCCTATAATTAAACATAGTGGATACCGCTCCAATCTATTAAAATTTATTTTATATGAGGAAATTGAGTCCTAATACAATATTATTAACTACAAAAATTTCTGTTCCACTAAAATTAACCAAAATAGGAAGATATTTCACAAGAAATAGATGGATGATTCTATGAAATAGGAAGTAGTTCCCAAGGACAGATCCCAAAGGGTTTGGTAGGGATTTTTAGCCCGTAATAGAAAAGGGACTCAAAATTAGGGGCATTATATGAGGCACCATCCTTCCACGAATCAAGGGGTGGTCCATAAAAAATGGTGAATAGAAATAACCCACACCATGCGGTGTAATGCAGTTCACGCAGGATTTAAGAGAGTTCATGGAGGATGGAAGATAGATCATAGATGGACTAAAATAGTTTGAAAAATACATTTCTGAAAACTAAAAGTATGTATAAAATAGGGTATTCAACATAGAATCTACCTATAGTTGAAGAAAGTATTATGTTGATCATAAACATTGTATAGAATGCGGGTCTAGGCAAAGAAATTATCCTACCCAAACCTTGTAAATTGGTGGTAAGTCTTAGTGGATTTTTTACATCCTCGCATTGTCGTTGTAATTTCCATGAATGTAGCCCAGTGATGGTGAACCAAGTATAATTATTATATCTCACAGATGATTTCAATTTTTTCATACATTGCTATGGGGAAGGGAGAGAAGAGTTTTTTCTTTGGTGATGAAAAAAATCTAAAGGGGTTGTTTTTTTAGTCTGTCATTCCCTAATTCACCCCCTCCCACCACTGGTTATTTAATCTAATGGGATAAAAATTGGTATAAAAGACAAAGGATGATAGTCTGTGATTATCTCTTAGTTGAAAAAGTGGAATTTGTTAATCATAAAGGGATTATGATCTATTATGAATACAATTTTCATCTATGGGAGAATAAAATGAATCCCTTCTTCCAATAATTGGGTAATCATGTGTTTAGATCCAGAACATATAGAATTTATGCTAGTATTGATAATAGAGTTTGATTAGTAGTTGATTATTGGGAAATGGATTCTAAGACCAAAGGAATTGATGAAATAACGGGGGGGCTATCCAATGTAATCTTTTTGAAGTAAATATCATGTAAAAAACCCTTCAATCATGGGAAAGTTTGCTAAATATTTAATTGGGTGACTCAAAATTTAGATAAGCAAAGTTGCAGGTACTGCAGAACATGTATAAGGATCATATAACATACCCAAAAGAGTGTGTTGATGAATTCTTTGATAGGGTTAATGTTTTTTTGGAATAAAATCATGGTCTCAAAGAAATTATTGAAGATGTAATGATTTTCAAGTATATCTCTATCAGTCTTCTACCCCGGTTCAATCTAAAAAGTCTTGTATTAGAAGATAATGATATGAAGGATCTAACATTTTATATCTTCAACATTAATCTTGTTTCATATAATATGAGAAATAAAGATAATTATTCTATGGAAAAGGGAAGTCCAAATATGTATAATTTAAGTCCATGAAGAAACACACCATTAAAGATGTTCCGAAAGAAGAAGAGACAGATGACGTGAGGTTATTCTATTCCTCCAGTATTCAAAGAAGAAAAGGAATGTTCAAAGGGAAACCCCCTCTTGCATGCTATTGTTGTGGAAAGGTTGGACATCTCATTGTATGGATCACTAAGATATTTTAGGAAGATTAATAGGATGTAGTTAAAATTAAAACAAATAAGCATTCATCCCATGTGAAAGGTAAGAAAAATTTTAGGTTTTTTTTTTCAAAAAGATGATGATGCATACAAAAGATTATGACAGTTCTGAAAAATATGTGGTAGAATATTTGAAGGACTACAGGGATCATGAAGTATATGATATGCAGATTATTTTTAAAAATTCCCAAAGAGTATAATATAGTGAAAATGATTAAGGAGAATTAAAAGGAAAATTTTACAATCAAGTCGAATTAGAATATTCACTTAAAGAGATAGACATTTAGAGAGCTAAAACACTGAAATCAAATAGGGTGGTTAATGATTCAAAACTATATATTATACCAAAGAAATAAGAAAAGTATTATATATAGGTATATATCAAATAATATATTTATTCAATTTTATAGAACTTAGAATGGGTTGTTGAGTACAAACATATAATTGAATAATAGAAATGTGGGATTGATAGTTTGACAAATATTAAAAAATATCAAATCAAACATATCGATTACAATTAAGAGATAGTTTTTAGTATAAGATGGAAAGTAAAAAATTAGGATAAAATCTAGATTTTGAAAATTCTGATACAAATTCAATAGAAAAAACAAAAGTATAATTAAGAGTTCCGGTGATGAAGATGAATGAGTGTCCGAAAAAGAAAACAATTGATTAGAATGACACGGCTAGTATAGGGACTGATCAGAAAATAAATGTAAAAACAGTTGAAGTTATACCACAAGAACCGACTCTAGGGATGAAGATTGGTTTGGGTATAAATCAGAATCAGAAGATTTAGAGAACCCAAGGGAGAACCAGTAGTATAGTATTTCTGCATCGTAATGTACCCCACATTTGACGTTATTGTTGTGGAAAAATGGGACACTCACAACATTTATGTTCCATAGACAAGAGGAACTTAAGGGAACAAGTCCAACAGAGGATGTCATACAGATCTCCACATTCTAGGTTTTCATTTGATGGTAACTATTTTAGGTCTGAAGGATTTTTTCATCAAGTAAGATACTGCTCATCAAAGATGAAAATAATTGTGATTAAGAATAGTTAATTTGGTAATAAGAAGAAGTTAAATGTATTATCAAATGATATGAAAATGAAATATCAATATATAGATTTTCAAGATTAAACTAGTTCACCATACACCTAGTAATATCAATATTATCAATCTGTACTAGGTATAAAGTCAAAAATATATCCCAAAAAGAATATATTTGAATAATAAGTGGTTATATATATTTCATTAAAATCATTAGATATCACTTGAATATAGATCATTGATAGTGGATGCACCTCCCATAGCACAAGAAATAAAGAACATGTCAGAAAAAATAGATACGATAAACAAGGTATTGTGAAATTGGCAATGATGAAGTCCTGAAAATTATTAGCCTGAGAAATATAAATTTGGGAAAAAATGTAGGATATGTGTAGATGTATTTATTTTTGAAGGTATAAATCACAACATACTAAGATTAAATAAATTATTTTATTTAGAACAATACATAATATTTTCAATGAAATTATGTGTCATCAATGGAAAAACATGGTGCAATGGTTTTGTAGGTAAAGTGTGTTAAAGGGAATATATACCTTGTAGGTGGAGAAAAATGTATGTGATCTCTATACAAGGAAGAAGAAAATAAGTTATGGAATAAATTTATTGCTCACTTGATCCAATTTCCCTTTTAATATCTAGTGAAATATAATTCTACACAAGAAAACCCTAGGTTATCATGTGATATTACTCATATGTTAGATTCCGGTCAACAAGGGAAGATCATTCGAAAGCCATATAAGGAAAATATGAACATGTCAAAATAATTTCTTGAGTTGGAGAATATTAATTTGTGCAGACCTATTTCACCAAGATCTATTTATGGAGGGAAATAATATGTTTTCATCATTGATTATTTTAGTAGAATTCTTTGGGGTTCAATCATCACTTAAAAATACATGGTGTTTAGTTTCATAACAACTTATAGAAGGGAAGTTGAAATGATGATGGGTCAAACAATATGAAATATCCTAATAGAAAATGGAACAGATTTTACAAATATACAAGTGGAAGATTATCTCAACAAACTTGGGATAAGGAACCAAGCTTTACTAGTAATAACTTTATAACAAAATGGGGTATTTGAGAGAAGGAATTGAATTATCCACAACATAGTTAGAATAATTCTAATCGAGATATACCTTACAGAGGTATTTTGAAAATAAGTAGTGATGACATCAGTCTAAAAATAAAATAGCGGGTTATTATGTCTAAATGAAGAGAAGACTCTATATGATCTATGTTATGGAAAAAAAGGAAATGTTCAAGTGATTTTGAGTCTTCATAAGTAGTTTTTTCTTTCTCAATAAAGAGAAACACTTGGATTTCTAATCCCATGGAGATGATGTGGTATTTATTGGATACTCATTGAAAATAAAATCTTATAAATTCATTAATATATGTATAGTGAAGGTAGTGGAATGTAATGATTTAACTATAATAGATAATGAGAAAAATCTTTAGAAAATACATGATCAGTCTTAGGAGTATATTTAATAAGTGATAAAAATATCTAGGGAGGTTCCAGTGCAAGATTCTAATTTAGAAGAAGATTTAGATAATGGATTGTCTTGGAATAGACTAATTTCTACATGAATATTGACCTGAAGGGATGAAATTGATTGACAGAATATAATTGGTGATCAGACAGTAAAAGTGCAGACAAGGAGGATGAAGAATCTATTGAAATCATTGTTATTATCATAGGTAGAGCCTAGATGTTTTGAATAATCATTTTGGTATGATAACTGGGTTCAAACTAAGAATCAAGAGCATGATCAAGTTGAGCAGAATCAGATTTTTGAGTTGTTCTCAGGCTATCAGATAAGAATTCCATCATGAATAAATGGGCCTATTGCAAAACGAATAATGAAGATGGTGTAGTAATTATAAACAAAGAATGAAATATTTGAAAAGTTTACTCTGAGATAGAGGGTATCAATGTTGATGAAACATTTTCACCTGTTCTAATGCTAGAGATAATTAGATTATTATTTGTATAGTAGTACAAAGAATGTTTAGGTTTTCTAGATGGATATAAAGTCATAATTTCTAAATAGGGATCTATAATAAGAAGTTTATATTTATAATTTAGATGGTTTTAACATTAATGAAGTTGAAAATTGAGTTTTTTATCTGAAGAAGGTGTGATATGGGTAGATTTAAGCACCAATAACATGTTATTCAATACTAGATCAGTTTTTAAAGATGCTCTTTTTTCAGCAGGGTGGAGTTGATTAAAATATCTAGGTCAAAAAATACCATGGTAAAAGGATGATTGTTCTAGTATATGTCAATGAAATAAAATTTGGTTGATTAGATAAAGCATAGTGTATAAATTTTATGAAATTCATGAAAAATGAATTTGAAATGTCAGTGATTGGTGAACTTCTATTTTTCCTCGGATTACAGGTGAAACATAGAAAGAATTGAAGATTTATTTTACAATCCAAATATTCCCATAAAGTCCTAATATGGTTTTTAATAGATAATTACATCAATATGAGTACTTTAATGGCTACTTGGATTTAATTATCATGAGATGATTAAGGAAATACAGTTGAGGTGACAGAATACTGGAAAATCATTAGCAATCTATTGTACATGATTAAGAAAAGAATTGATATTGTTTTTTAGATATAAAATGAAGAAATATTTAAAATCTTTCCAAAGAAAATCCACATTCATGAATAGAATTGAATACATTGATATATCAAGGGAATGGTGGATTTAAGTTTTTTTTACAATGAAGAATCTATGTACTTGTTATTAAGCTATACAGATGAAGACTCAGACAAATCAACTGGTGATAGAAAATCTATGTCATGGGGTGAATTCTATCATAGTGGATTGTGTATTTCATGGCTAAAAAAGAAAAAATATTTTATTTCATTGTGCTCTGAATAAGCTTAATATCTTGTGGCTACTCCAGTGTGCATGCATTTATTAGGGATGAGGAAACATCTTAATGATATGGGAGTGTAAGTTAAGTCTCTAATTGGAAACCATTGTGATAATTCATGTGTTATAAATCATAGAAAAAAAATCCAACCCATCAATAAGGAAAATATCACATTGAAATTAGGTATCATTGTATCACGGAAATTGTAGATCAAGGTCTTGTGTAGTTGGAGTATGTTCTCATAGAACTGCAAGTTCAAAACATTATGACAAAGACCATACCTAATGAATAATTTTAAATACATATACTCACATAGGGAGTTAAGTCAACTCACCGGACTTAAAATGGTGTGGATGTGGGATCACCTCTCCATGAGGTATGGTGTGTTTTTTTACCTAATGAGATTATATATCTTCTTTACCCTATTTCAGTCTTCAAAAGGAGTGGCCTTTGGGTTCATTGACAAAGGGGAAAAAATTGTTGTAGTAAAATGGGAGATAATTTTTTAATTTTGTAATAGGGAGAATATGATTAGAGGAGAAGCAAATTATGGGGAGTTTTAAATATGATGATTCTAAATTTGATCGATCAAAACTTATATATCATAACATATATAGATCATCATGAAAACATCTCATTGGTTTTTTAATGAAATGATTCATTGATAATCAATTCATGTTACTCTAAATTCTCATATCTATCATGGAAAATGTTGTATTATAGTGTGTGTAAAGTAAATATATTATTTTTATCTAAATCATGGAATTGAATGCTGGTATAATATGGAAGAAGCTTCAATAGTGTATCTTTATGAGATGAGTTTTCAAAAAACCCAATAGGGGTGATTTTAAAGAAAAAATACATCAATGTGTCATTTTAGTGTTTTGGTGTTATTTTGTTTTTTTAATCTAGATAACCATTAATTAGTATGGTTGATCTTCTCAAAGCATATGGTTTAACGTTGCATAGTTTCGTAGTTTTTTACCAATTTTTTGGGCCTCATATTTGGTAGTTTGTTTTATTGAAAAGTAATGTTTTTAAACAAAGGAGTTTGTGGAAAAAGCTCGTAGACTGCAAAGTGTAGTTCGTAGACAAAAAATTAGGTACATATAATTGAGAAGGAAAATCAGCATGGAGTTATTTCTATATAACAGCAATATATAGACCATTAAGCATAGTGAAATGTATTCTCGGGAGGTACTTAGTTCATGGTAGGGTAATAATTATTGGGATGATTGTCAATTAAGTTATGTATCATTTATTTAAGGATCCATAAAGGGGTTTTCATTCTTGGAAGACATCAGCTACTAAAAAGGATAAATGTGTTATGCAGACTAGATAGCATAGTTCATGGTGAAGGCCATTCCTCATTGAATATTTCAATAATTCAAAATAGTTGGTTTATTGGGTCAATTGTCCTATATAAAGACCCCTAATCAGATCATTTGGAATAGATAATTTCATTAGAAATGATCATCGGACTGGAAAATATTTTGTAATGTCTGATGGAGTTTGTGATGGAGAATTTCACAAAGGATAAGAATTTATGAGTAAGGATTCCAAAAAATAGAAAATAGTTTGTGAGGAATGTTTAAGAAAATGTTTTCCAAGGATTTGTAGCCCTCAAAAAAAAATGGGTTCTGTAGCATAAGTGATCCCTGAGGTATCTACCATCTATGAATTAGAGGCAGTCCACAAAAGAAAAGCATACCATGAAGGACTGATGACAGGTGGTGCAACAGAGTTTGCGGAGGATTCCAGATAGTTCATAGAGGATTCTAGATAGTTCAAATAAGAAATAAAAAATTCCATGAAAGAAATTTCTACAAACTAATAGTATGTGAAAAATAAGTACTTCAACAGAGAATCTACATACATTTAATGATACATTCATTATTGATCATGATGGTACCTACATTTCCATAAACTCTAGGTGGATTCTTCTAGAGAAGTGATAAAGGGAAGATGAAGAAGGTTATCCTTTCTAGTGATAGTGAGATAGAGAAAGGGAGTTGTGGAGTCACCCTCGAGAAGAAGTTCTAATGAACATAAACATTGTAAACATAGTGATCCTGGGCATTGAAGTGACCTAGCCAATTCTTTGTAATTATCTAGTTATCCTTACTGGATTTTATATATTATAACATCATCATTGTATACTCTATAGATCAATTTCACTAAGGGTGAACCAATTAATTTTTTTTTCTGGTTCATGATTTCAATTTTGTTTATAAATTAGCATGGGAAATGGTGAGAATAGTGTTTTTTTAACAATGGAACAATATCTGAAGGGTCTGTTGTATTAATTTCTCATACCCAGATTCACCCCCCACCCCCCCCCCCAGTATGTTTAATCTAATTTGGATAACAACATCATTTTCATAATTTTCTCTAGTATTCTAAATCAAAGTCCCCAACTGAATGGATTAACCTTCAAAATGGAATAAATAGAATAATTTACTATATGAATCCTTTAAAAAACCAGAACCTAAAATATATTTTTTAAACAACTAATCCATCCTTTATATATCACTATTTATGATGTTCAACCAAATATCAAAGGTTTTTTCTTCATAAAATTATCCACTATAGAAATTATCTTCTATAGATAATTTTATTAATACCTATAATGGGTACCACAATTGAAAGCATGAATCAATTGAGTTAACATAGACAAAAACTACTCATATCCTTTTCCATACATTATAGTTCGTGATTATGAATTATATTATCATCTAGTTTCCTTCTTACTTGATTCATATTTTTTTACTTTGTGAAAACCAAATCTAAAAATAACATTAAGATTAAGCAACATGGAATCCCACAAGGACTATGATAATATAACAATAGACTAGTATCTATCAATTTTATTTTCTTATAAAAATCAAAGAATATATATTTTTCTAAACCTATTCTTTGACACTAACTATAAAACCTCATACCCACAGTCTCATATTTGTTTCTAAAAACATATTCCTTACATACTATATTTGATATAAACTATAAGAACCTATATCAAAAAACACTATAATTACATAAATTATAACAAGTATTACAATTTATTACATTTCTGTCATAATTTAGATTTATATTTTTATTATAATCATGAAAAAAAATTATAGCAAAGTTGACCCATACACAAATTTAACCTTTTTTCAATAAAAATAGTCTCGTTTGTTCATAATCCTAATTTATTCATAAAACCTTTTATTAATTAAATATTTGACTACATTGACATTTTTGTAGTTTCTATAGATCTTTATGTAGTATGAAAAAACATTGAAAACATGGAATGAGAAAAATAATCTCATTAAGGGATATAAATGGAGAATTGGTATTCCTTTTGGAAAACATGATATTCTATAAAGAAGTTTTCCTTTTCGTGAAATAATATTTGGGATCCAATAATAATTTACGTAATCATGAAATCAAATCCAATACTATAATTTTCTATAAAACGTTTTTTATCAAAAATAAATGGTAAAATCAAAACCATGTTAGTTTCTTCAGAAAAGATGATAACTCATTGAAACTTTTCCTTGAAAAACAAATCATTCACCTTTTAAAGATCAAATAGCTTACCTAATTTATAATTACAATTTCATTCCACATGAAACAAATATATTTCCATTAAAACACATAGAAATCGTAGAACAACATATATTCATCTTATTAAATTTTCCTTATAATAACACATAGAACATAAATTATATTTGAATAACCTACCAGGTTAATTCCAACATACCTCTACAAGATAATATATCATTACCTAATACATTGGAGGGATATATCAAACCCACCCATCATCATATGAAATGTATAAGTACTTGAACATAATTAAAAGATCAATAAACTTGAATTTACAATATAAAATCATAATAATTATCATCTAACATTTTTCACCCAAACTAAAATAATTAAAACTTATGGCCTAATTGATAACCTTACCAAAAATATATCCTATTTTAGGAATACCATTTTTGAAAAAAAATTCAACACCCACTTTGAAACCAAATTTCACAAACCAATTTCCTATATTTTTACAATACTCCCTTTTTTTAAATCATACGATCCAATTTCCATTTCAAGTTAAAATATCATTAAAAACCATTTCCTTTACACCTCTTGCTACAAAATGGGTTTTCATTTCAATACTATATTCCCCTTAAAATTTCTAAATTTCCAAAACCATTTTCCTATGGGGACTATAAAATTATATCAAAATAAACCAATAAATCCCATTAAATACATATTTATATAATTTCAACATATAATATATGTGATAAAATATCATTTATTTTATAAATTACTACAATTCGTATGGAATTTTAAGAGGGTTCAGGTTAAAAAACACTACCCATATGCACATGTATCATGACCTATAATTACACTTATATTATAAAAGTATCACTCATAGCTCCCATACTAGCCCTAAGAAACATCATAAGTCCCATCCATCACACAAGGGATTCTCAGCCTAAACCAAAACCTCACTCATCTAAGAGTTCCTAATCATGAAACTGAACAACCCCAAGAAACCCGTGTTTCAATCGATGTCATGTTGTCTATGTGTTTTCCTGGTCAACATCCAGAGTCATGAAATCCTAACTATATGTATATATAAAATATACCATCTCTGGAAACCACTATTATATATAATATTAACCCCAAGAATCAAGCCTTCCGAAAAACACTCGGTCGAGGAGCACCATCATACATCTTGCACGCCTCCCCATATGCTAGATATTCCCAACTAGCATATAGGGTGAAAAGTAGTCATGGATATACTATGACCTCTTAAACTAAACCCTATAGATGTAAATATTGTTAAAATGGACCCCATTTAATATAGTATTAAAGTAATGAAAAATATCATATGATTTAGAAATCATAACAAAATAGGAGTATACAGACATATCATTCTACTTACAATCTAAAACTGTACAGCTACCTACTAACCATAACAATGAATTCACTATATCATAACTACTCACACACCTAAAATATCAAATCCCCAACCACTAAATTTTTCTAGACTCATTACATGTGTCAATATCCATGTGGTATAAGATCTAAGATAGAAAATAGTAAATTCTACCCACATTTATTGAAACTCATATAATATATTTAGGTATGGAGTGAGTCCAACAATGCAGTATGAATCCTCAGTGCCTCAAAATATTGAATGATGTTGAGATCAAGTGTATGTGCATTAAATACATATAAATAGGCATAGTTATTTAAATGAAAAATTCCCACTCCGAAAAATAGAACGCAATGTACATACAATCACAAAATTCTAGTTTTTGTTTTCTAACTGAGCCACCAAAACACATGAACCTACCTTCTTTTACTCCATAATGGAATCATGGCCTCATATACCATAACCCAGCAGATTTATATCCCACATCCAAATACTAAAGGTGGGATTTAATCCAAAATTGTGTCCCATTACCTAAATTATCATTGCATGGACATACATCCATGGCCTTCGATCCATCCCTTATCACTCAAGGGATGTCCATCACACATACCTTACACCACACCATTGACCTACCCCCATGGAATTACTTGACCCAATATTATTAATTCAATTTCCACATGAACAACAAACTATATATGTAAGTTCTAGTGTGGCCATAGTCAACCACCACCCTACATTGTTGTAGACTCTAAGGATGCTATAATCAAGAACATTGGATCATCTCGATAGACTATGAAGTGGCCACATAAATAACACCATCCAACCCCCATGGTCTATGAAGAGTCCAAATCATGTACATGAAATCATCCTCACAAACATTACGGATGTCCTATCAAGCTCAGATAGTGAAAAAATAGGGCACAAATCCCATCTCATTGCTCAACCGTTCACAGTAGGTGTACTAGTCCATCTGGACCTTGTCCCGCATTTTGAAAACATTTGTGACTCATATAGACCATCTAAGGGGACAGTCACATCAATATTAACATTGATACCATAAAAAAGTTCTCCCATGGATACCCACACAATAGGAATGCATAATTAAGAAGAAAAATACTCACTGGGATACCCATACAATGCACATTAGAATCACACATGGGAATATAATTAAGAATCCCCACAAGAACACAAGATTTTGGAAAATAGTGCATCACCTACATAGGTTCAAATGGAGAAATTCTATTCAATAAAATACCTTTCATATTTCATTAAAAAACCAAGCCAAAACGCATTTTTTTTTAAAATTATAAACCATCACATGTTGCATTACTCAAAATAGGCCCTTGGCCAAAATATCATCAAAATCTAGAACCTATATTCAAATTCTATTTCAGATCCCTTTTTCAAATAAAATATTTTTTATGAAGTTCATATTCATCAAGAAACACTTTTTTAAAATATGGAACTACTTCATCTTTTAAAACCAGTGAATTCTATTAAATTATCCATAAAGAGGTCAACCAGAACTCATTTTACCAAGGAACCACCACAGAATAGTTTAGGAATATTAGTGGACTATATTGACAATTTGGCCAATGAAATCCCATTAAAAAAATATGGGAAAACTCGTAATAGAAAATTAGTATACATAAAGATATACTAATGTTTAAAAACTAACATAAAATAACCAATGGTCCAAGAGATTCGTATAAATCCAATGACTCTACCTTAACCAACATTCGAATAATTTATCTATGGTTTCTGCTAACCTCTATCAAGTCCACGAGCATCAATCTTATAAAAAAAATATTTAGACCATTTATATAATTTATTTAAGAAAATAACGATGTAATAATAGTATATAAACCCACCAAGAAGTCCAACAACCACAAAATTTTCATCAATCTAGTGTGATCCACTACTAAATAATAGTTGATCCTATAAAAAAGGATCCCCAAATCATTAACATGAATCAACAACTGATTTTACAAAATTTAAGCAAAACTATCAATACATATGTGTGGAATCATACCTTATGATAAAACAAAAAAATGGTTTTTGTAAGGCCTCTTATTTCATGCTCTATGTGCAGTATATGAAAGCCCCATTTGGTGAATAATATTTAAATGATCTAAAAAATCATTCATCTAAAGACCCATGTATTTACAATTAATTAAAGTTATTAGTAAGGACGATGAAAAAGAAGAATTTAGGAGGATATAACACCATGAAAAAATGTAAAAAATCATCCCTAAAACACCCATATCATGTGCACTATGTGTAAGGGGGAGACGGTTTGGCCTCAACCATCACACAAAAACCTGAGAGAGAAACCCCAATGGGGTTTTTTATTTTAGAAACCCCACATAAACATTAAAAAGAATCATTGGGATGGTTCATCGTGTGAAGCATTGGTGTAGAAAATTAATCTTTAAGTTAGTTCCCCTCTTTACTCGAGCACCCCATTCACAGCAAGAAGTCACCCCTGAAAACTATTCATGTCTTGAATTACCCATTCACACCTTGAATGTCCTTCATTATCCTTTTTTTAGAATCCAAGACCTCGTGATCTTTTCCAACAACATATTAAGATATTGGGACACCTCCAAAGAATCCAACCATGATTTAGAACACCTTTTGGAGATTTTTGAATTCTTGGATCATTCTTTTGAGCCTCAGTTCCCAAAATAAACCCTTTTCGAAATTAAAATTTCAAGTTTACTCTTGAATTTCTACCCCATACAAATACAGGTAGTTACATTTATACTTCATGTTATATATATATTGTCAATAATTTTTTTTCATGGGTTTTTAATTTAAATTACAATATCTCTCTTTCTATATGTTTTATTAAAAAAAAACTTGATCTATAAGAGATTCTTGACACAATTTTATTTCCTTGATAATTTTGACATATTCACCACTTTTTTAATTTTTTTGGTGTATATACTTTCCCTATAAGAATTTTTATCATTTTCATCATGTATCTATATATATTTACAAATTCTCTTTATTTTATACCTTTTATGTGTTCATTATTTGAAATATAATAAATTTGTAATGATATTGTTAACTCAAGATCCCTTTCTTTGAATTATAATGTTTCATCTTGAAATTCTTAATTTTTTTCTTGGTTTCATTTACAGTAATATGTTGTAATGTAATTTATATATATCTCAATGTAGAATGAAATTATTTATTCAAATCTCTATCCTTGATAAATTTCTCCCCATAAAAGTATGACAATGTTAAGAATAATTCTCCTTCTCTTTAATGATGATTTTTCATCCGTGTTCATATTTTACATTACCTCCAATATTCCCCATTATATTTGGAAACCTAATTATATGTAATCTCATGAGACCATAATATATCCCTTATCCTCTTTTCAAATTGATGATTTATTATACCTTTATATGATTTGGTATTTTATAATTGATATTTTGAATTATTTAAATGGTTTTTCTAGCATGATCATTTGTTTTATCTACCAATACACATTTCTATAAGATAGAATTTATATCTTTTTCAAGAAACAATTATTGAATGTTATTTTTTAAAAAAGTTAAATTTTTAAAACGTTTTCACTTCGCCTTATAGAAAATATATTTTTGAAGTGACCTGTAACTTCATCATTTTATGAAAATATTAAAAATGATGTCTAAAATCACTTTCTATGGTTTTTACATGTCAACATATTCATTTTTCATTATTAAAATTATTTCTAAGGATTCTTTATTTCCATGTTTTAAAATTTTTATTCTAAATAAACTGAATTGTCGTTTTTTTAAAATAAAAAATTTATTTTACTTATTTTTAAACTGATTTAACCAATGTTGTTTAAAAGGTATTTGTCTTATATTTCAGCATACTTAATGATCCTTATGTTATGATATGTATATGTCTGTGTACCACAATCCACCATCTTTCTATAAATGGATTGTGAAATATTATATGGATGTTTTCATAAAACCCATCTCTTTTATATGGGTTAATTATGTTGTGTTTGAATTATGAATATTTTCATGTTCTCTTTCCATAAATTTTAATGGATGATTATTATTTATGGTTTGGGACCAATATATCCCCCTAATACATTGGTTGATGTTTTATATATCATAAGACCAAGAGGGTACACATGTTGTTAGCCCATGCCTCGAAAGATACATGAGTAATAGACCAAGACCATGAGGGTACATAGGTAGTATCTTATACCCAAGAGGGTACATGGGTAGTTATAAGAATCCTAAGTGGGTACATGATTAGTATATAATTTTCAAAAAGGTGTATGGCTAGTATCCCTATCCGATGTGGTTGTATGGTTAGTAGCCTAATTCCAAGAGTTTATAAGGTAATTTCCTAATCACAAGTGGGTACTTGGATAGTAGCCCAATACAAATATGGTACACAGGTTTTATTCCTGATACCATAATAGTACATGGGATGTTATCCCAGACCCATTATGTTATGGGAATCAATTAGTATAGCCTACTCCACTAGGTTGTGATTTCCTATGCTTTCACTTATGCCAAATTTCAGTGTTATGGGATTATATTGTTCCATCATGGATATTCATTTATGTATAATGTTTCTAAAATATTATAATATATTGTACGTTTGATTATTTGAAAATACAATTCATTCTATTATGTCTTTTGGGAAACTCTTATTATTCGTTTTTCCTTTTAACAAGATATTTTTTCAATGATCATGAGTTCTCACATGCCTCTGTTGTAACCCTTGATGAGAAACTATTGATTTTCTCTATTGCTGGTCATTTGATCTCATCCCTTTATTATGTTTATGTCCCCATGCTTTAAATAAGAAAATAAATTATGAAAATTCTATTAGGGGATCTAATGTGGTTTGATTATGGATAAATGTTCACAAGTACTGTGAAATAATATTCTTTTGTAACTAATCCTCAAACACACTAAACCTTTAATTCATGGAATTGTCTAGTTATTTTTGATATGTAATGTTTTACATATAAAAATGATGTAAAATAAAGATTGGTTCATCCCAATTTGTAACCAATATAGAGTTTAGAGAAAGTGCTTTTAACACTAGATCCAGGTGTATGGGTCTGAGGATTCTTACTTAGTATCAGAGAAGTGCTTAGTTGTTTTTACAGATTAGTTTAGATATTTTGAGGATTAGGTTAAGAGAAAAGTAGTGAAACCCATATATATGAATATATATCACTATGTTTAGGAAAAAATTCTTAATGTTTGGGTAAGTATAGAGTCTACGGTTTTTAGTAAATAACATGTATTTCTGGATAATACAAGGGGATTTGGGGTCTAGAACATATGAACCTACAGGTAATAACCATGAAACTTATGGTTAAGTATTTACTTGATATTCACCTATTTCATGATAGATTCATAACTAGACACATATTTTTACACTCCAAGTGGATATTTTTTGGTTTTTCACATTCTCATTATAGACAATTATAAAGGATTTAAATTGAATTTGAGGATGTATCATATAACAAGTTATTATTTAAAACCAAATAGATAGGTATTCAGGGATATCCTAGGTTAAACTAGGTTGATACAATTATATCATAGTTGAACCATAAACATAGTATGTTTAACTGAACTATTCATTAGAGAAGATATCCTAATATTGAGTTTTTATATTCATATAATTACTCAATCTGGTTTTTGTTGAAATTGTCATAACCATTTTAGTTTTTGTATCTGGTCAGAAATAACATCATTAAAATGAAACAATGAATGGTTACAACAAAGTAAATTATATAAGTATCTAAATATAATAATTAGTTATAAATTTTTGAGAAAAATTAAAATCTCAATGCATGGCTGTTATGTGTAAAATGATGATCCACCTACTATCTAAGATTATGAACATGATATATCAATAATATATATTTATATATATGGTTTCCTATGGATCTATTAGCTTAATTCATTATGAAGTATTATTAAAAATGGTGTGGATGCAATTTATCTCAGGGGGGAAGAATGTAATGCCTCTAGATTTTATGATATATCATCCATTTAGATAAATATAATGTGTTTGATAGCTCACTCCACCCACAACACATTACTAAACATTTCTATTAAAAACTAGATGAGTATTATTGAGAAAATTATAATAATTTTAAAACCTCTGATAAATAAAAATATATTACACAAATAAAATTTCATTCATTTATAGTATAAATAATTAATAGGAAATTATCTTAAACTAGAATATTCTTTCTCAAAAATATTATTTTTTTAAGATTTTAATAATTTATCTTAATATATTAAATTGAAATTTTTTATAATATCATATAAGAAATAATTAATAAACAAGAATTAAATTATAAATTATTATTAAATAATATTAATAACACTTAATGTTTAAAAATGTCCTTTTCCTATAAAAGAATTTCTTATTTGTATCTTGAATTTAGATATAAAATATAAATTTATAATTTTTAAAACATGAATTATTTAAGATAAATATTATTTTTGGATTAATAATTTCAAAATTGTATGATGGATTCTTTTTTGGGTTTTTTCTTAAATAAATTAGTTTTAGGTGAATAGTAAAAATATATTGTTTTTATTAAAACTGAAAATTTTGTGACTTTGTCATTATATAAAATAAAATAATACTGTATAAACCATTATAATTGGTCAATGATGTATTAAAAAATTAAAACATTATATTTCAAAAATATAATGTTGTACTTATAAAACCTATGACTATTTTTTAAGAGACGAAGTAATATGTTATAATAAAAACTCATTTGGGTATTCTCTTTTATTTAAATTGTATTTCTGTAAATAAATTAATGGATTTTTTGGAAAAAACAAAAAAATTATAATTTTTATAATAATAAAATTTTTATAAGAAATTAAAAAAAAATCTAATTTTATTCTTTATATAATATGTAAACATAAAAATACACTTTCTCTAAAAAACTCTTTCTATGTATTATGTGTGATAATTTTGAAAATGGATATTTCTCACCATTAGATATTTTTTTTGGTAAGATTATTATCATATTATAAATAATCATTTGTAAATTTTGTAATATGTTTAAGAAAATCATTCAAATTAATTACTGATTCTAAAAATCAATTACCATGGTAAAAGTTAATTTGGGTAGAAAGTTAAAAGTAAAGAAAAAAAGCCTAAAATCACTCAAATTTTCCATAAAAAATGAATGGTTAAGATTATTATAGACCATTAATTGTTCCAAATTACATTATTTAATATTTTTTTCTATCCTTTAACATTTAATGGTTTCATGAAATTATTGAAAATAAAGGAGTATTTAAAAAATTTCAATTTTTTACATATGAAAGGATTCATCACTAGTCTACAATTCCTTAAGTAAAATACATATTACATTATAAAAAAATATACCCAAATAACAATAAAAATCCTATAAACCTCCTATATGTTTTTTTAATTTCAAAATACCACATATTAAATCATTAATTCAATTTTAAAGGGACCTTTAACAAAGGGTAATGTAAAATTATTAATTACTCAATTTCTGTTTATTTTCATTTCCTTCTATTCTACCTCCCAAAAATATAATATAACCAACATAAAATAATTTAATTATAATAATATGTATATTGAAATGTTTTTTTGTCTATGATATTACCATTTTTTATCTTCCTCCCAACAATTCAGAAAATGAAAATGTCCTATGTGTTATGTGCGATCTACCACCTCCTTGAGCGATATGATCTACTTCCATAAACAAGTTTCATGGTTGTCTAAAAGGGTTATTTAATGGATAAATACTAAATTTATATCATTATTAATATTATTAAATAATGAACAAATCCATATCTTCCCCCGTGTTCTATGGAAACAAATGTGTTGTCGGTGCGTATGTGTAAACTACAACATCCATGAAAGTGATATGTTTTATCATCTAAGATTTCTTCCTTATCTAATTTTTTTCTAAAATTATTCACCACATTAAAAATGTATAAATATATAATTACTCATTAGTAATAATTATATTATTCCAAAATAATATATTTCTTGAATATACTCACCCATCAATTAAATCTTGTTCTTATTTTGGACGGTTTTACCAAATACTTGAACAATATGAAAAATTTATATCATGGAGGAATATGGAAACATTACTATTATATTTGTTATAAAATAATGATAAAATGATTTTTTTAATTTCACTTTAGGCTTATATAAATATTTAACTTCTTAAAATTTTCACAATTTGGTTCAATAAAAACTATCGAAACAATATGATTACCAACATCATCATCATGAATCATAAATAAAATAATTATGAAATGAGATTATACCATTAAAAAATAGTTATAAAACATTTATTAAAATACGTATAATTATATAATAATTATTAAATTTGAATATATAAACAATAATTGACACATTCATTATGAAACAAGAATTAAATATTCTATTGAAGCTAATAACATCTAATGATGATAATGAAATATAACTAAAAAATATATTTTTAATATATGATTAAAAATAATGAATATAAAAGGATTTATGTTTGAATAATTTTATTCATAAAGTAATTTATATTTTTTTTGTTATACATAATTTTGTAGCATGTTTAGTTAAAAGGGAATAAAGGTAAGGGTGTTTCGTACAAATTTTCATTCGCTGATAAAAATTTATGCATAAATATTTATATAATAATTATGTGTACTATCTATTTGATATATAATATCAACAATTATCAATTATTAATGGTATTTTATTTTCTATTTCGTGTTTTATCATTTAAGTGGTTTTTCATTAATACTATTTTTAAGCCATTTGGGTTTCTCATATTAATTATTGTTCTTTGACACTTATGACATATTCTCCACTTGATTAGTTTTTTAGGGGGTATATACTTATCATTTATGTTATTTTTCATTTTTTTCATTAAATTTTATAATTTATTAAAATCCATCTTATGTTATACCATTCATGGGGTCATTATTTGAATGATAATGAAGTTAAAAGGAATTATTTAACTCAAACTCATTTTTTGAGGAATAAATTTTTAACTTTTACTCCATACTTCAATGATTGGTTTCATCCAAAATAGTATTTTGTATGAAATATTCTATTAATATCTATGGAAAATGACAGTTTTTTAAATTTTTTATCTTTAATGAATTTCTTCTCAATAAAATTAGGATATTTTTAAGTATAATTCCAAATATCATTAATGATGATTTTTCATCAATGAAAATATTTTACCTTCCCACCAATATTATCCTTTAAATAAAGAAATATAATTTTTTGTTACCTTATTTAAACTTAATATTTCCATTCATCTAGTTTTGAAAGGATTTTTTATTATCCCTCTTTAGAATGTGTGATTTCAAAAAAGATAAATTAATATATATATATTTTTTTTTGATTCATTGTCTTATCTTTTACTAAAAATTTCATCGAGACATAATTTATAGATTTTTTGTGGATCTATTATTGAAGGGATTTTATTAAGAAAAATGTTTCAAAAAAATCACGACAATTTTTTAATATTACATTTTAAATTTGTTTATAAAATATTAGTTTTATGATTATGTTAATTTTTTTTTCTAAACCCAAATTTTAATGGATTTTACATTTAAATACATTCTTTACAATTACAACCATATTTTTCAGTGAATATTCCATTATATGTTTTAAAATTATTTTGTAAATACCCTTAATTCATGATTATATTAAAATTAAAAGTGATGTTTCATATTATTTTTCAAATTGATTTACCTATTTATCTTGAAATGGTGTTTTTCATATATTTCTACATCATAAATGATCATTATGTTACACTTTGGATATAATATTATACAACCATACACCTTATTTCTCTAGATGGATAATGAAATGATGTACGAATGTTTCCAAAAAACACATCACATTTTACTAGGATAATGTTATTTAATTTTGAAATGTTTCTACTTTCAAGTTCTCATGGCACAAAAATGTATGGATGTTATTACTGATATGTGGGGTACTAAATATCCCTATAATGAATCTGTCAAATTTTATATATCATAATCCTAAGAGGGTATATGGGTTGTTAACTCAATCCTAAGAGGTTACAAGGGAATTATCCTAATATAAGAGGGTACACGGGTAATAACCCAATCCCATAGGGTACACAGGTTGTTACCCTGATCCCAAGATGGTACACAGATAGAAGCCCAATCCTAAGTGGGTACATGGGTAGTAGTCCAAGACAAGAGGGTATATGGGTTTTTTATCCCTATAATAAGAGTGCACATTTTTAATTATCCTTATACCATTGTTTTATGTAAATATATTAGTTATGATTTCTCCACTAGGATATGATATCATATTCATTCTCTTAAGCCATATTTCTAGGTTATTTTCTTATATTATTTTTCAATGGCTCATGTTTATTCTATCATGTTTCTACAATCATATAAAATTATATATGTTTAATAATTTTAGACTACTACACATCTAATTATGTATTATGGGAAAATATTATTTTTTTGTATTCTTAATAATAATATATTTCTCCCATGTTCCTGATTTATCATATTCGAATGATGTAAACCTTGATGGTTTTCTGATTTTCTACCTTACTGAATGTTTGAGTTCACCCCATACTTATATTTCCACTCCCTAGTATATGAAGATTTGTTTATCTTATGAAAAGTCTGTAATTAGGGATAGTAAGGATCGATTAATGTGGAATATTTATGAGTATCATAAAATATGTTTCTTATGTACATGATCCTCAAAAACACAGAACCTTCTTTTCTTGGAAAAATGTGGTTATTATTTTTATTTAAAATTTAACTTATGTAAATCACGAAAAGTAAATGTTTGTTAATCTCACTATGTATAAAATATCGTGTTTAAAAAGAGTGTTCCTAGCACCATATCAAATATTGTGGGTGTATGGTTCCTTTTATTTTGTTTCAAAAAGTTGTTTGAGAGAATTAAATCTTTGAAACGTTTTAGTTAATTATTCTTCCATATCATTGAATTCCTAAACTGGTTTTTCTTTTTTCTTAACATAGCTCTTTAATAAACCCAAATATATAAGTCAAAACCTCAATGGGTATTTTCTCTAAATAATATTTGACTTCATATTATAGGTGTTTAACTATTTTAAGGGATTCACTCTCAACATACTACTCATACCATGATGTTGATTCTCCAAAAGAATCTCTCTCAATAGATTTATCATATGAATAATTTCTACTTTTATTAGCATAATTTAAGTGTATATCCTCATTTTGTTTTGAAATATTTCTCAATTTCATTACCTCAATTGTCTTCATGTTCTTTGGGGTTTTGGATGAGACCTCAAATTCAACATTAAATGGTATGGATACTAACCTCTCCTAATAATACAATACTGATTTTTTTTTAAATATTTATTTCATATAATGTTATTAAAACTATATTGAAAAATTTATATCCAATCATCGGAAATGTAGTTAACTCTAATACAAATTTAAAATACCACTGGATCATGAATAAATACCAATATGGGGGTGAATTATTGTCCACTTATTTTACCAAATTTCATTTTCTCTTTTAGTTATGGCATCTATATTCTCAAACCTCTTTCTTAGCTAATAAGCATGGATGTAATACTTTCTCCCAACCCCCACATAAAAATGTAATATAGATTAAAAAATGAACATGTGAACATATGAATTTTAACAACATTTAGTTTATATGTGCGTTCCTAGTATATATTTAGTTTAGGTTGAGTTTTCAGGTATAGGGTAGTCACTAAAATATGATAGTTATTACAATAGGAAGAGTGAACTGTTCATCCTAAAATAATGAAAAATTATTCATGTTTATATTAAACAAGAACATAAAAATTTTGGTATAATTATTCATTGATTCTTATGAAAACAACTTCCTCCATATTGATCATGAGTCTCTGGATTGGTATAGATACTTTAGTTATACTAGAACCACTAGTCGCCAATATTCCATCACAAACTCTTTGAATCATATCTTCATTCTATTCTAGATTTTATATTATCGTCAATGATAAGATCTACATTATTAATGAAAATGTCTCTGATTACAAGAATGTTTTAGCTACAATTTACTAAAGTTGGACTTATTCTTCAAATCAATCTTACTATTATCTTAATTCATTATATCTCTTCCATCTTTCAATCTATCAACATAAAGAATTAGTGTCCATAACATCATTCAATATTTTTTCCTCACTCACATTATACAATATAGAGTACCATAAGAATAATATTATTTTTTTCTTCTTTGAATAATGGATTCTTCTTCCTGGATACCATCACCCTCTATATTTATTGAAACATCGATGATATCTTGGTGCAGAAACATCGAGTTATTTACTCTTTGATAAAGGGACGATAAAAAAACAATGGTATTGAATAGTCATCCATTTCTATTTTTATTCTCCTCCTATTTTATATTTACAGAATATCATTAATATTGTTTACATAATTTTATTACGTAAATTCTTTTATATTCCATGGTAGAAAATATATTCAACTAAAATGGTATATATTTCCATATTAAATCCAATTAAAATATCACAACTAATAATCTCTATTTGTTTTTTAAAGATAATTGGGATATTTCCATCTTCAGAAATCCATAAAATTCATTTTTATTTAGAATTTACTAATTTTTGAAATTAATGCAAACATGAACCATTGATCGTAGTATTACATCGTATACCATAGAACTATTATTCTCCTATATGCATAATATCCCTAGTTTTTTTCCCATTCTCATATTAAATCACAACCTATATAATTAATTATGATTTTTATGAAATTAGAATTCCCATATCATCAACCCATTTATTCTTCTGAAATATTCCGCCATAAATTACTCATTTCTATGTTTATTACAATATGAAATATCTGATGAAGTTACGTAACTTTTGAGGTGAAATATCATATGAAGCGTCAAAGTATCTTAGAAAGTGAAATATCTTATGAAGATAAAAGTAACATAAAAACTATAAAATTATCATGTGATGTAAAAATTATTATAGAAAACTACAAAAGTATCTTAAAAACTTCTTTTGCAGCTAAAATGAGCCTTACAGTTATGGAAGTAAACATTATGAAATTAGAGGGAAACTTATATAATTATGTTTTTCAATATTTTTCTATTGAGCTAAACCTTGTGAATTTTTGTATTTAACCCTGTGAATTTTTTTCATTTTTCATTTCTTAGGCTTCAACCCAGATCCAGACTAATGTGGTTCTCAAGATCAACCATATGATGTCTAGTAGAGCGAAGCTCTTTTTCAAATTTAGTAGAAACAGAATATTCCAAGATCAATGATTATGAAATAAAATCATATAATATCCATTTTATACTATTAAAATAAACTCAAAAAATATCTAAAAGGTTTCCTTCACTTTTTTACCGTATCCTTGAATCTAAAAGTCGATTAGATGGTTTCTCAATAACTCTAACTAGAAACATATATTTTAATTTTTTTCTCTTTAATATCCCATTAATATAGCTTCTCAAAAAGTCACTTAGAAACTATTTTAGTTATTTTATTCTACTTCCATAAGAAAATGAAGGTGAATATTTCAAAATTAGCTAAGTAATCACCACATGTCCGGTTTGTTTATCCGAATCTATCTCATCAAAAACATTATACATAATATTTCTTCATTATGAAACAATGTCGATTCCATTTTCTTAATAATTCATAGTCAGCAACACCCTATTATCTTTTATGTATGAGAAGAATATAAATGCTTCTTGTTCATTTTTTGTCCTCTTCCACAATACCCAATTTTCTTCATAAACAGACTTATTTCTTGTGTAAAACTAAAAACAAATACATCAAACATCCTCAACATTAACATTATTTCATCAATATGAATAAAATGTAAAAAAAGAGTATAATAAATATATTTTCTCTAATGAACCTTTTACATAAACATTACTATGTTTTCAATAATTTTCTGTATAAAAATAATGGATATATGGGTTTTCATGGTTTCCCTGGTCAATTGAATTATATTGATATCTATGTAAACATCTAACATTAAAATTGGAAACAAAAAATATATTTACATTGTAATGGACAGAACGCTTATAAGAGGAATGATATTGGAGTAATAGGGTAAGGTAAATTAATTATATTATTGCTATAAATTTGTATTAATCAATAAATTAAAAGGTTTTTACTGGTACACAAAGGAAATGATAAAAAACTACACTAAAAATTTGGATTATTTAACACATATATTAGATACATAATAGTAATATAATTTTTTATCAAGGAGAATATTCTATGTAGTTACATTTTTTGTTCTGAAGGTTCACTTTTTCCAAAATAAGGTGAGTTCCTCTAGGGAACTCATAGAGAATAAATAAATTATATCACATTAATACTTTCTTATATAAATTCAACCATTTATAAATAATATATATATATAATACCATAGATACATGAAATGCATTGGTATTTAGATAATATAGTTTATTGCTACATAAGTATTTTGGTAGTAAAAAGGAATATAAAAATGGTATAATGAGATTGTATAGTAATTTAGCATTCATAAAAAATGATATATTTTAAACCATGATTTAGAAAAATATGGAAATTTAAACTAATCTTAAATAAGTTCATGATATAATTAAATAAAAGATATTAAAAATGGTTATCCTATTTGATTTCATACTAAAACATGAGAAATAACACTTTAAATGTACAATAGATTTTTAGAAGGACACTTGATAATGAAATTTATAAGTAAAACAAGATCAACTATTTTGGAGTGAAGTGGGGGGAAATATAGGTGGATATTAAAATAAAATTAGGGATAATTGTTCAAATGTTTTCAGACATCAATTTTGGAAGTTTGGGTTTTGGAAAACCAAATACCACTAGATTATAAAAGTTTTTAGATTATAGTATTTGATATTTATATTTTCTTAAAATTTATTATATTAAAATATAAAATCAATTAATTTACATTATTTTGTACATTTGAAAGTAATTTATTCAAAAATAATTACTTAAAAAAATTAAAATACAATATAAACATTTTAAATTTACTTACATGTTTTGGTAATTGACTTTAATATCTTAAAATGAATTATTTTTATAAATAAATATACTTTTTCTATGAATTTATTTAAATTATTTATTAAAACAATTTGAGATAAAAATAAATTCAAAATATATATCATATGTGAGTATCATATGATACTATTCACATAAATGCTTGAATGCAGCAAAAATTCTAAATAACTAATCATTAAATAATTTAAAGGTGTTGAATATAAATTTAATTTTTTTATTATGAGAACAATTTTATCTAAATAGGAAATTTAATTATAAAATAAAAACTATATGTGCATTTTATAATCATTCTCTTAGAACCATAAATTCAGAAACTCTATTTTAATTTGTATTTTTTATTTTAAGAAATATTTAAATAATTATATTCTTGATCATTGATCAATACACCATATTTATATTTATTAATTACATAATTATAATATCCTGTCATGAATTTTATTGGACTCTTGTATATTAATGATCACAAAATGACCACCTAGCCATTCCAACAATCATGCTACTATGTTACTATTCCAAAAAAACAATTAACCATTTTAAATATTCTTCAACAAATCCACTAAAATCATTATTTTTAATCTCTTAGTTTCTATATAATTTACAATCCATTTCTTATGTTTTTCATTATAATAGTAATGTATATTTTATTCTTTTTATTATATAGAGAATATGATCTCTTAAATTTCATGATTAAATTTGTCTCATATATTTTAATTCTCTATATAGATCTAGTTTTAGCCATTATAGTGAATATATCTCATTAGTTTGGGTTGTACTATCCTCATGAATCAAAAAAATATTGTATTATGATAAGAAAATTGTAATGAAATATTATTTTAATATTATAAAATATCACATCATCAACAAAAAATGTAAAAAAAATATTTGTTGGTAATGATGTGAAAGTGGTTGATGGCAAATTTGGAAATACCTAAAATAAAAGAAATCCTGAAGAAATCAATAGATTTGTGGATGATCATGAATATTCCCTTAAAAAACCTCATCATTCTTCAAATGTGGATGATTAAAAAATTCAAATGAATGAAAAATATAGATTTGAGTGGTTAAATTTACGAAATCAAAGAAAAAGGAAAAAATAATTGTCCAAGTGGTTGAATACAATATATTTTCTAGGATAAAACAGTACAAACAAAAAGCCACAAGAAGATTAATAATGATAAAAATAATTTTTTTCATATAATTTATTTCCCATAAATTTTGAAAAATCACCAACAGATATATCATGTTTTTCTTCTATGACTAATGACGTTTATGAAATTAGAAATAATAACATTTGGGAGCATGTAAAAAAGGCTAAATTATTATAATTTCACTTAAAAGAAACCTGTTTTTAAGAACAGACACAATGATTTGATAAATGTTATCAATAGTAATGTATGAATTATTTGAAAAATATATTCTAAAATTTATGGCATTGGTATGAATGAGAAATTCAAACTAGTAGAGATACATAAAAAAATTATTGTTCATGGTAGTAGAAATATAAATGAGATTTAATGTCTCTCAAATTCATTTTTAGACGACATTATTAAAGGTAGTTCTTAAAGAATAGTTTTACAATAGAAAACCAAATTGAGATAAATTTTTTCAGGATGAAAATAAGTTATTTCATCTTAAATAAGATTATATGGATTGAAACATTCTCCATAGAAATGGTATGCCTATTTTTATACATATTTGAAGAATCTAAAATACAAGATTGGGGGTTTTGACAATAATATATATGTGAATACTTGAAAGGAAAAGTATATTATGGTTATCATCTATATTAATGATATCATATTTTTCACATGAAAATTATTTTTATATAAACCATTCATTAACTTGATGTGATTGGAGTTTAAAATTAAAATTGTTATAGATTCCACCTATTTTCTTAGGATATAAGTAAATTAGTTGGGTGAGTACACATTTATCTCCAAATTAAAATATAAGAATGATTTTCTAGGTAATTTTGAAATGAAATATTTTATGTTGGATTCAACCCTAATAATGGTGGGAACTAAACATAGAAAGTGTGAGAATGGGAAATTTTGATTCAATTCTATTGTGGATAAGGATTGGGCGTTTTATTTACAAGTATGTAACACAGCTGGATATGGGGGATATAGAATTTTTGGAGGCTCTTTTTCAAAGCAATATCAAGGTATAATATTTCTTCACTATTCAAAAACTCATGATTCATTTATATATAACACTAAGTGAATTCTTATTATATAAAGAAGATAATGATAAACAGTTAATTAATTATTTATATATATATTTTTGTATAGTTGTTTTTGAAAAAAAATCAAACATGGTGAGGTGTATTATAAATTGATATCAAATATAATGGCTGGATAAGTAATAAAAAATATAATAATTATCTTACCATAAGTAAAATGAAGAATATTTTAGTGATAAATACATATAACCAGTTAATATTGATGAAATAATGATTATAATATATTTATGAATAAGTTAATAGGTTCATGGTTATTTTTGTTGAAACAAAGGAGTTATTGACATTACAAAGAACTCGAAAAAACAATATTGGACAAAGTGATTAGAGATTACATTATACATTATCATAGATAAGGTGGATAATGAAAATATCAAGGTGATACACATTGGAATAAATGATAAGGTGGAAAATATTTTCACAAAACCACCATTATAAAAGTGATTTAGTAGCATATGCTGAATCGCAGAGGTCAACCACCAACTTCCTCTTAAGGAGGGATGGATAAACCCAGATCCCTATGTTTATTATTTCAAAAATCCAGATGATTTTATATTTAAGAATATATGTCATTCAAAAATATTTCTATAACAACTCATGTGTTTTTTTGAAAATTCCATTCATGAATCTTTTAATTTACATAGTTAAATTGTTTCAAGAGGTTACAATAAGAACAATATGAATGAATCATATGAATTATATATAATTGGATAAACATTTTATTTCAAAAAATAAAATTATAATCTAAGTTTCAATATGTTTCTTTGCATCAATATAGGTATAATGGTACAATAAAAACATGTAAACAACATTAATAAAATTTGGGAATCCATGGAGTCATGGTCTTTTAAAAATAACACAGTCCGGAAAAGTATTGTGGGAATAAAATAAAATGTAACAAATAAGATATAAATATTATAAATTATATGTGGACAATCTTGAGGGAAAATAGTTTGAACGAAGAATGGTTAAGATAATATGAATTTATATTAAGTATAAGGATTAAATGACTTGGGAATGGTAACCAAGCCATAAACTAGACCATTATAACTGATAAAATGTATAGTATATGATATTTCAAAATCTATAAAGTGAATACAAATATTAGATTACCAAAACCTGATATGCCAAATTATATAAATTAATATACATATAAGTGTAAATTTTTTGGGCGTGTTTTAAAATATTTGGTAAAATCATTAATTGTTTATATTACATTTTAAATATTGAAATTAATTAAATTATAAATTTTTCACTAAATTTCATCTCATATTTGGAATCATAGATATGAAATTACCTTATGTTGTTTTTTTTTTCTTTCATAAAAATTTAATTTTAAGTCAATAGTAAAATATATATGTTTTCTTATATATTTTGTGTTCTATTGCATCAAAATGAAACAATAATTTCAAAAACATTTAATATAACATAAAATGTATTTAATTAGTAAAAAACTATTTAAAATTAATAAAATTAATTTCCAAACTAAAAACACAATTTCTAAAGTCCAAATTAAAATTTTTATAAAATAAAAGATCACGTTTAATTCTTTAAATAAAATATTATAACTATACCATTTGGTTTTAAAAGTGTTAAAATATTAATAAAATATATATATTTTGAAAAAAATTCATTATTAGTCATAGTAAACAATAACATCCATATTCTTGAGAAAAAATAATAAATTAAAATTTATTTATGAAAATACACCCCACTCGTTAATCTATAAATACAAACCTTCTCTACACATTTCCATTAATTTCTAAAAAAATTATTTATCAAGACATAGGAAAAATGTCTCCCTAAATTATCCTATTACAATTTATTAATTTTTAGTTATATCAAAATACCCACCTTCAAAGCCTTCAGTGGTGCTATAAAGGATGCATCCCACAGGTAAGGTAACAAAATATTATCTCTATTGTTTCATTTTACTCATTATCTTAACCTATTTACATCTAAGATATAATTACATTAACATTAAATTAGAATCATAATTATATTACATTGTAATTATGAAATAAAAATGTTTATAACTTTTATCCCTTTTAATCATTTTTAAAAACATAATTCACACCATCATATTTTGAAACCACTTATATGAACGATGATGTTTTTGTTTACAATATTTTCTAAATGGTTTTAAAAAATTAATTAGTGAATAATTATGATATTAAGATTAAATTTACCCCATTTTTATGTTTTTTAAATTATAATATATTATAATAATAAAAATCTTAGAAATAAAAATTTATGGTAATTTAAAATACTTGAGTCAAACTTACTAATAAAATCATGATTATAAATGTTTTGGAGAATCAAATACATATTTTAATTCTTATATAACTATAATGATATGAAATAAATAAATTTAAACTTATAAAACATATGAATCGGGTTTAAAAATACTATATATCATTTCTATAACACTAAACCATCTTTGGAACCAATGACTGAAAAATCCCAAAAATGATAAATGAGATCTGCATCAAATTAAAAAATGGAAATCATATTCTAATAAATGGATTATATTATATTAATTAAAAATTTCTAATTTTAGTGTGTTCAAAATTTTATTTATTATTTTAATTATTCAAGATGTTTGATAAACATACAAATGAGTTATGACTCGAGGTAAGGGGACTCCCACACATTCCATTTTCATTAAGTATATACTCTCCCAATATCTCTTACGATTTATCCCCTAAACTTATGTTCTTATACAAAATGTATAAATATTTCCATGATATATACTATTTTATTTTCACTATTTCTTCTAGGTAAATTCATGTCTTTCATGTTCCATTATCAATCATATATTTAAATAATACTCTTTGCAATGAGAATTTTCTATTTTTTCTCCATTTTCATGTATCATTCATATAATTACTATTGTCTTCTATTATTTTAAATATATATATGTTCATTGATACTATTTGTAAACCCAATTATCTTTTTTGTGTTATGGTTTATTTAACAAATTATTAAAATTTTGATAAAAGAATACATTTCCATTACAACTTCTTCATTATTTATTATTATTATTCCTTCAATTAATGTTTTATAGTAATGAATGACACTTAATTATTCAATTACAGACATTTAGTGTGCCTTAATATCTTAATTCATTAGGATCTTACATGATACCTATATTTTTTATGATTTATGGATTTATTATATAACTCAATTCTTTCTCATGTGTTTATTTTGTGTTTTTTCATGATGTATGTTTATTTTCAATATTCAAAACATATTAATGGTATATAATGATGTGATTGGGGGCCTATAATATTAAAATATCATAATTATTTAGGTAATTTCTATATCCTATGAGATATAGTGTAGGGGGAACTAACAGTTGGCCCATAACATTTTATTATGATGTATTGATAACGATATTATATTAATAATTATGATGAAATGTTTTATATTTTAGCTTAATTCTCAATATACTCCTGATTAAGAATTTATTTGACATTTCACCCTTATATCTTCATCCTTTCTGATTATTAGTGATCCTTCTCATCATGATTCCAAGTTATGATTATTGAATCTTCTGATATATCATTATGCATACCTTTATTATCACCTTAAAGAACTTTATAGATCACTCCATATTTTATTTATATCCCCATGGTATCGCACAACGTGATTAAAATAAAATAATATCTAGGATTATATTAAGAATATCTAAACAAATTATATTATAGTCTATTTTTAAAATAATTTATTATGTAGTAAATCTCCCAAAGACACTAGAACATTATATTTCTAGGTGTGTTTTATGGATATTTATTTAAAAAATAACGTAATATTATATTTATAATGATATGGTACAATATGGTTGGTACCAAATAAAATTATAGTTATTTAACGGAATTCAGAAAAAAAAAATACATAATAACACATACCTCATAAATAATCTCGATTAACAAATTGGAAGTATTAACTTAGTAAATACTATTTACATATGATTTATTCTTTATAAGTTCATAATTTTCCTTCAATATGGATATTTTAGAGTATCTGCATCACTATATTTAGTTAATTTTATAAGATGGATATAAATCAATGGAATCAAGATAGAAGACAATGGGATGTGAAATATAATTTTTTTTAAATGAGATTCCTATTATAATTGGTGCGGTAGTAAAAATTTTCATGGTGGGTCTTTAACAATTGATTCAAATTGTGAATAAGAACATCAACCTTGTAGAGTTCCATTATAATCCCAACAGAAAACATGTTTTAGTTGATTTATTTATATGAATATGACTTCTATTTTCTTGGTGGATCATTTGATTCAGTTATCACACAAAAGAAGGTAAATTTCATGGAAAAATATATTCTTCAGCCAATAATGATTTTATATAGAGAATTTTTTATTAACCATATATCATTTAAATGGAGAAGTCGATCAGTGGTGGAAACTAATAAATAATATCATTCCCAAGAAAATTATCAACTCAAAATAATGGTATTAATTCAAGGGAATATTTTTCAACAATTGTTTTCCTCATATACTCCCTATTAAATTTTATATTCAATTTCTTGGAATCAATAAAAGGGTGGATGAATAATTTGGGGTTTATAAAAAAATATCACATTTATTTAAAGGTTTTCCAATGGTTTTTTCATTGAACATAAATTCAAGGTTTATAGTTCCACTAATTTCAAAAAGAAATTATTTGAAAAGGTATAGTGATTCGAGACATTGAGAGATATGTGGAACTAATTTTATGTTCTCTTATATTAGATATAATTATTGTTTATACTAAATTTGTCCATTGGACTAGATATAGTAAGAGGAGAATATAGTTTAATTCTAGTGATTTTTATAAAAAATCATAGTATAATAAAGATTTAGTTACCCATATTCCAAAGGTATGAGAAGAATCCCCTTGGGAACTCAGTCAAAGGGAATAAGGAATTATTATAAATGTGTAAACAATATTATCAAGAATAAGAATTAGAAAAGACATGATGAATACAATTAATATGTAATAATAATGGAATGTTTTTCTCAAACCACCATTAATGGTCTAATGTTTCAATTTCTAGGAATATTTACATTATACATGTAAATTCACCAAGAAAATGGTTATTGGGGATAATTTATTATAGTGACCCCTTAATCCAAGGAATCATGGATGATCTTCTATTATATCTACGGCTAAGCTAGATCATGAAAAGAAATTAGTTAGAAGGGTAACTTTTTTTATTCAAGAAAATAAAATAAAGAATTTGACTCTATTTTGAAACATTACATCAAAAAATCTATATTTAGACGAAATATTAAAACACCGCATCAATATGTGGTGGTAGAGTTATCAGTAAAAACTCCATGTGATGATGTCATTTTATCAAAGGTATAAAAATATTCCCCATTTCACATCAATGGGAAGAATCTACTCTAAAATATAAATATATTATATTTGGTATAATTCACTGCTATATTGAGAATGGATTAAATAACTTTATATGGAGAAAATATCATTTACAGGGATAAGTAAATAACATTCAATATATCTAAAGATCCTCTCATTCTATGAAAGTGTCAGGATAATTAAGAATCCTCTTTAAACTCGCCTTCTCAAGTCTGTATTTTATTAACTATAAGAATGTATATCAATATTATATGATTGATAAAAATGAAATGATTCTCCTAGAAGACACGCATGTTATAAGAGAAAATGTTGGTGTCATCACTAAATAATTTTCTGGTCTTGCTCTTTATTGATAGTTGAGTTCTCAATATAACTTCTACCATAATCCCTTATTATATCCAATAGTCACTATAGAATATCATCTATTTAACTAGAGATATTAAATAATAAACAAGAAGGGAACATTGAATGTGGTTTTATATTCCGTATTGATTTTCCATTGGGTTCCCAGTACTCTTATTCAAAATTATTGATGGGTCAATCCATCTTCATAATAATTATCATGATATTTACATGATCATGATAATGAGAAGATATAATTTCCCATTGATTTCTAGCTTGTTCCATTAACCATATGGGTATCAGTACATCTCAATGTTTGTTCTGTGATAAATATATCATCAATTGATATTGAGAATGGATGATATTCCAAAGAAAATCATTCATAAAAGACATGGAAATTGTATAGTAAAAGTAATATATTTATAATTACAAATGATCAAGTGATCTTAATGGACTTAATTAATAGTCATTAAATATTACAATGATTAATTTTTTTACCTTTATATATGTTAGTATCATATACTATAAATTTAAATAATACCATCAGGATAAGTTTTTTACATCTCTAAAGACATTTTGAAAAGTGAAGTAGTATGAATATTATACAAAATTTAACTTATGAATTGAGAAAGATATGCTTGTGGATAATGTAATCATAATAAATGGAATTTATATGGACCCCTTAAAGAATAAATTAATAGAATAATTGTATAGAAAATAATATGTGATAGAGATCTATAGTTTCATTAGAATGGTTGTGTCTGATCAATGATTTTGAGGAACATTTCATTATTTTTAAAATAAATAACCAATATTACAAAGAAATGAGTAATTTATGTCTCTATAGATAAATTTGAGTAGAGATTCAATGACTAAAATAAATGTTTGGTCACTATTCTTTTACTCACACTACCGTTGAGTGGGGAAGGATATTTGATATACAACGATTCTTCAATGAATATTATGGGCTGTGTACTCATAGAAAATGATAATGTAATAAATTATTCCATAAGACAGTTGAATGAATATAATAAAAATTACACAAAACATAATCTACAATTTTTTTATAAATATTCACATTAAATAATTTGTGGAATTATAACTATTAAATATATATATATATATCATAATATTATAAAGTATATATTCACATGGAAGGATCACAACATGTAAAAACAATTATGGTTAGATATGATCACAAACTATTACTACTCAATCAATTACCATCCATTAATGTTGAATAAAAGGAAAGGTTTTTCATGTTGAAAAAACCAATAATATTACATATGATGGGGATTAAAAAGGGATCCATCTTTTAATAAATGTAATGGATATGCAAGGGAACCATAAAATATAGTATGATATCCTAAATATCTCAAATAATTGATCAAAAATCAATATGAATGATGTTTAAAGAATATCAAATGGATTATATAAAGATAAAAAAGAATATGGATGAAGTATGGAAGGGTTAAAATCTCATGGTCCAACATCGATCAATATGTAGAAGTAAGATTTTATATAAGACTATATGTATCTTCATAACCAAAGATAGAGATAAATCTTCTATATAATGATCAAACCTCAATATTCTCTATCAACCTAGGAAGAAAAAAAATTGTATAGAGATATTTGACCACACACTTTATCTAAGGTATAATAGAACAATTACATAGCAATAATGCAGCCATTTCCCAACCCAACATGGAAATGGGATAAAACGCTATTGATTTTTTCATGGATATGGTAGAAAGTAATCATTTGAGAAGACTTCCCACATGATCAATTTTCCATGATATACAATACAGATCTGCTGAGGACTCATGTAATTCCATTTTTTGGTACCAAATTGAAGATCTGAGGATCACATAATAGTTTAGGAGTAGTATTAAAAAAAAATTAAACAAATTCAGACTTTATTATTCCATATTATCATTATATAGACATTAAATCTTGAAATACTAATTTATCATTAGAATAAAAAATATATATTTCTATATATACATCAACGATGATTGGGATCTATATCATCCTCTTATAGATTTCTTATACAATAGTAGAATCTCTTGAAAACATTCAAATAAGCCCATATGAATCCCTATTGGGAAGAGTTATATAACTCTATCATGTAGGGAAAAAGATTTATAATGTAATATTTTAGGGCCATACCTTTTTTAATAGATGATAGAAAAGTTACAATACATTCAAAAAACATCAAAGAAACAAATAGAAGACTGAAGAGTTATACTAAGAATCATAGATGAGACATGGATTTAATGGTTGGAGATAATGTGTTCCTTCAAGTATCTCAATTGGAGAGTGTTTTCAGATTTGGGAAGAATTTAATTCTAAGTTGAAGATAAATTATCCTATTTGAGATTCATGTTCATGTTTGTTTCTTTGATTTTGTCTTTCGGCATCGAAACGCCCAACGGCTTCGTATCCAATGATTGATGGACCTACTTTCCAAAGGCAGGCGTTCACCAGATGGTCTAACCGGCTACTCTTAAGAACTCACATTGGTCGAGAGGATGGGAATTCGGGCTCATCGCACCCTTTTTGAGGGGGAATTATTACTTGTTCCGGGACTCTCTTATAGATTTATGACGTATTCATATGTTCTCGAATCTTTGGTTTGCACCCAAACATAGTATCCACTAATTTAAACTTGGTGGGAAATGGTCAACAGGACGCAGGTGTTTGGGATCATTTATGCCCGAGGTTTACCATCCCTCATTGGATTAATAACCCCGAAGATTTGGAACTCGCTTGAGGCGGCACAAGGAGTGGTGCGGTGAACCTATGTGGAGATGATCGGATCGACCGATTGTTGGGATTGAACCTCGTGGAGGCTT
Organism: Viscum album; assembly: GCA_963277665.1. NCBI lineage: Eukaryota > Viridiplantae > Streptophyta > Magnoliopsida > Santalales > Viscaceae > Viscum > Viscum album. Next base: position 731,461,768 of record OY728166.1, read on the forward strand.
CCTACATAGCATGCTTTGGCATGGATCAAAGTCCACGTAGTTCGCTTTGGTGTTGGGTAAATGACGTGAAGATAGACTGGGTGGTCTGATGGGTGATGGGCTTGAACCTCATGGAGGCTTCCTACGTACCCTGTCTAGGAGGCAAGGATCAAAGTCCCCATAGTTCGCTTATACATTTTAACATCATGTTGGACGAGGGTGGAACTCAACCTAAAGAAATGACTGATTGGTGGGCTTGAACCACGTGGAGGATTCCTACGTACCATGCTTTGGCATGGATCAAAGTCCACATAGTTCACTTTGGTGTCGTGGAACCAACGTGATGATATACCGGGTGGTCCGATGGGTAATGGGCTTGAACCTCATGGAGGCTTCCTATGGACCCTGCCTTGGAGGCAAAGATCAAAGTCCCCGTAGTTCGTTTTTAATTGGGGATTACACTCTGTGGTGGCCCGGAATGATGGAGTGGGGTTTACGCATGACTGGCCCATAATGAAAGATTGGGGCTTACACTCTGATGAGTCCGATAAAAGAATGTCATGGTCGATGCTTACTCTAATCCCACTTGAGTCATGCTCGGTGTGAGAAACAAGAGGCAGCAGGGACTAGAGGATCACGTTGTGAAAGGTTCATCCGTGAGAATTAGAGTGGCGCTTACACATGGGGGCGGCCCATGAGGACGGGGCTTACTTCGAGATGGATGCTCGTGGCGATGGAGCCTAGCGGGAGAGGGAAAGGGGGTGATCCGGTGCCCATCTCCTCTCTTGTAGTGCATGAATTATTCATTCTGAGGGCTATTTTACCATCTCCGAGGAACCCTCAACAAGTGGAGAGGAAAAAAGGGGATTCCCGAGCTCAGACTCCACATTACCGTGGGAATGTGAACCCAGGAATGCTTCGGGAATCTTCTCAAGGGTCCGGGAAACCCCTTTGCCCCTATTTACTAGGGATATGTGAACTCAAAATGGTGCGCTGATGCACCTGAAAGTTACACCATGTGGATCCGGTGGCTCTGGTGGAGGTCTCGTCTTGGGGCCGATGAATAGGCCAATGAGGGAGTTTGGGAGGACTTGGCTGGATCGGATGAATTTTATCCGGCTCGGGAAAAGAGAACACCGAAGTATTTTGAAAGCCACAAAGAGGTATGGGTGGTGGAGCCCTTCACGTGGGGACGTGCCACATGGCTGGAGAAGCCGTTCGTGAACCAGGGTGGTCCGCGGACTAATTGGCATCTCGCAAACCGGGGTGGTTCGCGGCTTCGGGTTCAATCCGCGAACCAGGGTGGTTCGCGGAGGGTTCCAGGCGGGAAGCGGCAGCCAAGGGCGACACTGGTCGGAGGCTCGTCGGTTAGGGGTTCGCCCGCGTAGGAGAGTGCTACACGGTGTGACGGATGGGAAAAGAGGCATAAACTCCCTGGTCCGTGGGGAAGTCATCCGCGGATGGGGCATGGTTCGCGGTTATCCTTTTTTTGTTATTTTAGGTTCGCGGTTCACCAAATTATTATGTGTTTTCCAATTCCTTCTTAATTCATATACCTTATATGGTTCACAGATGGGAATTTTTCTTCTTGTGAAATCTGAAGCCTTCCTTGAACTGATCTCCTTCCGAATCTCCAATCCTTCCGAATCCGATTCCAGTTCTCCGATACCTTTTTCTTTCCCCCTCAGTCTCCTTTTATAGAGTGGGGAAAGGGATGTATTTGTGGCCACGCGGTGCCTTTTGCGGAGGCCCATAAACAAATACCTGGTTCACAGCTGACTTGGTCAATCCGCGATTCGTGGTGGGTATTGAACACTTCCCCCCCTCCACGAGGCGAACTAAGGGAGTGCTCCACGGCTGTGGAGGGTTCCGCCTCTATTTTGTGAACGACAGTGGGTGCGGCTAGAACTGATCGACGTGGTCCGTGGTTGGGGTGATTCGTGATGGTGAACCGGACTGGCGCCCATCCTGCCTCATGACCACGGAGGCTCTCCACATCCATTTCACGAACAACAATTGTTCGCAGAGGGGGTGCCTCGCAGGGCCTGGCCACGTTGCACTTCCATGGGACCAGTTCGTAGACCGATCGTGTTGGTTTCCCTGCTCTGATTATTTTCCCCAATTCTTTGGGGGATTTGGGTAGAATCTCCTTTGTAGATTTTTCAGAAGCCTACAAATGCCCCCATCGGAATGGGGTCTGATCGGAATGAAGAGGAGGCCATTCTGATGCAAAGTGGTCCTGAAACTGAGATGGTTTGCGGTAGAAAGGTGGAACTGGTAGGGGACCACACCTATAAATACGGGGAGCCCTTTACTTGTCCTTTACCAAATTCTTCACGAAACCAAATATCCTTCGCCTCCGCCTGTTCGCTCCTTCATGAAGTGCCTCTTCCGCGAACCGGCAGCAATCCTCCGTGAACCATTCCTTCTTCGCAGTCACCTTCACCCTCGAACCGACTTCCCAACTGTGAACCATTACTCTTAATTAATTAAAAAGCAAGTGATGATGGGCTACAGTAGAACTTTCTTCGCAGTTTCGATGCTCCACGGACTAAAAATATTTTTAACTTTAAAAATTATTTGAGTCTTCTGAATAATCTCAGGATTGAAATTCCACAGAGCGACTTGGTTCGCGGTTTCATGGCCAATGCTCCACGGGCCAGGGCTTCGCAGACTGATTTCGCGAAGGGCTGATACATAGGATGATGTCATCACGAACCATCCTCCAAGGCCTCCTTGCGGATTTTGATTATGAAGGCTCCTTAACCCTATATCTAGTTATTTTTGTCCAGATTTTCATTCCGGACTAACCAATTGTTGGCACCCATTGTGCAGGGAGAAAATATGGTTCCCCCTCATTCTTCATTGAGGCCTGCTGCAGAGCCGCTCCCAATTGCTGATCAATGCCTGAAGGACATGGATAGCTCTATTCAAGATGGAGTCTTCCACTCCCTACCGTCTTCCTTCCATACCAACCAGCTCTCCAAATGACAGCATGAGTATCCTTTTTCTAACACCCTTCATGCCTATGGGTTCAGTTTGTTGTCTGATACCATGATTCTGAAACCATCCCGTGAAAATAATCTTCAGGAATGGATATTTACCTCCACCATCCCTCAGTTCATGATACCTGCTGGCGGGCCACCTACCTCAAGGGGTACAGTTGTTGGATCTGTGTTGAATCACCTTCCAGTATCTCCGACAGGCAAACCACGTCGACATGAAGGAACAATCCACTACTATCAGAGTATTGCTCACAATTCCATGGAAAGCGACCAGCATGTCTGGCCGGCGAATCGGGATCTCCGACCGGGGGGAGAATTTAAGTCACTGGATTAGGGGTGGCCCATCTGGGTTCGCCAGAGCTGCGCAGAATTTGGGGAAGAGTTACGAGTCGTGGGCTTGATTGAAGCTACATGGGTGTCCAAAACCTGTACCCACCGGCCTCAAGTCCTCACCAAGAAACTTTTGAGTCGTTGGATCCCGGACACCAACACCTTCTATCTGGTGCATGGGGAAGTGGGAAGTAGTATATGGGACGTCTTCCAGATTTTGGGGGTCCCCATCGTTTGGAGTATGTATGACAAGTTCTTACCTATTTCTTCAGTGTGGGAGAACGAAGACAGGACTCCCCCCCCTAGTGAATCATCTTATTAACCAGGCTCAGAAGCACTCAGAGGATACGTCTCCAAAACAGCTCATCCCATACCGTGAATGGGTCAAGGATTTTGTGAGAGAGAAAAAATATGAAGAATTAGCGGCTCTCCCACATAGGCCCACGAATTTCCCTACAATGGAGTCCCGTAAACAGGGGGCAGCTATTGGCTGACTTTGGAGAAAGGCGATTTTTGTGGCTGGGGCTGGGAGCTCATTCGGGATGTCGATCGATTGCTCTGCCTTGCAGCTTTTCTGGCCATGTTCTTAAGTGGTGGGTTATTACCCGTACATGAGGCTGGTGGCGTGAGGGTCACTACTTTTGTCATGGCAGAACACTTGGCTACCAGTAACGTTATCAACCAAGACCTCCCAGTACTGGCCAGTATTTACCGGTTGTTTGGTAATATCACTGATGGGAGCTGACCAAACCAAGTGACTGGCCCTTTCCAAATTCTCTAGGGATGGTTAATCATACACATCAAGAACTATTACACCTTCATCAACTCTCTTCAGATTCTGGGAACCACATTCCGGCCATACTAGCAACTAAACAGTGGGGTTATGCCAGACGAGTGGGAAACCCAATAGAAGGATAGTTAATAGACAGTTTCAAACAAGCATCTTCTATTAAGTCGAATCTCGAATTATGACTATTTCAATTTTCATTCGTTTTCTTCCCCGGTAGGTGCAATTACGAACACCATAACAAAAAAGTTTAGCAAGCGGGGATACCTCCTCTCCCTCCGAGAGGGTATTCTGGTGGCTCGTATTAGTGGAGAACTGATCTGTGAGGGGTACGCCCCCTGCCGATTTGGGCGTTAATTTGGCTGCATCCAAGCACATTGTCCCCCCACGCTTAATGGTGCCCACTAGAATCGTCATTTAATGGCAGCCAGACAATTGTCGTTAATGTTTACCCAGGAGGATACCGGTTGTGAGGTTATAACCCCCACACTTGTGCATTACATGCCTTTCTAATCTAAGAATTATGATGACTCCTGGGTACAATCATACCCAAATGGACAGCTAGGGACATTGGTTCCCACCATCTCAAGTCCCAAGCCATCAAAAGGAAAAAGGAAGCGAAATAAGGATGGAGCTCCAACAAGGCCGGGAAAAATACTTCGTCACCCTACTGGTCCCGTGCTTCCGGGGATGATTTTAACAAACAGGGGTGTATCCTCTCATGCCCTTGAGGCTGCCCGGAGGGGGGTAGTTATTCCCGCTGATGCTGCCTTTCCGACGGATTGGGGACGATGGGACGAATTCAAAGCCCGGTCAGCCTTTCGCAGCCAGTACCCCCATCCTCTTTGGCAGTATCTTCAGGAGTCGGTGGTATATTTTGACGGGTTGGGCTACATATTTTCTCCCGCTGACATTATTTATGACACGGACCCCGTGAGGGATGTTCAATATCTCCGGGATCTTGATGTCTATATTCACGCATGTTGGGGTTATGCAGTATTGACGCATCGAGTCCAGGCCATACTGCACCCAATTACTGATGAGGAGGAAGAAAAAAGTGACCTCTCTGTAGGGGAAAATGATTTCAAGGATCTCCCTATCACAGCTGAAGCAACGAAATTCCCCTCCCTGCCCGTGAGGTCCCATCCACAGGTATCCCCAAAGAGTTTTAGGGCGGCGGCGGGATCCTCAACACAAATATGGACATTGGTGCCCTTACTAGCCCCTATCTCTGCCCGACCTTCTCAGGTTGATCCTCCATGGTCTGCGATTCATGCCATGGCCGCATTCCCTGAGGCTTGGAGGATTTGGGATGACATGAGGGTCATTGGCTCGGATGAAGAAGTTTTGGCATTTCTTCAAACCGGCCCTCTTAAACATCCGGTTATTGGGATGATGTTCACTCCACCCAACTTGCTGCTGGAAGAGGATTTAGATGAAATAATTTCCTCATTAAAGGAAATGGATGCATACATTCATTCACTCCGGAATCGTCTCTATGGGAGCATATGGGTGTCCATGATGATTATACATCACGAATTGTCTGACCCTGAAGAAGAGGTTTCTCTGCTTGCCCATTATGACTTTCTCCCTCCTTTATTGTTGAGGTTCTAGGGGTTTTTTTCCGTTCATGTAGGGTGTAGAAGAATCTCAGGGAGTAATTCCTTCACCAAAGTATACCCCTTGTGGTACTTTGGAAGGGGATCATGCGCTTTCGCCCATAGGGGTCAGCGAGGAAGGATCCCCTAGCGCAGCTGAGCTCATGGAAGCGGCCATCACAAACTCAGGTAGGGTTATTCCTCCTCCCGCTCCTTCCAGAATTCTGGACGAACTATCCCCTGGGAAGATCTAGAGATGGTGACAGGAGTTCCATTTATCGGAATGGCTCAAACAGGGAATGTCGGGTAATCATGAATTCTCGTTTGCTCAATCGCCAACTTGAATTCATAGACTTTGTCGGTCATTAAATGTTTGACGTATGGTGTTGGGACACTTGGGGGTCTGGCTATGGCTACCCAAGTGGTTCTACCTTCCGCCTCCTTGCCATCTGCAGAATCACCCATAACCACGCCCAGGAATGATGATATGGTGAGCCCTACTGGAGGGGCCGTCAATATGGATGCTCTAATCCAGCCTTCTTTAGTCAGAGATACACAAGAGGAGGAACCGATGGTATCTAAGACCCCCGCCGATCAGAAAACCTTTTCAATTATGGAGGACGATGAAGTGCCTATGATCACTAAGGGGGCTCCAGATCTGATGGATCCAACCACCCCAGGTCCAACGGATACCGTGATGATGGAGGAAGAGCCTCCATTAATCCAGTTGTTGGGAAACCGGAGCGGTCCATTATCTTGTTCACCAGGGGAGTGATTTCTTCGAGCTTGGTCTCCGTAGGCGACCACTTGGGGACGGATTTGGAAACTGCTGGCCTTGGGCATGGCCTCAGGCCTTGGACCCCTCTGTGGGCTCCCCAGATTCCCTTTCCTATCAAATATGTGGCATTCCCTTTCAGTGGTTGTCGTGGCAGTGCAGAGCTTGCGGATGTCGATGCCTCATTGATTAGGAGTAAGTTCCCCGGTCTCCTTCCACTGAATCCTTTTTCTTCCCTATTAGAAATAGGGGTACCCATCTATCTTATTGACTCTTGAGCTTCAGGACCACAACCTTTGGTGCTGATGATTGTGTCGACAGTCAGGGGCGAAGCTACTACAGTGCCAGAGTTTGCGGGTGAGGCCGCCTTGGTTCCCTCCTTAGTGACGTTCATCCCCAAATATGTGTCCTCATCCGGGAGTGATTCTGAACCTGATCAACAAGTCATCTCCATCCTTCAGCCTTCTCTCCAAAGGGATTGGGAGAAAATATGGACACTAATATCTCAAACACCCTTGCTCGATATGCCGACCAAATTACCGAGGCTACAAAAATTTTTATGTTGCTAGATTTGATGGTTTTTCCTATCATGGTGTTTATGACATAGTCAAGAAGGTAGTCGCTGATTGAGAGAGGCTAGGTGATTTTGAATCTCTCCTTTCTGCTGCGCAATTTGAAGCCTACCTTTCCACAACTCGACAGCTCTTCCTAACAGAGGCTCATGACCACGTCGGGGTCATCGCGAGGGTTGAGAGGGAAGTTATTGAGCAGCGTTCTCACCTAGAGGTGCTGAGGAATGAGATACAGCGGCTACATCAGGAAGATTCCAACGTCGCCGCCATGATTGGAGAAGGGGAGTGGCGGATAGTGGAGGAATTTAGGGCAAGCACAAAGGTGTCCTAGGAGGTAGAAGAATTGAGGGCTGGTGCAGAATATGAGACGAATTTACTGCAGAATCACTCTCAGAAAATCGAGTATTCTCACCAGAACCTAATACTGCTTTGTGAATCCGTCGAAAAACTCCCGGAATAACCTTTCACACTAAGGGGGGGCTCCAGATTGTGGATGCCCTTCTTACCCACTTTGTTATGAAACAAATAAACATTTCTCCTTAGTGCTCTTGTCGCCTTTTCCTATGATAGAAACTATTTGGAATGACTACTGGATATGTTAATTCCCTGAACATAGAATAATCCGAGCCCAGGACTAAAAAAAGATCAAGATCTAACTTTTTCCTGGACCATGGGATCTTGTGAGTGTAGTCTGACTATTGCTAGGGTTTTGTAGGAAAACCCCACAAACTTTTTGTCTTTTTCTTCTAATGCCCTGATTTTTCCTGGGCCCATTTTATCTGGATCCAGTGGGTATAACCCGGATTTTTCTTAGGGCACCCTTTTCGGGTTTTCGGCCTAACAGGCTTTGTGCCTCTTTCTTTAGTGAGCGGTTTAAAGTCCTGCCATCAAGACTGTCACTACTGATGTTTTAGGTCGAACAGCTTTGACTAAACATGGTGGGGAAAGGGCCCCAATGGGGTTTAACTGATTAAAAGATGTCTCAATACTCATTAGACACATGTGGGGGGGGAACATGTTTAAATTTGAACGGCATGTCGGGCATGTCTCAAGTTATGGGAGTCGTGTCGGCGTATAGAGGTTGGAAGAGCGTTGCCTAAGGAAAAGTTGCCTTTGGTAGATGGGGCAGGGGCGATCAATATGCAGAGCCGCTGAAGGCATGGTATGCATTGTCATATAATGGTTTCCTTAAGTAAAAGACATATTCATTTATGATGGCTAGGGGACTTTGTGGAAGTCCAGCTCATGGAAACCACGATGGGTGGTTTGAAAAAAAGATGAAAACCACCGGGTGTGGCTCAGAAAGGGTATGTGATGTATGAAAGGTTTTGAGAATATCTCTATCAATCAGGAGTGTGGAGGTAAGGTTCACGTCCTACGCATTTATCTAGTGTAAAGTATGGTTGGGGCTTGGTGAAGTTTAAAGTCATGCAGCTGGGACATCATCTGAATTGCAACGACTTCTCCTAGTGCATGGTAATCCCATCAAAGATGTTCTGCCGCATTCAGGTAGAATTGTGGAAGAGGTTGGTAAACTGTAGCTCAAGGGTTTTCCGAATCCCAGGATAGAAATGGGATCTCAGAGGCCAAGAGGTGTATGGAGAGAAGTATTGCCTAAGGAAATATTTACTTTGGTAGATGGGCCAGGGGCGATCAATATGCAGAGACACTAAGGGAATGGTATGCATAGTCATACAAATGTGTCCTTAAGTCAAAGACTATCCACTTCCGATAGCCGAGAAACTTCAGGGAAGTTGAGATTTGGGACCACCAGGGGTGGCTTATGAGAGTTTGGCTTTTTTCTGAGTACAGAGTATGGAATATAATGAGAGGGTTCATGAATATGGGGGAAATATCTAGACTAAACTTCCCGAGAATGTGTGATGTAATTCTTTCTCACGCTGGTGTGAGGCGGTGGTTCATTCAGGTATGACCTATGCCCTGAAAGATGGATAAAATCCCATATTTCTCATTGAAACCATAAAAAGTATGACCATGTAGTTTATCGTCATGTGGTTGGGACATATTCTGTGCAGTTTAGCATCATGCGGCAAGGACAAGGGGCATTTTTGAAGGTTTCTATGTAGTTTAACGTCATGAAAAAATGGTGGGGGGAATTTCTTTCTGAGCCAGTGAAAATTCTTGCGGTTGGAGGCATTTCCCTGGATGGTTAATGCTTGGCCTTTGCAGTTTCATGCCAAGCAGCCAAGATTTCTCGTTCAGTATAACGTCATGCGGTAATGACGTAGTCTCAAGGCCACTCTTCATTAGAATATAACTGGGCTTGAATACCTCAACATGCCCCATACGTGGGGGGGGGATGATTGGTGTAAATCATGGTTTCGGGGCTTCTTGGATCAGGAGACGTGATATGGGGGCTCTGAGGCCGGTAAGCGTACAGAGCTAGGAAGAGCATCGCCTGTGGAAATCATTCCTTTGATGGAAAAGCCATGGGATATCATTTTGAAGAGCCGCTAAGGGCATGATATGAATAGTCGTTCAAAGGTTTCAACAGATCGATAACTTTCCACTTCCGATGGCCATGAATGGTTATGAGGATCCGCAATTATCTGGGCCACGAAGTCTGTCATTTTGCAAGAGAATGTCTGGACATGTCGGGGATATCTGTCCATGATTTCTTGTTGAGTTTCAAAGATCCCCCTACATTGATATTTTCTATTTGTTTTCTTTTTTTTTGTGTGCGGGGGTGTGCCTTCATTCCATGTAGTTTAATGTCATGCGGTAAGGACGAAGTACTCCTAGTTGATCGGTCACAGAGCTCAGACCATTGGGTGATTATCGCTGCAGTCACTCAAAGGATAATTGAGTAAACATGTTCTGATATACATTGAACAAGGTGGGGGATGATGGTTTTAAAATGCAACTTTTAGTTTTCCCGGATCAAGTGGTGTGGTGTTGGGGCTCTGAGGCCGGTAGGCATTCGGAGCTTGGAAGAGTACCACCCGAGGAAATCTTGCCTTTGATGGACGACCCAGGGGCTATCATTATGCAGATCCACTGAGGGAATGGTATGCATAGTTGTCCAAATGTGTCCTCGGGTCGATAACTTTCCACTTCCGATGGCCATGAATGATTATGAAAATCCATGATTTCTCACAGTGCAATGTTCGGCACGTGGGGATAATGGTGTCCAGGTATACGAGAAACATCTTCACTACAATTTTCCATTGAGTCAAAGTAGCCTAGTCCTGGCTTGATGTTTTTTGATGCAGGTGGCTATGTGAACCACTGGCAGACCCATATGATAGCTATATAGGGATACCTTGGCAACACCTGGATGTGGAAAGAGGAATGAACTTGTAAACCACTTCTCCATAAACTTCTATATCAGGAGGTATGTTATGGGGGCTCTGAGACCAATAAGTGGACGGAGCTAGGAAGAGTGTCGCCTGTGGGAATCTTGCCTTTGGTAGATGAGATAGGGGCTATAATTATGCTGAGCCGCTGAGGTCAGGGTATGTATAGTCATGCAAAGGTGTCCATGGGTCGATGACTTTCAACTTCTGATGGCCATGAGGGGTTATGAAGATCCATAATTATCCAGGTCATGGAGTCTGATGTATGGAAAGGATGCATCCAAATGTATAATGAGTATCTTCATCTCGTATCTCCATGTGTCTTGGGTGGGTTGCGATGAAGTCTGTGATGTTTAGCTTCATGCGGTGAGGATGAAGTCTGTGCAGTTTATCGTCATGCGGTAAGGATGAAGATATACACCCCGTGCAGGTTTGGTCCATACACGGGGGAAGGGGGTATTTTTAACATCATTGTAAGTTCAGTTTAACATCATTTGGTAAGGATGAGAAGTACACCCCGTGCCGGTCTGGTTCGAACATGGGGAGAAAGGGCTTTATTTTTTTTATTCAGGGGGCTGGGCCTGGACTAGGGATCCTGGCATCGCTATGTATCCTGTGATGGAATGAATCAAGCCGTATGTAGTTCGCTGGAAGAAGTACACCCCGTGTAGGTCTGGTCCATACACGGGGGAAATAAGGCATTTTTTATCTTTTATTCAGGGGGCTGGGCCAGGAATGGGGATCCTGGCTTCACTACGTATCCTGCGAGGGTGGGAATCAAGCTGTACGTTGTTCTCTGGAATCTGTGTAGTTTAACGCCAAGCGGTGAGGATGGAGTCCATACAGTTTAATGTCATGTGGTTAGCATGAGGGTTATTATTAGATTCTGTGCAGTTTAATGTCATGCGGTGAGGACGACATACTCTTAGTTTAAGGTCATAGATTTTGGACCGTTGGCTGTTTGGCAGTTTAACGTCACGCAACATGGACGTTGAGTATACCCCGTGCAGGTCTAGTCCATACATGGGGGGACGGGCATTCTTAACTCTTATTATCCATTCAGTTTAGCATCATGCGGTAAGGACGGACTCCATGTAGTTTCACGCCATGCGGTGATGACGTGAAAACACCCCGTGCAAGTCTGGTCTGTACATGGGGGAATGGGCATTTTTGTTTTTCTTTTAGAGGTGGCTGGGCTAGGGTGTGGAATTCTGGCCTCACTACGTATCCTGTGAGGGCAAGAATCAAACCTCACACAGTTCTCTGAAATATGATACACCTCGTGTAGGTCTAGTCCATACACAGGGGAAGATGTCATTTTTAAATAACCTTGTCTGTGTAGTTTAACGACATGCGGTGAGGAAGGAATGCTCTTAGTTTAAGGTCATGGAGTTTGGACCGTTGGGTGCTTTCCAGTTTAACGTCATGCAACTCAGATGATGAATACATCTCATTTTTCTTCTTCGTCCGTGCAGTTTATCATCGTGTGGTAAGGACGAACTCCATGTAGTTTAATGTAATGCGGTGAGGACGTGATTACTTCTTCTCTTCTATGCGAAATACTTCTTCGATAATCTCTCATTGGTAGGAGCCATGGTGAATTTCCCGTCCCTGGAGATCAGGGCATATGCTCTATTGTAGTAGGACTTGTGTGCAATATATGGTCCCTCCCACTTGGGCTCCAACTTTGGAGGCTTCTTGCCAGGTATCATTTGGTTCCGGAGGACCAACACAAATTCTTCTTCCAATAAAGATCATAGGTGAACCTTTTTGTGGAAGGCTCATGCGATCCAGTTCTAGTACACTTCCATGTGGTGCAGACTGTGCAGCCGCTTCTTGACTAGCTGTTCCAATTCACCTAGCCGCTTTTCTGATTGCTCATCACCGGATAATTGATCAAAGATGGCAACACGGAGTGAGGGGAGTTGGAGTTCAATGGGCAAGACCGCCTCTGTGTCGTACACCAATCAGTACGGGGTAGACTGAGTAGTGGTGTAGATTTTGGTTCGATAAGCCCACAAAGTATGGAGGAGTTTATCCGGCCATGACTTCTTGTCTTTGTCCACCATTTTCTGGAGGATGTTGGATAGGGTCTTGTTGAAAGCTTATATCTGTCTGTTGGCTGCTACATGGTAGAGGGATGAGTGGTTAGCCTTGATACCATACACATGGTATCGGTTTTCCAACTCAGCGGACCAGAAATTGGTGTCGTTGTCTGTCAGTATGGTATGAGGGACACCAAATCTGGTGATGATATTGGTATTCACGAAGCTGGAAATATTTATTGCCATGACTTCCTTGAGGGGTATGGCTTCTGACTATTTGGAAAAGAAGTCGGTTGTCGTGAGGATATACTTTATCTATTTGGCCATGGCGGGAGGATATGGTCCCATGACATCCATCCCCCCGACGGAAAATGTCCAGGAGTAACTATTTTCATGAAGTAACTATTGGGTTTGGTGTATGAAGTTGTCATGAATCTGGCATGAGTGTAATTTTACGGTAAAATGCTCGCAGTCTCGTGCTACTGTGGGCTAGTTGTACCCAAGCCATCAGACCTGAAGGGAAATCTTGGTCCCCGGTTGATGTGCTCCACACGCTCTTGCATGTACTTCAGTCATGACGGAAGTGGTTTTTTCTCTGTCAATTCATCTGAGGAGCACTCCATCGAGGCCTCATTTGTAGAGGACCTCTTGCTGACCCGTGCCGCCATATAGGACAAAATTGATTGCCCTTATCCGTATTTTCTCTCGTTCATCCCTGTCTGATGGAAGCTCTCCCCGTTAAAGGGATTTCGTGATGGGGATCATCCAGACAGTGGTAGGAGAATATGGATCGGTGATAGGACTGACATCGTGGATCTCTTCCATCTTAGCTAGAACAAATGGTAATACCATTCGACGTTGATCAATGTTGATGACCGTTTCATCCCAGTCTGGGTTGGCTAGGGTTGTGGCTGCATTAGCTAATGCATCAGCCTGAGCGTTCTAGGACTAGGGAATATATGTCAATGTTGGTTCTGTGGAGAAATCAGCCATTAGCCCTAGGACATGGTCAAAAAAGGGGATCAACTCCTCCGTTTTACTAGAATAGTCACCATTGACTTTCTTGATGACCAGCTCTGAGTCGCCTTTTACCTTAAGGCGTTGTACTTGCGCCTGGAGTGCGATCTCCAGGCCTACAATGAGAGCTTGATATTCTGCATCATTTTTTGTACATCCATATGACAGGAGGAAGGAATATGGAAAAACTATCTTTTCTGGGGACACGAGTATTATCCCCAGACCCACTTTTTTGAATCTGGGATCCTCCATCCTCTTCTTGGTAGAGCTTCAATACGTGCTGTCAAAGAACATTTCCCATGCTGGGAACTCCTCTTGGACTAAGAATATATCTTCATCAGGTAGTTTATTGTTCGGTGAAGTTGTCCCTATTGAAGGATTCTCTTCCAGAAAGTCTTCTAATTCCTGGCCCTTGATGGCTTTTTGAGGCACGAACCGGATGTCGAACTGTTGCGGGATGAGCTCCCATCAGGATAGGTGTCCGGTTAGCATCGGGCGACTGAGGATGTACTTGATCGGGTTACTCCACGAGATCACATGGACTTCATGATGCTGCAGATTGTGTCGCAGCTTTTGAACTGCGAAGACCATGGCCAGTCAGCTCATCTCGATGTTTGAATATTGAGTCTCATCATCAATCATGGTTCAACCGAGGTAGTAGAGACAGTTTTTGCTGCCGGTGTCATTCTTTTGTGCGATGAAGGCTCCCACTGACTGTTCTAGGGCCTTCACATATAGGAGGATAGGTCTACCTTCAAATGGGGTCATGAGCACCAGTGGGCTTAAGAGGTACTTCTTCAAGTTGTCGAACACCTCTTGGCAGTCATCCGTCCATTGGTACGTGACATCCTTCTTCATTAACTTGGTGAAGGGAAAACATTTCCCTACCAGGTTGGCTATGAACCACCTAATATAGGCTAGGTGTCCCTGGAATCCACTAAGATCAGTGATATTTCGAGGAGGTGGTAGGCTCAGGATAACCTTCATCTTCTAAGGGTCGACTTCGATGTCGCGATGTCGTACGATGAAGCCAATGAATATATCTGAGGTAACCCTGAAGGCGCACTTGAAGGGGCTCATCTTCAAGATATGTTGTCGTATCTTGTTGAATAAGGTCTCAAGGTCCGACAGGTGATCCGAGCGCTGTCTGGACTTGACCAATAGGTCATCGACGTAACATTCAATGAATTTCCCCAGGAACTTCTTAAAGATCCAATGCATGGCATGCTGATACGTGGCACCAGCATTCTTAAGACCAAAGGGAATGAACCTGTAACAGAATACCCCTTGAGGGGCCCTGAAGGAAGTTTCTTATTCGTCTTCTTGGGCCATCCTGATTTTATTATATCTATAATAGCCATCCATGAAAGATAGAGCCTCACACCAGGTCGTTTCATCAATTAACAACTCTGTGATTAGAACCGAGAAGTCATCTTTCTGACAATGCTGATTAAGGTATTTGAAGTCAATGCAGATGAAGATTTGTCTGTTCTGTTTCTTGATAGGGACGATGTTGGCCAACCAAATGGGGTACTGGACCTCCCTGATGAATCCTGCTTTAACAAGCTTATCGACTTCAGCCACTATCTTGGCAGCATGTGAGGGGTGTGTTCTTCGTGCGGCCTATTTGTAGCCCTGGTGGTCTTCTGGAAGACCAAGGTGATGCGTCGCTACCTCGGGATTGAGTCCTGGAATTTCTGTGTAATTCCAGGTGAATACATCCTGGTGTTGCCTTAGGAAGGAGGAATATACCTTGCATTCCTCCGGAGACATGGCCACGCTAATGAGAGTGGGGCTCAGGTCTTCCTCGGTACCCAGAATTATTTTCCTGAGTTCGTCCACAGTGGTGGAGATACCCTCCTCAAATGAGGGACATGAATCTTTGAGATCTTCCCCCTCTTCTTCTCCCAAATCCTCAACTTCTTAGTCTGACTAGGAGAGAGCTCCTGTCACGAGTTCTTTGAAGTCCGGAGGCGATGTGTCATGGGCGTCCTTTCTTGAGCTTTCACCCCCTGATTTAGGGTCAGTGGACATCCCTGCATTATCACACTGAGCCGTTATGGCTGAAGTCATGAGGACATCTGAGTGCGTGTCTGGACATGAACTCATACCTTCCACATGGTTGATGGGAAGGACATAATCTCTTCCAAACCACCTGAGAGGGTTGTCAGGAACCATTTCTAGGCCATTTGGATCGGGGATCCAGTCGATGTTGTCAACCAAAGGCTTATTTTTCTTTTTCTCATAGAACCCATCATTGAAGAAATGTGAATCGGAGAGCTCGAAAGGGGCCTTGTCAGCATGCAACGTCCCGCTTTGTCCATTGATGCAGAACTTGATACACTGGTGGTAGGATGAAAGAACGACCATGTGCTTATGGAGCCATGGCCTTCCAAGCAGGGCATTTAATGTTGTGCTCTTCCAGACCACCCGGAATTCCGTGTAGGATACCAGGTCACCAAAATGGGTCTTTCTCTTAATCTGTCCCATTGGATTCTACACACTGTTGTCGTAACCCAACAGAGTTTGGGATGAGGGAATTAGATCGTCCTCACTGTAGCCCAACATACAGAGTGTCCATAGGTGAAGGAGTTTAACTCCAGATCCATTGTCTATAAAGATTTTCTGGATCTCAATACCATTCAGCATTCCAGACACATATAGTGGTATTATGTGTCCTTTCATGATGGTGTCTTCATTCTGATCGGTGAAGGAAATCACCGCATTGCATTCAGTAGGGCCAGTCTCTGTCCGGTAAATCTTGGTGGCAGCTACCTCAGCTTGAAATTCATGGGGGCTGATCAAAGCTTCGATAAGTGCCTCCCTATGGTGGATTGACAAACCCAGGGCATCCAGGATTGACAACTTGGCTGGTACGGATTCCAGCTACTTAATAATGTCATATTTTTGCTCTAGCTGTCGACGCTTCTCCGTTGGCGGGAGAGTCTTATCAGGTGCTTTGGGAGCTAGAGCATTTGACGAGGAGGGACCGGCCGCGGGGATGGATGTCGATGGTGTTCCCATGTTTTGAGGACTTGGCCTGGTCAGTCTGTTTGTGCGCACTAGGAGGCCAGACACTTGCTCCTCCTCTGTTGGGTATCACAGAACAACGGGGCCAGAGTTGCTGCTTGTAGATGTAGAGGGGCATTCCTTCCCATGCTGAGACTCTTGAAGGGCTCTCCCACGGGTTTCCACAATATTGACGGTCTGGGTCAGGGTCCAACCATAGGGTTGATTTCAGCCGCGGCTGTACCTCCCCTGGTATCCTCTGCCTCTACGATTCCTCCTCCCGGCTCCTCATGTAGGGAACTCGGGTCCATAACCATACCCTTTTTCAGGGAATGATTCCATGAGATAGATGACGTTGATAGAACCAAAGATTGGTTCTTCATCCTATGACAGGTCAACCTGGTCGATTGTCTCTGATGGCTCCATTTGGTGGGTCGGTGCCCGTGGTGCAAAATTCGAGGGCATAAAGTCTTCCAAGGTCAAGACTAACTTTGGCCCCGTCACGGACTGCTCCTCTTGTGATTGTTTCCTCCTTCGACTATGTCCAGATGACCGGCTCGTAGAGGGTTGTGAAGCCGATGTCATTGGTTGCACGAATTCTGGGGCTATTGGTGGGAACACTGGTTGCTGGAGTTGAGCTCGAAGTATGACCTGGGCTCGGTTGATAGTATTCTGAGTCATCCAGTTGTCAAATTTCTTCCCTTGTTTGCTGGTCACTTTTTTCAATCCCTCCTCTTTGTCGGAGTCGGGGGTAGAGATACATGCCACATGTGCTGGGTGTGGTCCCATCACGACTATTCCGGAATATACCATCCTCTGTAGGAGGTCCTTGAAGACGAATCATTCTCAGATATTGTGCCCCAACATCCGATGGTAGGGGCAATAATCTGGACTGTCAACGCGGCCAACTTCTTCAGGTTTCCTTGGCTTCGGGAGGTGGAGAAATTTTCAATTCATGGAGGACATTAAGTATCCACGGACTTGATCATCTCGGAACGAGTATACGTTTTGTCTTTGTTCCTTAAACTGGTTCCACTTCAGTCCTCTCTGATTGTCCCATTTAGGCGGGGGCGGTCGCTGATATGCAGGGGGTGATTGAAGATTTAGTGGAGGCCTGAGCGGTGGAGCGAGCACAGGGGCCGGCTTGAGTGTGACAGTGGACTCTTCATCTCTAGGGGCTCTTTTCTCAAGAGCCTTCAAGGCTGTTCAGGACATTGAATTAGTCCACTATAGGGATTCCTCAATTCTCTGGGCAATGGCCGAGAGATGACGGAAGCCAGTGGTGCACTCCACCGGTATGAGCGGTGTTCGCAGCTCAACTCTAAGGTTATCGATGCATATGACTATAATCTCATCTTGAGACATTTTCCTGTTCAGAAACTAGGTCACACCTTTATATATGGTGATGAAATATGAGGCCCCCTCGTTCTACCTCTACTTGCAGTTCATGAGATCACTGAATGTTGTTTTAGGCAGCGTTGAGCTGAAGTGAAATAGGAACTACTACTGGAGGTCCTCCAAGCTCTTTATCGAATGGGCCGCTAGACTCGTGTACCATACGAAGGTGGATCCTTGCAAGGTCCGTACAAAGCATCTAATTATCACTGGTTCTTGTTGTTCTGGAGTCCCCATCATAGGGTCTCAATAGGACGCATAGTGCATCAAATGTTGCTCCGGATCGCCTAATACATTGAAGATGGGGAATACAGGGCTCCCAAAATTGGGTGGATGTGGTGTATTGGTCACCAAATCTAGGTAGGCTTTCCGATCCAGCTGTATTGGAGTGCTTCGTCCTTCCATCGCTTCGAATCGAGTTGTTAGTGCCTCGATGGTGTTGGTGAGTCCCTGGTTTACAACCTGTTGGGCCTAGTCCTTGTTAGGCTTAGCCCAAGGCATTGCATGAGGATCCGGATTGGCCAGCACCAAGGGTGCATATTCCGTTCGGGGTACCCTTGGAGGGTTCGGGCATACTTACACCGGTTGCCTCCTAAGTAGAGGGAAATCTTGGTATTCATCATCCATGTTTAGGTAGCTGGACAAACCAGGCGCCTCATTTGGCAGGAGCCCTGATCGTGCTTCGTTTTTGGGGGCAGGCCTTGGCCTTTGAGGTGCACTTGCTGGGAGTGCATGATGTGGCTTTTCTTGGGATGCACTTTCAATAAGGTAGTTCCTCTGGAGATTCTCGGTGTTAAGCCACCTCAATTATTTTAGCTCTTCTTCCTGTCGAGCGAACCTCTCTTCGAGCGTGAGTGGCTCATTTGTATCAAGAGAAGGAGACAGATTAAGGGTAACCAGCCCTTTATTCTTATCTTTTTTGGAAGATCACAGGGTAAGAGGAGGGTGGTTAGCTGAAGGGGCATCCATATTTAAAGCGGCCCAATGGTTCCGGGTGTGCACACCTGGGGGTTCGTTGTGAGACACAGCCTGACCGGAACCGTCGTCTCCCGATCCCTCCTGATTTGCATTTTCTCCGGTGTCACCTGTGGGGTTAGCCTCTATGGAGTTGATGAATTCATATTTCGGGATGGAGGGGACGCCATCTTCCAAATATGAAGAGGATCTCCCGCATCTTCGGCTGGCCTTCCCTTTCATGACCAGGGATTGTCCTCGGACTTCCTGACGAAGGGTGACATAGAGAGTTATTTGATGTGACCTTACCGTGCGCCTTCCTCTCGGAGGGGATAATGATTCAAATGATGGAATAGGATGAGAACCTCATCTTCTGACTATCCACCCTATACGATAGAATACCGACTCTTGTGGGGGAGGTTTTTGTTGAGGGGGTAATAATTCCCCTAGCCCTGATGGCTGGGGTTGGCCCCGTTCCTTGGACATTTAGTCTCTTCTAAGTTTTATTGGTCTTACTGGGGCATTTGTCGTTAAAAATGCCCCCAACCGTACAGGCTGGGGTTGACCCTAGATTACGACAGTGGCTGCGACTATCGCGACCTGCCTGATCTCGCGTGCCCCCATATGGGGGTGAACCAGATCTGGTGTCGAATTCACCTGTAGATCAGCCCCTTATGGGGAGGCAGGAAAAGATCGCTGATTGGCCTCTCTTAGGCGAGATTCCTGCAGGATGTTCTCTGTGGCCTGATTCGGGTGTTTTTTAATGGCTCGTTCCTGCTGGGCCTGACACTTCTGGGACTTACTCAAGGCCCGACTCTGTTGGGTGTGTTGCCTTTATTGAGTAGGGGGTCCACTCAATTTCCACCTCGATGTGACAACATTTCAAGATACCATGCCGAACGGGTTTTTCTGGGCAGGGAGTAGAGTGAAATGAAGAACTCTGTGTGCCCCCCATGCCCTGATTTGGACTCCCGTCAGAGCGTCACCGATCAGGCGGCACATCTCGAGCAGTGCACGGAGGAAAGCTGCCTCCATATTCCCTTTGTGCCTCTTGAGGCATTGTTGTCGTGTCACAGAAAGGGCCTCGAGGTCAATGTGATCCATGAGGTCCTCTATCGTCTTGACGTGGTCTACGTACCCTTCATAGGGCAGGAAGATTGACTTCATCTGGTGGAGGGTCATCCATATATTATGGCGGATGCCATGCATGCATTCTTTCGACAACTCTATGGGTATGTCGAACTGAGAGGTGGACGTGGGTCAAAACATAACTGGTATATCATTTCTGGCCAGTCGTTTCCTCAGGTGCAGCATATCGGTATACTCCGCCGCCAGTGATTCCTCCACCTGTTCGGCCCAACTGAGAGGCTCGCTGCCAATGTGGTCGGAGGTAGTGGGATCGGTAGATGATGAGTCATTATGTGGGTGATTCCGAGGGTGTTCAGAGGATGAACGTGTCCCTGGACCGTCGCATGATCGAAGAAGGGCATCGTTAGCGACAAGCTGGGAATCTGACATGCTCGATCCTATCCTTCTGAGTTCCTAGGAATACGAGGGCCTTTCGCTGCTTGATTCAGCAGGGGGAGGGCCTTCCTATCAAAACAATATGTCATTGTGGGGAGGACCTCTACAATGGCTGCCGAAATAGTGAGGACTACCATTACTACTTGATGCTTCACTACATAGAGGACTTTTGCAGTGCACACCCTGGGGAGGACATCCAAGGCATTTTGCAGTAAGGTGAGGACCTTCTGGTTGTGCAGCGTTGTTACGTGGAGGACCTTCGCAAAAACTGCCATCATGGTGAGGATGACCATCATGGATTGATGTTCGACGCGCATCCTGGAGTGGACCTTCAGGACACACCACGACAAGGGGAGGAGCTTCTTGTTTCTTAGGGCCATTGCGGGGAGAACCTTTTCAATGGCGGTCGTGGTGGCAAGGAATACCATTACAGCTGCGGTAATGGTGAGGAATACCATTACTACTGCCGTAGGGAGAATATTTGCGCGATACATCCTGGGGAGGGCCTCCAGAATGTACCGCAATGAGGGGAGGTCCTTCGCGTTGCATAACGTCTCTACGGGGAGGACCACCATTATCAGGGTTGTGAGGAATACCACCATGATTTTATGCCTGGATACATGGAGTTTCGTTGCAGCGTAACCCCTGGGGAGGACCTTTAGGGTAGTCCATGACAAGGGGAGTGCCTTCTTGTCATGATGAGACGTCACTATGGGGACGGCCTCTGTAGTTGCGACTATGATAGCGAGGACTACCATCACAATCTATGGTCCCACTGCATTGAGAGTGATTGCAGCGTATACCCCGGGGAGGACCTACAGGGTGGACCACAGCAAGTGGAGGACCTTCTTTCTGCTCGAACTTCTGGTCACGTGGAGGGTTTACGTGACTCGCATCAAGAGAGAAGCTCTCGTGACTGATCATTATATGCCTGCGGGGGAGGCCCCCACAGGTGCACTGGGGAGGACCTTCAGAGCTACTGGTAGCGACATTGCGGGGAGGACCTTCACAACTGCTACTACCACTCCCATAATATGGTAATGGGTGGGCAGGGTTCTGAGCCTTTGATGTATGCTTAGCGGTGTTGGGAACCCTAGCTTCCAGCAAAGCGGAGTCATGAACTCCCTCTTCATTTTTTGGCTTCCTTCAGTGAGTTCGGGGCGCTCTTTTATGGGAAGTGGGGACCATCTGATATTGAAAACGTCCTTCACCTCCTTTGGGTCCCTATCTAATTGGGTCACGTGATGCTGTCCAGATACTCTGAAGAACATACTGGCTTCTAGCAGGGATATATTCCTGTTCTGGAGCATCCACCATGATGGACGGGTGTCCCCCAGTTGGAACGAGTGAAGCTAATCGATCTGGTTGCCCTTGCGTCGCAGAATATGGCCAGCGAACCTCCTGGGCAGAATCAGGGATTTAGATCTACATCGAGGCGGCTATCTCGTCTCTTAGATGAGTTGCCTCAATTGGGGAGATGGGCTCATGGGCTCGAGTCCTTGCTGTTGCCGCTGATGCAATTATATTCTCGCAAGTATGCAAGATATGATCTAGGATCGATACCTGCTCCTCCATCTTTGCCAGGATATGTAGAGAGACATGTTTGACTGGAATGGGTATGAAGGCCCATTCTAGTATCGGAGTAGGAATATCCTACTTCGGTCCTCCAGTGGTCAGTGGGTACTGACAACTCTCTTGTGTCGGGGCAGGTGAACGAATTTTCCCTGTACCGGGATATGCCAGTTTATCTCTCTGATTTGCCGCCACATCGAGGTGGCGGACTTTACTTGCATCCACAGGGATTTTTCCCTACATATATTGATTTCCCACTTTATCGAGGCGGTGGACTTTGTTGGTGGGGAGACGTGCATGCCTATGAATTGCCACTACATCTTGGAGGTGGGCTTTGTTGATCGCCACCATATCAGCATGGCGGGCGTCAGAAGAAACTGCCAGGTGCTGGTCCAGCAGGTGCCGGGTCGCCACCACGTCAAGCTGTTGGGCTTCACTACCCTAGGTGGGGAGAGGTGACTGCCTGGTAAGGTTCATCCTGTCTGAGAGATGGGCTTAATGGAGCTCAGCGGGGATGTGTGTCGCCTTGTATGATGCTGCCATGTCTGGATGGCGGGTTTGGGAGGATCGAATAGGTGTAGGTGCCTGTTTGCAGTACGCCTCCATGGCTGGGCAGTGGAGCTCCTCCATAGGGACCAGGGTGATGACTAGTCCCCGATTGTATGCCTTCCGCCCTCGTCAGGCTGTCCGAGGGGCTGGAGCTCGGGAAGCGTGGGCCTGAATCCTTGAAGAGACATACTCCTCACCGTGAGGATGTCGGGTCGCGGCGTGACCTCGATGACGTCTGCTGGCGAGGGCCCTCGAGTGGAACCCCCATTCGTTGGGGATGAAGTCCTCAACGTCGAACACATCCACCTCCCTAATATAAGGGAGGTATGCATTGTCCCATTCCAAAGATAGACTCACAAAACAGTTGGAGACATCGATAGGGGCTGTCTGGAACTGCCTTTGTGGTCACTGTTGGGCAGGCAACCAGCAAATCTTGACGGATTGGAGGGCGTGCATGGCCGCCTCCACTATTGGGAGAGTACCATTCATGTGGTACTCTCGGATCAGCACGTCCGAAACCTAGTGCTGAAGACGCTGGGTGAGTGACGGGGACCCCCATAGGTGAGGATGTATGGTCCTTGCATTGTTGAAAATGCGCACTTGTGAGTTCCTTTGTGATTCCATTGGATCGAAGGGAGTTCTGAAAGTAGTAACTGCAAGAAATTTTAGAAAATACAAGCAGCAAACCCATCAAAGAAGCATCTCATAATCCCATGTGTAATTAATGACCTTACATGTCCCTCCTTTTAGAATGAAGGGGTATAGGTGGGATTAAGTTGAATCTGTCATGTTTGGTTAAAGATTCACGTCGGGTTCACCATTTTTTGTTTCGTCGATTTTTTTTCGGCCTCAAAACGCCCAACGGCTCCGTATCCAGTGATTGATGGACCTGCCTTCCAAAGGCAGGTGTTCACTAGATGGTCTGACCAGCGACTCTTCAGAATTAACATTGGTCGAGAGGATGGGAATTCGGGCTCATCGCACCCTTTTGAGGGGGAATTATTTCCTATTCTGGGACTCTCTTATAGATTTAAGACGTATTCATATGTTCGTGAATCTCTGGTTTGTACCCAAACATAGTATCCATGGATTTAACCTTGGTGGGAAATGGTCAACTGGACGCAGGGGTTCGGAATCATTTATTCCCGAGGTTTAACATCCCTCATTGGATTAATGACCCCTAAGAGTCGGAACTCGCTTGAGGCGGCACTAGGAGTGGCGCGGTGAACCGATGTGGAGATGATTGGATAGACCGATTATTGGGCTTGAACCTCAGGGAGGCTTCCTACGTACCCTACTTTGTCATGGATCAATATCCCAAATGTTTTCTTTGGTGTTGGGTAACCGACGTGAAGATAGACCAGGGGGTCCGATGGGTGATGGGCTTGAACCTCATGGAGGCTTCCTACATACCCTACCTAGGAGGCAAGGATCAAAGTCCCCATAGTTTTCTTATACCGTTTAACGTCATGCTAGAAGAGGGTGGGACTTGACATGAAGAAACGACTGAGTGGTGGGCTTGATCCTCATGGAGGCTTCCTACGTACCATGCTTTTGCATGGATCAAATTCCCCATAGTTCGCTTTGGTGTGAGGGAGCCGACGTGAAGATAGACCGGGTTGTCCGATCGGTGATGGGCTTGAACCTCATGGAGGCTTCCTACGTACCCTACTTAGGAGGCAAGGATCAAAGTCCACGTAGTTCTCTTTGGCTTTGGGGCTTACGCTCTGAGGCAGCCCGGAATGATGGAGTGGGGCTTACGCATGAGCGGCCCATAATGATAGATTGGGGCTTACACTTTGAGGAGGCCCATAAGAGAATGTCATGGTAGATGCTTACTCTAAGACCACATGAGTCATGCTCGGTGTGAGAAACAAGAGGCAGCAGGGACCAGAGCATCACGTCGTGAAAGGTGAGTTCATGAGAAGTAGAGTGGGGCTTACACATGAGGGCGGCCCATGAGGTCGGGGCTTACTCCGAGATGGACGCCCGTGGCGATGGAGCCCAGCGGGAGAGGGAAAGGGGGTGCTCCGGTTTCCATCTCCTCTCTTGAAATGCACGAGGGCTTCCTTATTATGGCTATTTTACCATCTCTAAGGATCCCTTAGGAAGTGGAGGGTCAGAAAGGGGATTCTCGAGCTCAGACTCCACATTACTATGGGAATATGAACCCTAGAATGCTTCAGAAATCGTCTCAAGGGTCGGGGAAACCCATTTTCCCCTATTTATCGTGGGTATGTAAACTCAAAATGGTGCACTGATACAGCTGAAAGTTACACCATGTGGATCCAGTGGCTCTAGTGCAGGCCTCGGCTCAGGGCCGATGAATAGGCCAGTGAGGGAGTCACGGAGGACTTGACTGGATCGGAAGGATTTTATCCAGCTCGGGAAATGAGAACACCAATGTATTTGGTGAGTCACCGAGAGGTATGGGTGGTGGTTCCCTTCATGTGGGGAAGTTCCACGCGGCTGGAGAAGCCATCCGCGAACCAGGGTGGTCCGCGGACTGATTGGCGTCCCACGAACCGGGGTGGTTGGCGGCTTCGAGTTCAATCCGCGAACCAGGGTGGTTCGCAGAGGGTTCCTGGTGGGAAGCGGCGGCCAAGGGCGGTGCCGGTCGGAGGCTCTTCGGTCGGGGCTTCGCCCATGTAGGAGAGTGCTGCGTGATGCGACGGATGGGAAAATAGGCATAAACTCCCTGGTCCACGGGGAAGTCATCCGCAGAGGGGGCATGGTTCGCGATTCTTATTTTTTTTGTTATTTTAGGTTCGCGGTTCACCAAATTATTATGCATTTTCCAATTTCTTGTTAATTCATATACCCATTGTGGTTCACGGATGGGAATTTCGCTGTTTGCAAAATTTGAAGCCTTCCTTCAAACGATCTCCTTCCGAATCTCCAATCCCTCCGAATCGGATTCCAGTTCTCCAATCCCTTTTTCTTTCCCCCTTAATCTCCTTTTATAGAGTGGGGAAAGGGATGTATCTGTGGCCACGCGACACCTTTTGTGGAGTCCCATAACCAAATACCCAGTTCATAGCTGACTTGGTCAATCCGCGATTCACGGTGGGTATTGAACGCTTCCCCCCCTCCGCGAGGTGAACTCGGGGAGTGCTCCGCGGCTGCGGAGGGTGCAGCCTATATTCCGCGAATGACAGCGGGTGCGGCTTGAACCGGTCGACGCGGTCAGCGGTTGGGGCAGTTCGTGATGGTGAACCAGACTGGAGCCTGTCCTACCTCGCGACCACAGAGGCTCTCTGCCGCCATTTTTCGAATGACAATGGTTCACGAAGGGGGTTCCTCGCAGGGCCTGGCCACATTGCGCTTCCATGGGACCGATTCTCGGACTGGTCCTATTTGTGTCCCTTCATTGATTATTTTCCCCAATTCTTTGGGGGATTTGGGTAGAATCTCCTTCGAGGATTATTCAGGACCCAACAATGTTATAGTAATGGTTAATCGACTTATACTACCCCCAAACCAATTTCATGGATATAATGTGTTCCAAGTATACCTCTTGAGGATATTCATAACTAATCCCACATGTGTACTAAATCCAATGGTGGTGGAGTTACACTCATCAATATTTGAATTAGAGATGGAATAAAACTTTTAATTAATATGTTTCTAGAGGGGGGGAATGCAACATACCATGTTTTTTTTATGAAAAATTCCTTCTTTAAAATTTTATTCTTCATGGTAAAATTGTATCACTAGTTTGTAAGAAGTACTATATGAATGAATCTTGTGCATTATATATAATAAAATTAATTTCATAACATGACATTAAAAAAGAATGATCAATATATTCAATATGATCAATACAATTGTAATGTGATAACAAAAAAATGTAAACATCATTAATAAAAAATTTAAATCCTTGGGGTCATGGTCTCTTAGAAATACCAAAGCCTTTAAAAACACTATGAAAAGAAAAAAATAAAACAAATAAGGTTGGAATTTTTAAAATAAATTACATGTAATATTGATAAAAAATAGAGTGAATTATAAATGGTGGAAACAATAGGTATTTATAGTAATTAAAAGGATTATAGGATCAATGGAATAGTAACTATCGTTCAAAACAACACCCCAACTATAAACCTAGTCATTGAGAAATGTAAAATATTTAGTAAATAATATTTTAACATAAAAAAATAATTAAATATAAATTCTAAAATACCATAAAATGATTTCAATTATATTATAACTTAATGTATGTATAAGTGTAAATTTTTAAGACATGTTCTAATATATTTAGTAAAAAATTTAAAATTTCTATTAAAATATAATATCAGAATACCATGATTTATAAAAAAATCATTAAGTGTATCTCATTTCTAGAATAAAAAATCCAAAATAAAATTATGGTGAATTTTTTATATATTCTAAAGAAGGTCGTATATAGTTCAACGGTAAAAATATTATTTTTAATATAGTGAATTTTATGAAACAGGTGAATTGATATTTTATAAATAAATTCATGACATAAAATTAAACTAATGATTTAAATACTATATTTTAAAATAATAATTTTTATTTACAAACGTTTAAATCGATTTTCAATGTTAAAGTTATATTTGTAATATAATAAAAAGGTTTATTTGATTCTTCTCTTTAAATTAAGTAGTTAAATGATACAATTATATTTTAGAAGTGTTTAAATTTAATGAATATATATATATTAATATATTTTTATTATTTTTCACATTTATATATATTATTAAAATTTATGATAAAAAATAATAAAATTAATCTATATTATATTCAAAAACAAATCTATCCATCTTTTATAAATAAACCCATCATCCACTAATTTATCCACACATAAAAAACTTATTCAATTTCCATACCTATAAGAAATTATCTTCTAGAATTCTTCTTACTGAATTTGGGATGTTATGGTCTTATAAATAGATTTTACTTGAAATCATTAGGCAGTGTTCTAAAGGGGGCATCATAAAATGTATGTAACAACATCTTATCCCTATGATTTCACATGCATCCTTTTTTTAATGCATATATATAACGTTGAAAATTATAATTCCATTAAATTATTAGCATACATTTTCTATTATATGATTGTGAAATAAATAAATTATATCCTTTCAACTCGTTAATAATTTTTAAAACACTATTCACAATGTCCTTGGTTTTATAACAACTATGTGAAGAATGAATTTGTTCATTTATGCCATTTGTAAATGGATTAGAAATTGTAATTAATGCAAACTTATGATTTTAAAGATTAGTTCAATTTTTTTATGGTTCTAGGGTGATAATATATTATAGTAATAAAAATATTAAAAATAAAAAATTAAGGCCATTTAAACATTCTAAAACAGACATATAAACACATTTAATGATTATAACTATGGTAAAACATCTACTAAATCATTTAACTCTTTATATTTATAATTACATGAAATACAAAAACCTGAATCTTCTGGAAAATAGGAAAATATTTTACCAAGTTCAATTACCTTTACTATTACACCAAACCATTTATCAAACTATGGACTGAACAACCCGAAATGATCAATAAAAATGATATAAATGAGGTAAATGGATATATAATATGATAATAAATGGATTATAAAAGATTAAATAAACATTACTATTTTTATGTATCATGAAATTAAATTATTTAATATAACTATTTAGGAATTTGTTGGAGTATTCATTCGAGTTGGGACTCGAGGTAAAGGGAATCCCTCAATTTTTTCATTGATTTTATACTCTCTCCCTCTCTTCCACTATCACCCTTTTACATAAGTTATACGTTATGAATAAATATTTCATTAATTCATACTACTTTATTTTTCAACCATTTTTTGGGGATATTCATGTCTTTCAAGTTCCATTCCAAGTCATTTATCTAAATCAAAACTCATGGATGGGAAATTTTTCATTTATTATCTAATTTTCATATAGTAGTATTATAAATACTATTTTATCAATGATTTTAGAAAAACACAATGTCTAAATTTAAAATATGATTGTTAATTTTTGGTTTTTCAAGATCCTATATTCTTATCAACATTAATATTTATTACCCAATTCTTAAAAATTTAATAAAGCAATCCATCTCTATAACTTCTTCTTTAACCTTTATTAATATTTTTATATCACATGGAGTTTCTTTCTCTTGAACTATACTCAATTATAAAATTGTTATTTATAATATTCCTTAAACAAATATTTTCTTATGATCTTATAAAATACATCAATGGTTAATGATTCTTTGATTTATTAGGTAACATATTTCCTTATCATCAGTTTATTTAATGTTTATTCTAAATTTATGTTTATTTTCCTTGTGGAACACATATTCATTACATGTTTTAATGTGATGTATGGGTCTTGAATGATATGTCTCCCTAATAAATTGTGTAATAAATACACTTCTTGAGATACTATATATAGATCATGGGTAGTTAACCCAACAAATTATGTTATTAAATCTTGGAATACATCCTTTACTTCTATGTATAACGATTTTTTTTTCATTTATGAAACATTATTATGACCCTTATGATTCTAGTATTTCTTGAATGTTATTTCTATTATGTACTAATTTTATGATTAGTGATCATTCACATTATAATTCCATATTATGATTATTGACTCATGATTTCTCACTCCCATGTTTTCATTGATTATCTACTTAGTGTGATTCAAATATCACTCATTTTTTTATAGTTTTGAGAGATTAATTTATAATTTATTTAAGCTAAGACCATTAGAATAAATACATTCATAGTCCAAATATATAGTGTTCGGAAAAGGGTGATTGAAGGAGAATGAATTTTGGTTTGATTCACTATAATATATAGATTAATGTCCTCTGGAAGGTGTGTCAGTAAATATATGCATTTTTCTATTCACTGGAAGATTACTATGATTTTTTTCCATTAAAAATCATTGAATGAGGGTAATAGTTCACTAGATGAACTAGTTATGGTGAACGGATCCTTTGAATAATGGGAGGTTAACCTGTAAAGATAATCTTAGGTGTATTCTGACCCATAAAGATAGAAAGATAATGGTGATTGAGAGAACTTTATAGGTAGTACTATATATATGGGGTGATATAACATCATAATATATTAATAAAGTTTTTCAATTATCCTCTTTTACTCTAGATAATGGAAAACTAATTTCCCACTGAAGTATAATGTATGTTCGAACCATGTAATATCTTATGTTGTTCGTTTATCTTGTTGGTATTTTGATCATTATAACCAATAGTTCATATTTGCAGCTTCTAAAGGTTTTAGGTTGTGGTCTACTAACGTGGTTGTGTGTGTTTTCCATTTTCAAGGCATCATATAAGGCAGTTCATTTTTGATATTTTATTTACCTATAATGTTCTAATGCTGTTAATTATAGTTGTTTTACTAGAAGTTGGTAATGACCAAGGTTTTTCAAAGCTAGTTTAGTGTAAATACTCTTCAATTTACCATATATAATAATAGATATAAATAGTTCCTAAAATATTTATCAATATTTTTAATAAATGGTAGGAGATTAATATTTTGAATTAATGGTTTTGGATAAGAGTAAGATACATCAAAAGATATTTCATTTAATGGAATTTTGTTTTTGGAATTTAAATATGGAGTATTTATATATAAGGACCATGATATTCCATTTACTAGTACCAAGATGGAATTGATGAAATAAAAATAATGATAAATTATGTAAATGAAATTAATTGAGTTTAATGGAATTTTACTTTCAAAAAATATGTTGTATAATATCAAGGAATTGTAAATAACATCAGAACTCATGAAGACCATTGATGATATTTTTATGAATCCCACAGGGATGAGAAAATTGTTTTCTCTAATAATACTATTTTGGAATGAAAATGTAATAAGTTTAGTCAGATGTGAATCATATAAACATCTTTAATTTCAGCATATGTCAATTTTACTCAATGAATGTAAGACTCAGAGACCTAGTTTGGTTTTTTTGTTACTAAATTTTCTCCTTAGATCATGGGATGTGATTGTAATTGTTGAAGGTAATTCTAAAATAAAGATATACATTAATTGTATGGTTATTATATCCCAAATATTGAATGAGGAAATTCTTTATAAGGTGATCTAGTTACCTTTATTAAATTCCAATAATGTTGAAGAAATAACATAATTCATTTGAAGGAAAATATTCTAGGAGGGGAAAGGAATGAGTTGTCATAGCAAGAGTAGTTTGATGAATAATTCTCCCTTGTCTAGGAATTTTGGTAAAAACCACCATATGAATTTTTATAATGAAATAGGGGATGAATTTAGAAGGTATGGTTTTATTAGTTTGTTAGAGAATACTTGATCAGAATATAGGAGTTTGTTTCTCCCATGTAATTCTATTTCATTAGGGTTTTGAGTGATAAACTATTGAGATTTTTTCCACTCAAAATTTGAGAGTTAAGTTATGAGGAATTATACCCCTAAGAGGTATATATAGGAATTTATTTTGGATTATAAAACTCTATAGATAGTGGTTAAACGTGTTTTTTTGGTCAGGAAATGAAACATGACGATGCTTCAGTTAAAGGAAAAGACACACATCATATGGTAAAGGAATAATTTAATTTCCTTTGGATAAGCTGATAATTAAGGATTCATTACTTATTTTTAAGATAATTCATAAAAGATTTCATGAGGAACCACAATCATCCAGATAGGAGTTAAGGATGGGATGCTCAACCTCACAAGTTTGGTAGAATGAGTGATATATACAAGATAGTTAGCTTCCATGAATTCATGTCATGACATACATGGACAACTCAATGAGAAGGGGATCAAAGTCAAAGCTAAAAAATGATTTATGAAGGAATAAGTCATGAATTATAGAATTTGTAACAACTAATATTAATAAATTAGTAGAGTATTTCATTTTAAACAGAAGTTAAAACACTAGGGCATTGGAATTAGGAGTTGGTTCACATAGACATTTGGGTACCGACTCTGGTGTGTTCTTATTTACGATCACTCTTCTATGTTAATTTCATCGACGATTCCACATGAAAATGTTTTCTTTACATTCTATGGAATAAATTATATTTGTTTTATAACACTTTAAATTTGATTTACATGGTGAAGAATGAGTCTATATGTAAGGTTAAATGCCTACATTTGGATAATGGTTGTGAGTGAAGAAGTAGGGAGTTATAGAGACTTTACTAGTGGAAGGGAATTCAATTTGAGAAACCAATTTCATGGAATCCCTAATATAATAGAACTTTTGGATAATATAAATATTTTTCTTTTGGAAAAGGCTAGAATTTTGTTAATTTACATAGGGTTATCCAAGGTTTTTTTGGGTGTAAGTTGTGAATTGGGTGGTGTACTTATTAAATCGTAGTTTGTGATCACCAATTGTATAAAAACATTTGAATACCTATAGGTCTACAATGAAGGTATATTTCAACCATCTAGAAGTATATATTGAACTCTTATAAACTATAATGATTCCATATAATGGTAAAATATGGAGTATATGCCTCAAGAATGACACTTTTCTTATGAATTTGAAGAGTTTGGTTTTTGACTATGAGATAATGACTCTCCAAAGGACATAAAAAGTCAAAATATTAGCATTATTGAAGTGATATATGGAAGGATCAGAACATAATTAAAAAATTTCTAGAATAAATGTAATATTTTAATATATGATTAATTGGAGAGACATCCATAATTAATGGATTCTGAGAAAAATATAGTGAAAATGTTTTTTCTATAAACACTACAGTGTCTAGTTGAGTAATTAAAAGAATTAGGACATGTTACAATTTTGTTTCTTAGTAAAAGTATACCCGAGTGTTCAATGGATGCTAAATATTGCGAACTAGATATTATAACTCTAAAAGGAGAAATTTTATATGGAACTCATTCATAGGTAAAACTATATATATCCACAAGGTTAAGATTACCAATGAAAAGTTATGGTGATTCTTTTCACTATTTTATTCTAATGAAAATGGAGATATTTAATCCATTAAAGATTCAAGGATTTTGAAATAAATAGAAGTGTTGTAATTTTTCATT
This sequence comes from Viscum album, assembly GCA_963277665.1. Taxonomy (NCBI): domain Eukaryota; kingdom Viridiplantae; phylum Streptophyta; class Magnoliopsida; order Santalales; family Viscaceae; genus Viscum; species Viscum album. The sequence goes on from OY728166.1 coordinate 731,494,251, forward strand.
AGGGATGAATTTTATTTCCTCATTGTTTCTAAATAATGGAAGAAGATGGGAAGGCCTAATGGTAATAAATTTATAAAAATAAATTGTTTTATCAACTAAAAGAACATGTGGATGGTATAAATAGGAAAAAATATAGACTAGTCCTGATAGGTGTTAAAAATGAATGTTTTTATTTCTAAGATATGATTTCATCAGTAGTTAATCGCATGACTTTCTAAACAGTTGGTTGCATCAAGAGTTCTTAATATGGATCAGATAGAAATTAATAATTCATTCACTCATGTGGACGTTGATGAAGACATCCATACGAAGAAGTTATTTGGTTTTCATGTTCACCAAAAATAGGGACCTTTATTCTAAATCAAATGTATCATTCAAGGTTTGAAGAAAGAACCAATGAATTAGAATAGTATGTTTAACAACATGATAAAGGTATAAATTTTTTACAAGATAAATATTTATAATTTTTGTTTCGGAAAGTATTTTGGTTATATTAGTTTTATTATCATAATTCTCCACGTCGATGAAATACTAATTATACATCCAGTGAATGAAAAATTAGATTATTTAAAAATTGATTTTTCAAGATGTTTTGAAATGAAAATCCATGGATAAATGAATTATATTTTATGTATGAGAACCATAAAGAACCTATGTTTTGGTTCTCTATAACTAACATGGGTAGATTATTTCGAGAAGATAGTAGAGCGCTTTTATTTTTCAGATGCTAAGGCTAAATTAATACCCCCGGCTATACACATTGAACAAATCAAAGAGAATTCACCATAAATGGAAGTTTAGGTTAAGTTCACAGTGAATGTTCCATAAGTATCATATGTTCTAATTTTTATGTATTCTATGGTTTTTACTCTCCAAGATATTGCATAAGCTGTGGGATTTGATAGAAGGATTACGATGAACCCCAGAAGAAAGCATTGAGTGTTTGTTAAGTGGATTATTTAGTACATTAATGGTTCTTGGAGCATGGAACATTTATTAAAGATAGTTCAACCATTAAAATGGTTACTGGACATAGAATTCAGTGTGGATTTGGACATAAAGAAGAGTTTCATCCATTATAGATTTACATTTGGCAGAATTGCAGTGACCAAGATGTTGATGTTTCAGTTAGTCATATAACTCTAAATAATTAAAGATGAGTATGAATCTATGACAAAATTTATTAATGATATGATAAATTTTAAAGGGTTATTTGAGGATATTGGGCGAAATTTGAGTGATGGAATGTTGTGTTGTGACATAGAAATATTTATTCATTTAGTGAAAAAAATAAACATTTCACCTCTTGAAAAATCTCAGTCAACTTATTATCATTTTATTAATAATTTTATTGAGGATGTATTGTTAGATATATTGGATATATTGGGTGTTACAAATCCAAAGAACAGGCTGAAAAAATATTACTCTTATGGATGTACTAGGGTGGTTTTGTGCCTTAGTTGGATTGGGATAAAGAGAATTTATGGATAGTGAACCGTGTAGCTTCTTTGATAATGTTCAAGAGGCTGGAAGGAATTCTGTAAAGATGATTGAAGAATCTAGTTATGAAACCATGAAAATAATCATCGTGTGGGAGATTACAGTTTTTTCTATGTGAGAATCATTTCAGACTAAGGAATCTAAGACTTTTAGAATTACTAAATCCATAGTCCTAATATCATATTTCTATAAGGGGATGATAGTAGTGGAAATTGATGAAGTTTGGGTCACCGAAGGTTTTAGGAAAATGTTAATAAAAACATGAATTAATATATATCCATATAATACAATTCATTGGTTGATACAACTGGATTTTGGTATTTTGAAATCATTAAAGGAGGTGAATAGTACATAAGATGATTTGGTTAAGGTGGTGGGACCCTTTGACCATGTGAAGTTCATCATTGAAGAACATCTTTGGTTGATTGAAACCTATATAGATAGTAATGTAGTGGAGACAAGAAGAACTATTTAGAAACTGAAATATATGTGTGGTGTGATTACATTTTTATATATTGGAGAATCATTTTAATCATCCTTATATACTATGAATAAAGCATCATTCCCTGATGAAGTGGAATGAATGTTTGAAGCATGTAATCAACTATGTTGTTATTATGTGTCATTTATTTTTAAATAATTTCAATTGATAGTTATTCTTATCCGTTAAGAAGTTTTGTTTTTCGGTGTGGTGACTGAGGTTCATGACTCTTCTATCTTCCATGAATTGTAGTAAGGGGTTTACTTTAGACATTTTTATACTTAGTATGTTCTACTGGTGTATCTTTTGAATTTTTTGTCGAAATATGACTTGGGACATAATCTCTCCATAATTTATATATTTTCTTAATGTATCATGTGAAGTGATAGAATTAATATAATAACTAGGTGAATAAAAAATCTAATATAATATAATATAGTTTATTTCAATGATAATATATTATATATATATTCTACCAAATGCATAGGTCCACTATATTTTTTTGTGTGTTCTGAGTATATATTAAATTTTATGTATTATTATTTTTTAAAATAAGTTTATTGTCATATATTCTCAATAATTTTATTGTAAAAGTGATAAATAAGTGAAGTAACTTGCTAATAAAATATTGATAAAATATTGAAAACAGGGGTTATGTTAAAAGTTGTTCAATAATGGTGGAATGTAAGTTGGGGATATGTAATACATGGGTGATATCTTATCAAATTGAAGATAAAATATTAACATGATAAGCAACAAAGGGGATATAAATTAAAAAATTCCCTTCTAGAAAGGTCTATTAGTAAAAGGTGATAATCTTGAGAAATTGGTATATATTTATGAAATATCTTAAAATATTTGGAGGTAATGTGGGTGATATATTTTATAATATTTTTATATGATGTTTTTTCCTACATCGATCATGACTCAAGAAAGAATAGAATTGATAGTAATGATCTCATTTATCATTTATATTTTATTGATGAATGTAATGAAGTCATTACCAAAGATATTTTAAAAAATAAGAAACAATAAAAGATTCACCAAAAGGAAATATTTACCAACAAAATGATTATTAGAATGAATAAATCTAAATATAAGTATAGGGAAAACTTTTAGAGGCATATTGTTAGACAAATGTAATGTTATTTAGTCTGATGTTTGATTGAAGTTAATGACATATTATAGATATTATATAAGTTTTAAAAATATTAGAAGTTAAAACATAATAGTATAGAGTGAAGTTGTTGATGAGAAAATATAATTTAGGGAATTATGTTCAAACCACATCATGGAATGGGATGTTTCATAATTTCTAGTTTGAGATGAATTGAATTCATATGAGATTCTAGATACTATCTAAAACATGAACTGTAAGCCTCATATTTTTTAGGTATGTTCCTATTTAAATATATACCCTTAACATTTACCTTTTTGTGTTTACTATATGTTGAAATTTGTTATGGGATTTGGGAATAATTTTATAGTGTTCAGTGTTCAGATACATAGAGATATTTGTTTTGTAGTTAAAGACTGGGGTCTACAGTTTTTCAAACCATACTAGTTTCCCCAGGAAACCACACAGTCCTTACGTTTTTAAGAAATATTCATTTTCCTTGTTTGAACATGGTTTTATAACCATCAAAAAAACCATTTTTCCTTGGATTATGTTTTTCACTACACACACAGTTAACACATGGTATTCCTAACCATTCATCCTAATAGTGTGATGGGATTAATGAAATAAAAAATTAGATATTAAACGTCAACACCCCCCTTCTACCTTGTCTTAAGAACATGAATTATAGATACCCCTTCAGATATTTTGGTGATTTCTTTCCTTCCATAGGTCAATCTCACCAAATTGTAGAATTTCAGACCATTAGGATCAATGGAATAATTTTTTTTGTTTCATATTTATTTACTATTTTTGTTTTCCCTTGAGGTGAACAAGAAAATCTTGGATTTTTGAATGGGGTCTTTTTGGGTAAATGTGATTTTTCTATTTAGAGGATGGAAAAAACATTTTTCTTGATCTTTATAGGCTCATTCTATGTTTTATTTTTAACTAAGGCCATGTTTTAGGTGTGATTTATGTTTTGGTGGATATCTTAAGGGTTTTGGAAAACATTATAGGAAGTATGGAAGGTCTAGGAAGCTAAAAGATCATATAGGATAATTAAAAAACATGTAATTATATACCTGATGTGTAATAATTTAATTTCATGATATCATAAGGAAGACAAGTAAAAACTCCTAATGTACAAGCCATGTAAATTCCCATAGTAGTTTTTTTAAATTGGAAAAGGGGATCGATCCCCCTTTATTCAATTCCTCTACTGGTAGTAGAAGGGAGCACTCCTAGGATCCACATGCCCCTCCCTATCCCATCTATGAAATGTGATTTCTTCATCATCAAGCCCTATATATTTGATCCCTTAATGGATATAGATTCATCTTGATAAGGCTTTCCAGCCTCTTGTGTCCGTTCTTCCTTTCTATCTCCTCATGGACCACTAATTCCATGTGTTTCATTTTTTCATATTTTTATGCTTTTCATTTAAAACACATATTTTATCTAAATCGGTTAATGTTATAGGTTAAAATTGGAGATGCGTACATCTATTACTATGAGATATATGGTTCTTACCTTTCATTGTTATTTCATGAGTGTTTTAGGGGGGAATCTTTTATGACGTTGTTATGTTGACTAAGTGAGACCTAATTGAATTTTTGTTTGTATTATAATTAATTAAATTGATTATGTGAAATTCCATTGGAAATTCCCAAAACTATATTTACTCATTTGTGGCTAGGATAGTGGTCGTCGACCACTTCAGTTGTTTGGTTGGGTGGGTTATTTAATTAAAATTGAATTCAATAGTATATTTTATTTACAACTAAGTCCCATGAGAATGTGAATAGATTAGCCTGATTATCATGATGGAATTGTACAATTGGTATTAGGAGATGTAATATTTGTGTTCGGTGATGCCCAAATTCTTTATGTGTTTTTTATCACATTTTGGGTGATTTGGTCATCGGATTGAGGTGACAAGGTCGATAGGTTGGTAGCATGGCCTGAGTGATTTGAGGTGGTGTTATCCATTAGGATAAGAGACATGGTCATGGGGGAATGTGGTGTTAGATGATGTGTCTTAGGTTCTTTCGGTGATTTTCACTCACCCTTTTTGGAAAAAGCGTTTTTAGTGGTCGTGTGCACACAAGATGACTCAAATGTTGACGTGATTTTTACAAATCATATTGGTAGATGCCTCCGGTAGTTTCAGATTAGGAGTTATTGTTGGAGGTTCTTCTATAGAAATCCACAAAGGTGGTGAGGATCCATCCAATGATAGTGTTGCAGTTTTCAGTTTAGGGATGAGATTTTTCATACATGAGGCCATTGCACAGGAACATTATTGGGAGGAAAAACATCACCATTCCTCGGGACATTGGATTTTGTGAAGATAGAGATATTACATTAAATACAGATGTCATTGTGCTTCTGGAAATTAGGTTTTGATCTGACCTCTACTTTTGAGAAGTGTTACAATGGACCAGACTTGTATCGATTGGGAATTACATTGGGATGTCGCTGTATTAACATGGGAACAAGGTGTTGGTAATCACCTAGTTCCAAGTAAATTATTAACAAGTGGTACCTAAGGGTTCACCTAGACATTTATATATCAGGGTTCTCCTTGAGTCTTAGGCTATGAATTCTCTTTTCCATAGCATTTCTGTGTTTCTTGAGGCAGGTGATAGCTTATTGGTTTCTTTTTATCCCCATGTAAGTTTTATTTATTTTATTCCCATGTTTTTTGTTATTTTTTTGTTTTATTTGTCACATAATTAAAAATAAATGTCATTTTTTTACATCTTGGTGATAGCCTACTAAGAATTCTTCTCCCACCCTGCACAGGGCCTTCATGACACATGTATAATTTATAATTTCTCTTTTAGGAAAAATCTCGAGTTCAAGAGATTGATCTTAGTGGTTTTGGAATGGGATGGGGGGAAAAGGGAAATTAGTTCTTGCCATAACTAGAGTCCTATTTTTTCCTTTTTAAACCAGTATGATATTATATATGTACATATTGTGGTCATCCCTAGGAAACCCATTTTTGGATTATTCATATGTATGGAATTTATCATGTGCATGCTTTGATAAAAATTGTATGTTTGGCCTATTTACATTTCCACTATCATTTTTTATTATGATTCTTATATTTTATTATATTGATTGAGATTCATTCATGGTCGGATAAGTGGTCCATTATCTATCATTAATTTATATCCATTGCATGTTATAAAATAATATGAACCATTACTACATCATCACCATAGGTTATAGTCTCTGCACTATTTCCCTTTCACAAACTCAAAGCTGGTCGACAGTCTTTGGAGTACGGGGAGGTGCACCTAAGGCCAGTGGCAGTCATCCCGTAAGAACATTTTGGTTGACTAGTCGGGTAGGGGAACTACAATTGGTATTAGAGAAGTTATTAACTATAAGGTAATTTTGGAATTCATCTAGATACTAATAGTACCAACTTCGTTTATTTTATCTTGTTTTTACTATTTTTGTTATTGTATTTTGGATATATTGATGTTGACAGAACTGGGTTTATAGCTCATGTTTGGGTTCCTACAACCCTATGCACAAGGGATCGACCAAGTTTCTAGGTGTGGGAATTATTATTTATCTATTTCTCTTTTAATAGTTGATTTAATTTCCACCTCAAGTGAATCAATTGGTTGTTATTTGTTATCATTTCTAACATGTGACCCTTGATTGGGTATGGAAAGGGATAAATTATTGGACACTTATCCCAGTATTGAAAGGGGTGTTTGTAATTTTTTTGAAAAGAACATGGTTGGATTGTGATGTATATACATCTGTGTTAGTATAATCAATTTTTTGGTTTCATGTGATACTTATATAAATATGGTCCTTACTCTTATAGGAGAATTTGGGTATGACGAAATGGGGTGATTTTAATAACCAGGATGGGCGACGTGGTCATCGGTTTGAGGTGATTTGGTTCATCGGGACGAGTGTGTCCCAAGGAATATTTGATAGTTGGATCTAATATGGGTGCGTACAGAGGTCGTGAGGTCATTATGTCATGATACATGGTTGGGATGTGGGAGAGTAAGTGTAGTTAGTTGATCCAACATGTTACTTCTTTACCAATTTCCTATATGTGTGTGTGTGTTCAAGTTATTAAGGATATCTGGCCTTGTAATTGTACTCAGAAGGTTTCCATTAGGACAACATGAGATGGAGTGTTAGGTTGGTGATCATTTATTTTTGCAGGAACATGCACAGTTTGAGTCCCCTGAGGGTTAGAAAAATTGTGACCCATTAGAATATAACCAACTTCAGTCCACATTCTAGGTGGGAAACCTACCGAATTTGGTGGATTTTTGGTAATGATTGACAAGAATCATAGAGTGATCCAAGCACGAGTTATCTTGGGGATTTATAGGGTAGTTCAAGGAGTAGGTCCTTCTATGGAACACTTGACTCAGGAATTCCAGTCACAACACCCGCCTCAATTTCAGGGTGATGGTGGTCCATAGGTGGCTGAGAACTGGATTGAGTCTATGTTGATGAACTTTGAGTAGCTAAATATGACTCTAATGTGTATTGGGAAGCAGGAAACTTACATGAACATGGGATCAACTAAGCACTGTTTGGACATGTATGATCAGGTGGGCAGACATAGGGACTATCTTGGAACGACATTATGGTCAAGTTCTTTGAGAGATTCGTCCTAGAAATTTTGAGGGTATAAAGAGATATAGTGTTATTGAGATTATAGTGGGGATACATGTCCATCATGGATAATGAAGTGAAATTCACCGAATTTCCATGATTTTTACCTAGTATGTTTGGTGAAAACACCTCGATGGTGAGTCATTTTGATGGTGGTTTATAGAACACCATTTAAATATAGTTAAACATCTTCAGGTTGGCCTAATTCGTAGAGGTGTTGAATCATATGGCTGTAGCGAAGGGAAATTTTAAGAACCTATGTTAATCAATATAGCTGACGGATTTAGGAGATTTCAGTCAATACACATCAAATACAAGGAAGCAAGTCAAAGAGGAGATTCAACATGTTAGTTGGGACATGGACTCCAGTAAACCACCTCAAATGGGTCATCGATAGTGTGCTTCTATTTTAGGTAGCCATGACATGTTAAGACATTGTAAGAGAAGCTTCCAAAGGATTTTTTATCATGTGGAAAGGTCGGGAATCTTGATATGTCCTCCAGAAATTCTTCTAGTATATCATTCAGCGAGGGGAGAAGACTGAATCAGGGTTCTAAGATCAGATCGAGAGTAGTACAAGGTAATGGTAGCTATGTTTCAGTTGCATGCAGTGGTCATGGATGAGATAGATGGACCCAGTAGTGGGTTCAATGGACTATTCATGGTGTAGCACTCTATGGAGTCTAGGACTTAGGCAATTGATCTTAATTCCCGGTGCATGTTTTGGATCTTCTAGGGTCAGATTAGGATTAAGAGCCAATGATGGCAAGAGGTACACCTTGGCAATGACCTTGGTTATACTGTTATTTTTTGGAATATCCATTCTAGGAAAGTCAATTTATTCTTTATTTGGTGTAAATCTTGTAATTATGGACTAACGAGATGTTGGTTAGTAGGTTGGAATCGGTTTGGATGGTTTATATATACATGTGTGTCTATGTGTGAGGAGTGTGTCACTGAGATTTCATGATGTGTATTAGTGTTAAGAATCAAGGAGATGTGGTTCACTTCAAGAGTGTTGGCATATGGTCAACATTTCTATGTATGACATGATTGAGTAGTGAGGCATTGAGACCTTTTTTGGGAATCTACTAAGATGAAGGACCTTATTAGTTTCATGTGTTACTTGGGCATGAGGAAAGCAATGATGTGATGTGGGATATTAATGAGTGTCAGTTATGAAATTGGAGCACATTATGATTTTCAATAGTGATGATGCATCAGAAGACGACATTGAGTCTAGGGATGATTGGTGGACAGTCGGTTTTCATAGAGTTTTGGGTTATGATGCGAATGGGGTAGGTAACACCTAAGGTGGGTAGCCCCTTGAGGAAGTTGACCAGTATAATTCTAACCAGGGTATTCTGGGATAATTATAAAAGATATGGATAATTTTGGTACCATCTCGACTTTATGTTTTATAGCTCATGGATGATCTATGTTGATATGGGTAGATTGTAACATCCCTATTTTTGGAACAGATCATTTTCTTGGTAAATTTGAATTTTTGAGTTGGTGGTTAGACCCACTCTATTCCTTGATCTTTGTAATCTCATTAAAATTTTTATTTTCACCATAATACCTTGTTTAAGGTGTGTTCTATGTTTTGGTTAAAGTATCAGGGCTTCATAAAAACACTGGAGGAGGTGCATATGGCCCAAGAAGCTAAAATGTGTTGTAGGCCATTTACACAGTTTGAGAATAAATAGATGGCATATAATAATTCTATTTCATGAGTTTTTGTGTTAGGCCAATGAAACACCTGAATTTACATGGTATGTAAATATTTACATGATATGTAAATTCTTGTACTAGTTTTCAAACAGAGGAAGGGGCTCAACCACACTTTATTCTTTTCCTCTACCATAGAAAGAAGGGGGCATGCCCAAAAGCCACATGCCTCTACCTCTTCTATATAGGGATCTTGACTTCCTTATCATCTGACCTATGATCACTGATCCATCGGTGGCTATAGATCCATCTCAGTGAGTATTTTTACCCTATTATATATTTTATTCCTTTATCACATATCACATACCACTAAATATGTTCGTCTCATTTTGCACTATTTTCAAGGAGTTCATTTAAAATGTTTATTTCATCCAAATCAGTAAGTGTTAGAGGCTAATATCAGATGAGCCTATATATACAACTATGATCAAGGTGGTTCTTAACATTAATATCAATTTTGCGAGTGTTTTGGGGGAACACTATTTAGTACATCAGTGTATTGACCGATCGATATGTAATTTAACTTATTTTTTTTCATATAATTAATTAAATTGATCATATGGGATTTAATTGGTCATTCCCTTACCATATTTACTCATGTGAGTATGGTTTAGTGGCCGTTAACAACTAGGGTTGTTTGGTTGGGTGGGATTTTTGTTTAAAATTGAATTTATTTAATTTAATTGAATTGAATTACATATATGATTTTCTATTGATTTTATTGAGAACATGATGGGATTGGCCTAAGGATTGGGGATGGAATTGTCCATATATTATGAGCAAACGTAATCATCAGTTTGGGTGATCCCTAGAATCTTTGTGAGATAATTATTGCAGGTTGCGTGGTGTGGTGGTCGGATTTAGGCGGCATGGTAATTAGGATGTAGGCATGGCTCGAGTGATTTTAGTTGGTCATGACCATCAGGATGAGTGAAAAAGTAATAGGGGAATAAGGTGATAGATGATGAGGATTAAGTTATTTTTTGTGATTTCAACTCACCTGTGTTGGAAAAAGCAATGTTAGGAGTCTTCTTCACATAAGATGACTGAAATGTTTTGGTGATTTTGACTACTCAAGTGGGTAGAGGCCTCTACTAGATGTGGCATTGGGATTATGGTAGTATTTTTTTCTATAGAAATAAAAAAGATGGTGATGAGACATCATAGGGAAGCACTAAGGCTGTTAGTTGGGATATGAGGCTCTTCATAAATGAGGACACTCGGACGAGACTTACCTTGTTGGATGAATATTTGTATTCCACAATTGGTCAGTTTTTGAGCTGACAATGATATTACTATGATGAAAGATATCAGTGTACCTTCACACATCAGGTTTCAACCCAACGGGTTCTTTTGAGTTAGGGTCCAAGGGACCATATTTGTATCGATTGGGAGAGCCTTTGGGATGTTGGCGAATTGACAAGGACAAGATGTTTCAGGAGGCACATAGTTCTGCATGACTTATTTAGAGGTCATACTTGAGATATCACCAATAAATTTCTATATTTGGGTATGGATTGGGATTAGGCTAATGATTCTCTCCACTGTATAATTCTAGTGTTCGTCGAAGAATGTGATAGATTCTTGGAAGATTTTGAGCACTATGTTAGTTTTGATTCTAATTCATTTACTATTGTTTTTGTAATTTCTTTTCACACCTACATAATCAGAAATTTTAGTTTGGAACAAGTTTCCGGTGGCCTATTGAGACTCATTTTCACACCCTACATAAGATGTTTGTGGAGGATATAAACTTTAGGAATTTTTATTCATGTAAAGGCTTAGGTTTGGTAGATAGATATTAGTGGTTATTTTTTGGGATAGAAGGAAAGGTTCCACTTGTTCTTTCCTCATATTGATATTTAATTTTCCTTTTTATAATAAAAAAGATATAATATGTGTATGTATTGTAGTTATCCATGGGGGATGGAACTTCCCAGATTTAATCAGTGTATAAACCGCTTAAATTTTTAGACTAAATCCTTAAAGAGACTCTTGGTGTTCTCCTGTGCACTCTCTTACAAGTCCCAGGAAACTATTAAAATTATTTAAATAACTGCATGGGATTTATATAAACTATTAAACCACACCCTATCATGTCGTTGTGGTTAAAAATAATTATAATAAATTAAAATGAAATAAAAAAAAATTAAAAGGAAATTAAAAGAATGTAAAAAGGGATAAAAATAAAATTTAATATTAAATAATAAAGGGGTTATGAGAGAAGTAAAAATAATTAAAATGGGTGTTACCCCATTTTTATAATTTTTATTTCCTTTTATTTTCCATTCCATTTATATTCTTTTATTTTTCTTTTTTATTCCATTTTTCTATTTTTCTTTGTTTTGTAATTTTTAATTTTATTTTTTTGTTTTCATTATTGCTTTTCTTTTATTTTCTATCTCTCCCTCCTCCCTCTCACATGGTTTGTCGCCCCGTGTAGCCCCCCCCCCCCCTATGGTGTTCCTCCTCCTCCCCATCTCCTCTTTCGGAAGCCCATTGAGACTCTGTTCCTACACTATTTTCCTCACTGTCAGGTGGAAAGTGAATCTCTTAGTATGTATAACCTTACACAAAAATAATCTTAGGGTTTCATCCACTATTTATCAAACAACATTCTGTGGATATTTTTTATCTTAAATTGGGGGGTTTTATAAAATCATTTGATTTCATTTATTTTATGGAAAATCAATGATCATCGTAGAGTTTAGGATCCCATATGGTTATAAGGTATGGTGTCTACTCTCTTTACCAAAATTTCATCGTGTCTCTTTGATAACACAATGTGCTGATCATTGGTGCTTACTATCAATACTTCACTTCACATTTTGTAATTTAGTTAAACTATTTTCCATGACTGTTGAACAGCTATTTGAGATAAACTATCTTTTTAAACTATTTCAACATCATTGGAAAATTCTTTGGGTTTTTCAATATACTTAACGTAATTTCCATTAGCCCCGAATAAATAATTTATTAATTGAATATATTTCACAACCCCTCTTTCGAGGATTTTTAAATCAAATAAATTATTTAGGATATATTTAACTATGAATTTTGGAGTTTTTTTGGTTTATTATGAGTATTTATTTCCTTGTTTAAAATTCTTACCATGGTATTCCATTTTAAAATAGAAAAGTACATTTTTCTGATTTTCCTAATAATGTGTTCAGACTGTGACTATTTGGATTGAATGATTAGGATGTATGTGGAGCTTTGTTACTTAAATTTTTTTTTAAGTATAAATTCATACTCTATGATATCTTCTTCCATGATATATAATTAAAATCATGGTGTTGAGACAACATGGGTTCTGTATTAAGGACCACACATGTACTCTCTATTCTTGAAAGTTTACAACACTACACGTTGGGGTGGCAATGTCAGAAGATTTTCTAGAAGTGGGTTTCCCTTGGTTTTCTATATACTCTTGAGTGACACTAGTTCCCTAATGGAAAATCAAGGATATACCCATTAGAAAAGTTTTTGCACCATGCCTCCGGTCATACTCAACCCCTGATGTGTGATACATGGGATAAACTCAAGATATATCCCTTCCTCAGGTGATTCATGGTCTTTTAGAAGATTGCCTTGGACAGGCTCGGTGTTATTGGACAAATTAGAGTTTGTACTAGAGTAATACCTTCTGGACACGCTCAAAAACCAAATCTAAACTTTAATATACTAATAAAGATTATGTGTTGACATTTTTAATTGATGCAACTTTGGGTTACTTGTAAATTTTGATACTTTTCTGGATCCATGAGGCACATATTGTTGATACAAAGATTATACCCAAGCTAAAGCACAAGCTTAGGGGTATGTTCCCATTTTTTCTGCATTATGATTTACTATAAATAATATATATATATATATATATGTGTGTGTGTGTGTGTGTGTGTGTGTGTGTGTGTGTTCTACTTATTACATATACTCTATTTAGATTCTCATCTTAGGCTGATGCTGGTCGTACAAACTGGTGACTTTGAGAACCTGGACCAAGATATTCTGATTTTATTTTGTTCATTTAATTACAATTATTTTTTGTATATTGTCTCACTGTATTTATTGACAATAAAAAATGGAAATGTTTAGACATCAAGGGTGTCGGTCTACTTGGATTTTATCTCACTCCCTACTAAGGCACTGTTTGTTACCAGAGTAGACATTATGCTCGAAGATATGGATAAAGGAAAGCATGCTACTTCTGATGCTTGAGTGTTTCTTACTGCATAGGATGGAAATTTGGGGGTAGAGAACCAAGAATTTGTTCTAGATTCTATTGTTTCACTTTTCTTCATTTTTATTATAGTTTTATTTTATTCTTTTATACTTTCATTCCATTCTTTTATTTTAGTATAGATATCATAGCATGACATTATTATGTAGAAGGTTTTATTTATCAGCTTCTACACTTTTCATTTATTCAACTGGGATTATTTAATTGATTCTATTATAGTTTGATTATTTATTTTCTTCCACTACATGTTTTGAAAAAATATTCTTATGTTGTATATTACCTATTTCCTATGAGGGAATAGTCTTCCTCAAGGACACGTTGATAAGGCCCTCTCTACTAGTTGGCATCCTTTAGCGCTCGGGGATATGTTCATGAGTTCACATGGAAAACATGTCTCAGAGCACCCTTCCAATGGCTCCCAGGATAGAGACATTACAAACTTGTATCAGAGCCAATTGTTTTTCCCTTTTTGTCTTATTGTTTGGGTTAGACAGAAGACTAGGATACAAGAATTTGGAATGTATTATGTTCTTTGACATAACTAAACCATGTATAAGGAAAACCAAAATTCTTGGGTTGGGATTTTAGTTATTGATTATTCCAACTACAGTTGATATGATTTCACCCTTGGGAAACAAATATGGTTTTTTAATTTAATTTATATTGTTTTTTTAGATAATGGTTTTTACCATTTCTTACCGATGATACGAGGGTAATTAATTTATATGAATCATATTAGGAACTATAGGGATTAAAATGACTTGCATATTTCCATGTCATATATACTTTAGTCATGCATCATCATATTTTCATGTGAGGGTTGTTGTTATTAGTTGTAAAAATTAAAATTTCATGTTTTTCAAATATAATTTTTTATAGTTTGTCAAATGTTAACTTGCCTTTTCATGGTAAATAGGTTGTGTGCCTCGTTTTTGCGATCCATTTATTTTTTCTCTTCTTTATCTAGACCCTACTCTTAGAGGGGATATCTGTAGTGTAGTGTTTAATGGAAGGCTATGTACCTACCCTCATTATTTCACATTTACCTTTTTACCTCATCTTCTATAGAATCTTGTCGATTGTGTGTACTTTCTGTCGATTACATTGAATGAATTCTTCTCTCGATACTCTTTTAGGGATTGGAAAATAAGTTTTAAACCAGTGCCAGGAGTTCCCCTTGAGATAAATGGGGACTATTTCCTTTGGAATTTCTACAAGCTTGATATGGCTGGCATCGACGTCATTCATGGTATGAATTGGCTCACTCCTTATCATGACCAGGTTTATTTCTATCATCATTGGGTGTCCCTAACATCCCTTTAGGGTGACACATATCTCCAGAAATTATAATGGGATATGTACATAGATCTAGTTGGACATAATTGATCAGGAATGGGAAGAGTGACATCTCAATTATCAAGTCTCTTCATGATCGATTAGGGAATGCAGCTAGTGGGCTTCCCTCCCATTATGGATCATTTCAGGGACTTCTTCCCTGATAATTTCTCTAGATTCCATCGCATGAGGGATGTAAATTTCACTATCAAGATAGTGTTAGGTGCAACAATGGTTTCTATTCTCCCTATAGGATGGAACCTAAAGATCTACATGAACCAAAAAAATCAACTTGAAGACCTCAAGGATAAGGGTTTTATAAGTCCTAGCACATCACTGTTATAAGGACCCAGCCTTATTACAATACATAATCTTGAATTTTAGTCAATAACTCAATTCCTTTAATATTGATTTTCTTTTCGTGTGTATAGTTTTATATAATTGGGAAATAATAAAAACCATTAAACATTCATATAAAGAAGATACCACAAAAACAATATCCATTTCTTCCAAAATATAAAACTTTTCAAATAAAACATGATTTTCTTGAAAAATATTCATAACATTTATCTTGGACTCCTTATTTGTCTTACAAAACCTTATAGCCCATGAAAATAATTTAAAAACATTTGATGAGAACAAAAATCCGAGTAAGGGATTTAAAAATTAGAAAAGAGAATATTAATCCATGAATACTTGTAAATACATGAAATCATTTTAAAAAAACATACTTGTCTCCAAAATATACTTAATTTGAAAAAAAACAATATTCTGATGTAACATAATGATGATAAATAGAACCATAAAGGTATCTTGGGGCATTACTTACATAATCATGTAACACTCTAGGCTACCATATAATTTTTTAACCCTCACACCTACCTTGAAATTTGTGTAACCATCACAGTTACACAAGGGGTAATCATACGGCCGACCAAAAACATACACATATCCAATGAATTGGAAATAAATATAGGTCCGCCATTTCATCATAAAAAATTCCCTAGAACCATAACTTAATCATAAAACATGAAAAAATTCCTAAAATATTTTTTTCGAATTAGGTAAAACATAATTTTAAAAGAAAATCTTCTTTCTAATATCGTATAATTCATATGAGAATATATAGAATGATCGTAAAATGTGTATAAACAATAAATAAACATAATAAAACATATTATAGGAAAACCTTCATCACATAAATGATATTAAAACCACATAATAGATGATGTTTAAGCTTAACCCAATGAATGGCAATTAGGTTAATAATTTTCTTACCTAAGGTTCTTAATACATAAAAACTATTTAAATATTTTATATATTTGTTAAAAAAGATATGTTATTATTTTATAGAAAAATTTTCAATTTTATAACATCTTACATGATCATTTTATAACATAATTTTACCCTTTAGTTATTAGTATTTTGTTCCTTATATTGTTTCGGGTGTGTTCTTTGCATGATTTCCTTGGCCTGTTTTTTATTGGATCATCCTGTCATCTGGTAATGAAATTCCAGAAGTGGAATGAAATGGTATTCATTTATTTTCAGAATATTTAATGCTATCATAAATAATTTTTATCATATATAATTCTGGATCTTTCGATGAAACATTAATGATATTTATTTAGATCATTTTTTTTGGTTCCACGATAATCATGACCTTGTTTCACTATATAATTTAATTTCATACATGTAATTTTATTCCAGAACATAGAATAGGATAAAAAATACAAATTAAATTATGTTTCATCAATTAAAACGGTTTTATGATCCGATTTTAATGATTTAATGGTTATTTCAAACAAATCATCCATGATTTTGGTAAATCGACACATCATGGATGGTGTTTTTATTTTTAGAATAAGAGGGAGAGGGGAAGAATAAAGATGATGAATGTTTTACATGAACATGTTAAAATATATAATATAAAATATTTTTGAGATTTCATACCTCCTGGATAAGTGGAGGGAAATAGAATGTAAGAAAATAATTGAATAGGAAATAAAGCATATGAAAAGGGAAGAGGATTCTTACCTCTTGATCTCTTCTCCTTGACGTCCTCCTTAAGGACTTTGGTTTTGGCCTTTTAGTGAGACCAGAAGATCTAAGATGTCAGGGATAGACTTGGGGAGGGTATTTGGATGAACTTACATAGTTCTCATGTCTTGAAAGGCATAAGAGGAAAAGGGGAATTAGTTTGGTATTTATAATGGAGGAGAGGAGGGATTTTAAATTATTTTAATCATTATTTTAATATTTTTGCTCAAGACTATGAATAGTCTTCATTAATGTGACCCAGTATATTAAAAGTTTCATTTTAGTTCAAAACAAGTGGGCTTACATACTCCTTGAATCAACTATGATGCAGTAAAAATGTATTTATCATTTATCGTAATTTATTATATTTTACTATTCATTAAGAATTCAAGAATTTCAAAAAAAATTCTAGAAAATTCATCCTAACATATTTTCGATGATTAGAATTAAAAAACAAAATACATTTTTGGAAAATAATTTATAAATAATATTAATTTAATTTTTAAATAAAATAAAAATTTATTCGAAAATAAAAATTTTAAATCTATAACTCATTTTTTAACTCCATGAGAATTTAATGAAGTTTTCATTATCTTAAATCCTTAAGAAAATAAAATAATAATTCAATTTATAATTCATTATGGTCATATTAATATTCATATTTGCAATTCCCCAACCCTGGAATCTTGGATTCTGGGTATTATTTTAATAAATTGGAAGGATCACAAGAGATCAAATTCCTAAGGACTAATCAGTTAAGCAATCTTGAAAATAGATTACATACATGAACTTTACATTACAACTTTTTACCTAAAACACCGAATAATTAATCCTTTTATAATTCCATTTCCCACTAGATTATCCCAGCATATAAATCATAATGCATCTCATGGAATCCTGGGAAAGATAAAACATAAGAAAGGGGTGAGCTCAGTTACCCAATATGGGTTAATAATTTAGAAGAATCTATAAACTTTTTAATGAAAGATGTA
This sequence comes from Viscum album, assembly GCA_963277665.1. NCBI lineage: Eukaryota > Viridiplantae > Streptophyta > Magnoliopsida > Santalales > Viscaceae > Viscum > Viscum album. The sequence continues at coordinate 731,512,355 of OY728166.1, forward strand.
TAATAAAATAAAATCATTTTGAAACATAAAATTGAACATAATATGGAAAAAATAAATAAAACATTACAATATAAACATTCACAGGGATATTATACTAGTCGAATAATCACTTATAATAACTAATTTCTTAACAAGGTATTGCATAATACCATACATAATAACTACTATGTCAAGGAATTGTGCCAACACAATTGAAAAATATTCTATCAAGGACTTGTTCCAAGACACTTATTTTTCTCATAAGACCTGCTGTTGCATCAATGGAATATATCGGGCCCCATCCGTCACTTACTAAGTCAAATGCATTCTTCATTTGAAAAGGGTGAAACATAACATAATCATTCACATTAAAATTTGTATACCAAATGCTAATGATTTAACCATAAACCATTAATGGTATAAAAATAGAACATCCACAGTCAAACATATCATAACTCATTCAATACAATATAGATGATTATATTATATTAAATCAACCTCAATCAAGAATATAATCCAGTAAAGAATGTTGACATAGTTGAAAATGATCAGTAAAACCCTTTGAGAGGAATTTCCATTTTTCATGAAATCATTTAAAAGTCACACAATTTATAAAGGAATTAATTTAAATAATATTTTTTAATCAAAGTGTCCCATACCACTTTGAAACTTTTTAATGTAAGTAACATTTTAAAACAATCATGTCTATATAAATAAATACTAAAAATCATTTTGAAAACTAGGATTTTAATTTAAAAAATAAGAAGAATAAATATTTAAAACAATTAAAATGATGATATATTTAAAGATAACCTTCAATAAAACCAAATAATATTCCTTTTAAAAACATTTTTATGTATCATGGACAAGGATGATAAATATTTCACAAAATATACTTACACATAAACAATCTTGGATAATAATGAGATTGAGCAATTAACCCTTACCTTATACATTTGTTTTGGTCGAGGGTTTGTTTAACCTCCCATATAATGACCATAGTACGTTATTAAATTATACCAGAACCATATTCATATTTATGATGTCATAAATTATTCATTTATTACTTTATACTAACCATTTAATAATTATTTTTTTGTTAAATTAAAATTTTAGGTAATGATCGTTTTCTTTATTGTAAGTGTTTTAACTTGTTATTCTTGATCGTATCAATTATATAATGATTTAATTACATCTAGAATATAAAACAATATTTATATATCATATATATTAAGAATATAAATGTGTATTATTGATAGATATATGAAATAAAATACACCGTTTATAGAGACGGTAGGTCGTACATACACATAAACGTTGTTTTCGTTTTCATATCGTATTGAATAGAAGTAAGTGAATGATATATATGTAAATAACCCCCCCCCCCACACACACAAATATATTTATATAAATATTTCTAGTAAAATTATAATGTTTTATATTATATACATATTAAATATATATATATTTATTTATTTATATTTATCGTTGAATTGTGAATGTGGAAAAGAATCTCATCATGTCGTAGAGACGGCAAGTCGTACGTATGCAAAAGCAAGGATATCATTTCCTTAATGATAAAATGGTATGGAATTGGATGGTATGATAATAATACAAAAACATTATCTTGTTATTTTAATTATTTATAAACATAATAATCATCATTATTTCTATCCAAAACACATAACGTTGAATAACAAATTACACAACGACATGGAGACGATAAGTTGTACGTACGCGTGCATGGTGACATTGTTATTCATAGGATAAATAGGATAAGGAATATGGTTTTACCATAATTATAATAACATATCATAATGTATAAGGTACTGGATGTGTTATTTTATTATGAAAACAACAGATAAAGAGGAAGTGGAAGAAGATAAGAACATTGAAAGAGGTGAAAAAATAATCACCTCTTCTTCGGGTGTTTCCTTTTGATTTGAACAAAAGGGCTTCATAGGATAGATTTCTTCTCAAATTAAGGTCTCCAGGTTGAATTTAGGGTAGTTGGGAGGATATTTGATCAGGGTTTCTCTGACCCAAATGGCTTTGGAGGTGTGAATTAAAATAAAGGTAGGTTCCCATTTATAAGAGAGGCTAGGGCCACTTTAAGAAAATCTTGATATATTAATCTGTTATAAAATTATTTTCGGTTTATAATATCTAGAAATAGATTTATTTATATTATAAGGTGGTTAGGGGTATAAATATTCTCAACCAATATATTTTAGACAATTTTAGTTCCCCATATTAACCATTTCTCTTATATTGAACTCTTAGTTAAATAGTTTTACTTTTACCATGTCTTCATGTATTTTTATACCACATGGTTAATATATTTACTATAAAATGGAAATAAAATCTAAAGTGGTTCATTAATGAAATATCTAAAATTATCTATGTCCTCTAGCCGAATATTAGATTTTAGGACAATTAAAAAATTTAATAAAATAGTATTTGTTTTAAAAACTCATTAATGTCAATTTTGACACTATTTAGTATTTAGATTTTGTTAAAGTCATCAAAACATTATTATAACAAAAAAAATACATTTAATCAACCCTAACATGTCATATTCCCCCATAAAATTCGTGTATGGAATCAAAAGTTTCAATTTAAATTTATTTTATTATTTATGATATCAATTATTTTAATATTTCATTATTAATGTAATTATTGCATCATCATTGTGTCAAAAATATATTTAATTATTTAATTTATAAAAAATATATTTATAATACTATGATATAGGAAATATTTTTATATTTCTAATGAATATTTATAGATGAATTTATCTTATGTATTACACTATATTAAAAATGTTTTAGTTGTCAAAATTTTAATTTAACACTTTAAAAACTTCTTTAAAGAAAATATAATAGATGTCCTAATCTTACTCAAATGGATAAAAAATGATCTTATTTTTTCATAAGGATTATTTTGTCTGAAAAAAATTATCCAATAAAATTATAACATGTGTTTGGGTAACTTTAAATTATTATAATATTATTTTTACCTTTAATTACCCTATTTTTCTTTAATCATGGTAAATAAAATTCAAAAATATTATTCACCAAAAATTATTTTCATCTTATTGAAAAAAATTCTACTTAATGAGAAAAAAAATTTGGTTGAATTTTTGAAATTCAATTCACAAAAGTTTTAAAATTACATTTTATGAAAATTTGCAAATGTACCTAGAAGTTAGGTAAAAGATGTTAAAAAGTTCAATAAAATTTTATTTAAGTAATCTTCATATAAAATGACTCCAATTATATACATTATAATAATACAGGTATTATGTATCTATTTTTACTTTAAGATAAATTTTAATTAAAAATAATTATTTAAATGAAAAAGTCGGTTTTTATGTACTATGTTGTATTTTTCACTATTCATCAAAGATTGAATGTTTTCAGAAAAAATTCCAAAAATTCACAGTAAGCTAATTTTGATATTATAAATTCAAAAATGTAGTCTATTTATCCAAATTAAATTTCTAGTAGTATCTAAAATTAATTTTATTATTGTTATCAAAAGGACATAAAAAGTAGTTCTTTTAAGAAAATAATTTTTCTAAATATATAACTATTTAAACAAAACATATACATTTCAATATAAATATGTTTTATTTATTTTAAAACTATATAAATAACATTTAAAATTTATTTTTTATTATTAATATTACACTATTTAATTGATAAATAAATATATCATTTAAATAATTATAATACTCATGTGTTGTTTCGCAGAAAATCAATCTTGCTTATAACACTAGACAATTCAATGTTGAATGTAATATAAGCTATTAAATTATTTTAAAAAATAATTTACTATGAAATAATGGGTGTTATAATATTACTATTCATAAGATTATTTTACTATTCACAAAAAACCATGTTGGTTCCATTAGATTCCAAATAACTTATTGATCACAATGGTAGATGGACCTTATTCATATTTCAAAACATATAATTCGAAAAATCATATGTAAAATATAGTTATAAATATATAATTAAAACAATTATTCATGTATTTAAATTAATTTTTGAAAACTATGGGGTGTTACATTATCCCCACCTTCTGTAAATTATGTCATCGCAGTTTTATTTACTTATTAAACAAGTGAGTCTACCTTTCCCTCATATAATTTTCATACTCACATGTTGCTTCTTCAACCATGTGGTTTCTCTATCCTAAGTCACACCACCTTAGGAAAATATTTTTCATGGAAATGCTTCTTAATTTCATCCCACATTAATGCATCAATATCCTTTCTATCCATGATATTTCTGACAATTTACCACCACTGATCAGCTTCACCTTCAAAATGATAAAAGGAAAGACTTATGTTTTGATTATATGAACATCCCATAATAACAAATACATTTTCAACGGACATAGTCCATCCTTCATCCACTACTAGATTAGAATATCTATTCAATGCAGGTGGGTGTTGTCACGTAAAATGTTCCACTATCATAATGTTGCATTGTGGTACCTATGGTTATCCTTTTGCATAGATTCCACCACCATTTATTACTTGCATCATCTATTCCATTACTATCACAAACTGATTTTTTCCAATCACTACCATTCCTGGATGCAGATTCAAAGGATATCATTCTGTCAGTGCCTCTCCTCTTTTGTTTCCTTGTTTCTTCTATTGAAAACCATTCTAAAAAAAATCTTAGTAAAAGAAACATTATAATATTTAATTGATATTTGATTTCAAATTAACCATTGATTACAAATAATTTACATTATTCTATTATTATTATCACCCATACATTATTTAAACCATCTTCTGAAACCAACTATAAGGACCCGACCATAATACATTAAATAATCATGAATTTCATTCAATAACTCACTTCCTTTCATATTTAGGATATTTTCATGTTTATAGTTTTAGAGAATTTTTATATAATACAAAACATTCCACATTCATATTTTTAAGATACCACCCAAATAGTATCCATTTCTTCCAAAATATAACACTTTTCAAATAAAAAAGATTTTTTTTGAAAAGTATTCATAACATTTAACAAAGATTCCATATTTTTCTTAAACAACCTTATAACCTATTAAAATAATTTAAAAACATGTTATGAGCACAAAAATCTTAGTAAGGGATATAAAAAGAAGAAAATAAAACATTAGTCCACGAATACTTGTAAATGCATGAAATCATTTTAACAAAAAACATACTTGTCTCTCATATAAACTTACTTTGTGAAACATGTGATTCCCAAAAAAACATAATGAACATAAATAGTACCATAAAGTTATATTGGGGAATTAATTACATAATCTCGTTACTCTCTCAGCAACCTTACAATTTGTAACCCTCGTGGCTACTTTACAATTTGTGTAACCATCCTAGTTAAAGTTGGAGTAACCATACAGATGACCTCCAAATTACACATACCCAATGCATTGGAGGGAGATATAGGTCCCAAATTCAATCATAAAAAATTCACATGAACTAGAAAATAATCAGACAACATGAAAAATTTCAAAAAAAAAATTTTTTTGAATTTTGTAATACAGAATTTTAAAAGAGGATTTTAAAAGAAAATCCCCTTACTAATATTATACAATTGATATGAGAATCCTTAAAACGAGATAAATATGTGTATATACTATAAATGCACATAATAAAACATACTATAAACAAATATTCATCCCATAAATGACTATAAAACCACACAATAAATTAAGTAGAAGATTAATCCAAAGAATGGAAATTGGGTTTTGAATTCCCTTACCTTGGGTTCGTTTTACTTAAAAAAAATTCAAAACTCATATATAATGTTTAAAAGAATTTTTATAGAATTTTACAGAAACATTTCTATGTTTGTAAAATCTTATATGATCATTTAATAACATCATTTCACCCTTTAGTTATTAGAATTTTGTTCCTTCCATTGATTTGGGTGTGTTCTTTACAAGATTTCCATGGTCGGTTTGTATTTGATTTTATTTTCATCTGGAAATGAAATTACAGAAGTGTAATAAAATGGTATTAATGTGTATTCAGATTTTTTAATTATACCATAAATACTTTTTTCCCATATATGATGATGTATCATTAGATGAAACATTAATGATGTTAATTTAGATCATTTTTTGTGGTTCATCAATAATCATGAACATGTTTCATTATATAATTTAATATCAAGCATAGACGTTCATTCAAGAAAAATTAATAGGTTAAAACATACACATCAAATTATTTTTCAACCATGAAAAGATATTTATGATCATCTTTGAAGGATGTAATAGATATTGTAAACATATCATTCATGATGTTAGTAAATCGGCACATTGTGGTTGGTGTTTTTATTTTTAGACCAAGAGGGAGAGGGGAGGAAGGAAGGGTATGAATGTAACATCCTAAGTAAATAAGGAATATTACTTTTTCAAATTTATCAATATTTGTCAATAAAATTTTAATATTAATTTAAAGGGAATTCTATGCTCGATGGTGTACCAAATACGCAACAACGAGTTTTTTTGAAATCTTACATTGCACGCTAATAATATAATAATATTATTTTAAATAGTTAATTCCTTGCCATTGTAAATGCAGGAATGAACAGAACTAATAAAAAAATGATGAAATATGTTTTTTAAATATTTTTACATTTATCCAATAAATTTTAATGGCTTAAAATACAAATGAATCCAATTTATGAATAAATACTCTAATATTTATAAAAGATTGTTTTAATGCCTTTTGATGGAGAACCTTTTTTAAATCCAACATTTGACAATTTTATAAGCTATATTTGTCAAAATAAACTTATTCTTTAGAATTGGGATATTGAAATTTACTTTTTATAAATTTTTGATATTTTTATGACAATGTTCATTTTTTAATGAATAGTGAAAATACTGCATTTTACTTCAAAACTGCTTTTTCAACTAATTTAACTATACTGATAGATTATATTTTTAATTGGTTTTAAATTTTAAATGAAATATATTTTTACCATTTAATACAATTGTGGTCATTGGGATTAATTTGACTTTGAAATTGGATATAAACAATTGTCAAACTTTTGATGGAAATTGTTTCTAAAAACCTCGCTATTGGTTTTGACAATGGGAATTATTTTTAAATTAATTATTGCAATTTATGTGTTTGGAATTTGGTAAAATGGATTCCATATTTTTAATCAAAATATCCAAATTATGTAATTAGGACTCTTTGATTTTTTGTCATTATGAATAGTAATGACGGTAATTATCTTTAATTATCATGATTAATTAGTAATCGGGTAGTTATGGGTAATAAAATAATATCTTAATAATAAAAAATAACCCCAAAATTTGTCCTAATTATACTGGTTGTGTCATGTCCGACCATGGGATTCCATGTGCCAAACATTGAGACCCCATGTAATAACTTTTGGGTGATAGTGACACTTTATCATTTTACTTTTTAAAGAAAGGAGAATATAACAAAAGTATGTAACACCTAAATAGAACAATTTTAATTTTGTCTACATAAATGATATCTTATACTATAAAAAGTTATTGGAAATCTAAAAAGATTTCCTACATCATAGTTTTTTTATAATTTTTAGACATTAAATAAATTAAATTATTTTTGACACCATGATGATGCAGCGATTACCTCATTAATGAATGATTTAAATAAAATTAAAAGATAATGTAAAATCTAAGACTTAATATTGTCAAAGACCTATTGGATTAGAATATTTGGAACCCTTATCACCTTATCCTAGAAATATATCATTGTGGGACATTTAAAATCTGAAACTCATTTTAATATAAAGTAACATTTCTTGACTTTCTAAGAGTACCCCTCCTCCCTCTTATAAAAGGCCCCCACCACAATCTCCATACCCACACCTATAAAGCCATTAGATCGTCTAAAATCTGCTCATTTCATCTCTCCACATCCCTCTCTTCATCCTAGAAGCCTTACCTTAGGCAGAAATTTCATCAAGAAACCATTTTTGTTCAAGCCAAGAGGAGTTACTCGATTTAAAGGTAAAGTCTTCTTTAATGTTCTTTTGTTTTATTTTGCTTCTCCAACCCCCTAAACACTTTTTATTCCTTTATTTTGTAACAACATCAGTATCTTAAATATACAAGGATGTTTTTATGAGAAGTATTCGAGCTACACTTACACACACCTCCGTCTAATGGTTAAAGAACATACTATTTCTGTGGATGGAAACTTTCTGCCTCATGAAACGATGATTGTTCAGTATTCTACTAACACCTTTCATGGTGGCCATTATGATGTCACTGTATTTTATATATGATATATATGGTAGTTATGTTTTCTATATGCTTCTGTATTTTATATTTAAAACATGCCTTTATGCTTTGCATGTTGTGCAAATGCGATAATTTCAAACGCGGAAGTGTGGACTACCGCCCCCTCAAGTGATGTGACTCGTTCATGAAATAAATGGAATGTATAAAGAATAAAATTAATGAACATATGTGACCTATATAACATATATATTATACTGGAATTATAATATATATCTCTCTCATTTATTTTTCATTCCATTAATATGAAAAAGAAATGAAAGTAGCGTTCATGCGTACGTACGGCCTACCGTCTCCATGAACGGTGCATTTCATTTATTTTTATCTGCAAATGTTATGGAATAGTATAAAATGAATATGGACTGAATATATGTGATATTTAAATCATTAATACTATTTTGGAGATGATTTACTTGTAACTAATCATTTTCAAACAAGTTCATTTTTGACTCATGTACCAAACATTGACAAAAACATTTGATATGAACTATCATAATTAACTAATTATTATAACATTATAATATGTGATATGAATTGAATATCAAACTTTAAATGAGTTCCTTAAGAAATTATAAGTTGACCAAAGGCTATTATTTAGGAATATAAAGAAACGAACAAGACAAGTCGGACATGAGGTAAGGGATCCGACCTCTCTCTTTCTTTTCAAGTACTGTCTTTTATGTCATTTCTTTTATGCTCCATGTTCTTATGTTGGAGGATTTTTTTTATATTCACAATAGTGTTATTTTTATTTTCATATGATGGTATACCCCCTCTTACTTTCATCAATTCATTTTAGGAATTTTTAAGTGGCACCGTTAGACTGCCGAGTTTTCGTAAGGGATTTTCCATCTCACTTTTATTCCTGTGAGATCTATGCTAAATTTTCCACTATTTTCTCTGAGTGGTATATTTACTGAAAATTATTTTATTATTTATGTAATATAATTTAATTTATGGGTATTTACATCTTCATTGTATGACTTTTCTTCCATGGGGTGTACGTTTCGAAATTTACCCAAATCGGTAAGGGAACCCTTCACCCTCCTCGTTTTAAAAGACTTATTTTTCTTAGGTCTTTTAATGTTATTATGGTGGGATATGTTCTCATATATCCTTATTAATTTAAATTTTTTGTTCAAGTGATGAGATATTCCTTTTTATCACTCATCATCTCATTTTATGAATTCTAATGTGACAGCGTTAGGCTGTCAAATTTCTGTAATTGAACTTCTTAACCCACTTTCAATTCTTTGGGTTAAACCTCTACTTCTTGATTTTATTATTCCAAGATTATGTGTGGAATATCTATGTTGTAATTTTCATAAACCATTGAGTGGATATATTATTTCTATACATAATCATCTCATTGATAAATTCTTATGTCATTTATACGAACTTGTATGGGAAATCATAACTCAATCTCATTTCATTGAGTTAAATATCTATGTCATTGGTTTTGCTTTTCCAAGAGTTTGTGTGAATGTCATCGGATTGTTTTAAACTTGATATCCACTTATATTGGGTTTATTTATACTCATCACCCATATTTATTTCATTTATTTATCCTTTCACTAATGACATGATCTTTGAATGGGATTACGTCTCAATTTCTCTTCCTTGAGACACTTCTTGATGATATGCACTTTTATTCTTTTAAAAGTTTATATTCAGCCCCTTTAAAATTCCATATCTATATTATGTCTATACTCAAGTCATTTAAAAGTTTTGAAAATAGTCTACATTCATGTGGCTTATAATATAAATGTTTAAAATGGGAAAAGACTATTTTATTAAAACATTGTTTTTAATGGTTTTAAATATTTAATCTTTTAAACATTTATCATCAATGTTCATGTTTTAAAAGTTGTTTTAAGGATTTATTTATATGTACATTAATGTTTGAAAACCTTTTCAAAAGTTTCTAAGTGGTATGGGACACTTTGATTCTAAAAACTCTTTTAAATGTCTTCTTTTAATATTGTCAAAGTATAAAGGGATTTTTATCTCATAGAGTTTTAATTATTTTATTAGATGTTTTCATTTATGATGAATCATGATGTGATCTCTTGTGATTTAAATGTGGAACTTTTATGTTTCTTTTATGCATGTTTTATGTATTATGATTATGTTATGGTTTTTGGGAAATGTTTATGAAATCGTGTGGTTCCATGATAAACTAAGGGCTGGTGAGCCTGAGATAGCTCTCCAATGCATTGGGAAATGTGAAGGAGTTAAACGCTAAGGTTTCTCCGAAGAGATTTAAGGAATATACTGTGATGGGTATTCCAAAAGTAACCATGAGGGTTACTCCCTACGTAATAATGTTATGAATGCCTCAAGTTACATTTATGTCTTATGATTTCTATTGAGTTATGCATAAATCTTAGGATTTCATGAGGTATGTTAAATTGCTTATGTTTTATGAGTAAAGTATGATTTCATTGATTCTTATGTATACATGGACTAATTTTTTCTTTCCATATTTTTTTTATATCCCTTACTGATCCTTTTATGCTCATCCCATGTTTTTTGGAATGTTTTACACATGACTTAAAGATGAATAGGGTCAAGGATGGGATCAAGGATAGACGAGCTATCTAAAATATGCAACTAGACATGTTTCTTTTAAGAGTTTCTGTTTTATAATGTAAACTGAGTAGAAGTGTCTAATTTGGTATCTTGTGAGTTCTAATAGTTATGTCCTAATTTTCTAAAACTCTAAACCTGAAAAGATCCTCAATGGGAATTGTGCCTTTAATTCAAGATTAAGTAATGTTTTATGGCTGGGTCCTTATAGTTGGTATCAGAGGTCGGTTTAGAGAACTTTAGAAATTATGAGTTTCCATTAAACATATGATTAGTCTTTGTGTTTATTATCTTAGTTAAATCCTTGTTTTATAACTTTTTTAGATCAAGGAAATGGATGGATGAGGATCTCAAACGACATTCTTATCTCTTACTAATGACTTGCTTGAAATAATTATTGCAAATTCATGTTCAGATGATTGTGAAACTTTTTCTAGCATACAACTCACTTGAAAGCAGATGTTTGAGATATCAAACACCTCAACTATACATCATTATCATCGTGTATCATGGGTTGTATTTAGACAAATCCTATTTTCAAAATATTCTCATATTTTCAGGAAAGGTAGATATTATCAAGGCATTTTAAAATATTTTACCTTATCACAAGATTTTGAAGCATATTATGATTTTAAAGAAGTTGATATAGAAGGATACCCTTGTGAAACCTATTTATATTTTCTTTTAAAATGTAGTCTCTCAGCACATACCTGTGGTATTTTAAAAGGACCATTAATTGAAAGTTTCAACTCAATTTCGTTCAGACTATTTAATAGAAATCATGTCTTATTAGATGTTTTGAAATTATATGTGCTGCATGATTATTTTAATAAAAAAAATTCCGGGAACACTCATATGAGCCATGTTTTATACGGTGTATTTGGATGGAGGAAGAAAATGATTTTGAAGGATATCTATGTCATTTTTGTGATGCATGGAACTTCTACCTATGTGAACAAGATGATGATGAAACCAAATGGACACCCTGATCAAGGTATGATGTTCATATTTTTTTGGGATTATTTTATTTTATCTTGTGATGGTGAAATAAGACTTAATGAATTAAGATGTTGAGATCATAATGAATTTGGATAAAAATGATAGCTATAAGGAAACCATGGAGGTCAAAACATGCTAGGGTTATTTTTGTGATTTATAAGAAGGACAACCAATAAGATGGGTGACAACCCGTCGTGTCCGGCAAGGCCACATGAATCGAAACCACAACCGAAGAGAGACAAGGGCGCATGGCCTAACAATAGACTATGTGAAGCCCTGGTTAGTATGACTTATACTTTTTAGTTAAATTATTTTATGGGTCAATAATAAGATGATTTTGGGAACTTATGTTTTATTAAATGGATATCCTTAACGTAGGAAAATGATTTGGTGACTGAGTAATAAAGTTTATTTTGGAAGATGTTCTCTCTTCCGTGGATACAATATATGCCTATAGAAAATAGAATACGTTGGGATTTCAATTGAGGAGTAAAGGTTGAATTTTATTTTGGAAGAATCTATGTTTTTATTGTGAACATATGACTTCTTGGTTTATTTATGAAAATGATTAACCTATCATGGAGAATATGGTATTAGGTTAATTACTTTTCAATATGAGACTTTAAGAGAAACTGATGTTATTTGGAGATAAATGCTAAGATTTAACTTTGAAGAATATGTGATAAAATCCTTCAAAGATTTGGGTTTCAATATTATATTTGATTACTTTGATGAATTTTATGGATAGATGTTTATTGATTGGTCTTTTTTGAACTTTGGATAATGTTTGACAAATTTTAGAGATTAAGAGTAGTATTTCTTTTTATAAAGGATTATCCTTTTGGGGATTATCTGATGTTGTACTAACCTTTTTTGTTTTGGTTTTGTTTTTGGTCTAAAGACATGGGAAGTAAATTGTTCTGTTTTATGGATTAGGTGATTCTCTAGAAGTTGATTATAGTTCTCTTAATGTGAAAAAAGTTATCTTAAACACTCGTCTTTTGGAGAAAATTTGAGTTTGTGTAAGAAATCTAGCAAAAGATGAAAGTCAACATGAAAAGTAAGTATGTTTCCTTATGTTTTAGTTAAGCACATAAATAAATTCCTCAATGAAAATTAATTTAAAAAAAATTGTTTGTTAATTTTTTCGACTGGGTAAATCAAATACCGTTTAACCCATCATAAGTTTGTGATTTTCTGGTGCTTAACATTCTCCTAAACATGTCTTCTATCACTCTCCCTCAGAACATGACCGTTTTTTTTCTTCCATATCCATGTTTTCCTACTTAGAATCCGAGTATGGGCTAACTTGGGTGACCCTTGTACATCACTTTCTTTCTTTTAAAGTGCTAGTTAAATTTACTCTTTTTCTGATGTGCAGCTTTCACTGAAGTTTCCAAGCCTAATTTTAAAATTGTGAGGATGCAATTCCCAAAAAGGGGGACGTATGTAACATCCCAGGTAAATAAAGAATATTACATTTTTATATTTATCAATATTTGTGAATAAAATGTTAATATTACTTTAATGGGAATCCTATGCTCGATGGTGTACCCAATACGCAACAACGAGTTTCTTTGAAATCTTACGTTGCACACTAATAATATAATAATATTATTTTAAATAGTTATTTCCTAGCCATTTTAAAGGCAATAATGCAAAGAACTAATAAAAAAATGATTAAATATGTTGTTAAATATTTATACATTTATCCAATAAATGTTAATGGCTTAAAATTCAAATGAATCCAATTTTAAGAATAAATACTCTAATATTTTTAAAAGATTGTTTTACCACCTTTTGATGGAGAACTTTTTTTAAATCCAACTTTTGACAATTTTATAAGCTCTATTTTTCAAAAAAAATCTTATTCTTTTGAATTGGGATATTGAAATTTACTTGGTATAAATTTTTGTTATTTTTCTGACAATGTTCATTTTTTAATCAATAGTGAAAAATACTTCATTTTACTTCAAAACTGCTTTTTCATCTAATTTAATTATATGGATAGATTATATTTTTAATTGGTTTTAAAGTGTAAATAGAATATATTTTTACCATTTAATCTAATGGTGGTCATTGTGATTAATTTCACTTTGAAATTTGACATAAACAATTGTCAAACTTTTGATAGCAATTGTTTCTAAAAACCCCGCTATTTGTTTTGACAATGGGAATTATTTTTAAATTAATTATTGCAATTTCTGTGTTTGGAAATTGGTGAAATGGATTCCATATTTTGAATCAGAATATCCAAATTATGTAATTAAGACACTTTTTTTGTCATTATGAATAGTAACGACGGTAATTATCTTTAATTATCGTGATTAATTAGTAATCAGGTGGTTAAGGGTAATAAAATAATATCATAATAATAACAAATGACCCCAACCTGGGTCCTAATGCTACTGGTTGTGTCATGTCCGACCATGGGATTCCTTGTGCCAAACTTTGGAACCCCATGGAATCACTTTTGGGTGATAGTGACACTTTATCATTTTATTTTTTAAAGAAAGGAGAATATCACAAAAGTATGTAACACCTAAGTAGAACAATTTTAATTTTGTCTACATAAATGATATCTTGTACTATAAATAGTCATTGGAAAGATAAAAAGATTTCCTACATCATATTAGTTTTTTTATAATTTTTAGACATTAAATAAATTAAATTCTTTTGGACACCAGGATGATGTAGTGATTACCTCCTTAATGAACGATTTAAATAAAATGAAAATATAATGTAAAATCTAAGACTTACACTTGTCAAAGACCTATTGGATGAGTATATTTCCAACCCTTATCACCTTACCCTAGAATTATATCAATTTGGGACCTTTAAAATATGAAACTCATTTTAATATAAAGTAACATTTCTAGACATTCCGAGAGTGCCCCTCCTCCCTCTTATAAAAGGCCCCCACCACTACCTCCATACCCACACCTCTCAAGCCATTGGCTCATCCAACTCTGTTCATTTAATCTCTCCACATCCCTCTCTTTATCCTATAAGCCTTACCTTAGGCAGAACGCTCTTCAAGAAACCCTTTTGGATCAAGCCAAGATGAGTTACCTGATTTAAAGGTAAAGTCTTCTCTAATGTTATTTTGTTTTATTTTGCTTCTCCAACCCCATAAACTCTTTTTATTCCTTTATTTTGTAAAAAAACCAGTATCTTTAATATACTAGGATGTTTTTATGAGTATTATTATAGGTATACTTACACACACCTACATCTAATGGTTAAAGAACATACTGTTTTTGTCGATGGTGAATTTCTGCCTCACGAAATGATGATTGTTCAATCTTCTTTTAACACCTTTCATGGTGTCCATTATTATGTCACTGTATTTTATATAGGATATATATGGTATTTATTTTTTCTATATTCTTGTTTATTTTATATTTAAAACATCCCTTTATGCTTTGCATGTTGTGCAAATGTGATAATTTTATACGAGGAAGTGTGGACTACCGCCCCCTCAAGTGATGTGACTCGTTTATGCAATACATGGAATGTATAAATAATAACATTAATGAACATATGTGACATACATAAAATCTATATTATACTGGAATTATAATATATATATATATCTCATTTATTTTTAATTCCATTAATATGACAAAGAAATGAAAGTAGCGTCCATGCGTACGTATGACCTACCGTCTCCATGAACTGTGCATTTCATTACATTTTATCTCCAAATGTTATGGAATTGTATAAAATGAAAATTTACTAGATATATATGACATGTAAATAATTAATACTATTTTTAGAGATGATTTACTTGTAACTACATGTAAAATCATTTTCAAACAGGTTCCTTTTTTACTCATGTACCAAACATCGACAAAAACATCTGATATGAACTCTCATAATTAACTAATTATTATAACATTATAATATCTGATATGAATTTAATAATAAACTTTAAATGACTTCCTTAAGAAATTATAAGTTGACCAAAGGTTATTATTCAGGAATATAAAGAAACGAAAAGGACAAGTTGGACTTGAGGTAAGGGATCTGACCACTCTCTTTCTTTTCAAGTACTCTCTTTTATGTCATTTATTTTATGCTCCATGTTCTTATGTTGGAGGACGTTCTTTTTTATTCACCATACTGTAATTTTTATTTTCATATGATGAGATACCCCCTATTACTATCATCAATTCATTTTAAGAATTTTTAAGTGGCGACGTTAGACTACCGAGTTTTCGTAAGGGATTTTCCATCTCACTTTTATTCCTATGAGATCTATGCTACATTTTCTACTATTTACTTTGAGTGGTATATGTACTTCCAATTATTCTACTATTTATGTAATATAATTTAATTTATGGGTATTTACATCTTCATTTTATGACGCTTCTTCCATGGGTTGTACGTTTACAAAGTTACCAAAATCGGTAAGGGAACCTTTCACCCTCTTCATTATAAAAGACTTTTTTTGGTCTTTTAATCTTATTATGATGGGATATGTTCTTATATATCCTTATTAATTTAAATGTTATGTACAAGTGATGATATACCCATTTTTATCTCTCATCATCTCATTTTATGAATTCTAAAGTGACGATGTTAGGCTGTCAAATTTCTGTAATTGAACTTCTTAACCTACTTTCAATTCTTTGGGTTAAACCTCTACTTCTTGATTTTATTATGCCAAGATTATGTGTGGAATATATAAATTGTAATTTCCATAATCCTTTTTGTGTATATACTATTTCTACACATAATCATGTCATTGAAAAATTCTTACGTCATTTATACGAACTTGTATTGGAAATCATAACTCAATCTCATTTCATTGAGTTAAATATCTATGTCATTGGTTCTGTTTTTACAAGAGTATGTGTGAATGAACTATGATTGTTTTACACTTGATATCCACTTATATTGGGTGTATTTATACTTTTCACACATAATTATTTCATTGATTTATCCTTGCACTAATCACATGATCTTTGAATGAAATTATGTCTCAATTTCTCTTCTTTGAGACACTTCTTCATGATATGCACTTTTATTCTTTTTAAAGTGTATATACAGCCCCTTTGACATTCCATATCCATATTATGTCTATACTAAAGTCATTTAAAAGTTTTGAAAATGGTATAATTTCATGTGTCTTATAATTTAAATGTTCAAAATGGAAAAAGACTCTTTTTTTAAAACCATGTTTTAAATAGTTTTAAATATTTATTCTTTTGAACATTTATCATCCATGTCCATGTCTTAAAAATTGTTTTAATGATTTATTTATATGTATATGAATTTTTGAAAACCTTTTCAAAAGTTTCTAAGTGGTATACTTTTATTCTAAAATCTCTTTTAAATGTCTTCTTTTAAAATTTTCAAAATATAAAGTGATTTTTATCTCATAAAGTTTTAATGATTTTATTAGTTGTTTTTATTTGTGATAATATCATGATTTGATCTCTTGTGATTTAAATGTGAAAATTTTTTGTTTCTTTTATGCATGTTTTAAGTGTTATGATTATGTTATAGTTCTTGGGAAATGTGTATGTAATCGGGTGGTTCTGTGATAAACTAAGGGCGGGTGAGCCCGAGATAGCTCTCTAATGCATTGGGTAATGCGAAGAAGTTAAATGCTAAGGTTTCTCAGAAGAGATTTAGGGAATATACTGTGATGGGTATTCCAAACGTAACCATGAGGGATAAACCCTACATAATAATGTTATAAATGCCTCATGTTACCTTTATGTATCATGATTCCTATGGAGTTATGCATAAATATTATGATTTCATGAGGTATGTTAAATTGCTTCTGTTTTATGAGTAAAGTATGATTTCATTGATTCTTATGTATACATGGGATAATGTTTTCTTTCCATATTTTTTTATATCCCTTACTTAGCTTTTTATACTCATACCATGTTTTTTGAAATGTTTTCCATTGGACTTAAAGATGAACAGGGTCAAGGATGAGATCAAGGAAAGACAAGCTATCTAAAATATGGAACTGGACATGTTTCTTTTAAGAGTTTTTGTTTTATGATGGAAACTGAGAAGAAGTGTCTACTTTGTTATCTTGTGAGATGTAATAGTTATGTCCTAATTCTCTAAAACTCTAAACCTAGAAAGATCATCAATGCGAATTATTCCTTTAATTAAAGATTAAGTAATGTTTTAAGGTTGGGTCCTTATAATGAATCTTATACATGTCCATGAAATCATATGGAATATATCAAATTTTGGATATTTCATACCTCCTGGATATGTGGAGGGAAATAGAGTATATAAAAATAAAGGAATTGGAACGAGAACACATGAAAAAGGAAGAGGATTCTTACCTCTTGATCACTTCTCGTTGAGATCCTCCCTAAAGCCTTTGGTTTTGGACATTTTTTGAGACCAGCATCTCTAGGATGTGGGGAAGATCTTATTGGAGGATAATTTGTATAACATAGACATTTCTCAAGGCTTGAGATGTTTGAGAGGAAGATAGGAATGAGGGTGGTATTTATAGTGGAGTATATGAGTGATTTACAATTATTTTAATCATTATTTTAATATTTTTTCACCAGACTATTAATAGTCTTGATTCATGTGAACCAAATTAGTAAAGCATTCGTGTGAGTTTTAAACAAGTGGTCTTACATCAGCCTTGAATCATCTATTATACAGTAAAACAAGTATTTAGCATTTATCGTAAATTATCGTATTTTACTATTCATTAAAAATTCTAGAATTTTAGAAAACTCCAAAAAATTCAGTCAAACCATTTGTCAACATGTATAATTAAAAAATGAACTCCATTTTTAGAAATCAATTTTCGAAATATTATTAGTTTAATTCTTACATAAAATCACAATTTATTCAAAAATAACAATTTTAAATCTATAACTCATTTTTTAATACCATGAGAAGTTAATCAAGTTTTCATTATCTTAAACCCTTATGAAAATAAAATAATAATACAATTTTCTATTCATTAGGGTGATATTACTATTCATATTACTATTCATAAGGGTATGTAACTATTCACCAAAAATCAATTTAGTTCTATTAGACTCTGAATAACATACCGATCACAATGGTATGTGACCGTTAATAGAAATTCCAAACATAGAAGTGGGAAAAACGTGTTTAAAGGAAAGTTATAAGTATCTAATTAAAACAAAGTTTCATGAATTTAAATTCATTTTCTAAAACCTTGCGGTGTTAAATCCATGGGGTTCGCTAGTTCTTTTTGCCAAGAAGGAGAAAAATACCTTTAGAATATGCATGGATTATCATCGACCAAACAAGACTACGATGAAGAATCGATATAAGTTACCTCATATAGACGACCTCTTCAACTAGCTCCAAGGAGCTACTATTTTCTCCATGGTAGTTCTATGTTCAGGATATCACCTGGTTCATGTGTGACACGCTGACATAACACATATGGTGTTCTGAAGTAGGTATGACTTGTACGAGTATCTTGTTATTCCATTCGTCCTAAAAAATGTGTCGTTTGTCTTCTTGGATCCAATGAATTGGGTTTTTCATATATACCTTGATTCCCTTATGGTGGTTTTCATTAATGAAATATTTGTGGATTTGTGTTCCATAAACGACCATGAAACCCATCTTGAGATCATTTTGAATACACTGAGTTATAAGCAGCTATATGAAAAGCGCAACAAATTCCACTTATGGATTGATAAGGTTCACTTCTTAGGTCATATAATATTTGAGGCAAGCATATCATTTGACCCAGAAAAGGTGATT
Source organism: Viscum album (assembly GCA_963277665.1). Lineage (NCBI taxonomy): Eukaryota > Viridiplantae > Streptophyta > Magnoliopsida > Santalales > Viscaceae > Viscum > Viscum album. The sequence continues at coordinate 731,531,984 of OY728166.1, forward strand.
TTCATAGTTTCATGGGATCATCCGATTAATTTTTTCTACATACGTAGCTTCTTGGGGATAGCAAGCTATTACAAGAATTTCATCCTGGATTTCTTTTGCGTAGAAGTTCCTCTTAGAACCATGTCTAATAAGGGAGTACAGTTTGTCTGGTTAGAATATTGGGAAAAATATTTTCAGGAGTTAAAGGGAAGACTCAACTCAGCATCGTTCCTAATTCTTCCCAAGCTAGGGAGATGAAAAACTATTTACTATGATGCATCAGGAATCGAAATGGGTGCACTTTTGATGTAGGGTGATTGAGTTTTGGAATATGGATCTCTCTAACTAAGACATCATGAGAAGAAATATATTACACAAGACCTTTAGTTAGCATTTGTGGTTCATGATTTACACTTTCAAGGACACTAATTGTTGGGTGAGAGGTTCATTTTTTACATGGATCATAAAAGTGTGAAATATATCTCCACACAATAAGACATTAATTTAAGGCAATGCAGGTGGATTGAATACCTAAAGTCATTCAATTTTTATCTTTCTTATACACCTAGTAAGGGAAATGTCATGGATGATGCTTTGAGCCATAGGACACTGACACAAGCCTTCTAGGTAGCTAGTAGTGAGTGATAGATGATGAATTTGTTTTCAAAGATGCATCTAGAGGTTCAGGAATAGCATGGGAAACCAGTGAAAATAGCTCTTGTAGTGACATCCTCCCTTTTGGAGTGAGTCGGTATGCGATAGTTATCTGATCTAGAGGGGATCTTTGTGAGGGAACGTTTTATAGGGTATAACCCTCCTTCTAGAAGGGTTTTTTATCGTAGTTAAACTCAACTTTACCATGGTTGTGTATGGATACCTTCTTGTATACAAGAATAACTGATAAAAGAATTGCATACCTAAATTTGGGTAGTTCATCATGGACTTACCTAGATGTATATAGAAATGTTTCTTCGGTACAAGAGGGAGATTATGAAACAACAGATAGTAATATTCATCACTCACTTATCCACCAATCAGTAGGTGAATGAAGGGAACCAATGACCTACTAGACTTCTGTAGCCTCTATCCATTCTTGAGTGGAAATGGAATGACATAACCAGATATTTTATTATAGGCTTGCAAAGATCTCCTTGAGCCAGTGATGTAGTATGGGTGATTGTCAATAGGTTGACCAAATTTGTTCACTACCTACCTATCTAGGAGGCCTTCTCTATGGATGTGTTGGGAAGACTGTATATCTGGGAGATCGTGTAACATCATGTTGCACCTTCTTCTATTTTCTCAGAGAGATACACCAACTTTGCTTCACAATTCTAGAAAGGGTTCTAGAATACCCTAGGTTGAGAGGATCTCTTGAGTACTACATATCACCCTCACACTGATGGGCAGCCCAAGCATACCATATGAGTGTTAGGTGATATGTTAAGGGAATTTTTACTTGGTTTTAGAGGTTCTAAGGAGAAACATAATCTTATTTTTGAGTTTACTGATAATAAAAACTTTTAGGTTACAATTCAAATGGATTCATATGAGGCCCTCTATGGTAGATCATATCATTCACCATTATTCTTGATTGAAGTAGGTGAGGCAGCTCTGTTTGGTCCTCACCTCATTCTAGAGATGTCTGAAATAGTTCCGTTGATTCAAAATTATAGGGCTGTAACTCAGTTTAGATAGAAATCTTATACTAATTTTCACTATATATCTCTTGATTTTTAGGTGGGACATTATGTCTTTCTTATGTATTTAATAAATAATGGGTCACTGGTGGATCCAGAGATAAAGGAAGTTATAACAGAGATATGTCATATCGTTTGAGATAGTGAAGAGATTTTATATGGTAGAATATCAGTCACTATTACCTCAAAGGTACCGTGTCTGGTATGATTTCATCCATATATCTGTGCTTCTACAGTATCATCAAGACCTTTCTCATTCATTTGATCCTGATGACATTTATCTTGTAGAAGATGCAAGCTTTGAGAATCATCTGACATGTATTGTCGATCGTAACATGATGGTTCTCTGAGGGAGGTCAGTTACTCTATTTTGGGGGATATGGAAACACAAACATGTTCCACATAAGAACTAGGAGTGGGAGACCGATGTGTATGCTCAATGGTCAAAGATTTTCTCAGATGACGTTTCACTACCCTTGGAAGGGAAACTCATCAATGAGTTTTCTTGAATTGGGGAGGTTGTAATATCTCATCCTTAATCAAGGTACCAACTATTAAAATTTTTCATATAAATCCTTAAAACAACCCAGGGAGTGCGCCCATGCACCCCGTTGGGGGTCGTAGGAAAATATTAAAGTTATTTAAATAATTTCCCACCATTTGTGAAAAATGTTACACAGTTCCCTAGTGCAGTATTGCGGTTAAAAATAATTAAAAGAAATTAAAAAATACTATGAATAAATTTAAAAATGTAATTAGAAGAAAGAAAAAAGAGATAAAAATAATTTTTAAAATAAAATAAGTTGGTTTAAAAAAATTAAAAATAATTAAAATGGGAATTATCCCATTTTTATTATTTTATTTCCTTTTCTTTTCTATCCCTTTTATTTTAATTTTTTTTATTTTTTTCCATTATATATTTTTATTTATTTTATTATTATTTTCTTGTATTTTTTTATTTCCTTTCTTTCCTTTCTTTTCTTTTATTTCTTTATCTCCTCCCTCACCCTTGGTCTGTCCCCCCTATAGACCCCCTTACATTGTGGTGTGCCTCCTCCTACTCCACTCTTCATTTAGAGGCCTATTAAAACTCTGTTTTCTTCACCTTCAGGTGTGCAGTAAAGCTCTTTTTAATTCTAACCTTACTCACCAAAAATCATAGGATCTCATCCACAGTCCATCGCATAATCTGCCATGGAAGGTTTTTACCCAAAATTAGGGTTTTTCTAAAATCATCTGATTACTTTCATTTTAGGTCAAAGAAAATATTATCACAAAGATTAAGATCCTCTACAGTTATGAGGTAAGGCATATACTCTCTTACCCCTCATTTTATTATCTCTCATAGATTTCATGTTATTCTAATCAACGGTGCCAACCGGTGAATTTTTGTTTCACCTTTTATAATTTAAGTAAATTTCTTGAAATGAATATTAAACCCTTTTTTAGATAAACTAGCCTTTTAAAATTTTTTGAAGATCATTAGATACCCATTTGGGTGTTCCGAGGCACTTGGTCTAATTTTTATTAGCCCCAAATAATTAATTTATTAACTACATGTGTTTCACGAACACTCTTTGTTTTAGTTTTAAATCTAATACATTATTTAGGATAAATTAAAACATGATTTTTGGATTTTTTGGTTGTTTAGACTTTATTATTTCCTTGTTTAAAAGTCTTATAATTCTATGAAATTATAAAATGGAAAAGTTCATATTTCTGCTTTTGCTAAAAAAATCACTTTGACATTTTCGATTTAATGATTAGAATGTATGTGGATATTTGTTGCATAAATTGTTTTGTTGAAATTATAAATGGATACTCTATGTTATTTTCTTCTTTGAAATCTCATTAAATTCCGGGTGGTGAGACAACATGGGATCCGTATTATGGACCACACAAGGAATATCTGTTCCAGATTGGATACTACAATACGCACTGGGGAGGAGATGTCTGAGGCTTTTACAGAAAAGGTTTTTCCCAGGTTTTATATATACTGATGTGTGATACCAGTTCCTTAAGGGAAAATAAAGTATAAACCCATTGGGAAAGTGGATATTCCATGGCTCGGGTGATATTCGACCCTTGATGTGTGATACATATGATGAAATCATGATAAAGCCATGCCTCGAGTGATACCCGGTCTTTCAGAAGATTGTCTTGGATGGTCTTGGTGGTATTACATAAATTGAATGATGTACAGTAGCGATACCTTCTGGACAATCATGGACTCCAACTATAAGTATTAATATAAAAATAATGATGATGTGCACAAGTTTTAATTTGATTTAGATTTGGGACACTTGTGAATTGGGATAATTTTATGTTCCTTGAGGCACACTTTGTTGACACATAAATTTGATCCAAGATACAGCACAAGCCAGGGGGTTTGTTTTGTTTTTTCCTACATTCTTTTTTTCTATACATTTAATCTATATTTACATCAAGATTATTATAGGTACATTATTCAGGTTCCTAGTTTAGGATGAAGTAGGTGGTATGGATGTGTGTTGTTGAGAACCTGGACCAAGTTATACTTATTTTATTTTATTTTTATTTAATTTCTTTCATTTATTATATATTGGAACACTGTATTTGTTAACATCATGAAATTGAAATGTTTAGACACAGTGGGTGTCAGTATATAAGGATTTAACCTCCCTTTCTTCTCATGAAGCACTTGGTACCTGAGTAGAATTTATACCCACATGTATGGATAAAGGGAAGCATGCTTCTTCTGATGCTTGAGTGTCGCTTACTGCTTCGGATGGGGATTTGGGGAAGCGGGCCAATACATTTCACGAGGTGTTATTCTTGCAATTTTTTTATTTTCATTTATAGTTTGATATAATTGTTATATTATTTATTTTCATACTTTTGTTTTAGTATAGACATCATAGCATGACATTATTGTGTAGCTAGTTTGATTTATCGGCTTCTATAATTTTTATTTATTTAGTTGGTATTATTTAATTGCTTCTACTGTATTTTGATTATTTATATTCTTCAACTACTTGATATTAATTTTTTTTCTATTTTATATTACCTTTTACCTAAGAAGGAATAGAATCCCATGAGTACACATTAAAAATTCCCTTGCTATTAGTCAGTAGCTTTTGGTGTTTGAGGAGTGCACTTGAGGTCATGTGGCAAAACCGGCTAGGAGCACCATTCTAGTGGCTCTCAGGACGGGGATATTTTAGGTGACCCCTTTTGTTCTTATTGAAATTTATGCCCTATCTTGTATTCATTTATAGCTAAAAATGGAATGTTTTTCTTGTTTAATTTTCGACTTTCATTGTAGATTATGCTTCACAATTGTATTATATTGATTATGATTCTACCATGGGAGGGTTTCTAGTCCAATGTCTATCATTATTTACATTATGTTGTGTGTTATAAAATAACATGGAATAATACTATATCATCAACATAGGGTATATCCTCCCCACTATTTCTCTTTTATAACCTCACTTCTACTTCGCAGCCTTTAGCTTTAGGGGAGGCGTGCCTAAGGTCCGTGTAACTTATCCCAAAATCATTATTTGGGTGGCTAATCAGGCCAGGGAGCTACATGAACCCCAAATCAGAATTTTAATTCATTATTATATGGTTTGTGTCATGTTTTTGTTACTATTTTTTAGTATTAATTGTGTTAATTTAAAGTATATGCGGAATCTATGGTGTCTTGAGAAGTTCTTTCATGTAGAATGCATTCAAGGTAGGTGGTCTACAAATTTTCTATAAGTCATAACTTTTTTTGTTCATGTATTTTGTGGTCACACTATATTATTGTGTTTTCAGCCTAAAATTAAAAAATATAATTTTAAATAATTCACATTATTCTATTAGGTAACCCCTTAATTCATTTATTAAACCTAATTGTATGGAAACCAAAGGGGATTCCTAGGAATATATTTCCCTTCAAGGATTATGATATAAATGTGAGCAACTAGAATGGTTTAGAAAAAATTATAAATGAAAAATGATAATTCCTGAAAAAAATGTGAATTTTAATGATTCAAAGGGTAAATGACGATTTCATAATGATGGTAAATCTTATTTGAGTTTAAATAAAAAAAATGAGTCAGTGTTACCATTAGGTATCTCTTTTATGGAAAATTGATTTTAATAAAACACCAAGAGAATAGAAAGATTGTGAATAATATAATGTTTTGGCCTTAGGAAATTCTTTTGAGGTTAGTATTCCCTTGGGTAATGTTTAGGGTTCTAGAGGTGTATTTTCCACATGGTGTGATCAATTGTTCTAGGGTGGGAAAATTTCCCTGTGTGTGATCATTTTTTCCAGGATAGGAATATTTCCTCGGGTGTGACTATTGTTATGATATGAGTACATTTAGACTAGTATTAATATATTTCCACGATTAGTATATTTTCACAAGTGTTACTTGTAATCAAAGATATGGGTATATTTCTTGGGTGTGATGCCTTTTTTTATAGGATTCAATATTGGTCGATGTAGGTATAGTTAGTCTTTGGTGTCATCATGGAACATAGGGATCATCGATCTTATTTAGTTACATTCGAGTCTAGTTATACTTATATATATGTATATATATATATCACTTCTAAATGAAATTAATTGGACTTGATTTTTTTTCATTTCATTACTATTGGACTACTGAGTTGTACTCAAACCCTGACCAGGTCATCAATTGTTACCTGATAAGACTTCATGACTCGAGGAAATGACAATGGAAATCTTCCAATAACTAATGAATAACTTGGTCTACTAGATTTTAACATGATAAATCTTGTTTTCTTTGAGTACTCTTCTAGTTTTATCAATTTTTTTATTAGGGTAATTGTGGTTTGATTTTTTCATGTGCGACTACATTCCATGAATATAAATCATTTGAAATTGTATAGGTTGTGATAATTTATTGGCACTTTATTGGATGTTTGATTTCTATATATTTTGGATTCAAATTTCTTTACCTTTATTTTTACTATTATTCCTGTATAATATGAAAATTTAATCATCCCACCGTACCGCCTTAGACCAATCCATCTAGTTAGAAATGTTTAGCATACGGGGACTCATTCCTAAGGTCACATTATGATCACCACTCAAAACACAAATTAGTGGAGGTATACCATGGCATGTTACAATGTGGAATAATAGTTATTTATTTTTCCTAACTAGTGATATGTCCCAATTTGTGATGTTCTTAGGTGGTGAATTGTATAAAATAGAAGGGGTTTATGTATGTTATTTCCTTTCATTAAACTATAATATCTCAAACCATTTTCATGATATATTTTGAGGTGTATTTTTTGTAGAATAATTCCTCCACAATGAATTCATATGGAGCACCAATAGATTTATGATGTGGATTATCGTACAGTTATTATACCAAAACCTCTAGTAGTACTATGGAAAATGTTGTATGATCAGCTCCGAGAAATCTTGATGAGAGTGGTGAAGGATATGGAGAGAGAGGATCATCAACCTGTAGTGATGATGTGTGAGCTAACTATGTATTTTTAGCCACAACACCTACAATTCTTACAAGGAATGGTGGTCATCAAATAACTAAGTATTGGATTGAGTCCATCAGGATGATTTTTATCACAATGAGACACCTTAATATAGGAAGGTGAACTTGGTTGTTTACATGCTAAGAGGATCAACAATGTATTGGTGGTATTCTCTATTCCTGAAAAAAAACATGGAGGACTGAGTTAAAAAAAATTCACGACCCATTTCTTTGACCACAATTTCTAGAGCCCCCAAAAGCTAACAATGCCTCATAATTCATGAATCATACAGTGGGTGATTATGTATCCCATGGAATATGTAGATCATTTTATTGATATTTGAAATTTTTATCATATTCTAGTTGGTAATTATTTGTCTATGGAAATTTTTTTTGATGATAACCAATAGTATGGGATTCAAGTTCTTGTAATGATCTAACATTGTACCTCTTTTGTGAGGTTTTGAATCAGTTTCATATGTTAGAATGAAACCTAAATGATAGAAAAGGCTCAAGGTAGTAAAGTTACATTGATGGATTTAGTAGTGGATGTTTTGGAAGTATGAAGCATCATTGAAAATAAGCATTCTAGGATGGTGGTTTTAGAAATCAGAGCAACATCTTCCTTCCTTCATCAAAGGGTGAATGGGTTATTGAGTGTTATCAATGCATTGGATTAATCCATACTAAACATCAATACCATCGACTACCTATCGAGTATTGGTTTTATAGATAGATTGGGAACATCCACTGGTTTTAAGGAATGATCAGGGGGGTTTTAGTGGTGGAGCCTTAAGTATAGTATATGGGTCAAGAGAAGTATCAACAAAACCATAATATATGGGTAATTGGAGTTCAGTCATCCATTTTCATAATGATATGAGACACATTTATCACAGACATAGATAGTCCTAATTTAATATCAGTGTTGTATATGGGAATCATATGGAAGAACAAGGTCATGGTTTAGGCTAGCTTCATACATTATATCATACTACTATTGTCCTGAAAAAAGATCCATCTATGGTTTGTGGTATGATCTTATTAGATTTTACCATGGAATGTTCAATATTTGATATAGAATCCCCAATTTCCATTATATATTCTCATTTCATGGATATACTAATTTTGGTTGTAATATAAATATACATGTGGGGTGATTTTAATTAACACGTCATTGGGATTGAGATCGTAGGTCATTTTTTGTTTTAAAGAATGTTAAATGGGCACTAGGAGTTGTTAGTTTTATGGGACATCATTGTGTGAGAAATGATTGGTTTTGATTTGATCCTTGGTATGGATTGTTTAGTGTTAAAACATCCTCATATCAACTACTACCATTGATGATTGTTTATCACATCTTAAAAGAAATGTGACTATTTTCATGTAGGATAATTGAAATTTTAGGTAGGTTATGTAGGACCTTTCCATAAGAAACTAAAATGGGTAAGAACCTAGGTTTCTACTTTAATAATTTATTATGGGTATACTCCATCAAATATTTTTTCTTCTATGGTGGGGTAGTTCTGTAATGTTTTTATCAATGTGTTTTTTGTGTTTCCATCGATGAGAGTGGTTGAGTTCACTGTAGAACTCATTCCAAGAACTCTTCCCATTTCTATTCTACCTTTTCATATAGTTCTAGTAAAGCATCATGAGATTAATATTCAACTATAGAACATAGAGGCATAAGAGTTCATATAACTAACCATGTCCCATTAGGGATCTCCCATCCAATTCTCCAAGAAGATAAATAGATCCTTGTAGATGTATTTTAATTACGAGATGATGGATCAGATGGTAGTTAAAAACTAATACACTCTCCCATGTATTGAAAACCAATTCGATCAATCCAGAGGTGAGTGAGTATTATCAAAAAATGATCTGAGGTTGGGTTATCACCAGCTAGGGGTGATACCATCGGATATTCCATATACAACATTTAGAGGTTTGTTTTTGTTTTATGAGTACCTAATGATAATGTTAAGGGTTATGAACACATTATATGTATTTGTGGCTCTAATTACTATATACTTTCACTAATATTAATACTTTTTTGTGGTTATATTTTTAGATGACATTATATTATACTATAGGATAAAAGGGGCCCACTACAAAGCTAAATATAATTTTGATTACACTTTTGGAAAAATCCTCTATTCCATGATATCTGGATTATAATTTTGTAATTATGTTGTATACTTTTTGGGATATATTATTTATGGGGCTGGTATAAGTTTGTACCTTGAGAAGATTTAGGAATATGTTTCTTGGGATAAAACAAAGAACATATTTGACATGCGTATATTTTTGGGTTTAGTAGATTATTAAAATAATTTTATCCAGGAATTTTCTTGTTTGGAATCACTAATGAAAGGATTGAACAAAAATTGAGATAATTGTGTCCATTCTGATGATTATGAGGACTATTTACTAATTTTAAAGAAAGGCTTAAAATAGTTATTCTTGACCCTCCTTGAGGTGGGTATGGAATATGAAATTTATTTTTCATCAAATGGAGGGTGTGATATGATCATTCTTGACATAGGGAGTTCTTGTTATTTCTTATAGTTCTCGGAATATGAGACATCATGTGTTCATCTATTGAACCCATGACCTGTAGCTAGTAATCATAGTTTATACCTCGTGATGTTGGAGGCCCTTCTTATTAGGGGTGGAATTTATTGTTTATATTGACCACCAAATAAAAAAAAATTCTTCCTATGGGACATAAACCTTCGACCGTCATGGTGAGTTGAGTAACTTTAATTTGTTTATTCTGATTTTGATTATTCCCCTAGAAAGAAAAATATTATTACAGATGTGTTGAATCTGAATTAATAATATCAAATATTTCAAGAGTCCAATAGTGAATTAATGTTAATGGATCTTTTTATTGAGATAGATTTGAATGTTTTGTTAGATCCAAGGTCAAGTGACCCATACACCCTCATCTATTAATCATTTACTACATATAATGATAAAGAGGATATAACTATCTAACCATGAATATATCACCTTGATAGATAGTATATATGTTGGGGATCTACTACCAGGATTGACCATGGATGTTTATGAGATTCTATATATTCACAGTAATTTTAAATTTTATAAGTACATGTGTGAAGAGCTGAGGTGTTTGGGTTAAATAATATATACCACGACATGCCTCAATGGTATTTTTTTAAGGAATGGAGAAGTATCTCATAGATAAATGATGATCACTTGTTGACCAGTGGCATTTTTCATCCATTGGTCTATCTCAGGTGGAAGTGAGACAATGTTACTGTGGATATTTAATAGGGTCTATGGGGATTATATGGGGTGGCAATATAGCTTGGCTAATAGTAGATCATTGAATGAAGGTGGATCAATTAAATCCAATCAAAGAGAAATTTTTAGTGGATGAGCTATGAAATATTTATGTTCAGGAAATAGTATTCTTTCATAGGGTCCCTCATAACATTATTTCATATCATGATGACTGTTTCAAATAACCCTTCTGGAAAGGGTTGTAGAAATCATTATGTTCATAAATTCTTTTTATCACTATATATCATCCCTGGACTAATTAAAAGTTTAGGTGGACTATTTATATTTTGGAGGATATGCTGACAGAGAGTGTCTTATATTTTGTGAGTTCTTGGGATAACCACTTGGACTCAAAATAATTCACCAACAACCCTAGATTCGATGATTTTATAAAGATATGGACTTATGAGGATTTTTATGGTAGATTTTGTCCCTCCCCTCTATAAATTTTAGATTTGGGTGAGTTATATTACATTGGGCCTCATCTCATATTAGGGACTGTTAAGCACATGTAGTTAATCTAGAAGCAGTTGGATGTTGCTCAGATAAAAAAAAGATCTTATGTGGACTGGTGACATTGGCCTCTTGAGTTTAAGGTTAGTGGGTGGGTATTATTTTTCTTTTAATCATTAATTGGGCATCATTGGATTCATAGGTGGGGAATGTATGCACATAGGAGTATGGGGTAATGAGAGATAGTAGAAATAATCATTATAGTGGGGTATCATTGATTTTTTCATTGAATTTTAGTTGTATTACTGATTTTTTTAATGTATAAAAATTGATGGGGTACTATCTAAATGCATATAATGTAATGAAATCAATGATATTTAGGTTTAAGCCTATGTGTCTTTCAAAGGGTGTTTTGTTTCTATTGTGGATTGGTGAGTGAAGTATCTTCATAGAATGATAGTTCCACTACTATGAGTGTGGTGGTAGTGTAGTAGAAAATAGGAGGATAAAATGGAATGGGAATTAAACATGCAGTCTCACTTACTATAGTTTTTCACTAATGATTTGTGGTAATGTTTTAGAATGTAGCTATATAATGGGATACTATAAGGTGGTTATGATTTAGAACGTAGTTCTTCCTTCTATGTTTAATCTTGGGGATGATATTCTCTATTGTGTAGAGGTTGTAAATCCCAACTTTTGTGGACTTATATTCCAAATTAAACTCCACCCATAGTGTGTACCTTTTCACTTTTTAATATGTGATGGATGTGGTTATGGGTGTTGGGAAGACTCTGAGAGAAAGCGGGTGGTCGGAGGCCTTGAGATATTAAATTTTTAAGTTAAAATTTGGGTTTTATAATTCTTCAATATTTAGTGATAAGTGTAATACAAATCAAGAGATAGGGTAGAGGTTGTCACATAGTATTTCAAACTATGTGGGTTTTTATAGGAAAACCTGTAGTCCTAAGATTTTTTGTGCAGGGGAATTTTTCATGGAAAACACATGGTTTGAAAACCCTTGTGGAAAACTATATTCCCATGGGTTTTGTCCAGTAACACTAAAATGGATGGGACATGGTCCGCCAAACCACGCAGTATAACCTAGTGATGTGATTAAATTAAAAAACATATTTTTAACATGAAACCAACCCAAAGACCATCACTTTCCATCCCCTTTCCAAGTCTCTCAAATTATATATCTCCCCTGGGATATTTTGGTGATTACTTGCCTTTTTAAGGATGATCTCTCTAAATTGATGAAGTATTGACACTATTGATCAAAATTAAAAAAATTGATTCTATTGATTCAATATTATTTTATTGTTTTATCATTAGTGAAAACCTATGTTGGGTCTACAATGCCTAGATATATGGTTTGATAAATGTTTTGATAATTCATATTTGTGATTTTTTAAAGGATGGGAAAAGATATCTTGAAACTGTGAGGTCATGAGTCGATCCTTCATGTCAAATAGGTTAAAGATGGTGGTCTGTAAATTTCCTATAATTCTTACCGATTTTTTAGTCCATGTGTAGTGCGATTGTGCTAGATTATCATCTTTTTGACCAATAATTAAATTATAAAATATTAAAACATATATCTTACACTATAAAATGACCACATGGGTCATATATGAACCCTAATTTGTAGGAATCCTATAGGGATTTATTAAAATGGCTTTATACTCGCAAATAAAAGATACAAAAGTGATGAAAGAGAGTTATTTATCATGAATTATAAAGGGAAAATATTTATTCATAAAAAGTATTGAATGGTTATGATTGAAAGGGTATACGATGATGTCAAACAGTGATAAATAGTGTATCATTTTATATGTAAAAAGGGGGATTTTGATTCCATCAAGTATATCTTTTTTAGAAACAATAATTTTTTTTATTAAATCTTAAGAGTATAGTGAGATGGTGATTGATTAAATGTGTTTGACTTATAGCATGCTTCTAGGGATTGTATTCCCTTGATTATTTGTTTTATGTTTATATAGGTATATGTTCCTCTAGGTGTGCTAAATATTTTTGATGTGAGTATATTACATAAGTTTTTTTCAAGTATTATTGGGTGGGTATATTTCCATGGGTGTCACTATTGTTCGAAGATGGGTATATTTTATTGGGTGTGATTATATTCTAGGATTGGGTATATTTCTCTAATGTGATATATGTTGTTCAAAAACACCTCACCCAATGTGAGGTAGGTATATTTGGTATCTAGTGTCATCAAGGAATCCAAGGGTCAATATTATTATTTATTTACTTTTCATTCCATAAAGACTCATCTCTGTGTGTGTAACTTATTCATGCACTTTCTCAAACTGGATATATTTATAGACATCGTTGGTGGTAATCTAATGATTTGTACCCACACCATGTTTGGGACACCATTTGGTACCCAATCAAACATCATGAATATATAACAAGGTAAGGGAAATCTACCTAAGATTAATGCATGACTCGGACCACTAGGTTGAAGCACGAGTGATCAGGTTTTCCTTAAGGAGACAACCAATTTTATATAATCATTCTTTTGGGATAGTTATGGTCTCGACTATTGTCATGTGACCATTTGGCATGCATAATGGTCATTTGATATTTTATGAGTTGTTATTACTTATTTGAGCTTACAAGGATATTTTATTACTACTTAATATATATTATTATATTATTTTATTTATTTCCATTGTTTTTTCATGTTGAAATGTGGCTAAAATCTCCCCATTGTACCAACTTTGAAATTAGCTACTACTCGAAGACCTATACCATACAGGGAGGAATACCTAAGGTCATGTTGAGATCTCAAGTGCAGTCACTAATTAGTTTTCATGCACCAAGTGACATTACAAGATAATAGAACAAATCGTGTAAGATCACATCATGTCATAGTAGAGGGATTGATAACATGATTTTAATAATTCCAATTAAAATGGTTTTCAATGTATTCATACAAAATGAAGTCATTATAAATTACTTACATGGTGCTTTCTATGGTGGAGATGTGATAAAAAATCATTAATTATATAAATGGTCAATATTTTAGGATAAAAATGATTCAACTCTATGTGTTCAAGAGTGGGAATTTGACCTCGATAAGCAAGTCATTATAATATAGGACACATCCTGGTAATGAATAATTCGATAAAATATTGATATTTATATCTCATTAAAATATAAAAAAATGATGAATATATTGGGAGATATCATTTATTATTATATACATTTTTTATTACCCTTTAATGGTTGTACCACTAATAGATGTTCAAGGAGAAATATTAGTCTATTTTTAACAAAATTGAAAAATAATGATGATTATATACATGAAATGTATAGAAGTAAGATAGATTAAGGAACTTATATTATAGTTAAAGGAAAATTTGAGAGATATTGAGGCTATATTCATTGTGAAAATATTAATGGACAATTTAACTAATCATATAATAAAATGAATATATAAAGAACATAGTGATATACATATGGTGTCTAAGTAACTAAAGAGAAATAATATTTTTTTTGCTGAATTGATCACAATAATTTATTTTGAATACCCCACTATGTTGTGTGTATGCTTTAAGGGAATAGTTTATTTGGGTGAACCTGGTAAAATCACCATGTCTCTATGATTTAATTCCTATTATATGGTAGATACACTTATGTGGTGTGCATAAAATGTTCCTAAGTTCTTAGTAATATAGGAATAATACCTATTATATTAAAAATAAATTAGAATCTAATTCACCCCCCCCCCCTCTTATTGAGTTTGAGAGATAGATAGTTAAAATATTACATTATGATCAATGTCTTTCGAATGGTTTTCTTCATCTTCTCATCACATAATATAAAATTATTTTACAATCGATTAGAAAATAATTAATTAACAATATTTATGAGATTTATTGGAGAATAATCATGCATACTTGGGAGTTTTTAATATTTCTTAAACATAACCCAAATATTAGAAACATTACAAAAAATTATTTTAACAGAACCCAAGATGAATATAGAAATATTCATAATAAATATCATTGTAATATATTGAAAAACAATATGAAAAGGAGAATGGGATAAATTCAATATATAATATCCATGGATGTGGGTTTGAATAAAAATGTAATGGTTAAAAACTAGATTTTAGAAGTGAGAAACCTAGGGAATCAGTATCCCTAATTTTATTTATTCATAAAAGAGAAAATTAAAGAAAAATGGGGAATTTGGATTAAAATAAAATATAAAATTTTTTTTTTATGATTCCTGGTATCCATATAGTTCAAAAAAATACATTACATGCAAGATACCCTCTTTCAATTTAATTCTTTGTTATGATAGATGTGGGCATAAAAGGATTAGGTAAGTGAATCGAAAATGATAAGGATATATACAACAAATTGGTACTATCTAGTAGGAAGTTCTGAAAAACCTAATCGTGTACACACTCTATTCATACACGAAATAAATATAAAATAGTATAATATTAAAAACAAAACTAAGAAAAACATATGTTTGGGGGAAAATCTTGGGTCAACCATAAAAAAGGTGTTTCATTTATTAAATATAAAAATTGATTACACCGGTTTTCATACCCATTCTAAAGTTGACTTTTTTTATTTTATAGAAACCATCAAATCATTTTATATTCAAAACCCTTCATCGAACTCATATTTTTTAGGTCCCAATATTAAATATAATTAGTGCCCATAAACTTCCCATATAAGATCATGAAATTAATGGGGGGAATAAAAATTCATAGGGCACCTACAATTATTATTGACGAGCTATGATATCCACTAAAAATTAAATTCCAAATATAGTTATAGGCTCATTAATATATTTATAACCATATTTTTTTATTAAAACATTAACTTAATACCATCTACCTTGTCTAAATAAATGGTTAGTATTAAACTCTCTTCTATAATTTCTTTGAACATAGAAGCCTATATTATCAATTATTCATCAAAATGTGGGTCTTATAGTCATGAATATGAATTTCAATTTTCATGAAAAATGATTTAAATAGGATGTTTTGTTTTATAATAATAATAAAATAAATTAATTCAAATCCAGATCAAATTCCTTTAATGGTGTATCTGGTATTTACTCTTCTTTGTGCAGTCTATCCAGTAAGTGACATGAAATGGGTTTTTATTTTCAATATTTAATCATAGAACCCACCTCCTATATATTAAAGATAAAATGATCTACTTACAATCCCTCTATATGTGATGGATTATATATTTTCATTATGAATATATATAAAATGGAGATAACTTTTTTCTAATTGTTCCTTCATATATCCTATTGATTTATTTAGGAGTATTATTTCTTAACAACCTTTCAGTTTTTATAAAATATCATTGATTTTTTGAAACTAACATGATTGTTGGAATGGTAGAAATTGGTATCCATATATGTATCATTAGTTCTATTCTCATCCAAAATACTACACTTCATGTTGTTGTAATAGTTGTTTCTCCCAATATTATCATTTGTCTTGTATTTCTTCTTCCTATAACTTTAGGAATGAATTATTATTAGTGTATTTATTATCAAGTTTCTTAACACACACTATTATTTGTCAAAAATAAATTTATTAGTTTTGAGTCATGATTTTATAATCAATTTTTTGACTTGTTGGTAGATCTCCAATAAGAGGAAAAATTATAATAGTGATTTTAGAATGTGCATAGAGATTAATGATGGAGTGGAAATCTTAATTAGTAATAAATAATAATTAGGATTACAGTTTTTTCTTCATCCTATTATAATAAAATTTATAAATTATAAAAAAGTTTAGTATTTTTAAATCTTTGGGTTGTCTCTAAAGAAGGAAGAAGAAATATCATATTTCATTTTATGTTATTTATTTTAAATTTTTATGTTTTTAAATTTAAATGAATTAAATGATGTAACATGTTAAGGTATTGTGTGATTGACTATAATAGAATATATGTAATGAAAAATATGATAGAAGTAAATTTCAAAGAATAGTTTGTTTTATTAATTTGTAGTTCCAATATTTACTCCTTCATTATTTCATAAGATTGATCTAATTTCATTCTACTATAGTAAGGGGATTAAATATCATTTCACTACTCATCCTTGTGTTTCACTTATATTTTAACTTGAGAAAAAAATATGAGTCAATCAATTATGTCTCCACTCATGTGCAATAGTATAAATCACACCACAATTGTGTAAACCACTCAATGACTTCCTCATCTTGGATATACTAATGTTGATCCAACATATCAAATTCGATATTTATTTTTAATAATAAAAATAAAAAGGATTATTTTTTATATAATTTATTTTAAGTATTTTAAATAGGTATAATTAGGTTTATATTAGTTTTTTTATATGTTTCTATGATTATATTTTATTCTATTTTGAGTAGTAAAATTTCCTAAGTATTGGATGCTTCATACATCTTAGATTAAACATATTCTGTATTATTATAAAACCAAATTATCATCTTATGAATTTAATAAATGTAAAAACATTCCGAAGTATTTCTAATTATGTTTCATAGTGTAACTATATAATATACTTAAATATCAAAAATTTGGTTATGTTTTGAATCACACACACTATAATTAAGTTTCTTGAACTTTTATGATATTAGAAATTTGGATAAGTGTTTCATTTAATGCATCTCAATAGTGGTTTTTGGTCAACATACGTATAGAAAATATGTCAAAGTATCACATATTGAATATAAAATAGAGTATTATAAAATTCATATTCATGATGTTTTATGGAATTAGAATCTTCTTGCGCATTGATAAAAGTAATGATTCTTATGTATTTTGATTTCCATACACATTGAAAGAGAAACATATTAATTATCAAGAGAAGATTTTTCTAATTCATAAATATTACATATGAATATATTTTTGAGAGACACATTCAAGGAGGGTTAATCCTTGATGTATTAAACGATAAGTTTTCACATGGATTATTTTCACCATAATTGAAGACCCTTTTAGTATAGTTTAATATGGTTGTTGATTCTGAGGACCTGCTACTCTAGCATTCGAATCCTTTCAAATTTTCATTGAGAAGTTAAATGACTGTTGTTGAATGAGTGTGAATTATATATATATATATATATATTACTACTTTATAGTTTGATAGATATTTATATAATGACCTCTGGATTCATGAAAGGAACAACAGTCCAAATATTTTGATTTGTAAGAATAATTCATGTGTTTATAAATTCCCTGACTCTAGTGATCTATTATATTCATTCTTCCAATGTATTGAAGTTATATATAATCATATAAATTGGAAAAAGGAAAAAATAATAAATATGGATCATATACTACATCAAAGAAAATATAGTGGCTGTTATCACTCAATAGAATGTGGTCAAAGCCTATGAGAACATGAAGATTATTTAATTACTATGACTATTATACCCATCAAATATCATTATGGAGAAGGATTATTTAAGATCATATGATACATTTTAATGTGTTATTTTATAGAGGATATTCCATATATTATTATATTAAGTGAAAAATTTGTTCCAAAACTATTATCATTCATATATCACATTTATTTACTATAAGTGAGAAATATTTATACTGAGTTGCGGATTAGTTTTCAATAATAAGTACATTGTTGGTGTGGTACTAGGTAAAATAACATATATTTTGTGTTGAAATACTTCTAAAATATAATAACTACATAACCTCAACTTTAGAGATCCCAAATATAAAATCTAAAGAAATACCAATCTCGCCTAAATTACTGTTGGAGTGGATTGAGGAAAATTATTATAGCCCAAAACAAGTATAAAACTCACAATTTTCTTATGGTTTTTTCATTTATTTACACTACATAATAGATTAACGAAACATAGTACATATGTAACACTAATTTAATTGGTAATTTTATATCATATAGAATTTATAAAGGGACATAATTCACCCAATATCCCATCATGATTTTTTCCTATATGATCCATGGGAAAAATAATCTAAGATAATATATATTGTAGTGAATTTATTCATGAATCCTACACTTCATAGTTTCCACTTCTTTAATTTGATAATATAGAGATAAATTCAAAAAAACAAATTTATATTTATATGGCCGATCCTAGAGAAGGTATGTCTGTAATTAAAGTTTCTTATTTTAACTATGATAATTATAGTTGATAAAAAAATTGAATGGTTATTTTTAAAAAAAATCATGGATAGAATGTTTGTGTAATTTTTTTACAAATTATAAGATTCATATTGGTCAACATTAATTATGAAATGTTTCAATGGAATATTATTATGATTTGAAATAAATGGACATGAAAGTTACAATTTTTAGTTTAGGACTAACAGAGTTTAATATAGTATATCAATTCCAAACAACTTATGATATATGTAAAACCATTACACCTAACTATGAAGGGATTGAAAATATAACAAAATAATGTTATAACACTACCAAACTAAGATTTCATAACTTTAAAATGTTTGATGGTGAATGTATCACTAAAATTAATGAAAGGTTGAATAAATTATTAAATTATGTGGACGCATTGGGAAAACCCATTGTTGAATCTGATCAATCATTGAATGTTATTATAGTTTTATCTTTTATATAGAATAGAATATCTACTATTATTGGATAGTTTAAAATAGACAAGGGTCCAAGGAGGAAATATTTAATTAGAATACATGTGATTTATGAAGCTATTATACAACCAAAACCAACCGAATATATTTATTTTAAGAAAAAAATTATTCTCACAATTTTTATATAATGTTTTTTGATTTATCGGATGAATATTTTATTAGTTTGAATTTATGTAAAGATAAATTATAAATTAATTGAAAATTCAGAATGATTTTCTAGGGTAGAAAAGAAAATAATAGAAATTATGAGAGGATTTGATACTATGAAAATAAGAAAAGTTGACATTTGAGACTCAAATTATCTAAAAAATATAAAAGAAAATATAGAAAGGCATACTAAGAAACTAAAAGGAAATAATGTCATGAAAGTGACTTGGCATGAATATGAAGATTCAACTAGTGAATCAAATTCCATTATTGATGCAAAAAAATTGAATAAACAGTAAATTTATATCTTATTGATCATGACAAAGATGTCAACCCATTATTCTCTCAAAAGAATAATTTTCTAAATCACTATTTTTTTGAGATCAATGAGTATTAAAATATTTTTTATGATAAATTTTAATCTATAATAAAAAAGAAAATGGTTATGAAGAGAACTTTTGATTTTTTCTGGTGAAAAATATATCTTATCTAATCAGAAATTGGATTTTAAATTATAATATTGATAAATCTATTTCAATAGGTGTTTTACATGACAGTAATATTAAATACATTTTTTGTAAATCGAATAATTAATTTTGTATGAATATTTGTTTACTATGGGGGGATATTTTAATTAAATGCATCGAATAAATAGAGCTAAAAATCCAAAAAAAAAAAGTTAGAAGCAGTAGAGAGAAGTCTAAATTATGCATTAATAATTTTATTCCAAGTGAAAATTATAAAATCATTCTTATAGTAAAATATTTCACTCTAATATAGGTAAATTATGATAATGAACTCTATTTTAAAATTCCTTAGTTTTTAGCATATTCAATATGTATTTATATAAAAAAAATTCTAACATGAAATCATAAATTTATAATCAAAATAAAAAAATCAGATAACCAAAATCTATTTTTTATAATTGTACTAGACCCAATATCATATGGGTATCAAAATTTATACTGGTTAGATATTTTGTAGGTTTGGTCTATAATAACTATAATGTAAAATCATATGGTGTTTTCATTTTAATGGGAACTTATTAAAATTGGTAAAAGCTGTGTTACACTTAGAAATTTTTTTAATGAATGTATATTTCATTTCAATAGATAAATTAATATATCTTTCCAGAAATAATTTCTTCTATTTTTATTTTATTAATTTTTTTCTTGATATGAACTAAATTTTTTATGTTGTGGATAATTATTTTCCAAACTATTATATTTTATACCAATAATTTTTTTAGTTATTATTAATTTTTGACCTGTTAATATATTTTGATATTTTTTAAAAAAAATTAGTGCATGCTACACAAAAATATTTTAAAAGAATAATATATTTAAAATCATTTATGACATGAAACATGGAGCTTAAAAAACTATAAAATATTTTAATTTAAATATGATTATTATAAACAAGTCGTTTAGATAGAGGATATGAAGAGGAGTAAAAAATTATAATATATATATATATATTCATACACAATAAAAATTTATTTGTTAGATCTTAGTAAATAAGAACTCAAATTTTAGTAAATATATTTTATTCAACAAAAATAAATTTCCTTCAGAAATGGTTTTTCTTCTTTATGTGAGAAGATGTTAAAATTAATTTAGGAAAAAATAATAATTTTTACATAATATTAATTAAATATTTTTTAAAATCACCATATTAAAAATATCTTATGATGTTCTTTCCGTTATTTTTTTAAAATATTAATTTTTCAGTGAATTGGGACAAAAACCTGATTTTATTGAAAAATTTCTTTTGCATTCAAGTATTTTCAATGTCCCATTTTTTTTTTGATTAATAAAAAATTTAAATTAATTCATTTTTATTAAATATAATATAATTAATTTCAGATTAATAAATTTTATTCTTAATTTTTTATAAAAACTTTTTTATACATAAAAATTCATTTTTTTGGAAAACTAATTTTCGTCGTATTATGTGGGTTTATTGAAAATATAATATCGTCCACTTATATGGACTGAAATTGATAAAATGGATTCCATAATGGAAAACATAATTTCCAAAATTTTAAAATATTTCAGCTTTATTTTTTATCATTATGAATAGTAACCATGTAATATATTTTCCACTATGGTAAGGATAAATCGGGTAATTAAGGTTAATATTATTATGATAAAGGACTTAAAAAACTATATAAATACCTGAATTATTTCATTTTGATGGATTTATTTCTTCCATCCTTATACAATTTTGAAATATCGTTAAATTAGTTCATTTTTTCTTTTATAATAGCCTAAATATTATTTTAAGTAATGAATCGATCCAAAATGTCACTCTCTTTATTTTAAAAAATATAAAATTTTTAAATTGGCATCAAAGGTGTTTATGTTAAGAAATAAATTTTTATTTGAAACATTGTGGAATTTCTTTATCGTGGTAATTTATTTTTGATTTTTAGTGATGGAATACTTATCTTAAATGCTTCGGCCACACCGACACAATGCTTGAAAAATATATAGAAAAATCAAATAAATTATATTTCAAATATAAAGAGTAATATTTTCGGGTCATTTATAGTGTTAAATGATTTTTTATAAAACCATAATGTATTATTTGTATTTTGAATATGTATACTCGAACAATATTGTTGTATTTATTTATTTTACAAGTCAACTATGTGAATAGTACTGAAAATGATTTTAATGGTATCATATGTTAAATAAAATTTTAATAAATGATTTAAAATTCATAAAAATATTTTCATCAGTTAGTTTAATTGGATATTTTATAATATATAAACAATTTTACACATATGTTTCATTTTTCCTTTTATTGTAACATTCTAGTCCCCTAAATATTAAAAACATAGATATCATTGTAATCATAAAAAGAGATAAAGGGGGATAAAACTAACAGATAAGGGTTAACCCATCACCTAAATTTATATATATATTATTTTATGAGAGTATTTATACATATATAATCACTATATTTATAATATATAATTATTTATGCACATGAATTTCAAAATTAATTTATATTAATTAAATATTTCCCATAATTCCAAGGGTGTCCCTATCCTCTGTTATATAAGGACACCACCTCTAATCTCTTACGAATACATATTAAGACACTTCTCTTAAGAAAAACCTACAAAAATAGCTTATTAAATTCATTATGTACATTTTATATGTGATTTTCTTCTTAAAAGACTATCCTTATGTTCTTTAAGTAGAGAATCTAATAGAGGTTCTTCAAAGAGGGGTAATCTTCTAGATCGAGCATTTTTATTTTAATTCTTCTTATACCCAATTTAATTTTATCATATCCATTAAAATATAAAAAAAATATGTATTTATCATATAATTATAATTTACTATGTTAATTACATAACCATATTTATCTCATCTTCCATCCTATGGTTAACAAAAACATTGTTCATTCATAATGTAGACTACTACCTCCACGAATCGATTTGTTTCATTTTTCATCACAGAATCTCATGGATAATTATAATTTTGTATTAATTTATATATACTATATTCATTACATAATTATAATTCAGGAAGTATAATATATCATCTAATTTTTTACACTTCCATCCATTAGAAAATGATAACGTTGTTCATACGTACATGTGGATTACCACCTCTATAAAGAAATGCAATTCATTTTTCATTTACACCTTTCATAGATGGTTATAAAAATGTATTTAATGTATAAAAATTTTAATTATGTCATTAGTATTATTCTGACGACTATAGAACCATGACCTATTGTACCTTGGTCAATATACCTAAGTCGTTTTGATATTATGAATATAACGTCCTCAAAACACCATACACAAACGTAACAGATTGAGTAATTAAATATGTCATTGAAATAAATAAAATAAATGGTTAAATGATAATTTAATAATTGTGTAAAATTTTCATAAAAAAAATTCATAAAAAATATAATTTTATTATATAGGAATTAAAGTGTATAAATAGAAAATCTCGACTCAAAGTAAAAGGTTTATTAACTCAGTTTCTAATCACTGGATTATACATTGACATCAATGACTATGTTATGCCAAGATTATATATGAAATTAAATATGATTATTTTAATTTATATTAACACTATTTCTTTGGTTTAAATTTTTTACACATAATATCTTCACTAACTAAATTCTAACTTCAATAATAGGATATTTTTAAGGATTATCAATCTCAATTTTGTTTTTTAGACATGTCTTGTATTATTAACCAACTTACTTTTAGAAGGTATCCATGTTTCCAATTGATTTGTTTTATGTTTACTGAATCTCTGATCATGATTTTTAATGTTTATTTTATGTTATATCTTTCATGAAATATTTATTCAAATGTTTTAAATTTAAAAGGGATTGGATGTTATTAATTTCAATTCATTGAGACATAATTCATTTTTTCCACCATCGTTTAAATTTTTTTGAAAGGAAATTTCTTATTATTTTCAATATGGGTCACTTTTGAATATCATTACAATATATTAAAGAGAATTTTTATTCTTAATTTTTATGACATGGATATATTTTTTTATAGGGATAATTTTTGTCTTTAAATATTCCATTATAATTTTCAATTTTCATTTTCAAAAGAAATTTTTTTTAATATTCATGAATTATTTATTAAATACTATCAAAAGAAAATGATAGTTTCCTAATTTTTAAATAAATGCATTAAATTTTCATTTAAATTTATTTTCCATATATGGAAATATACTCTACTATATTCCTATGATATAATGTGTATATGTCTTAATTATACCACCCTTATTATTTCTCTGGATGGTGTAAGTTTATTTTAGATATGTTTTAATTGAAATTGTTTTTTCCACTAGTTAATCAATATAAACATATTGATGGTTTATTTAAAGGTATTTTTTCAAAAAAATTAATGATTATAAATTTTTTTTTACATTATATTGAACTTTTATATATGTATGGATAATTTATGGTTGATTGTGTTATAAACCAATTATGGTTAGTTATTTTATAAAAAAGGATAAGTGGGTTCAATATAGATCCCTAATTTACTTAATAGCTATATTGAGTTAATTAGATGTAAGTTACTCTTAAGAGATAATGGAATTATATTACTCTAAATAGAAGAGAGATTAAATTTATTATAATTTTCTCTAAGAGATGAAAAAATTTATATATTATAGGTTACTCTTAATAGATATTTTCATTATCTAATTATGTGATTATATAATTAATGTTTTATCTTCAAGATACCTACATATATTTTTAAACTCTTTATATGAATTATAATGGATCCTTTACTCATGGATTACATTCACAAAGATCGTGAATGAGGACTTATAAGAATCTTTAATTATTTTAAATAATTATTCCATGTTTGATGATTTACAATATACATTTTTAAGGGTATGAATTCTATTATATTATTATTATCTACTTTTATTTTGTCATAATACCCTCTTACTAATTTTATGCTCATTGATGAAATTCAATTGGTAGTGCTTATGTTTACCGTTATTGAGAATTTGATCTCACACATGTTATATTTTACTTTTCCCTAGGGTGTGAAGAATTACATTAAATTAATTTTTTATAGAAATGTTTGTGATTGGATAATTTTTTGGAAGATTTTTAATACTTATTTTGAAATAATAAAATCTAGGTAAAGTATGTAAAATGATCACTTGAAGACATGTGTACTATAATATAAGAATTTTTCAAAATTATCTGAAACTTTAAACATAAAATGCCCTTGGATATTTAAGTTATCCAATATTTTTGTTTTATTTTGAGATTTTTGTATTGATAAAATTGGGATATGTTTATCAGTATTCAATCCAAAAATATAAATATTTTATTTTTTCACTGGATCCAGGAGTGCGGGTCTAATTTCTTTTTAGCAACCCATAATTTTATACATTTATAGTACTTAACTTATTTGGAATACAAAAAACATTATACAAATAGCTTTCAAAAGACCTTATTTATTTAGTTCCTTTAGAATCATTTAATCATGAAAACTAGTACATAAATGTGCTATATTATCTCCCACTAGGTTATTCTTGACTAAAACCCTTCTTAGACACATCCAAAATAATAAACATTTTCATAACCTGAAGAAGGAAACATAAAAAAGGATGATCTCAGATTCTTGGTAAGGGTAAAAAAGGGAGATATGTAATCATAATCATTACCATAATGATATTAGAACATGATCCTGAAAATAAAATACAATAACCCTCATATAAAAGATCATATACAATGATCATGGCATAAAACATAGAAGTTTATGAGACATGAATCAAAAAGAAATAAAGACCATAATCCATGAAATAAATACAATGGAATAAAAAATGGAATTATGTAAAACAAATAATCATATAATAATTACTTCCATAGTAGTAATTGAATCACCTCTAAGGCCATCTTAGTAGTACTGGTTCTCTCCCTATAACATCTTGGTCCTCATGGTTCACTCGCATGGTCATCTTTGTAGAATGAGTTCACTCATCATAGCAGTTGGTAGTCATGGTTCACTCTCATGGTCATTTTAGTAGATACTTTTATCTCCCAAGACCATCATAGTATATCTTAAGAGATTAAAAAATTTAACCAATTCATTTGAGGGAGATGTAGGTCCAAATCATCTCCCAATGAAATCATACATATTTCTGCCAAAAATCATAAACAATAATATCATATCCCATGAAATTAAATAAGTATCAAAAACATGTAATCATATAATTACATGTAAACAACATTACAGGATTCAAAATCATTTTAAAAATAATAATAACATGTTTAATGATGTGGGTTTTAGAAGAATATAACCAATGAAAAAAAACATATATCATAAAAAACATTCCATCAAAACCTAAACCCTTCAGAAAAAGAGTATGAATGAAAACACGTAATAATTTTCCCAAAAATGCATGATTAACTACAATTGATATCAACTTAGATAAAAAATAATAATGAAATTTCTTTTAAAAAACTTTTGTGAGGAAAATATCATTTCTTTCTTGAAAATTTGTCATTAAAACATAAAAAATTGAAAACAATATTAATTGAAAATAATCTTAAAATATATAGAGTGGACTTGAAAAAAAATTTAAAACCTTTTTACATAAAAACATACAAAATTATATAGCAAACATTTTGGAAAAAATGGTCTTCAATTAAAATATATTTCTGTCCGAAAAGAGATATATGGTCATATTTTTATTATAAATAGTATCTTAAATATCATAATTACCATAAATTTGAGAACAATTACCAATACATTGACATCTATTTAATAAAAATAAGAGAATAAAACTAATTAGGGTTCTTGATATATTGATCGTAACATTTCATTAGTGGAAACATAAGCACAAACAATCCCGAGAAAGGGTGACATAGTTTCAATAAACTCTTACAAAATAATAATTTGGGATCATACTCCTCATGTATGAACATAAAATTCATGAATCATAATATATCATTAAAATTAGGATATTCATGATAAAAAATTTCAACTAACCCATGGATAATAATATAGGTTTATAAAAAAAACATGTGTCCCAAAGAAGGGTAATTTAGATATAACTATTTTACCGAATTGGTAACTTATGAAACATAAAACCCATGAAATAAATATCATAGTATGCATATGTAAATAAAAATTAATTTAATATAAAATAATAAAATACATTAATGTGTAGTATTTACAGCATGAAAAATACAAGAGTGGTGAACATGGAATTATCTCATGGATATAAAAAGTGAGATGAAATTCACATACCTTTTATCTTGACTCTCATAGAACCCATATAGTATTACTATCTAATAAATTTAAGATTATTATAAAAAAAATTTATAAGAATATAATTATATATAATACCATATATGACTTAATTATGAACTTATATTACCCTCTTGTTACTAATTAAATGTTAAGGTTTCACTTCGGGTAATATTAGCTTTGTTCTTCGCATGTCTTTTAATATATTATATATTTGGAACAAATACTTATATCATGATTTATAGTATATAAAACATGATATAAATATAATTTTTATTCTTTATATGTATATTATAATAATCTATATAATATATAAGTATGAAATGTAATACACCGTTCTTGGAGACAATAAGTCATATATACGTATGAACAATGTTTCCATTTTTATTATCGTATTCATTAAAAGAAAGAAAATGAAATATATGTATGTATATATATAATATAATTAAAGTAAAATTATATTTTTATATATATCATATAATTTCACTAAACTCAACCTTAATACAATCCATGTAGTGTGTTAACAGAACACATCGCCTTGAGGGGGCAGAAGTCCACACATCCTCAAACCAAATTATCATATTAACACAAAATGGAAATTATAGAGATGTGTGTTTTAAATTAATTAAATGAGCTTAAAAATTTATAAATATCATATATATTATATATAAACATAGTTTCCATCATAATTCCCACCATGGTATTTGGTAATGGAATAGTAAACAATCGTCGTTTTGTGAGGCGGTAGTTCGACGTACAAGTAAAAAATATGTTTGTTACCCATTAGATGGAGGTGTGGTAAATTTCATGTAAAATACATATCATAAAAACATAATTGTATATTTTGGAGACTTTTCATGTCATACAATCATGTAATAATAATATTTGAGGGAGTGGGGAAAGAAAATAAAAGAAATGAGTTTGAGGGAGGGTGTCACCTCTTAATTAGGTAATTACTTTTGCTTTCCACGAAAGGGATTCCCTGGAAGGATTACTGAAAAAAGGGATGATTGAAGTAGGAAGTGATATATTTTTATAAATTTATTTGGGAGATCTTGCCTAATAATAATTGTTTTGAGATATTTTATAAAGAGGGAGAGGTGGTGGACTTTTAAATGGGAGGGAAAGGACATACATGGCATTTTTTACAACAAGTTGGGTGTACCGATTTATCTACCTAAAAAAGTTATAAAAAACCAACAAAAATCAATAATGGAAGGTTAATGACCTAAATATGTTCATTAAATGGGTATTTTATAAGTGTCTAGGTCATTTTGGCCCTTCAAATTTAACGTTTATTCCATAGCATAATAACAATAATTATTTTAAACAACATTCACTAATAATTTTGGTCAAAAACTAAGTTTTCCATATTAAAAGTTATAAATTATTTTGATTCAAAATATGAAATCCATTTTTAAAACTCCTGTAACATAAGTTATAGAAATTAATTTAAATTTAATCCCATAGACAGGAGGATAATATGGATTTTAAAAGAAAAAACGTCCTAAAAATTGCAAAGATTTAATACCCAATTTCAAAGTGAAATTGATTAAAATGAAATAATTTTTTTTTAATTTAAACAAATATATAATTATAATTTGAAAATAAATTAAAATACAATTTAACTTTATAAATATATTAGATAAAAAATATTTTTGAATATAAATTCATTATTTTTCACTATTAATCCAAAAATGATGTTTCTTTGAAAATTACAAAATCTTTATGCTAAGATAATTTAAACATTAAAAATTGAAAAATTATGTTTTTTTATTGAAATAAATTGTAAAAAAGTTCTCAAAACTATTGTTATTGTTTTCACAGAATGACAAAAAAAGAAGTTTATTTAAGAAAGTAGTATTTTTAAACATATAAAAACTTTACCTAAAATTATATTTTTCGTTTTTAATATGTTCTATTTATATAAAACCATTACAAAAAATATTATAAAAGTAATTATTACTATTAAAATTAGTATTTTTAAAGTCTAGATTATAACTATCTCATTTAAATAGTTAAATTAATAGAATGGGGTTTTTTAAAAATGTAGTGTTTTGTGTTATGTTTTCCAAGTTAGTGTTGCATGTAGTGAAAGACAAGTAGGTGTCATGTTAAAGGGAAGTTTGAATTTGTAAAATATAAAACATCAGTTAAAATTAAATCATTTTATAAAAATAAGTTCCATCAGAACTCATTTTGTTACATTCAACCCATCTTAAAATGAATTTATCCCTCAAAATTCATCACTCTGGTAAAAACATAAGGACAATTTTTCTTCATCGTATCCTCTAATTACTATATGGATTCCTCTAACTGGTTATTTATCCATAAAATATTGACCAGGTGAGTGGTCTTGTTTCTTATAACAGTCCCTATATAATCCATAATTTCAACTTCTTGTTCCTTGTAAGAAAGATCATTCTCCAACGGTATGAATTCTAAGTTTGATATAGGTGATGGGCCAGGTATGCACTTCTCAAGATAGATACATGGAATGCATCCTGAAATTGATAGAGATTTGGAGTATGTTCCAAGAGGTAGGATACCATCCTGATATAATCTATAATTTGAGAGAGACTGGTATACCCTGGGATTAGATTCCCTTTCTTCCTAAATCTCATAACCCTATTCCAGGTTGAGATTCATAGAAATGATTTTCACCAACTTCAAATAGTAGATCACATAGAAGGATATCAGTATAAAGTATCAGCCATATTTGAGCTTCCTTGGTATGATGTTGAATAACTCTAACCTTTCTTTCCATTTCTTCTGCAATCTATGGTCCTTGTATAATCCTTTAACCAACTTCATCCCAACACATTAGATCTCTACATTCTTTACCATAGAAAAATTTATAAGGATTCATCTGAATGAAGTGTACTAAATTTTTATGGTGATCGAATACCACCCATATAGAGTTAAAACCTTTGGAGTTTTTAAGTAGTCCAATGTAATTCCAGGTTCCCTGACTAACCTTCTATTAAGTTCCCTAAAAGTTTACTCCCATTCATCTATATAGAGGAACATGATACCCTTCCAAGTTAACTTGATAATAGGATTAAATATTCATGATAAATTAACTAAAAATAAATAATAATATCCTTCTAGATCATTAAAACAATGGATCTCCATCACTGTAGTTATCCATGCCAGCATTCAGTATACTTTTTCATTGATGGATCAACTTCTATAACATCTCTTAAGATTGTGTGACCTAAAAATGAAACCTTTTGCATCCAAAATAAACACTTTAAATTTTTCATATAATTTCTCTTTCATTAGGGTCTTTAGTGCAATTATCATGTGATCTTCATGAAATTACATTCTATTAGAATAAATAAAAATATCATATATCATGACTACCACAAACTAGTTTAGGTAATCTCAAAATACACTCTTCATAAAATCAATAAATACATTAGGGGAATTAATAAGACCAAAAGGCGTCACTAAATATTCATTGTGAACATACCTTTTGTATAATTATATCATGGGTATATCATCCTTATTGTCCCTCAATTAATGATATCCAAAATGAAGGTTAATCTTCAAAATGTATTGATCTAGGAACATTTGATCAAACAAGTATTCAATATGGGGAAAAGGATATATGTTTGTTATTTTGAACTTGTTAAACTCCTGATAATCAAAACACATTCTCATAGATCAATCATTCTTTTTCAAAAAAATAATTGGTTCACCCCAAGGTGAGACACTGGGCTGATTGAATCCCTTATCAATGTTTTCATGGAATTTCTTATTAAATTCCTTTAACTTAATAAGAACATTATATAAGGAGTCTTTAAAATTTGTGTGGAAATAAGTATGAGTTCTATTTAGAACACCGCTTAACACTTTATTGGAAGGCTAGGAAACTCTTTTGGAAATACATCTAGAAATTATTAAACAATAGGCTAATCATTGAAGTGAATTTTACCCCAAATCATTTGATGTATATAACCTTTATAAATCGGAATTAAGAGACATAAATTTGATGTAATATCTATAGGAAGTTCATACATATAATCATATCTATAGATGATCATAGGAGGGTTTGAAATATCAAAAATAAATTCCCTTCCTCAACAATTGATATAGGATTTATGTTTAGAAAGACAATTTGGTCCTAATATGACATCAAATTCAACCAAAGGAAGAATGATATGATTTTTAGGAAGAACATTCCCACCAACATCAATCGGAGTGAAATAATAGACATGGGATATAATCTTCATAACATTATGGGATTTCAATGCTAATTAAACATCTAATAGTTTTATAGGAATCTAATACCCTTAGAAAATTCTTTAGATATGTAAAAGTTGGTAGATCCAAAATAAAATAGGGCATTATAAATTCTAGTGTTGATGGTATGTGTACCTTTCACCACATCAATATCACATGACTCATCAAAAATAGAAATTTCATGATATTTACCCTTTACCATTCTCATAATAGGTTACTGAAATCAATAATCATCCCTATAACTTATGTATAGGAATTGGTTAACATAATTCCCATTCTCCATACACTGGTAGCACTAAATCGTGGGAGTTGAATTCTCAGTGGGATTTTATCCATTCAAACATTTAGATAACTTATTTTCATCACATCATCCATAAAATGCCTAATAGACTTCCCTTTCATACATAAAACATTTATTATACCCCTTAAGGAAATTTCCTTCATGGTTCATCCCACATTTAGAACATAAATGAAATATTATTTCCGTCTCTTCATGGTTTCTAGATTTTCATTTATACACCATATTCTTTTTCTAGTGGAAACCATGATACTGATACATGTCTCTAACTTTGATTTCAACTTTTATTTCATATCACACAATATATAAGTTTTCACTAAAGTCTCTTTTGTAAAAACTTATCTGATACTTCGATTGAAGCCACTAAATAACCAATCATCATTAGTATTGGGTTTCATGATAATTCTTGCAGCATACCATAGAAGTCTTGTGAAATTGTCCCATATGTTCCAAAATATTCATCATCACTTTTGTTTAACTCAAGGAAAACTTTTTCAATCTTGGTAAGAATAATCTAATGGAAGTAATTATTCCAAGATAAGTTCTTGAACTTATCCAAATTCATGGATTCAACTTCATCTTATTGCCTTGTATTCTTATTTATATTCTACCACTGTTACATTTCTTCATATAGTCAATAAATAGCCAGAATGACTTTTTTATACTCTAAAAAGTGGAGAACGAAGAATATATTTTCAATAGTACTGATGAATTGTTTAGAAATATGTGGATCAGGTGACCCTCTGAAATATGGTGTATGTTTCCTCATGAAGTACTCAATAGAATTTGTCTCCCTTCTTTTATCATTTGGAAGTCCTCAATGATTCATTGCTTGAGAGATTGGGGTTTTCATAGAAATGAGATTTATAATTTTTTTCTCCCATAAAATTTGGTTCTCAATTGGATAATCAATGCATTGTCTATTGAAATCACTAGTAACGTCATTCCTTTGGGTTCTATCCACTAACTAAAACCAAAATCATGGTGTAAAAAATAGTTACAATAATTTGGAACCACATAATCATGAAAATTCAATTATTAAATGTATAAATTAAGAAAAATTCATTAATCTATGACACCTTGGGTTTATTATAGTTTATTTATAACCAAATTCTACTTAAATCCTTTATGAGGGTTCTTTAAGAGTTTCTTAATACTCAATGTATATCCCCTAATATTGTCAAACTCAGTGTGAAGAAAGGTCAATTTTCATGTATCAAATTACCCTAAGTCGGGCCTGGTATATATAGTTGGAGTTGTTACCCCTATGTATATTTGTCCATGATCTATATCCACTTGTAGTATCCAGATATGGGTGTATTTCTAGGAAACCACTCAATCTATCCTTTTCTTGAATTCAATGACAATTTTATACAGTTTTTGTTATCGTTGGACTTATCCATAGACATGTCCTTATATTTCTCACTAATATTTTATCATATTAGTTTTTAATGGTTAACTAAAATGTTTATATGATACCAACTCTAGCGACCCTCACTTTTCATAAATTATCATTACAAAAAAATTGGAGTACTAAAAACATTATACAAACAGACACCCAAATATCATATTAGTATTGTTCCTTTGGAAACATGTAAACATGAACACTGGTACAAAAGTGAGATACATTATCTCCCACTAGATTCATCTAGAATAGAACCCTTCTTAGAAAAATAAAACATAGTAGATATCTTCATAACCTGGGTAAGGAAACATAAAAAAGGGATGAGTTCATTTGATATGTAAGGGTGAATAAGGGAGATATGTAATCCAAACCATTAGTATATGGTTATTACAACCAGATCCTAAAAATAAAAGATTATACTCTTCATATCAAAGATCAGATACATTAATCATGTCATAAATATTGGAAGTTCATAAAACTTGATTCATAATTAAATAAAGAACATAATCCCTCAAAGAAATATAATGTAATAAAACATGAAATTTTGGCAAAAACATATACATGTAATAATGATTTCTATAGTATTCAATCCATCATGGTTAAGGCCATATTAGTAGAATGAGTTCACTCTTCATTCTATATTGGTATAATGGTTCAATCCAATTTTCATATTAGTATCATGGGTTCACTTCTCATACAATATTTGTAGTCATGGTTCACTCCCATGGACATATTATTAGTCAATGTTCACTCCCAAGACCATATTTATCTCTCTCATTAGATATAATTATTTACCCAATGCATTGGAGGAAGATAGGGGCCACACCTACCCATAATTATTTCATACATACATGTTCCACAAAATCATAAAAAATCATAGCATACCCCATGAAATTAAATGGGTATCATAAACATATAATCGTATCATAATTAAGGAAAAAATATATCGATTTCATATTCATTTCATCAAAATCAGAACCCACAAAAAGAAGTGGGTTTCAGAAGTATGTAACCCATGAAAGAGAAACCGGTATCATAAACGTCATACCATAAAAAAATTAAAACATTAAATGAAAAAAATATGAATTGAGAAATTGAATCATTTTCCAATAAATTCATGATTAACTCTAATGAATATCATCTTAAGTAGAAAATAATTTTGAAATATCTTCTAAAAACATTTATTTAGTAAAATATCCTTAATTATTTGAATGGTATCCTAAAACATAAACCATTTTGAAACCCATTTTCCTTGAAAAAAATTTAAAAACTTAAAATGTGGACTTAAAATAATTTTGAACACCTTTTTCGTTAAAGAATTTAAAATAATATTGAAAATATTTTTGAAAATAAGGTTTCTAAAATAAAATAGATTTTTGATAGAAAAGATAAATATGGTTAGTTTTTCTTAAATACATGTTATTAATTATCATAAGTACCAAAGAGTGGAAAAACAATAGTAATGAATTGAGATATCTTGAATAAAAATGGGATCATACAATTCATCAGTGTTCTTGAGATGTGGATCATAATATTTCATCAATGAAAAGATAATCATAAACAATCTTGATAAATAGTGAGATTTTTCTATTAAACTCTTACCATATGGTTACATGGTATCATAATGTAAATGTAATAAAAATAAATTACATGAAGCTTAATATTCCATGAAAAAAATGAAATTTATTTTATAACATGTCAAATACACATCAGAAAATAATGTAGGTGTATAATGAAACATGTGTCTAGAACAAAGAAAAATTATGAAAAAATGATCTTGCTGATTTGGTTACTTTTTAAATATAATCCCCATTAAATAAAGGTAATATAATTGATATATAAATAAACATAAATTGTAGATAAATAACCATATAATACATTAATTTTTTGTACGTACACCACTCAAAATATTATAGTGGTTAACATGGCATGTATCTCACGAATATAAAAAGTGAGATGAAATTCCCTTACAATATGTCTTAACTCTCATCGCACTCGTACAAGCTTCTTATATAATAAATATAATTTTATTATTAATATTTTAATAAAAATATGATTATATATAATAAAATATATTGTTTCATTATGGCCTTATATTACCTGCTCATTAACAATCATATGTTAAGGTTTCCATTCGGGTAATATTCTCTTTCTTCTTTGCATGTGTCTTGATTTATTATATCTTTGGTACATATACATATATCATGATATCCATAAATTAAACCATGATATAAATATCATTTATATTCATTAAATGTTTCTTATAATAATCTATAGAATAAAAGAAGTATTAAATGGATTACACCGTTCATGGAGACGGTAATCTCTATGTACGCATGAACGATGTTTCTGTTTTTATTGTTCTACTGAAAGAAAGAATGAAAATAATATATATATATATATATATATAATATTATTAAACTATAGTTATAATTGTATATATATCATATAACTTCTCTAAACTGATCCTTAATACATTATTTGTAGTCTTTGAACTAATCATATTCCTTTGAGGGTACAATTGTCCTCACTTACTCAAATTAAATTACTTTATTGATGCAAAATGGAAAGAATATAAATATGTGTTGTAAAATAATTAACAAAGAATAAATACATTATAAATATATTATATATCATATATAAATATAGTTTTTTCATAATTTCCACTATGAGAGGCGGTAAAGGAAAAATGAATAATCATTGTTTCGTGATGCGATAGTTCGTCATACATATAAACAGTATGTTTGTCACACATTAGTGGGAGGTGTGTGTAAGTGTATGTTGAAACATCATAATTAAAACATCCATGGAAATTAAGGATATATATGTTTTTATAAAATAATGAAACAATAATAATTCAAGGAGTTGAGAAAAAAATAAATGAAAGGAGTTCGATGGAGGGTGTTACCTCTTAATTGATTAGCTCCTTTTGGTTTTCATAAAAGGGATTACTTGGAAGAAGTTATTACAAAATGGAGTCTTAAATGAGTATTTTAGGAATTTTTAGAAGTTTATTAATCATATCTTGGCTCATCCTATGTGGTTTGATATATGTGAAGAAGAGTGAGAGTTGGTGGCCTTTTATAAGGGTTGGAAAGGACACATTTGGAATTTTGGAAAACTGGTTAGGTGTACCCATGTTTTTACATTAAAAAGGCATAAGAAACCAACAAAACTAAATAATAGATCGTTTATAGAAGAATAATGGTAGTAAAATTGGTTTTGAACAAGTGGATAGGATATTTGGACCCTTAAATTTAAGGTTTACACCATTGTTAATCCAAATCAATGTTATTGATTTTAACAACATTTACTAATCACTTATGTCAAAAAATAATTCTCCATTATAAAAAAATATAAATTATTATTATTAAAAAATATTTAATAATGTTATCAAAATTTAAATCACAATTGTGGTAGAAATTAATTTAAATACAATCCCACAAATATGGTGAAAATATAGGTTTTTAATGTAAAAATGTCCAAAATATTTGTAAGTTTTTATACCCAATTTCAAAGTGAAATTGACTCCAATGACTTAAATTGGATTAATTGACAAAAATATCATCTAATAAAATTTTAAACCCCTTTAAAATATAATTAAACAATTTAAATAAATGATATTTTAATGTAGTTCTGAAGAAAAAATCATTATTTCCCACTATTCATCCAAAAATGATGTTTGTCAAAAAAATACCAAAAATAGAACCAAAGATAATTTAGACATTATAAATTTAATAGTTAAGTTTAATTAATTAAACTAAACTTTATAAAATAGTCTAAAATTTATTTTATTATTTTTCACAAAAAGATATGAAAATCAGTTTATTTGAGAAAATACTATTTTTATACAAATAAATACATTACCAAAAATTATATTTTTCATTATCAATATATTTTATTTATATAAAATAATTATAGAAAATATTTTAATATAATTTATTACTATTCATTTTACTAAATTTAAAGTCTAGATTATAGTTCTCTCATTTTAATAATTATAATATTAAAATGATGTTTTGCAAAAACATAGTGTTGTCTGTTATGTATGTTAAGTCATTTTTGTGTGAAAGAAGACAATTCAATGACATGTGGATGAATTTTTACCTTAGTACAATGGAATAAATCCATGAAAATTAAGTCATTCGAGAAAAAAAGGTCCATAAAAACCTGGGGTGCTACAACGGATCTTTTTTCTATCAGAGTACGGGTTCACATAACATTGTATATTATGATATTTTAATATAGAGTTGTGCATAGTATAATGGGAATATAATTTTTTGTCTGGTCATAAGTTCAAAATCATAAAAACCCATTTTTTGGTTTTAAGAAAATATATTTTAAAGTTACTAATGACATTTTGCGAGATGTTTTAATGAGTCGATGTTCAAGTTTACCTAAGGTGTTTCCTGTGTTTTAACAGAAAGGATTATTTGGGAAAAATATTATTAAATATTTGGGTATGTAAGATAAATTTTTATAAGATATAATTTTTTTAATATTTTTTTATTAAGGTTATCTTGCATATAAGGTTATTTATTTTTGGAATTATTTAATTTAAACTTTCAGTATTATTATTGAATTTTGGTGAATTATATATTTTCTCTTTATAAAATGGCTTTCATTAAAATAAGACCAAAAATTAAATTTTTTTCAAAAATTAATTTTTTTAAATTGTGGAAACCTCACATGTTTAAAGAAAATATTCGTTTAACAGAAAAATTTGTCATAAAATCATTAAAGACATGACTAAAATTAGAAGAATAAATCAACTTATATAACCCCCATATAATTGTAATTTCTTTTTTATCTGTATTATACTTTATAATATCTTTAAAATTATTGGCCATATTTTCCTAAGAGTCTATATTTTATTCCAAATTGATCTTCATTATATTGAATCCTTCATCTAAAATGTGTTCTTGTTTTTTAATCCATGATCTTTTATCCTCATTAAGATCAAATTGAATAATTATCTCCTAAATTCTGTTCACATTCTTCCATGTAGTATTAATTTGGAAATCTCATTAAAATAATCAATCCTTAGAGTAGAGAATGAGATCTGAAAATTTTTATTTTTCCACTTCCACTCATCCTGTTGTTCTCTTCTCAGTGTCCTGTGATTCATGAAATGGTGCTTTCATCTTCTCACAAACATTCTCCTATACATTATGAATTCCAAGTTCTTTTATTTGAGTTTAACCTTCAAATTTAATAATTTTCTTATAAAAATGGTCTTATGTAGTGCCTTTTTATTCTAACACCTTGTTTTCCTGAACCTTTTTGGATGGACTTATTTCTATACATTAAGAAAACTGATAATAGTCTTTATACCACTAAGATTTAGTCCCATTATTCACAACACATCTCACTGAGTATTGGGATCCCTTTTATCGCTTCTTCCTCCATTTCCTATGAAGTCCTATTCCATGAATTACCTATACACTATACAATAAAAGTAGACTCAAGATATCATTACTATATTTTTACTCATAGTGGTCATAAACTTTAGCGTTGACTCCATCTAGAGGTGTGTCTTGGATGCATATTATATTACACATATCATTAATTAGATCCTTAACTTCCATACCTTCAAAATGTTTTCCCAGATTTAGAATCACAGTTTTCATTTTGGGAATTAGCCAGTTCGGTACATTCACCCAGCCCACATTAGGATTTTGGGTTTCTTGTATTGGGATTCCATGAGGCATGTGTAAAAAATGACCTTACTCACTTTTTGTCTTCATCATGAACTCTTATCATGAATCAACCCCAACAGACATAACCTATGAATAATATAACGCCTTTGAGATGAATGTATTTTAGTATGAAGTACCGGATTCACACAACCCCTCAAGACCCCTGGACATACAAAAATTTCAAGAATTTTGATATGAGCCTTCAAGCCTGCACCAGGAATGGAAATCCTACCCTTGTCACTAAGGAATATTCTGATAACTGAACCTACATTAATCATCTGGTTGTGATTCTTATTCTTATGAAAGAGCATTGAACCCAAGTTCCCTAGTATATTACTACAAGAATATAAATCAACTCCTAAAAAAAGATAGTTTGTTTTTTTCATCATAAATCTTCTTTAATCGAATCCAAATATATTCGACTAGCAGTTTTTAAACATCGACTTACACACAAATACATAGGGATATATGATAGGAAACAGGTGTTTTTCTACTATTAGAACATAAATATCGGTTGACCATATTCCCAAAAATTAAAATTATAGAAGTATTTTGAACGGTAAGAGGGATTTATTGAAAAATAGCCCATATAGTTGTGGTCAAAGTATCACATTTCATACGGAACTCATAAGACCACCTAAATATGTAGAAGTGTGATTTGTCACAGATATGGGGAGATATAGACTAGACCAGGATCAAATAATTCTCCAATGAAAAATAAATCATGATATGCCTATAGTTGGGGAGTCCCATAGTATGAGGAACCCATAGAATAATCCTATAACTTTATGGACGTGCATAATATCAGGGTATAGAGGAAGAAAATCTAGGTTAGAAAAGAGAATAAAAGTAGGAGGCTAAGCTCCAATGTAAGATGACGAGAGTCTGTCCCCCAATGGAGGGGGAGGGACCAACAAAACAATTATCTCCACCAAGGATAGAGAATAATATGTTCTCATCAGTATTCTCATCCATATTTACTGGAAATTATGTTAATGTTAATTCATTTTCGGTATCATCTTACCTTTTGATAACCATTTTGGTTTTAGTAAAAATTGGATGAAGATATTTTCATTCTTTTATTCACCTCATGGTCTAATAGAAGTTGATTATATTGATTCATACATTAAACATTCGTACTCATCATTTTTACTGGAAGCTAATATAATGGTGGAAGCAGATTAAAACATGAAACCCAAGGATGGAATTACATTTACCAATTTGTAGAAAATTAGTTATGTATATTTTCTTATTTTATTCATTGATATAGTATATTAATTACTTAACTCTTTGAAAAAGATTTTAAAATAAAAAATTTATCATATTTCCATCAATTTTGTTGTATAGGTGATATTTTTCACACATTATTGGTTTATGGTTTTGTGGTCAATGTCTTTATCATGATCATTCAATTTCTTAAGATTAATGTTCTATAACACTCTTTAAAATTATTTTTATATTAATTTTTTCCTCAACATTAATATTTTAACTTCCCATTAATGTTATCTTATTTCTAAACCTAGTTATTTGTTATTCCAGATGACTTTTATATTTTTTTCAAAGGAATTTTATTAACCCTTTTTATGGTGTAGGTTTTCAAGAAAAACCTATTGTAAAATATTAAACCTTAGATTACCATGATCAAGATAAATATTTTACGATGTGATTCATTAAATGGGGGAGAATTTAATAACTCACGTCATTAAAATAACACTATCTTTGATATCATATACAA
Source organism: Viscum album (assembly GCA_963277665.1). Taxonomy (NCBI): domain Eukaryota; kingdom Viridiplantae; phylum Streptophyta; class Magnoliopsida; order Santalales; family Viscaceae; genus Viscum; species Viscum album. The sequence goes on from OY728166.1 coordinate 731,572,880, forward strand.
CCTACAAATCCGAGATTAAACAAATCACAAAATATTATTTCTAAAATATTACTATTATAACATAGTCATTCAGTTGGTGGATATAAAGAAGAGTAACATAAATAATAACTATATATATAAATTTCCTATGAAATATAAATTTACTAATTAGTTATTAATAAGTAATTACACAATTTTTAATAATGTAGTTTTATTCTTTAAAAATATATTTTCTTCAAAAAGGATTTTTATTGCATTTTCTGAGTAAATATTATAGTTAACTTATAATGAATTTAAAAAATTTATTTCAAAAAATTAATATAATTTTTGAAATCATTATATAAAAATTAACATCAGATTATATTTTAGTATTTTTCTAAAATGATTAATTATTAAATGAATAGTGAAAAAGTATCGATTTTATTGAAAACATTCTTCTCTATTCTGGTATTTACACAGTACCATTTTGTTATAAATTTATATTAAAATTTTATTTTTTCATTTTTGTTGATAATAATAAAATTAATTTCCTTTTAATTTACTTTATTCTTAATTTTGATATAAAAATATTTTTATATTTAAATATGCATTTTTCTGGAAAATCATTTTTCATCTTGTTTTGTCGGTATATTATAAAAGAAATATTTTCCACTTATAAAGAGAAAATTTTGACAAAATATATTTAATAATTAGAATAACAATGTCAAAATTCCCTAAATATTTCAGTTTTATTTGTATTCACTAAGAATAGTGACTATGATAAATATTGGTCATAATGGTAAGGGTAAATATGGTAATTAAGTTTAAAAATAATGTGATAAGGCTTTAAAAATATATATAACAAATTAATTATTTCTATTTTTTGAGTTTTTTTGGACATACACATATAATATTCTAGGATATGGATACTTTTTTCCATTTTTTGTTGATAATGACCATAATATTTTTTAAGTAAATAATAAATGAAAAATATTACAGTCTTTGTTTTAATTAACCTAATATTTTTCATAGGGATAAAAGGATTTTGTTCTAGGTTATAAATGGTTATTTAAAATATTAAAGGATAGGTTTTATCATGGTATTTTATTTTAAATATTTATGGATTGAATAATTTCTTTAAGTGATTAATCTATATCAACATAGTCTTTATTTAAGTAGTAGAAAAAAATTAAGTTAATAGATTTTTAAAAACACAAAAAAGTAATATTTTTTGGATGCTTTCTGTTGTTAAAATGATTTTTTATATAAATATAACATATTATTTATTTGTTAAAAATATATATTTGAAATAAATTACAATCTTTGTTTTTTAAAAAGTCAAGTATGTGAATAGTCCTAAAATTGACTTTAATGGTATCATATAATGAATATTATTTTATTAAATAAATTGAAATTTGTAAAAAATTTATATTTTTCCAAGTTAATTGGATATGGTTGAAAATATAAACTATATTCCCATTCTGCATTACTTTTTCTTTTATAGTTACATTATTGATTCCTAAGAGTAAAAAACATTAATATTGCAGTAAGATTCAAAAGGGTTAACTGGTGTAAAAACTAGTGGATAAATATTAAGTTGTCACTATAACATGTAAAACATTTATTGTATGAGTGTATTCAGAATTAAATTAATATTATATTTGAAATATATTATTTTTGACCCACTTTAACAAGAAAATTAATATATATTAATTTAACACTTTATGTAATTCCAAAGGATCTCCTCTCATCTATTATATAAAGACACAACATATCATTTTTTATTAACACTTCTTAATACAAATATATGGACTAAAATATTACCAAACCTCTTATTAACATTAGTATATACATTATATAGATGATTTTATTCCTAAATTACCATATTTATAGCCATTGAGATGATATCAAAAGGATGTTATTAAAAGAGGTGGTAATCATCTTAACCAATAGTTTTCATTTTACTTATTCTTATACCGAATACCATTATATAATATGAATGATAATATGTTAACATAAATATATCAATTTTAAATATATTTTACCATGTTAATTTAATAACCTTATTTCCACCTTTTCCTTCCAATAGAGAATAAAAACATTGTTTGTGTGCACATGCGCCAACCACCCCCTACAAAGTGATGATTTTTTTCATCACGTCCTCTCATAATTGTTTTTAATTATGGATTTAATGTATATATATTATATTAGTAAAATAAATATTTTTATATAAATAAAATATGTCATATATTTTCTAAATAATCTATCTGTTGGAAAAAGGTAATGTTGTTTGTGCGTATGTATAGATTGCGTCCTTCATCAAGCGATGTGATTTGTCTCATGTATTTTGTTCATGGATGGATCTAATACTATATTTAATGTATGAGAATAATTATTATGTCATTAATATTATTATTTATATGATTTAACCATTTCCACTTTGACCACATTAAATATACTGAAGTTGTTTTAAAATTATAAATTTAACATCCTCAAAACACCCAAAGTTAACATAACATATTAAGTAATTGAATATATCATTGAAATAAATGAAATAAATTGGTTAGTGATAAATAAAAAAATTAAAATGTTATTAAAAAATAAATAATTGATATAAGATTATTAGTTATGATATAAGGACATAGATATTCAATCTATACTCAATGTAAGGGGTTTCTTAACTCAACTTCCATTCATTGGATTATACGTATACATCATTATGTATTTTATGACATGATATTGTGTTAAATGACCTATGATTTTATTATTTTATATTTCATATTTTTTGGTGATGTCTTACAATCTTTACGTATAATAACTCCATGTAATAAATTCTAACATCAATGATACAATCTTTGTAAGGATTATTCATCTCAAAATTGTTTCTTTGAGACATGTATTGTATTATGCACCAAATTACTTTTATAATATGTTTATAGTACCGATTGAGAAATTATAGAATGCATTAATCATTTTCGATTATATTTAAATTTCATTTTGGGTTCTCTATTCTATGATATATTAACTCAAATGTTATAACAGTTTCAAGGGTTTTCATTGTCTTGATGTCAATTATATGTGACATAATTCATGTTATACACAATGTTTTATTTTATATAGTGTACTCACTACCAAATAAAAATATTCTGAAATATTATTTAATGTATATAATGTGTTTCAAAAAATTACATTAGGTTCAATCATTCAATAGATTTCAATTCCATCATTACCTAAGATATAAGGGTGTCCTATCTCAAACATTCAAATTTAAGAAAAGTTTTGATTATTGAACTTATATTTCATTTATGTGGTACATATACTGAATAATAAAATATAAAAATCATGAATATTTTTACACTCATGGCATTTAATGTTCATTCTTGTGTTTTTTTTCAATGGTTTCTCCATTGTAAAATGTTATAAATGGTTTCCCTTAAAGACATATATTTAAGTATATTAAAAACATTTAACTTTAATCATCCTCCATGTTCACTATTTTAATTCAATAATGTTTTTTATAAACATAAATGATTTCCTAACATATGTTCCATGATCATTTACATTCATTTGAATAGTTTTAAAAGGAAAATTCATAACCTTTTCCACATGGGTCATATTTGACTCGGATTGCAAATGTTTGAAAAAAAATATTTTTAACATTTACTACATGAGTGGAATTTTCAACTATGAAGGGTGTTATTTATATGAAATATTCATTTATTAGTTTCCATGTTTATTTTTCAATAATATCAATATTTTGGAAATTTTTATAAAACATTATCAAAATAAAATTTGTTATCTTTGTTTTTAAAGTAATCCCCTAAATTTTATTTTAAATTTATTTTCCATATATGGGAATATACTTTATTATTTTATTATTCTCTAATGCTGATATGATATAATGATGAAAGCCTTATTATTTATCTGAATGGATTAAAATTGTTTTAAATATATTTTAATGGAACAAGTTTCCTTTCCATGAGATAATCAATAAAAAATGGAATTACAGTTGTTTTCAAGAGTGTTATATTGAAATGTTAAGGATTCTAAGTGTTTTGTTCATTTTATGGTACTTAGAAATATGTATAGGTAATTGATGGGATGTTATGTTATAAAATAGATATAATATTTTGTGTTATAAACTAAGGATGTTTGGTTCCATTATCTCCCTCTAATGCATTGGGTAATGAGACATGGTAAATTGGATGGAAGTTACTCCTAATAGATGATGTCATTATGTTACTCAAATGTGATTATGAAGTTTAGTGATTATAAGTAACTCTAAATAGATGATGGTGTTTACTGGTTATTTTTCACTGAAAAGAGATATGGGAATTATCTATTTGGTGATTCCATGAGGAATTTTTAATGCTCCATGATACCTATAATTTTTTTCAATGATGGTTATTGGTTCTAAAATATCGATTTATCAATGATTTTTCCCCATGTCTTATAATTTGTTCCATGTATACACTATGGGAAAAATGGATAATAGCGACGGGTTATTTGCGACGAGAATTATTCTCGTCATAAATACCTTACGGAACGGGTTATTTGCGACGGGAAACTATTCCCGTCGCAAATAACCCCTTATTTGCGATGGGTTTCTTTTACCCGTCACAAATGGTTTGGGGTGAAATGCGCGCGAAATTTATTTGCGACGGGGTTCTAACCCTGTCGCAAATAACCGGCGGCGGTTAAAGAGTATTTGCGACGGGTTTCTTTTAATAATCACAAATGGTTTGGCGCGAAGTTTATTTGCAACGTGGTTAGTGCCCCGTCACAAATAACCAGCGGCTGTTAAAGAGTATTTGCGAGGGGACTGCAATCCCATCACAAATCTTCCGGCGGCAGGGGTTATTTGTGACGGGGCCCGTCGCAAATAACTGTTTTAATGCCGCCCATAATTAAATGTGGTCGGGGTTATTTGCGACGGGTCCAATCGCAAATAGATTTATTTGCGACGGGAATCCCATCTCAAATAGGCCTGCCACAATTAATCTAACCTATAAATACTGCCAACCGTTACAGTTTTTTTTTCACTCTGAACTTCTTCTGACGATCAGTTGTATAATTTTTTTTTCCGATTCGAGGAGTAACTTGGTGGTGTCCTAAAACTACAGCGGCTCGACATTGACATCAAGTTTAAAGTTTTTATCTAAATTTAAATTTAATATTTATTTTATTTATTTAATTTTAATTTTTGTAATTTTTTTCTGATTCCTAATTAGAAATAATTATGAATAACTATTAATAATTAACAGTAATTAGAGACAATTAACCACTAATTAATTTAAAATAGTTAGCTGTAATTACAAATAATTAGCAGTAATTATGAAAATTTAAAATTAATTTGAATTAATTAATAATAATTAGAAATAATTAACATTAATTAGTAATAATTAATAATAATTAACAATAATTATCAATAATTAACAATAATTACCAATAATTAACAATAATTACTAATAATTAGTCATAATTAGTAATAATTATCAATATTTACTAATATTTACCAATAATTGTCAATAATTGTCAATATTTTTCAATAATTACCAATATTTACCAATATTTACCGATAATTGCCAATAATTGTTAATATTTACCAATAATTAGGAATAATTACCAATAATTTAGAATAATTACCAATAATTATGATTAATTACCAATAATTAGGAATAATTATCAATAATTAGGAATAATTATCAATAATTAGGAAAAATTATCAATAATTAGGAATAATTACCAATAAATATCAATAATTACTAATAATTAGTAATAATTAACAATAATTAGTAATAATTAACAATAATTAACAATAATTCGTAATAATTACCAATAATTAGTAATAATTAGTAATAATTACAAATAATTACCAATAGTTGTCAATAATTACCAATAATTCCCAATACTTGTCAATATTTACCAATAATTAGGAATAATTACCAATAATTACCAATAATTAAAAAAATTACCAATAATTAGGTATAATTACCAATAATTAGGAATAAATACCAATAATTAGGAATAATTACCAATAATTAACAATAAGTACCAATAATTAGGAATAATTACCAATAATTATCAATAATTACCAATAATTAGGAATAATTACCAATAATTAGGAATAATTACCAATAATTAGGAATAATTACCAATAATTAGGACTAAATACCAATAATTCCCAATAATTAGCAATAATTAGGAATAATTATCAATAATTAGAAATAATTACCAATAATTACCAATAATTAGGAATAATTACCAATAATTAGGAATAATTACATATAATTACCAATAATTACCAATAATTACCAATAATTAGGAATAATTACCAATAATTAGGAATAATTACCAATAATTAACAATAATTACCAATAATTAACAAATATTACCAATAATTAGAAATAATTACCAACAATTAAGAATAATTACCAATAATTAGGAATAATTACCAATAATTAGGAATAATTAGGAATAATTAGGAATAATTAGCAATAATTACCAATAATTAGGAATAATTACTAATAATTAGGAATAATTACCAATAATTAGGAATAATTGCAAATAATTAGGAATAATTACCAATAATTACCAATAATTAGGAATAATTTCCAATAATTAGGAATAATTACCAATAATTACCAATAATTACTAATAATTGGGAATAATTAGCAATATTTAGGAATAATTACCAATAATTAGCCATAATTAGTAATAATTAGGAATAATTACCAATAATTACCAATAATTAGGAATAATTACCAATAATTATGAATAATTACCAATAATTAGGAATAATTAGCAATAATTACCAATAATTAGGAATAATTAGCAATAAATACCAATAATTAGGAATAATTACCAATAATTAGGAATGATTACCAATAATTAGTAATACGTACAAATAATTACGAATAATTACCAATAATTAGGAATAATTTCCAATAATTAGGAATAATTACCAATAATTAGGAATAATTACCAATAATTACCAAAAATTACCAAAAATTACCAATAAGTACCAATAATTAGGAATAATTACCAATGATTAGGAATAATTACCAATAATTAGGAATAATTACCAATAATTAGGAATAATTGACAATAATTAGGAATAATTAACAATAATTAACAATAATTGCCAATAATTAACAACAATTACCAATAATTAGGAATAATTACCAATAATTAGGAATAATTACAAATAATTAGGAATAATTAGAAATAATTAGTAATAATTACCAATAATTACCAATATTAACCAATATTTACCAATATTTACCCATAATTAGGAATAATTACCAATAATTAGGAATAATTACCAATAATTAGGAATAATAACATTATTACATTATTAGTATATTTTATTATTAATATTAAAATAATATAATTCTCTATATTATATACAATTCTCCTTTCGTTTGTGTGTTTTATGTCTCCACATGCAATATTTGTATTCTTTTTCAAAATTATGAACCTACTGACCAATGGAGAGGTGACAGTGAATGCAAATACTACATGTGGAGACAGAATGTTAAACACACAGATGAAAGGATAATTGTTTATAATATAAAAAATTATATTATTTTAATATTAATAATAAAATATACTAATAATGTAATAATTTTATTATTATATAATTAATATTTATGAAAAAAAATATTAGTATTATTAAAAAAATAAAAAATTTATATAATATTAAAATTATCAATATTTGTAACAGGTTTTGCTTTATTCTTAACATGTCCAATTCTTAAAGGGTCAATATTTAAGTCTATCCCAATAAAAAGTTTTCGCCAGTCGTGTCTGATGTAAACTCTATAATTATCCTTTCTTGAGTGTTTTTTCTAACAAATTATTTAAAACATGTAATGCTTTTATATTTTATAGAAAAATATGGAACAACGAGGTCATCAACAGTCATTATTAGATGACTGCATATGGATAAATCAACGTAGAAATCCAAACGATTCTAGATTAAATCCATTATATATAGAGGGTATGGAGAATTTTTTGTCATTTGCGGCATCAAATCCAGAATTTGTTTCAGAAGGAACAATAAAATGCCCTTGTAGAAAATATGCATTGAGAACGTTTGACACGTTTGACAAAGTGGGGGAACATATCTTGCATTTTGGTTTTCAACCAGATTATGTTCATTGGTATCAACACGGTGAATGCAGTTCCAGAGTAGGTGATACCAACTTGATTCCAGATCCATCCCTGTTTCAAGATTTAGTAAATGATGTTGCAGGTTCATCTATTCAACATACAGAAACTTCGGTTGATATAACTTTAAATCCTGAGTTAGCACCGTCTAAATGTTATGTGTTGTTGAGGTCTGCTGAGGATGCATTATATCCTGGATGCAAGATGAAAAAATTAGAAGCTGTTACAAAATTTATGGCTATCAAATTAGATAACGGAATGTCAAACACCTTTTTGGACCCGATATTTTCTTTGCTTAAAACACTGTTACCCAAAGGAAATGTTTTGACTACAAATTACTATGAGAGTAAGAGGCTGGTTCGAAATTTGGGAATACTTTTCAAAAGATTCATGCATGTTCAAATGACTGCATTTTATATTCTGGGTAGAATGAGTCGTTGGATAGTTTTCCCACATGTGGGCAACCAAGATATAAAGAAGAGAAACATGGGAAGTCTGGTTTGATTCCTGTAAAATAGTTGAGATATTTTCCTCTTACATCCAGACTATAGTGTTTATTTAGGTCTAAGAATATAGCGATAATGATGTCATGGCATAAAGCGAATATTTCAACTGATAAAAGCTTGAATCATCCAGACGATGGTGGTTCATGGAAACATTTTGATAGAGTTCATCCATCCTTTGCTTTAGAAGCTAGAAATGTTTGACTGGGCCTTTACACTGATGGTTTTTGTCCGTTCGGATCTTATGGTAGTCAGTATTCATGTTGGCCTATTTTTTTAACTCCGTACAATTTACTTCCGTGGATGTTGATGAAGGAGCCCTATGTCTTTTTGAATTTACTAATTCCAGGACATTTGAAGAAGAATATTGATGTTTATTTGAAACCATTGATTGATGAATTAAGTTTATTGTGGAGTACTGGTGTCAGTATATATGATGTTTCTATGAAACAGAATATCATACTGAGAGCTGTATTGATATGGACAATTAGTGACTTCCTAGCTTATGGGATGTTATCTGGCAAGAGTACACATGGTCAGAAATCATGTCCTTACTGTATGGGAGAGAACAAAGAATTTATGCTCATTCATGGAAAGAAACCTTGTTATTTGGACTGTCATCGCAGATTTCATCCAGCTGATCATCCTTTTTGCAGAAACAGATCTCATTTCAGAAAAGGAACTGTTGAAAGGGATGAACCTCCAAAAATGCTATCAGGTTCGGAGTTAAAATCAGTTGTATTTTCATTACCTCCCATCACTTTTGTTCCCACAATAAAACAACAGAAAATTTCTTTTTTTTGGGAAAGAACACAATTGGATTAAACATATCATATTTTGGGATTTTCCATATTGGTCTGATTTGTTGGTCCAATACATGTTAGATGTTATGCATATTGAGAAGAAAAATTTTGATAATTTGTTTCACACAGTTTTGGACACACCATGAAAGAGAAAAGATAATGTAAATGCATGTTTAGATCTTTCCCAATTTTGTAGGCGTCCAGAACTGGAACTGTTTGAGAATGTCAGAACAGGAAAGTTACTGAAACCAAAAGCAGCTTATACACTATCTAAAGAAAACTATTTATTATTTTGTCAGTGGACTGTAGATTTGAGACTTCCATATAGTTGTTCTTCCAATTTGGGTAGATGTGTAAAGAATGGTTATATTACTGGATTAAAAAGTCCTGATTGTCATGTTATAATGAAAAGAAGACTTTTACCCATTGGATTAAAAGGTCTGTTGAATTTTGTGATTTTGATTCCATAACAGGCATGTCATATTTTTTTCGCGACATTTTTTGTGGCTACAGTAGATTATGATGTTCTATGCAAACTTGAAGAAGATGTTGTTGTAATTATATGTAAACAAGAAAAAATATTTCTTCTGTCTTTCTTCGACTCAATGGAACATTTGATATTACATTTTCCATATGAATCCAAATGTAGAGGTCTGGTACAGTTTCGATGGATGTTCCCATTCTAAATATGCATGCAAAAATTGAAAAGAAAAGTACGTAACAAAGCATCTGTTGAAAGATCTATTGAAGAAGCTTATTTGCAAGAGGAAATATCTTTTTTCTGCTCCCATTATTTTGAATCTGAGTATCCTTCAAAAAAAACTAAATGGGATGGAACGAGATGAATAATGATGAAATCGAAAATCAATTATCTGTTTTCAACCAGCCAGAGCATGGTTTTGGTGGAGTTCATGAACGCTGGCTTTCGGATGATGAACATCACAGAGCTCATACGTATGTTCTGCTCAACTATGAAGAGATGACATCAGTTGTACTGTAAGTGTTTATATCACTTATTCTATCATTTATGTTACAGTAAATAACTTTATTTTTTATAGGTTGTATGAAAATCATATCAAGAAACAAATTCCACAAATTATAGCATCTTCTCTCGAAGAACGCCGACAGAAAAATTTCTCTCATTGGTTTCGAAAACTGGTAACATAAATTCTTTATCTTTTAGAAACTCATTCAATGTATAGTTTACTATATTTATAATTATTTCCCAAATTTTCAGGTGTCTCGACATGCTGATAAAATTTAAAAACGGCTGTGTATATTGAGTAACCCACCTTGAAAACTTGTTAAAACTTATAATGAATATGTGGTTAATGGATTTCGATTTCATACACATGCATATGGGTAATCAAAAATAACAATTAACAGTGGATTTAGCTTGATAGGATCTCATTATTGAGAAAGTTAAGTTGAATTTTATGGCATGCTTGATGAAATCATTGAACTTTGTTATCTTGGACAACATTACATAACGTTGTTCAAATGTTGGTTGTTGGATACAGAGAGAGGAGTGCGTGTTCATCCGACTCATGGAATCATCAATATTAAATGTAAAAGTGTTCTCGCAGTAAATTAACCATTCTTATTGGCTCAACAGGCACATCAAGTTTATTACGCAAAGTACTATGCTACGTCAAAAGACTTGACTGATTGGTGGAGTATAATAAAAATCAATATTCGAGACAATCAGTTTTGTCAAAGTGATTGTGCTTTCACTGATGTGAATGGAATTGAATTTTTTCAAGAGAGTACTCAAAATAAATCTTTTTTACAAAGAGACATGAGTATCGATGACGACACCCCACACTTAAGAGTTGGTGATGACGATGATGTTAATGATGTCACATATGAATTTGAAGTGGTAAGAGATGAAGCAACGGGAACTCGAATGGATATCGATGATGTTGAGGAGGAATATGAAGATGACATTGACATATATGAAGATGATGATGAAGATGAATAGTGATATAATTCCATGGTAGTTATATATAATCATAACTAATATATATGTATATATAATAGTAATTATCAATTATTTGCTAACAACATTAACATTTTCTGTTTCAGATGGACAACGATGCATTGCGTGAGTTGGTGGATGCTGACCTGTCTTTCGATGCAGATGAGTTGCTGGCAGATGACCCTCAGCCTGTAGGTGCTTCAGGGAGACCGCAGAGGGGGCGCGGTCTTGCACGATTGATGATTCCTAACCCCGTCCCCGAGTGACGTCCACGTCTTGGATTTGATCCACGTACACGGAGGTGTGATAACCTATGGATTTGACTAAAATTTCATTAATCTATTCACATAATAAATGTATATTATTTTTACAGTTTTCCGCATATAGAAGTCAGATAGGGCAGCGCTATTTTGTGCAACTATTTCTCTCATCCTTGGACCACATGGGAGCAGATTCTCATTGATGTGCAGCAGACCATGTTCGGCCATTGGTTGGTACGTACGTAAATAAATAATTTTTATTTTGAAAATTATTTCATTTATAACTTGATATTTTGATTTATTTGTAGGGTTTATGGTATCTGATCGGGGATACCATGCGTGGCGCCATCCACAATGCATGGGAGGTGGTCATGTGTGATCACTTTCGTCAGTTTTTGCACAACTTCAGGAGAGCGGCCATGACAAAAGCAGGAGTATCCGTTTTTTATGACTCCTATAGAGCGCACCAACCACAGTACATTTCATCCCACGTATGGGATGGATTATGTGGGCACTGGTTGAGTGATGCCTTTCAGAGGAGATCATCGATGGGGAGGCAGAATCGGGGGAGACAGGAGATGACTCATCGAGCTGGGAGTCCTACTTTCAGTACTCATAGACAGTATCTGATACATACATTATTTATAAATATTTTATATAACTATAAATATTAACAGTTTATTTTTTATTCTTATAGGCTATCAAGCACCCCGATATTACGGAGTACGACGTATATCGGAGGATGTATAGTGATCCTGCTACTGGGGAGCTCAGAGGTGATCGTCATCGTCACATCGGGGTCAGTAATATTTGTTTTCATGTTTAAAAATTAACTGCATATAATATATTCACAATTTTAATTTTAGATTTCAACTACAAAAGTCATATGAGGCCGCAGCATCACAGACCAAGCCTGAGAGTCAGACCGAGTCATCAGATCAGTCCAGTGGCCGTCAGTTTGATGAGGTGGCATGGATGCAGGCCACCCAGTATGCCTTCAAGAAGGGATGGGTAGTTTGTATCAGCTCTCGACTGACTCCTGGAGATTATTATGGCAGTGCTACGATGTCGGCGTCCAGCTCGAGATGAGATCATGCATCTTTTTCTGCTACACAGTATGAGGATCAGTTGTGATCTCAGACTACACTGATAGAGAGTCTCCAACAGGATCAGGAGGAGATGCGTCAGCAGCAGCAGCAGCATGAGGAGGAGCGTCGACTCCAACAGCAGTTGTACGAGGAGCAAATGAGTCACTAGAAGCAGCAGTAGCAAGAGCAGATGGAGTACATGCACTGAATCACTCGTGCTTTAGGGATGGAGTTACCTCCACCAGCATCTGCAGATCCCCCCCTCCCCCCCTCCCCCCCTCCTTCAGATTAGAGATTGTTTTTATGTTATAATATTTATTAAATCAAAATATGATTTTTTTTTCTATTTGTAGTTTCTGTCTCATTATAAAATATAAATAATATTATATTTTGAAATAACAATATTAATATGTATAATAATATTATTTATATTTTATAATATTAAATTATATATATATTAAAATTTTATAATTTTATAATTTAATTATATTTTTTTGTAATATTTCAATTATTTTAATATTTGAATGTATTATAATTTTATTATTATTATATTATTTAAAATAAATTATTAATATTTATTTTATTTATGAATTATAATTCTGTTATTATTATATTAATTAAAATATTTTATCAATATTTTATTATTTTTTATTTTTAAATTATAAATCTATTATTTTTATATTAATTAAAATAATTTATTAATAATTTATTATTTTTATTTGTGAATTATAATTCTATTATTATATTAATTAAAATCATTTATTAATATTTTTTTATTTATTTATTTTTTGAATTATAATTGGATTATTATTATATTAACTAAAATAATTTATTACTAATTTATTATTTTTTATTTTTTTATATTATTTGCAACGGGTACTATGCCCGTCGCAAATAGTATTATTATTATATTAATTAAAATAATTTAGTAATATTTTTTTTTATAGAAAATATTTGTGATGGACACGTCGCAAATATTTTTTTAAAAAGTTTTTAAAATATAACGACTCGTATTTGTGACGGGACATATGTCCCGTCACAAATACTAATTTTAGCGATGGGCCCGTTGCAAATAATTCTTGTTGCGACGCCGTTTTCCACAACGGGCTATTTGCGACGGACCCCCGTCGCAAAAGCACATTAGCGATAGGATCTCGACGCAAATGCCCTGTCGCAAATGTCCTTATTTCTAGTAGTGATAACTCTTTCCTTTTGTTAAATCTTTTTTCCATGTATCATTATTTATTATTCATCCTTTTGTAGGTATTATTTCTCTTATGTTATTATCATGTATATTCATTATGTCATCATACCCTTATAATCATATTATGCTTGCTGTTTACATTCAACTGGTAATGCTTATGTTTACCATTATTGACTTTTTTTCTCACCCATACTATATTTTCACTTTCCCAAATTTTTGAATAGTGTTGTGAAATTAATAGTGTCTAGAAGGGTTTCATGTGAGAACATTTTTATGGGAGATGTCGAAGACTTATTGTGAAATAAAAAAATATGAGTAGAGTAGGAATAATGACCACATAAAGACATGGGTATTGTTATGTATAAGTTTGACCAAATTATCTAAGACTATAAACCTAAAAGTACATTGGGTATATAAATAGTTCAATATTTCTAATTGATGTTTTATGTTTTGTATGGCCAAAACATGGTCATTTTTTGTTGGTAGTAGAGAAAGAAAATATATTATGTTTTTATAACAAAATCCAGGAGTGAATGTTCAAGGATGTTAGACTTCATATTTTCAATTATTTATTTATTTCAATAGTTTATAATTTATTTTATATTTAATTTTTTATTATGTTTTATCATTTCCTTTTGAGAATTTTATTTATTCACATTTTTATTTTAAATGAATTTACATTATGTTTTTACTCCTGGTCATCTTAATTTTATTTCAAGGAATCACTTATCATGGCACCTGAGTGATGATTTTAATTCTATTGAATTATTTGATTCTAGCAATCCTCTTGGATTGAATCCTTTTTATTTTAAAAACACCAGATATTTTTCTTCCTATCCTAATTCCAAACCCCATAATATTTTGAACACTAATGCTTCAAATCATTAACCATGAACTATTGTAGAAAAATTGAAGAGAATCAATGATGGTGGTACTTGATGTTAATATAAAGAAAAATTCACAAGTTTCTAAAAGATGAGTGTGGCCTAAGAAGTCTAATTATTTCACTTAGTTTACTTGGAACAACATAGTACCGAAGAACATCTTATGTTTTCAACTTTGGGAATTTTTGTGATTCTAGGAATATTGGAGTTGTTTTTTAGATAGAGTTTATTTTAGTTTTATAGTAATATTATGTTTTAGTGTGTATAGAGTGAGGACTTGATCATTCCAAGGTTAGTGGGAATGATATTTAAATTTAAACTATAGAATTGGATGATGTGAAAAGTCATGTTTAGATACTTTATTATTTTTTCATAACTTCAGACTTTAATAAGTCTCATGTAAAACACTTAAAACCAGAGAAAAATGTTCATTTGATCTTTATCAAAATAAGAATACCTCAAATATATGAAGAGTTGGAGAGTATTATTTTTCTATATATAAATATTTAATTCCTTTTTCTAATATAAAAGATAGTAAATTTTCCTAGATATATACTATATTACATGCATTATTGTATTCAAGGAAGGAAAAGGGTAAATTTCAACGATTATGGGAAAATTGTTGCTCTCATGTTTGAGAAAAATGGAGTTGAACTAAATGAGATTGAAGTTCTTAAATTCTATCTCGTACATACAATAAGATTTTTTCTTTTAGTTAATATTTTATATATTTGAAATAAATCCTTGAATAATCTTATGCCTATTAAGGAAGTCATTTCATAGTTTTAAGGAGAATAATATGAAAGATACGACACCCCTACTCTTGTAGAGGGAGGTAATAAAAGAGAATTTATTACAAATCAATATACCATACCAAAAGATGATGCAGAAAGATCTGATTGTCCCTTTTTTGAACCTATTGTTGTTCTTGGTCAATCATCTAAAGACAAATATCTTTTACATGAGTAGATATTTATTTCATCTAATATTGAGTTCGATGTTTTTGAAATTTGAGTAAAATATACGAGGTTAATGAAATAATCATTGAAGAGTATTGGAAATTGGTTGAATCATATTATTTACATGATTATAAATAAAAAATTATAGGCTCAAGAGTTATAGATAATCAAATTATTTTATAAGAAGGAACATATAAGTCTTTTATAAAGAGATTCCCTCACCTACTAGTAGTGAAGGTTGTTGAGAATCTCTATCAATCATAAAAGATTCAGTTGATTTTGATTTCACCAATAAATTTTATGTTTTTTCAACAATGATGTTTTTATAATTCAGTATCTTGAAGGAATATATAATTTTCCTTTTGTGTAATCTCATGAATGATAAATAATATATGAATTTTTTTAAGTATAATTCTATCTATAAATCTAATTTTGAGGAAATAAATACCTATATATACTCTAAATCAGACATTGATGTGATTAATAGTTCAATGAATGATTAAATAGATATTTTAATAAATATGAAACATATTTAAAGAGGTTCAACAATTCTTGACTCCGGATCTATTAAAGATAACATGAAATTAATTTCATTATATTTTTCCTTGATAAATGAATGAGAGGTGTCTCTACAGTATGATATAATCTCTCTTGAATATTTTAAATATTTCAAAATGGATTTGGTCACTAAAATAAAATATATGAAGTTATATATATAAAAATTTACCCAAGGACTTGATAGATATTTTCTTGATCTTGTTCTATTTTTAATGAAATTTTTTATTCTATTAAAGTAACAGTTGTGAAGAATCTCAAATAATCTCTAAGTATTTTTAAATTATTGAAGTAATATAAAATTTCATTTAATGGTAACATCAAATTTTTTGTTAATAATGAAAAAGATATTATGAATGGTATTCTTAATATATTACTCTCAGTGTTTGAATCTTCTTCTAAGGAGTATTTCAATGAATAATTTGAGACTCATATTGTATTTGAAAGAAGAAAATAATTATTTTTCTACAAAGATAAATAGGTTGAACCTTTTCCTCCTTATCCTTCTACCTATAAACATTAATTAGTAATTAAGAAAGATATACTAGAATGATGTGTGAATCAAATTGATATTTATATACTATATTATTTTTTATAGTTAGTCTCTTTGGAAAGGATACACAGTTTTACTTATCTCTTGTAAAATATGATATTATTAAGAGTCTATAAATACATGTTAATAATGTATTAAGTCCCATTTAGTCACCCTTAGAGTGGCTGAATTTGGATTCATCCATTTTAAAATATTTTTAATATATTTCATGATTTCCCATATGGATATTATTCTCGTGTTCTTTGAAACTATGTTCACCCATTAAATGGACCATTAACCTCACAGAATTCACATATTAATTTAGAGATTTCATGCATGCGGGGATAGAAATATTTTCCTTAATTTACCTCTACTAGGATACTCTAAGTAGAAAACAGTAGATGTTGTGATAATTATCAAATTATCCATTGATCTTACAAATTTTGTTGGTAATAATGCTGGGGTCACTCAACTACTGGGATCCCTACATTTTAAAATGTTTTTGTTTGGATCACTTCCAATCAAGAATCAATACACTTACAACTTTAGGGTCATCTCACTATCACCCAGGGCCCACTACATCAAAAGTCACACTGCCTTTTTCCTCCTCCTTCATTAGATGCTTCGTGGTAGGACTCCCATTGTCACATTGCTATTTCATTATCCTTTTCTCACTTTTTTGGGGAAAGAATGCAATGTAGTTTATAGACATGTGGTTTCATCATCAACCAACATCATTTGAAAGGATTTCATCCCCAATGTATGTAGATTATCTATTGAAATCCTTGGTTTCATTCGATAGATTTTTTGTGAACAACACCTCAAATATTGTTCTTATAGTATTATTTTGGAATATCTAATTCACTTTGTTACATATAATCAACTCCCTTCTTCTCTGTTTTCATGGAAATAAAATCTTTAAGGTAAGTACAAGTTTAGCTTCTTCTCCCAAAGACCAAATCTCCACTGGTACACCCAACACTTATTCATTCTTTAATTTTTCTTCTAAAATTTGGTCATCTATATTTGAAGAAATAATATATCCTCTGAGATCCCCATTTTTTATTTCTTGATTCAACTTGAAAAGAATGCAATGTAATGTTTTTTTAG
This sequence comes from Viscum album, assembly GCA_963277665.1. Lineage (NCBI taxonomy): Eukaryota > Viridiplantae > Streptophyta > Magnoliopsida > Santalales > Viscaceae > Viscum > Viscum album. The sequence goes on from OY728166.1 coordinate 731,590,886, forward strand.
TTTTAAAAAAATTAAAATTTAAAATACTTTTGTAAATTTTCAAACCGGAAATCTCCTATATTAAAATATCTTTCTATCTATCCCCATGATAGAGAAAACATGTATTAGAAATAAACTCAAATACTCTATCCACTTTATCCTCCATAAATTCCACCTCCCTATTCCTTTGTGTGTTATTTAGACAACCTTCATATCTTCCATATATGAGATCCCTAAAATATACAATTTCAGAAAACATGGAAAACTCTGCATGTGTCAACTTCTTCACAGTTATGGACTCCCTACTTGTAGTATAAAACACTCCACTACAGCATGAATAATATGTCATTTAATTCATAACATCTCACACATAACTGCCCCTTCCATCCTCTTCATACACCATGTCTCCCATTTGATGTTCCATGATGTTAAAATTATTGAATAAAACTACAATTATTTTATTATTTGATTTTTAATATTCCAACATTCCTTAAAAGATAAAGGAATAATACCTCTCATAATTATAAAAATCCCCTACATCAATATAATATCAAACATACAGTGAATCATATATATGGTTCACTAATTCAAGTATGTGGAGAGATTTTCATACACGAACTCCTACACATATCTTAATTTCCTTATCTTGTTCAAATTTCCATTATCTCTATATTTATTAACATGTACTTCCTCAAATATCTAGATTTTCATTTTTGACCCTTTCATTTTCAAATTCATATATGTGGCCATACATGTAGTCAAATTTCTTCATATAGTCGAATATTATTATGTGGTCCTTATGTTGGCGACTTTTCAATTTCTGTAAATTCCCTTAAATGTGAAATTTACATATGTGAGTAATTATTCATATTGGGGGATTTTTAACACTTATATATTTGAACTAAGATGCATCTAGAATATTTTCCCATAGATTTCGACCTTCATGGGGTATCCCATGAACTTATCTAATAATTTCTCATATGGTTATATTCAATCATATGATCATTTAATCCTCATTACACGCTTTATGTACCACTCTAGCCTCCACATAACGTCAACATCATTGTAAACAATGATCGTTTATAACTTTTTTCCCACCGCATATCATTTCCAATAGAACCAATTTTTTATCAAGATCAAATATTTTAAAATCCAAAACATACAATCAAAAAAATCCAAAACCATCCAATTGTGTGTCAAAAATCTCCCCCATATGATTTCATTGACAATAATCCATTCTCAAAAAATATATCCCACTTTTTGAGTTAAATACAAAAGGACTCCAAGTATTTTCGATTGCATTTCTCCCTATTATAATGTTATCACATCTAATCCCCCTTCATGAATAAGGTTATAATTTTATTCAACTCATTCTTTCCATGTGAATGGGTTTTACCTTTTTGATTCAAACACCTCTTTTCGAATGGGGTCCGATTTTTTCCAACTTCAGATAAAGATAGATTAATCTCCCCATTTTTCAATTCTTTTCTTCTCTTTCAAACTTTTATACAATTTAATGTGTGAAAAAAATTACATAAAATAAAATATCCACCCCACTATATCAATAATACATTTTCATAAATGATTATTACATTATTTTCATGATATAAAACATAATGGATATAAAAATTCAAGATCAAAATGTTTACAATCATGGGAAAATTAGGCTCATACAAAACATGTACATAATAAAACATAAACATTTACTTAAATCCTTATTATTTATCTTTTTAAAATATCATGTTCTCTTTGGTATATATAATCACTTAAGGATATCTAGATAAAAAAACAGGATAGATAAAAAATCCTAGTAAAATGATGAATATGGGACATGAATAAATAAAACATGAATGATCATAATAGTCATAATCATATCATAATAATAGGATAATCATAAACATATTTAGGGAAATATGTGATAGGTTCATGGAATGTGTAAATGCATAAGAATGAAACATCAGGTCAAAGTGGTCAAATAAAACACCTAGTTCTGAACAATGCTAGCATCATGTTAATACATAACATATGTGCATAATCACAACATCACCACTGTGAAAAACTCTAGTATCATGTTCAAACATATTACTCATTATCTCATGAGATATATCACATTAAACAGTTAGTTGTAGGGATATAGAATTCTCATCCCACCCATCATATCATTATATTTACATTATCATGCATTCATCATAGAACATATAACAATTGTATTAATTAAATAAAACATGGAAAGGAATGGGTTTCATAAAGATTAAACAAGAATATATTCATGAATAAACATTATGGGTCCCAAATAAAAAATGGAAACCATATGTTAGAATAGAAGATCATTTATATTTGGATAAGAAACAACACATGATTAGTCAAATATTAGATTTTGGAAAAAAATATATTTTTGGAAAATCATTTTATTTGGATTAAAAATAATGGTGGGAACATGTATATACATAAAAAGGGGGAAGAAAAATGAAATAATATTTAGTGAACATTAAAGGAATATCCAAACTAATATAGATTACTAAGGAGGTAAAATATAAATAAAGGTAATGGGGGTTTGATAATCCCTTTACTTGAATTACCACTTTGTTTCTTCTCTTTTGTGCCACCTAAGTTGTAATGAATCCAACTATTATAAATTAAATTCCCATCTGGTTTAATTAAATGTCTTATTAAGTAATATTTTTATAGAAAACACATGAACTTATTTTTATTTTTTTTTACCATAATTGATTTAATAGACCTTTAAGTGTCATTTTTTATAATATAGCCACTGTAGAGTCATTACATGATTAGTATAAATATTGGGTTTTAAAAAAAATATTTGACACATGAAAAAGAATGTGGTGGAAAAAAACAATAGGATCATACCTTATAAAGCCCATTTATTATAGATTTTAAGGGAGATAGCATTTTTGGGATTTTCCCATGACAAAACCCATGCTCTAATACAATAACTTAGGCATGACTGAAACTGTTGATTAGAGATGTTCAATCCCATCAAGATCATAAACCAAAACATTTTTTTTAAAACCACTCCATGAAAGTCCAACAGTTTTCACCTTATTATTATGAATTTTTTCAAAGTATTAAAGGGATACGTATACTATTGCAGTATGAATATATACATTATTTTTTATAGAATGAATAATATATTTTTATCATATTATTATTACTTTGTAAATGATTTTGAGATTTACACAATGATGAATAAATTGTATTTTGGTTTAATTAATGAATTTATTAATTAATGTATTTTTTAAATAATTAATTTATTATTATTATTATTATTAAATAATGTTTATCAAATATAAATGATCATATAATTTTTATGAAGCCAAATGTAATTTTTATAAGGGTTTGAAAATGATTATTGTCAAAAAAACCCGAATTTATTAATAAATTTAGATTTTTTTGTTAAAATTCACATATTTATAAAATTATTTAAATAAAATGAATATTATTTTTGGAATCAAAATGTCCAGATATTCCATGGTTATTTTTTTAAAATGTTCAGAGAGTTAATTTTTCGGGTAAAAATTATATATCGTATAAATATACTTTGTGTTTATGACATCATAATGACCTAAGAGTTAGGTAATAAATATTATAAAGGGTATCCATGAAACAATATATTCTTTCCCTTTAAATATTTTGATTTAATTTTTATTTTTTTATTTTTTTAAGCCCATATAAATCCTCTGAAACCCTTAATATATTTTAAGGCTTTAAAATCATTCCAGAAAGAGTATGACTCACCTCCACATAAGCATGGGAATTATTTTATTATTTTGGGCACCTCGACATATAAAATAATTATAACCACTCCAATTTGTAAGAAACCATGGGAAAAATCCAAGGTATCGTCTTTGGTTTTCAATATTTTTTTTGTAGAGTCCAAACCAAAATAATAAAGAAATCCACCTCCTTCCCTATATAATCCCACCCAAAATCCAATTTCTCTTCTCTAAAACTCCCTATATCACATCAATAATTTTTCATCAACTCTTTGGATTCATCCTAAGGTGACCCCAATCTCTCAAGAATCCCCTCCTAATCTTTTTGAGTCACACAGTCAAGTAAGGGACCTTACACTCCTTTCAATTGAAGAACCTTCTTCGAAAATTTTCTTCTTAATTTTAATTTTTTATAATTTCATTAATTATAAACAACCCTTACTATAAAATTGTTGTTATTTTAATTATATATCATTTATTATATCTAATTTTGACCTTTATCTAAGTTTCTACTATGCCCAAATTCTTAATGGATTTCTCTCTTCTCATTTTCATTCAAGAACAGATTTTATGTTATATATATTAAATTCCATTTTCATGTGTTAGGATATTTCCTTCCAAATTACTCATAAATTATATTTAATTTTTAAATAATTATATTTCACATTCACTCTTATTAATTCTCTAATAATCTTTTATGTGCACTTGTTACCATAGTGATTTATAGTTAGGATTCATTTCATTATTCATGTTTCTTTATTACCTTATGCCTTATATTTCTAATTTATAATATTGGTATCTGTTTTAAAATATACCGATAACTTCCCATGTTATTTATATGGTATGGGAGACCCATTTCCCTCTAATCAACTCATTTTTATGAATCATTATGTGATGGCGTTATGCTACTGAAATATCACTGTGATTTTCTATACCAAACCAATTATGTAGTGAATACCATACTTGTTTTCTATCAAGTGTTTTCACCTTTATGAACATATAATTTTCGGTTGGGGACATAAATGTATGTATTCAACACTCATTTATCATGGAATAAATTATGATGATGAATGAATCCATGTTGTACGATCTATGTGGAAGAATTCATCAAGATAATGAAATGAATGTGACGGGTGCACTTAATGTATATAGTGCTCTAATCCATTAGATAATGTTTAGTATCCTGATATGTCATGTTGGGATAAAGAGGGAATATGAATCCTTTATGGTAATTTTATACCATGAAGTATAGGTAGTTTAGCCTTGACCAATATTTATTATGCAATGTTTTAAGTTGTTGCCACATTTTCCATGTTATGGTTATCATGCTAGGTGAATACTTATTATTCATGTTCCTTTTATGAACCATTGATATTAATATTGTTTAAAATATATTATCTTCTTCATGTTATGCCTTTTCATTTCCCATACTATGCTTTATAGGTCTCCCCTTTATTATCTTTTCCCCCATGTTATCTCATGCAGTTTTGTAAAAGCCTTGTAATTTTAGAAGCATGTTAAGGATATTTTCAATAATTTTGTTACATGCCATCTTCAAAATTTTATGTTATGTACTTAATTACAATTTCAACTAGACTTCTTGACCTTTTTAGTTGTTTTACATAAAATTTTATGTAATAGAAAATGAATTAATGTGATGGAAAATCCATGTGGTTTTAGTTGGTATCAGAGAAAAAGTTTCGTTATTTTTCGGATTAAGATTAGAAAACTCTAAAAAATACTTAGTGATAATATATATATAATAAAACATCAATAAATTTGATAAGAATATAGTAAGTGGTTTATCAAGAAAATGAATCTTATCTTCGATACTATTAGTGCACGTTGTTCTGGCACAGATATACCAAGGGGCAACAACTCCAAAAAGGAGTCCTAGACCAAAATTGGGGTAACATAGTACAAAACAACGGGCCTTAATGCTAACCAAGATTGACACACCTAGTGGATATGAGTTGTTAAATTCATTACCACATTATGAAACATTATTAAGGGAAAAAATCCCATAAGAATATATGTTATGAAACAGATCATGGATAACATAGATTGAAACCTAGAAATTGATATGTTAATGAAATATATTTAGGTCTTTATTTATACATTTAATGAAATTAGATTACACTTTATGTATTTAATAGTTTATAAATAATCATCCAAGATTTTACTTTTATTATAGTTAGTGGCAAGAAATATGAGGAATTGAGTAAATAATAAATGTGAATTGCAATGTCATGACTTCCCCAACATGATTCCAAACCTGATGGGAGAAGAAATCATGAAATTTATTATTATACTCTATTAGTAGACTCGGGTTATAAATACAAACCAAGATCATGAGGATCTCCCAAACTCCCCTAATAGAACATAATCCTCAATCGAAATATTCATTGGATAAAGGCCTCCTAATTCCAATATATAAACAAATTCATTTATCATAGAACAATGGATCAACTACATTGAGAAGATATTATCCATATTTTAATGTTCTTAATAAGATGAGGTTCAACTATCTATTTATTTATAGATGGAGAATCATATATATGGTGGGTATTGATAAGGAATATAAAGCCTGAGATGAGATCGAATCTATGTAGTAAATATAATTCATAAAAAATATTACAAAAATATTTCTCTCACACTCTCCAACTTAAAATGGAAATGTATTTACTCAGCCTCAATAAAAATGATGACAAATCTATCAGGGTGTATGAGGAAAATGTCACAACAATAGCACAATATGCCTATGGATTTGTCATTTCTGTTTAATACAAGTTTGACATATTATTTAGTGGGATAAAACGTAATCTTTGAAAATCCCTTTAGATCCAAGACTTTGATAGCTGTGAGAAAATTTCTTGTTATTCCCTCCAACTAAAAATTGATATCAGAAAATATCCACGGTATCATAGTTATAAGAATAGGAAATTGGATTTAAATTCTAGAATTCTAATGGATAAATCTAATAGTGCAATGAAATTTCAATGTCCCACTTATTGAAGGTGTGGGAACAAGCATAAAAAATTTCATAAGGAAAATTAAAAAATAATTTGGGAGTGGGGAGGAATTACACTAACCATGTAATTGTTGACAAGAGAAACCCACTAATACAATGGAGAAAATTCATGCTCTAGTAAAACCTTAATGCATTTTTTGTTTCTTCAACTACAACCTGGGATTTTTTCAAACAAACACTCTAATCCTTGGTTTTTTGGACACAACTAACAACATCTGAGGTGGCATGGAAAATATTTTTCAATCACAACCATCGAGGAGGATCCTGATAATGAATTTCTGATATGTATGCTAGTTATTCATTAAACAATTGTGAATTTACTATTTTATTGTAGTTTTATGCATTCCATCATATCATGAAATTTTAATAGAACTATCCAAACAATAAAAAAGTCATGGAAGTAGAGCAGTCAGTGAAAAAAAATCAATTATTTCATCCCAATTATTTAACACCTCCTCTATCAAATTTTGGGGAATAAACTTCCCAAAAACATTTATATACTCCCTTTGATGTAATTTTATGCAATTCTGGGCATGAATTGTATTTCCTTATATATATCCAATATAAATAATCATGAGAAGTAAATCACTGAACGTACCTCAAATCATCTTCTAATTATATTCATGTTCATGGAGGGAGATGAATAATATTTATTACTAACCTCTAAATAATGGGTATTATTTCTCTATGAGTAAGCATATCTATATCCAATGGTTCAGTCTAAGGAAAGAATAATCCTTGAATACATGCCTATTGGGAAAGAATATGCCGATGTGTTTCTTGAAGAATTTTCTCATCTTCCTCCTAGTTGAGAGGTATAATTTTTAATAAAGCATATACCTAGTGCATTTCCATTCTCCCAAACTTTGTATAATATGGATATTTTTGAATGTGAGGAGATAAATCAATAACTACTCGATAATCTTGATAAAGGTTTCATAAACACAAGTGCTTCACAATGGGGTGTACCAGTCCTATTCTTTAAGAATAAGGATTTGTTAATGTGTGATTTCATTGATTATCTTGTTCACAATAATATCATGATAAGTAACGAGTTTCATCTACCTCAGATTGAGGACTTTATCAATCAGCTTGGTGGAGCAGAATACTTCTCTAAGTAGGATCTTAGATCGGGATATTATCAAGTAAGGGTAAAGAAGAATGATATACCCACACCACTTTCTGAACAAGGTGTAGGAACTATGAGTTCATATAGATTCTATCCAGACTCACTAATGCTCTATAAATCATTATAGACTTGATTAATATATTCCATAGAGATTACATCAACAAATTTGTGGTAGTCATTACAGATGATATTCTAATATACTCCAAAAGAAAGAAGAAGCATGTGGAGTATTTGTGCACTATTCTAATGACCCTCCAAAAGTACAACATTTCTTCCATGTATATAAAAGGTGAGTTCTAGTTTATGTAAGTATCTTTGTTATGTTATATCATCAGAAATAACGGGATATTTAGAGAACTTTAAATTATTGAAGTAATTGAAGAATGGTTGAGGCCAACATATGTGCATATATCCATAGTTTCCTTGGGTTAGCTGGGTATTAACACTGATTTGTTATAAATTTGATTGTATTGAAAACCCCACTTACTAAGCTCACTCGGAAGAGGTTATTGTTTCTCTAGATGCAAGAATGTGAGGAAAGCCTTAAAGAGCTTAAAAAGAGGCTTTTCAATACACCAATGCTCACACTACTAATAAGTGGATAAATTTTTGTGGTATATTACAATGATTCAAATAATGGATTATTATTTTTACTAATTAAAAATGATAAATTGATAGACTTCTCCTCAAGGGAGTTGAAAAATCATGATGAAAACTATCGCACACATGATCTAGAGTTGTAAGAATTGATATTTGAATTGAAAATATGAGGGAACTATCCCTCTCTGAAGAAGTGTGTGTTATATACTGATCACAAGAGCCTCAAATATATATTCACATATAAATACTTTAATAAAATACAGTGAATATGGTTATAGATCATCAATGATTACCACTTCACAATCCACTACCATCCAGGTAATGAAAATAAGGTGTCTAATATCGTAAGTAGAAAATATCATGCCTCTTTATCAAAGATAAGAATTGATAAGGATCTAATCTCCATAGATATACAATTTAAGGATATGGAAATCATTAAGGAAGTAATATCGTAAATCCTTCATCAAATGATTTCTCAACCAACCCTCATGGAAAAAATTAAATATTCTCAAAGAAATGATGTGGAAATTTAGAATAAGTTTGAAGCCATGTGAATGGGGTAATCCTTGGAGTTTAAAATTGGTGAATAAGAAATTGTGAGATTTTGTTAAAGACTATGTGTTCTATAAATTACTGAGATAATTAAGGAACTTTTGAATGATGCACATAGTTCAAATTTCTCCATTCACCTAGGAAGAACAAAGATGCATTAATATCTTTATGAGCACTATTGGTTTGACAATATAAAATAGGATATCACTTAATATACATAAAAGTTCTTGGTATTCTAGAATTTGAAGGATGAAAGGAAGAATTCTAAGGGGATTATTAAACCATTACCCATACTAACATGTAAATGGGAGACCATCACCATGGAATAGTGACCATACTTTTGAAGACATCCTAGGGATGAAATGATATATGGGTTATTATGGATCATCTTACGATAATAGCTCACTTTATCACAATTCGAAAGGACTTATAAGGAGATACAATTGCACAGATATACATCATAAGTGTTTTAAAGCTTTATGGAGTACAACTATTAACTTTATTGGATTGAGATATGTGATTCACCTAAAATTTATGGAAAAGTCTCCAAAATTCTCTAAAAACTATGTTGAACTTCAATATGTCCTATAGTCCTCAAAATAATGGTCACTCTGACCATACTATTCAAAAAATGGAAGAAAAATTTTGAGAATGTTCTATGGATATCAAATGATGATGGGACCAAAATATTCCATTGGTCGAGTTCTCTTACAATAATAGTTTCCACTTGAGCATCGAAATGGATCCCTATGAAAAACATTATGGGATGAGGTGCCAAAAAACTGTATGTTGGGATGAAGTTGGGGGGGAACTGCTAGGTCCTGAAATGGTTAACGAAATTGTGGAAAATGTTAATATCATTCAATATCACATCAAGGATACTCATAGCTGAAATAATATCAATGATGAAAATCATTTATGAGACCTAGAGTTAGATGTTGGATAAATGGTATTCCTATGAAAATATACAGGGAAGAATCTAATGAAATTTGTGAAGAAGGGAAAGCTTAGTCTAAGATTCAACAACCCCTTTGAGATCCTTGATATCATTGGAGTGGAGTCCAACTTACTATAACTCCCACCAAACCAATATCATGTACATTATTTATTTCATGTATCCCTATTGAGAAAGTACATACCAGACCGCCCACAGGAACTCAATCCCTAGGTAGTACCATTGGATAATGACCTTTCCTATGATAAGCAGCAGGTGAAGATCTTAGATCATATATAAAAATTTATAAAAAAAATTCAATGTACCTTTTCAAAGTGTTTTAGAGGAACTACAAGGTTGAATAAGAAATGTGGGAACTAGAGAAGGTGAAAAGGTATAGTGAATCTCATAACTTTTATTTTGGGAAATTAAAATTTCAATGGTGAAATTTCTTAAGGGAGTATAATTGTAATGACTAGAATTTTTTTATGTAAAATTCCCCTTTTTTTAATTAAATTTCTTATTAATTAATATGGATATAAAAAACAGATGAACGTATTTTTAATTATATTCAATTGGATTTAACGAACCATTAATTATCATTACCATTGATAATATATTCATTGAACTCTTATCACATTTTTATTATAAATATAGTGTTTTATCAAATCCATTTGACACAAACAAAGGAAGTGATGGCATAAAACATTTGGAGCATTCATAATAATTCCTATTTATTGAAGTTTCCACGAGAGATAGCATTTCTGAGGTTTTCCCTTAACCAATCCCAAGATGGTATCCAACAACTTAAGTATGAGTGAAACCATTTATGAGAAAATTTAAAGCTCATCAAGATCACAACCCAATCCATGTTCATCAAACCATTCCATGAAAGTTCCACCTTCACACACCTTACTCTTAAGGAATTTGTTATTGTATTAATGGGTTATTTATTAAGAACCTAGTAGTATTTATATGTATATAATTTTTCATAGAATAATGAATATATTTTCCTCCAATTATTATTACATTGTAAATGATTTTTATTTTGATGCAAAAAAGTAAAAATTGTATTTTTGGTTAAATTAATGAAATTATGAAGTAATGTATTTTTGATATAAATAATATTGTAATATTATTATTAAATACTTTTCATCAAATATAAATTATCATATAATTATTAGGATGTCAAATGTAATTTTCTTAAGGGTTCGAAGACAATTGTTTTTACAAAATGCAGCATTTCATAATAATTGTTAATTTTATTTTAAAAGAAAATATTTGAATATTTAGACAATTAATTATATAAAATTATTATTAATTTTGGAATTATAAATTTAAAAATTATCCATTATTGAATTTTTCATAATTTTCTGATACTGTTGATTTTTTGGGAAAAAATTAAATATCATATAAATGTATTTTTTGTATTATGACAAAATAATGACACAAAAGTGATGAGATAAATAATATAAAGTATATAAACTACCAAGTTTATTTTTTCAATTTAAAATAATGATATTTTATGTTAATTTGGTTATTTTTATTAAGCCCGTATGAATCCTCCAAAACTTTTAATATATTTTATGGTTTTAAAAGCATTTCATTAAGAGTGTGACTCACCTACACATAATAAAGGGGATTATTTTATTTAGTATGGACCATAGATGTATATAAAATGAAAACTAATCTTGTTTCATAGAAACCATGGTCAAAAACCAGGTTATGGCTTGTTGTTTGGATATTTTTTATATAAATTCCAAAACCAAGATAATAATGAAATCCACCTTGTTTCATATATAAACCCACCCACACTCACATTTCAATTCACTAAAAATACATGGAAAACATATGTACTTTTTTACACACTCTAGATTCCTCCCAAGTCCCACCTAATCTCTCAATAATCCCCTCCCAATCTTTTGGAGTCACACACTCAAGTAAGGGACCTTCCCCTCCTCTAAATTCAAGCAACTTATTTGGAATTATTCTTCTCAATTGAAATTTTTTATGTTGTAATTTATTTATAAAAACCCCTTATTATACAAATTGTGTAATTTTAATGAGATATCATTTATTCTATCCCATTTTTACCTTTACTTAATCCATTACTATGCTGAAATTTCATAAGGGGGTTCTCTTTTCTCATTTCAATTCAAGAATTTATATTCTGTTATGTATATTGAATTCAATTTTATTTTACTGGTATATGAACGTCCATATTACCCTTATTATAAATTTATTGTTAAAATTATCATATCCCCCTTTCACTCTAATTAATCCTCCTATGATCCTTTACGCACAGATATTACCGTGAAGAAATATAGTTAGGATTATATTATGTATTCTGGTTTCTTCTTTACTTTATGTCATCTATTTCCAATTTCTAATGTTCTGATATGTTGATTAATTCCTCTATTACTAACCATTTTATTTCCATGTTATGAGGAACCCCTTTCTCCCTAATCATCCCATTTTTAGGAATCTTTAACTATCATTGTTATACTACAAAAATATCACCACGATTTTCCACGACAAACCAATTTTGTAGTGAGTATCATACCAATTTTCTATCAAGGCTTTTCAGAATTATTCACATATACTTTTTTATTAGTGACGTATATGTTTTTATTTGACACTCCTTAAACATGGAATAAATTATAATGAGGAATGAATCTATGTTTAATGGTCTATGTGGAATATGTAACCATGAGAATGAAATGAATGTGACGGGTGTGCCCTGAATTATATAGCACCTAAATGTATTGGGTAATATTTAGTATCATGATAAGTCATGTTGGGATAATGATTGAACCTGATTCCTTTATGGGACTTTTTCCACCATTATTTCTTAGAGGTTTAGCTTTGACCTATGTTTATGATGTAGTGTTTTATGATGTTTCCACATTTCACTTGTTATGATTATCATGCTATATCAAGAATTATTATTCATGTTCTTTTTATTTCCCATTAATATTATTATTTTATAATATTTATTATATTATAAATTTGCTTACTTATCTATTAACTTACTATGATTTCTATTTCATCCCTTTCAAATGTTAGTTCCTAGTTTATCCTGTGTATTTTTAAAAATCAATTAAATTTTAGAATATTTTTGAGGAAGTTTTTAAAAATGTTGTTCTTTACCATGTTAAAAATGATATGTTATGTACCTAATTCCCATTTAAACTAGACTTATTGATATTTGGTTTGTATTAAGTTTAATTTTATATAATAAGTTAGGAATTAATGTGAAGGAAAGATAAGGGTTTTATATGAATAATAAACATACATTTGATAACACATGTATCTAGAAGTGAATTATTATAATTTTTACCAATATTTATCAATTATAGTCATTATATTATATTTATTAATTTCCTTGGTTATAGGGTGGTCATTTTGATATCATGTTTTCCTTCAAAATTTCTCATTATGCTTCGATTTCACTATACTTTTAATGGTAGTTTATAAATTATTATAAATAATATTGAAGTTTATAATAAATATAATTATATGTTTATATATTATTTAAAACACATAATATTAATCCATTATTATTTTTATATGTTTTTTTTTTAAATTTCTTCATATGTCATTAACTGTCCTCTGATAGGACGTTATCGGGAGAGCAGGAAAGAGAATTTCAAATTTTATATATACAGTAAATGGGATAATTATAGTAGGTTTACATCATTAATATAATGTTAAATTACTAAATAATTAAAATTATAAGGTCTGGTTTTTAATGGGATGGTGAAAAATGAAAGAGGATAAGGGAAAAAAGAAAATTTTAATCGAATCTTACGTAATCCTGAGTGTACCTTCTCTTTTAAAACAATAAAAATCCCTTGATATTTTGAGTTGTATTATTCTAGAATATCCCTAGGGATTAAAATGTATTTTTTTTGAATGATTTTTTTAGATAGACTTTTTTAATTTAATGATTAGTGGTGTTGAAATGGGTGGGATTTGAGTTATTTATACTCGAGAAGAGGGGAATTTTCAGAATTAAATATTATATTGAGTAATTTATCAAATGTAGAACTTGTAATAGTAAATATTTGATAATACAAATATAATAAAAATATAACAAAAATGTTTTTTAATAATTTATAAATCTCTATAATTTTAATTAATTATTTTATTTAAAACGAAATTAGAAGGAAACAAAAAAATATTTTAAGGGGTTACATTTGACTTTAGGTTTTTGGAAAATGATTTTTAGGTTTGGAAATAGAGTTTATCTTATTATAATAAATAATTTATGAAATTAAATATATCAATCCCATACCTCATCTTCTATAAATAATTATGTCATTATCACAACATGAATTTTTGTAATTTAAGATACACCGGTTATGTGAAAAAACATATTTTTACTATTCACTAGAAACTAATGTATTTTTAAAAATCACCCTTGGAAATTTTTGATATACTAATTTCAAAAATGATATTAATTTTAACAATATAAATTTATAAAATAGGTAATTTGAATTTTTAATATAAAATTTGTGACATTTATGAAATACTTTAAAACACAATTTATTAAATGTGTTCTTATATCGTCATGTATGTTTTTATGGAAATATAATATTTGTAATTAAATAAATTAATCATTATAAATATTATTTATATCAAATTTTATTATTTTGAGATGAAATTACTATTCTAATATTTTGGTTACTATTATCAATGGTTAGGTTTCTATTCTGAAAGGTCATGTTACTTTTTGAAAAGTCAAATAACTATTCCAATGATCACACTACCTCATATAAACACCACTTAATTATTTAACATAAAATTCACTATAATTACCCCAATATTATATGTTTTAATTTTATAATATTATAATATTTTTACTTCATTTTTTTCTTTTCTATAGTGTTTTTCATGGGGGCGATGAACCTAGCCAATTGGGGTGATCCATATTTTCCCATTTTAGATTTTTTATTTTATTTTGGTTTCTCAAGTCTAATGTTTGGAATTTTAATTTTTTTCATAGATGTATAATGTAATGATGTTTATTACTGAGATAATTTTTTTGTTTCTATATATTTTTTATGTGTATAATATTATATAATATAATAAAGTAAACATTTATTTAGGAATCAAATATTAATAATAATCACAAGGTCATTACATTATTCACCCCTTTAGAAATATCATCTTCTGAATTTCAATTCAAATTCTCATTTAGAAATAAATGAGTGTACTTTTGTTTCATTGTTTCCTTTGGATCTTATATCTCCTATTCATACATATGGTTCAACCACAATAATATTACAAGGTGAGTTCTCCTATTTCATACAACTTTTTCTCTATCAATTATGATATTCACTTGATATTCCTCATAAGAGATGTAATTCTCCATTTGCACCATATATGGGTTAATTACGTGTAAGGTATTGGTTATGTACTTTTTTAGGTTTGATATGTGGAGGATGTCATTAACATGAGCCATACTTAGTGGAAGTAAAAGATGATAGGCTACTATTACAATGTGATTAGGGATCTAAAAGTGGATAGTTTATATTGGGATAATATTCTCTTTTATTCCAAACCACCTGACTCTATTCCATTGTGATATTCAAAGGAAACAATTCTACCTTCAAACTCTAAGTCCTTTTGATGGTTGTCAGTATAGATCTTCTATTAACATTGAGCATCTTTTTTATGTTGCTGGATGGATTGAACTTTCTTTTGCACATCTGGAACTATGTCAGGTCCAATTAGCATTCATTCACCATCTTTGTCCCAACATGTTGAATCTATACATTTTTCCCATACATATCTTCATATGGATCCATTTGATTTCTTGAGTGGAAGATATTTTTAAAGGAAAACAAAACCAATGGGAGATTTTGATCCCATCATCCATTAATTTAAATTATGATTGTTTTTATAATTTCGTCAAGATTATGAATAATCCTTTCAGAGTGGCCATCAGTTTGGGTGTGATAGGACATGAAAAAATTATATTCGGTACTCAAAGAATTTTGAAGACCCCTTCCTAATTTAAAAGTGAAACTTGGATCGTGATCAAATAAGATCCAAAGTGGAACCCCATACAACAAAACAACTTCATTCACATTTATATATTGGTTTGTTTCTCACGTGAAAAATGTTCTTGAACTACAATAAATCATTTTGTAATGCTAAGTTGATCCACGATAACACATTTCGCAATATTTCCTTGGGATTTAACTGGATGACTGGTGGAAAAGTATAGGGTGACATTTTCCCATTTTCATATGGTTACATGAAATGTTTTCAACATACCTTTTGACTTCTTTAACTATTATTTAACTTATTTACATACCGACCACCATGAGAAATATTCCTCAATCTATTTCTTCATGTTGTCCCACCAAAAGTGCTATCAAAGATCATGAAATATCTTGGTACTCCTATGATTGATAAAGAAAGGTGAGATATTGGAATTATCTAATATATCATTATTTATATTAGGTGATTAAGGAACATAAAGCATTCTTCCAAACTGATTCACACCATTACCATCAATATAGAAGTCATTTTCCTTCCCTTCTATTCCTTCTTTCCCTTCTTTTGTTGCTCCAGATCTTCCCTTTGTGCATCCTTGATCCTCTCTTCAATCAGTTTTTGGGAAATAATATGGCCAAGTTAGTATGTATCCCAACCACTATTTTTTCAAGAACCAACCTTTAACTAACCATGAAGATTGTTTCTTTCTAAATCTATATCATGTATATAGTATTAGGTTCTTTTATGCTAAAAGAATCTTCTACCTTTTTCACCTTTCCAGTATTATAGTAGATAGAGAAATCATAGTCCATTATTAGATCTAACCATCTTCCTTTATTTCTGTTGATCTCATTATGTTTGAATATATACATTAGACCATACTTTTTACCATAGAATCATTTCTAACAAATCATCAGATAAAATATCACTACCTCTAACTCCAGATAATGTGTTGGGTAGATATTATCATGGATCCTTAACTACTGTGAGGCATAATCTATCACTTTATTATTCTGCACGAGTATTTAACCCAGTATAGTCTTTGAAAAATCATCTTATATCAAGTAATAATCTTCTCTATTTAGTAGTTTTAGTACATGCATAGTGATTAGACTCTTCATGAGCCCCATACTGTTTTCCTCACATTCTTCCATCTAAACATACTTTACCCCTTTCTATGTTAACATATTTAGAGGCCCAAAAATCATGATAAATTTCTCAAAAAAACATTTTTACTACCAATCTATGCCAAGAAAAATTCTTATTTTCATGAAACTAGTAGGTCTAGGTCATTCCCCAGTGATCTTTTCTTAAGGATTGTCAAAAGAAATTCCCTCACAAATGATCATGTACCCCAAGAATGCAACTTGATGCATCCAAAAGTCACAATTTATGAATATATAATAAATTTTATCCTTCCTTAATATCACTAGAACAATCCTTTGATTCTAGTCATGTTCCTCTATAATCTCAGATTATAAAAGAATATCATCTATAGACACATCCAAAAAATTTTTGATGTTGTCGCTAAACACTCTAATAATCAAATCCATTAAAATTACTTGGTCATTAGAATGTCTGAATGGAATCACATTGAAATAATAATTACTATACCTTGGAAAAGAAGAATAATTATAAATACCTCCATTATATACCTTCATTTGATGATATCCAGAATGAATATCCACCATTAAGAAGTACTGAGCTCCTCATAGTTGATCAAATAAATCATAAATCCTTAGAAGATAAACATTTTATTTTTGGTGATATTATTGAGCTCTTGTCAATCCATTAACAGTTGAATTGATACAACTTTTTTTCATTACAAAGAGAACTGGATAACCCCAAGTCGAGGAACTATGAAATATATACCACTATTTAAATGATGATGTGGATGATTCTCTAAAAATTCTTGTTCTACTAGGGCCATCGTGTTTGGGAATTTTGATATAGGAGTGCCCCTGAGTATGGGCTCTATTGATAACTATACCTCACGATTTGGGGGAATTTTAGGTAAATCATTCAGAAATAAATCATTATATTCCATAATAATTGGAATTTCCTCTAGGTTGATTCATTCCATTGACACAATCATTTTTTTAATGGTATACTAATTTATTGGGTATCAACACCCACACAGTTGATGGATTTTCGAAAAGAGATTCATGATCTTCCTTTTAGTTGTATAGTTTCAATGTAATACCCATAATATGAAAGGTTATTTCCATTTCATGATATTTGACATGTTATCAACATAATTATAGATAATACAATCCCATTATAATATCAAATTACACTAAATGAAGTCCTGTAAGCCACACTATAAGAGTATTCCCATAGATTCTTATAGGAGAAGATTCCAACACATGGGTTGTAATGATTTCACCATTATGTGTTTTTAATGATATCTCTATTTCAAGGTATTAGGGATTAGATTAAACAGTTATAGAAAACATTCAGGATATAAATTAATAGGTAGAACTAGAATTAAATAAAACATTTTCAATTCTTGGGTGAATAGAATGTGAACCTAGTACAACATCATTTTCATGATCAAAATCAGTAGTAGTGATGGAATAATCTTTCTCATTATTATTTATATATGGTGGTTACTAACACTAATTACTCTCAAGGACCCATGGTTTTCAATACTGGATTTCATTGGGACATTTCTCCCTAAAGTTGAAGCATTGATCCATGGGTGGTGCGTTATAAGGTTCCATACTTGTCTCCTTCATGTTGGTCAGATTATTCATGTCTCTTCAATATTCATGAGCATGGTGACCATATTTCCCAGACTTGAGTCACTTCCATATCCCTTTAATAAAATTACCATGATGTTTCATCCAACATTTATTAAATTAGGGCACTTGGATGCTCTTTCCATGTATATCATTTGACCCACCAGTATGAAACTCCATTCTTCTCTTCTAATCTCAATAACCATTGGACCATTATCTAACCTCTACCTATATATTGATAGAATATAGAACCACTTATTTTTAACTCCAAAAGTCCCAAATATATATATATCCTTTAAAATTTGTGGTTTTAAACAACTAATGAAACTATCCATTTTAATATCATTGTTGATTACAAAACATGAGCCTTATCTTGAAAGCCTTATGTAGTTTTCCTTATATGTCATGACAGAATCACCTTCTTTTTTCTTCATATCTATGAATTCTATATCCATCGTTGTTCAATTATTTTTGGGAAATTACTTGTTAAGAAATATTTTATTAATGTCTTCTTGATATATATCTTTCATTTCATCCCTTTGACTCATTTTATCTATCAATTATAACCATAGATCAGCTTCTTGATATAAAAGAAAAAATGGAAAGATCCATCTTCTCATTCTCAGAATAGTGGATCATAGAATATATCATCTCTATTTAGATAACCAAATATTCCATGACTAGTGGATCAGAAGATTCACTGAATTTTTGTGCTCATTTCTGCTTAAAACATGCAATGGTTAGTTTTTCCTTCTTAGGTGAAGGTATACATTCCAAATGGTTATGTTTATTATTCATATAATTATACAACTATGTAATAATTCCCATGAATTTTAGCACTCCACCTCCCATGGAATTGGGGGTTCCATTCAAGAAATTATTTCATTGTCCCTCACATGGGTTGTTCTCCAGGATTCTGCTGGTTCCCACCATTTTCTAAAATATAATAGTTTGAACAAAAACATAAGTCAACAATTCATGAGTAGATTATTTATTATTTGAGCAATATACTCTAATATCATATCTTATGGGATCCTTATTTTTAGATTTTTTATAAAAAACATTTCTTGGATTCTTACATATACTTAGTCTTATCCTAGGGGTTTTCATTAATGTTTTCTAATCCTAATTATGAAATTGACTAAACCATATCACTGATACCAACTATAGAAACCCTTCTTCTTCTTCAATGACTATTACATCATTTTTAATTTAAAAAAATAATATAGATATAAATATAGGATCAAAATTATTAGTGTCATAGAAAAATTAGGCCCATACATAACATGTACATAAAAAATAAGAGCATTTATTTAAAACCTTATTTTTTATGTTTTTAAAATCACTTGTTCCACTTATTACATGTAACCACAAATGGATGTAAATCAAATAATGGGATGAGCTAAAATCTGAGTAATATGATAAATATGGAATATGAATAAATATAACATGCGTGAAAATAATCATAATAATCATATAATATGAATAATATTATCATCAAAATCATGAGGGAAATGTGTGATAAATGCATGGAATATAGAATCTCATAAAAATTAAGCATCATGTCCACTTTTCAAATACCACTCATAATTGTGAACATATATAACATCATGTTCATGCATAACATATGTGCATAATCATAACATCATCATTGAGAAAAAATCTAGTATCATTTTTATGAATATTACCCATTATTTCATGAGATATATCTATTACCCCATGCATTAGAGGGCTATAAAATTTTTAACCCACCTATCACATAATAGTATTTACATAATGACTAATTGGATATAGAATTTTTAACAATAATAGTCATGAAATAGCCCATTAAAAGGAATGGGTTTAGTAAGATTTCATAAACATACATTCATGGATAAAAAGTGGGGTTCCCAGATGAAAATTAGAGATCATAATTTGAAATAAAACACCATTTTATTAGGATAAGAAACAATACATCAAGAGTCGAAGATTTGTTTTAGAAAGAAATTTTTTTTGGAAAATCATTATATTCGGCTTAAAAATCAGTTTGGAAACATGTATACATGTGAGAAAAGGGAAAGAATAATGAAATCATATATAAGGAACATTAAATTAATATCCGTAATAAAAATCTATTGTGAAATAAGTAAACCCCAAAGAAAGGGATTTTGGTTTGGGAGTACCCTTACCTTAATTCATTCTTTATTTTGTCGCTTTTACGCCTCCTAAATATTAAAATTATATTTATTAAAACACTGATCTTGAATTTAATATTTGTAATTTTTAACACTATTTATAAATTAATTTCATTTTATTATATTACTTAATTTGTTTGGTTATAATGTATTCATTTTCATATCATGTTCTACTTAAAAGTTTCTTGTTTGTCTTTGATTTCACAATTTTAATCAATGTAATTTATACATTATTAATAATAATTATATAATATCATAATAAATATAATTACATGTTTATATATTATATATAATTCATAATATCCATCCATTATGATGTATATAAGTTTTGACATGGTAATATCTCTATAAGTGGTTAACTGACCTTCGATGGGACATTGTCGGGAGAGTGAGAAGGATAATTTTAAAATTTACATATATAGTAAATATGATGCTTATAATAGATTAAAATAAATAATATACTGATAAATTAAAACTTAATTAATATTATAAGGTTTTTTTTAAAGTGGTGGTGACAAAATAAAGAGGATGATAGAAAAAAAAAGAAGACTTAACTAAAACTTACTTAATCGTTGGTGTAGCTTCTCCTGTATGATGCAAAAACTCCCTTAATGTTTGAATTTGGGACACTAAAGATGGTAAAAAATGATTATAATGGTATTTTAAGGTATGATATTGGATTATTTTATTCCATATAATGTAGGGGATGAGTGGTATTCATAGGGGATAGAGTGGGGTTATTTATACATGGGGAGAGGTGTAATTTAAGAATAAAAATTAAATAAAATAATATACCAAAGGTAAAACTTGTAATATTATTTTTTTTGAAATATAATTATAATATAACAATTTTAAGACTATAAAAATATTTATTAAATATAATTAATTGGTTTATTTAAACTGAAAGTTGAAAGAATGAAAATAAAATTATCTTAAGGGATCACTTTTCACTTTAGGTTGTAGACAATGCTTTTTAGGGTTCGAATTCAATTTTATTTTATTATAGAATATAATTTATGAAATTTAATATATCAGGGATGATTATCTTATTATATATAGTATTAGTTCATTATGACATTATAAATTTTTTAATTTATGATACGCCAGTTATGTGAAAAACTATATTTTTAATATTTCCCCAAAAATGAAGTAATTCAAAAAAATTCCTAAAAACACCCATGAAAATTTTCAAAATTCTTATTTCATAAATGATATTTATTATATCAAAAATAATTTTCCAATATATTTAATTATTATTTTTAATGTCAAATTTATGACTATTTCACTATAGTTTGAAATATAGCTTATTTAAAATGATCTTATAATTAATTTGAGTATTTTAACATTGTTTTTTATTTTTTTGGAATTATAATATTTAAATTTACCAAAATTAAAAAAGATAAATATCATTCATAACCCAATTTATTATTATTAGGTAAAATTACTATTCCAATAGTTATGTTACTATTTCTGATGATCAGGTTCTTATTCACAACACTCATGTAACTATTCCAACTATCACAACACTATTCAAATAGTCACCTTATTTCATGTAAATAAAAATTAATCCATTCAATAAAAATTCACTAAAATCACTCTAAGCTTATATATTTTAATTTTATATTATTTTCATTAGATTACTAATTTTTTTATTCTTTTTTATAGTGTTGTTCATGGGGTAGATGATCTTAAAAGATTGGAGCGATCCATATTTTCCCATTTTAGCTTTTCAATTTTAAATTTTTTATCCAACTCAAATTTTTTGCATTTTAATTGGTTTCCTAGATAAATGATGTAATTATATATATTAATGATATACATTTCTCTTGGTTTGTCTTTATTTTTTATTTGAATAGTATTATATAAAATAATACAACTCACATATATTCAAGAAATAGATATTACTAATAAACAATGGGTAATTACACCCATTATCCAAGAGGTGTTCCTTATGGACTTATTTACCCTCTAGAAGTTAGTTAAAGCATGTAATACTTTTCCTACCTCCCCCTTTAATGATTCTATTCTTCTATTATATCTATGCACTAATTTTTTATAACTTTCTTATTGGGCAGTCCAATTATAAATCTTAACTTTTCAAACATGGTTCTACTTTTCTATTAAAATAACAAATTGAACTTACCAAATGGTATTTGGGATTAATAAAATCCATTAAGACTACAAATCCTAATATCTGTGTATGAAACAATAGGTTTTTTAAAAAAAGACCAAATTCTTTCATGTCACTCAATATTCCAACAGAATATGGACATCTTCTTATTTTTCTTTACCACAAATAAAAAACTTATCTTCATCATATTTTCACACCTAATTGTTAGTGTATTAATTTGAAATGCGTTGAGGGTGAGACCTAATAATTTTTATAAAAATAATTGATACCGCCTTTTATAACTAAAAAAATTACATCACATAAAATCCAAACATTCATCTCCTCCCATGCTTCCAAATTCTCTATTAATGATAAACATACTTAGTTATTTATCGTCAACTCCCCCTAAAATTCAACTTCAAATCCTGATAACCAAAATTGAAATTTTTTCATCTTGGGGGTTACTATTTTTTTAATAAAATCTCTATGTCAATATAAATGGGTATCCTATACATAGAAGATAACTGATACAAAATATTAAGAAAATAAATTCAAATAAAAAATATAAATATAAATGTTGCATCTATAGTCTTCAGGAATATCCTATTCAATTATGTGGTCTACTATCACTCTTTTTAGTAATTGATAACAATATAATTTACTTATTTTGAGTATGATTCGATCTTTAATTTCAAATGTTACTTTGAACCATCTTCCATCTTCATTTCAATATCTGTTCCCTTTGAAAAATGCGTTACACAGGGAGTTGGTTTTTTATTTCCCTATGTGAAATTTTCATATAACATGATTATTCAAAGTGAATTATTGTGTTTAGAACTTGATGCTTGGAAATTATAGATGATTTAGGTTCATACATGGATTATTTATTTAGGCTTGATACCACTTGTAGGATCGAAATACTCACTAACTTCCCTTGATGCATTCATTTCCAATTCTGTAAAAATTGGATTTTAAGATCATTCAAAAGTAAATTTCAATCCCAACTACCCCATGGATCATATCTGACCATTATGACTTTATCACTACACTAATAGTTAATTAATATTTAATTCATAGGGATAGGGGTATCGAAAATTCCCTCAACTAGAAGAATGGGTCCAGCTAGATTGGAACAACCCTATTTTTTCCACCATTAATTATATACATTTCAATTTTAAGGAGATGAATTCCCCAACCTAATTTAATTCATTCTCATCTTAATTATTCTCTATAGTAACTTCTTATTTCATAGATTTTACTTTTTCTCTATTATAGGAGGGGTTCCAATTGTTCACTTTTCTTTATTTGTTGACTTTTCTTTCCATCTTCTAATAGTTTTATTTCTCCATTAGAGAATACATCCACCAGGCTTATTTTCATTCGTCACGGTGGTTTTTATAGAAAAACATGGTCATTATTATTATTTAATGTCGATAAGATCCATTTTTTATATCTTTACTCTAGGTAGATTCCACTTTTCTTATACCTAAACATTAATTACCACATTAGTGGCTTATTTGTTTTTACTCTATTCTTTTTTCTCCCTTTCCAAGAGGAGTATTGTGAGGTCATCGTTTTAGGTTCTTATTTCACCCCATTTTGAATCTCATTTTGTTCTTTTAAAAATTGAACCTCTTTTCTGACTTAATGGGTTTTTCTTCTAGAAATATTTTTCCTTTATATATCTAGGTGTGAAGGAATTCCATGTGACTTCATTGATTCTCCTTATACTATAATTTTATTACAAATATACAAGGTAAGAACTAATATTGAATATACCAATATAATCATACCTCGGGTGAACACCATTAGAATATGATATTGTTTCAATAATTTTCATTATAATATTGGGTATTTGTGATAAAATACACATGCCCATATTATGCCCAAATCTTCCATAGATGTTTTATAAAATAGAAAAATTCTTCAGGACATGAATTCTTCCAAATCATCGTATAAACATTGGTTTATTCCCTAATGATATATTTATCTTATTTTCAGATATCGAATGATGAATTCCTCTTTCCTATCCATATTTCTTATTTTTATTCCTTCTTAATTTGCTTTCTGCAACTTCCATTAAAAGAAACATAACCTTCCCTTTTCCCTTTTCCTAATTGACCTTTATTTACATCTCCCAGATCGTTTGATATTTCTTTTCAACATTACATCCATCTCTTTTAATCATTAAGTAGAATCTATTCTTAATTATATTCCCTCCTTAAGATATAATATTATATTAATGAGGATTAATTTTAAATCCGTATCAATGTCCATATTCATTGATATTTCTTATAATATATATCCAACCATGTTTCTTTTTTTCCTTTATCTTATCAACACTTTTAATCATTTTGAAATTCAAGGATACTTATTATTTCATTATCATTTTATTTTCGTGAAGCTAGATATTCATTAATCAAAAAATGTACTTCATACATGACTTCCCATTGTTCCCCCATCTCTTTTAAGGCATGGATCTCCTCTATAATATTTCATGGAAACGTCTTTGATTGGAAACATGATGTTTAAACACCCCTTCATCTCATTTTATTTTAAACTTTATAATATAGTCTAAAACATGACATTATTTTCCCTATCCAAGATTAAAATTAGATAAAACATTAGATTCAGAATTTACCTAGGCTGGGGAACTCATCTCTTATAATTCCTTCCACTTATTACATTTCATCTTGCCTTTATCCATTAATAAATTTTAATCTGGCCTCTGTTCTTTTCCAAAATAATCTTTCACCTACATACAATTCCTTTAAATAATCTATACTGAGAAACCTCTTTGTACACTAATTAATCATGTGCATCCTTAAATTACTTTATGACTGAGTAATTAATCCTAATATTTATTTGATCTGACTCACAAATAGCTATATATCATCTTAGTAGAAAAATTCCTTCTAACATAACTTCTCAGTGGACTCAAATAGAATCCTCCCTATATGCTAGAAACTCTTTATTCTACCTATGAAATATCTAACAAATAAAAAGTGGTTTACTTTACCTTCCATCTATTTTTTGAATGAAATTTTCATCTTACTATAAGGTATAACACACCATCATAACTATATTCAGTGATACTAATTGTAAATCCCCATTAGGAACCCTGATAGGTTGACAAATCAAGTTTCACCCAATTTAAAACATTATTTACCTGTTTATTTTTATCTGCAATGGATCTTATTCCCACAATCATATGAAATATTTTTAGTTGTTATATTAACCCATAACTTTATTAGATTCACATATTAATGATGAAATATGATGCATTTATAGATATATATATCGTTACTTTGTTTACCCACACTAGGCTACTCTAAGGAGAATGCAATCAAAATTATGTCAGTACACTAATTAAAAAAATAAGATTATTGATTTTGGTTGTTACAAGTATATGGAAACTCCACACCTAGGACCACTTCACTTAGAAGTTTTTAGGTTTTTTCACTACCACCCATGGATCACTTACCTTACATGTTCATGGTTGGATAACTACCACTGAAGGCACGTTTTAAAATTCTTTATTCTTTTCACACTACATCAGGGTAGGACTCCCAAAAGTTAACTTCTATTTATTCATAATTTTATTATATATCTAGATAAAGAAAACAAATTTTTGGATTTTTTATTTATTTATAATTATTTTATTTTTTTGAATATTAAGAACACATTCATGATTTCATGGGAAAAACATTTCTTATTATATCTCTATATTTTAACTATACCATAAGTTATTGTGATCAGATTTTAATAATTATTATTTAATATAAATAACAAAATTTTACCTAATTTTTATTAAAATTTTATAATTATAATTCAATCTATATGATTTTTTCATTTTGGTATGAATATATTCCATGATTTTTGTTTCAAAGAAAACTCTATTTATAGGGATTTAATTTTTTTTCAGTTATTTTATTGTAACAGGAGTTATATAGGTCATATTATTTTGAAATTTTTTCAATTATATTTGAATAAATTTCCATAAATTAGATTAAACTAAATATATCTCTGAATTTTTAGTTTATGTGATGTAGTAATTTCCCAGATTTCATGAAAAATTAAATGAATTTTGGAATTTCTATAATTTTATTTATTATTTATTTAAGTTACACCCCTTATAATTTACATCTGAATCACATGACTTTTATTAAGTTGTAAATTTAATAGTTTTATCTAAATTCCATATAAATTAAATTATGAATACAATTTCATATAGATACCTCAAAATAGTCATATTTGGCATAATATTTTCTGTATATTTTGTACAGTTTTCAGATCCTGTATTTCACAGTTTTTAATCATGTGTCCTAATATCTAAGTTGGATTGTCTTCTTCCTTAATCCTTTAGAAACCTATCTAAATTGTCTAAAATTAAATAGTCTTGAACTATAACTAATTTAGAGGTTTATATATGCTAAAATTTATCTAAAGTCTTTAAGTTCATTTTTCACATGTTTTTAAAACACTTTTCTTTAAAAATTCTATGAATTATTCATCTACCTACCAAATTTTTCCTATAAACCTACCATGAAAACTAATATCATGTTACCTTAAACCATATTTCATAATAACCATGACTTATTTATGTTATCAAAAGTGTGTTTTGTACTTACCATAACTTTTTCTTCTATATAATTGTATGAGGCATAGGTGTGCTACTAATATTCTATTCACAACCTTTCTTTTTGCAACAAACATGTGAAATGTAACCATCATTACCAAATATAAAAGTGAATATAATTTTCATGTATAATGTATTATTCCATTAATGTTGATACCTAATAGTACACATAACTCATCTTCATCTTGCATCACTTATATAAGCCATGCATCACCAAGCATGGTGTAGTGGGATGTTCTTCATTTCACATTCAGTCACGCATTTCTTTTAGTATACACCTGGAATAGGCGAACCAATCTTTCACCCATCTTGAATACATATTTATTTAATTTATGCAGTATATAGAGTTTTAGAATACTCTTCATGATACTCTTTTTTCATGTGATATAGCTTGTTCATATAGTAAAACTCCATGGAAGGCCGACCATTAATTCATATGGTGTATATAGTTACCGCAGACAGTTAGTATACTAATGGTGCATTCACTATCGGTGTACCAACTAAATTTTGTGTTTTATATGACTACACTTGTTCTAATGGTGAGTATACTGACTACATGCATACTTGAACCGACTAAATGACCATTTGAACTGATCACACATCACTGTAAGTATACTGACCGCAACTTAACTTATCATGAACTATTAGTTCTTTCGTTCATTAAATTATTATTAAATATATATTTTATGCACGCTATTTTATAATTTTTTTTCATTAAATCATTAACAGCATTCTTATATTGACTATTTTTATTATTTTATTAATTTTTAAAATTAAAATAAATTATATAAATTTAATTTAAAATGTTTTTATATATTTTAAATATTTTTTAAGTATGCTTTAAATCTATTCATTTCTCATATTTAACATATACAAAATATATTTGTCATAGTTATGATTTTTTATATTTTTATTGAATTTCACTAACTAAATATTTTATAAATTATTATTTAATTAAATTGAAATTATTCAAACATATTTTATGTTATTTAATGAGTTTTAATTATTTTTTTAAAATTTATGCACTGTATTGAATTAAAATATATTTTAAATTTGAATTTAATAGTGAATCTATTTTATCCTTTTTTTGGATTTCATTGAATTATTATATTCATTTAATATGTGATTCAAACTGGATTAAATTTTTCATTGATTTTATTTAATTCAAATGATCCATGTTATGATTATTAGGATAATAATTATCTCTCTCTTAGTCAATTATTTGTTTCAAATTTGAATTTATTTACACATTTCTATTTTTTTGTTAATTTTTATAGATTATAATTAAAGGCTTCAAGAATCAATTAATGAATAAAAATGTTACCAACATGAACCATGGGTACATGAATATTTTGATAAACAAATTTAAATGCTGAAACATTGATTCCATAGGGGATCAAATTGACATCTACTAGATAATCTCCCAAGATGGATGAAAACTTCTATGACTACTACTGGCCAGTACCTCAAGATGAATGAAAGTTTATACTAACATTACTTACTTGGTGATACTTCCACATTTCTCAAGAAATAATACCTTTTCTTTCTGCTTTTATCATCAACTTCATCATGGTTTCTTGATTCTATAACATTATTTTTTATCTTTCAGGTACAATCTATTTTTCTATTTATTATTTTACATACATAATAATTTTTTCTTTTCTTCCTTGGGTTTTGACTATTAGATATTAAATTGGTGACCATTCAGGTTATGAATCCCATATTCTAATTTCTAGGTTTCATTTGGGTTGTGACTCCTCATAAAAATGTTAGTGTGTTGTGTTTATCCCTCCATATAATGAAAAAGGATTCTATAATCATGTTTTGGTCCCCATTTAAAAATAATCCACAATACAATGTGTCTCTCACTAAGTAGTGAGGTATAAGGCTAGAATAATAGCACTTTAGAATGAACTAGTATAAAAATCCAAGTTTTCTTCCTTTTATTTCTACATAAATTAATTTATCTTAATTAACCTTAATATTTTGTTTAAATAATTAATCAATTTCTTGAAAAATATTAATCTGGTCGTTTCACCCCCCCCCCCATAGACCATCATTCATTTACCATTATTACATAAAAATTGGTATCAAAGGTTAACCTTCTAAAGGATTGTTTAGATAAATTATTGTTTTTACCGATACCAAAAAATTGGTATCAAGAGTTGTTCCTTTTGAAATTTATCCAATCCTTATATACAGTCTGTTAGTAGTTTTCTATGTTAACATATTCTTAGACCTCACAGTCTAAGTTCAAAGAACATTAATATATCTATAGTGAATTTAAATGATGTTGGAATTCATCATAATCCCCCACACTATGATGAAAATGATAATGGATCCAAATGACTACGAATGGAGTAACACATAAATAAATTGATCATTTAACACTGATTGACCATTGAGAAATCATACAGAAATTTAAAAGTTCCCCAAACACTCTTACAGGAAATGAAACTGCTAGATATTTTTTAAACTAAAAAGTTCTGAATATAATACACTATTATAAAACCAGTAGTATTTTTACTCGTGTATCTTCTTGTGAGAAAGATCATGAGATTTAGAAGATCATACAGTTCACTCACCATGGCTTAATCAAATTAATTATAACTAAACTTATAATGCTTTAAAATGGGTAATAGGACATCAAGAGAGATGCAGATGCAATATTAAACCAAATATTCCACTGATTTACAACCATTGTGATTGGAATGAATTACCTTGGAGAAGCTCTGGAAAACTTAGTAGTTGTCGAATGATTCCAATTTGAAATTCTAGATAAATTGAATTCAATTAATATTTCCATTGATTACAAAATAACATCAAATATTAATCTTCTGATGAATTGATTGGATCACTATATTCATATGAACATGACATCAAGAACATATCTAAAACGAATATTTAAAAACATAAAAGGTGTTTCATTTATATATGTGAATGTCAATTCTACTGACTCTTCTAAATATGATCTATAGGATAGTGAAAAGGAAAATATAGCTCAGATTATTACTGGAGTCTATAAATGAATTAAAAATAAATGACTCAATAATTGATTTATAAGAAACCCCCAAAAGGATATATGTTATGGATATAATAAAAGAATTATTATTTATTATGCATTAGATGTTACTTGTTTTGATTGAATAAATAAATGTAATATCCAACATTACTGTCCAAAACTGATAAATAAAGAGAAATAAATAAATAAATACAAAAAAGTTATTAAAAATTAGTTATAGTTCCATATATGAATCTTATTATAGTGAAGAATATAGACATGAAAAAGAATATTTTAACTCGTGATTCATGGATTCTATAGATAATTTTAGTGATTTTGGATTTTATTATTGATGTTTTGATTCTAACTATGATTCTAAAAATATAAATGTTTCTGAATCAAATGATGAAAAAACATTTTATAATCAGATGATTTATAGATCAAGATTAAATAAAAAAAGAAATTATTTTTATAAAAATAACATTATTTTATAGTATAATGAATAATTAAGAAACACTTCCTCTCCTTCTCATTCAACAGTTTATGATTATTTGAAATATTCTAAAGATATAGAGGAAAATTTTGAAAATGAAAGTTTAAAGGCTTAATCAATTTTTATCATGTATTATTCTAGGTTGTAAAAAATATAATAAAATTTTGTCTTTTGAAAAAAATTAAATATGGTATTTTATTTTATTAGATATTACCTCAAATTTATAGAAATAATTTTGTGAAAAGTAAAAAATGGATGTACTTGTACTGCTAAATACATTAAATGTGGCATGAATGGTCACTAGAAAAATGATCATTCTCTTATATTAAAATAGTCTTTATGATTCACAAACACTAATATTTTGAAATAATTTTTTATCAATATTTCCATACAAAATTGTTTTAACATTTGTGTAGGGTATATAAAAAAATCTTTTACAAATCTGATTACACCAAAAGTAGTTGGTTAACAAAATTTTCAAGTAAATAACTTATGCAGGAAAAATGCTTTCGATGTCTCAAGAATGACATATGGTTTATGGAAATTGTATTTCTTGGAATATGACCAATAACCCATTAAATTTACCTCTTATAACAAAGTTTATGGAGGCACTGTTATATTTGTATATTATTCCAAAGGCAATGTAAATGGTTTTGGTAAACTTGATTTATCTAATTCTAAATTTATTTATAAAGGTTTGTTTATTAATGGTTTAAAACATAATTTAATATATATCTCTCATTTATGTGATATTAAAATGGAATTTATATTTCAATGTAATAAATATTTAGTTTTTAAGGATGCTTCTTTATTATTCTATGCTAATTGAAAGGAAACTATTTATGTAATTCATTTTTCTGATCTAACTATTGAACATGTTAAATGTTTGAATGTTGTTTATAGTGATAAAATTCTTTAGAATATATTATTATGTAATGTTAATTTTAAAATTTTATAGTATATCTCCAAACATAAAAATGTGTTATAGTTACCAACCTTGAATAATGAGTAGACTTTTGTTTGTGACGCTTTCATATAAGGAAAACAATGTAAATTGTAATTCAGATATCTCCAATATATAATTACAAATACAATTGTATATTTAGTACATCATGATCTATATAGTCCCACTCAAATTCCTAGCCTTAGAGGAAGGAAATTTAATTTAGTTTTTATTGATGATTATAGTAGATATACATTGGTTTATTTTTTTCTCATAAAAATTATTCTTTGTCCAGATTTATTGCCTTCCATAACTTAGTAAAAAATAAAAATTATTATATGTTTATTTTTATTCATGGATATAAAGAAGGATAAAATAATAATTTAAATTTTGAAAAAATTGGTGAAAATAATTGTTATTTTAATAATTTCTCTACTCTAAGAACACCACTAATAAATGGTGTTAAATAATGGAAAAAATATAACTCTTTTTTAAATGGATAGAAATATATTAAATCAATATAATTTTCTTAGATATTTTATGGTTGAAGATATTTTTTCCTTTTATATTTAAAATATAATTATTATTAGACTTTTTTTTGAAGAAAAATCATTATAGTTATTTAAAAATAAAAAACCTAATCATGCTTATTTATAGTTTTTGGATGTAATGATTTTATTTTAAATTTGAAGGATAATTTTGATAAATTTGATGAAAAAGTTTAAGAAGGTATTGTTAATGGATATTATAACAATTTTTATTCTTATAGAGTTTATAACTAAATAAATAAATCTATTGACAAATACTTTCATGTTATTTTTGACGAAAATAATGTGAAATTGATTTCTAATTTTAATTCTTTTGTTAATGAGTTTTGATATTTTAACTTTGTTGAAGAAAATACTTAGGGTAAGGATGAATTAATTAAGGGGGGATAATACTCCTTATCAACTTAATCCAAAATCATGGAATATTTATAAAGACAATATTCTCGACTATATTACTATTAATATTGAATCTAGTACTAAAAATAGAAATACTATTTTAAATTTTTTTCCAATTATACTTTTATTTTTGATTTTTTTCCAAATAATATATATGATTTAATAAATTATTAAAATCAGATTTATTTTATTCATGGTGAACTTAATGAGTTTTATACAAGAAATTTTTGTAATTTAATTAAATATACTAAATTAAATCATTTTATAGGTACAAAATTGATATATATAAATAAAATTAATGAATATGGAAAATTTCTTTAAAGTAAAGACGGAACTATTACTAAAGGTTGTTTTTAATGAATAAGGTATATGTTTTGATGAATCTTTTTACATCTTTCTACAATTGAATCTAATATAATTTTTTTATTTTCTCCACTTTTCAAGGATTTGAGTTATTTAAAATGGATGTGAAAAGTGGGGTTTTAAATGGTTTTATTTTTTAATAAGTTTTTTTCATCAAACCCTAGTTTTAAAAATTAAAAATTACCTAATCATGTTCTTCAGTAACAAAAATATTTATATAGTCTTAAGAAATAACCTCATTTTTTCTACTATATAAGTAATTTATTTTTATTTAAAAATGATTTTCTTATATGAAAATTAGATACTACATTGTTTTTTAAAATAATTTCAAATGATATTTTAATTATAAAAATTCATGTTGATGATTTTTTTTGATCTTAAAATGATTTTATTTGGAAAATATTTTCAAATTTTATAGCAACTAGGTTTCAAATGAGTCTTAGGGGAGAATTAAAATATATTCAAGGAATTCAAATTTCTTAAAAAAAATAATTGAATATTTTTAAACCAATCCAAATATTCTAAAGATTTAATCAAATGATTTGGTATTGATTCTTGTAAATCCTATAAAACCCCTATGAATTTTTCTTATAAATATTATTTTAGTTTTTAAAAAAAATATATTGAATCCCTATTATATAGATTAATTATTGGAAGTTTGTTGTATTTTTAGCTTCTAGACCCGGTATCATGTTTAGTGTTTATATATGTTCTACATTATAATATGATCATAAGGAATCTATCTTAAAAAAAATTAATCATATTATTTTATATATTAATGGGAATATTTATTAATGATTATTTTTTTGTAGACAAAATTGATTCTATTTTATTAGTTGCACTTATTTTGATTTTGTTGGATATAAACTAGATAGAAAAATCACATTAGGTATGTCTCACATTCTTGGTAACAATTTCATTTATTTGAGTTCAAGAAAAAAACATTGTTTCTTCCTCGACTACTGAAATTGAGTACATCTCTTCTACATCATGTTTCTCTCAATCTTTATAGATTAAAAAAATATGATTATGGTTCTACATTTTAAAGGAATCTTATTTATTATGATAATTCTTCATCTTTATATATTTTGAAGAACCCTTTAATTAATTCTAGAACTAATCATATAGAAATGTGTTTTCATTTTGTTTGAGACTCTGTTAATAAAGGTAATATTATTCTAAAATATATTTAAAATGAAAATCAACTAGAATATATTTTTACTAAACCGTTAGATTCTAAAATGTTTAAAAAACTAAATTTTTTAAAATTTATGTTATAAATTTATTTTTAATGTATTATTATTTTTAAATTACCCTTAAATTAATTTATTAAGGGGAGTTAATTTGTGGTTCAAACTGCTTGTTTTCATATTTCTTAAATATTTTTTCGTGAAAAATTACAAAAATTTGGAGAATTTTTTAAAATCATTTAAATGTTTTGTAATTCTCAAAAACGAATCATTTTTGGTATTTTTTTTGTAATTTATAATTATTTTATATTTTTGAATATTACAAACCCATTAATTATTCCATGTAAAAATCTGTTTTTGTTTACTATTTAGATTTTTACTATATCATGAGTTATAGGTACTGGATTTCTATAACTACTATTTAATATAAAATAAAATAATTTACCTAATTTTATTCAACTACAAAAATTATAATTCAATCTCTAAGATGTTTACATCTTGGTCTGAATATATTGCATGTTTTTTGTTTTAACAAAAATATTCTATTTATAATGTTTTAAATTTTTCTTCTATTGATATATTATTACATGAGTTATATAGATCAGATTCTTAAGAAACATATTATATTTGATAGAAATTATTTATTTTAAATTTCATTACACTAAATGTAAGTCTGAATTTGTTCTTTTAGTTGTCTAAAATTTTCCAGAAGTTCATGTAATAGTTCTAGAATTTTGGAAATTCCAGAAATCAATTAATTTTTTATTTCAATGATGTATATTTTTATTCACATTGGAATCCCAATATGATTATCAAATTAGAAATATAATACATCTATATACATTTCATTCAACTTTATATTAGTATACAAATTTTTTTTTGACACCTCCAAAATCATCTAAATTATTATAATATTTTCATAATTTTCTGTACATATTTCATATAATATATTTTACTATTATTTTATCATATCTGCTCATATATAATTCATATTTATGTGTTATTTAGTATTTAAAAAATACCATATAATTATTTACAATTAACTCAGCATGACCTATTTTTATTCAAATTTTTATACAGGATAAAATTTATCTTAAGCCTGAAAGTTCATTCTACACATGTTTTCTAAACTCTCATGTTTCAAACTATCATGAATTATTCATCTACCAACAATGTTTTTTATTAGAAACCTATAATAAATAATAAAATAGTAATACTATAAAACATTTTTTATACCTACCGTTCCATATGGAAGTTACCGCATTTTGGTTTTATACTTACATCAATTGTTTTCCCACATAACCACAAGAGGCATAGTGGTGTTTCCACTTATTTCTTCCCCACCTTTCTCAATGTAATGAACTAGAGGAATTGAACCATAATTTCTCAACATAAAATTGAAAATAATTTTTAGGTTGACCTTCATATGCCTTTCATGTTGATACTTGATAGTGGATGTTGTTCATTTTCATCTTGCAGCACTTACAACAGTCACTCGTGACCTTTCATTGTGTAGTGGGATGAACTTCATTTCACATTCAGGCACTCATTACATATAGCATGCACCTATATAAGTATAACAAACCTTTAATCCCTCTTAAATACACGTTTTATGATTTATGAAGTTCCTAGAGTTTAATAATGCTCTTCATGATACTATATTATCAAATTATATAGCTCATATTATGTCGTAAAGCTCCCTAGAAAACTGACCATGCATTTACATGGTAAGTATAGTTACCACACACAGTTTGTGTACTGATAGTTCATTCATGCTCAGTATATCAAATTCCTTTTATTTTTTTAAGTGGTTGGTATTATTAAGAAGGTAATTAAAGTGATCACATTCCTACTTCAACTGACTATGTGACCATTTGATCTGGATGAATGGCATGGTAGGTATGCCAACTGCTAGTCCACTCATCATATGTGTTTAGTTAATTCAACTGATTGTTCTCTCTTAAATATTTATTTTATGCACGACTTGTTATCAAATATTTTTTAATAAATCATTAAATTCATACTTATATAAACTATTCTAATAGTTTTATTATTTTATAAAATTGATATATATTATAAAAAATCGTAAAAAGTGTTTGTAAATATTTAAGATTGTTTTAGAATATTATTTAATTTTATTCATTATTGTTTCATAACATTTATTGCATATATTTTTAAATTTTAGTATTTTTTATATTTTTAGTTAATTTCATTAAAATATTCATTTCTAAATTTATATTTAATGAAATTGAATTGATTTAAAAAAATTATGGTGTTTAATGTATTTTAGTTAATTCGTGAAAATTTACATGGTGCATTAAATTAGAATGTATTTGAAATTTAAATTTAATAGTCAATATTTTTAATGATTTTCATGGTATTTGTTTTACTTTTGATTGTCAATTAATTGGTGAATAACATTGGATTAAATTGGTCATTAATTTTTTTTAATTAAATTGATTATTGTTAGGGTTATTTGGAAGATTATTTTCACCCACCTGGATAATTATCTGTTCTGAATTTGAATTGATTTACCTGGTTGGGGTTTGGTATTATAGTCTTTATGGCTTATATTTAAAGGCCACATGATTCATTCAAAGAATACACATGATACTGACTTGAACAATGAGTACATGATTCTTTTGGGAACTAAAGCTTTATGTTGAACATTGATGTCTTGTATGATCAAGATTTCATCTACTAGTCATTCTATTAAGATGAACAAAAGAATAAATTCATACTACTATACTATCACTATAGAAGAATGACAACTTCTACAACAACTACAACCTTGATAAGACATCCACATTTCTCAAGAACCATTACGTTTTTCTTCTTTTTTATCTTCTACTCCATCCTATTTATTAGATTATATAACATTGTTTCTCATCTTTCAAGTGATCTCTATTTTTCTATATATACTTTTACATACAAAATAATTTCGTATTCTTTTCCTTAGGTTGTGTCTCTCATATTCTAAAGTCGGAACTTTTTAGGTTGTGACTCTCATATTCCAAACTCATAGTTGTATTTGGGTCCTGAATCCTCATACAAAATTCAGTGAGTTGTGGTTATCCCTCTACTTTATATACAAGGATAATTTAATCTAGTTATGATTCCACATTAAAATTCTTGTAATTCACAATTTATATCTCATTAATTGGAGGGTTATAAGGCTTTAGTAGGCCTAATTTAGACTGAAACACTATAATAACCTCTGGTTTCTTTATTTTATTTATGGTACTAATTAACTATCCTAAATAACATTAAAAATTAGTTTAACATATTAATCTATTTCATTAAAAATAATAATATGTTCTATTCACCACCTCTAGACCATCTACTATTACCTATTCCAACCTAACAACCACACAGTTTATCGAATTATAGTACCATGTTCACCCAACATCACCTTTATGGATTTAATACTCGGTGTATTTTCTTACACAATTGAAATCCTTGGTTGCCTTCATAGTGTTGGTTTTGAACTCCTTCTCTAAGCTTCTTCTTTCCATCAAAATTCTATAATTTATTCTTCACTTTCATTCACTATAAAAACTCACATATTCTTCTACTTCTTGGAAATTGAATCATATTGTTAAGGAGAAGTTCATTTTTTTCTCTCAATGTTCAGATCTTCAATTGTACACCTAAGATTTCTATTTTTGTACGTTTTTTCTTCTTAGTTATGTTCCTCAATTTTAGTAGATATAATATATCCTCTGATATCACTATTTTTCCTTCTCAACACTATTAAGAAAGATGTCAGTGTGAAGTGATTTTTCATTTTCCATAAATATAATCTATAATAATTTTATATCGCTCCATAATGGAACTCCCATATTTTAAAATATATTTATATCTTTCTACATGGTAGATAAAATGATAATTTAAAATAAATGAAAGTCTATTGTCCACTGAAACCTCCATGATTTGACTTACATGATCATTAGTGTTGTGCATGAACATTATCTAGATCTTCCATATATGTGATACCAAACATATCTATCTTTAAAAAACGGGGTAAACTCCATAACTTACTATCTGATTTGTGATCATAGACTCATTTCTTGAGGATTAAAACACTCCACTGCAATGTGAATAATAGACCACTTAATTCACTACATCTCACTTGTAGCTTCCTCTTAGAAGATTGTCTTGGATCATGGCACCCATTTGAAGTTTTGTGATGTTTACATTATTGAAGAACATTTAAATCATCATTGGATTTGATTTTTAATTTTAAAACATTCCCAAAAAGATATAGGAAGAATCCCCAACAACATTATTTAAATCATATACATTGATCCAATCACTTACCTTGAATTAATAAAATACATGGTTCTCCAATTCACATAAGTGTCCATATTTAGATACAGGAGACCCCTCATAATTCCAAATTTCATTACTTAATCTAAATCACCTACATCATTGGATATTCATATCTGAACATACACATGTAGCCAAATTTTCAAATTTTTCCCCTACATAGGTGAATTCACATATGGGAACCTTCACAGATCTCAATGCCTTCACATTTCCAAATGTTTTTACATAACCCTTATGTAGCTGAATTATCATACATAGAGAATTAGATTACGTGTCAAATTCACATACGTGAGTACTTTTCAATTGATTATTATTTCTATTTCTCTTCCAAATTTGAACCGAATGCTTCTATATTTGTTTACCACGTCTCCCAGCCTTCATAGGTCATACGATGAGCCTCCCCAAGCATATTTTAATGTTTTATTCACTAATATATTCATTGAATCGTCATTCCAATCATCATGAACAACATTAGCCACCACATAACTTCAGAGTCTATCAATAAAGATACTTTAATAGCTCATCAACCACTACATTTAATTGGTAAATAAATCTAACATATATATCAATAAAGATAAAATATATCATCATAAAACACTAATTTTCAACAAATACCACACCATCCAACAGGGTTCCAACATTTTATACATGATCTTAGAGGGTAGATAACTCTTGGCCCCAATCCTCTAGAAATATATTCAAAATAAAGGTAATGTTTTAAAATACTTATTTTTTCACGTAGATCCTATCATAAGGAAGGTACATAATTATTTATATTTTTTGAAAAGTAATCTTATGTTACTTAAATATCCACACCTTATTATATCAGGTTCCCTTTCACTTAAATAGAAAAGTTTGAAAGCAAGAGATAATAGCAGTTACAGAAAAATATCATGAAAATTAAATGCATGTATTCTAAAGAGAATATAGAACATAAAGCCACTGGACATGAAGTTCACCAATCCTTACCTCTTTTTGAAATATTTTAAAGGGGAATCTCTTCATTAAATCTATTCCCTCCTTCAAATACTCTTGTTAAACTTCTTATAGAACCAAACTCAATCCATAAGATTGAATAATTTTCTATTTGGTTATTTCATTTTTCTTGTAGATGATTAAATACATTTCTGATGGTAATAATGTAATAAAAGTAAATTCAAAATTTTTTTATTTTTAATAGTGTATTCTTATAGTTTGTCCTTTTATTTTTCTAAATTGATGTGTTATATCCACTATTTCACTTTATTTTTTGTATTATAAAAAGTAAGATAAGTTAATGGAAATCACACAATTTTAATCCAAATTACATATTTTTAATATCATAATTTATTATATGTGATCTATATATATTCTATATAAATAATATTAAATTTATACAAAGTTATTTTAAATATTATGGGTTTTGTGATCCTAAATAAGGGGAAGACTATTGGAAATATTAATATTCATCCAATATATCTATTTATGTCCTTGGTTTTAACGCTCAAAAAATAATTTTTTGTTTTACTGATAATTTTTTTCATGTGTGTTTAAATGATTTAAATAGTTTTATACTAGTTTCTATATAAAAGTTTTTATTTGAGTTTATTATTTTTATTGTTGGAAAATTTATTAAGTATTGGATGATTTTTACATGCAAGATATATCATCATATATATTATATTATAAGTGAAATAAGTTTTCATATATTATAGAAAAGGATAAATCAACCTATGTATTTATCTTTATATATCATAGTAGAATAGCATAATAATCATACATATTATAAATTTGGTCTAATTATTATATCATATTCACTATAATAGTGTTTCTTAAACTTCTTATGTATTAGAATATGGTTAAGTTTTACATCATAGATAACTAAGTGGACGTTTCTAATCATTATACATCTTAAAATTTTAGCAAATTATCATATTTTATACATACAAGTGATGATTATAAAATACTTACATCATGATTTTTTTACTGAGGGAAAATTCTTAAATGATGAGAAATGTTATACTTCTTGTGTATTTTAAACATCTTACATACTGAAAAAGAAACATATTATGTATCATGTAATGATGCTTCCAAGTTATACATATTACATATGAATCTACATTGTGAAATATGTTTTATGAGAGTTGGACATTTTTTCAAGTATAAATTTTCTTATGAATTATTTTCATAAGAATCAAACAACTTTTTGGTGTAGTTTAATATTGATGATGGTTCTATGGAAGGAAATATTCTATAATTTAAAAATCCTTACTATTTTTCATGGAAAAAATGATGTATTTTTTATCTAATTAATTTTTATGCATTGTATATATTACTACTCAAAAGATTGATATATATAGTAACATATAACCTACATATTCAAAAATGGAATAAAACTAACAAATACTGATTTAAAAGCATAATTCATGTGATTAGAAACTATCTAACTATTGTGATCTTCTATAATCACTCTTCTCATACACTAAATTTTAATCTATACATATCAAATAGAAAAATAATCAAATAAGGAATAATATATATGTGATACATTAAAGAAAATTATAATGTTTTTATCACTAGATAAAAGTAAAATAATGCTTTTTCAGACATAATTATTTTTTTATTATTACTATTTTTATGCATTGAAGATCATTACATTGATGGATCACTTCTTACCAACTGCCACATCTTGAAGTTTTTTATACTGGGGGAGATTCCATTTACTATCAATTATTGTGACACCTATGAGGCAAAGATGTTATCATTTCTATATCACATATATTTTTTCAAGTAAATATTATGGTACATAGTTATAGATTATGGTTTGACAACCTATACATGGTGTTTGAGGTCCCTAGTAAAGGTAACTAGAGTTCGAGTACAAATTCTTATACCAAGTAATGAAATAATTCACTTAGTTGTCAAGATACCCAGTTAAAAGATAAGCATAAAATCACTAACTCACATCAAGAATTAGTGGAGTAGACTTTTGGAGGATCTTATAGGATTGAAAAACTATAAAAATAGATGTGGTTCCTACTAATTTTTTAATTTATTTCCATTGTACAACAGATTAATTAAATAAAGGACTAATTTAACACTAATTTTAGAAGGAATTTTAAATAAAAATAGATTTTTGAAGGGACTCAATTAACCCCATCCCCTCTTGAAAATTTTTCTACATAATTCCCGGTTTGACACCTCACACATATAAAACCACCTTAATTGATTATGGAAGGCCTAATTATTCTATGTCTGAGTATTTCCTCCACTCCACATGGTCATAATTACACACTACTCCCCATTGATCCACCAAACTCCATCATTTTTTGTATATATCAGTGCGTAGAGGCATTAAAGTATAATAATAAGTGATGAAAATAAAATTCAGTACAAGGAAATGGAAACTATTATATACTCACCATTATTACCACACTTAATTAATCTTAGAGAAAAATGAATGTAAATACTTTATATATTATTTAGTAAATTGGGATTAATCATCGATTCATAACCCCTAAGTCCACCTAAATATGGTTAAAACTCTCTAATC
Source organism: Viscum album (assembly GCA_963277665.1). Classification (NCBI taxonomy): domain Eukaryota; kingdom Viridiplantae; phylum Streptophyta; class Magnoliopsida; order Santalales; family Viscaceae; genus Viscum; species Viscum album. The sequence goes on from OY728166.1 coordinate 731,633,313, forward strand.
ATGGAGATAGAGATATCATAAGAGAATAAAAATATTCTTCATATAAAAAAACAAAAAGATAGATGGAAAACCATTTTATTTTAGGGTTCTAGAATCCCAAAATAGTTCTTATCAAGGACTCTTCTCCTATTTAAAAACTTCATGATGTGCCTTGGGAGAGTGTGACCACTATATGTTGTAAAATATTGGTATGATATCTTCCTATGTAAACATTTATGTTTTTATGTACCAACATATAGATAATTCTTCCTTATTGGTTTTGTTTGTAAATATAGGTAATTTTAATGCCCATGATCTCATTATTCACCTCCATCATCGATCTTCCAATATATGGTAATAATATTAAATTTCATACACAATTTTATTAAATATTCTCATATAGGGATTATATTATCACCTATGGCTTTTTCAAGTAATAAAATATTTAGAAATACAATTAATGCATCAACCAGTAAAAGATAAGTCACCAGAAGACCTGAAATGAAAAAATAGTTCAAAAATGGAACTTTCTAAATATTATAGTACAATAACATAGAATAATGACTTCACCCAAATCATAGAACTGAATTTCACTTACATCATCTTGTCTACTTTAATCTTATATAAACATTCACCTGAAAAAATTAATGGAAATTAAAGAAATAAAAACAAAATAGGTTTTACTTTGTTCCTAAATTCTTCTTATATTTACAGTAGAAGCATTACACACATCCATTTTATTAGAAGTATAGTTATTACAATCATTATGGTGTTTCATCCATGTAGATCACTAAACTCTAATGATCACTCTGTACCTCAACAAGTGGTCCAAACCCTCTTTTATAGAGGACCCCAATTGGTAAACCGGTTTCACCAAACACCTACATTCATGGAGATCTTTCCAATGTTAATAGTAACTGTCGATTCCAAATATTTTTCCACAACCTAACTGCCCATCATTAATGTATGAATAGTTTTCATATGCCTCACTCTATTTCCACAAACACTATGATGATAGTCAATTTAATTTAGATAAAATTTTAGTGACCTGAAGCTTGACGTACATGGACAATACATTACTTTTGTAGAATACTTAATACATATCAAAAACAGACACACAAGGATTGTAATAGTTTAGTGTCTTTGGAAACTCGGAATAAAATCTTATAATCATGGTGAAAGATATTCAACATGTCCCAATAAAGATCTTCCCCTTTTTTTCTTACCCAAAACCTTTCTTTATATCATGGTGAAAAGAAAACATAAAAGGGGTGAGCTCAAATGCCAAGTAAGGGTAATCATAGAGAACATAAAACAATCCATAAAAATTTGAATGCAAAAACTTGAACATAAAATCTAATAATAAAAATATTGAGAAAATACATGAATCTTGGAAGTACGTAAGGCGTATATCATAAGGGAACATCAATCATGATAAAATAGAATGGGAATAATACATGTAATTGTGGCAACCATTAAGAACGTGATACGATTTCCATAGTAGCCAAGGCATTGCTTCCAAGACCATCTTGGTGGACAAAGTCCCTTTCTGAATCGAGTTTACAAAATAACGGGTAATATAAAGTCATAAGTGAAACATATATGATATCATAACAATGATTATGATTCTATAATAAGTCAGTGACATTATTTAAATCATTATACCGGAGGTTCGGATACGTACGAAGAATATCAGACCTAAGTTAAGGGATAATTTTGCAAATCATTATACTCGTTCTTTATGAATCGAGTCACTTTTATAAAACATGGACACAATGATGATGCAATAATTATCATATATGTTTCACTTATGACTTTATAACATCAATTATGTCAATATTTCATTAATAAGATAATTACTGCATCATCATTATGTCATAAATATATTATATTATATAATTTCTAAAAATTAAAAATAAAATACAATTATGTAGGAAATAGTTTTAGCTTTCTAATGAATATTTATTGTTGAATTTATCTTATTTATAACCCTATAATAAAAATTATTTAGTTATTAAACTTTGATTTTAACTATTTTAACCCTTCTTTAAATAAATTAATATTAAATGTCCAAATCTAATCCAAGTGGGCCTAAATAGTCATATTTTATTCTTGAGGTTGTTTTTGGTCGAATTACACTTATCCAATAGAATTAGGACATGTGTTAGGGTAATAAAAATATCATTTTTACCCTTAATTATCCTATTTACTTTTAACCGTGGTAAATAAAAGTAAAAAGTTACTATTCACCAAAAAATATTTTCATCTCATTCAACCACATTTTAGTCCTTGATATTAACTGTGTCTCTCGGATTTTTGAAATTCCACTCATAGAAGCGGTAAAATTATGTTTTATGAAAAATTCATTTTTTTAACTACCACTTAGTGGTTTCACTATTTGTCAAAAAATGAAAGTTTCCAGAAAAATACCAAAAATTAAGCCTAAGATATATTTGATATTATGAATTCAAAAATGATTTATATTTTAATAAATTCAAAACATATCAGTTGCATTAAGTAATTTAAAAATTAATTCCCATCGTCGAAACAAATAGCATGTTTTTACGAGATAATAACTATCAAAAGGTTGACACTTGTTTATGTCTGGTTTAAATGTGAAATTACATCAAATGACCAACATTATATTAAATGGTAAAAATATATTCTAAATATACTTTAAAACCACTCAAAATAAAAATTTGTCACTATTAATTATTTCGATTAAAAAATTTGTTTTTAATTAAAATTTAGTAATTTTCACTATTCATCAGAATATGAAAGTTATCCGAAAAGTACCAAAATTTCACCAAAAGCTAATTTTGATATTCCGAATCCAAAAATGAAGTCCATTTTGAATGATAAAATTAATAAAATTTCAAAAAATGGGTATTACTATTCATAACGGCTAGTTCATAATAATATTATAATAATATCTCGTTTAGTGAAACTCGGTATACCGTACTACACACGCTATCGAGGAAGGTCTTTATTGCGTGTAATTCAACCCAAGTCAGGGATTCATGTTGTGAAATCTCTTTTTGGTGTAGCGTACAACACAAGACATTAATGAAATTAAAAAAATATTTTTCATAAAATCTCGGGGTGTTACATTCTACCCCCCTTAAAATGAATTTCTCCCTTGAAATTCGTCGGGGTTATAAATGATTTACTACTCTAATTTTTCTTTAATAGAAACCCACATCGTAAAAAGGAATACCAAAACTTGTCTTTAAAAACTAAAGTATGAAACGTAACGGTTACCCAAATTAACTCATCACTGGGTTTTCACATAGGAGAACATAGGTGAAAATATGGATATGGAAGAAAAATCTAACCATCATGTTCTGATCGAGAGTGGTAGAAAACATGGCTATGAAAAAGCCAACAATCACAAAGCCAAAAATTTGTGATGATCTAGGGTACCATCTGATTCATCAGATATAAGGGCACTAGGACAACATTTTTGGTTTTCAAGATCATTTCCCTAAAGTTGATGAAATTTGAATTAGAAGAAATACTTTTGTGATTTTGGTACAGTCTCACTGTTGGTCGTTCCTTGGAAAATTTCCACTTCACCTCTTAAATAAATGAAGTTGAATTTGCCATTCATGAAGTGTTAGCAGATCATGTGATAGAATGATGAGTCATTCCATCTATTTCAAACAAAAGGTTAGAAAAAGTTATCAAATATACATAAGTCCATCTATGCTGTGGTTAATCGTATATTATTCCAAAAATGGACTTATACTTCAACTATCATACTGATTAATAAAATAAAACTAATTTCTACTAACTAGAGACTTTCTGTAGGCCATTGGTATGCGATAAAGGCCTGTCGCACTTTAGTTGTGGGTTCGATTACCACAGCCTTGTCTGACGCGATGGGCTGTCCCCATCCTGCAGGTTGTCCTTTTTCTAAAACTACATTACTATAACATCCCATCAATAATATCGAAACAAAATATATCCTTAAACAATACTAATTAATGTCCAACATAATCCATTCCAATCTTTAGTCTTATCCATAATACTGCAGTCCACTCTCATATTATAGTGAAAACGATTACCATAGATTTCATATAACAAGCATGTTAATACCATCGTCGATCCCCATATATCATAAGATATGTCTTGTGGTCACATTCCAAACATTCGAAGGCCTTAATAATGTATTCTCTTGAAAAAATTAAAACCCATTTAAACTTAGTGAAAACATTAATGCTGTCAAAAGTTAACTCTTTCCACATACCAAAATCCCAAAAATTCTATATACTCAAACCATGATATCACTTAGTCCTTATATCAATCATGAGCTCATGAATACTGTCAAACATTTCATTTTCTCCTTATCCCTTCATTATGTGCATATCATCTTCTTTCCAAAAATATCTCAATCACTTTCCATGGTTACTGGTACCATAAAATTATTGAAAACCACAATAGACCAATACATAAATATTTCAATATTCCACGATACTATATACAACATTATTTTGGAATCCCATTACATAAAAACTTAATCATTCCACCACATCATTTTCATATTCAACATCTCCAATAGTGATCACATGTGACTTCTCTTTGTCCTTTTCCTTAAGTGGTTTCTCATATTGATCATCACTAACCCTTGTATTAGGGCATTTATTAGCATAATTCCCCATTTCCTTGCACTTGAAGCATTGAAGTGTTGGTGGTGCGTTCTCTACAGTCTTTTCTTTATTCACATCATTAGCGACCCTTTTTCCATTACATCGACACTCAGGTGCTCGATGACCTTTTTTTCCACACTTAAAACATTTTCTAGTCCCTTTAAGACAATCTCCACCATGCTTTTTTCCACACTTTGAGCATAAGGAAACATTCATCTTCTTTTCAACATTATTATGAGATTTATCCTGGAACTCCATCTATCATTTCTTGTCAAAACCATGAGATGGATAAGTAACACCAACATCCATTTCTACCTTGATATCACAACACACAATTTCTTCATAGCTACTGAAGTCTCTTGTAGCTAATGCCCTTCGATGATTTGTTTTTAAGCCATTGTATAATCGATCAACTTTACTTTCAGGTTGGATGATAAAGCCAGAAGCATACCTTGCAAGCCTTGTAAAATTCTCTTCGTATACACCAATAGATTCATCATCCTTTTGCTTTAGATCAAGAAACTCCTTATCTATCTTTTTTCGAAGAATACGAGGGAAGTACTTATTGAAAAATAAGTTCTTGAACTCGTCCCATTCCATGAACTCAATTTCATCTCTTGGCCTCATATTGTTGATAATATTCCACCATTGATTTGTTTCACCTTCCAAACGATATACTGCTAATATGACTTTATCATGTTTAGAACATTGAATAACTGAAAATATATTTTCAGTGGTACTGATCCACTGTTCAGCAACAAGTGGATCAGAAGACCCACTGAAAGAAGGTGGGCGTTGCCTCAAGAAGGACTCAATAGAATATTGTTCCCTTCTCTGCTCATTTGGAAGTCAAGAATGATTCATGGCTTGTGTATGTATAGTAATAAGTTTTTTCACTCTATCTCCTATAACATTTGTTTGTTCAGGAGGACAATCATTGCATTGATCAACATGGTTCCTTTGGGTTCCAGCCATCGTCTAAAACCCAAAAAGAATAGTGTGAGAGGAAAAAATAATGCTAGGGAAACCAACATAATAAAAGGGGAGTACCTTCAATATCTATCATCATAGGTTTAATTATAAGATCGTTACCGTAATTCTAGGACTATAACCTATACTTATACTTAACCTTAGGGACATCCCTAGACATACCTTAGAAATATATCTAGGGATCTCACTAAAGTTCTCGCATCCTAGTTCCCAAAGGTTGACTAAACCTTTCCTCTGATACCAATTATAGAGACCCAAAGCTTGACGTACATGGACAATACATTAAATTTGAGGAATACTTAATACATAACAAAAATAGACACACAAGGATCGTAATAGTTTAGTGTCTTTGGAAACTCGGAATAAAATCTTCTAATCGTGGTGAAATTTCTTCAACATCTCCCAATAAAGATCTTCCCCTTTTTTTCTTACCTAAAACCTTTCTTTATATCCTGGGGAAAAGAAAACATAAAAGGGGTGAGCTCAAATGCCCAGTAAGGGTAAACATAGAGAACATAAAACAATCCATAAACATTTGAATGAAAAAACTTGAACATAAAATCTAAACAACAAAATCTTGAGCAAAGACATGAATCTTGGAAGTACGTAAGGCGTATATCATAAGGGAACATCAATCATGATAAAATAGAATGGGAATAAAACATGTAATTGTGGAAACCATTAAAAACATGATACGATTTCCATAGTAGCCAAGGAATTGCTTCCAAGACAATCTTCGGGGACAAATTCCCTTTCTAAATCGAGTTCACTCCTCGTTCCAGTCCTGTAACACTGAACCAGATTAACTTACCATTCTAGCCATGTCTATCTCATGAGATATAAATCTTTACCCAATGCATTGGAGGGAGATATAGGTCCCACCCATCTCATATTGAAATAATTATTTTGTGTTCCACAATATAAACATAAATCATTCATCATAACACAAGAATAAAATGGGTTTCATAAACATCATTCCATCATAACGTAATCCATACAAAACAAATTGGATATCATTTCATCATTAGAAAATTTAAACCTTGTAAATAATATATACATGATACTTGAAACATACACATGTGAAATAATCTCATCTTAGATGAAAATGGTTTTGATAAAACACTTGAAATGAATTCTTGAGGAAAATATCCTTTTTTCTTCAAAATCATTTTCTTTTCACAAAATGTCATGCAATTTTAAAAGAAATGGATTTTGTTGAAAATAGTCATGAAATATTTTGGAGGAAGCGTCATGAAAATAAGGCTTTATAAAACCGTAAAAATCCTTTCATTCTGTATACGTTAAAAAAACATTCTTCTCGTACTTTTGTCGGAAAAGTCAAAAAGTACCTTATAGGATAAATAAAAGAATGATTCGTTCCATACCATGGGGTAAAAGTAAAAATGGGTAAAAATTACATTAAACATACATGAATACACTTTTATAAAACATTGACATGGATGATAGCAACAACCCTAGTAAATACTTATGAATAAGCAATCTCGGATAAAAATGAGATTTGCGAAATTATCCCTTACCTTAGGTCTGATATGCTTCGTACGTATCTTAACCTCATGCATAATGACTTAAATAATGTCATTGACTTATTAAAGAATCATATTCATTTTTATGATATCATATATGTTTCACTTATGACTTTATATTACCCGTTCTTTTGTAAATTCCATGTTAAAGCATCGTTTTGGGAAAAATCATTTTATTTATCGTATGTGTTTCGACATGTCTTTCTTGATATTAATACTTATATCCTGATTTAAATAATTCCAGAATGTAAAACATGATTTATATATAATATATATTCATCATATACATATATATATTATAGATCGATAAAAGGATTGAAATACACCATTCATGGAGACGGGAGGCCGTACGTACGCATGAACGTTGTTTTCGTTTCCTTATTGAATTGAATGAAACTAAATAGATGACATAAATATATATATATACATAAATCTAGTAGAATTATTATTTCATATATTTCATTATTATTCATTATATAAACTTTATGATCATTCATGTATGGTTAACATGGAGAATGAATCTCATCACATCGTGGAGACGGCAGTCCGTACATATGCACGAGCGATGATATCGTTCTCATAATTATTGAATAGAATTGGAGTGGATGGTATAATATATCAGAATAATTATGATGTTATAATAACCATGTATAATTATTCTTTACACCATTACACCCATCCATGTAAGGTGTTGGTGGAAAAACAGATTTCTCCACGGCGTGGAGACGGTATTCCGTACGTACGCATGCGTGGTGATTTCGTTTTCCATAGGATGGATAGATGGTGAAATAGGGTTGTTTCATACATATAATAACATATCATAATATGATTTATACTGATGTTGTTACTTCATAATGAAACAAATAAATAAGAAGAAGTGGAAGAAGAAATAAATATGAATGAATTGGTAAAGGACATTACCTCTTCTTTGAAACGCCTCTTTGAGACCTCCTCTTAGGGCACTAAAATTGGTCTTTGAATAAAACCAGGACCTCTAGAATTTTTATATAGAAGTGTAGAAGAGAATGTTTCAGGGGTTTTCCGAGCTTGAAGGCTCAAAGTGGTGTGAGGAAGTGAGGGAGGAGGTGCCCTTTTATAAGGGAGGATAGGGGAACCTTTGGAAAAACTAAAAATATTATTTTATTATAAAGTCATATTCGGTTTTTAATAGCTCCAAATTAAGTTATTTCGAAGATAAGGTGGGTATGGGTCGAAATAATCTCATACAATAGAATTTAGACAAGTTTAGGTTTCTATTTTAACTTTATCATTTAGATTTAACCTTAAGTTAAATAATTTTACTTTTACCGTGTCTTCTTGTTTTCTTACACTATAAGGATAATAAACTTACTATAACAAGACAAACGAACCCCAAGTTGTTTATTATTAACGTATATAACCTTATCTAAGTCATTTGGCCTAACATTAGATTTTTAGGAATAAAATAACAATTAATAATGTAATATTTGTTTTAAAAACTATTTAAGTGAATTTTCACACTATTTGGTAATTGATTTTTGTGAAAATCATAACAAATTTATTAGTTCAAATAAAGGTAATTAAATCAAAAATAACATGTCATATTAACCTAGAAAATTAGTGAAATTCATAAAAAGTCTCAAATTACATTTATTTGGGTATTTATAACATCAATTATATCAATATTTCATTAATAAGATAATTACTGCATAATTATTGTGTCATAAATATATTATATTATTTAATGTCTAAAAATTACACATAAAATACCATTATGTAGGAAATATTTTTATATTTCTAATGAATATTTATAGTCTAATTTATCTTATGTATAACCCCATATTAAAAATTATTTAGTTATTAAACTATGATTTTAACTATTTTAACCCTTCTTTAAATAAATTATTATTAAGTGTCCTAATCTAATACAAGTGGGCATAAATGGTCATATTTTATTACTAAGGTTTTTTTTGGTCTAATTACACTTAACCAATAGAATTAGAACATGTTTTAGGGTAATAATAATATCATTTTTACCCTTAATTGTCCTATTTACTTTTAACCGTGGTAAATAAAAGTAAAAAGGTACTATTCACAGAAAAAAATATTTTCATCTCATTGAACCAAATTTTAGTCCTTGATATTAACTGTGTCTCTCAAATTTTCAAAATTCCACTCACAGAAGCGGTAAAATTATGTTCTATGAAAAATTCTGTTTTTTAACTACCACTTAGTGGTTTCACTATTCATCAAAAAATGAAAGTTTCCATAAAAATTCAAAAAAATAGGCCTAATTTATATTTTATATTATGATTTAAAAAATGATGTCTATTTTACCAAATTCAATACATATCAGTTGCATTAATTAATATAAAAATTAATTCCCGTCGTCAAAACAAATCGCGTGTTTTTAAGAGATAATAACTATCAATAGATTGACACTTGTTTATGTCTGGTTTAAATGTGAAAATACATCCCATGACCATCATTGTATTAAACGGGAAAAATATATTCTTAATATACTTTAAAACCACTCAAATTAATAATTTATTACTATTAATTATTTCGATTAAAAAAGTTGTTTTTAATTAAAATTTAGTAATTTTCACTATTCATCAGAATATGAAAGTTATCCGAAAAGTACCAAACATTCACCCTAAGATAATTTTGATATTCAGAATCCAAAAATGATGCCCAGTTTGAAAGTTAAAATTTATAAAATTTCAAAAAGTGGGAATTACTATTCATAACGGCTAGTTCATAATAATATTATAATAATATCTTGTTTAGTGAAACTCGGTATTGCGTACTACACATGCTATCGAGGAAGGTCTTTATTGCATGTCATGCAAGCCAAGTCAGGGATGCGTGTTGTACAAGATCCCTTTGGTGTAGCATACAACAAAATACATTAATGAAATTAAAAAAAATATTTTTCATAAAATCTCAGGGTGTTACAAAAATCCCATTTTTTAGGATCACAACATCTATTGAATTATTATTAGAAAAATACACCTTCTGGTAAACTAGATTCCTAATCTTCTAGTGAACATACCACCATGCATTACATCCATTGGAATATAAAACATTCTCACCACATCAATGATGAATGTTTAAGACCTATTATCCCTAGTGTTATAAGAACAAATAATCTCCTTCAATTTATCCTTTTGTTAAACATAATCTATCACATGAAGAGTCTTCACAATCAAAACAATCTTCCACTTGATGAAAACTTCAAATATTCTTATAGTATCCCCCAAAACATTGGAAAAAAAACATCTATTTTAACTTTATGCAATACTCCTCAATTTACTTCCATTCACCCAAGTCCCCCTAAGAAATTATGTTGCTCCCAAATAGACTTGACTAAACACTTGGTGAACATAGAATTTATATTCAATCTATAAGGACCCTGCCTTAAAACATTACATAATCTTGAATTAAATGAATATTTCACATAGAGGATCTTTTCAGGTTTAGAGTTTTAGAGATTTAGGACATAACTATTACATTTCAAAATATTTCAAAGTAGATACTTCTACCCAGTATCCATTTTTTTACAAAACAAGAACTCTTGAAAAAAAAGTCATGCCTAGTTCCATGTTTAAGACAACATGAATTTTCCTTGATCCCATCCTTGACCCTATTCCACATTATGTCCTGTGAAAATCATTTCAAAAACATGGGATGAGCATAAAAAGCTCAGTAAGGGATACACAAAGAAGTAAAACTGTTAGTTTTTCAAAACAACATGTAAACCATACTTTAACATAAGTAATACTTTTCACCTTTATGAAGTAGTAAATACTCTTCACTAAATAAAAGACCATTACTTACACTTTTGTAACCAAAAGAAAACAATAAAACCCATATAAAGAACACATAACATATAAAAGTAACTTGAGACATAGACATACTTAAATGGAATAACCATACGGTCGACTTCCGCACATATCACTAAATGGAATAGGCATACGGCCGACTTCCATACCCAATACATTGGAGGTTATAACGTAACCACCCGTCCTGGTATTCACGTCACCACCCGTCATATGGTTTATCACATAACCACCCGTCAAATGTCTAAGTGCCATCATAACACATAAAATATTTCAGATATAAACATTTCACCAACAACATTTCATTTTCAATCACAAGAAGTAATTTTAAGATATTTAAATAATCAATCCATTTTCAAATACCATTTAAAAAAGGATTTTTTAATCAAAGTGTCCCATACCACTTTGAATATTTTAATGGAATTATAATTTTAAAACATTAATGTTTATATAAATAAATACTCAAAACCATTTTTAAAACATGGAAATTAAATATAAAGATTTAGAATGATAAATCTTAAAAACATTTAAAATTTTTATTTTTGTTAAAGAGTTTTTAACAAAATGAGAGACTCTTTAAAACAAATATATGCGGAATAACATTTAATCAGAACTTTATAATATCATGAGAATAAAGGGATTCGTGATATAATATTTCAAAGGATAGTATATACACCATATAAGAGTGAATTAGTTCATAACAACAATTAAGTATCAATGTAAATGTAAATTGATATGAAATCCCTTATAAATATGGTATCCTTAAATTAAGGATAAATCAATCACATAATTATGTGTGAAAAATATAAATACACCCAATATAAGTGGATATTAAGTGTAAAAAAATAATATTTCATTCACACATATTCATTGGATGACATATTCAATGAGTATAAGTTGAATTAAAATATTCAATGAGTACAAGTTAAACCCAAAGAATTGAAATTGGGTTAAGAGGTTCCCTTGTAAAAATTCGACAGCCTAACGGCGTCACATTAAAAATTTAGAAAATGATTTGATGAGATAAAAAATAGAATATCATCACTTGGATATAAAGTTTACATAAATAAGGATATATAATAACATATCCCAACATAATAATATGTAAATTAAAAGACATAAAAAAAATAAGTCTTTTATAAAGACGAGGGTGAATAGTTCCCTTACTGATTTGGTAACTTACAAAACATACGCCACATGAAAAAAGTATCATACAAAGAAGATGTATATAATCATAAATTAAATTATATTACACAAAGAGTACAATCAGGGGTAGTACATACACCACACAAAAGGAAATAGTGGAAAATATAGCATGAATCTCACGGGAATAAAAAGTGAGACAAAACCCTTTACCACGTTGTAATAAACTGAGTCGTATGAACAAAAGTTAATAACCACAAAATGAATCATATAATACCATGAATATAATTAGAATCATGATAATATATATCAAATTTATGTACACAATACACCACATGCAATGAATAAGTGGCGAACAATGGAATTATCACAGAATTAAAAGTGAGATAAGAAAATCCATTACAAAAATTATGCAGCCCGACGACGCCTCTTAAAATTTATTAAAATGAATTGATTAGAGTAAGAGGGGGTCTCTAATCATATGAAAATAAAAATTTCAGTATTTTTAATATAAATTAACATCCTCCAACATATTAACATGGAGCATAAAAGATATGACATAAAAGAGAGTACTTGAAAAGAAAGAGAGAGGTCAGATCCCTTACCTCGTGTCTGACTTGACTCGATCGTTCCTTAATCTCCTAAATAATATACTAAAGTTAATTTATACTTTCTTAAGAAACTTATTAAAGTTTATTATTCCTTTTATATCACTTATTACCTTGTTATAAACATTATATAATCATTCAAGTTAGTAACATCTATTTTGACGATATTTGGTACTAGAGTCAAAAATGGAATTCTTATAATCACTTGTTGTTCATGTGGTCAATGGTTCATTATATCCAGAATTATATTCATGATTTTGATATCATATATATCATATATATCCAGTATATACATGTATTTATAATAGTACATAACATTTAGAGGTAAGAAATGAAATGCACCGTTCAGGGAGACGGTAAGTCGTACGTACGCATAAACGCTACTTTCATTTCTACTTATTATTTTAATGGAAATAAAACATAATGATACATAGGTATATTATAATTCCAGTATTATATGATATATAATATCATCAACTCCATCTTTTATACATCTGACATAAGGCATTAACAAATCAAATCACTTTAAGGGGGCTGTAGTCTGCACTTCCTCAAATGAGATTATCCTATTTACCCACTATGAAAACCATAAAGGCGTTATATAAATGGAAAATAAAGAAGCATAAAGAAAAAATTAACATAATATATATCATATATAAATAAAGCTTCATAATAATGTCCACCATGATAGGCGGTTGGAGATATTTGAACGATCATTGTTTCGTGAGGCATTAGTTTTCCATCCACAGAAACATTATGTTCTTCATCCCTTAGATGGAGGTGTGTGTAAGTGTAGCTCAAATTCTTCTCATAAAAATATCCTAGTATATTTATTATACTTATGTTGTCACAAAATAAAGGAATGAAAAGATTTTAGGGGTTGGAGAAGTAAAATAAAATAAAACAATTTAAGAGTAATAGTTACCTTTAATTTGGGTAACATTCTTTGGTTTGAACCAAAAGGACTTCTTGAAGGGCCTTCTGCCTAAGGTAAGGCTTCTGAGAGTAGTAGAGGGATGTAGGTAGTATAATTGGGTAGAGTGTGGTGGAGCCAAAAGGTTTTATAGGTGTAAGTAATTGGTTAGAAGTGGTCTCCTTTTATAAGGGAGAGAAGGGGTTCCTTAGTAAAGTGTGAAAATATTATTTTATAATATAATGAAAATCAGTTTCTAATGGTCCAAAAATCAATAAGGTCGAATATAAGATGAATAATATTGAAAATAAAATCTTCCAATCAGAATTGGACAAGTTTTAGATAATAATTTTATAATTATAACCTTATTTATTTAAATCATTTATTAATGAGGTAAATACTGCATCATTATTGTGTCCTAAATAATTTAATTTATTTGATGTCTAAAAATTCTTAAAAAAATACCATGATGTAGGAAATATATTTATCTTTCCAATTGATATTTATAGTCTAAAATATGACTTATATAACACCATATAAAAATTAATTACTAAAAGATTTTTGTTAATGTCAATTTTGTCTTAACATTAAATTAATTAATCTAAAATGTCATTATCACACCCCAAGTGACTCAATGGGGTCCCAAAATCAACCCAAGGATGCCCATGGTCGTTAATTACTCAACCAATAAGTTTTGGACAAGTGTTAAGGTAATTTTAAATTATTATAATATTCTTTTTACCTTGAATTAACCTATTTACCTTTAATCGCGGTAAATAAAAGTCAAAAGATACTATTCACCAAAAAAATATTTTCATCTTAATGAACCAAATTTTACTTCTTGATAAAAACCATGTAAGTCTTATTTTTGAAATTCAATTCACAGAAGTAGTGAAATTTCATTAAAATGAAAACATCATTTTTTTAACTACAACTAAGTGGTTTAACTATTCATCAAAAATTGAAGTTTTTCAGAAAAATACCAAAAATTCAGCCTAACCTATATTTGATATTATGAATTCAAAAATGATTTCTATTTCTCCAAATTCAAAACATATAACTGGAATTAATTAATTTTAAAATTAATTCCTGTTATCAAAACAAATAGCGTGTTTTTAAGAAACAATAACTATCAAAATATTGATACTTGTTTATGTCCAATTTCAAAGTGAAATTAATTACATTGACCAAAATTGGATTAAATGGTAAAAATTTATTTTAATTAAACTTTAAAACCAATTAAAAAGATAATCTATCCATATAAATAAATTATATTAAAACACGGTTTTGAATTAAAATACAATACTTTTCACTATTCATTAGAAAATGAACTTTATTAGAAAAATTCAAAAAAATTACACAAAGTAAATTTTTATGTCCCCATTATAAAGAAAGATTTTATTTGGTCATGTAGAATGTATTAAAGTGACCAAAATTATATTTAATGAGGGTTCTCCATTAAAAGGTGGTAAATTGGCCTTTTAATGTAAATTATGCTAAAAATTAGATTCATTCACATTTTAAGCCTATAACTTTTATTGGATAAATGGAAATACTTTTAACAAACATGTATAATCATATTTTATTTAGTTTTATTCATTATCATCTATACAACAGCTATAAGTCAACAACAATTTAAAATAATAATATTATATTATTAGTGTGCAACGTAATATTTAAAAGAAACTCGTTGTTGTGTATCAGGTATGCTATCTAACATAGCAACTCATTTAAAGTAAAATTAATATTCAATTCACAAATATTAAAAAATATGAAAATGTCCTATTTTTCATTTATCTGGGATGTTACATCCTTCCCCCCTTTTGGTAATTGTGTCCTCGCAATTTAAAAATTGGGCTCGGTAACTTCATTGAAAGCCCCATATCGAAAAAAAGAGTCAGTAAAACTATCACTTTAAAATAAAGGAAGAGAAATACAAAGGCTGCCCTAGAAAATAGATACTATTATTCCATGAAAACATGGATATGGAGGAGAAAAAAACCTTAAAGTTTTGATGGAGAGTGATAGAAAACATGTTTAGGAGAAAGTTAACCACCAGAAATTCACAAACTTGTGATGTGTTAAACATTCTTTGATTTCCCAGTAAAAAAAGTTAACAGATGAGTTTTTTGTTTTAAGTTACTTTTCATTGAGTAATTTATTTACGATCTTAACTAAAAACATAAGGAAATATACTTACTTTTCATGTAGACATTCATCTTTTACTAGATTTCTAACACAAACTCATATTTTCTCCAAATGATGGGTATTCAGGATGACTTGTTTTTACATTAAAAGTGTTATAATCAACTTCGAGAGAATCAAATAATCCAAAAAATATGGACTATATATTTCCCTTGTCTTTAGATATTAACTAAAACCAAAACATTTAGTACAAGATCATATAATCCCCCAAAAGGAAAAACTTTTACCTAATGAAAATCTACTCTTAATATCCAAAATTTGTCTAACAAAAACCAAAGTTCAACAAAGTCCATTCAATAAAATGTTATCCTTAAAATTCATCAAATTAATCCAAACTAAAATTGAAACCCAAATCTTCGAAGGATTTAATCATATAGTCTTCCATGATAAATCTTAACATTTATCTTCAAATAACATCAGTTTCTCTTAAAATCTCATATTGAAAACAAATTATCCTAATAAATTATTCTCCATGCTAGGTTAATAATTTCCATAGATAACACAAAAAAACATATTATGGATTCATAAAATCATATAACTTAAATGAATTAGTCAAACTAACCAGGGACTTCACATAGTCCAGTGGTAGGTGATAAATACCAGTGGCACTTTGGTTGTGGGTTCGATTCTTATAGCTTCGTCCGACGCAACGGGTTGTCACACGGTCTGTGTGTTGTCTCTTTTCAAAAACTATATAATTTTATTACATTCCCAAAAAGAGATAAATATATCATAAATAACCATATAATATTTAAACCACGAATGTTTTCTTATAACTTTTATTTTGCATCCCAAAAAATGTATTAACCTATAATATCCTCAAATTCAAGGATTATATAAACCAAAATGGTTCTTTATAACTATATCCACAAAAGAAAATATAATTATTCCTTGAATAAAATTATCATATATCAAACTTTAGGGTTACACATACTATAAAAAGTCTTCTAATGTAATTACCATCATCAGAAGAGCCTTAATACATATAAGCATTTCCCCATCCTAAAATCTACCATAACTCTTGAGTCCCTTATTGTTGACTTCTTACACATTCAACATTCTTCATGATCCATTAACCATTCCTTTTCAACTTATTCTGAAATACTTCTTTCCTACTAACAAAATCATGAATCATATCCTAATATTTAATAATATCTAAACATATGTTAAGAAATAATCCATACCTTTCATTGGTCATTTTCAGTTTCTTCATCCTCAATCGTAATGGAATTAGGTATTGGTAAACAAATATTTTCATGATCCTGGTGATCCCATTCCTGAAAAATCTTCATAGGACACCTGTTTGTATAATGACCATGCACACCTTATTTAAAACATTCAATTGATCCCTCAGAAATAACTTTTTTCCATTTCTTAGAGTCAACTTGATGCTTCCTTTTTCCAAGGTAGTTTCTTGCTTTACAACCTTCATTCCCACATCTATAGCATATTCCTATCCCTTTGAATCATTTTCCTAGGTGTTTCTTTCCACATCCTTGACACATAGATTTTTTAACATACTTACCTTTAGGATTATTACCTAAAATTCTGTATGGATTTGTTTCTTGAATATAAGATGCCTTATAAATATCACAAAGTTTAATGTTTTCAATCATGACTCCAGATAGTTGGTTGAGAATAACCATGATAGTTCTCATTGCATCTCTCATTTCATTCAGTTGCTTGTTCAGAAAACCATCACTATTTTCTCAACATCCACTGTTACATTGGTGCCTGCTAGATCCAACCATTTACTATAACCAAAAAGGTCATTGTGAGTATATCAGTAAAATAATCATATAACATCTTATGAGGAGGGTAAATACTTATTAAAGTTATCTTAAACACATTAAAAATAACTACAACTCATTATAATATGCTAACCATTATGTTTATGTCACTTATGCTTAAATTTTACCCTAACCTCTAAAATTATCTAAACCAACCTCTGATACCAACTATAAGGACCTGGCCTTAAAACATTGCATAATCTTGAATTAAATGAGTAATTCACATTGAGGATCTTTTTAGGTTTAGAGTTTTAGAGAGTTAGGCCATAACTAATACATTTCAAAATATTACAAAGTAGACATTTCTACCCGGTATCCATTTTTTTTACAAATCAAGAACTCTTGAAAAAAAAGTCATGTCTAGTTCCATGTTTAAGATAGCATGAATTTTCCTTGATCCCATCCTTGACCCTATTCCACATTATGTCCTGTGAAAAACATTTCAAAAACTTGGGATGAGTATAAAAAGCTCAATAAGGGATACACGAAGAAGTAAAACTTTTAGTTTTTCAAAACAATAAGTAAACCATGAATACATTAACAAAAGTAATACTTTTAACCTTTATGAAGTAGTAAATACACTTCACTGAATAAAAGATCATTACTTACCATTTTATAACCAAAAGATTACCATAAAATCCATATAAAGAACACATAACATATAAAAGTAACTTGGGACATAAACATACTTAAATGGAATAACCATACGGTCAACTTCCGGAAATATCACTAAATGTAATAGACAACCGGCCGACTTTCATACCCAATGAATTGGAGGTTATAACGTAACCACTCGTCCTGGTATTCACGGCACCACCCGTCATATGGTTTATCACGTAACCACCTGTCAAATATCCAAGTACCATCATAACACATAAGATATTTCAAATATAAAAATTTCACCAATAACATTTCATTTTCAATCACAAGAAGTAATTTCAAGATATTGAAATAATCAATCCATTTTCAAAAACAATTTAAAAAAAGGATTTTCGAATCAAAGTGTCCCATACCACTTTCAATATTTTAATGGAATTATAATTTTAAAACATTAATGTCCATATAAATAAGTACTCAAAACCATTTTTAAAACATGAACATTAATGATAAAGATTTAGAACGATAAATATTTAAAATGATTAAAAATGATATTTTTGTTAAAGATTTTTTAACAAAATGAGAGACTCTTGAATACAAATAATTTTGGAATAACATTTAATTAAAACTTTATAATATCATGAGAATAAAGGGATTCATGATATAATATGTCACGGCACAGTATATAAAATATATAAGAGTGAATTGGTTCATAAAAATAATTAAGTCTCAATGGAAATGTAAATTGATATGAAATCCCTTATAAAGTTGGTATCCTTAAATTAAGGACAAATCAATCACATAATTATGTGTGAAAAATATAAATACACCCAATATAAGTGGATATTAAGTGTAAAACAATCATAGGTCATTCAAACATATTCATTGGATGACATATTCAAGGAGTACAAGTTGAATTAAAATATTCAATGAGTACAAGTTTAACCCAAAGAATTAAAATTGGGTTAAGAGGTTCCCTTGTAAAAATTCAACAACCTAACGGTGTCACTTTAAAATTTAGAAAATGAGTTGATGAGATAAAAAAGGGAATATCATAACTTGGATATAAAGTTTAAATAAATAAGGATGTACAAGAACATATCCCAACATAATAAGATGTAAATTAAAAGACATAACAAAAAAAGAAGTCTTTTTTAAAGAGGATGGTGAATAGTTCCCATACTGATTTGGTAACATACAAAACATACACCACATGAAAAAAGGATCATACAATGAAGATG
This sequence comes from Viscum album, assembly GCA_963277665.1. Classification (NCBI taxonomy): domain Eukaryota; kingdom Viridiplantae; phylum Streptophyta; class Magnoliopsida; order Santalales; family Viscaceae; genus Viscum; species Viscum album. The sequence goes on from OY728166.1 coordinate 731,652,793, forward strand.
TAAATACTCATAAATGAAGTTATATTACATAAAGAGTACAATAATGGGTAGTACATACACCACACAAAAGGAAATAGTGGAAAATATAGCACGAATCTCACGGGAATAAAAAGTGAGATGAAACCCTTTACCACGTTGTAATCAACTGAGTCATATGACCAAAAGTTAATAACCAAAAAATGAATCACAGAATACCATGAATATAAGGAGAATCATGATAATTTATATCAAATTTCTGTACACAATACACCACATGCAATTCATAACTGGTGAACAATGGAAATATCATGGAATTAAAAGTGACATAAGAAAATCCCTTACAAAAAATTGGCAGCCTAATGGCACCTCTTAAAAATTATTAAAATGAATTGATGAGAGTAAGAGGGGGTATCTCATAATATAAAAATAAAAATTACAGTATGTTGAATATAAAAGAACATCCTCCATCATAATAACATGGAGCATAAAATAAATGGCATAAAAGAGAGTACTTGAAAAGAAAGAGAGAGGTATGATCCCTTACCTCGTGTCCGACTTGACTCGATCATTCTTTAATCTCCTAAATAATAAACGAAACTCAATTTATACTTGATTAAGAACCTTTTTCCAGTTTATTATTCCTTTTATATCACTTATTAACATGTTATAAACATTATATAATCATTTAAGTTAATAACATCCATTTTGTTGATATTTGGTACTCGAGTCAAAAATGGACTTCTTATAATCACATGTTGTTCATGTGGCCAATGATTCATTATATCCAGAATTATATTCATTATTTGGATATCATATATATCATATATATACAGTATATACATGTATTTATAATAGTTCATAACATTTAGAGATAAGAAACTAAATGCACCATTCATGGAGACGGTAAGTCGTACGTACGCATAAACGCTACTTTCATTTCTATTTCTTATTTAGATGGTAATAAAACATAATTATACATAAGTATATTATAATTCCAGTACAATATCATATATAATATCATTAAATTCATCCTTTATACATCCCATATAAGGCATTAATGAATCAAATAACTTTAAGGGCGGCGGTAGTCTGCACTTCTTCAAATGAGCTTATTGTATTTACCGACTATGGAAACCATAAATCTGTGCTATAAATGGAAAATACAAAAGAATAAAGAAAAAATAAACATAATATATATCATATATAAATACATTTCTATCATAATGGCCACCGTGAGAGGTGGTTGGAGATATTTGAACAATCATCGTTTCGTGAGGTTTTAGTTTGCCATCCACAGAAACATTATGTTCTTCATCCATTAGATGGAGGTGTGTGTAAGTTTATCTCAAATCCTTCTCATAAAAAAATCATAGTATATTTAGTATACTGATGTTTTTACAAAATAATGGAATAAAAAGAGTTTAGGTGTTGGAGAAGTAAAATAAAAGAAAACAATTTAAGATAAACTGTTACCTTTAATTTGGGTAACTTTTTTTTGGTTTGAACGAAAAAGACATATTGAAGGGCCTTTTGCCGAAGGTAAGGATTCTAAGAGAAGGATAGGGATTTAGGTAGTGTAATTGGTCAGAGTTTGGACAAGCCAAATGGTTTGATAGGTGTAAGGAATTGGTTAGAAGTGGTCTCCTTTTATAAGGGAGAGGAGGGGCTCTTTAGGAAAGTGTGAAAATATTATTTTATAATATAATGAAAATTGTTTTCTAATGGTCCAAAAATCACTAAGGTCGAATATAAGAAGACTAATATTCTAAATAAAATCATCCAATCAGAATTTGACATGTTTTGAATAATAATTTAATAATTATAACCTTATTTATTTAAATCCTTTATTATTGAGGTAAATAATGCATCATTATTGTGTCATAAATAATTTAATTTATTTGAGGTCTAAAAATTATTTAACAAATACCATGATGCAGGAAATATTTTTATATTTCCAATTAATATTTATAGTCTAAAATATGACTTATATAACACCATATAAAAATTAATTACTAAAAGATTTTTGTTAATGTCAATTTTTTCTTTACATTAAATTATTTAATCTAAATTGTCATTATCACACCAAAGTGACTCAATGGAGTCCCCAAATCGACCCAACGATGCCCATGGTCGTTAATGACTCAAAAAATAAAGATCGGACAAGTTTTATGGTAATTTTAATTTATTATAATATTCTTTTTACCTTGAATTAACCTATTTACCCTTAACCGCGGTAAATAAAAGTCAAAAGATACTATTCAGCAAAAAATATTTTCATCTTAATGAACCACATTTTACTTATTGATAACAACCATGTTTGTAGGATTTTTGAAATTAAATTCATAGAAGTGGTAAAATTTCATTTAAATGAAAACATTAGTTTTTTTAACTCCCACTAAGTTGTTTCACTATTCATCAAAAATTGAAGTTTTTCAGAAAAATACCAAAAATTCAGCCTAACGTATATTTGATATTCTGAATTCAAAAATGATGTCTATTTTTACAAATTCAAAACATATAAGTGGAATTAATTAATTTTAAAATTAATTCCCATTATAAAAACAAATAGCGTGTTTTTAAGAAACAATAATTATCAAACGATTGATACTTGTTTATGTCCAATTTCAAAGTGAAATTAATTCCAATGACCAACATTGGATTAAATGGATAAAATATATTTTAATTAAACTTTAAAACGAATTAACAAGATAATCTAACCATATAAATAAATTATATTAAAACACAGTTTTGAATTAAAATACAATATTTTTCACTATTCATTAGAAAATGAACTTTATCAGAAAAATTCAAAAAATTTACAGAAAGAAAATTTTGATTTCCCCATTATAAAGAAAGATTTTATTTGCTAAAATAGAATGTATTAAAGTGACCAAAATTAGATTTAATGAGGGTTATCCATTAAAAGGTGGTAAATCAGCCTTTTAATGTAAATTATGCTTAAAATTAGATTCATTCACATTTTAGGCCTCTAACTTTTATTGGATAAATGTAAATACTTTTAACAAATATGTATAATCATATTGTAGTTAGTTTTACTCATTACCGCCAATACAACAGCTAGGAGTCAACTACCATTTAAAATAATAATATTATATTATTAGTGTGCAACATAAGATTTCAAAGAAACCCGTTGTTTCATATTAGGTATGCAATCGAACATAGCAAATAATTTAAATTGAAATTAATATTTAATTCAAAAATATTAATAAATATGAAAATTTCATATTTTTCATTTATCCGGGATGTTACACTATCATAAAGGTATATTCCACAATCACATCACTCTGCCTTCTAAAAACGTCTAGATGTAATGGTATTTTATGTCTGTGTTCATTTTCTTCACATGTAATACAACAAAAATTACAATTTTATTGCATTATGACTATCATAATCAACCAATACACTTTCCTAACTACTTCTCATCTCTACAATCAGATGCATCAACTATAACATTTCTTATATAGCTTTTATTGAAAACACATACTCTTCTTTAATTGGGGTGAATGTAATCACTACTTTCAATGTCAATATCCAACTCTCAATGATTTCAAAAAAGGTAAAAAAAATATATCCAGTTGTACTCTTAAAGTAATTTGAGTTTCCTTTAATGTTTGTGTCAACATACCAAACCAATAGATCATCATTTATGAAGTAAATTGTTGTATTTTCTATCCATTTATGATATCTCAAAATCTACTTCATGGATTCACAATGTTCTTTCTAAATATTTTCCATAAACTAACTAAGAAATCCACCTATATAAGAAATATATGTTCGATTTCTCACCATGCCATACAATGATATTTTACCAATAATCTATATAATTCCTTTTAAATTTACGTTTCATTCTCCTATATACATGTAACTTATTCCTTTGAGAGTTTTAATTGACCAAAAATAGGATATTAAACTAACTTATATGCTCTCATGAAAAATATTTCAGTTGTATTATGGAAGTATACTTTCTAAGATATAACCATAATTATGGTCTTATAATATCTCTCAATTCTCATCCTCCAGATCTTATTTTTTCACCAAGATATTTCATTTTTAACATTCTAGAAATGTCATTTCTTAGCTTTGGTATCTGATAAATATTCAATCCAACTAGAATCATATCGTCCCTATATATAACTAGAATGGTGAAATTATAATCAGTGTACTCCTTCTAATAAAAAAATAATCTTCCTTTCTTCACATGAATCTGTTGCCCTATATGAATGAGTCAACCTTATGGTTCCACTATAATGACACTTATCTTAAATCATAGATATTTATCTTGACTTTACATACCAATAATTTATTCCATTGATCCAAAAAACTAATAAGTTTCATAATTTAAGTTTCTTCCTCCAAATCTCCATGAAAAAAGGTTTTTTCAGCATTAATTATAGATGTAAAAATCTATAATAAACTGATCTTAGAATAATTTGAATGTTGTCATGTTTTAATACTAGAAAAAAATTCAAATGTCTTGTAATATTCATGAAGAAAATACAACTCTTCTATCATATCCAAATTCCTATAATCAGAATCATTGATTCTTGAAATTTCTGTTGGGATATATGACTATTTGTTATCCATTAAAAGAAATAATTTCATTACATCTCCAAACCTCTGTATTAGCCACCTAAATCTTGTGTAACTTCAAAATATTGCATGTGACTCAAATATCTTCATAAATAAAACCTATGGAATTTCATTATATATAAAATTTTACTGATCTTCACCAATTATTTATATTTCAGGTATATTTTCCATAGATTTAATCTTTGAACCTTCTTTGATACCCTATAATATTTTCTCCAAAATTTATAAACATTTGGTAAAATTAGAGCCTTCCAAATTCTCTAGAATGTGAGACCTTACAATGTATCTATTTAGATAAAAATGGATTGAAGTTGATTATTTTTCTACAACATCTTTTGCACCCGTGTTTTGGCCCTTCAAAAGGACATTCTCATTAAACAGCACATTTCAACTTCTGATCGACAAGATTTGTTCACTATTATTATAAAGTGGAACCTGGATGGGTATGCCTCTATTAAGGGCATAAGATCACACAATGATAAAAATATTGTGGTTCATAAGAAGATATGAAATGAAGGATAAATAATCAATTATATATTTTTTAACTAAGTATGATTGAATAAATAATTCAAGAAAAGGTCATAGAGACTTAATGTGGTTCAGGCCACTTTTATCCTACTCTATTCAAAGAATACAACCCCATTTCTAACTTTTATTAATACCCAATCAAGACATGCAAATGAAATAATAAATCATAAATATGATCTAGTAAGATTAAAGTAACACAAATAAAAAATAAAAAATATTTTTAAAAACAAAATAAACCTTACTCTCAACTGTATTCACCATCAGAATGATGCACATGCTTTCTTTGGAAACATCATCAGCATCAACAATAGGAGAGAAACATGAACCCTCATGATTGTTATAAACAGTTCTCCATGACAACACAATTTCATGAATAATAATAATCTTGAAATATGATGGAATAAATGTGTCTATAAATGGAAACACCTCCAACTCTTGTTGATCTCCTCAAGCACGTGATCTCCCTTTTTCAATGGAATAGTAGTAATCTCTTCTCTCATGGAAATTGAATAAAATGAGTTCCCCAATATTGGGATGTAAATAGGATATAACCTTGTGAGAGATGATCTGGTTGCAATGGATCAAAACATGAATGGATGAAATAAAGTATCCTTAAAAACGTGGAATAACTAAAAAAAATTATAAAGGTAATTAAAATCATTTCATAATTCTCTATTGGAGTATTTATGTAATTTTCCTTTAGTTGTTACATTCGGGTAACTCTGCGATTATGTTATGGTAAAATGGTCAAACCCCCACCGTATAAGTGTCGGGAACCTCTACATAAGTATTTTTCCTTCAACAAATAGGTTATTTCAAGGTCCATGGGGAGTTCGAATAAGGGTTTTTCTCTAGATAAAAAGCTTTTGTAAGGGTAAAACAAAACAACATAGGCCCATGTAAGGGCACCAGGCCCCTGATTTAGTTGTATTCTCCTCTACACATGGACTGCATAAGGGTCAGAAGAAACTCATGTGAATTTAAAGCCACAAAAATAATGTTCCCATAAGGGTAAAGAATAACAAAAATAAAAAATATAAAGAGATGAAAAAAAAAGAAAATTATTATAATTAATATGTAAAAGTGTTAAATTCAAAAAAATTGAATAATAAATTAGTATCATTTGGAAATCAATTGAGTATCCAAAAATCAAAAAATATGCACCATTTACAAAATAATCTAAATAAAAAATGTGATGATGTAATTGAACCTCAATTTTATTCAAGTAGAACCATGATCAAAATATATAAATAAATATTTAACATAGAAAAAAGGTACGAACATATAAAAACTATCATATGAGTATTCATTGGATTATATCATATTGACACACTCCATTCCACTTTAAATAATCTCTCAAATAAAATGGATCATTAAATCTATATTCTTTTACCTACAATCATAACTTGAAAATATCCCTTTAACCGTTTATGCCTTTATCAGTGTTGGAAAAATGAACTGACAAAGGGTACTCTTTATCAATGCAAAAAAACCCTAATTAAAGGTACCATTTGTGAGTTATTTATTTTTAGTGCTGATACAGGGTACCCTTTATCAAAATTTTATTTTCATTGCTGATAAGGGGGGAGGATGTCTTGGATCCCCTACATCTGGTTGCATGGGTGGCATTTGTTCCTTTCTCAAACCCTATTTTTCTCCCATATTTCCCATCGATATCATTAAGCCCAAAGGTCCCAAATCTTCATCTTGGGGATCCTCTGCTATTAATTTCACTAGTGGAATTTTCCAAGGCCTCAAGTCTCTTGGATTTAACCCTGGTGGCCCACTTCAACCATCAAAGGCCATCGGTGGAGGAATTTAATCATTTTGTGATTAAAAATTGAGATTTGAATGATCACGTGGTTGTGGGTTTGATTGATAATAATCATCTGATGATACGGTTTTCTTTAGAGGATGATTTTATTTGTGCATAATCTAGAGCTCCTCGATGATGCAATGGATGTATGTTATTTCTCCTCTGACAGTCATTTGAACTTTGTATGAATTAGGAATCATCTTCCATTGTGACATGGTTAAGTCATCCTCACCTTCCCATGTCGTTTAAAAATACAGCGATAATTTGTATGTTAGGAAATTCAGCCGATCATTTTCTTTTCTCAGATGACCGCACGGTTTCTATGATTCATCCAGTTAACCGATGCTTCTGTGTTTAGGTGAATTCTTTGAAGCCAACGGTTTAATGGATAAGGATCACGGTTGGTGAGGAATTTCGATGGAGGCAAGCAGTTGTATTTGATTCGTGGGTTGATCATTTCTCCACCTTCCGTCATCTAAGACATCTTCTTGCTAAGTATCATAGTGGATCCAAGAACACTACTCCGACAAGGAGGAATGGTATGGTCTTTTCCCAGGAATAGAAATGTGTTGATGTTGACAAGTCTGGATTTGGATTGGGTGATTTGGGCTTTGGAATATAGGCGTCGATAACTTCTAATTTGAAAGCTAATAAGATGTCAGATAGATTGAAGCAAGACCTTGTCTTTAGAGTTGGTGTGAGTCATGCTGCTATGGATGCCGCTGATTTTGGATGTTGTACTAGACATAGAAGAATTAATGGGGTGATAGGTCCTACAGGTGAATCACTGAGATATGGGGAAAGTGGAGTTGTGCAGTGTTTTTCTAGAAAGGACGATGTTGGATTTGTCAAGAGTGTTGTTGTTGGGCCCAAGGGAGGTGATATGAAACTGAATTCAGTCAGTATTGGAAAAATCACTATTGAAAATGGTCCTTCTCTTGTTGTCAAGGGGCCTACATTACAGCTGCAACCCGAGGGTGGATTGAAGGCTATAATTGCTACTTGAAACCGATTCCAAGAGCTAGAGCATGATGATACTTCTCATGAGGAGGAGAGTTCTCATGTGGAGGATGGTAAAAACATGAAGCTTGTTTTAGTAGGTAAAATGCAAGAGAATAATGGGCCTCCCTCTCAGAAGGATGGAAATGGAATAAGAGTTCTACAGAAGGGGATATTAGATGGTCATGAAGTTTTGGAACAACCAAAGTGTTTAGCAATAATTGAAAATAATAGTCAAATTCAGACGGGATAGGGAGAGAAATATGGAAAGCATGAGGTGCATATCCCCGAAAAGGGGGGGGGAATTACTATCATAGTGACAAAGAGAATGATGGTGGCTTGATCAGGCCATCATATAGGGACACTATTCAGAGTGGGAGAATGAAGATGAGTGGGAATAAGAACGTTATGACTGTTCAGCCACGAAAAAGGCCCAGAAAGGACTACTCTTATCTGCCAATGCCAGTGTCCACCAGGTCTTCTGCTAGCAACATAGAGTTTCTATCGTTGGAGTGGCTGAATTTGAGAAGGAAGTATGCTATGGTCCTAAAACATCATGAAAGATCGGGATGGGAATCGATGACTGCGGAGGAAGCTTTTTACAAGGTATGTGGCCACAGGTGCGGTTTTTATGATATGTAGTTGTATGCTTTGGACTGTGGAACTTGTTTATTGTCCTTTTATTTTATTATAAGAAATGGTTAGGGGGTTATCCTCTAACTAATCTTTTTTGGTAATGTTCTCGAATAAAATTAAATAATTAAAAAATTAAAATTAAAAATGAGTAAATTAAAAAACAACTATTAATTATTTTATTAATTAAATAATTATTGATTAAAAGTAATATATTTAATATACAAATATATAAATTATAAATATTAATAAATAATATATACCAAATATAAAGATATATAAAATGAATAAAATGAAATAATTAAAAAATTAAAAAATTAAAAATTAAAAATTAGCAAATTAAGAAAAATATTAAACATGTTATTATTTAAATAATTATTGATAAAAAAGAAATAAATTTTTTATACATATATATATATTATAAATATTAATAAATTGTATATATTAAATCTAGTTATATAAAATGAATAATTTCTTATAATTAAAATAAATAACGATGAATAAATTATAATAATGAAACAAATAAACTAAAAGTGAATAAATTTAAAAAAAATTATTAAAAAAATTATTAATCAAAAAATTATTAATAAAAATGAATAATATATATATATATATATATATATATATATATTAAAAAGATAAAAAATAATGTATATTAAAAATAAATATGAAAAAAGAATAAAATGTGATAATTTAAACCATATTAATGGCTTATTTATTTTTAATGGTTTGTATTCATGATTATTCAATAATAAATCTAATATAAATATATATATATATATAATATTTCCTACAATATGATTTATATAATACAAAATATTTTTTCTAACATTAAATAAGTAATATTTTTAGTGAATAATTTTTTCTGAATAAAAATTAATATTAATTAAAAATACTTATTAATAGCACCAAGTAATTGAAAGTCGTTTGATTTTTCAATTTAGTATATATCAAATGTCTCTAACATTTCTTCCACACATACATATACATAATTAATGAATTTCTATATACGATACACACACACAATTATTTACGTAACTAATGAAATATTATATAGAAACACATACACCTATTATTTATGTAAATTATTCAAATTTTAGTATTAGTTTTAGAATTTCACCATAACATTATACATTTAATATATTATTATTTGTTAATATTGTCAATATTTACATGTGTTTATTTAAATATAAATCTTTATTTTTTAAATAATTTATTTTTAATTAATAAAACTCATCTATTTTTTCACAATTATTAATGTGTATTCACTTCTAAATATGCAATTTCTTTCATTTTTAACATGTGTGCATTTAGGATTATAAAATCATTTATAATGAAAAATTATATCTATAAATAAATATTTATAAACAAATATTTTTATATATGTATGTAAAAATTATTTATAAATTTATATATATCTAATTATAAATAAATAATTACATATATTTAAATAATTAATAATTTATAACAAATTTATTTAAATAATGAATATATTTACTATATATACTATTATATTTATATTTAGATTTATATTCATTTATTAAATATATATATAATTATATAAATATATAAAAATATATAAATTTATAAATATTATATGTTTTAAAAGTTATTTTATATTTATAAATAAATAATTATCTATTTAAATAATTATATATTTAAATAACTATATATTTAAATTATTATAAAATTATAATGAATATATTATATAATGAATATATTTTTATATTTATATTTATATTTATTTATGTTTATTAAGTATATATATATAACTATATCTAATGAAATAAATATATTTATAATTATAAAATATAATAAATGTATTTAAATAATAAATATATTTACCATATTTATATTTATATATATCTACTATATATATATAATTATATAAACATATATAATGACATAAATATTTTTTTAAATATAATTAATTAATTATAAATTTAATTACAAATAAATTTAATTTTAAATATACTTATAAATGTATATTTACTATATTTATAAAATTATATATTTATAATTATAAATAAAAATATTTTTTTGAATAGTTTTATATAATTTTAAATAAGTAATTATAAATTAATAATAATAGTATTTAAAAAATTAATATATTTAATATATAGAAATATATAAATATATATAATAACATAAATATATTTATAATCAAATAAGTATATTTATAAATATATTTATAGATTTTTTTATTTATAGTAATTATTATTATTCCTTTATAAGCGCTAAAGATTTATCACTCTTAAATATGTCCTTTTTCAGCATTTCTTTAGAACTAATACAAATAGATCCTTATCTTCCCTAAATGAACATTGATAAGGATAGCTTTTATTAGCACTTGTTAATTTAGCATAGATAAAGGGTATCTTTGTCTGTGTTTTTTGAAAATTGGTGATAAATATCTCCCGATCTATTTAAAAGAACCCTGATCACAACTGATACATTTTCTATTCTGAAGCTTTCAAGAAAGTTCCCACATCCAACGCTCCTCCTCTACTTTCTCTTAGACAAATCTAGGATCGAATCCAAGGTATGTTATTTTCTCCTCCTCCTCACTCGTTGAATTCTTATTTTGGTTCCTCATAAGGTGTTTTTAACTATATATTTTCCATGGGATTGGCTATTTAAGAGTTTCAGAATTATCCTTTTTTCCTTATTTTAGTCTCTCTCGTTGTTTCTTACATTTTTTCCACTCTCCTGCCATTTCAAGATATCTCAATTCACTTTTACTACTTCAAAGTGTGTGATGGTTTCCCTAATTCTCCAATTACTCCTTGCTGATATATTCTACGCGATTTAGCTCAATTTTGATCTCCTATACATCCTATATCACATGATCAATGTAGTAGATATCTCTTATAGGTTCCTACATTTTTTATTCATTTTTCTATATATTTCTCCCAAGTATTTAAATGTATTCTCAAAGGTAAATAATTATATTCATCTTTAATCACTTTCTCATATCTTTCAAAACACTTTTTTCTCTCAGTATTCTTTTCACCCAAAAACCCATTTTCATATGAGGGTCGAATCTATGGTTTGGTTTTCATACCTTTTAGGTCTATTTCCCTTTTCATTTTAGATTTAATTTCTTTGGTGGTGTGTTTTCTCCCCCAAAAGAATTTTCTTCCCATGTGATTAGGGTAGTTTTTTTATTGCAACTAATTTACTGAATAGGTTATAAATGGATTTGTTTATCTATATTTTCTTCTTATCAATATATTAATATATTTGATACACATTATGGTTTCATAAATTTTTTTGATTATTATTATGTATTCCATTAAGTGTTTTCATGGGGATTAAAATATTATTTACAAAATTAATGAATTGTGATTTTAACTGTTTTTGTAAATGCATAAGAGGGTCCTTTAAATGAATAAAATGAATGAAAAAAGGTTTTGGATGTATTTTTATTTCCAAAGGATGTTACCAATGGTTTATTATTGTTATAAAAATTAGTATTCATGATTATTGTTTTACTCAAATGAGAGGAATGATTTGTTTTCAATGTGTTGATACCTATTGTGTTCTCGAAGGATATTTATAACATAGTTTTACATGATGATTTTCATGAATTTTGATAATTTTTAAATTGTATTATTGGTTTATAAAAATTATGGTTTCATAATAATATTCTCACCCTTATAGTTATTAAAGGCATGATTTTACTTTATTAAAAAAATCTTCATTATGATTTTATCACCCATAATAGGAAATCCTTGGGTTAGTTTTTTACATATGCTATTTTCCTTTTATGGTATGTGTATTGATCATTATTATGTGTCTCCTATATGATTTGATAGGTTTATATTTCATGATAGGGTGTTTGTGGTGAGAAGAGGTTAAATTCTTATATTTTATTATCAATTTATAAATTTATCATGTTCATATTTTTTTCTCACATCCAATTTTACTATTCCCTGGGAACCCAAGGTAACTATGTTAGTTATCTTTTGTGTGTAATAGTGTCTATACATGATATCTTTATTTCATTTCTCACACCATTAGTGATGTGATATCCATATTGATTCACAAATAGCTTTAGATATGTCATAGACTTATTTCTTTGTCGATGGTGTTGTGATAAGTGGGAACCCATGAGTTATTGATTCTAATAGTATAAGTTTAATATTGTCACACCGAAGGCTATAGTGTTATTCCTATGATGATTTTAACTTGAAAATGCAATGGTTCTTTCTGTTAACTCTTAGAAATCATCACCTTTTGCTGATTTTTGAGGGGGATCTCTTTAAGCAATTTGTCTGGTTGAGCGTATCATATTCATTAACAAATGGGAATTTTTTTAATTTTATGTTTTTTTTATTTTATGGATATAGGACTTTAAAACACATGATATGATATATTATTAGGTTATTGATCATTTAATTTAATTATAAGAAATATGTTTGCATTAACAATAATTATTAAGTCATTAATTTGATTCTATTTTGATTTTTTATGGATTTTGACATAACGTGATAATATTTTCGACACGATTTAGTTGAATAAGATATTTTGGTGGTTTGAAAAGTTTTTATTATTTTTTTAAAAAAAATTATAGTCAAAACATTTCCTTCATACTCTCAAAAAAATGTGTAACCCATGTTTATGGTATTTAAATCTCTTTAGAGGATGTTACTTGGCCGACACATGATTCTCCATACCTTGTGATCAAATAATGGATTGCTCTATTACCTTGCCAGATTTTATATTTTAACCTAATTTTATTTCAAATATATCATTATGAAAATTTTATTTTTAGTATATATGGATCAAATAGTTTTTTATGTACTCTCTTTGAGAATAATTCTTATTTAAAGGTTAGTTTTCTATTAAAATTGAATTTAAGTAGTTTTTTTGTTTAAAATTATTTTTGGTGCACTGTTTCAAAGAATAATTATATGAAATGTTCCTATTTTAAAATAAGATTTTATGTTTTTTAAATGATTTTGACTATCATGTGTGGTCTCAAAAGAATTGGGTTTAAAAAAATTACTTATGAGGTGTTTCAAAATGAAAATTGATTTTTGTAGAAATTTTTTCAGTTACATGGTAGAGAGGTAACTGTTTTAAACCTTTGAAAGAATTGTTAAATATGTTTAATAATTTTTTATAAATTGTTTCAATGTTTTAAATCCATTATTAATTTTTTTAAATTAGTTTTTATACATTTTATCAAATGATGTTGATTCAAAAAAATGAAATGTTTTGGAAAATATCATTATTTTGGTGACTTTTTCATGGTGTTTTCTCCCATGGTTATGTGGGGATTATTTGGGTTGAATTCTACATCCCGAATCTATTGAGTTAATATAAATTTGAATATTACTCCAAACTATTTATTGATTTTATATATATATTCATCTCTATAAATAATACTCAGGGAGATCCCTCCTGTCATTTAGGTGATAACATTTAGACTGTTGACTCTACCAAGAATCAAAAAAGAGTGGTGGATCCATATCCTTGTTTTGAAATTTAATATTTCTAAAACCAATTGAATTCATTCTATCCTTATTTTTATACTAGTAAAGGTCCAGTTTATTTTATATTGTTGGTAGACATGTTTGAGGGAACCATCAATCCACTAGAAACTTCGGGAAACTAAAACTTGAAAGATATAGTTGGTTTTTTGAGGGGCCAAGCTGAGTGTAATGAGTGACTATTTTCTCTTCCATGATTTCATTAATATATATATTTAGTTTTCTAATAGACCTCTTATATTCAATGGAATTATCAAGATAATTTTATGGTGTTGAAATCCATTTACTTCTCGACTATCTATCAAGACAAGCTCAATATCACACAAAACCTACATCTAACACCTCATCATCTATTGGAAAATAGTTCTATATTTCATTAATATTTATAAAACCTTCTTGATGTTAATTCTTGAATAAATTTTATGGCATGTGAAATCCAGGATTTGTGGCTTCTTATTATTTATTTGATGAATTTTTTTTGATGAATCAATAGTACCATGATTTAATTTTGAAAGAATCCAATGAGAACCTCTGTATTTTGGTGGGTATACTTGGAAAATATTGTTAGGATATAATTTTTAATTTACTAATATCTTCTAAAATATGTTTTATTCATGTGAGATGAATAAAATATTTAATAATCATTCCTTTATTTAGAATAGTTAGTGTCCTACTTAGCATTTTTATGTTCATCCATATTTTAAATTTAATTTTTATAAGAGGAAACTTGGTTTTGAAAGTTAAAGTGGGTTTTGAAATGAAACAAAATGAGCTTTTCCCTTAAAATGAAAAAATTGGATTATTTGTTTTGAAAATCATAATATTATTTCAAATTGAACCAGTAAAGTTTTAAACATTTTCAAATATATATATTTCAATATAAAGGGTTATAAACTATTAATTTATTACAAATGGTTTTTGAACATGGTTTTTATTATTTTTCACTTGATGCTAACAGTTTTTATAGAAAAGTGGATTCATATCTAATTAAGTGTTTTGAAACAAATTCCTCAATTGTCATATATAATATAATAAAATAGATTTCAAGGGGAGTTTTAAAAATTCATGAATAAAAATTTTTAGTTCTGAAAGTGGTTTTGTGATGGGATTTGAAATCTAAATTAATTTCTGGAAATTTAAAAACAATTTGTCTCTTGAAAAGTCTTTTGAAAAGTAGTTTTTTTCAATATAGAATTTGGAAAATGATTATAGTCATAATATCATTAATTTATTATTAATTATTATATTTCCCTAAATCAATTTTTTGTTAACTAATCCACTTATTCATTCATAAATTCTCTATAGGATGGTTTTTATTTTGTATTCATTTTATACCAACTAGGAGACTTGCCATAGTGTATAAAATAAACTAGATTATGTAATCCTTTATCTATTTCACTAGAAGAGAATATATATTCTTTATGCAATAATATTTCTACTAAAGATATAGTGGTTCTTATATACATGATCCAAGGTGATTATTTATCTCCACCCGTTGGTAATGGGGAACAAGGTATAAAATAGTAAAGGCATTGTGAACATGTATTATATGATCAGCTCATCTGTCAATATATTGTGTTCATGAAAAACTTTTCAACTTTATGAAACAAATTATGAAATATTGTTTAGTGATTCACCAACTCCCAACCTAGTAAAATTTATATTTAAGGAGAAAACTGTCTTCCTCATCATCTTCATCTCCTGAGTAGTTGTTATCGATTTTTTTTCATGAGACTCATCTATCATCTCTTATGGATGTTAATATATGTTTCATGAACTACTCTAAATTGTTTTCATCCCATATGTAGCAGTGATCTTTTTTTAGGAATTTAGACGATAAAACCTACCATAATGGACCATTTATTTTCATAAATTCAATTACCCATTTTCTTCAAAGCATACTGAAATTAATTGAAATAATAAATTGTTCAGTTCCCTTAATTGTATTATCTATAACATTAACCTTTGATAATGAATATCTTATGTGTATTTATATACTATTTTAATAAAAATTATATTTTATGAACCTAATATAATGAATATGAATAAAAATTTATTAACTATAATCTTATGAAAAAAGTTCATGATGATAGAGTAAGAAGTTAAAACATGTTTTCAATATAGCATGCAAACGACCATTCTCAAAACCTTTTCCTTTTTTTATCTTGTTTTTATAACAGAAAAATTAGTGTGGAAGAGTTGGAAGAAAATTTACTTTTTCATGGGATAGATCAGATATATAAATTATGGACTAAACATGGTTAATGTTGAACATTAAAACTGATTGGTATAATACTGTCGTTTATGGATCTTTCGATATGAATACCATAGTAAATGATGATGGAGATTTCATTGAATAAATGACAATGGAAATTGAAGATGACCTTTGTGATTTTGAAATGTTTTTTGATGTGATAAATATCTGAGATAAAACACCATTGTGTATTGGTTTTACAAAATACAAAACATTGAAAGTTGCATTGACGTTATATAATTTGAAAGATGAGGGTTGATGGAGTGACACCAGATTTACAGAACTACTTGGTCTCTTTAATGATCTGATACCAAAAGAAAATTAAATTTAGTATAGAATATATAATCTTAAACATTTTACATGTTCAATGGTAATGGTGTCTAAAAAATACATTCTTGTCTAAGTGAATTCATATTATTTCTCAAGGACCATGAATCACTCATAAAATTACCTAAGTGTGGTGTAGATCAATATAAGAAAAATTAATCAAGTCATTTGGATGTTGTGTGGTAATTTACTATCATTACATGGTTTTGAAGACATTATGGATGTCATGAAATTGTGTGACACTTCACATGGAATTCTAATACAATTATTAAATATAGAAACCTACATCATCCAATAGATTCTCCTCAGTGGAATAAAATTGATTATGATTATCCTAAATTTGGATGTGAGTTAAGAAATTTTCATCTTAAATTATCTACAAATGGAGTAAATCCTTTTGCTGTAAAAATTTGTAATCACATTGCATGGCTCTTCATGTTAGTAAATTATAACGTGCTTCTATGGTTATGAATGATTTGAAAATACATTATTTTTTTCTCCACTTAAATTGGGGTAAAATAAACTTGGTAATGGTATTTATGACCATTTGAATCCATTGATCAATGTTCTGAAATTGATGTGGGATTCAAGTGATACAATGTATGATGCTCATAGAGGTGAAAGATTTATATTATGTCTGTGTTTTATGGGATGATAAATGAAATTTATTATTAAAAAATGTATCAGGATATATAACTAAAGGAATGTTTGGGTGTCCCATTTGTGAAGAATGAATACACTCATTTTGGCTGAAATAGTCCTTAAAGAATATGTTTTTAGGAAATAAAATTTACCTCGATAAAATATTTATTGATATTGGATGAAAAAATTCCATGGTAGTATCTAACAATGTACAACAGCGTCTCCACTAATAGTTGATCAGCTATTTTATAAAGTAAAATATATTGAATGTTTTTTTGATAAACAATTTTTGAAAAAAAAATCTTAGGAAATTAGGATAAAAGAAGATATCAGTTTTCTTTGAATTGTTATATTGGAATTTTTTTTATGATATACATTTTCTTGATTTCATTCTTGTAGAAAATAAATGTATTTAATAGTGTCATTGGAATGTTAATAAATTCTTCTAAAAGACAAAATAGGGCCTCAAGTCTAGGATTGACATGATTAACATGGGGATAATGGAAAAGTTGGAAATATTGAAAGGTAAAGGGAAATATGTTTCTTCCTCTAGTGTCATACACTCTGTCAATATAGAACAAATTAAAATTTTCATTTTCATTAATGGGGTGGATGTTCTAGAGGGGTGTTCATAAAATAACAATAATTAAATGTAAATTACTAATTTAAAGTTATATGGATTAAATCACATGATTGTTAGGTTTTGATGTAAGATTTGATGCCCATTTTTTTGGTTGCATTCTTCCTAAAAATGTATGACATATATCAATAATAATATACTTTTTTGTTAAATCCATATACTGTAATGTTAAAGACCTTGTGAAGTTTCCAATCATGAATTAGGAGGTTATCGTCATTTTATTAGACTTAGATATGTTCTTCCCACAATCATTCTCTGATATAATGGTCCATCACATGGTGCACCTAGTTATATATGTTCAAATATTTGGTCTTTTCAATTACATATGTATGTACCCCATTGAATATGATATAAATATTTTGAAAGGTTATTTCAAGAATCTAATTTGGCCAGAAGGTTGTATTGTAGAATGATATATTATTAAATAAGCTATTGAATTCTATATTGATTTCCTATCAGACGTGGATAGTATTGGTCTCTCAATGTCTCATCACAGTAGATTCATTATGGGTGAAGGGATTTACAGAAAATATGTTGTTACAGTTACCATCACATAGTTCAGTAAATCATTCCTTTATATTTTACATAATAGTGAAAATATTAACCCATATGTCAAATCCAACAAAGAAATTCTTAGAAATTTGAATCCATCAAGGGATGAAGGATGGATGTCAGATACACATAATAATAGTTTATATTATGGTTACAATATCAATGTTTTAAGTAATTATATAAAATTATGAATTCAATTGGTGAACAAAATTGATTTCTATCCAGGGGACTAAATGATATTATGATATCTTACACTAGTTTTGTAATGAATGGTTATACATTCTATTAAAAAGAACATAATGATTGTAGTGTGATGAATAATAGTAGAGTTACGTTTAT
Organism: Viscum album; assembly: GCA_963277665.1. Taxonomy (NCBI): domain Eukaryota; kingdom Viridiplantae; phylum Streptophyta; class Magnoliopsida; order Santalales; family Viscaceae; genus Viscum; species Viscum album. The sequence continues at coordinate 731,671,611 of OY728166.1, forward strand.
GGTGGAAGTAATGTTCAAATCTGGTTTTAGGAATGGAAATAAAGTTTATATAAATATGTCATATGTTAAAATTATTGAATAGATATATGAGTTTCACTAAACAACATTTCACCTACATATTTCCCATTGAATATTGTTTAAAAATAAGAGTTCATTAAATTTTGATGAAACTGGCTTCATGAAGGTGAATTTTAGTGTGGAAGGAAAAACGGAAAAGACATTAATAATGGAATCACATATAGTGAAAGTATTTTATGTTTTATAACTAGAGGACTATAATTGTTCGATTATCCTTCTAGTGAATAAAAGAATTGTAGGGTTAGTGGAAAATTGAATTGAGTTTTATCATTTCATTAGGAAATCTAAATCATTTATTGGAATCCCCAATGTAGGTAAAGACTTATAAAATAGACGGGTCCACAAATATGGGATTTGAATTCTCGATAAATGATTTGAATCCCATCAAGCTTCAAAAAAATGAGAGATTTAAATGATTAGGTAGAAAATTTCTTCATCACCTGATGATCTTACCAATACTTGGGAAGAACATAATGTTGATGATGAAACTATAGAATTATTAGGGGATCAATACCATGATGGTGAAAAATACAATAATGATGAAGCATCACAATCTTCAATAAAATTCTCAATGAAAGAAGTAAGGGAATAAAATTAGAGTTTGGATGGAATCAACATTGCCAACTTGTTGACACTAACAAGATAATGTTCATCAGTTATGTTGAGGTTACAAAAATGATGAATTTTCCGATTGATATAGATTGGAAGCACCACATCCATTTTGTAATGAATTAAACCCTTTGGTAAGATATAAAGTTACTGTAACTATATACTAGTGTGCCCTTATCGCAAAGAAAGGAGGAGGTGCACTTCATTAGAGAATAAATTGTTATGTATTTTAAATCAATAAAAAAATATTTACATGATATGAATAAAAATGTGTTCCTATGTTTATATACATACTACTAAATCTAAATCTGAAGCCACATCCATCCCATGTCATGTGCTATGGAAAAAGGCTCTCATAAATAAAGAGGAAAAACTAGTTAATGAAAAAAAATCTTAAAGGAAAACATGTATAAGTCTTACATAATAGTAATTTTTTAATATTTATAATAGTAATACATAAACATATCTACTTAGGTTTATATTTTTATAATTTTGTGAAACAATAAACGCCAGTGATTATATCGAATGAAAAACTACATTCAATAAATTTGAAGAAGTTATGTCAATATGGTCTCATTAGGGGAATAGGTTTTTTAGTCTCTCCTAGATCATATTTTCATAAGATAAAACCAGAAGAACATAAATGTAAGATGATGAATTTTTATAGGCACAAATTGTTTATTTTAAATATATTATTTTCTATTCTGGTTTAGAAAACTAATATATCAGAAATGATCAAAGAAAAATAGTGGTGGAATAGAGATCCACACATAAAGAACCAAATGATCTTACTAGATTTGAGGATAGTAGTTCCCCTCAACTTCATACCTTACTCAATGTAATAAATTATTACATTACTATTCTTCCAAAATGTGAATTAAATTACATTTGCTAACTAAATATTACTAAAATTATTCATGGTAATGTTCTATGTGATTTTTATCTATCAACACCCATGCACCACCTTATTATGAGGGGTATGAAGTATAATATTTCATGAGAAAACCTACATACTAAATAAATAAAAAATTATCACATGAGAGAAGTTATTGAGTTACTCAAGAGGGGACTGTTGAGTTTTATGTTCCATTGAATGATTCAGATATTATAACAGTCAATAATGTTATTAGAACTCTCATAACAAGGTCGTCTAAACTTATAAAGATATATGAGGTACGTATTTAACAAAAAAATTATTAATAACCTATAACAGTTGGTGAAAAATGGTTTTAAGTGAGTTATTGAATTACAGATAGATAAATCAACAGGGAAATGGAATTTCATATCAAGACAATCATGTGAATCAACCAAGAAATGAAAAATACCATCTAAGAGTAGACTCTCCCTTCCAATTCTACATAAACATTTATTATCTTTACAACTTCATATGGAGACCACATTTAAATATGAAAATATACCTTACATTATATTTTAAGAATAAATACTTTTCACTTTCATTATAGATGTGATTTCACTTAAGAGTATAAATGAGATTCTCAATTTTAAGTGATTGGGAGTCTTACTTGTGAATACGTATATAAGGTACATTTTAAAAATACTAATATCCAAATAGGGGTCTAATATGTTCGTTGAAGTTAAAAACTATCATATTTCCTATGAGGGTTTATATTACTAACATATAATGGGAAAACTCTACAATGATCAATTTGGATTCATTAATACCTATATCATTTTAATGAAATAAAATAATTTAGAGAAGGAAGAAATTCATAAGAAGAAATATGAGTGATACAATGTGTTTGAGAAACAAATAACAGACAACATACTCTTTTGAATGCCTAAAATGCATGCGAAGAACTTGAAAATCTAATCACATAAAATACATTTTTTTTTCTTCATTACTTATCTATTTTTGTTTTTGTAGGAGGCATTGTATACTGATTACACTCAATCTGGATAACCCAAATATTTTATTTTATTGATCTTGTTGAGCCCTCTGGAAGATTGTTGATTTCATGTCTATGTTTGATGTTTTAATAATCACAAATCATCACATACCATTAATGCTTAATCTGGTTTGTTTTCTCATAAACTTAATTACAATCTGTAAATGAATCTGTTATCATGTTTTTGTCTATGCTTATTGACTTACAAAGTATGTTGGAAGTCTTCTGGATTCAACAGACATCGGAAGCACTGATCCAATATCAAAGGACAACGGTCCCACTGATCAAAATGACTCACTGATGCTGACCAATCTGAGTCACTGATGCAAATGAGTCACCGATCCATCAGACTCACCGATCCATCAGACTCACCGATCCATCAGACTCACCGATCCATCAGACTCACCGATCCATCAGACTCACCGATCCATCAGACTCACCGATCCATCAGACTCACCGATCCATCAGACTCACCGATCCATCAGACTCACCGATCCATCAGACTCACCGATCCATTAGACTCACCGATCCATCAGACGCACTGATCCATCAGACTCACCGATCCATCAGACTCACCGATCCATCAGACTCACCGATCCATCAGACGCACCGATCCAAGGACTCACCGATGCAAATGAGTCACCGATGCAAATGAGTCACCGATGCATCTGACTCACCGATCAGATGACAGACCGATGCAAATGACTCACCGATCAGATGACAGACCGATGCTGATCAAAATGACTCACCGATCAGATGACAGACCGATGCTGATCTATCTGAGTCACCGATCATTACTCCAATGCTGATGACCTACCGATCACTTGAACAGTCATAAACAACTGTTTGAATTTCTTTATCTTTATCTTTATTTATTCTAACCAACGGTCATATTAGTTATATTTTAATACCCTGACAATTAATTAATAAAGGTTGTCGGATGTCAGGAAACCGTACCTCGTACCTGCGGAAAGGAAACCTTTTCTGTCCTACGGAGCACGTGACATAAATACAAGAAGACTCTGCGGAAGAGAGGTGAGACAACACACACAGAGACAAGGAAGACATATGACATACTCAAGAAGAGCTCTGTGCATACAAGAAGAACCAAGCAAGACAGAATCACATATACAATCAAGCCTACTCAAGAAGAGTTCTGTGCATACAAAAGAATATCAAAGAGCTTCATCGACCACAATGTCACTGCCTGTGAACCTGAAGCATACGACACTCTGCTTCTCAAACAAAATCGAGAAGAGGACTCAGAATCACTTCTGATCAATTCCAAAACGAGTCCAGTGCTACACTGAAATCACTAGAGCCATTTCTAAACTCTACATCTCTGCTCTGTGATTTATTTATTCTACATTTTGAGCAGTGTGTGTTATTTTCTGTATTAAACACACACACTGACTCCTTTACTTTCACTGGAGGATCTGTAAATCCTCAGCAAACCTTTTACACTTCATTTCCCACTTTGGATAGTGGTAGAGGTCTTGTGACCTGGACAGCTGGCTGCTATTGTTTGTTTTCCCACGTAGAACTGTGGTAGAGGTCTTGTGACCTGGACAGTGTGTTCACTGTTGTTAACCCCGATCCAGGGTGTGGATCATTTTTTATATAAACTTTTGAGAGGACTAAGTCTCGGCTTGAGACTGAACCTCTTGGTTAATTCTCTGTGTTTATAGTTATACTCTTTATCCATACTATACATATTTATTTTATATTCCGCTGCTATTACTTTGAAATATAATCTATCTTCAAAGCTACTTTGATAATTAAATTCGCAAGTGTTTATATTTATTATAAATCAGTAAGTTAGTTTCAAAAGTTAATTTAATCATAAGATTAAGTTAACTGAGAACTAATCAATCTTTGAGAAACTAATTGAACCTTTATAATCTATATATATTCACTACAGTTTAATTTGTTTTTGAAATTGGGGGATTTTAATAGAAATTGTTTTTAACAGAAATTTTAATTGGAACTCAATTCACCCCCCCCCCCTCTTGAGTGTCCACTCCGACCAAAACTTGGTATCAGAGGATTGAAAATACTTTCTAAAAGTACTCTGCTTTTGAACTGTGATTTTAGTTGTATTTTAAAGTTCTTAAAATTTCTGTTATATCTAAATTTTTATCTCTTTAAAATTTTCTCATCATGGACAATAGACTTGAGGGTGCTGCTACTAACCGGCCACCTTTCTTCAATGGAACTAATTACGATCAGTGGAAATTGAAAATGAAAATTCATCTAGAAAGCATAGGTTTTGATATTTGGACTGCTATTGAATCAGAATACAAAATTCTCACTACTGCTAGATCTACATGGGATGAACCTACAAAGACTGCTTACAATAACAATTGTAAAGCTATGAATGCTCTGTACTGTGCTCTAGGAGATGAAGAATTTAATAGAATTTCTGCATGTAAAACAGCATATGAAATTTGGGATACCTTAGCTATTTCTCATGAAGGAACAAATAATGTTAAGGAGATGAGATTGAATACCTATACTATTAAGTATGATAATTTTAAGATGAAGCCTGATGAACCCATTTCTGATATGTATCTCAGGTTCAATGAAATTGTTAACACAATGACTTCTCTGGGAAAGGATGTTCCAGCAAAGGAGCAAATCATGAGAATTTTGAGATGTCTACCTGAAAGATGGAGAGGAACCTCTGTCTCCATTAGAGAATCCTGTGACATTGGAACACTGCCTGTCAAGGAATTAATTGGTAAGCTGATGATGTATGAAGAAGAGCTTAAAGTAAATAAAGAAGAAGATGATGAACCTAAAAGGAAGTCTATTGCCTTCAAGACTACAACCTCAAAGAATAAGGATAAGTAAAAGCCTCAAGCTATCAATGAAAGTTCAAGCAGTGAGGAAAGTGAGAATGATTCTAACAGTGATGCTGAGATGGCTCAAATAGCCAGGAGATTCAAAAAGTTCTATAAGAAAAAGAAATTCTTTAGGAAACCAAATTACAAGGGAAATAATGACCAACAAGGCAAATGGAAAAAGGATTGGAAGAAGGCTGACAGAACTGATGAAGTTGTCTGTTATGAATGCAAAAGAAAAGGGCACATAAAAACAGACTGTCCAAAGCTGAAATACAGAAAGAAGTATGAATACAAGGATAACAAGTACAAGAAAGCCATGAAGGCTACTTGGAGTGCTTCAGAAGACATCACAAGTGAAGCTGAATCTTCAGACTCTGAAAGGAATAGAGCCAACATGTGTTTTATGACAAACACTTCTGAGGTAACATCAGAAACTCCTGCTTCAAATTCATATTATTCTGGAGATGATTCTGAAGTTGATAACATGTTTAAATCTGAACTATTTGAATATTGTGATATGCTTGAAGAAACCTGTAATGAGCTTAAGGATAAATATAAAGGTTTAAAGAAACAGTATGCTTTAAGTGTTAAGCATAAATCTGATCTGGATATAGAAGTAGAAAAGAATGCTCAGTTGCTTAAAGAGAATACTGAACTAAAATTGTCTAATGAACAACTCAGAAAAGACGTAGAGAAGTTCACAAATGGCAAGAATACTCTAACACAGATGCTAGGAAAGAAAGTTGCACCTAAATATACTACTGGTATAGGATACCAACCTGGACAAAGGAAAATTGCCAAAACTAGATTCATTTCTAAATCTGGACAGAATGAAGGTAATTCTGGAACTTCATATTCTTCAACCAGTTATATACATAGCTATGGATCTAATAAAGTTTATCTTTCAAATCATATCAATTCTACAAATTATATGAGACCCATTAGACAAATATGGGTACCTAAAGTGCTATTGGCTAACCTGTCTGGACCCAAGAAGATCTGGGTACCAAAATCATCTCCCATCTAAATCTGTTTTGTAGGAGACCTGCGAAGAGATGTCACAAGAAGATATGGTACTTAGACAGTAGATGTTCAAGACATATGTCAGGAGACTTTTCTTGTTTCAAGATCTTAGTAAAAGTTGATGGAGGCTTTGTCACTTTTGGTGATAATTCAAAAGGAAAAATCATCGTCTTAGGCCAGATTGGTAACACTGATTCAATCTTGGTTTCTGAAGTTTTATTTGTTGATGGACTTAAATATAACTTGTTAAGAATTTCTCAATTGTGTGATGATGGTTTTTATGTGAAATTTAAAAATGATTCTTGCAATGTTTTTAACTCTAAAAATGTTTTAGTATTTTCTTCTTTAAGAAATGAAAATGTTTATGCTGCTGATTTAGATTCCTTAGCTAAACAGAATATTCCTTGCTTAAATGCTTTTCATAAAGAGTCTTGGCTTTGGCACAGAAGATTAGGACACTGCAATGTACACTCACTTAGAAAACTTTCTAGGAAGAACTTAGTTAGAGACTTACCCAAACTTGAATTTCCAGCAGACAAAGTTTGCAATCCCTGTCAAAAAGAAAAGCAACATAAAGTTTCTTTTAAATCAAAGAAAGAAGTGTCAACTTCTCAACCTCTCGAGTTGGTTCACATGGATTTGTTTGGACCATCAAGAGTTTCTAGTCTAAATGGGAAGCACTATGTCTATGTTCTCGTAGATGACTTTTCTAGATATACTTGGGTATATTTTCTAGCTCACAAAAGTGAATCTTGTTCTTACTTTGTTAAATACTCCAAGTCTGTAGAAAACCTTAGTGGACTTAAGATTAAAACCTTGAGGAGTGATCATGGTCGTGAGTTTGAAAATCAAGATTTTGAATCTTACTGCTCACTCAATGGCTATTCTCATAACTTTTCTGCCCCTAGGACACCCCAACAGAATGGTGTAGTAGAAAGAAGAAACAGAACCCTGCAAGAAATTGCTAGAACCATGCTCAATGAATATGAACTGCCTATTTATTTTTGGGCTGAAGCTGTAAATACAGCTTGTTATGTCATTAATAGAGTTTTGTTCAGACCATTTCTTAAGAGGACCCCTTATGAGTTGTGGAACCATAGGAAGCCTAAGGTTAACTACTTCAATGTTTTTGGATGCAAAGTCTTCATTCTCAATACTAGAGACAATCTTGAAAAATTTTCATCCAAGAGTGATGAAGGAATTTTCCTAGGTTATTCTATCTCTAGTAAAGCCTATAGAGTTTTTAATAAAAGAACCAAATGCGTGGAAAAATCTGTTCACATCAAGTTTGATGAAACTGATCCACATGAGCCTAAAACCTCTCTTGAGAATCTTGAAGAAGATTTGTCTGTTCTGGACATTAATGATAAATCTAAAGAACCTGTTATCAAAACAACCAGCTCTGGAAATTCTCCAGAACCTGCTTCTGTTGAACCTCAATCTGTAGATGAATCTGAAATTTCTAGCCCTATCTTTTCAAGACCATCTATGACTCTAAAGAATCATCCTTTAGATGCTGTTGTAGGAAATCTAGATAGAGGAACACAGACTAGAGCTTCTCTAAGAAATCAGGTTGAACATCAAGCCTTTCTTTCACAGTCAGAACCTAAAAATATCAATGATGCTTTCAATGATGAGTTTTGGGTAATGGCTATGCAAGAAGAATTAAATCATTTTGAAAGAAACAAAGTCTGGGAATTAGTTGACAGACCTAAGCACACCATAACAATAGGCACAAAATGGGTTTTTATAAATAAAGTAGATGAATCTGGAAATACAGTTAGAAACAAAGCTAGACTAGTTGCACAAGGATATAGTCAAGAAGAAGGTATAGACTATGAGGAGACTTTTTCACCTGTAGCTAGACTAGAAGCCATTAGGATTTTACTTGCATATGTTGCACATCTGGATTTCAAGTTACATCAAATGGATGTCAAAAGTGCATTTCTAAATGGTTTTATAATTGAAGATATTTTTGTAGAACAACCACCTGGATTTACTAATCCCCATTTTCCAAATCAAGTTTTTAAACTTTCTAAAGCTTTGTATGGTTTAAAACAAGCTCCAAGAGCTTGGTATGATAGACTTAGCAATTTCCTTATTTCAAAAGGTTTTACTAAAGGGATTGCTGATCCAACTCTTTTCATTAAAATAATTTCTAAAGATGTTTTAGTTGTACAAATATATGTTGATGATATTTTTTTTGGATCTTCTAAACACTCTTTATGTACTGATTTTTCAAAAAGTATGCAAAATGAATTTGAAATGAGCTTAATGGGAGAGCTTAAGTACTTTCTTGGATTTCAATTATTTCAAAATGAAAATGGTATTATTTTAAATCAAAGTAAATATACAAAAGATCTTTTAAAACGTTTTGGTCTGGATAGTATCAAGGAAAGTGAAACTCCTATGAGTATTACCTGTAAATTGGATGCAGATGAAACTGGGAAACCAGTTGATCAAACCAATTACAGAGGTATGATTGGTAGTTTACTTTATATTACTGCTATTCGACCTGATATTATGTTTAGTGTGCGTATGTGTGCTAGATTTCAAGCTAATCCAAAAGAATCTCATTTTCTTGCTGTCAAAAGAATTTTTAAATATCTCAAACACACGGTTAACTTAGGTTTGTTTTACCCAAAAGGACAATCCTTTGATTTAATGAGTTATTCAGATGCTGACTTTGCTGGTTGTAAGTTAGATAGAAAAAGCACATCAGGAACATGTCATTTTCTTGGAAAATCCCTAGTATCATGGTGTAGTAAGAAACAGAACTCAATTGCATTTTCTACTGCCGAAGCAGAATACATAGCTGCTGGTAGTTGCTGTGCACAAATTCTGTGGATGAAACATACTCTATTAGATTATGGATTTGATCTTAAACACGTTTCAATTAACTGTGACAATACTAGTGCAATAAATATATCTAAGAACCCTGTGTCTCACTCTAGAACTAAGCACATTGATGTCAGACATCATTTTCTAAGAGATCATTATCAAAAAGGTGATGTTTCTTTGAAATTCATTAGTTCTGAAAATCAATTAGCTGATATCTTCACAAAACCCTTATGCTCTGAAAGAATGAAATTTATTAAACAAGAGTTGTGTATGATCGATCTGTGAAACTGATCTGTGAAACCGATCTGTGAAACTGATCTGTGAAACCGGTCTCTGAAACTGATCTGTGAAACTGATCTGTGAAACTGATCTGTGAATCTGATCTGTGAAACTGATCTGTGAAACTGATCTGTGAAACGGATCTGTGAAACTGATCTGTGAAACCGATCTGTGAAACTGATCTGTGAAACTGATCTGTGAAACTGATCTGTGAAACTGATCTGTGAAACTGATCTGTGAAAGTGATCTGTGAAACCGATCTGTGAAACTGATCTGTGAAACTGATCTATGAAACTGATCTGTGAAACTGAACTGTGAAACTAATCTGTGAAACCGATCTGTGAAACTGATCTGAGAAACTGATCTGTGAAACTGATCTGAGAAACCAATCTGTGAAACTGATCTGTGAAACTGATCTGTGAAACTGATCTATGAAACTGATCTGTGAAACGGATCTGTGAAACTGATCTGTGAAACCGATCTGTGAAACTGATCTGTGAAACCGATCTGTGAAACCGATCTGTGGAACCGATCTGTGGAACCGATCTGTCACACTATTCTGTCAAACCGATCTATTTTCAATTACTTTTTATTAATTAGTAAATTACTTTTTATGGAAACCCTAAATGATAAAATAAATGATATGCGGCTATTTGTCTTCCCTAAACTTTTTGACCTTTCATTTCCCGCCGAACCTCTCAACATCTCTTCCCCTCTACTTCGAACCTTCAAACCTTCGAACTCCTGCCTTCCCAAAATCCTCGAATGGCTAAGAAAAAGAGACCGATTAAAGGACCGGATAGCCCTGTACCTTCAAAGCGTGCTCGAGGCGAGTCGAGTAGTACCTCTCAACTATCAGTAAATCCGAACATGGAAACTCGGATTGTTGCTGTAGAAAAAGAAGTAAACTCTGCCTGGCTTTTGTCAAGTAAGTCATTGTTGCTGCAAGTTCTTGAATCGCAAAGATGGATAGACTGGTTTTCTGACAACACTCAAATAGACTACTCGAAGCTGGTACATGAGTACTATATGAATCTGTAAATCACTTTAGATGGTGTGAAGGCTGCCCGGATGTCGTCTGTGGTAAAAGGAAAGAAAATATCCTTCTCATCTAAGCAGTGGGCTGAGTGCCTGAACGTACCTCATGAGGGTAGGTATGAGGATTATGCTGGCAATATACCTCCAATCACTGACTATTTTTCTTATGAGTTAGCTCTGGAGCTTCTGACAGGAAACAGAGAGTCACGAAGAATCACAGCTTCAGAATTAGATGGTGAGTGCAGACTTCTTTTCAAGTTTATTCAGCACCAACTTTTCCCTAGGAGAGGAGATTTTGCTGCTGTAAAATACCAGGATGTTTTCCTGTTGTTTCTTCTGAAAACACATGAGAAAATCAATTTGTGTAGATATGTGATGGTACACATATCTGGAATGATAAAACCATCCAAGAAATCCACTGCCTTGTTTTATTCAAAGATGATATCTACCATGCTCAAGAATCTAGATTGTCTTGATGAAGATGATGAAGTTAATGAAACAGACCATACCTTCTGTCTTAACAAAGAGATCTGCAAGAGGATGAAAATAAATTGGAATCCATGGAAGAAGTGCTGGGTTGCAAATGAAGACAAATTGTATGAAGCCTACAATCCCATAGATCATGGCAAGAGGCCAAAGGATTTGAGAGACCCTGGCTTGAAACCAAATGTGGAACCAATTTATTCTGATGATGATGAGCAAGAAGAAGCTGCTACTGCAGAAGGAATTGTGTCTTCTCCTGATGATAGGAGTGACCCTGACACTGCTAGTCCCATGAAAAGAATAGAATTTGGACCTTCTAGTCCACCCTTAACCCTACCAGAGTCAGAACCTATTCTTGGTGATGAAGAAGATTCCGATACTGAAGAATATCACAGTGAAGCCTATGAGAAGAGTAATAATGAGCAAGGTGATGCTGATGACAATCATGATGGTGATTATGATGATGCTGATGTTGTTGAAGCTGCTGTTGATGGTGTTAACAGACCGGTGGATGGTCTTGCTGTAGATCAAGTAGAACAACCTCAGTCAGTACAAGAAATACATATCAGTGGCAAGGATGATTCACCAAAAATCAGTGGAACAGCAGGCTATGAGAAACCAAAATACACCCTGTGTGCTGCTGTTTGGGATGACTACCCTGGTTATGCTGTATTGGGCTTAGAATATTCTGAAGACGAAGAACCAATGCCAGAATCTGCTGCAGCTGTGAAGAGGAACCTCCCACGACAAGCAAGGTCTGTTCCTACTGTTGATCCTACCAATAATAATTTACCTGGTTCTGGAATCAGTCAAGCTGATCTTGATAAGTTTAAGTTTGAATTGCTAACTGCTGTGAGAACCATAGTTAGAGAAGAAGTTTCTAATGCTCTACTCAAGTGTCTCTACAAGTTTCTGAAAATTCTTTGGAAGCCTTCTCACAGAGAGTATCTAATGCTGTGAAGCCAGACCTAGCCAATACTGGTGAACTTACTGGCAGGCAAATAGCCTTTTTGAATCAGACTATGAAGGATCTTCACACCGGCCTGGTATCTCTATCAAGCGAATTCCGATTAACCATCTCTGGTACGATGGAAGTTTTGAGAAATCTGATTGAACATCTCAACAAGTCTGACCTGAGGAAGTTGAAAGCTGAACTAACTCACATAGTCGGCCAAGCCAGTACAGGCAAGGTAACCAAGATCACTACCCGTGAGATAGAAGCTCTAAAAGGAGTTGTGCGTGAAGAGTTAGCTGATATAAGACAAATTATTGATTTAGAATCTTTGAGGAAGATGAAAGAGCTCTGTGATAACAGTCATAAGATGGCCTTGGTATATTCAGCAGATGCTAAGAAAGCCCTGCAAGAGATCAAGGAAAAGGTTGATACATAATTTTCCAAGATTTATACAAAGCATGAGATGGCTGCAAACTTCAAAGTCTTGACAGAAAATCTGAAATTACCTCCTGTCACTCAGGCATTCAAAACTCAAGTTCGCCAATTGCAAGATTTTGTCCCTTCCTTAGCATAGTTCATGGAGAATAAATATGATTTTGAAAAATCTATGAAGTATGGAGCAGAAGTCATTCAAGACTTCATTCATCTGTTGAAGCCTTATTTGGATGCACAGGCAACTGCAATTGTACTTCCTACTTCTGAACCTCTCAGTGCTTCTGATGTAGCTCCAAATCAACTGTCTGTTGCCCAAGCTCTATCTCAGTTGCGACCAGTCTCTCAGAATGCTTCTCAACCAGCTCCTGCTCCTTCTCAACAACCCTCTGTGGTACCTGCTCCTACACCTGCCCGAGTTGTCCTACCACCACTTCAGATTCGCCAAGACCAGCATGTCTCCAAGCCTTCAAACTTACCCACTATTGATCCCAAAGACAAAGGCAAATCCCCTTTGTATCCCACCAAATAGTTGTGTATTGTTTTTGATGGGGTGAACAATGTGCTACTTGTAATAATCTATACTTTATCATTTTTTTTCTCTACTCTCTGCTGACTGCTTTTACTTTCACTTTCTCTTATCTGTTTTCCCTCCTTTTTGATTATCCCAAAGGGGGAGAAAGATCTGATATATATAATGGGGGAAATATATATCTAAGGGGGAGAACGATCTATATATATATGAGAGATGTGAATATCTCAGAGGGAGATCAATATCTCAGGGGGAGAAATCTGAATATTATATATATGGGAATGTTAAATTAAGAAGGAGATTTATATCTCTTTACTCTTATTCTCATTATGTTTTAATTATTGATTGATTGATTTTATATATATATATATATATATAAAGATTTGTGATTATCAAAAAGGGGGAGATTGTTGAGCCCTCTGGAAGATTGTTGATTTCATGTCTATGTTTGATGTTTTAATAATCACAAATCATCACATACCATTAATGCTTAATCTGGTTTGCTTTCTCATAAACTTAATTACAATCTGTAAATGAATCTATTATCATGTTTTTGTCTATGCTTATTGACTAACAAAGTATGTTGGAAGTCTTCTGGATTCAACAGACTTCGGAAGCACTGATCCAATATCAAAGGACAATGGTCCCACTGATCAAAATGACTCACCGATGCTGACCAATCTGAGTCACTGATGCAAATGAGTCACCGATCCATCAGACTCACCGATCCATCAGACTCACCAATCCATCAGACTCACCGATCCATCAGACTCACCGATCCATCAGACTCACCGATCCATCAGACTCACCGATCCATCAGACTCACCGATCCATCAGACTCACCGATCCATCAGACTCACCGATCCATCAGACTCACCGATCCATCAGACTCACCGATCCATCAGACTCACCGATCCATCAGACTCACCGATCCATCAGACGCACCGATCCAAGGACTCATCGATGCAAATGAGTCACCGATGCAAATGAGTCACCGATGCATATGACTCACCGATCAGATGACAGACTGATGCAAATGACTCACCGATCAGATGACAGACTGATGCTGATCAAAATGACTCACCGATCAGATGACAGACCGATGCTGATCTATCTGAGTCACCGATCATTACTCCAATGCTGATGACCTACCGATCACTTGAACAGTCATAAACAACTGTTTGAATTTCTTTATCTTTATCTTTATTTATTCTAACCAACGGTCATATTAGTTATATTTTAATACCCTGACAATTAATTAATAAAGGTTGTCGGATGTCAGGAAACCGTACCTCGTACCTGCGGAAAGGAAACCTTTTCTGTCCTACGGAGCACGTGACATAAATACAAGAAGACTCTGCTGAAGAGAGGTGAGACAACACACACAGAGACAAGGAAGACATACGACATACTCAAGAAGAGCTCTATGCATACAAGAAGAACCAAGCAAGACAGAATCACATATACAATCAAGCCTACTCAAGAAGAGTTCTGTGCATACAAAAGAATATCAAAGAGCTTCATCGACCACATTGTCACTGCCTGTGAACCTGAAGCATACGACACTCTGCTTCTCAAACAAAATCGAGAAGAGGACTCAGAATCACTTCTGATCAATTCCAAAACGAGTCCAGTGCTACACTGAAATCACTAGAGCCATTTCTAAACTCTACATCTCTGCTCTGTGATTTATTTATTCTACATTTTGAGCAGTGTGTGTTATTTTCTGTATTAAACACACACACTGACTCCTGTACTTTCACTGGAGGATCTGTAAATCCTCAGCAAACCTTTTACACTACATTTCCCACTGTGGATAGTGGTAGAGGTCTTGTGACCTGGACAGCTGGCTGGTGTTGTTTGTTTTCCCACATAGAACTGTGGTAGAGGTCTTGTGACCTGGACAGTGTGTTCACTGTTGTTAACCTCGATCCAGGGTGTGCATCATTTTTTATATAAACTTTTGAGAGGACTAAGTCTCGGCTTGAGAATGAACCTCTTGGTTAATTCTCTGTGTTTGTAGTTATACTCTTTATCCATACTATACATATTTATTTCATATTCCGCTTCTATTACTTTGAAATATAATCTATCTTCAAAGCTACTTTGATAATTAAATTCGCAAGTGTTTATATTTATTATAAATCAGTAAGTTAGTTTCAAAAGTTAAGTTAATCATAAGATTAAGTTAACTGAGAACTAATCAATCTTTGAGAAACTAATTGAACCTTTATAATCTATATAAATTCACTACAGTTTAATTTGTTTTTGAAATTGGGGGATTTTAATAGAAATTGTTTTTAACAGAAATTTTAGTTGGAACTCAATTCACCCCCCCCCCCCCTCTTGAGTGTCCACTCCGACCAACAGATCTAATGAAAGGATATCCAACAAATAAACCACATATGATGTGTATTGTGAATTTTTAATATATTTTAACAAAAAAATTATAGATAAAATTTTATTATATATTTTAGACTTTGTTTTACCAGGTATTTTTTTATGATTGGGTGGTCACTAACTGTTGGAAATATCATAGAATAGAGTCAGTGACTGAACATAAAAATCTTGTGGATTAACTCAAATGGAAACATATTAAGGTATATATAGAACTATTTAAATATACAAACATATTACAAAATAATGAAATTATTTTTTCAATTTATATACAATATTTGAATTAATATAATAATAACAATTTTGGAAATTAGGTTTGAAATTTTATGAGATAGATCATAAACCAAGAAAATACCAGCATCCATGAACAATTAATTTGCAAAGGTAATTATAATTTCATTAAAAATATTTCATAGTCATTTTTTTACATTTTCTCATTACTACCAAGATTTTTTAAAACCATCATACTAAAAAGATGAATTAATGATTTTTAGAGATGATTGGGTAGCATACTTGGTGTCATAATGTTTTCTAACAACAAATTATGATGATCACCTACAATGCTTGTGATCTAGTATGGGCTATGACCGTAGAAACATATTTGGGTTGTGAAGAATTAGTATCAAAATTCTTATATATTATTTTTGATATGTTTCTCAAGGATTAATATAATGGTGTAAATCATTTTTTTAGAAACGAGTAGAAAAAATGATGTCAAAATGTATACAAGAATCATGAATAAGTGAATTCCATTAACATATTTAGTTAATTTTCACATTATTTTATCAACATTTTTGGATAATATAATTATAAATTTTATATTAAAGTTAGAGTAATTTCATCTCTTGGTCTTCATCATGGATGGTGGTAAATGATAGAAGAAAATTAGAAAACAGTGGTTTCATTCATCAGAAATATGTATGTGCACATTCATTATGTAAAATTATCCTTGTTCACAAGATAATTAGTAAAACCTGATCATTTTTATCAATAAAAAAATATGATAATAGGTATGTTTCTGTTTTGACTAAAAAATAATGATGATGCTTTGTTAGAGTTTATCATAGTCTAGAATATTGAAAATGATATATTAACTTATAGAACAATCCTGGAAGACTTAATGGATGTTGTATATTTTATTATCATTTAGATGTTATAAAGGGATATACTGGTGTTTAATAACATCCGAAGGTGAAAAATTTTATAACAGTGTTTAGTTTCTTCTCAAAAAACATAATGGGTTACATTGATGTTTTCTCTATCAAATAAGGTAAATGGTATATCATAGAGTTTTTGCTATCTATAATGGTGAAAGGGAAAGATAGATTTTATTATGTTCCATAAAAACTCAAATGTAAATATTTATTTTATTTTATTAAATAAATGATAATAGGTTTTAACTAATGTGCTGGGTATGAATAGAACTGTGTGTTTTTATTTTATAATTTAAATTTCAGTTCAAAACACACACCACATACTCAAAACCAATCAAACACAGTAATATTTCTTTGATAATTTAGGAAAAATATGAATAACTCATTTTTTATTTGTAAGAATCATCCACACCTCAATATGGCTCATAGTGTGAATGATATGACTCTAAGTCTATCTTTTTATTTAAATTTTACAATAAATTTAGTTAAAGAATTTGAAATATGAAAAATAAAATGCATTTGAATTGTTTTGATGCTACAGTAAAATGTTCCATATTTCATTTTTGATTTTTTGGAATCATAATCACCTTAATATGATACATGATGTGCTCGATATGACTCAAAGTGTCTGTTATTAGTTTAAAATTAACATTTTAGTTCAAAAAGTGTGTCATGAACCGAATCTGGTCGCCACCGAACCCAGCACAAACCAGACCTGTGACAATACCCAAAGGGTGCTACCAATCCCAATGGGATGGAACAAGTCCCCAGGTATCATAAAATGATGTTGGGAAACGATTTACCCGATTATAAAAACACTAAACAACAAATAAACTCAATAAAACAAATCTGGATTTTTCAACTAAAACCATATTTTACAAAATTTCAGAACTGAATAAAATGATTTTAAATATTTTAAATATTCCATTAAAAATGTACCAAACCAAAAATGGATATCCAAGAACCCTCATGGAAAGGGGCACCGCCCTCAAGCCATGTCAACAAGACTTTGCCACCAAGGACCTGCCACAAACTCGAACGACTATAACTAAAAACTGTACCCAACCTGTGACAACAAAAATAACTAATTCTACTTACACCCAAGGGTGTAAGTAGGGTGTTATACAATTCCTAGTAGGATACCATCACTAATAGATTCTATGTTATTAACATTCAATGACGAAAAGCATGGAAGTTTTCAAAACCATGTAATTTCTAGTTACAATTTATAAAATATGCAACTTAAAAAAAGCAGTTTTCAAGTGGGATAATATATAGAATCAACACTTTTAAAATAAATTCCATTGCTACTGAATTTTATAGACAAATATACCTTATTATTATGGTAATTAAAAAGTATTTAACGAGAACAAGCAATAGGAAAATAACCCCTAAGCACTAGCTCATTGTGGGTCCTAGGTACCTCGTATCTCGGTGAGAGTAACCATCACAAATATCTATTCTCATGCATGAGCCACAAGTTGGGATATACCCATAACCTATTGGTCCCCAATCATCATCATAATAGTTTAGTTTGAGTTTTAAGCATCAATCTTGCTAAGTGAAACTGAGGCCAAACCCCAGAGATTCACTAGCAAACTAGTACACTTCCAACCACCTAGATACTCGGGTTTCCCTTTATGCTCAAACAAGTTCAACAAGTCAATAAATATAATTTGAACATAAAAAAATCATTTCCACATCACATATTTATGTCACAAAAGTCACAAAATCAACTTTTTTATTCAAATGCATTTTGAAATCATACACACACCAAAATATCCCACAATAATTTTCACATCAGTTTAACACTTAAACACATCCTTTAAACATTTTTATAAAAAATTTACAAGGGGATACACATCATATACCATCCCACACACACGTTCCACATAATACCCTTTTTACCTTGAAAATCATTTAATCATCAAACTTACATGAAACAGCCCACAAACAAGTTTCACTCCAACATCACAATTTAGAAAACATTTCAAAAATTTACAAAACATTCTAAATTTTTTTGACAACATAAAACATCACTTAACCTTTTAAAAACCCGTGATAGGTGAACACACACACCAAAAAGTACATATTCACCCTTTTCCCACTTTTTTAAACCAACTACAACATTTATAATTTTTCATAAAAACAACCCAAGTGGTGTAAATATGACTTGCACGCAAAACCCATTTCAAAAAAAACTATTTAAGACCAAAAACAATCCAATTCCTATCGAAACTAAAATTGGAATCCCTAGAGACATTTATAAAACCACCTTCAAGTGTTATAAAATCACCTTAAATAATACCATAGAATATACGAATGAAAACACACATTTTCATAAAATTATATCAGGATGTGTAACAATGTTTTACACATCAAACCTATTCAAAACCCTTTTTTTAGGCCCACGTTACACTAATACATTACCAAACCAGAATTCTTAGGCCAAACAAGATTTAGTAATCCAATTACATAAGTTATAAAATACACCAAAATAATACCCAATGAGTTACACATGAAAACACCAAATTTCAAGTTAAATTCAACTATAAAAGTAAAAACATAAGCAAATCAATCATAAACAGCTTTTGAACCACACCCAACATATGAGGAATATTAAAAATGAGTAAATTCATCAAGATAACTTATAAATAATTGTTTATACATGGAACCAGCTACCTTTTATGTCGAAACCCTCAAAACATGGTGCGATAAATAAACTGCACCATCACCGCACCTCAAGGAAGTAAAATCCGACCTAAAACCACAAGATTTCACCCAAAATACAAGAAATAAAACCCTAGGTTTTAACCCTAACTTCTAGACATTAGGAACCTCAAGGATAAGAGATGAAACCATAATCACATTGAATGTAACCCTGATCAAATTGAAAGAAGAATGAAGAATACCAACTTACTTGAGAGATCTTATAGAAATCACCCCAAATACACCAGTAGATAAATTTTAAAACAAAAAAATATTAAATGGAGGTTTGAAAAAGGATAAGAATTACATGTATTAATCTGAATAGGGTAAAAAGAGTGAGAAATGAAGGAGTTATGAAGGAAACAAATTACCTTTACAAATCTGCTCGATTTAAGAAAGCCTAAGAATTTTCGACTTGTTCTGCCAAGAAAACGGTCTCTAAAGAAGGATATAAGAGATTGGGGGCGAACCTAGGTTCAATAGGATCAGGTTAGAGCTATAATAACCGAAAAATAGTTAAAATTAAATATGTTATTAAATAAAATAAATGTTTTTTGAAAACTGGAAATGGGCTTTCGGGGTGGCCCAACTACTTAAATCAAAACCCAAATACCCCATGATTATAGATTTACAAAGGCTCCAAATTTAAATGTTGGTTTTAATAGGTTAGGGGAGACAAAGTAGGAATTTTAAGGGATGAAAAATATAGAACAATGAATGTGTTATAAAAGAAAAAAAAATTATTTTAAATATGAAATTGGGCTCACGGTTTGGCCCAATTCATGAAAACTCACTAATTCCTCTATAAGTGCTTGGGAAACCCATAAAACAAAGAATGAATGGAAAATAAATTAAAACTACCTTTAAAATAAGTTATTTATGTGACAATTCTCCCCACCTTGAAAAATTTCCACCCAGGAAAGTCACATCAAGGTCAAAGCAACAAACAAACCCAACTAAGAATCCAATATGCACTCACTTGCCAGGTTTCACCACCAATGTCCAAAACACCTCCAGTGATCCATTAAGGAAGGATTACTCTCAAAAACAATACTTACACCACTTTCCTAAAATGATCAGTCACATTCATACTTTATCCTAAAAGAAAACTCCTCAAAAACTATCCGAACAAGACTCAAGCAATTCACCCAAATGAACAACAACTTTGAAAATGGTTACACTTACCTTACTTTAACTAAACCATTGAGTGATCTCCAATCCCAACATTTAATCAAGGAAGATTTTGGTAGCTAGATACCTCAAAATGAGTCTATCTATGCTAAGACAAGACCATGTATGAATCTAAGTTACTAGTACGGGGGGACACAAATGCGCTCCCCACCATAAGAGGCAACCAATATTTGTTTCTGAGACAGAATCAGGACACTAATAGGGGAGGAAGGAATGAACTCCTAGGTACATAGGGTAGACTTCCATTCAAAATTTCTAAAGGAACATACATGAGAATCATTTTGGGTCTCCCCACCGTAAGAACCAACCATCTTAACCGACCGGCATGGGCCGACACAGAAAGACCCCAAAATTTCATGATTTGGGAAGCTCGCACGGTTAGTCCACACAGTTTGTGAATCTGTGAACTAACAGTGCTGATAAATCTTCCCACATGTCTTCCTAGCACATGGTCACTCTTAATCATTCACAAACCGTGTGTGCACCCTGTCTATACAAATTTCCAACAATCCTCCAAAGACTCAATGTAAACTAAAGGTGGAGGGAATGACATTGGGCGATGACATGGGTACAAGGCCCTCCACCTATTTCCACCAAACGTGAAAAAAAAAAGAAAGATAATGATAACAGAGGTTTAAACTCTTCCTATCTTTCATATTTAGGATAGGACTTTGTACAAGGGTTTAAATGACCCTGGTATTTCCCCTGACTTCAAGCCAGCTTCTCTCCAAGACCTATGGATGGAGCTCAAATGATTGAAGCATCTTCGGCCTCGCAGTTAGTCTTTGGAAACCCACTAAATGAGAATACTTCTTTCGATGCCACCAAGAACTACACCACAATCCTAGATATGTTTTCCAAAAATAACACATTCCAAACTCACTTTACCATATCCCCTATATTTTACTAAATCAAGGGCCTAGAAGATGCACACAAATCACACCTTGTTTCCTCGGGTGAGAAACAATAGAAGTAAAGAACACCTACACTCACCATCCTCTAAAATGGAAGATTTTGAAGTTTTTCCAAGGGAGACATTATCCCAACATAACAGGGACTCTCAGAGGATTGCGCAACATTCACCTTTAGGGTCAATCACGCACATGACATCATAAGGAATCACCGAACAGAACCATGTCGACTGATTTAAACAATGCATGGAGAGGGACCTTATACAACACACAATTCTAGAAAGTGGCCACAATATCCTCTCATGACCAGATTTCCCATACTGGTTGTTTATGGTGAACTCCTTCTTCTAAGAGACTACGAAGGACTGAGAGGAACTCTTAGACACTATCCAGATACTCATCCATGCTAACAACCCCAGACCACTTCCACCTTTGGGAAATCAGGAAACTTAAGAAGTTAAGGTCTCTTTCAACCTTCCATGATAACCCTCCCGCTACAAGAGGATACAAAAAAACCAACAAAGGATAGGGTGTAGACTCAATCTAAAAAGATCAGGAAAAAGATTACTTACATTGATCAAATGGAGGATCTTCCAACAGAAAAATAACATGGGTTTCACTTCTGTTGTGCACTAACCCTTAATGGGGCGTACCTAATCCAATAAGAGAACCCAAGGACCCAACCATCCTGGTCTATTGGTCAGGACATACCTCAACCAGATCCGAACAGATGAGGGGAAACATTATAAAGTATTCCTAAAATATTCTCTGAGGAGACCACTAATCAGCCCTATAACCCAGCTTACCGACCAAACACAATACAAAAACAACGTTCAAACAAGAGGGGTTCTTGGACTCAAAACATTACACAACATCAACATTTACAAAAACACATAATACACACCATCCCAGACCACTCATCAAAACATAATGATTTCCTTTTAAAAACATATCTTTGAAAATAAATGGTTCAGCAGTTAGTGTGTCCCCTTATGGTATACAATGGGCCCCACACATGCATGTTTCCTTTCCACACTGGGCTCCCTCCTCATATCCATCCCGGAACTCATCCAGTCATTCCATTAACCATCCATCATCTCATAAAACCCCATGCATGTGGTAACTCAAGAAAATACCAAAGGTTAATACCAAAACTCATTCCACTTTTCAAAACCAAAACAATCAACCAATACTTCCTTTTTCTCAAGACCACACCCCACGAAATCAAACCCAAATTACCACAAAAAAATGTTTCATAAATGCATAATAATTCCAATGAAATCTCAATTTAAAGTTATTCACATCAATTTCAAAACATCTCATCCCATTTAATCACCTTTCAATAGTTTAGAACACTCTATTGGAAGCACTTTTTCAAAACTAACCTTGACACAGTTCATGCTTTCAAAATAGGTGAAAACACACCATTTTCCATTCCAATAAAATTTTGAAAATTTAGTTCTCCATTTTCTAAAATCAAACCATTACCACTTTATTAGATAATAATTTCAAAAAAAATTACACTTCTTAAAACTAGGTCACTTTTAAACCAAAGTACCAAGATTTCATAACTAAAGAACACAAGATAATGAGAGAGGAAACTAGTTTCAGTGGGTGACTTGGACATATGGTTGGAGGCCATATTCCAACCACTTCATCATCACAGAGAGTGTTATAGTGAATATCCATGGCTCTACATGGCTTTCCGGGCCCTGCGAGATCACTGAGACAATTAACCAAACTGTCTTTTCATTTCCCCTAATCATCATCAATCCAAGACATCCAAAGAACTCATATAAATCCCGATATCCCCTAGGAACTCGAATCCCGTCTTGAGGTGTGGTGATCAGGCACACTACCCATATTCGAAATTCCAAGTCCCAATAATCTAAACTCTATACTATCCTGATTGTTCCCTAAATAACGTGACCTAAAGAGTTTACGAGAACCTCCTCTGATACCATTTTCTCACGAACCGTATCTGGTCGCCACGGAACCCGGCACCAAACCCGACCAGTGACAAGACCCGAAGGGATTTCCAGATCCCCATGGGCTGTAAAACGATCCTGGATATCATACAATGTAGTTTGGTAATTATTTACCCAATTTTATAAACACTAAATAAAAAATGAACTCTATAAAACAAATCTGGATTTTTCAACTAAAACCATCTCTAACAAAATTTCAGAACTGAATTACATGATTTAAAACAATTTAAATAGGAAATTAAAAAGTTTCAAAACAAAAAATGGATAGCCAATAACCTTAATGGAAAGGGGCATCACCCTCAATCCATCTCCACCAGACTTTACCACCAAGGACCTGCTAGAAACCCGAACCTCTGGAACTAAAAACAGTACCCAATTTGCGACAAAAAAATAACCAAATCTACTTACCCCAAATGGTGTATGTAGGGTGTGAGCCAATTCCCTATAGTATAACACCACTAGGAGATTCCAAGTGATAAACATTCAATGATGAAAAGCATTCAAGTTTTCAAAAACATGTAAATTTTAGTTACAATTTCTAAAATATGCAACTTTAAAAAAAGGCAGTTTTCAAGTGGGATAATTTAAAGAAGAATCATTTTTAAAATAAATTCCAAATATACTGAATTTATTGACAAATATATCTTATGCTGACGATAATTATAAAGGATTTAATGAGCACAATCAATAGGAAAATAACCCCTAGGAACTAGCTCATTGTGGGTCCCAGGTACATCATTTTTCGGTGAGAGTAACCATCACAATTATCAGTTCTCATGCATGAGCCACTAGTAGATAACATACCCATAACATAGTGGTCCCCAATAATCATCATCATAGTTTATTTAGAGTTATAAGCATCAATATTGCTTAGTGAAACTGAGGCCAAACCCCACGGATTCACTAGCATACTAGTACACGTCCACCTACCTAGATACCTTGGATTTCCATTTGAGCTCAAAAAAGTTCAAAAAGTCAAGAAATATAATTTTCACATGTAAATATCATTTCCACATCACATATTTACCAAAAAGAACATATGTACATTACACAAGTCACAAAATCCACTTTTTCATTCAAATGTATTTTGAAATCATACACACACCAAAAAAGACCACAAAACTTTTCACATAAATTCAACACTTCAAAAAATCCATTAAACATTTTTATAAAACATTTTAACGGTGTTTCACACCACATAACATCCCAAAAACGCATGCCACATAATACCCTTTTTACTTTCAAAATCATTTTATCATCAAACTTACACGAAACAGCCCATAAGCAAGTTTCGCTCCAACATCACAATTTAATAAAACATTTCAAAAATTTACAAAACATTATAATTTTTTTTGACAACTTAAAACATAACTTAACCTTTTAAAAACCCATGATAGGTGAACACAGACACAAAACAGTACTTATTAACCCTTTTCCCACATTGTTAAACCAACTAAAACATTTATAATTTTTCATAAAAAGAACCCAAGTGGTGTAAATATGTCTTGCACACAAAACCCATTTCAAAACAAACATTTAATACCAAAACAATACCAATTCCTATCCAAAATAGAACTTGAATCCCCAGATACATTTATAAAACCACCTTCAAGTGTGATAAAACCACATTTAATAATACCCTAGAATATACAAATGAAAAAAACATTTTCATAAAATGCTCTCAAGAAGTATAACAATGTTTTACACATCAAACCTATTCGAAACCCCTCTTTTTAGGCCCACATGACACTAATACATTACCGAACCATAATTTTCAGGAAAAAAAATATTTAGAAAACCAATTCCATAAGTTATAAAATACACCAAAATAATACCTCATGAGTTACACATGAAAACACCCAATTTCAATTTAAAATTCAAAAATAAAAGTAAATACATAACCAAATCAATCATAAATAGATTTATCACCACACCCAACATATTAGGAATATGAAAAATGAGTTAATACAGCAATCTAACTCATGAATAATTGTTTACACATGGAACCACCGACCTTTTATGTCGAAACCCTCAAAACATGGTGCAAAACATAAACCGCACCACCACCACACCTCAAGGAAGTGAGATCGTACCTAAAACCACAAGATTTCACCCAAATGATAAGATATCAAACCCTAGGTTTGAACCATAACTTTTTTACATTAGGAACCTCAATGATAAGGGATGAAACCCTAATCACATTGAATGTAAACCAAGAAAATTGAATGAAGAATGAAGAAGACCAACTTAGTTGAGGAATCTTGTAGGAATCGCTCCAAATACACCAGTAGATGAAATTGAAAATAGAAAAATATTCAAGAGAGGTTCGAAAAAGGATAAGTAAACCATGTAGAAATTTTAATGGGGTAAAAATAGTGAGAAATGAATTAGATATGAAGGAAACAAATTACCTTTACAAATGTGCTCGATCTGAGGAATCCTAAGACGTTTCTACTTGTTCTGCGAAGAAAACGAGCTCCCAAGAGGGATATAAGAGATTGGGGGCGCACCTAGGATCAGTGGGCTCGAGTTAGAGGTGGAATAACTGAAAAATAGTTAAAATTGAATAATTTATTAAATAAACAAAATGTTTTTTTAACTAGAAATGGGGTTTCGAGGTGGCCCAACTACTTAAATAAAAACCCAAATATCCCATGATTATGGAATTATAAAGTATCCTAATTTAAATTTTGGTTTTAATAGGTCAGGAGAGGCCAAATAGAAATTGTAATGGTTGAAAAATATGGAAAAATGAATAAGTTATAAAAGAAAAAAAATTTATTTTAAATCTGGAATTGGGCTCACAGTTTGACCCAATTCATGAAAACTCCCTCATTCTTCCATAAATGCTTAGGAAACCCCAAAAACAAAGCATGAATGGAAAATAAATTAAAAATACCTTTAAAATAAGTTATGAATGTTACAAATTTTCACTCACTAAAAAGCATGAAAACACACTTTTAATATCTAGATAATTTATGAAAATTATTCATAATTAATTTTTTATATGTAGAAATTAATCTCATATAAAACCGAAAAAGGATGTAATCGGTATGACTCAAATTTCATGTTTCCAGTTTAAAATGAAATTCTAGTAAAAAGACATGGGACATACTCAAAACCCAGGAAAAAAAGTTTAATTGTTTTGATACTTCAGGAAAATGATCTATTTGGTATTTTGATGTATTGGAATCAGTCACACCTCAATTAAAAACATGTTGTGACTGGTATGACTCTAATTCTATCTTTTTTAATCGATATTAATTTTAGTAAAAATGAAAAGTGACATACTCAAAACCAATAAAACACATTTTTATTATTTTTATACTTTAGTACAATGATCCATTAGTCTTTTATGATTTGTAGGAATCTTCCACACCTCAATATGATACACGATGCGATCAGTATGACTCAAATTCTATGTGATCAGTTTAAGATTGAAAATTTAGTTCAAAGCATTTCACTCACTAAAAAAACAAGAAAATGAACTAATATTGTCTTAATAATTTATAAAAATGAATCATATATTATTTGTGACATATATGAATAAGCCTAGTGTCAAACCAATATGCAATATGATTGGTATAACTCAAAGTGTATGTTTCCATTTTAAAATAAAATTTTTGTACAAAATTAAAGTTACATGATAAAAATAGAGAAAACACATTCTGATTTTATGATAGTTTATTAAAATAATATAAAGGTCATTTTTAACATATAGGAATCATCATTAATTCAATATGATGTCTGTTGTGACTGTTATGACTCCAAGTGTGTCATTTTATTTAGTATTGACATTACTTTTAGAAAAAGTGAAATGTGTCATACTCAGAACCTAGGAAAATTCATTTTGATTATTTTTATAGTATATTAAAATGATAAATAATTTATTTTTTATGTATGAATCATATGCACCTCAATCAGATAAACTATGTGCCCAGTATAACTCAATGTGTCTGTTATTTGTAAAAAATTAAGATTTCAGTTCAAATAGTGTCACACACTAAAAAATGTAAAAAAATGCTCAGATTTTATAGATAATTTATTACAATGATTCGTAAGTCATTTATTATATTTCAGGATTATTATTAGATAAAATGAACATAATATGTTACCATTGTAACTAAAAGTATATGTTTTCATATTAAAATGACATTTTAGTAAAAAAAAGTAGAAGTGGCATACTCAAAACTAATAAAATGCATTCTCATTGTTTTGATACATTAATACAATGTTCCATATGTCATTTTTGACATGTATAAATCTTTTTAACTACAATTTTGGGAATATTCTGATCGGTATGACTCCATGTCCATCATTTTATTTCAAATTTATAATAATTTTAGTAAAATTTCAACTGACATACTCAAAAATGAGAAAATGAATTTTTATTATATTGATACTTTAGAAAAATGATATATAAGTCCTTTATGACATTTATGAATCATTCTCAACTCAATCTTATACATGATGTTCCCAGTGGGACGCAAGGCTTTCATTACAAGTTTAAAATTGACATTTTAGTTCAACAAGTGTCACTCACTACAAACTGGGAAAATGCACTTTCATTAACATGATAATTTAGGAAAATGATTCATATATAATTTCTGATGTTTATTAATCAGTCTAACATCAAACCAACACATGATGGTACAAGTGTGACTAAAATTATGTGTTTGCAGTTTAAAATATCATTTTTGTATAAAAGACAATTGAAGTACTCAAAACAAAAAAAATGCATTCAGGTAGATTTCAAACTTCTGTAAAATGATATATATATATATATATATGTTATTTTTTAATGTGTAAGAATCATACACACCTCAATATGATGTGCAATGTGATCATTATGACTCTATGTGTGTCTTTTTATTTAAAATTTAAATTATTTTTAGTAAAAAAGACAACAACAACAAACTCAAAATGGAGTAAAACACATTTATATTATTTTTATACTTTATAAAAATGATCCATAAGTCATTTTTATATGTAGGAATCAACCTCACCTCAATCCAATATATGATGTGGCTAATATGACTCAATGTGTCTCTTATCATTTTAAAATTGACATTATAGTTTAGAATGTGTCAATAGCTGAAAATCAAGGAAAAAAACATGTATTTCCTTGATTATTAATGAAAATGATTCATAAGTCATTTTTGAGGTGTAGGAATTAGTATCATATCTAACTAACACTCAATGAGACCGGTATGACTCAAAAGTATGTAATTTCAGTTTCAAATGAAATTTTACTAAAAAAGAGAAGTGACACACTCAATACTAATAACACTCGTTCAGATTGTTTTAATATTTCATTAAGATGATCCATAAGTAATTTTTGATGTGATAAAATCAGACAGAGATAAATATGATGCATGGTGTGACCGGTATGACACTAGGTGTGCCTTTTTATTTAAAATTGTAGTTAATTTTCTGTTAAAAAGATAGTTGACATGCTCAAAACCAAGAAAATGCATTGGGGTAGTTTTCATACATTAAAAAAATGATTCATAATTCATTTTTTGACATGTAGTAATTATCCTCACCTCAAAATGATAAAGGTTGTTCCCAGCATGACTCAAAGTATCTGTTATTAGAATAAAATTTAAATTTTTGTTCAAAAAGTGTCACTCACTAAAAACACATAAAACATGATCAAATTATCTTTATAAATTATGAAAATTATTCTTAAGTAATTTATGATGTTTAATAATTAGACTCAAATTAAATAAACACAATATGAGACATGTATGACTCCGAGTTCATGTTTCTAGTTTATAATGAAATTTTGGTAAAAAGTCACAAGTGACATACTCAAAATTGAGAAAACAAATTCAAACTATTTTGATAATTTTATAAGATGATACATAATTAATTTGGAGTAGTTTTGAACCTATGAAATTGAGTCACTGAATATGGATCATGACAGTTGATACCATGTGAATGGAACTATCATACACAAAATCATGAACTAGCTAGAATGTTTTATGTCATAAAGTGTTGGAAGCATTATCTTATGGGTTAAAATATTACTATTTTCACTGATCACAGGAGCCTC
This sequence comes from Viscum album, assembly GCA_963277665.1. NCBI lineage: Eukaryota > Viridiplantae > Streptophyta > Magnoliopsida > Santalales > Viscaceae > Viscum > Viscum album. Next base: position 731,701,042 of record OY728166.1, read on the forward strand.
AAATACATATTCTCTTAGTGTGATTTAAATCTTCAATAGTGAATATGGGTTTACTATATGCAGTCTTTCTATTTTGAACTAACTTATACTCCTGGGAAGGGAAATAGTATTGTTGGTTCATTGAGTTAAAAGACACATACCCAAGAAGTTTACGATTCTAGTTCCAATAGGAAGATGATGTCCATGATCAATATGATGTAGATTGGTGTTTCATAGGAGTTTCAATTGATGAAATTTATGTCCTTGTATTTTTATCCCTCTCTTCAAACCCATGTAAAGAGGAAAACATATGAGGAATCATAATTTTGGGATTTTATGACAGTTATGAAGGTGTAAAGCCACATACTAATTTTATTATTAATGAGGATGAAATTATTTTGTTTTTTTATTATTAGTGTCCCAAATTTTTTATGGGAGGAGATGATGTGTCAATTTCATGAATTGATGTGGGTGGTGAACCTTATATTTACCAGGATGTACCATAATTATAAGATATAGTATTGGTGGATAAGAATTAAAAAATGAGATTTTAGGTTTTATGACATGGTGATACACATGTCACTATGTGAAGTTCGAGCCTTAGAAACCTACTGGGATTTTTTGAATATTTCACATTTTGGAATGTAAGTGGGATGATGTCATCATGAAATTACGGTTTTTTTATGAATTAATTCTCATAATAATGATTACATATGGGTAATTATAGATAGTTTGACAACTTTATCGCATTTCATACTGATTTATGTGAATTTTCCAATCAACTTGTTGAGGGACCTATATGTTCAAGTTATAGTATGTTTGAATAGGGAGACTTAGAGTATAATTTTATATCATTATATTTTATTTAATTCATTCTTATATAAGGATTTTAGAAGGCTCTTGTTACTCAAGTAATTTTTAGTAAAACTTTTCACCTACAAAAGGATGGAAAATTAGAGATAAAATGTCAGAGGACATTCTATGGCCATGAATCTTAGATTTTGGTGGGAATTTGGGATAATCAATTAGCAATTTTTATGTTCACCAATAAAAATAGGTATCACACAACTATTCAGATTGAATCATACGAGATTCTCTATGGTAGACCATCTAAATCACTAATTTCTCGGTTGGAAGTTGTAAAATATATGTAATTGGAATTGATCATCATGAAGGATACATTGGAGCATGTTCGTATAGACAGAAAGAATATGGATACTATCTAGATGAGAAAAAAATTATATGTTATCAAGCATTATCAACCTCTCAAGTTTACCATGGGTGACCTTGTGTTTTTTCCGGTGTCCACAAGGTTGTTTTCCTATTGTATTTGGAAGCTGGGTAAGTTGCAACCCAGGTATGTTGGACCATTTATGATTGTCAATAGGATTTTACTAGTGGAATATTAATTGGATATTCTATATCGATATATTGATATGCATGATGTTTTTCATGTGTAGTAGCTCTGGAAGTATTATTGTGACCTATCTCCCATGATTGATGTTCATGATGTGGAGCTTGAGGTTGATGCAACATTTGAGGATCATTTTATTTGTGTTATGGATTATAATGAGAAGACTCTTTGTGTTAATATTGTTATATTGGTTTGAGTTCTTAATAAGCATAGTCTCTTTTAGGAGGAAAATTTATAGAGGTAAGATGATGTGTTGCCCTAGTGGCCCGATCATTTTACCTGGGAGGTTTAGTGATGATTAACAGTGTAGCTCAAGGATGAGATATGGTAAGGTGGGGAGATTGTAAGATCCTGATATTCACAAGAGGTATGAATCCTTTAAATTTTGGTTTAATTCCCTCTTAAATGATTAACAAATTTCCTCTCAAGATTTTGAGGGGTTTATGGGATTCCCTATAGAATCTGTACATAAAATGGGTAAAAATTGTTCATCCATTGTATGGTGCACGGTTGGCACATTGTTAGTTCAAACTGTGCTCTATAACTGTGTTCCCTAGAGAAGGGAGTTGCACAGTTTTTAAACCATGAAATGGAAGGGTGAAAACTATATGTCCTTGAATATATCCAACTACATTACCACTGCATGTTTTTTAGAGTCACATGGGATCTCAAGCAAATAGTCTAACTCATGCCTCCCTTTGGCTGAGAAGAACACATGGTTGGTGCACAGTTTTCTAAACTATATGGCCAAACTGTGAAGAAAATTAAAAGTGGAAAACTTGTCATATTTTCACTCTTATATATTATACAATGTAACCTAAAATTGTCACTCATTTTTTACAAAAAAATCCTTTTTTGAAAACCAGGACATCTCCCATTTTCCAAGTATCAATATCCTTCAATTGAAATAAATTTAGAGTATCGTTTAGTATGAATAAAATCACAAAATTTGTTTATGAGTCAGGTTCCTTCAATTTATTTTTCGTAATCATGGATGAATTTTTTATCACCTTATAAATCCCTTAAAACTTATTTCCTAGTAGATTCATATATTTATAATAGATGATTGTTTGATCTTGAATTGGGTGCCAAGGTTGAGTGAGAGATTATCTATGAGCTCGAGGTAGGCGGTCTATAATTGATTCCAATGGACTTTTTGTTTTACATCATGTGCATGTTTTTTTATTTTATGCCATTATTATTCCCAATTGATTCTTTGATAGGAAATTATAAAGTAGTTGATGAAATGTGGTGTTGGAACTTCCACCAACTATATTATCATTGTTAATAATGATTAGACCACTCATAAGGTCACCCATGGGGTGTCCCACTCCCATGAGAATGGTAAATGAGTTGTAAAATAGATTATTAGAGAATTTTGATATTTAAGCACATGTTTTTGTACTTTTCTTGTTGTATTTGTATAAATAGTTGATTGTCTAAACTCGAAAAATGTTAATTACACTAAGATATTATGATGGTTAAAGATGATAGATGATTATAAGGGAATATCCATGATTCTAGAATGGTTTAGTTGTATTCTTTATTATTGTGGTTATGAATAAATTATAAAATGGGCATCATGTAGAATTGAGTAAAATGTATTGAAAGAATTGAACCATGATAATGCTGATAAAAAAAGTATAATTTTGATCCTTATTGTTATTTTTTTATAATAAGTAAATGATGATAACCCTTGGAAATGTTAATAAAGGTATGGGGGATATTGGAATAAAGATCCTCATCCTTGGGTGGGACATACTTATTCTCTAGGAACCTGATCGATACATGGTTCAGAAGCATAATTTAAGTTCTAGACTCCAAGGGTATGGACAAGGTGTTATATATCACAGTTGGGATGGTCAAACATGGTGTTTCGAATCCTAGTTTGAATACTTGTACTGATTATCCTTGTATTTTGACATGTGACACCCTATGAAATATGGTTCAGAAGACCAGAATTGGCCAAAGCATATTTAATGGGTTCAGGTATCACTTGGAAAATATAAAAAATATTGTAAATTTAAATATTGCTTAATAGTGAATATTGGTTCATATGCTTCTTTTCTATTGATTATTTTACTTCTTCATAAACTAATTTGGGATTGCATAATTATTTAAACATTTTTTTGTGGACTACTAAGTTGTACTCAAAACCTTGTTAGGTCATTGTTGGGTACCCGAGCAGATGATATGGTTTCAAGTGAAGATAAGGGTAGGGGAACTATGATACATGATTGACATGGGTTGGAACATGGATGTGGGGACCAGATATGCTCTTGGGAATCATTTTGGGGATTGTATTCAGTTTCATATTTCAATTTTACTTTCATAGATTTCACTCTCAAGTCATGGAATATTTATTTTATTAGATTATGGTAAATACTCTGTTATAGGAGTTGGTTATGTGATGTTTAGTAATGTATTATTATTTCATGTTATTCTTTATTATGATTTGCATTATGGTTTTATTTTACTAAAGAGGTTATATCTCTCTATGTGTTTCATTATACACTAGCTACTAGTCAGTAGACTTTGGTGTATGGGGAGGCACACTTGATATCATGTGGGCATAAGCATAGGGCACCATTTTAGTGGATCCTAGGTCAAGATCTTACAATGTAATTTTTAATATCATTTTGAAAGAAGGGAAAGAGACTAGAGGAAAAGGAATTGTTTTGGGTTGATGAAGTGTTGTTGGATACCCAATGTCTTAAAAATAAGTACCCAATGATATATAGTGTAACTATAGATTATTCCAGTTCAACTAATGGGAACATGATAGCCTTATTCCAGGTGACCAATGGTTCATTGCGTGGTTTGTTCCCCTTTACTGGGTACCCAGTAATCCCTATGGAGGTTTTTTATATAAAAGGTGAAAATTTTCATTTATTATTAAAACAAAATCAATTTTTTCATTACTTATATATTTTAGTTATTCTAATGTTGAAACTAATCCCATGTTCTATCCTCTCCCTCTATTCATATCTAAGGTTCATTGACTCCCATTATTATTTGGTTTCATCACCAAGGTGTTGAAGGGTTTTTGTTTTGGTAAATAAGAGGTGGGTGAACCCTATATTATATTGATTTATAATATTTCTTAAGGAATAGATAAAAAACCATGATCTCTATATACCTAGTTTTATTGTATGTATCATAGAGTGGGAAAATATCTTCATTCAACTTCTAGTTGAGGGTTCCAAATGTTACTTGTAGGTGAACTCTGCATTAATCACATATTGTTACAATGGTTATGAAAATGACATGGGTAATAGTGAGGAATAATAGGTAAAAATTTTTCCTTCTAAAACAATTCATAAATATGGTTTTTCTTCTAGCTAAAATTAATTGAGTTTTCTACTCCCATGCTATGATGAGTATTGTTCGATGAGAAGATTCTTCGATTTATTATATGTTAGTTCTTGATATATAATCCATGTTTATATGTTTCCATTCATGTTATTTGATTTTTTGGTCCTTGGTGCTGTTAAATATTTCATATGTTGGTAATGTGATCTTTGACTATGGAGGTTATGGATTGATGTGTGTGCACCAGCTACAAACATAGATATGATTACATTCATTACTATATTGAGAATAGGGCGTCATGGGTGAGGATTTATATAGCGACGCACACACATACACATATGTGTATTGATATATGTTTATATTCCTATCTTAAAAGGGATGTCTAGATTTTCACCAACATGGATTTTGAGTGTTGATCAAAGAAAGTATAAATGGTTATCAAATGTGTCTTTGTGAGCACATGTAAATCAATGCAACATTTATAATTTGTTATTCTATTTTTTAAAATTTTTGATAAACTATTTATTTATTTTAATTTTATACTTATCTATAATGTTCCACAACAACATACACTTAATATTATGATATATTGTAAGGGGTTTGTGGGCGAATCCTACTTGGTATAATGTACTCACACCCTAAACATGTCCTCCAAGAATGCATGTAGACCTTTTATTTCATAATCTAGGTAGTGGTAAATCTTTACATCATGTGGGATGATGATTCTAGAAGTTAAGAGTCTTGGTGATTTTGGAGTGATTGATCTCTTTTTATTCCATGGATATACTTAAACAGATATCTTTTCCTTTTTTTAATATCATTCCTTGGGTTTTCACTTACATACATCAATGGATATTCTTATTTTATTTTTGGATAATTAATATATTACAAAAGTGAACCTTTTAGTCTTTTGATTTTTTATATTTAATATATATATATATATATATATATATATATTCTTTATATTTCTATGTAGGTATGACAAGTACTGTATGACACGTAGGTTTCTATATTTGTAATGCTGAACTTAGGAATGGGCCATGACAGTTTTTTCATATGATTTGCTATTGAATTAGTTAAATTTTAGAGATGGAAAAAAATTTTAAATTATATCATAACTTATCCCTAAGGGTTTATTACAATCTTTGGTGACTAAGAAGCATACATGTGGCCTTGGGGTGGTTCATTTTGGGTCAAAGAGTTATCTAGATCAAGTTCCTACAATGTAGTTTTAGAGCCACTATGTTGGGTAGCTTAATTTTAGAATATCCAAGTGAAATGACTTCCAATAATCAATAAGTAATATATACATATTTCTATTCATCATAATTATAGCAGAATCATGAGTTTCTTAGAGTATTTTGACTTTGACTTATAATCTTATTTTTTTAGACTTATTATTTTGAGCCTCATGCATCATGAATATGTTTTTATAGGTATTCACTTTCAGGAAAACATGACATATTATATTCATGTTTTTTATTGATTAGTATATTTCTAATATCATATAGAGGCTTAAATTAATAAAAATAGTTTATATCTACTAATTTAATAGTGAAAACTAGATTAAAAACACTATTAGTTATTTATATTATTATTCGTGCTGATTAGATATATATTATTATTTTGGGAAACCATTTTTATACAATCCTTTTTGGATAATGTTTTATGTTTTATAGGAACCTGAAATAAATAATTGAAGAGATATAGGAGGGGTGTATTTTGAATATTTTGATGTTTAATATATTCAATACATTATTATATTCTTGGAGGAATAATTTAATATGATCCTCTACTTAAATGTGAAGTATATCACCTAAATGGTATCATTCTCAACCTATATGTCTTGAACAAAACCTGATCCAGTGTTACACTAACCTCATGATTACCTCCGTATAGTATATATGATACCAACTAATATAGAGGGTTTAATAGGTTATAATAGGGGATAATACCCCCAATATAAAATTAATAAACAATAGAAGAAGAAAAATACATCAACACTCAACACATAAATCAGGAGTAAAGATAAAAATATAACAAATGCTACATAAATTAAAAAATTATAATGCCACACAAGTCATAAAAATGTAAACACAATCTCCCCTTAGTTGATCATATATAGATAAGTACAAATATACAAAATCAATACTAAAAATACATTGAGTATCCACTCAGTTTAGCCCTGGAGTCCATCGATGTCCAACTGTGCTTCAACTACACCATTAGCAAGATAAACTCTAATCATAATGAAATTTACTAGATCCCAACCACAAACTAATATTCTTCATCACCTTCTCATCTAAGAATCACCATTCCACATCACCAACCCATATAAGGAATCCATTGTGAAGAATGTTCCACCTTCCAGAAGAAGACAACTTTAAAAAAACATGATGGGTCACTCCAAAAACCCAAATCAAAATAATCAAAAACCATTTAGGAAATCCCTGAATCCCAACCCCACCACCATTTCTTCCAATAACTACACCCACACCCTCAACACCCCAAATTGAACATCCCACAAGCCAGAAACCCCATGAGATAAAGCGAGACATTTCCTTTTAGGGATCAGAAACCAAATATTTAAAACCATAGGAATCATCGAAGAATGGATCCTAAATGGTCAGAACAGGGAGAAACACTCCTAGCCGGAATCCAAGCCAATCGAGACCTAGTAAAAGACAATGCTGACTTACAAAACCAAATATGAAAACCATGGGCATCAGGGAAAGAGGGAGCATTGGGAAGAAAATGAAACAAGAGACTAGAGAGGGGGAATACCTGGAGAAACCTAAAATCATGAAAAACAAGGAGGTAGACGATTCAAGTGTCACTGGCACCTAAAGAATTCACTAGAGAAAAAATAGTGAAATATTAATAGAGGGGTGAGGATTAAATGCCAAATAGAATTTAGGATAAAAAAATTGTAAGGGTCTGGACCCTTATATCCCATTAATTTTCATATTTATGTGGTCTGAGGTTCTTGAAGGAAGGTCCAAGGTGCTTGAATGAATCCAGGAGTCAGTCAGTGGAGATTGGGAGGTGAGATATGGATGTGGAAGAATTCATGGTGTGAGGTTTTATTCATGACATGAGAGAGTAGTTTGCAGACTGAATGGTGATTTTTTCCCAATGTAAGAGTGGGTCACATGCTGAATTTCACAATTTTAACCATATGTTCATAGTGTGAATGGATAAGGGGTCGTATTTAGAAAAATCAATCTCTAAAAACTCAAGACATGAACAAGTCACTACAAAAAACACAGAATTTATCGATTCCTTTATTTTATAGTGGTGAAGTATATATTTTAGGTTATGTAAATTGACACCTTGCTAAGGAGATGATCATAGGGTTTCCGAAAAATTAAGGAATGTTCCATTATCATTTGTGGGAATTGTTTCCATCGAGATATGTTCGTGCTTTATATTTCATGTTTTGACTTAATACTAGGAATGGAATTCTTGTTTGCACACTAATGTCACATTTATTTTTACCATATCATAGTGAGTTTCACGTCTCCAAAGGGTGAAACCTATTTATATCGAGAAGAATGAGATATGTAGTATGGTCCTTGGCATATTCATTAGAATTTTAGTGACCTCACATCCTAGGTTGTAAGTACTATTCTTGATGATGGGGAGTGGATCACACTGTCTTCCAAACAATAGTGGATCAATTTCATGACATGTTTCCTGAAGAATATTTTAGTTTTATCAACTAAGAGATATATTGAGTTCATGATAGAGATGATGTTGGGAGATGATTGTTTTTCAATTCTATCCGACAGAATAGGACCAGTAGAGTTTTAGGATCATAAGAATCAACTATAAAAATTAAAGGATAATGGATTCATCTATCTGAGTTTGTTTCCTTGTGGATCTCCTTTTTTACCAAGAAGGATGATGGAATGTTGATCTTGTGTTTCAATTACTATAAGTTGATCTATATGAACATTAGGAACAAGTATCCACTTTTTTGAATCAATGATCTTTTTTATTATATAAAGGGTGTCTTTTTATTCTACAAGATTTATTTGAGATTAGGGTTTCATTTGATGAGGTTGTGACCCAATGATATACAACATACTACATACAGATAGTGATATCTTTTATATGAGTTCTTTATGATTCTATTTTGGCTTATGAATGCAGCCACAGTGTTTATGGCTTTGATGAACCAATTCCTCGACCTGTATTTGGATTATTTTGTCATTTTATTCATTAATGATTTATTATTATACTCCCAGACTCATGATAATAATTCCAAACAACTTTTCATCATAATGAGTACATTGAGTGAGTATTAAATTTATGCCAAGAAATCTAAGATTCAATTATCTATCGACAATGTGCATATCTTAGGCCCCATAATCTTAGAAAATGTTGTTTCAATATAGGAACCCATGTTTAACACACATGGATATTAAATTAATTTATATTAATATTAATTAGATTAAAAAAAATACATTCCTCAGAATTGTAATAGTTTATTATCCTTAGAAGCTTAGAAAAAAAATCTTCTATCATGGGGAAAGATCTTTAATATCTCTGATAAATATCTAAACCTTTCGTAATTCTGTCAAAAATATTTTTTCACAACCTTGAGGGAGGAAACATAAGAAGGTTGTAAGTTCAGATGCTCAGTAAGGATAAATAAATAAAATGCGTAAGTATTACATGAAAAAAGGTATAGAACTAATAATAACTTTTGAATATTATACCTTGAATATCAAAGATCATAATAAAGATTTATAGTTCATAAGACCGGAATCATAAGGAAATATGGAACATATTCTATGAAATCATAACATACAAATAAAACATGGAATTGTGGCATACACATAAGCATATAATATTGTGAACATGTATAAATAAAAACAAGTTTACTCATTAGGTTATGGATATGAGATTAGGTCCTCACATAAATGTATGGACATATAATGAGGTCCATTTATAACTTTGTGAACATGTAATTAGAATTGTGCATAGTATTTAAGGCATCACATAAAAGTCCATCTTGGTAGTATGTGTTCACTACCCATACCATCTTGGTAGTAATGGTTCACTCCCATGTCTATCTTAGTAGCATGATTTAACTCCTCATATTTTCTGGGTAGTCATGTCTCACTTCTATGGACATCTTAGTAGCATGAGTTCACTCCTCATTCCATCATGGTAGTCATGGGTTACTCTCATGTCCTTCCTATTAGTTAGGGTTCAATCCCAATACCATCTTAGTCTATGTGATTAAATATAAATCATTACCCAATGAATTGGAGGGAGATATAGGTCCTAACCATCTCATAATGAAATAATACGTACATGTTCCACAAGATCATAAATAATCATATCAATATCGATGAAATGAATTGTGTATTAAAAACATGTAATCATATCATAACTTGTGTAAAAATATAGGTTTCATAATCATTTAATTATAAACAAACCCCATGAAAAGAAGCAGTTTAAAAAGCATATAACTCATGATAGTGAAATAGATTTCATTAAGAAAACGACAATGGGAATAACCCATACATAGAAAGAATATGAATGAAACCTTTAGATCATTTCATAAAATGGCCTTAGTAACATCAATAGATGTTATATTAGACGGAAAATAATTTTGAAATATCTTTAAAAAAATTATTGGTGAAAATATCCTTTATTCTATGAAAAAGAAGTTTTAATACATGAAACCATTTGAAATTAATTTTTTTAGAAAATAAATTTAAAACATGTGGTCATTTGAAAACCTTTTTCCCTAAAAACTTATAAACTAAGCTCTAAAGAATTTTTAAAACTTTTTTATTGAATTACAATTTGAAAATTTATAAAGAATTAATGAGAAATTTTTGAAAACTATTTTTCTTAAAATAATTTGAAAACTTATAAATAATTCTTGACAACATTAGGAAAACCGTTTTCAGTGCAAACATATAAAGAAAATATGAAAACACTTAAAATACTTTTTAAAATCGAAAACCTTTTTGAAAACCTTTTTCATTGAAAATAATTAAAAAATAATGAATATCTAGAATATTAAGAGAAAATATCCTTTTAAAAATAATTGAATTTTAATATTTTAAATTAATATTCATGAGAATGATGATATGTAAATCCATACATGTCATATGAGGTGAAAAAAAACCATTCTTTTTTGAATGGTAGAAGGTTAGAAAGATGCCTTATTCGGAAAACAACAAGGATATTCTTTTTTATACATAGGTAAAAGAAAAAATGGTAAAACTTTATTTTAAATATTAAATGATAATGTTATAATATTCTTGAAACTCTTTTCCGGAAACATGGTTTTGAAGGAATATTGATTTCTGACCGAATAGAGAGTAAATTTAGGCTTTCTTAAAAACAATTTCATTGCTATCTTTTGAACCAAAGAGTTGGAGAAATGGTACCAATATATAAATAAAACATCAATATCCACAGGATAATAAAATTAATGAATTTAATTTATCTATGGGTCATAATATTTTATCAAAGGAGGCATAAACATAAACAATCTTGAAAAGTAATGAGATTGTTTCAATAAACTCTTACAACCTACTAACTAGGGATCCTACTCCCTATGTAAGAAAATAAAATTTTTTGAATATTAAAATATCATTAGAATTAGGATATTCATGATATCACATTTAAATTATAAATATATACACCACATAAATTAATTCAGGTGTATAACAAAACATGAGTCTCAAAGAACGAAAATTGAGACACAACTATATTACTAATTTGGTACCTTTTGAAACATAAAACCCACGAAAGAAAGGTAAAAAAATTTATATGTGAATAACCATAAATTTACATATATGATACATATAATACAGTCATGGTAAGTAAAAACCCGACACAAAAGTAAAGAGTGGCGATCATTGCTTGTATCTCACAGAAATAAAGGGTGAGATGAAATCCTCTTACTTTGTGTTTTGACTCTTATTTTACTCATTCAAATCACCTGAAAAATAAATATAAATTTATTATAAATGTTTTAAAGAACCATATTCTAATATCTGTACCATTTATAATTTTATTATTACCTTATATTACCCACTTTTTAATCATATTTTGTTAAAATATTTGCTTTGTCTTTCATAGGTAACTTAATTTGTTATATTGTCGGACCTTATACTTATATCATGATTCCATAATTTAAACCATGATACAAATATATTTTATATAAGTTTTATTTTTATTATAATAATCTATATAATATATAATAATGAAATGTAATACACCATTCTTGGAGATGGTAGGTCGTATATACGCATGAATTCTATTTCTATTTAATTATCATGTAGAGAGAAATAAAGAAAATGAAATATATATCTATATATATTTAATTATTAAAATAGATTTATTATATAATATATTTCAAATATATTCACTTAATATATCCTTAATACAATCTATTTAGTGTATGAATAAATCATATCACTTTGAGGGGGGTGGTAGTCGACACTTCCTCAAAAGAAATTATCTTATTTACATAAGATATAAAGAATAATGGTATGTTCCAAATAAAAATTACAGAAGTATAAAGAAATTATAAATATAATATATATCATATATAAATATAGTTTTCATAGTAATGGCCACCACGATAGGTGTTAATGAAGAAATAAACAATCATTGTTTCCTGATGCATTACTTCTCCGTACACATAAAAATTATGTTTATTAACCATTAGATTGAGGTGTGTGTCAGTGTAACTAGAACCATTAAAATAAAAATATCCTAGTATATTAAGGAAACTGGTGTTTTTATAAAATCATTGAAAAAAAGAAATTTTAGGTGTGGATAAAGTAATAAAAAAAGAAACTTCAGAGAAGGTTTTACCTCTTAATCAGGTAAATCCTTTTAGTTTATGCCAAAAGGATAACTAGGATTTCCTTATACACAATAGGGGGATTCTATAATAAAGATAAGGATTTTTGGAATTTTATTGGGTAGGGATTTTATGAACATCAATGTTTTTTAATGTTTGGGGAAGAGGAAGTGGTGGTGGCTTTTTATAGGGATGGAAAATGACATACTTGGAATTTTTAGAAACAAGTTAGGTGTACACATGTTATTTCCTAAAAAAAGTCATAGAAACACAACCAAACTCAATAACGGAAGATTAATGGTAAAACTATGGAATTAAAATTGGTTTTTTACAAGTTGATAGGTCATATGGGCCCTTAATTTTATGGTTTAGTCCTCAATTAAGCTTAATTTGGCCTTAATAACTGTGATTGATTTTAATCAATTTCACAAAAAAATTGGTTAAAAAATAAAGTGGTGTTATTGGACTCTAAATACTATACAGAATAAAATGGTTTATGTGAGATTTACATAATTCAATCCTAGAAGTGAAAAAATTAAGATTACTACTAATCCCACAAACATAGTGTGATAACGGGTTTTTAAAGTAGAAAAAAGTTCGAAATTTCAGTAAGTTTTAATATTAAATTTTAAAGTGAAATGATTATAATAACCTAAATTATATTAATTTATTTAATATTTATCTGATTTAACTTTATAAAAAAATAAAATCTTTTAATTAACAATTAACTAAACAAAAATGCAGCTAAAAATCAGTATTTTACACTATTCATCAAAAATTCATGTTTCTCAAAAAAATACAAAAAATTCACCCTAGGATAATTTAGATGTTATGAATGTAAAAATTAAGTTTATTTTTTCAAATTCATTTTCCAAATGTATCTAAAATTAATTTTATTATTCTTCATAAAAGGACATTAAAAGAAACTCATTTGGGAAAATAGTTTTTTATAACAAATAAGGACATTCACAATAATTATATATTTCATTATAAATATGATTTTTTATATAAAAATATAATAACACGGTTCTTATTTTTAGGTATGGTTCTTCTTTTCCTTTTCCTTTGAGTTTTTTTAGGAAATAATGAAAATTTGGGCAATGTACCGATTCGGGGTTACGCACCATGTAATCCTAAGTACATGTCATGTAGTTTGGCCATGTATGTTTGGAATACATGGTGTGTGGGAACGTTGCTGTGGAAAAGAATAAAAAACAACTACATGTCAGGTACTTCATGGCACATGCCATGTAGTCATGTCGGTAGGCCCTGGAAAGTAACCCGTCGAAAGTCAACCACCAAATGAATAGTAAAATTATATACAGACACAGTATATGGAGTTATAAGCTGTGTACTTATATTTTTCATTGAAAATGGGTATTTCCCACTCCATTCTATATTTTGGAAAGTGGGATTACTAGGGAACTCAAGAGGAGTGACAGAACTTCATCCTCTTCTCAGTTGATCATCTGAACTCTGAATCAGTCACCGTCGGTCTCGTTTGAATCCAATCAGTGATTGATCTATAACTCTTGAACCGTTTTTTGGTAATTTCTATTCTCAAAGACGTTATTTAAGTTTGTTTGATTATCCTTTTTTGATATATATTTACCATTCTACCTTGAATTGTAACTCGAGGGTGGATGAGGAGAGTTATCTGGCATTGTGACGTGCACCCATGTTTAACGTGTCACTTGACTGAGAATTTGACTGGTATAATGACTAATTCCATTTAGATAATTTAATCAATTAATTTAATCATTTTTAGGATTATTTGGTTTGAATAGGGGCCACCATGTGGGTTCTTTTGCACTCAGATGACCATTGTTTTTTCGTTTGGCCTAGGATACCAATGGGCTTGCCTTTGTTTCCCTTGTGAAGGGTTGTTTTAGAATGAAACTGGTTAAATAAATGTTTCCATGTGAATATAATTTTTAAAGATTTGTTATAGTTTAATTCACAAGTTATTCTTGTTATATAATTTTCCCTCATGAGTTCATTATTAAAAACCATGTAATATTACAGATTACATGTGTTGATTTTAATATTCTGAAATACTGATACACTGAGTTTCGCACTGAATATACTGAAATGTGGATACATCAGGCTAGGCCCTAATACATGCTGAAATGAGGATACACTGGGTTTGTCCCTGAATTTAATATGATGAAATTCTGATACACTGGTCTTGACGCTGATTTAAATATGCTAAAATGCATATACATCAATCTTGGTCTTGAGACATATTGAAATGGAATGACTGACAATGTGTACACCTAGCCAAAGCACAATCTTGGATTCGGTCTACACTTGTTTTTTTAGATATCCTGATAAGGTATCTATTATGTTTACATTATATAAAGGATTGATGGGCTTAGGCCAGATCCAGAGACTTATATAATTCAATGAATTTAAATTTACTAAAGAACAATAAATGAATGTAAATGAATCACAGTACTTATAGGATTGTTTACTTTTGAGTACCTGTTATTTTACTCTATTTCACTATTGTACTCTACTATTTCATATACACACAGACAAATTGAAAACAACCTTTGGTAGTTTCCTACAAATATTTATTTCTCACACCCTATTTGGGTCATATTTTTGGGCCCAAACAGACTATATTGCTGCAGGGGTTGATAGGGGAAAGGTTCCCTATACAGGTACATGATTTCTGATTAAGAGCAGGAGGGAATGGGACCAAGCCACAGCATTAGATGCTACTGAGTTTCATTTTTTCACTATACCTTAGTATATTTTTGTACTTGTTTTATGTGTATCTTTTTTCAATTATTTCTTAGAACAAGTGATATGCCACATCATTTTGATATTACATGCCTTTTGGTTATAATTATCTGTTATTCTTCAGTTATTTACTGCAGTTGCATAATGTTTACTGATTCTTCTATTTTTATTGTTTATTACGCTATGTCACACTCTTCCAATGAGGGCATAGTTTCCCAACTATCACACCTTAGGACCTCACTGCAAGTCGAAAGCCTTTCACATTTGGGTAAATGCACTTGAGGCCATATGGCCAACTGGGTACGGGGCACCTTTTAGTGGCATCCAGATCTGGGACCTTACAAAGTGGTATTGAAGGCCGTTTTATTTTTTATATTGTCTTACTATTTGAAAAAATTTACCTTAATATGAAGGAAATGGAGTTTGGTCATTATTTGTGCCCGGAGTAGCTACCTCTTGTATAGGGAAAAGCCAAATTGCCTCAAATTGACTTGTGATTTTGATATTTTGGGCTATTATAGCTGATTCGATTTTACTATTAGGTGGTGCAATTGATTTATTCTTTTACTCTTGATGAAATTCAAGTTCTATTTTGTTACAACCTGATGAGATGAGGGTATATCATCTCATGCATCATATAGGCACTTGTTAGAATCACATGTCGTGTATTATGTCATTCCATCTAGGATGCATTTTATATATCATGATGTTGTGATAATTTACTTGACATTTGTTCTTTTTTTTTGTATGTTGGGTGTAGTAAATAATGTTGTGGTGTCATCTTTCAATCCATAAGGAGTATGGGCCCCTATGAATTGGGAAATAGCGCACCAATGGAATTTAGGGGTTAAATGAACTTTTCACATATATTATTTGAATTGGATGAACATTATATTGAATTGATTGGGTGAAAAGTTATTATTGGGTTCCAAACATTTTTTCTGGGGAGTATGGGCCCTCAAGGATTAGAATTTGGCATCCCACTAGTAGGTTTTTCTTCTAAACAAGGGTTTTTCGGAAAATCTGGAGGTTTTGTCCTAAAAATCCCAGTATACATGGTGTGTAGTTTAGTCAAAAATGCTATGTGTTCTTCATGTTTCGGGAAGAAGTTGTTCTAAGTTCTATGATTTACATGTCCTATACTATATGTACGTGTCATATAGTATCTGACCGTGTAATTGGCCATGTGAGAAAAAAATAATCTAAGGAGCTCAGATTAGAACACATTGTGTACTCTCGATACATGTTGTGTTGACTACCAAGGCTAAACTCGTGTAGACCTAGCTATATGGGAGTACATGGTTGGGAGGACGAGAGTGTGTACATGACATGTGCACATGGAACACGCCATTTACCTGGGGTTGATACATGCCTAGGTCGGTGGTAGTACATGACCATTTGATGGCTTAAGGAAACACACTATGTATTCTCTTTATACGTCGTGTAGTCCCTTTTTTCAAATTTTGATGACCTCTACCTACTTAATCCATAACACATTTTAACATAAAACCCTGACAATAAGTTTGAACTAAGGAATGTTCTTGACCTTGTATAGTTATACTTCCACGAAGACCACGAGTTATATGCCTGGAGAGTGGTGATGATTATACTCCAAAAAAGGTAGGCCATGGGCTGCCGATGGATACTCCATTTGTGCCAATTGCAGGCCAAGATGTTATACTGTATGCAGGTGCAGATGCACAGTTCCGTGAATGCTTTGTGAGGTTCATGAAGACCTTTAAGGAAGCACCATATGTTGTCGCATCTATGGTAGAGTTGACGCATATATTCCAGAAGCAACATCTTCCCACTTTATTAGGGGAAGGAGGACCATACACTGCAGAATCATGGATGGAATTAGTTCTGACTATCTTTGAGCATATGGAGACACCTCTTGAGATCAGGATCAAGCATGAAACATATATGTTGTGTGATTTTTCAAATTGATTGTGGATTTTATTACTTAGGCAGGGCTTCATCAGGATATAACATAGAAAGACTTTTATTTGTCCGTAGATGATTATTATTTTCCAAAGATGTTGAGGGACAACCATGATCAGGAGTTCATGCACCTGGAGTGGGAACACTATCAGTTATGGACTATTATTCATATTTTTTTGAGATTCAGTGATAATCACCTATTCTGATCGGTGATAACGTATCGAAAGCTAGAAAATTTAAGGATGGTCTAAGGTTTGACATCTGATCACAAGTGAATGTCATTAGGTTGCCTTTTGTTTCTTCTATTGCGAATCAGGCGCTGATTACCAAGCACAGCCTATGGGAATCTAGGGGTGCGAGCCAGGGCGGTTCAGCACCATGATCTAGAACTCTCTTGACTGGAAACAAGAAGCATCGTATGGATCTTTCTCACAGGGATACAAGCAGTTGGAACATTTCTTTCGGTAGGAAGTTGAGGTACTATCAGTACAAAAGGATTGGTCATACTAAACCTCAGTGCCTGATAGACCTGTTCGAATGACGATCTTGCGACAATATGTTCCTTTTACATCGGTTTTGTCGGACGTTCCCACCATCATCTAGTGAGAGGTGGTCTACACTATCATCACATTCAGGAGTGAGGTCAGCATATTATGACTAGTCTGGGAACTGGAATATGTCAGTCTGGTTAGGACGAGGGGGTGGTCATGGACGTCTTAGCTAGACCTTGGGATCTCAATGACCATAAGAGAGGTTATCATAGGCTATCCAAGCAGTGTCTCTGGACCGCAGTGTTGGTTAGACATATGCAGTATAATAGACCCAGCTGGAGCAAGATCCCAAACCCTCAACTGTTAGAGATACTATCCTAGTCACCTCTGTTTTGTCATATACAATTTTTTATATTGGTGCTACACATAGTATTATATTTTTTTCCATTGTGGATAGCCTTGGGATCTATGATTATACTTATTCTAATGTTATGATTCTAGGCACTCCATTGGGGATTTGAACGGAAGGTGTGTGTCAGTTCAAGGAGTTCCCCTTGAGATTTGTGGGTGTCACTTCCTATGGAACCTCTATGTCTTAGATATGATAGGCTTTGATGTCATTCTCCAAAAAGACTGGTTGGTTTATTTTTGAGAATTTTGTCGGTTTATATTACCTCAGGGTGAGCTTCACATCACCAGAGGGAAGAGAGTTTCTACATAAGGTTGAATGGGATGTTCAGCCAAGCCGATCTATACCTGAGCATCATGGGCTGGATGGGATGACAGCCCAGATTGAAAGTATATATTTGGAAGATTATGGATCATATCTAGAAGATTTTATGGCAGTGGTTGATCATTTCATGGATTTTTTCCCAAATTAATTCTTAGGCATACCTCTGGCCAGAGAGGTAGAATACACTATTGAGTTAGTTCCAGGATCTTCATTGTTATCCATTTCTCCTTATAGGATGGCTATGACTATGTTTCAAGAGCTAGAAGCTAAGGGTTTTATCTAAACCAGTACTTCTCCTTGGGGTTCACCAGTCCTTTTCGTAAAAAGGGTGGTCGGTACCCTTAGAATATGCGTGGACTATCAGAAACTAAACCAGTTTATAGTTAAAAACTGATACCCCTTGCCACTAATAGATGAACTATTTGATCATCTTCGAGGAAAACCAGTTTTCTCAAAGGTAGAAATGAGGTTGGGATATCATGAAGTACGTGTTCGAGCAGAATACATACCTCATACAACTTTTCATAGTAGTTATATCCAATATTATTACTTGGTTATTCTGTTTGGTCTCACAAACATGCCAGAAGTTTTCAAGGTACTGATGAATCGTGTGTTCCATCCTTACCAAGATTCTTTTGTGTTGGTTTTTTTGGATGATTTCTTGGTGTATTATCACAATTTACATGACCATGAAAAACACCTTCAAATCATTTTGATTATAGTAAGAGAGCATTATTTATATGCTAATCTCTCTAAATCCCACTTTAGGATGGACTAGATTCACTTCCTAGGTCATGTCATCTCAGAGACTGGAGTATCAGTGGACCCAAGAAGGTGAGAGTAGTAGTTACCTAGGAGCATCCCAAGAATTTTTTTTGTATAGGGATTCTTGGGGCTAGCTGGTTACTACATGAATTTAATATAGGACTTCCCACGCTTAGTAGTGTTGATGATAGGCTTGACTAAGAAATGTGTGATGTTTGAGTGGTCAGATTCTTGTGACGCGGGCTTTTAGGAGCTGAAGGGACATTTGACTTAGGCACTAAAATTGATACTCCCGTAGCTAGGAAAGAGTTACAATCTGTACTATGATGCATCTAGTTTTCGGATGGGAGCAGTGCTTATGTATGGGGACTGATTTTTTGCATAGGGGTCTCGATAGTTGAGGCCTCATGATAGGAATTACCTGATACATGACATTGAGTTAGCAACTGTTTTTCATGCTTTCAATTATTGGATATATTATTTATTGGGAGAAAATTTAGTGGTTTACACAGACCAAAAACATCTCCAATACATATATAGACAGTGTGATTTCAATCTGAGATAGAAAAGGTGGGTGGAGTACCTTAAGTTGTACGATTTGGAGCTTTCCTATATGCCTAGAAAAGGAAATGTAGTGGTTGATGCACTAAGTTGGAGTACATAGATACAGATAGTACATGAGGCCATTGGTAAATGTAATCTTATAGCTTTCTTCTCTAAGATGAATATAAAGGTGCATGACAGTTAAAGATAGACTTGTCTTTCATCGTTGGCAGTTAGCTCTGTCCTACTAGACAGAGTGAGGATGAGGCAACTATCAAATTTTTAAGGCCTAGTTCTATGGGAGAGTGTGGTAAGTGAGGACCCTCCACCTGGATGGATGATAGGAAAGGATGATGTTATGTGTATCAACGGATGTGTGTGGGTTTTAGGGGATATACATGAGGAGATGATGGATGAGTTTCATGATTTATCTTGGGAAGTGCATCCTAGAGTCACCAAGATGTACTGTGACTTACATCATCAGTACTGGTGTCCAGGTATAAAGTGAGAAGTTTCTGGTTTTTTTATGAGGTGTTCCACCTATCAGTAGGTGAAGGTAGAGCATCAGCGGTCGGCTGGTCTTTTACAGCAGTTACCTATTCCTTAGTGGAAATGGGATGATGTCATGATGGATTTCGTGACAGGGTTACCAAGGTCACCGAGAGACAAAGATGTAGTGTTGGTTGTATTTGAAAATCATATGAAAGTCACTCACTTTTTTCCAATAAGGAGACCTTCAGTGTTGTGGATCTTGGAAAGATGTATATTGGAGAGGTGGTATGACTTCATGGTGTCTATCATTCGATTGTGTTAGATAGGGACTCCCGCTTTAAATCTTGTTTTTGCAGTGTTTTTAGAGGGAACTGGGTTCACATGTGCTTCTGAGAAAAACATACCACTCTCAGTCCGATGGCCAGTCATAGTGTACGATACCAGTACAAAAGGACATGTTGTGTGCATGTGTCCTAATCTTTGGTGAATCATGGGTTAAGCATATCCCCTAGTTTATTTCACCTATAATAATAGCCTCTAGGATACTTTTTATATGGTTCCATATGAGTCTTTGTATGGTAGGCCATGCCAATCACCTCAGTGTTTTCTAGAGATGGTAAAGGAAGATATTTTGGGACCTCGTCTTGTCCATGAGACAATTGCGCTAGTTCAGTTATTTAGAAGAGGGTGGCTACAACACTGTCTTTTTATAAATCTTACACTGATCTTCGTAGATGACCTTTGGAGTTTTAGGTTGGTGATCAAGTTTTCATACGTGTCTTATCGAGGTTGGTACACAAGAGGATCAAGAGATGGGGTAAAATTTCACTGAGATATGTCAGACCGTTTGATATTTTGGAGCAAGTCGGGACAGTTTTTGTTCGGTTACGGTTACCTCAGAGGTACCGAGCCATGCATGAATTCTTCAATGTATCTCAGCTACGCCACTATCTCTCAGACTCATCTCATGTTTTTAATCCTAGGGAGGTTGATATTATGGTTGATTAATTATTCTAGGTGCATCCAATTTGTATAGTTGATAGGATCACAAAGGTTCTCTAAGGCTGGAGTGTCCCCCTTGTACGGGTGCTATGGAAGCATAGTCGAGTACATAATGAGACATTGGGGAGGGAGGCCAATGTATGTTCTTAGTGGCCAAAGTTATTCTTAGATATTCCACCACCACCCGTGGAAGGGAAATTTGGGAACGAATTACTTTAAGGGGATGTTTCTAAGAACTGGTTCTTTTTTGAGGTATGGTTTTTCTTTTCCTTTGAGTTTTTTTCGATAAAACAAGTGAAATTTGGGAAAATTATTGATTCAGGGTTACAATCCATGTAATCCTAAGTACACGCCATGTAGTTTGGCCGTGAATGATAGGAATACATGGAATGTGGGAAATTCGGTAGGGAAAATCATAAAACCCAACTACACACCATGTACATCATGGTATGCATCGTGTAGTCATGTCGGTGGGCCCTACCATTTGGATAGTGGGCTCATTGGGGGAACTCAATAGGAGCACTGGAACTTCAACCTCTTCCCAATTGATCATCTGAACTCCGAATCAATCCTCATTGGTCTCATTTGAATCATCTTAGTGAGTAGTCGATTACTATTTAGTCGTTCTTTGTAATTTCTATTCTTGAAGAAGTTATTTAAGTTTGAGTTATTATCCTCATTTCATAGATATTAACCAATATACCTTGAATTGGAAGTTGAGGTTGGAGGAGGAGAGTCATACTACGATGAGGTTGGGCGTCTTGTGCTAATTTTATAAATTCAAGTTGTTTATATGTGACATTATGCCACACACCCATGTTTAGGGTGTCTCTTGATTGATAATTTGATTGGTTTAATGTCTAATTCCATTTAGGTAATTGAATGAATGAATTGAGTCATGTTTATTCTTATTTGGTTTGATTAAGGGCCACCTCGTGGGTGAGTTTTTCCTCAGGTGACCATTGATTAGCTGGTTTACCTAGGATGTCGATGGGCTTGCCTTTGTTTAACTTGGAAAGGGTTCTTTTAAAATGTGACTGGTTAAATAAATGTTTCTATGGGAATATGATTGTCAATTCTTTGTGATAGTTTAATTCACATATTAGTCTTGTTATATGATTTTTTCCACATGAGTTTATTAATTAAAACCCTATAATAATGAATATTTCATGTGTTGATGTTAATATGATGAAATGATGAGACATTGGGCATGGCCTTGAATATGTTTAAATGTTGATACATCAGTCTTGGACCTGATACATGCTAAAATGCTGATACATTGGACTTGTCCCTAACTTTAAAATGATGAAATTATGATACACCAGGTAAGACCCTAATTTAAATATTCTAAAATGATTATACATTGGGATTGGCCCTAATAAATATTGAAATGGAATGACTGATGATGTGTCTTCCAAGACAAAGCATGAACTTCGATTCAGTCTACACATCATTGTTTAGATATCATGTTGATGTCTCTGTTGTTTTTACTTCATATAGGGGAATGAAGGGCTTAGGCCGGATCCCAAAAATTATATAATTCAATGAATTTGAATTGATTAAAGAACACGAGATAAATGTAAATTAATTATAGTACTTATTGGATTGTTTACTTTCGAGTACCTTCTAGTTTACTGCATTTAACTAATGTACACTATTGTTTCATATACTCACTAACAGATTGGAACTGAGCTTTGGTGGTTGCCTACTAGGATTTATTTCTCAAACCCAATTTGGGTCATGTTGTTAGGCCCAAATGAAATATAATTATGTAGTGTTTGATAGGGTCAAGGATCCCTATACAGATACTCGATTTCTACTTAGGAGCAGGATGGCATAGAACCAAGCCACGGATTGCAATGCTGCCGAGTTTCATTTTGTTTTTATTGTACCTTGGTATTGTATTGTACTTGTTTGCACTATATAATTATTCACTGATTTCATATGACATGTGATATGCCACGTCATTTTGATATCACATACCTTCTAATTATCGTTATCTTTCATTTTTCATTTGTTTACATCAGTTTATTATTGTTTATTACTTCCACTATTTTAGTTATTTATTCTATTGTGTCACACTCTGCCATTGAGGGAATAGTTTCTCCACTATCACACCTAATTTCTTCACTTTCATTTGGAAGCCTCTAGAATTTGGGGAAATGCGGTGGAGCCCATTTGGCCAACCAGGTATGGGGCACCATTTAGTGGCATCTGAATTCAGGACGTTACAAATACTATTATAAACATTATTTTAAAATTAGTTATCACTACTACTTTTAATATGTATAACAACTAGGTTATAAATATCTCAATTAAATAATTATAACAATAACATGATGTTTAATAGAAACATCAGTGTGGCATATAAAGTATGCCAAGTCAGTGATGTGGTAGCGCAATCTATGTTTGTATTTTTTGTAGTGAAAGCCAAGTTAGAAATGTTTTTAGTACAAGAAAATTCAGTATTGTGTGATAAGATCATTTGACATAGTGTTTCAATATATATATATATATATATATATATTATTAAATAATTATATCTAGTGACACGCAAAATGTAAAATGTTGATAGCATAAATTAAATAGAAAAATATTTCACAAAATCTCAGGGTGTTAAATTCTAACCCAATTAATATGAATTTCACCTTCAAAATTATTATAAGTTATCAAAGGTATAATACTTGAAAGTTTCGTTCATAGAAACCCTCATTGTAAAAATAAATACTAAAACTTCCCTCAAAATGGAAAGATGCAACCATAACAGTTACCCAAAGTAACATTTAATTAGGTTTCCACATAGGATAACATTGGTTGGGAGTGAATATTGGACATGAAAAAAAAACATAAATATTTATAGGGATTGAATGAGGTCATTAATCACCAACAAGTGAATGATCAAAGAAAAGTTGAGTTCCTAAAATTCATAAATATGAGATGATTTAGAATACCATCATTTCATCAAAAATTTAGGTATTAGGACAACACATTTTATTTTGATCATTATCCTAAAGATGAGTAATTATTTTATTTAACATGAATATAACTAAATACTCTTTCTTGATGTATTTTTATAAACCAAATTTCATTCTACAGTTATGCTTTAATCAATTTCTAATTCATCCATTACTTTATTTAATGGAAAAACATGAATAAACTTTGATGACTGGAGTGCTAAAATCTAATTTTATTCAATCTTAAGGACTATAAAGGAATGAAAAGTATAACTATTTATCTATAAAAATTCTTAAAAATTAACATGGTTAATATATTAATTTATAAACATAATAAGTAACAATATTGTTTCATTATAAATAATTGTTCATTAAAAATAATTATACATTATCCATGACATCACATAGGCCAGTGGTAGGCATGAAACCCTTATCATCATTCATTCGTGGGTTCAAGACTCATGGCCTTACCAGACAAGATTAGTTGTCATCCAACATATATGATGTTCTTTTCTAAAACCACACTAACATAATTTCCAAAAATAAATAATTTGTACATACTTGACATAGGTTTAATCACTAAATAACCCATTAACCATGGTTTTCAATACAAACTCATTACAAAAATACATCCTCTGAAGTTTAACAAAAACTTTTCATGAATGGTTAACCTTATATCCCTTCTTAAAGATGAAAATAAAAAACATTAGAAATAGATTCATGAAATCATATTTAACATTGATTCCCCCTTATACCGCAATGTAAATCTTGGTTGTCTCAATCCAAACATGTGAATACCCTCTTGGTAAATTACCAAAAAACTATTTGGAAAACATGCATGATTTCTTATTCCAATTATTACAGGATATATTATTAAAATATGAGAAGTTTAAAACTTCATCCATGATGACATAGAAAATATTTTAATTAATCCTTTATAGGGTAATCTGTACCATCCAATTTACTTATTCATATCCAATATATCATTATCCAAATATCAGTTTCTCATTTTCAAGCATTAATTAATGGTTTCCGTCCTTTAATCAAAATATCACCAATCTATGATATCACTTTTTTATAGCTTCATTACCATTTAACATATCCTTTTCAATCTTTAATGAAATATTTTACTAAAAACACTTATACATTTCATGATTCATGCAACATAATTATTGAATTCCAAAACAATAATACTTCATTAATAAAACATTATTCTTAAATAATTACTCATGCTTCATCGACCTATTCCTTAATAACTCATTCCTATAATAATAAATATGAATCATGTATTAAGGTTCAAAGACCTAAATCTATAAATGATTCTTATATTTAATGTAAACAATACTAGAATACCATCACATAACTTTCACATCTTTTCTATGGTCTCATTATCTTCAGATGTATAACCAATACTAATACCAACTTCCTTATTCTCATTATGATATTTTCCATTGGGAAATAGATTAATATAATGTCTATTCTTTCTAAATATGAATCATTAAATGTTAACCATGGTTTTTTAGTTCACTAAATTGAATAAAACTAGAAATCACGGGCTGATGAACACATATCACATAACAAATCCCATAATAATGAAAAATTACTTATAAGATGTTTAAATCATGCCTCGCGATTCTATATTCTCTGAAAACATAGTTTTATCCTTGTTTATTCATATTAATATTATATCTAAATCCTTCATTATATATTATAAAGAGTTTGTGAATTTCCAAAGCATATCCCTTGTGAGTATCAAACCAAGTGTGGAGAAAGACTCATTGTTTTGTACTAGATTACCCCGAGTCAATCCCTAAAAATCATGTTATAGTTGTTACCCCGAGGTATATCTGTACCATATCTATTTCCATTTGTAGTATCTAGCCAGGGATATATTTCTAGGAAACCACTCACTCTATCCTTAACCCATATTCAAGGACATTTACCTAAATGTTAAACCATTCTTATATGTATCTTTAGAGATATCCTGATAAATATACTTAGAAATATACATAGGGATCTCACTAAATTTTTTCCACCCTAGTTTCCAAATTTTGAATAAACCTTTCCTTTAAAACCAACTATAGTAAAATAGACTAAACAGATATGTATATTACATAATTTTATATGAATATTTTATATATTGAATAAATACATGGCTGAGGATCGTAACAGTTTAGTGTCTTTTAAAATATGGAAAAAATATTATATACTATTGAAAGTCCTTAAACACCATCCATAAAGATCTACACCTTTATTAATTTTACCTAAAACCTTTCTTCATAACCCTGATAAAGGAAACATAAGGAATGGGTGAGCTCAGATGCTCAGTAAGGGTAAATAAATTAAATGAGTAAGAATAACATCAATAAAATTGTATAGAACTTGAGAAAAACATTTGAAGATCGTATCATGAATTTCATATATCATAATAAATATTGGTAGTTCATAAGATATGAATCATAAGGAAATATTGATCATAAACCATAAAATTATAACAAAGGTATAAATTATGGAATTGTAGAAGTCACATAGGCATATAATATTCTAAACATGCATAGGTCGAAATAGATTCACTCATTAGGTTAAGGAAATGAAATCAGGCCCTCACATAAAGGTATGGACATGAAAACCGGTCCATGCATAACATTGTAAACATATAATCAGGTTCACACATAGTAGTCAAGGCATCACTTTCATGGTCATCTTTGTAGTATGGGTTTACTCCCCATACCATCTTAATAGTCATTGTTCACTCCCATGGCCATTTTATTAGCATGAGTTCATTCATCTTACCATGTTGGTAGTTGTGGTTCACTCCCATGGCCATCGTAGTAGCATGATTTCACTCCTCATTCTATCTTTGTAGTCATGGTTCATTCCCATGGCCATCATAGTAGTCAAGGTTCGCTCCCAATACCATCTTAGTCTATCTCATGAGATTTAAATATTTACCCAATGCTTTGTAGGGAGATATAGGTCCCTCCCATCTCATAATTAAATAACACATACAAGTTCCACAAGATCATAAATAATCATATCACAACCAATGAAATTAAATAGGTATTATAAACATGTAATCATATCATAACCTATGAAAAATAATTGTATTAATAATAATTTCATTATAAACATAACCCATGAATAGAAGAGTTTTTCAAAAGAATATAACCCCTAATAAAGAAACATGTTTCATGAAGACCATGTCATTTAGTGTAACTCATTCATAGAATGGAACCTTTAGATCATTTTCAAAAAGGGCATCAGTAACATCAACAGATGTCATCTTATATGGAAAATAATTTTCAAATATCTTTCAAAAAAATTTATAGAGGAAAATATCATTTATTATATGAAAAGGGATTTTTGATACAAAAAATCATTTGAAAAAATAATTCATAGAAAATACATTTAATAGTTGGAATCATTTTAAAAACTTTTTTTTTAAATATTATTAAATAATATTCAAAATGTTTTAAAAAACTTTTTCTTTGAAAACACTATGAAAAAATAAGAAGAATTATTGAAAATATTTTGGAAACCATTTATTTTAAAATACTTTGAAATCATATAAATAAGTTTTTAAAACATTTTTACAACAATTTTTTTTTAGAACTTAAAAAGAAAACATGAAAACTTTTTAAATGATTTAAAAACCTACAAAATTTTTGAAAACATTTTTATTTGAAATAAATTAATAAATAATTAATATTAAAAATATTAGGAGAAATTTTTCTTTTAAAATTAATAAATTTTTAGTGTTTTAAATGAAACTTCATGGTAATGATGGCAGGTAAATACTTACATGTCATATGAGGAAAAACAACATTCCTTTTTTCATGGTAAAAAGGCTTGAAATATGGATTGTTCGAAAAGTGATAGGGAGAATCCATTATAAAAAGTGGTAAAAGAAACAAAAGGAAAAATTTTATTATAAATATTCAAGGATAATGGTACAATATTTTTGGATCCCTTTTTAGAAAACATGGTTTAAAAGGACATATATTTCTGACTGAAGATAGGTTAAAGTCGGGTTTTCTTAAAAAATATTTTTTATCTATCTTATAAAAAAGAATGGTATAAATGGAAAAATTTTATGAGTAAATCATTAATATTCATATGATAAAAAAATAATGAATTTTATTTAGATATGGTCCAAAATATTTCGTCAAAGTAATCATAAACATAAACAATCTCGAAAAGCAATGAGATTGTTTTAATAAAGTCGTATATCCTAGTAACATGGTATCATACAATATATGTAAGAAAAGGAAATTGGTTGATACTTGAAATATAATTAAATGGATAATATCAATGATATATCATTTAAAATTTAATTATTTACACCTCAAAAAGTAATTTAGGTGCATAACAAAATATGAGTCTCAGAGAAGGAAAATTGAGACAAAACTATTTTAACGATTTGGAAACATTTGAAACATATACCCCATGAAATAAATGTCATAAAATGGAGGTTAGAATACCCATGAAATTTATTATAATATAATTTTAATAAAAACATGTTCGGTACATACACCAGACAAAAGGATATAGTGGCCAGCATAGTATGTATCTCAATGAAATAATGAGAAAGATGAAATTTCCTTACCTTGTGTCTTGACTCTTGTCATAATCATTCAAAACACATGTATAATAAATATAAATTTAATATAAATATTTTAAAGAACCATATTATTATATATAATACAACATATTTTTTATTATTACCTTATATTACCCTCTTATTAACCATCCTATATTAAGGTTTCACTTCGGGTAATATTCTCTTTGTTTTTCATATGTGTCTTAGTTTGTAATATTGTTGGTCCTTATAATTATAACATGATTCTATAACATAAAACATGATATAAATATCATTTATATAAATTATATTAGTATTATAATAATCTATAGAATATATATGTCTGAAATGTAATACACCATTTATGGAGACGGTAAGTTGTACGTATGCTTGAATGCCATTTCATTGTAATTGTCATGTTGAGAAAAAGGAAGTAAAAGACATATATGTATATATATAACATTATTATATTATAATTAGTATATCATATTTATCATATGTATCCACTAAAAATATCCCTAATAGAATCCTTTTGGCGTATAAACAAATCATATTGCTTTGAGGGGGCGGTAGTCCACACTTCCTCAAGCGAAATTATCATATTTACATAAGATTGAAAGAATAATGTTATGTTACAAATAAAAACTAAAATATTATAAAGAAAAAATAAATTTAATATATATCATATATTAATATATTTTCCATCATTATTTCCACCATGATAGGTGTTAATGGTAAAATGAACAATCATCGTTTTGTGAGGCAGTAGTTTTTTGTACACAGAAATATTATATTTGTTTCCCATTAGATGGAGGTGTGTGTAAGTGTAATTAGAACCATTAACATAAACACATATTAGTATATTTTGGATAATACGTTTTTTATAAAATCACTTAAAAAATAATGTGTAGAGTGTGGAGAAAGTAAGTAAGATTAAGAAGCTTCGTAGAAGGAGTTACCTCTTAATCTAGTAAACCCTTTTGGTTTGTACCAAAAGGCTACCATGGATTTCCTTATTCCCAAAGTGGGAATCAATGATAAAGATAGGGATTTTTTAAATTTTAATTGTGCAGGGATTTTCTAAAAATAAAAGGTTTTAAATGTTTCAGTATGTGGGAGTTTTGGTGCCCTTTTATTGGGAAGTAAAAGGACTGACAAGGAATGTTTAGAAGAAAGTTATTTGTACACATGTTATTATCTAAATAAATCATACCAAACAATAAAAGTCAAATTTTTATGGATTATGGCCAAAATATGAACATTAAATTTGTTTTTTACAAGTGTATAGGTTATTTGGGACCTTAATCTTAAGGTTTACTCCCTAATTATGCTTAATTTGGTCTTAATCATTGTGATTAATTTTAATCACTTTTACTAATCATTTTGGGGAAAAAATAACTTCATCTTATTAGACTATAAATATTATAATAAATAATATTTTGTATGTTGGATTTTCTAAATTCATTTTATAGAAGTGTAAATAATAAGATTACTTCTAATCCCATAGATGGGAGAGATAACAGGTTTCTAAAGTAGAATGAAGTTCAAAAGTATAGTAAGTTTTAATGTTAAATTTTCAGATGAAATTTATTCAAAGAACCTAAATTTTATTAATAAATTTAATATTGATCTAATTTTACTTCAGAAAAAAATTATAATATCATTTAACATTAATAATTAATTAAACAAAAAGGCATCTTTTTAACTAAAAAACATTATTTTCCACTATTCATCAAAAATTGATGTTTCTCAGAAAAAAACCAAAAACTCAACCTAGGATAATTTTGATGTTATGAATTCTAAAATTAAGTTTATTTTAAAAAATTAGTTTTCTAAATGTGTCTAAAATTAATTTTATTGTTTTTCAAATAAGGACATTAAAAGCAGTTCATTTCAAAAAATATTATTTTTAAACATATGAGGACATTACTAAGAATTATATATTTAGTTACAAATATGTTATATTTATTTAAAACTATTATAATTTTTTTGGAAAATTTGATATTACAATTCATTTTACTATGTTTAAATTCAAGGTTGTAATTGTCTCTATTAAATAATAATAACAATAACATGATATTTCATGGAAACATCTCTGTGGCATGTAAAGTATGCCAAGTCGATGTTGCAGTACTGCAAGACAAGTATGTATTGTTTGTAGCAAAAGAAATGTTGGTAATGCATGTAGCACAAACCAAGATGGTGTTTTGTGAAAAGAATATTTTACTTAGTGTTTTAATATATATATATATATATATATATATGAATAATTGTTTATAGTGTCATGTGAAATGAAACGAAATCAAAAAGGTAAACTAATTCTAAAAAAATATTTCACAAAATATTGGGGTGTTAAAGTCCATCCAATGTCCTGAAGGCCTTCATTGTTTATTGATTTCTGATAATCCACCTTTCAAGGGATGAGGTAGAACCCTTACAAGGCCGGTAGGCGTAAGTATTACATGGCCTATAGGCCTTAGAAGAATTCATTTTCTGTAGGCTTCAAACGTTACATACCACCCAGACTAACTACTTGGAACTGCTCTTCCCCAGCATCTTCATCGTGAAATCATCTCTCCACCTTCGCATGGTTATTCAGCTAGGTATTCCTGTGCATGCAGAGGCTTGTCTTGACGGAAGGTGTCATACCCTCTCATCTTGTAATCTGTTTAGCTTCTGCTATGGTGAAATCTCCATTGCTTATCCTCCTTGTAGAGCTTGTTACTTGTAGGTTGTCTAGTTTGCATCTGCACTTAAGGTGGCCCGAAGTCCTTGAGGTGGCCCGAAGGCCTTACTGACCCGAAGGCCTGGGTGGCTAGAAGTCCTTAAAGGACTCGAGGACCAAATCAATGGCCCGAAGGCCCAAACAGGGTCATATTTCTTGCTTCTATAGTGCCAAATAGTACCTGCTATAGTTTCCACTACAGTACCTACTACAGTACTGCACAGTTCCCAATACATTATTATTACAGTAACACGGAAATTATGCCTTCACCTAGATTTGATCCTAGGTCGCTTGGAGGCACTTACGAAGTCCTTACCAACCGGGATAAGGCTCATGTTCCATAAGAGGGTTCAACTAGATGTTTCTTGGGAGTAGCTCAATAATGTTTTCAATATTTAGAGGTTTTTCGTTTTATGGGTTACTATTGAAGGTTCATCAGATACCTTTTCCTCTTGGAAGCATCACTCTAAGGCTTGACCAAGAAGGGTATAAGGTTGGTGTGGTCTGAATAATGTGTGAATTCTTTCTAGGATCCAAAAAATCATTTTACCTTTATACCAATTCTAATATTACCCATCCTAGTTAAGAAGTATACCCTATATTCTAATGCATACAGCATCATGTTTTGGGTAGTGTTGATGTAGGTAAAACAAGTTATGGTGTATGGATCATGAGTGTTGGGGTAAAATGAATGGAACTATCCTATACAAGAACTTGAATTAGCTTCAGTGTTTTATGAATTATATTATTAGCGAAATTAACTTATCAGTGAATTATTTACTATTTTACCAATCATAAGAGTCTCAAATTAATCTTTTCATAGATAAATTTTAATCTTCAGGTGTGGATATTTGTTAACTACATTAAGTCTTTTTATTTTGAACTATATTATATTTCAAGGAAGAGAAAAATTATTAGTTAGGTTTTAATTCATAAAATGATGACATATGTAGTTTAGTTTTCTAGTTCTGAGTCGAATATGATGTTCTTATTCAGTAAGATACGTAATAGTGTTCTAGAGGATCATGAGATTATGAAACTCATGACCTTGTCACTTTATCCCTCTGTTGTAAATTAGGTAAAGAGAAAAAAAATGATAATTCAAAATGTATGGCTTTCACTATTGGAAAAATATATTTCCATATCGATTTTTTTTACTTTCTAGCATCAGTTTTCAACCGATGTGTATGCAGTCAATGTAATAAATAATAGTTTCAACAATCGTTTTACTAAAACAAACCTTTAAATGTTAACTAAAAATTAAATCCAATGGGTCTTTCAATGTCAGTTTATAAAAACTAATTTTGAAAATACATTTCCACACTGATTTTACAGTAAAATTAGTATGGAAAGGATGACATGGAAAATATAATGTCATATTTGAGTAAAAATTAAATTTACATTCTTATTATTTACAAGAAAAAAACTCTAAAGACATTCAATTTTGTTTTTTATAGAAAACTGATGTATAAAGACCCTTTCAAAATAGGTTATTGAAAAATAAACTCTGAAAGTGAACCTCAAAAAATCACTTATAAATTTCAATGTTGGTTTGATGTAATAAATGTTGTTTAATGTGTTTTGAAAATCATTTTTATGTAAAAATTGACATTGAATGTCTTAACTGATTTCCTTCATCATCAGTTTTTCAAAAGGCAAAGTTAAAATTTTAATAAATATTATTCGACGTCGATTTATAAAAATCTCAATGTGTAAATATTAATTTTAAAAAATAAAATATATTACATTCCCCAAAATATAATAACCTGTAAAATTAAATAAAACAAATACAAAACATGTTGAGAAAACCTATTTTTATAATCCCAAATCATGTTTCTTTTATATGATAATCGTGTTTCATTAATATTCTTAGTTTCTATCAAGTAATAACTATATATTTTTTAAATCTCACTTCTCTCTCATTTAAATCATATAGTAAAAAATTTCTCTAAGTATAAGGTCACTGATAGAGGTCACCAATAGAGGTTACCAATAGAAGGTCAACGATAGAGGTTACTGATAGAGGTTACCTATATAAGGTTACCAATATAGGTCACCGATAGAGGTTACCACTGAGGAACCTCTTCGCTGAGTTATCAATGCAAGTTCATCGCTACGATTCTACCACTCAAAGGGCATTGCTGTAAAGGTGTCGCTAAAGATTACTGCTACCAAGCTACAGCTGAAGGCTATCGCTGAAGGCTACCGCTGAATGCTACCGATGGAGGCTACCATTGAGAAGGCTACCATTACTAGCCTACCTACACCCACTCTTCTACTTTATACATTTTCAATTTCTTAAGATTATTCTAATGGTCGTATTTGGTAAATTTAATGCTTATGACTTTAATTAATGTTGATTGTAGAATTTTCAAGAGACCTTATATGGAGACAGTACGTGGTACAAGGAAGACCGCATGTGGTTTTATTATTCCTATTGTCAGACCTCAAATATAAAATAGAAGACCAATGAAGCAAATAATGATTATTCTAGAGAGATTCATTACATGCATGACTTGAAGAACAAATTAATAACCCCATCAATCACACTATAAACCCAAGAGCATCACGAATATCATTTCAGAGAACAAGTTCAATACTATCTTTTGTGCTTCATCCAATCTTTTTCAAACCATGAAGTAGAACAGTTCAATACATGCAAGATATAACCTGAATTTTCAACACTCTATTTTTTCTAATGAAATACTCAAACTAAATTTTCTTGGCTCCAATGTGTCAAGAGATGAAATGAAAACACATAGAGCCTTCTAAACTAATTCATTATAACATTAACCCTATTGTGTTTATTATATTACATTTTTGATAAGTGTTTGTTTGTCTATTACGCACACTGTCTCATGTGCTTGAACTGGAGGATACTAAAAATCCTCACATGAAACTTTACTTACACTTTGTTTCCCATGTGTAATTGTGGAATAGGTAGTGTGTGGTCTGGAATGTTTGTTTTTCCCATGAAGAATTATGGTAGAGGGTGTGAGCCCTGGAAAGTTTTTGAAACCTATTGTAATACCTGATACTAGATTTGTATCAAGTTTATTGATAATATAAAATACTTGGTGGCAGGTGATCAGCTAGTGTAGAGGACTAAGTCTAGGATTGAGACTGAACCTCTTGGTTAATTATACTGTGTACAATATTTTTTAATACTCTATTTTTCTATATTTCACTGCTCATAATTTCAAAAACTGAAAACTGTTTTACATTAACTTTGATAGTAAGTTCTGGTTAGTGTGTGTATGTTTTTAATTCAGTAAAACTATTAAAAAATTTGAATATGTGCTTTACACTGATTCAACTGAGGACTAATCACCCTTTTATAATCTTGTTGACCAAATAAACATTTATTTCTCTACTACCTTAATTTACTAGGTTGTTTTCAAATTGGTGGATATTTATCATAATGTTTTTTTAATAAAATTTTAATTAAGAACTCAATTCACCCCCCTCTTGAGTTTCCACTCCGACCAACATTTGATATCTGATGAATTTCAATTGCTACCATCTGAACTGTTGTGAATGTTTTCAAATTATTTTTAATTGTAAATTAGTTGTATTTTAAAGATCATAAAATTTCTATCATATCTAAATTTTTAATTCTTTACATTATAATTATCTATGGATAACCTAGTTTAGGGTGGGGCTACCAACATTCCACCTTTCTTTAATGGTAATAACTATGCTTAATGTAAATTAAAAATGAAAATGTATCTAGAGAGAATTGGTCATAAAATTTTGGACACAATTGAAGAACTGCAAGCATTACATGCTACTGCTATGGAAACATGGAATTAGTTGACTAAAGATACATGTAACAATAACTGTAAAGAAATGAATTCATTGTACTGTTCTCTAGGTGATGAAGAATTTAGTATAATGTCTTCCTGTAAAACTGCATATGAAATTTGGAATACTTTGGTTGTTTCCCATGAGGGAACAACCAATGTTAATGAAATGATATTAAATACTAATACTATTAAATATGATAATTTTAAAATGAATCTTGGTGAACATATATCTAAAATGTATATCATGTTAAGTGAAATAGTAAATACTATGAGTCTTCTTAGGAAGCCAGTGGACAACGAGGATCAGATTATGAGGCTTCTTCAATGCCTACCTGACAGATGGAGAGGAACTTCTATTTCTATCCGAGAATCCTGTGACATAATAAAGATACAATTGAAGGAACTAATTGGAAAAATTATGATGTTCAAAGAAGAACTTAAGGAAAATCAAGAAGCAGATGTAGAATTGAAAAGAAAATTTTAGCATTCAGGATTGCTACCTCAAATATCAAAGATAAGGAAAAAGTTGATTTTCTTGTAGAGAGTTCCACCAGTGAATATTCAGATTCTAAAAGTGATGAGGAGATGGATCATCTTGAAAGGATATTAAAAAAGTTCTACCAAAACAATAATTTCTTTATAAATTCAAACTATAAAGGAAGGTATGATAGTAAAGGATAGTGGAAGAAGGACAGAAAATGGAATGACAATACAAATCAGATAGTCTACTATGAGTGTAAACGAAAAGGACATGTGAAGGCTCATTTCCCTAAGCTGAAATTTAAGAAGAAATATGTAGACAAGGGAAAGGGATTTAAAAAGGCTTTGAAAGCTACCTGAAGTGATTCAGAAGATAACTCCAATGGATCTGACACTTCTGATATTGAATAGAACAAACCAACAAACATGTGTTTCATGATAGAAACATCTAAGGTAATACCTAATTATCCTATACATAATTATTACTATTATAAGAATTAAATTGAATCAAATAATGAGGAAAATATGACTAAATATGAACTATTTAAATATTGGGGAATGCTAGAGGATACCTTTAATGAACTCAGGGATAAATATAAATTATTTAAAAGACAACATGCTTTAAATTCCAATTATAAGTCGGATTTGAATATTGAGAATGAAAAATTTGCTCAACTATTTAAATAAGATAATGAACATAAATTATCAAATGAGCAATTAAAAATAGATCTTGAGAAGTTTACTGCAGGTATAGATACCTTGACTCAGTTTCTAGGGAAACAAATTGCTCTAAAATACCCAGCTGGTCTAGGATATCAACCTGGTCAGAGAAGAATTATTAAGAACAAATTTGTTCCAAAATCTAGATAGTTAACTGCTAGTTCATGCTATGAACCATCTTTTAAAAAAATTATAAAAGACCTAACAAAGTGTTCATATCTCAAGAAATATCTTTTTATTATAGGAAACATATGAGACAAATATGGGTTCATAAAGTTTTACTTTCTAACCTCTCTGGACCCCAGAAAATCTGGGTACCAAAGTTACCCAATACATAATCAATTTTGTAGGAAAATTTTTTAAAGAGATCATGTAAGACCCTATGGTACTTGGACAGTGGATTTTCAAGACATATGATAGGAGAATATGCATGCTTAAAGAGCCTAATTATATTTTATGGTGGAACTGTTACATTTGGTAATAATTCAAGAAAGGAAGATTTTCATCTTGGGCCAAATTGGTAACCCTAATACTATATTAATTTCAAAAGTACTTTTTTATGGGTTAAAATACAATCTATTGAGTATCTCTCAGTTGTGTGATGATGGTTTCAATGTTAAGTTTGAAAATGATGCATGCAATGTTTTTAATTATAGAAATGATTTAATATTCACAGCTCTTAGAAACAAAAATGTATATGTTGTTGATTTAAGCTCTCCAGCTAAGAAAAAATGTTTCTTGTTTTAATGATTTTATTAAGGAATTCTAGTTATGACACAAAAGATTAGGACACTGCAATTTACACTCACATAGGAAATTGACTAGGAATGATTTGGTTACACTAACCTAAATTGGAATTCCCACTCAATAAAGTTTGTAATCCTTGTCAAAAGTGAAAACAACATAAAGTTTCTTTCAAACCAAAGATAGAAGTTTCAACTTCTTAACCACTTGAGTTTGTTCCCATGGATTTTTTTTGTACCATCAATAGTTTCATATTTAAATGGGAAGCATTATTTTTATGTTCTTGTAGAAGATTTTCCCAGATACACTTGGGTATAATTTCTAGCTCACAAAAGTGAATCATGTTCTTACTTCATTAAATATTCCAAGTCTATATAAAATATTAGTGGACTTAGAATTAGGACCTTGAGAAGTGATCATGGTCGTGACTTTGAAAATCAGGAGTTTGAATCTATTTTCCCACATAATGGCTATAATCAAAATTTCTCTGCTCCAATAATACCTCAACAAAATTGAGTTATAGAAAGAATAAATAGGAAAATTCAATATATTTCCTAGACTATGATAAACGAGTATAATTTGCCTATCTATTTTTGGGATGAAGCTGTTAATACAGCTTGTTACATAATAAATAGAGTCTTAATTAGACATGTTCTTAAGAAAACCCCTTATGAGCTATGGAATAATAGGAAGCCTAAGGTTAATTACATTAGAGTTTTAGGATGAAAACTCTTTATCCTTAACAATATGGATAATCTTGATAAATTTACTTCCAAGTGTGATGAAGGAATTTTCCTAGGTTACTAAATCTCGAGTAAAGATTATCGAGTATTCAATAAGAGAATCAAATCTGTGGAATAATCAGTTCATGTCAAATTTTATGAGACTGATCCACATGAACCCAAATCCTCTCTTGAACATCTTGAGGATGATATGTAAATTCTGGACCACAATGATAAAGATAGTGAACCCTTAGTAAAAATAACTACTTCTGGAAATTTTCTAGAATATGATCATGTTAAATACGAACTATAGACAACCATGAAGATTCTAGTACAAATCTTTCTAGAGGTGTTATAACTCTCAAGAATCATCCTTTTGATGTTTGAGTAGGTGATCTAAATAGGGCAAAACAAACTAGAGCTTCTTTGAGAAACCAGGTTGATTATCATGATTTTCTTTCACATCTTGAACCCAAAATATTAACGATGATATCAATGATGAATTCTGGGTGATAGTTATGCCAAAAGAATTAAATTATTTTTAATGAAAAAAATCATGGGAATTAGTATAAATACTAAAAGAAACTTTGAAAATAGACACTAAATTGGAGTTTATAAATAAAGTTAATGAATCTTGAAACATAGTTAGAAACAAGGCTAGACTAGTTGCACAAGGATATAGTCAAAAAGAAGAAATATACTACGAGGAAACCTTTTCACATGTAGCTAGACTAGAGTCTATTTGGATACTAATTTATTATAATGGTCATCTGAATTTCAAAATTTATCAAATGGATGTCAAAAGTGAATTTCTAAATGGGTACATAGTTGAGGATGTATTTGTTGAACAACCCCCTGGTTTTAAAAATCCCCATTTTTTCAAATCATGTATTTAATATTTTTAAAGATTTATATGGTCTAAAAAATCTCCAAGAGATTAGTATGATAGACTTAGTTCTTTTCTTATTTCAAAAGGATTTACTAAATGAATAACTGATCTTACTCTTTTTATTAAAAGGATTTCCAAATATGTTTTAATGGTAAAAATTTATGTAGATGAAATTATTTTTGGATCCTTACAAATTATTTATCTACTTATTTTTCAAAAATTATGCCAGTTGAATTTGAAATGATTTTAATGGGGGAACATAAATATTTCTTTAGATTTAAAATTTTTAAAAATAAAAATGATATTGTTTTAAATCAAAGTAAATATACTAAGGATATTTTGAAACATTTTGGTTTGGATGGTAAGAAAGGTAGTGATACACCTATGAGTACCACTTGTAAGTTGGATGCTGATGAAACTAGTAAACCAGTGGATCAAACCAAGCACAGAGGGATTATTAGGATTTTTCTCTACCTTATTGCTGGCTGACATGATATTATTTTAAGTGTATCCATGTGTTCTTTTTTTCAAGACAATCCAAAAGAATCTCATTTAACTACTATTAAAAGGATTTTTTAATATCTCCATTATACTACAAACATATGACTATTTTATCTCAGAGGAAAATCATTTGATTTAATAAGTTATTCAGATACTGAATTTACTAGCTGTAAGTTATATAGAAAAATCATTTCTACAATATGTTACAATTTGGGTAGGTCACTAGTATCATGGTGTAGTATGAAACAAAATTTTGTTTCATTATCCACTGTTGAATATGACTATATAGCTACTGGTAGTTGTTGGGCTCAAATTCTATAGATGAAACACACTTTTCTAGACTAAGGATATCAATTCAAACATGTCTCTAAAAAGTTTGATAATAAAAGGTCTATTTACATCTTTAAAAATCTAGTATCTCATGATATGACAGAGTATATTGATGTGAGACATCACTTCATGAGA
The DNA here is from genome assembly GCA_963277665.1 of Viscum album. Lineage (NCBI taxonomy): Eukaryota > Viridiplantae > Streptophyta > Magnoliopsida > Santalales > Viscaceae > Viscum > Viscum album. The sequence continues at coordinate 731,740,890 of OY728166.1, forward strand.
GATCATTAAAAAAATGTGACATTACTCTTGAATTAATTGGAATTAAACATCAATTGGATGATATATTCACAAAGTCTTTGAATTTAAATAGGATAAATTACATCAAACATGATGTAGGTATGATAAATTTTTAAGATTAGACCTCACTGTTAGACCTCATCGATAAGACCTCACCGTTAAACCTCACTGATTAGACCTCACTGTTAGACCTCACTAAAAAGACTTCATTGTTAGAAATCACTGATAAGACCTCAACCTTATACCTGACCAATTAGACATCACCATTAGGAACTCACTATTGGCACCTTACTGATAGTTGACCTTACGTAGGTCCGGGACTTTGTTTTTTTCGTCTGGAATCTGAAACGTTTTTTTCTTCTTTTTTACAAATTTTTTTTCTTTGATCCCTAAATGATAAAAATAAAGTAAAAATCACATTTAGATTCACATAAATCTCCTTCTGAACCTCTTGATCCCTAATATTGGAACCAAACCTTCTACTGAAACCCTTGAACTGCTCAAGATTGCAATGTAAATACTGAAGAGGCTGATGGTTGGTGATAAAGGAGATTCGCTGCACCCTATAAGACCTCATGATGGGTATAATAGTGAAATAATATCTGTTTTGAAGCTGAAAAATCCTAACTTTTCAAAGAGTTAAATCATGGTAGGAAAGAAATTAAATTCGGAATGCATGTTCTTGATGTTGAAGGCACTCGAAGCTGAGGATTGGGTAAAATGTTTTTACAAATAATAATGGACAATAATTACCTAAGCTAGTGAAGGAATTTTATGAGTCTCTGAAGTTTGATAAGTATAAGGATGATAACCAAATGTCTTCAAAGTTAAATGGAGAAAGTGTGAGATTCTCCTCAATTGAATGGGTTGAATTCTTAAGAGTCCCATATGAAGGCATTTTTTATTACTACTCCGGAGTGGCTCCCCCCACCAATGGTTATTTCTCCTATGAGGAGGCTTTGGATGAGCTAACATGGAATGGAATCCCAAGAAAGGTGATTGCTGCTAAAATGTAAGGGGAAAACATGTTGCTTTTTAAATTTTTTCAACATTATTTGAGTCCCAGAAGCAGGGACTTTGCCACATTGAGGTATCAAGACATATTTCTATTGTATCTGTTGAAGCATGGACAGAATATATATATTTATAGGTAACTAATGATTTAGTTAGAAGATATGACTAGGTGAAGTTCAAAATCAAATGCATTGTTTCATTACAATTTGATATCCTTAATGTTTAGAGTGAAAGGTGTTTCTGGAAATAAAGAGGAAATAGTAGTTGTAAGGGAAAACTTCTGCATTACCAAATTTATTTTCAAGTTTATTAAGATAAGTTGGAACCCATAGAAAAGAAAATGGGTGAATAATTAGGATTAGATGTATGAGTAATTAAATCATTTTACCAATCCTACTAGGCCATAGAATAAGAAAGATCTAGGTTTAAAGCTTGATTAAGTGGAGTGAGTATACTCAGAAGAAGACAAGGACGCTACTATTATTCAAGTAAGAGAGGATTTTCCTATAGATTATAGGAGGTATCGTGACCTTCCCTCAAGTACTCATGAAGATTATGTATCATGTGGTGAGCCTAGAACACCAAAGAGATTTCCCAAAAGAGTGTATTTCTTAAGGGACAGTGATGATGAGGAAACTAGTGAAGAAGAAGAAGAAAAAAATGTATTAAAAGACATTACTGTTGGAGAGACCACGGAGTAGGAGGCTAAAGCTAACAACGATCTTGAGTAATTTGAGATCGATGTTGATGAAAGTGAAGAGGAATTCTTACATCTCAGACTTATGATTGGATATATAGAAGTGTTAGATAGCGAAGAGGAAGAGAATGTTAAATCTGTTAGAGGTGAAATTACTATGGATGTGGATGAAGATTTTGTAGAGGAAGTAGTCATGGACTCTCCTATTGCTATAGTTGATCAAGGAGGAATGGAAGAGGTAAATATAATTGACTAGAAGAATTATTGATGTGAGGGGGAGGAACCTTTGGCCACATGTTCAGTTTTTATTTCTCATGGAATAGAGGATTGGTTAGAAGATCCTATATTCGTGGTATTGGGAATAGACTATAGAGACTCTGAATATGAAAATCCTAACATAATCCCTCCAATTCATTCAATCTCAGAGACCACTATTGTTCAGTAAGTATTTCTTCTCCCTCGATAATATGTGAAGAAGGATGATTTAGAATCATTAAAATCATATTTTAAGAGACACTTATAAAGAGAACAGTGTCTATCAATCAAGAATTTGTGAAATCTACCTTAGAAAGAGTAATCTCAACTTTTCACTCAAATTTTCTTCATGAAGTGAAGGAATGTTAGAATTAAGTCAAAACCTTGTCAAAATCTATGGAATCTGTGAAACAATCGATTCAGAGTTTAGAATCATATATAGCCTCAAGATCTTAAGTGGAAACTGACCTTAAGTTTGTTAAGATTTTTTTTCAATCAATGGTCACTGTGTTTGAGGACTTTAAGAAATCTATGGAGACACGTGTGAGTGGTCAGGGTGATGATGTGAAGAGGTTGACTAGTGGATTGACCAAGTATTTTAAGGAGATAATAGATTTTTCAATGAAAATCTTTGTGCATCTACATCATCTTTAGCCTCTCCTCCTATTGATCTAGAAGCTTTTAAGTCAGTTTTTTGAGAATAAGTGGATACGTTCTCTGGTGAAAGAACCTCAGACCCTAATTCCATGAATCAGGTCATTTCAACTACAAGATACATTGTTAAGCTTGTGGGGGATTACTTAATGGAGGATGACCAAGATTAGAAGGTCATAAAAGTGAAATTGGATTTCTATTATAAAATGTTGTACACTTGCATTAAATGGATGGTCACTTCAAGATGTTATTGGAAAACTTGAGGATCCTACCTGTCACTGAGGTTTTTGGGGATCAAGTTAGCAGGAATAGAGAATTTGCTCCTTCCTTAGATAAATTCCTGGAGAATAAGGATACTTTTATCTTATCTATGGAATTAGGACAAAGAATAATTATGGATTTCAGGAATCTAATTTTATCCTTCCTCCATATGGACTGCACTTCCATTATTGTTCCTCCAGCATTACCTTCTTCCTCAGCTGCCTCAGGCTCTCCCAATGCTACCCCTTTGATGACTCCTGCATAGTACATCATAAGCTTCACTCCTATGATTCCTCAGAGATCTACTCTTTATCGGTCTAGTAATTCCTCAATAGCATCTCCTCCTACCTTTCTCACTGCCATCCCTAGGGCTGTAACTCCATCTTCTGAACCTGCCTCCTCAGCTTCCAAATACAAAGCTCCATTGGACATTTCTGATGTGGATTGGATGTTTGATGTCTTTGTTTATAGGAGTCTTTGTAATATTTTGGTATATTGTATTCTTGCTTATTTAAAACAAAAATCATTGTTTCTCTCATTATTGGCATTTATTATTTTTTCTAATCACAAAGGGGGATATGATTAAGAATATATTATCTGATATATAATTTCTGCAATAAACATGGTTCAATTTTATGCTATTTCAATTCATAATGCAGAATATATGTATAATCACACCTCATAAAAAATTAGAAAATGAGGTTAACCTTGTTTCAATAATACTACAGTCTAAAAGTTCATTTACATAATTTATGATTATCAATAAGCGGGAGATTGTTAGACTCGCCTGTTTTGATAATCCCAATTCATGTTTATTTTATATGATAATCATGTTTCATTATTATTCTTAGTTTCTATTAAGTAATAACTATGTATTTTTTAATCTCACTTCTCTCTTGTTTGAAGATTACAGTTTAAAATTTCTCTAAGTATAATTCCACTGATATAGGTCACCGATAGAGGTTACCGATAGAAGGTCACCGATAGAGGTTACTGATATAGGTTACTTATAGAAGGCTACCGATATAGGTCACTAATAGAGGATACCGATAGAAGGTTACCGATAGAGGTCACCATTAAGGAACCTCGCCGATGATTTCTCAATGCAAGGTCATCGTTATGAGTCTACCACTCAAAGGCTATTGTTGTAAAGGTACCGCTAAATGTTACTGCTACAAGGCTATCGATGAAGGCTACTGCTGAAGGCTACTGTTGAAGGGTATCACTCAAGGCTACAACTAAAGGCTACCGCTGAAGGCTACCAATGGAGGATACCATTGAAAAGGCTACCATTACCAGCCTCACGATACCCACTATTCTACTACATAATTTTTCAATTTATTAAGATTATTCTAATAGACATATTTGGTAAATTTAATGCTTTTGACATTAGTTAATGCTGATTGTAGACATATCAAGAGAACGTATATGGAAATAGTATTAGGTTAGAGGAAGACCACACATGGTTTTATTATTACTATTTTCATACAAAAAATATAAAATAGAAGTCCAAGTAAGCGAATAAAGAGGATTCTAGAGAGAGAGTCATTACATGCTAGATCTGAAGAACAAATGAATAACATCAGCACTCACACTGTGAACCCAAGAGCATCACGAAGATCATTTAGGAGAACAAGTTGAAGAATGTCTTCTATGATTTATCCAATATTTTTCAGACCACAAAGCAGAATACCACAGTACCTGGAAGTTAGAACTTGGAGTTGTGACACTCTATTTTGGAGACAACTTCTAGAGAAATAATCAAACTGCAATTTCTTCACTCCAAGGATTCAATAGATGAACTCAGAACACATAGAGCCTTATAAAATCTATCATTACAACATTAGATCAATAGTTTTTATTATATTACATTTCTGAGAAGTGTTTGTTTTCTATTACACACACTTTCTTCTATGCTTGAATTGGATGATATTGAAAATCCTCACATCAAACATTACATACACATAGTTTCCCACATGTAACAGTAGAAGAGGATGTCTGTGGTCTGGATTGTTTTTTTCACAAAGAATTGTGGTAGAGGGTGTGAGCCATGGAATTTTTGTAAAAATTGTTGTAAATCCTGATAAAGGGTGTACCAAGTTTATTGTTAATATAAACTACTTAGTGGAAAGTGATCACCAAGTGGAGAGGACTAAGTCTCTTCTTGAGACTAAACCTCTCGGTTAATTATTCTGTTTGCTATGTTTTTTAATACACTTTTTTTCCTATTTTCCACTGCTCATAATTTCAAAAGGATAAAACTATTTTTCATTAACACTGATAGTTGGTTCTAGTTAGTGTGTGTATGTGTTTCATTTAGTAAAACTATTTCAAAAATTCAATAAGATTTTCACATGGATTTAAATGAGGACTAATCACCCTTTGAGAAACTTTTTGACCAACTAAACATTTATATCTCTACCGTGTCAATTAATTGGTTTGTTTCTAAGTTGGGGGATATTTAACATAATGATTTTTTATAGAAATTTTAAGTGGGAACTCAATTCACCCCCTATTGAGCTTCCACTCGACCAACACAACATATAAAAATGAAGATATTATTATTCTAATACTATGAATTTTTTACAACCTGAGATATTTGAACTTGAAAATTGATAAATAAGAAAAATTATCCATAAATAAACTTTTATGATGACATAACGACACAATGTTCCACAACATGTATCAAAAAATTAGATATTACATGTATTCCTGATAGTACATGGTTCATTAAAGGCTGAAAATGCGATAATTAGCTATAATAGACATATGAGTAGAAGTAGGTCTGGATAACATAACATAACAAAGTAAATTTTGAATATATTTCTAAGTAAACTATTATCTTAAAATTAAATTTTATACATGCATACTTGATTCATTAGATGAAGTAAAATTTCCATTAACATTTTCATTAAAATTATTTCAACTAGTAGAGAAATGGATAAGGAATATTATTCATCAAATGAAAATCATCAACATTTACTATTGTTATGAAATATAATAAATTTAAATAATTATTAATTCCTTCAAATTGATAAACCAATTTTCATACTATCATTGGGAGGTTTTGATCCATGAACAATATCCATAGAATTCCTTGAACCTAGAATGATTGAGAAGATAACATTAAGTGAGTTCATACATGTAAGTCTAAACAAATATATGAATTTATAAAAAAAATATTTATCATTATATGATATAAAGGTCCTTTAGCTGTAACATCAAGATAACCCAATCATTACGTCAAGGTAAACTTGATAAATACCCACCATGTAAGGGTCAAGGGACCTATATGTAAGGTTCAATCCTTCAACAAACAGGCTATGTAAAGTGTTAAATATGAACTAAAATAATTAAATTGAATATTTAATTTAGGTCCCTTTTTCATCCATTAGGTTTCATTAATAATAATCCATTATGAATAGATTTAATGAATTTAACATTCATTAAATATGATTAAATGAATTAATGACAATGGAAATAAGTTTCTGTGGATACATAAATATAGCTGACATGTTTCATTTAATGTAATGTGTCATGGATAGTTATACAATGTGATGTGATCCCTCATATTGAATGCAATGAATTTTCTATAAGCCTCTCATTTATATCTTTCTCTCATGATATTTTTCATCATCTGAGAAAAAGGTGCTAGCAACCCTTCAGCATTTAGCTATATTCGTGATACGATCCTGGACCTATTGGTCTATGTCCCCCCCCCCTCAAAGGTAGGGTTCTTTTTTCACTACATAATGATCTTTATCAAGATTTTTAATCTGATAAGGAATAATTCGATTGTAGCTATTGCCATTTTATGAGTACTTTGGTTTTCCAATTTTATTTATGAGTTGATTTTGGAAGATATATATAATTGTGTATGGGTTGTATTCCACTTCATACGGTCATATAATGACCTTATAAAACACATCAGTGGTATCAGAGTGAAGGATTCCTTGATAAATCAACCTGTTTATTATTTTATGAAAAACATGTGTGGATTGTTAAATGATATTTATCAAGCCTATAAATAAATAATATATTTATTACTCTTTTTTATGAAATTAAATATTTTTTCAAAAATAAAAGAATTAAAAGATGAATCTATTTATTTATAAATTCACTATAAATAATGAAATAGATATTTTAAAATATTTTTATAAATTTATATAAGTGTTTTATAAATTAATTAACTATAAAATATTTATGGCCAATTGATGAATATTTTTTAAAAAATACCTTTTGAAAAATTTAATGGAATGATTTATGCTACAGAAATTAAATTGTTTTTAGAAATTGTAAAAGGTTATATATAAAGTGTTTATAAATTAATGAATATAGTTTATTTACATTATATTGAAGTGTTTATATAATAGATATTGACTTATAAAATGTTTATAATTCATGAAATATCATATATAATTAATATAATGTAAAATATGAAAAGGTTAATATAGAAATGAATATAAAATATTTATATTATTGTTATTTTATATATTTGTTATAATAATCATTTACTTATTAATAGTTCATAAATGTCTCATAATTTTGAAAATAAATAGTTTTTTTATTTATTAAATTTTCTTGAAATTCATGTTTAGTTCATAAATAATTTATTTTAAATTTTTAATATTAATGGAGATTTATTTTTCAATTATTTAATCCACATAAAAAGGGGTTTTGATGATTGATTTGATCAAGATTTAAATAATAATTAAATATATAATATTTTTATTATGTAAAAGGTTTACATAATATAAATTTAATTACAAATAGTTTATAATTCATATAATAATATATATTTAAAAAATAAATTCCATATTATTATAAATTTTAAATGATTCCAATTGGAAAAAGTATAAAGGGTTTATATTAAAAATTATATAAAGTCTATGATGTTAATTCTGAAATTATAAAAGGTTTTATATTTTGATTTTACTTTAATGAAATTGTTTATAAATATTTATCTCATGTTTAAATATTTGAATTTTTCATTTATTTAGGGTTTGTTAAATATTTTATTCATAGTTAAAAATATTTTATATTATGAATGAATGTCTGAAAAAGTTTATATAATTAATTGATTATGGGATAAAACCTTTCATATTATGCTCAGATTGATATATAAAAATTTTAGTTGTCATATACCATAACCAAGGTCTGAAAATGAAGTTATGAACTTAAGTTAAGTAGTTGAATATATTTTTTGAATATTAGGTGTTTTAGTTATCATAAATTAAATTATCCCTTGACTAAAATATGCCTAGGTAGATATACTTGTGTCAAGACACCAAATTTATTAGAGGCTTTCCTTGGCAAGGAAATTGAATGGTTTTGGATATCAATCTCTTTAGTCTTACTCATGTTGATTTTTTCAATCTCATATAACTCTCTGCTTTTACATGAACAATTCAAGTACCTCTTTCATATGATGCATTTGGATATGTGTGAATATGTTTGACTTCTATTTTAGGGTAAGTAACACAAACATAGTGGTTGTATACAGAGTTAAACGTTAATATGGTTTGAAAATATTGATTTAGTGAATGGAATTAGATTCCAATCTAAATCACTAGAAGAATACATAAAAAAAGAGAAAAATAGGATATAATATGGGGTGATTAAAACTCCATCAAATACTAAGTGTGAGATTTATTCTATAGAAACACTTTTCAAGACTTCAATCGTTCAACATGTTATTCAAGATCTCATCATGAGTTCTCCAATATTATCTTTTGTATGACATGAAATATTTGTAACTTATGATTTTCATGTTGGTTATTGTCAAGATCATCATGATCTTAAATTTATTTTCCATAGTTGGATTATTATTTATGATTTATTGGGTTAAAATAGATGGGAATCCCTAGTGGTTGGGATACCAACAGAATAATGTTCAGGGATTCTATATAATGGATTTTGATAAAGGGTTATTCACTAAACTATCCAAGAGTCATGATATTTATGATTGGGATGATTATTAACCAAAATAATCATGGATTTATTATATGATAATGATTTATGTTATGATGAAATATGGATCTCAGTCCACTAAATGGATATGATGTATGGGGATACCTTTTTAGTGGTAAAACTGGCATTAAAATGCCTTAATTAAAAGTTAGAAGGCATGATATTCATCTGATAAAAGGTTATGTTATAGATAAATGAAACATCATCATTCAAAATAAAAATTATATTAATCGTTGAAATGAGAGATTAAATTGAGAAACATCTAAGACTGGTCTTATAAGAGAAGTTATTAATAATTAAAAATATTCTATTTGTTAGAGTAGTTCCTTCCTGATTAACAAGATATGAATGGGTCCGTCAAATGAATCAAGATTCTTATAGAAGTATGGAATGATTCTATTAATATTTCAAAATAAATGGATACTAAATAACCAAAGAAATATTAATTTTCTCAGTATGATTGGGTATGTCAAATAATATTCAATATGATTTAATATATTAATCACATGGAGAGAATAAAATTATCCATAATCTATTATTGGTTATAGAAATCAATTATATTGTTCTGAAATATATATGATATCAGTTGTATGTTTTAAAAAGTGTTCTAAATTTATATAACGTCAAAATCTGAGAAATAATTAAATCTCGAAGTTTTATTTCATGTAATAGAGAAAACAAGTTTCTACATTGATAACTAGGATGCTTAAAGCTTGGAGAAACACATTATAAGATGTGTCTTTAATCTCATTTATCTCTTGAGAAGAGATTTTAAACAGTGGTATTTTAAATTAAATGATACAGGAGCTTTTAAAAATGGTTTATGATTAGTTTAATTTTATAAAAAGATTTAATTGGGATACTAAGATGGATTTTTGTGGTTATGGAATTTATCCAATTTTAATTTATGGAAATGTTCCGAAAATATGATTAAATTCAACGAAAATTTTATCCATTATTCTAAAAGTGTTTAGAATGGACGAACTAGGAATATTATGTATTGATTCTTGTATTGTATGGATAGTACAAGTGGGTAAAATCTCAAATTAGAATAATAAAAGTTAGTTGAAAATTTAAAAAATGATTCTTCAAGAAGCAAATCAAATTAATTGAAACATATGGTTGTTAGAAAAGTAATAGAAATAATTCAATATGATTGTATTATCAAAGCAATATTCTATGGAGTTTGTGATACTCCATGGAATTTCCATGTCATGTAATGATGTTTTACAATTTAATTCTTCATTTTTTGAAGGGTATGTGATAACAAATGAATATTTTACAAATTTTATCGAATATAAATGAGTTAATAATAAAAGTAAGAATTGATCAATCTTGTATCATAAATTCATGATATGAAGTAAATACTTACTAAATCTAAAATTTGAATATAAAGTATTTTATCATGTTCTAATGAATCTAATTAAAGTAAGTGTATATTCATCTCACTTTTCATATATGTTAAGAGGTGTTAACTAATATTTTTTATATAAAAGTTGAGATAATTAATTTCATACTCATGTTTTGTGATTAATTTGACTCTATAATGAGCTCTAAGGGGAAGATTTGGATAAATTGTTTATCTAGGATAAAATTGATTATTTAAATTTTTGTTAAATATATGGGAAGGTGTTCCTACCACCCATTGGTATTATATTCTAATAAATTCTATTTTCCAAGTAAGAATGTTCCAAACACATAGAATACAATACGTGATATGGTAATACTAGTTTATTTGTTTAATTTTCCAAATAAAAAAAAATAAATTCTCTTTATTAAAACAAAATGTAGTTTTCTATTGAATCTTAGAAAGATATATCGAAGGTTATATGATGTCTAATAGGATTATGGGAGAATTTATGTTCATATAGATGTTTAATGTTAACAAATAAATGATTGTATTAATCTAATTTTGGGTGATTTCTCTACTAATATGAAATAGATTAAGTGTATGTGATAGTAAAGAAAATGTAAATAGTTACACTTAGTTATTATCCAAAATTGAATATTACAATTAACGAAATAATTATACCTTTCTAAGATAATAGTGATTCTTTACTGCATGACCTAAAATTTTCAAGAGATATGATGATAAATACAAAAAGAGTTATATTAAATTATCCTATGAAATTTAATTACACATTATATCCTAAAGGAAATTTTTAGATATAATAGTTATAAAAAATGTAAATAATAACATTAGTTACTGTGAGAAATTCACTTGTTATCCCAAAAGAGTTTTGGATATAATGGGAAAGAAAAATGAAAATAGTTGTGTTTAGTTACCATAACAAGTGAACATCACCATTCTATAAAGGATTATACCTGTTAATACTAAAAGTATTATAATTAATATACTAAAATAGTTTATGGTATATTGGTAATGATAAATGTGAAGAGTTACACTAGTAATATTAAAAGAGTTTTATCACTTTATCATTAGGGGTTTAGGATATGACACAATAAAGAAAAATATAAATATTTAAATCTAGGTAATATAATAATGTTACAATCATTTTTGTGACAGCTTAGTTACAAAGAGAAGTTCAGTCGATTTCCTAACAAGCTTAGGAAATAGTGGTAAAGAGAAATGCAATAGTTACATTAAGGAGCCATATTAAATTAATTGTCAATTTATCCTAAAAAAAAATTTTAATTTGTTTTGTTAAATTGTAATGTAATCAATTATATTAGTTATGTTACATCCAAAAATGAGAGCCACTAAAAATAGTTCCCCAAGCCGGTCGGCCACATGGCCTCAAGCGTGCCTCCCTATATACTAAAGGGTGTAAACTAGCAGCAGGGGTCTAAATAAAGTAGGATGGGGAGAGTATACCCTCTAGATCAGTAATGAATATTATGGAAGCATAAATAAATCAACTGAAATAGAATATAATAATTAACTGATAAATAATAATAATAAGTAACCAGTCCAACACCAAATGAATAACCATGCAAGCGCATTGCATGCCATAAATATAGGAATTCATTATATAGATGATAAATACAATAGGACTACACTAAAAATGAAGAAATAAGTAAAATCATCCAACCCTAAGAGGAATCCCTTGTACATGTTCATACACTACTCCCATGCTCCCATTTCCATCCATAACCATAGAAAACAAAAGATGAATAATCTAGGGTCCAAACCTTCAATCAAGAGGTCTGTTCAGTTACCAAATAGTGTCTTGAATAGTTTGTGAGATATACTCATTATTCAACCACCAACATAATTAAATGAAATATGGTCTGTGAATATTAAATAAATAAGTGTGAAGGTATATCAAAGATAAAGCATTGTGATAAATGATAAATGTGATCATGTCGGGAACAAGTTTCTCAATGGACACTTAACTGATTTATCCTAATCTATAGTGCTCTGAACCTATTCTATCATGTATATTTATCAATATACACTAACACTAATATCTTCATAGTTATGCATGCACCGGTGAGGACCCATGGCTTACTTCCTAGGTCTCTACATAACAATAATATAAAAAGTATCACACATTAAAAGGGGGATTTCATTCCTTAAAAGAAACCATTTGATAATGATAATGTTAAATAAGGACTCAAGTAATATCCATGTAATTATTGACCACATATGATTGAACCAACTCATAGTAGTAAATCATGTAGTTTAGATTTAGGGGTTTGAGTGAGATCCATAGGATAAATCCTTGTCATTCTAATATAAAATTTCTAACCAAGTCTGGGGATCATGTCCCTTGTAAAATGGGACAAACCTAATTCAGAGCCCCAGGAGATGATCCATGGTATAACGTGTAAATGTAAATCAAGATATATCCAAACATATAAACCCAATAATTATAATTTATGGAGTTATATATGTTAATCTTCATGAATACATCTACTAATTCATGTATAGATAAGAAATTTACCATTTCCTAGTGTGGTAACTCAATACGTGGTCAAAAAAATGAATCGAGGTGGTGTCTTATGAGTATTCAAGGAATTCCCTTAGGAATACAAGGTTGGCTCAAGTTTGACCACTCCTTGAACAATAAAAATAACCAAAATCATATGGAAGCATACATTTAATTAGTAATAATAGGCCATAAAAAAATTCAATTCCAAAAAACCATTTAATTTCAATAATTCCATTTAACTTATCATTTAATCCAAATTATGCTTCCAATAACTAGGAAAATAGTTATCTAAGAATTTATAAAATAAATCACATTAAATTATAAATAAAAAATATATCCTAGAAAATATACATTCCATTTTCCTATTCATTAATTTAATTAATCATTCCATGTGTAAGGGATACAACCAAGAAAAAATCAAAATTAAATGAGGTCCAAGAATCAAGGGATGCATCATATTTATCAAAAGTTCTTTTCATTATCTTTATGAACTCACTCACATGTGATGTGTGTCATGTGACTTGGCTTAGTAATTCAAATTTCATTTATAATTCTTAATGAAAATCCCAGCCCACTAAGAAGGAGTTTTGGTTGTAAAATCATTTAAAATTATGTTAAAGAATTTAAAGTAGACACCCAAGGGGTGGTTTAGTTATTTAGGTATTAAACCCTCATCAAAAGTATTTAATTGAACTTTACCAAATGGGTATCTAGGGTTGCGTTTAGCACCCTAAACCATGTATGGGGGTTAAAGAATATCATGGTTGGTCTAAGGATTTAGTTCAATTCATTTTACATTTTAGAGGAAATGCATGGTTATGTTCGACGTGTGAAAAAAAATCAATATTATATAAATGATTTCACTTTTATGGAAAGTCATATCAACAACATAACTCATTACTAGGATTCATCAATCTTCTAACAGAGATATTTTATTTGAGATGGAATGAGGGAAAATGAATTAATAGAGAAACTGCTTGAAAATTGGGTGAATTAGATCGCATGGAGATAGAATTGAAGATGGTGGGATAAGAAAGAAAAGAAGGAAGAAGAAATAAATAATAACTAAGGCCTAACCAACATAATAAATGGATGATGATTCCAAGTCTAGATGTAGGAGAACCATATAATTCTAGAAGAAGGTCAAATAGAGCTCTCATGTTACCATCTATTGTGTATTTTAGAGAGGAGAAGGAGGAGGTTTTTTAAGCAGTGAAAAACATTAATATTTTGGTCATTAAATATATACATGATTTGGATACAATGTTTGGAAAACCGTGCACCAACCATGTAGTACCACTCTCCAATGACACCCACTTCTCACATGACTAGTCCATGGTTTGACAAACTATGCACATCCCATGCAGTTCCCTTCTTAATTTTTGTACATACATCTCACATGGTTTTATTCCACACCATTCATGGTTTCTCAAACAATGATCCTTTAATTAGTGGCCACGTTCTTGATCCACACAATTACTACTAATTGTGTGCTAACTTGGTGCCTCATCCTTCTCAATCCATAAAGAGGATTTTCAATGTGTGATGTTGAGTCAAAATTTCTACTTTTGAATTTTTCATTCCTTTAGTTTTGGAAATCATAAAATATTTCTTAAATACTTAGTTACTAAATTTTTATACACAAAATGATTTATATTTTTTTTAAACATAATCGTTCACCAAACCTATAACAAGTTCTAATAAATTACAAAAATAAACATATATTTTTTCATTTATATTATCGTAATGAGTATAAATCCGATAAACATTGGATTCACCCATACCAGAATAGATGTAAGACTTTCTGTCTTTTATTTCATAAAAAAAAGTCTTAACAATTTGTCTCATACTAGTATCAATTAAAATCATACAAATACCCATAAATTTGATCGTAATTATAATTGTTAAGGTCATATCTTACACTCAATTAAGTTTATTATCATATTCAGAATAATTATTTATAATGTACGGAATAATTTTCACACTATAATGGTGTAAACCAAAGAAAAATTGTAAAATTAGTTATTCTTGGTCATTATGAGCTATCAAAGTGCTAGGTGACCAAGTCTTTATGAAACACTCAAGTAAAATATGACTTATGAATGATTAAGATGATTGTGGGAGGGTTTCCTATAAATACCGAGTCATTTGAAGAGTTTGGATTGGTTGATTAAATTTTCACTCTCAATTTTTTTAAATGTTTCATAGAGTAGACATCATGTTCCTAGTATTTTTTAGTTACTTATATAGATTCATTATATGGATAATTTTTAGGTTATCTACTTAAGAACATTTTTTAAATTGTAACATGTATATGATTGTTATGATTAAGATCAGGAGCTTCTGAGAAAAGGAATATGGAGAATCCAATCATTTGGATCAAGGGCCCATGCGGATTGTGAGATAGAGAATCTAATCCATCAAATCAAGGGTTGTTGTGGGTAGGAAGATAGAGAAATGTTGATATTCATATTGAGGGATTCCTTGCTAAGGAAAGATATAATTTCTTGTAATTAAAAAAAAGTGATACCATTAGATAAGGTTAAAACATAGATATATTAAATAATTTATTAAATTCATTGTTACGTATGTTTTCTATTGTATAAATATTTTCTTAAAAGTTTTATTATCTACTAAATATATTTTAATTGCTTTTTCATAACATATCTGTATATGATAAGAATAAATCTTTAAATCAGATCTAGTGTAAATCCGATCTATTTAATTAAATATTATTGAATCTTACATGTTTATGAATCTATAACTCTGATATATCAATATCAATCTTTTTTATGATTCTCTGATATAATCAGACTAAGTCCCAATTCTGAATTCAATAATTTTATTGAATATGTTTATGAATGTTTTTAGTTTAATTCATTTAAACTAATTTTTTTAAACTAAAATTCACCCCCCCCCCACTTGTAAAAGATCAATCAAGAACTTTTTTTTTGTCCTAATATCAATATAACTAATATTGATATATAACAATTGGTATCCGAGCAGTATTACACTACTAAAATACATTTTGGGTTTTTTCCGTCATTACTATTTCTGGTTTATCATCTTGTATTATAAATTTTTTTTCTATAAATCTTTACTACAATAATGTGTTTGTGGAAAACAAATTTTTTATATTAAGATGAAAGGATTTAATGTTATATCCATATATAATATCAATCTAAATAGACCTTTTATTTTTATGGAACTGACTATGAATATTGGAGCAACAAAATGAAGACCTTTATTTTGAAAACTAGGGTTGATAATTTCATCATCCTGACCAATGAAAACAAAATACATGATAATGATGTTATAGAATTCACTCTTTCAAAGAAATAAGAATGCAAACTGAAATAAAAATGTAGTAACACTTTTTTATTCTTAATGAAAAGGGGTGTCTATAGTCAAATATTATCTTATTAAGCTATAAATAGTATCTATAAAAAGGTATAGGTTATATATTTTGAAACTTCAAAGGTTGTAGAAACCATGAGAGCTATGTTAAGAGATGATTATCCAAATTTTTAGTTTTGACTTGAAGAATATATTATTGATATTCATCATAGGTATATGAATATTATAAATAGTTTAAAATATCTTGGAGAGAAAGTAATTGATGATGATATTCTTGTTGAGAAACTTACTAACCTCATGCCTGATGAATGGAAATAAGAGATGAATTTTTTTTATGATACAGGGAAAGAAACAAATATTACTCCTGATGATTTAATTAGAACCCATATAGATTACGAGACTAGATTCAAAAGTTATATTGAGAAGGAAAATAAAAAATAATAATGGAGTTTATTTTTCTAAAAAACTATACCTACTAAACCTCAAGCTCTAAATAAAGTTGTGAAATCCTAAAGGAAGAATAAATTAGTAGTTCAGTCTGACTCAAGTAATTCTAAGCACTCTAAAATTGAATTATAAAACATGTTAAAAAGGATGAACAAGATCACAGGAATGAATGATTTCGAATAATGGAATAAGAAGGTTAATAAGGGCAGAAATGATAAGAAATATGGAGTTACTTTTTATGAATGCAATAAAGATGGACACATTAGACTAGATTGTCCAAAGCTAAAGAGAAAAGATAAGAATGTTATAAATTTTGAAGGAAATAAAATTAAGTATTAATAATCCAAAAATAATAATGTTTTAAAATCATGAAACACTTGGAGTGTTAGTAGGGTTAAATATTTCGAAAATTCATCTGATCAAGAAAGTTCAAAACAATGTAATATAGGACATTTCTCTAAGTACCAATGGTTAATCAATGTCTCATGGATAAGGTACACACTAAAAAAATCCTAATAATATTTCATTTAATACCAATTATTCTGATGAGAATGGTTATGAATCCTATAATAAAGAATCATCCCCAGTAAAAGATAATACTCTTAATTCTTATGATGAAGTATCTATATTTGTTAAATTTTTAGAAAATGAAAATTTCATAATTAATAAAATAATATGGTAATTCTAATTCAAGGATAACTATTTTAAAAAATGAAGTATCAAATCTCTTTAAAGTTCGTGATAAGAATACTTTTTAGAAATAAACAATTTATACATATTTAGAAAAATTAATTTCTGAGAAAGATAATATTTATAAAGTTTTGAAAAATTAATTTCTAAGAAAATGTTTTAGAAACTAAAATTACTTTTGAAACTAATACTTGTGAGGATAATAATTTATTTTTCAAACTAAAATACAAAATAATTTTTTTTAAGAAACTCTTTTCAAGGTTTACTACTGGTAATAAAAATTATCATAATACATATAAACAAATTCTTCAGCATCATACTAGTTCTGGAATGGGTTTTAATTTTAAAAAACCTATTTTTAGTAACAATTTCGTTATTCATAAAAGTGGACCATTTTTTGAAAAGTGTCAAAATGGTGTACATTGGAAAAATAATTGTTCACATAATAAATTTCAGTCCTTAGTTTTCCATAAATCATAATTTTAAAAACAAATATGGATTCCTATGTTTTTTTCAAATATTAAATGTCCCAATAAGGTTTGTGTTCCCAAAATCTAATGATTTTGTTTTTAGGAAAAGAAAGATAATACCAACAGCAATAATGTGTAGTACATGTATAGTTAATGTTCCCGACATATGACAGGTAACAAAAAACTTCAAAAATACTATGAAGATGAAACTTGGAAGAGTTACTTTCAGATATAATTCTCAAGGAGAGATTATAATTATAGTTAACATAGTTCTTCTTGTTAAATTGATAATTTCAATTTTTTTGGTTGTTAAAGTCCATTAGAAAAAACTTATAATATTAATTAAATTAGGTGATGAAAGTTAACCTCTGGATTTTAGAAATGATAAATGTGTTTCACACAATTCCATGTATGAACATATTTTCTTTACCAATTAGCATGAGAATGTTAATATAATTAACTTATAAGACCTTAGGAACCATGATTTACCTTGACTTAGTGAAATATAAGATCATTATTATTTATAGAATAGAAGGTTAGGAAAATAAAACATAAGAAACTAATCTAAGTTGACTAAGAAAATACTTGTTAATGATCTACCAAAATATAGTTTTGGTTATTCAAAGGTTTATGACCATTATTAATATGTTAAGAAACACAAGTCGAGTTTTAAATCTTGTAGTGATGTTTCAAATTTTGATGATTAATATTTATTTCATATGGATTTATTCAGTACTACAAAAACTGGGAGTATTGGTTGAAAATACTATGTATATATCTCAGTTGATGATTACACTAGATATAAATTGGTCTATTTTCACACAAACAAATTATAATATTATTTCTAGATATTTTTGAGCTAAAGTTAAAAATGATTGAAAAATTAACTTAATAAATATTTATAGTGATTGTGGTGAAGAAGTTTTGAATTACAATTATGAAATATTTTTTAGTAATAATGGTATAGAAAAAATATTTCATCACCTAGAACCCCTTAGAAAAATGTTTTTATTGAAATGAGAAATATAATTTGACAAGAAATAACAAGAATCGTATCGATTGAATACTCAATTTCGAAACAAATTTGAGATGAAGTAGTTAGAACTGCCTATGATACTAAAAAACAAGTTTTAATAAGGCCTTTTCTTAATATAACACCTTATAAGTTATGGAAAAAAATATTTACATCAAAGTTTTTAGTTGAAAAGTATTCATCCTGAATATGAAAGATAACTTAAATATATTTACACTAAAATATGATGATGGAATATTTTTAGGTTATTTTACTAACTCTAAGTCATTTAGATTTTTTAATAAAAATTTATATACTATTGAGGAAAAAATTCTTGTTAAATTTGATGAAGCTAGACCTTTTAAACAACCCCCAAAAAACATCCTTGGATATGATTTCTAAAACCGGTTATCAACCTTGTTAAAAATTACTTCTCATAATGATATAAATCAAGAAAGTTTTCTGAATTTGTTCCTCAGAAATATTTATTCCCTTATGTTGAAGAATCGACTTTTAAAAATCCAATAAGTTAGTTATTTCTTAGTAATTATTCTTGTGATAGTTTCATTGTATATGTAGATAAACAAGTTAAGACTAAAAATTATTTAAGAAATGAAATTGAACATCTAAATTTCCTTTCCAAATTTAAACCTATGAATCCCAATGAGGCTTTTTTATGAGGATTTGATTAAGTTTATGAAATATGAGCTCAATGAGTTTGAAAGGTACAAATTCCGAACTCCATATGAAGGGAAAAAATAAATATTTATAATTGCAGTAAAATGGGTTTCTAGAAACAAATGTGCTCAAAATGGAATAAATTTAAAAATATATAAATAATTATTTCTAGTGGTTATAAAAAAATAAGATGGAATATACTATAAATAAACTTATGCACCAGTATCTAGGCAAGAATTTATTCATATTCTACTAGCATTTACAGAATTCAATAATTTCAATATTTTTAAAATTGATTTGAAGTGTTCTTTTCTTAATGGATAAGTTTTGGATGATGTTTTTGTTGAACACACCTTTGGTTTTGAAAATAAAAAAAAACATTAATACATTTATAAACTTACCAAAGAATTATATGGACTTAAACAAGACCCTATAGTGTTGTATGATAGGTTAATTAGATTTTCGTCACAAAACATATTTTTTAAAGGAGACGAGGATCTAACACTTTTTATAACAGAAGGTAAAATATATATATTATTTTTAAATACTATTTTTATGACATTATATTTCGATCAACTCAAAAATATTTAATATAATCCATTGTGGATATTACAAAATATGAATTTGAGATGAGAATTATGGTTGAGTTAATATATTTCATAGGTTTTTAAATCTCATGAAACCCAGAAGGAACTTTTATATTCTAATATAAGTATAAATAATATCTTCTTAAAATGTTTGGATACAAAAATACTAAAAGTATAAGTACTTTCATTAGTACATCAAACACCCTTGATCTGGATAAGGTCGGGTAACCAGTTGATCAAAAATCATTAAAAGGTATGATAAGAGTTTTACTTTACTTAACTACTAGTCATATTGAGTTATCTTTTAATGTATTATTGTGTGAAATATATTAAAAAAATACAAAAGTGTCTCTTTTAAAATCTATAAAATGAATTTTTCATTGTCTAAATAGAACTATGGATTTATGATTTTTTTCTTCTATAAATGTTTTAGAACTAAAATATTTTTAGGACACTACCTTTGGTGGTTTTATAATGGATTAAAAAAGATCCTATAGAACTTTTCATTTATTAAGTGATTACTTAGTTTCTTTTTTATATGAGAAACAACACTCGGTATCACTTTCCACTACTGAGGACAAATATGTGGCACCTGGAAGTTATTATGCTCAAGTTTTGTGGATGTAACAAACACTCACTACCTATGTCTTGAGATTTAAAAAAACTCAAATACTATGTGATAATTCTAGTGTCATTATCTTAATCATAAAACCCAGAACATTACTCATGTGAAAAAACACATAGATATAAGACATCATTTCCTTTGGTATCACACACTTAAAAGAAATATTTTTTTACAATTCATCATAATGAAAGAATAACTTTTTTTATTTTTACAAAACCCTTTCCTTTCAAAATATTTGAATACATTAAATAGAAACTATGAATTAACAATGTAAAGTATTAATTTTTATCTACTTCTTGTTTACCCATCTCTTTATATTATGTTAATCTCTTTAATCGGGGGATTATAAATGTCTGTTGTGTTTCAAAAACGTTTTTTTCTAAAAAATTATTTTTAAAAAAATCATATTCAATTTTTCAGTCTCATAATTCTTTGTAAAATTTTTTTATTAGGAATCCTATAAATAATTAACAGATTTATAAAATGTTATAAAAAAATTTCCAAAATCTTTTTTTATTTAAAAAATCATATTCAAAAAAAAATTCTTATGTTTGTACAACCTTTTTTATCATAACGACAATCCTTTTTAAATAATATTGTATTAAATAAAATATTTTAAGTTTTCTATTAAAATTTATCTATATATATGTGTATCATATTAAAACTATCATATTTATTCTTCTAAAATGATCACAATCTATTAGAATACAAAAATCAAGAAGAACAATATTATCATATTGATATACCATTCCATCTCTGAAATTTATTCTTCCATTATTTTAATTTTTTATACTATTTAATTAATATTTTTTATCCTTATTGTTGTTTTTATTCTTTTAGTTTTTATAAAAACTCTTTCTACTTTTTAATCATATTCATTCTTAATATGATAAAAATGATTTAAAATCTCGATATTTCAAAATTATTTATATCTTACTTCACATCAAGTTTCCACCATCGGATTGCAATGGGTTAGATATCAACCATCAGAATTGATGTGGAATATGAACTCTATTTTCTATTGTCTATATAAATTGGGGACCCCCATGTCCCACATGGTTTGTTTAAAAGATTATTTGATGGGTCCCTACTTCCTTTAACTCTCCTAGTCTGAAAACATTCCTTATGTATGAATCAAAAGTTTCATCTCCAAATATAATTGAATCTGCTAAATATTTCAAAAATGAATCATTTTCAGGTAAAGGTTAGTATGAATATATTTTTATGAAAATTCTGATATTACCCTAAAGAATATTATAAAATTACAAGTTTAGGAATCTTAGTTCATAGAAAACACTAATGAGGGTTTTGATTTGATTTATTGGGATGTTGTTCGAGATTTTTATACTTCATTTAACTTTCATTAGTATGATGGAAAATAAAATCTTGCTTTCATGATATATAAAAAAGTAACTAAGATATCACATAAGAAAGCTGAATGTTTTGTAGGAATTCCATCAGAAGGAGAGGCATGTTTCCATTCTCGTAAATTACCAGATGAGAATGGTTTATTTCATAGTAAGAAGGCAGATGATTCCTTATTTGATCATTATGAAAAGGTTTGGAATGTTTCACATTTTACTCTGGATACTCAGCTTGTTTCTCATTGTATAGAACGGTTTCTAATACCATGAAAAGTATATTGGGATACTTGTAAAGTCTTATACGTTTTCATATTGTGTTTTTAGTCAACTTGTAGAAAATTGATCTTATTGGAATCATTTTTCTTACTATTGACAATGTCAAGATTGGATCTATCCATTCAAGTATCATTATGTTTTTTGCTATAATAACTAATATAATTGTTTAATTCATTATGTTTTTCAAAATTTCAAACAAATAAAATACAAAAAAGATGAAATTCTATTCATGAGTGATGATATAATAAAGAGGATGAGGTTTAGTTTTGAAGTCGAAACAAAGAAATTTATTGAAAACGTTTCAGAAGAAGAACCTTCAAAGAAATATGATCAGGGTGATAAATAAAATAAAAAGAAAGCTGATAAGTATGATCATTAGATTAAAATAAAAAATGAGACATCAACACCAAAAACTCAAAAGAAATAAAAATAAAGCCTCCCATGAAATTCAGGATTAATAGATAAAGAATAAGGTGGAAAGTCATCCAAGAGATCTGATTATCAGACCTGACCCAGTCGAGGAAAAATCTTTAAGAATTCATTAATCATATTCTTTTTAGAATTTTTAAAATAAAATATTGAAAAGGAAGTGGTTTATAGGTGCTCAACTTTGTGAAAATATTTTTAAGGGTGTTGAAAATGCCATTGGTAATGTAGTTCAACCTTCTTCCCAAATCGATCTCGTGTATCTAGATACCAAATTAGTTTGGAATAAACTAAAGTGTTTAATGCTGAAGTTCCCTCAATAATAGACAAGGGAAAGGGAATAATAGTTGATGAAGAATTGGAACCACCAGTTGATTAGAAAAAAAATAGAAATTAGAACCACCTAGAAAAGTTGGTTTAGAACATTGAGACAACTAGAGGAGGAGTTTCTTAAATAAATAGATAGTGAGGTTTTAGGGGTTGATAATAAGGTATAGATAGATAATAAGAAGAAGAATGTAGTGAATTTGAAGGAAATTTGAGGAATAAAAAGAATTATATGAATAAGAGGAAGAGTACGGTGATGAATAGATTGAGAATAAAGAAAAAGCCAAAGATGAAAATAATCAATCTAATTTGTTTTCTTGGAAATAATCATAGGCATCTCATTGGATTTTCAATCCAAGATTGATCAAAAAGAAAAATATGGAAGTTCTGAGATGCATAATCATCATTAAAAAATAATCTCAATCGTTATTTAAGTAAGATTGGAAAGATCAGGATTTAAAGGTATAGGATGATTAAGATAACACAGATGACAGGGATATAATTGAATTATCCGATTAAAAGGAATTGATAGATAAATTTTATAAATATGTCTCAAAGAAAGGGAAAGTAAAGGAATCTGAATTTGGAACTAACTGTGTCAAACACCTTGAAATTGAGAAATAATAATCGGATTAATTCAATATAATAATTGTACAAGGATTTGATTACTTTATTCAAGCCTTGAAGAGACTCAAAGGAATAATTCCATATTTCCCAACACTTGAAGATAGAGGAAAAATGATTCATGAATTTCTTGATCATAAATCAAAATCATTGAAAATTTTAAGAGAAGAAGTCATTCAAACTGGGGTAGATTTAATGGTTTTTAAGAAAGTTCTCAAGAAAATAAGAAGGTATGAAATAAATTTATAAAGTGGTCTCATCAGATTGATTTATATGTCAAGATATATGATTAAAATTTTGAGGATGTAATGAATATCATGAATTAATTTGCAGATTCATTCATATAGTTATCTAGATATATGGAATAGTGGTCATGTTTGTGGAAGAATTCAAAGGAAATATAGATGATCAAACTCAGGAAGTGAAAGAGATAAAATAAAAAATTTGTTATACGTAGTTGGATATAACTAGAATAAAATCCTATTATGAAAATTATAATGCATTGAAAATTTAGAATTGGGAACTTTCTGAAAAATATGGACTCAAGAAGAAAGAATAGAAATTTTGGAGGACTATAAAGAGTTCAAGAAAGTAAAAACCATAGATAAGTCTTTAATAAAGAAAAAATTAAATTTTTCTTTTGAACTCTTATTGTACTTTTCATTTTTGAAAAATAATTTTAACATATAGTTATGAATTAATTTTTCTTTTCCTCCAAATACAATTTTTGTATGAATGTTTTCTAATTAGGATTTGTTATATTTTATTTCCTATTTCTTATGTATGATTACTTAGTTCCTCATATTATTTTTTATTTTGTTTCCATTAATATCATTTCAAGAAACTCATGAATTTTCTACATTATTTTTGAAAATCAAAAAGGGATAGAGATATTCTTTTGGGGGAGAAGAATTATTATTTTGGGGATAATTATTTTTATTTTAGGTAAATGTTTTTAAAAAAAGGGGGAGTTATCCCAAATATATTTTTCGTCAATAAAGGGGGAGAAAACTATTAGAAATAATTAGTTTTGATATATGGAGAGATATTTCATTAAGGGGGATAATATTATCTTTAAGGGGAATATATAATCCAAAGGGGGAGTTAATCTTATTCAATATCTCACTCCATCATATTCATATGACTTATAAAATAAAGGGGAGTTAAGTATTATTTTTTAATTATGAGTACAAAGTACCTAAAATAAATGGACTATAATTTTTTTAAAGTTATCTTCCATTTATGTCTTGGGGTCTATTCCTTCCAAAAAGGGGATATTTTTTAGTCAAAAGTTCTACTTATGAATTTTCCATTCCTTTAGTTTTTTAAATTAGAAACTCTTTCTTAAATACTTGATTTCAAACTTTTATGTCCTTAGTGTTTTGAAATATTATTTAGAAAACATACTCTTCTACCATACTTAGAATAAGTTCTAATGAATTACAAAAATAAACTTATATTTCTTCATTTATGATTATCATAATGAGTATGAATTTGATAAAAATCAGATTCACCCTTATCAGATCATATGTAATATAATCTATATTTTCTTTCATACTGAAAAAGTCTTAATAATAGGACCGATACTAGTACCGATGAAAATCATACTGAAACTCATAATGTTTATCGTAATGAAAATAGTAAAGGTAGTCCATCAGACTCACTTATGTTTATTATCGTATTCATAAGACTTGTTTCTAATGGTAAGAAATACTTTTTAAAATGTAATGGTCTAAATCAATACAATGTTAGGCAATTATTTATTCCAAATAATTATGAGCTTTCCAACTATTAGGTTTCCAATTCATTGCAAAAAACATGGAACAAGTATTACCATTGGGAGATCAAGAAGATTGTTGGAGGATTTCTTATAAAATACAGGTCATTTGAAGAGTTTGGAGCTGTTGATTACATTTTCAATCTCGATTTTTCAAAATATTTCATAGTGTGAATAGATAATTCTTAGTATTTTGTAATTATTTGAAGGGATTTATTCTGAGGAAACTTTTTCAGGTTGACTCCTTAAGAGAATTTTTCTAATTGTTGCATGTGTCTAATTTTTATGATTATGATTGAGGGAATAAAAGGATAGGAAGATGGATAATCTTACCATCTAGATTATTGGATCATGGGGATAGTGATTTAGAGAATCTAATACTTCGGATCGAGGGTTGTCAGGGATAGGCAGACAGAGTGAAGCAAATATTCATATTGAGTTATTTCCCTTTTGGGGAAAGAAAAAAAATTC
Organism: Viscum album; assembly: GCA_963277665.1. Classification (NCBI taxonomy): domain Eukaryota; kingdom Viridiplantae; phylum Streptophyta; class Magnoliopsida; order Santalales; family Viscaceae; genus Viscum; species Viscum album. The sequence continues at coordinate 731,766,786 of OY728166.1, forward strand.
TTATAAGAATAAAACAATGGATATCATTGGTAAAGGTTATTTACTACCATAATCTTAAGGTAAAAAAGATAGATCTATTCAATAGTTTTTTTCCATCATTCTTATTTTTGTTTTCTATTGAACAAATTTTTTCTTACAAGTTTAATTTTCCACCAAAATATATTATAATTATTTTTTCATAATGTATTAGAATATGATAAACATAAATAGGAAAATCAGATCTACTATGAATCTGATATTTTTACTTTAATATAATTGAATCCTATGTGATTATGATTCTATAACTCTGATATATCAAAATCAATCTTGATTATGATAATGTGATTTAATCATACTATGTTTCAAGTCTGAATATGATAATTTTACGAAAGATATTTGGGAAATTTTTTAGTTTATTTCATATAAACTAAATTTTTGTAAACTGCAATTCATCCATCCTCCCACACACACACATTATTACAAAGGAACAATCAAGAATATATTGTTTTGATCCTAATATCAATATAACTAATATTTATATACAACATCTGAGACTTCTGAAACCCATCATAACCCTTGATACACCTCTCGGGGCTTAAGCCCCATATTGAAACATCACATTTAAGTGATCTAATGCATGTATTCACATTCTGAGGCTCGAATAAAAATTCTTCCCTTCCACCAAATGAAAAGTTTTGATTCCTTTAGACTTTTCAGCCTACTTGGGGAATTAAAAATTCCCCACCTTGTCAATTATCAACCCTAATAAGTATTGGGGAGAAAATAAAACATCACCTGCCATACTTAGGTTGTGATCTTCTATTCATATGGTCGAATTGGGTTTCTAAATACCGAGCATGTATGTAAGATCCATTGTAAGAATACGATGCTCAAACACCCAAAACCCAATCCAATTCTTTTAACTATTATCACAACTTGAATATGGAGCCTACCCAATAATGTTTAAAAAGATAAATGATCTCATTTTCATATCTTATAGTAATTGTCCTATGGATCTCCCCACTATAGTTTTTAACATTAAATAGCCAATCCTGATTCATGATACTTCCACTATAGAAATTTCCTATAGAAACATTTCATTAGAATCCCAATGATACACCCTACACATTTTTCAACTTATTACACCACATCAAACACAATGGATCTACCCACAGTCGATGATTTTATAGAAATGGTCAAACTCCAATTGAACATGCTCTTACTGGTTGCACAAAATTTTCCTTGTAAAGGATCAACTGACCTTTAAACTGTACCCATTTAATCTTGTGGTGGGCTTGATATGGTTTATTACAGACCGCATTCAACTACTAGAGTAAAATAAATTCCACCCACTCACGTTAAACTATTTCAAAAATGATCAACCCATATGGACAATGCATCAGTACTAGATGCCACTGCCATTAATCTGAGGAACACTAAGATCATATAAAAATGCTCATCAAACATGGATAAAAGTCTTCGTAAATTCAAAATAATACCAATGGAGACTAAGGAGATCATCTAAGTCAATCCATAATTCATGGAATATAAGTTGGTCATTAGTACATATCTGGTACGTCCACATATCAAAACATTTACTTATCCTAACAGATATCTCACATGGTGTTCAACTCACAATAAGTTGCTTAGTAGATCTATGTATAGCCGAAACTCTTCCATTTTACCCAAGATAATGTCAAGATAGGGAGCATGATAACCTCTAAATAGGTGTACACAAAGATTCTATCGACAAGACTATGTTTCTCCTCCCAATTCATGATCAATCCAAATAGGTTGTATTTTCCTTCAACCAAATCCAGACACTAAGTCTCCCCACATTGTGTGTCCAAGCCAACTATATGTTAACAGTCTTCTGGTAACTATTTTGTTTCCAAGTTAGCCCTAGTCTCAAAGAACATCCTTTAATTTACCAAATGAATTGAGTTTTGATTATCACAATCATCATATTCTTGAAACTATTAGTCCTTATCCCTCACATGGATACTCACTGATTAATGATTTAAATGGAAACACATATAACTAAACATTACATTTATATCTTTCTCAAAATAGTGGGTGTACACTCTAGTGCTACCAAATTCATGTTCCTTGATTAATTTTTCAATAAGTTCATGTAGATCGTGCTACATGGAATATCAGTATTTAACACTCTAGGATTTCTATTCGAAATCATTTATAGAATCGGTCAACTCACCTCATCTATGATTTATCGAATGATAATCGGCTTCATGTATTTATTTCTAAAATTAGAACATCCACTGTGAAAACACTAGTCATTTGGGTCATGCACCTAAATATTCCTTCCTATAAAATCATATTTGGATAAAAAACCACTCGTGGTGATTTTAAAAAGGAAAAGGAATCAACATGAATATATTGTAGAACATTGGAAACTCACATGTATTTGTCTCAAAACACATATAAAACAAAGATCATGCTTCCTTTAAGTCATCCTTAAACCCAAGGCTAAACTTCCTCGCATGTTTCCCTTAACAATCGAATAATTGAGTCAAAGTGAGGGCATCTAGGTTTGTCGACCAAACCCTAACATCCTTAGAATGAGAACCACATCCCAATTATGGGCATTTTTTTCAAGGCATCTAATGTTATTGTAAACTCTCTCTAGTGAGGTAAAACTGAATCAAGAAAGAAGATCATCAACCTATAAGGGTCATGATGTCAACTGAAGATGATAAATAGTTGACACTCACTGGGTATCCATATAAGTTAATACCCCCTCTAGGTCCAACTTACCAAAATATCACTCATCTACATGGGGTATCATTCCATTTACTAAGAGTCATACCCTACCTAAATAACAAAATAACGGAACATAGTGTGCCTATAAACTTGACTCAAAATTCTACCGATTTCTAATATACAAGGGTTTACCACAAAGGATAACCCATCATTAACAAATAAGGTGTCATCTATTTAGCTAGAGTCATCTCTAAAATGACACTAGGATCTACCATCTAATCATTAGTTTCAAGAAACAATAGAATAAGTCAACAATACCTATGGAAAATGATCATGTTCCCATTTAAGGAATATCCTAAGGAAATACTAAAGTTAAAAATTTCATGAGGTTTCAGTCTATAAAATCTTATAAAGGTATCATTTTAAGGAATTTAAATGATACGTAATTATTACAACAACTTAATTAGACTAAAATAAGGGATAACACATACCAATTTTAAAGGAACACTATATGGATCATATTACCTATCTGATTCCATGAGGCATTATAGAAAAAATATCACATTATTTACTTTTAAACCGCATATTTAATTCAAGATTTTTACACTATTGGATTTGTTAAATAAATTTTTAATTCCAAAATATAGAGTAAAACACTCTTTAGGTTGTAATTGGAATTTTAATTAACTGAAGCAACATATCAATAAATCTTAATAGAAGATAAAAAGTCTTATATCATTATTGGAGTTGGATTAGTAAGATTCCACCATATGTTTATATGTAACACCATATAATCACCTGTAGATAATTTAAATAAACAACCCATTAACATAAACATACCCCATGGGGTTAATTAACAAGGCATAAAAAGGTAACGGTGACCTATCAGGGTCCCATTAGGTCCACCTGGGTCCATTTTTTATAAGGTTGGGGTCGAAGACTCATTAATTATTAAAGAAAAGAAAATACCTCTTTAACTGGGTAGAGGGAGACCCATTATATAGCCCAAAGGCCTAGTGGGCATTTAGCCCATTACATGTCCTGTAGGTCCCTTTTTTTTGCCAAAGGCCCATTCTGTGAATCGTACTGCTATATTACCCGCGATGCTATAGTACAACACAGTACCCACAACTGCTACAGTACCCTACAACATGTACAGTGTCCTACTGCCACTACAGTGCTCACCGCTACTATAGTGCGCTACAGTGCCACCACTGGTACAATACACTCCAATCAATTTATGTAAAACCCATTAGAGTTAAATCACCATGTTTTCAAAACACCCTTAGTAGGTTAATATCATATGAAACATTTCCCAACTAACCTAATTGGGTCTAGCTATCCATCTAGGTATTTAGTCATATAGGTCATCATGCCCAAATTTATATAGGTACTAGCCTTTGTATATATATATATAGACATTTACCATGGTTTGTTGGAATCATCATCATTCCCAAATTATAAAATTACATTCCTTTATAAGTTATAGCAGGTATTCACATAACTATAAATAGGTTTTTACTTTTTATTTCAAAATATACAAGTCCATAGGTGATGGTTTGATTATATGGGTCACCCTTTCCAATTTATGAATTATTTTACTATTTATAAATGATATTTGGAACCCATTTAATTAGAACCATTAATGTTTCATCCCTTGAACCAATGTCCATTGGCCCAAACATTTCCTAATTGGTTAGACATATAAGTTCTAACCATCAAGCTATGTGGGAGGCCAGAAGTGGGAAGTAGGCACACCACCTTTTAGATTCATCACCCCCATTCATCCCTCCCTCCTTCTTCATCCCCCTTTTATCCCATCCCCTGCTTCTCCTCGCTCTATTCTTACTTTAATTTTTTTTCTCTTCATCACATCTACATGGCCCTTTGTGGCATTTCCCACATACTAAATCCCTCATTTATCTTCCACTACACGTTCCTCTATATAGATGCATTTCTGACCGCACTTCAGTATGGTGCGCAGGCTTTATTACGGAGATCTAGAATTTGTGGGTTGAGTTAAGTTGGTTTCCTTGGTTCATGGCTTGACCACTCATGGTGTTTCAACCTAGTAGTGTTGTTCTAATGGTTATGTCTCAGGTTTTATTTTTACAACATGGTAGATTGGACGCTTAGGGAAGATGGACCAGCCAAGGATGAGATTCATTAGTGATACTGCATCTCAATTCAATCACTACACTCGATTCAGGTTCCTCTATCGATCTCCCTATCATTATACTATGATTACTTCCAAGAGGATTTGGTATGTTTGGGTTGTTCGGTCATCAATGTTCCTGGTGTCTTTTCTAAATATGGATTTCTTCAGAGTTGTGGTGGTCCTCATTTGATGCTTGTTGTGTGTGAAGAATCACAGGTTTTCATCTTAATTTGGTATTCTGGTTGTTCATTATACTTTTTCATCATTTCAATGGTGTTTTCTATGATTGTGGTATTTTCTTATGAATCTTCTATGGAGGTATAATGACGGAGAAGTTGAGTTCTGACTATTGGTTCTGGAGGTGATTGGGTGCTGTCGATGAGGTTTTCTGGCGGTGGTGCGGTTTGTGACTGTCGTATGTTGATGATGGTATTATGATGATGATGATGGGGATTACCGATGGGGATTATGGCGTGGTAGGTGATATATTTCAGACTTATTTTTAGGAGGTATTTTTTAAAATCCATTATTAGGTTTAATCATGTCTGCATTTAGAATTTTTAATTTAGATGTTTGTTGATTTTTTTTAGAATCTTTGGTTCCCAGAAAACCTTGAAGTGGATTTCTGAAAATAAAAAAATGGTTTGGACTATCGTAATTAAAATATAGAAATATATCATGAATAAATAATACAAGTAAGAATATAAATAATCAAAAAATATTGGCATATAATTCAACATTCTAAATAATCAGACAAGGCACAAACAATAAGTATCAGGAAGTTAATTAATGTAATCTACATGGCATGGAATATTAATCTATATGGCCTATAATTATTCATGTAACACACCTAGTATCTTTCGATACATGGCCTAGTGGTAAATCTCATAAATCATTACTAGCTAAAATACATCAATCGATCATGGTAAAATTATAATCAACTACCATATCGAACAATATAAACAACATTACATACAATAGAAACATGATCTTTCGATCGTGCATGGGTTTGTTGGACCCAGACATGAGATATTTAATAGTTGCTAATGTGTTCCCAGTATCCTATATACCAATCCACCAATAGTCAGACAGATTTATAAAAAAATGGCTTTGATACCAATTTGTAACATCCCAACCTGGGAGCCACTAAAAACAGTGCCCCAAGCTAGTTGGTCACATGGACTCTCGCGAGCATCCCCAAATTCCGGAGGCTACTAACTAGTGTTGGGGTGTCTAAAGTTGGTACAATAGGGAGACAATACCCACTCGATCAATAGTGAATACAATGAAAGTATAAATAAATTAAATACATTGAAGAGAATAATAAATTGGTACATAATAATAATAAACAAACAAACCAAATCCAAATGAATAACCATGCAAGAGCAAGTTATTCCACAAATATAGTATGTACTCATATAGAAGAAAAATACTGAAGGAATAGACCAACAATATATAAATAAATAAAATACTCTAACCTCAGGAGGTAGTTGGAGTACATTCTCATCTGCTACTCCCAAGCTCCCATGTCCATACATATCCATAGCAAAGCAACGAGTCACAATCTAGGGTCATATCCTGCAGTCATGAGGTTTGTCTGGGTACCAAAAATCTTACCAAACATAGTGTTAGATATAATTAGTAGTTCATCATTAATGATGTCTAATTTAATCTAGTATATGGATATAAAATAAATTAGTGTTCAGGATTATCAAATATAATACAGTGTAGTAAATGGTAAATGTAATCATGTCGGGCACAGGTTCATCAAAGGACACCTGGTTAACCATAACTTCTTCAGCCTAAGATGGAGTTTCTCTGAAACTATTACATAATTTATTTATATTCATATATTCAAACACGAATATCTTCAAATATATTCTTGAAATGGAAAGTACTTGGGGCTTAGTGACCAAGTTTCCACATAATAATAACACAAAAAGACTCATACTATAAAAAGTGAACATCATGCCCAAAAAGTGACCATGTGATAATGATAATAATGAAAAAGGACCAACAAAGTGACCAAGGAATCATTTACCTCATAGGGTAGTTCCAAATCATAGTAATATCCCATGAATTCTAAATATTGACTTCTTGGTTTAATCCACATGATAAATCCTTACCAAGGAGGTCATCCTGGGTTTTTGTGTCTGAGTCCATCAAACTGGATCGAAGGAGATCATCTAATACATTATAATTTCCTTATTAATACAATTGAATCTTCAATAATACACCAATTAATTAACATATATATAATACATTTACCAATCCCTAGTGTGGTAACTCACTCAGTGGTTGGGCCAATGAAACAGGGTGGCATCCTCTAAGTTCTCAAGGCATTCCCTCAGGAATCTAAGAATGAAAAAAGTATGAACATTCCTTGAACTAAAAAAATCCAAAATAATAATATACCATAAATTTAATGATTAGTAATAAGCCATGGTAAAATTACATGCCAAAACACTAATTGATTCCATTTATTATAATTTATTTCACATTATATCTAACTTCATCTTCCACTAACTAAGTTAAGAAAGTGTCCAAGAATTTATAAAATAAATACTTTCTAGTTATATATTTGAAAGGGGACATGAAATGTTTTCCTTTCATTTTATAAATTCTTTAATTTAATTATTTATTTTGTGTGTAAGGGATACCACAATCATAAGTAATAAGTAAACGAGATCCAAGAATCAATGGGTGTTTCATCCTACCAAACTAATCATTTCACTTATTTTATAAAATCACTCATAGGTGATGCCAATCAAGTGACAAGGCCTACCAATTCATATTTAATTTCATATAATGACTAAAAAACCCACTAAGAATGTGGTTTGGTCATATAATAATTTACAATTATGATAATAAATATAAACAACAAACCAAATGGGTGTTTTACCTTTTTCAGGTAGTCAATGATCACCACAAGTATTTCATTTAACTTTCCTTAAGGGGAGGAATGGGTTAAGGTCACCACCTCCAACCATGTAAAAGGTCTAAACAATATCATGGTTAGTATAAGTATTTGATTCAAATAATTTTACATTTTATAGGCAACCCCTGAGTATGTCTGGTGTGAAACACAATTGAAATATTATATAAACTATGTAACTTTAAGGTAAAAGAATATAAACCATATTACTAATTATTAGTATGCCACAATTTTCCAATATCAGTATATTATTTGATCAAGAGTGAGAGAAATCAGAATAATAATAAAATTATAAAAATAGGGGGAAGTGGATCATGTGGAGATAATGATGAAGATGTAGATATAATTAACGAATTAAGTCATAAGAATCAAAGACTAACTAAGTGCTAACTGACATGATAAAGGGCGGATGATTCTAAGTTTGGATGGAGGAGAACCATAGAAACTTAGGTGAATTCAAAAGGGATCTATCATGTGAACCCCTGTTGTGTGTTTGAGGGAGGAGGAGGAGGAGGTTTATTTAATGAAGTATGTGAATAATGGTAATTTTTAGTCATTTAATGAGTCGCACAATTTGGATACATGAATAAGAAATCCATGAAACTTTTAGACACTCTTTTTATCTAAAGACACCCACACCTCAAAAAGCTCATACACGTTTTGAAAAACCATTCCCAACCCATGTGGTTCCCCTCTATATTTTTCTTCAAAAAAATTCATGACCATGCACCCCACTTGCACAGTTTCTTAAAACATGCTCCTCTATTTATGGGTTTCATGGTTGAGATGCATGGTTACTACTGACCATGTTCCTCATCATGGTAATTCCATAAGGATGATTTTTGATGCTTGAAACTTCTGAAACTCAACTGATATATCACCCCAAGACATTAATATATTTTCCATTATATTTTGTTTATAGCTTTACAATACACACAACACATGATTTAAAAAACACTAATTAATCACATTTTTCATAGTAAATAAAATAATAACCATTTTAGTGAGTTTATATAGTAACATTTTACATTATATATCCACTCAAATATTTTTACACTCATCTAATATATTATATATGCATAATATAAGAACGAACCCAATAAAACACATAAAATGCTATATTTTTATACATGTAGTTTTGTCACCTTTTGATGGAAAGTCGTCTTTAAATCCAATTTTTGACCATTTTATAAATTGGATATTTCTAAATAAACTTTATATTTGAAATATAAATATAAAATTTATCTTATGTTAATTTTTTTCTATTTTTATATAACGTTTCATTTTTTAAATAAATTATGAAAAATACGGAAAATTAATCCAAAACAACTTTTTCATATAATTCATTGATAAGGATAAATTATAATTGTAATTTGTTTCAATGTTTAATTAGATAATATATTTATCATTTAATCCAATTTAGGTCATTTTAATCAATTTCACTTTGAAATTTACTATCAAAACATAGAAAACTTTAGGTCATTTTTACTTTAAAACCCCGCATTGGCATCCCATCTTCGGGATTAATTTTAATTTAATTTCATCCACATATGTGATTGAAATTTAGAAAAATGGATTCAATATTTGGAATAAGTATAATATAAAATTTAAAATAATTATATGTTGTTTTTTACCATAAATATTTGGGGAAATGATTAAAATTAATTACAATTATTTAGACTAAATTAAACCTAATAAGGGACTAAACCAAAATCTAAAGACCCAAACCGACCAATACACTTGCCCAAAATACATTGGATGGACATAGTTATACCCTATGATCCATTATATCTACATTTTACAATTATTTATCAAATTTAAATAAAAAATGGGTGGGGTTCCTTTCTTCTAAAATATTAAAATAGTGCGACTCCCCCTCCACTATAAAAGGCCTCCTCTCCACCCACTTCCCCACACCTCTAAAGCCACTTAAGTTCAAAAATAATTTTACTAAATAGATCCCAAAAATATATATCTTCCTCTTTGAATCCTCACTTTGTACAAAAATATATCTAAGGAAGAGTTTTGGTGAAAACCAAAAGGAGTTACCCGATTCGGAGATAAAGTGTTTTGTAAAGATATTTAATTTTATTTCCACTCTAAAATCCCTCAATTATCCTTAATAAATGGTAATATAACATCACCATTATCCTAAATATACTATTATTTTTTTATTTTATGTTTTCTACCTTCATTTGCACACACTTCCATATAATGGATAACGAACATAAAAATTACGTGTTTGCCGATCTATTGCCTCACGAAATGATGACTGTTCATTTTTCCTTTACCACTACTCATAGTGTATATTATGATAGACACACTATTATATATATTATATATAATTATTATTATGTCCTTAATATTATGTTATTTTATTACAATACATATCCTTATACTTACCTTTTTATGTAAAAATGATAACGTCATTTGAGGAAATTTGGACCACCACCCTTCAAGCGATGTGATTCGTTCACACTATACATGGAATGTATTAAGTATAACTCTAAAAAAACAATATAACATGTATGAAATATATATGATTCTAGAATTATAATATACATAGGTATTCTTTACTATTAATTTTTTTAATGCAACAAATTAATGAAAGTAACATTCATGCATACGTACTGCCTATCGTCTCCATGAACAGTGCATTTCATTTCTTATCTTCAAAACATTATAGATTATTCTAAATAAATTTTTATTTAAAACATATGATAATTAAATCATGTTTTATATTTTTTAGGTCATGGTACCTTGATCTATGTAACAATAACAACAAAAAAAGTCAAAACATACTTGAGAAGACTAGGGAATTAACACCCAAAATAGTGAAAATAAAGAATGATTGTTAAGAAATGAGGAATAATATTTTATTAGAATATGATATATGATATTATGAACAATATTATGGTCATATTATAAGTTTGTAGAATATTTTAAACAACTATATATGAGGATAAATAACACACAACAAAATTAAGGTTAAGGTAAGGGATTCTTGTCTTACTTTTCTTTACATGAGGCATACACCAGATACACCACTTACTTATTTGTGTAGTATATCTACTTAACATTTTGATAAATTATATCATGAATGTTTTTTCCTGGTATGATAAACTTTCTATCATGTGTATTATGATTTGAATGTTTCAAGTGGTATGGGACACCTTTGTATGTTTAATGATTAATTTCCGTAAAACAATTCATCAAGATTATCTTTGAAATATCACTTACTATTGTGATTGTGGACTATATCTTGAAACAATCAATTTATTATAATGATTTTTCATTGGAAAATTAATTTCATGAAATTATACCTGTATTTTTTTAAAATATATATGGAATTAATTCAAGACCAAGTGCTAAGACGATGTGCGATTATGGGGCCTGGTGTTCCTAGAATAAGTGTTTGAAATATATTAAATTTAATAAATAGTGTGTGCGATCAGTTTTCATGAAATAGTGTAATATATTCTAAATGGGTTCTTGGATCAGGAGTCATAGGGCATTATTGCATTTAGAGCAGCAACTTTACCCTAGGAGAGGACTAACACCAGCCAATGTGGGTTGACTATAAAAGTTAATTTCTGGACATTTTAAAGGATAAAATAAATTAAGAATATATTTTATTATTATAATGTTTCATAGCCATGCAGTGAAATTTCTTTTAATTATCCTTTTAAGAAGGGATGTAGAATTAGGCTCATAACCCTGGAACTTCTTGGAGGCTCTAGAGAGAACCTGGAGAATTCTATCAAGGATAAACGATGAAGGAAGTTGGATTGAAGATCGAAAGGAGCCATTCTTGATGAATCTTGCCAACAGTGATGAAACAACAATCAAAACTCTTTATAAAATGATACAAACATGAGGTAGGTAATGTTATTTCAATTCATTCTTTCCCCATTCTTATAATTAATGAAAAATGTGGTTCAACCCACGAATAGGTTTTCCTATGGTTCAATCATTCTTATGATAGTTTTTGATTACTGGAATTTGGGGATGACTATAATATTTTTTTATCCAGTCATTCTTACAGAATGGATTGAGGCTGGAATGAACAACTGCTAAGTATTGTTCCCTTGGTTGGTCCATGTTCTTTTTCTCACCATACATTCTTCACATTATTCACGTTCACTTCTGTTTACGAAGAAACTATTGTTATGCCTTCATTAATAGCACAATGATCAGAAATTGTATCCTTGGTTTATAAAAAGTATGATTTTGTAATAATATTCTCACCCATCTAGTTATTAAAGGCATGATTTTACTTTATTAAAAAATCATCATTATAATTTTATTACCATTAATAGGAAACTCTTGGGTTAGTTTTTTATATAGGTTATTTTCATTTTATGGTATGTGTATTGATTATTATTATGTGTCTATTGTATGATTTGATAGGTGTATATTTAATGATAGGGTGTTTGAGGTGAGAATAGGTTCAATTATTATGTTTTCTTATCAATTTATAAATTTATCATGTTCATATTTTTTTCTCACATTCAATTTTACTATTCCATGGGAACCTAAGGTAACTATGTTAATTATCTTTTGTGTGTTATAGTGTCTATAAATGATATATTTATTTCCTTTATCACACCATTAGTGATGTGATATCCATATTGATTCACAAATAGCTTTAGATATGTCATAGACTTATTTCTTTGCTGATGGTGTTGTTATAAGTGGGAACCCATGAGTTATTGATTCTAATAGTATAAGTTTAATATTGTCACACCCAAGGATATAGTGTGATTCCCATTATGATTTTAACTCGATGATGCAATTGTTCTTTCTAGTAAATCTTAGAAATTGGTATCATTCATCGATTCTTGAGGGGGTATCTTTAAGCTATTTTTCTAGTTGAGCATATCATATTCATTAAAAAATGGGAATTTTTTAAACTTTTATGTATTTTATTGTATGGATATAGGACTTCAAAACTCATGAGATGAAATATTATTAGGTTATTGATCATTTTATTTAATGATAAGAAATCTTTTTCCATCAAAAATAATTATTAAGTCATTAATTAGATTCTATTTTGATTTTTTTTATGAATATTGACAAGAGGTGATAATATTTATGACACCATTTTTTTGAATAAGATATTTTGGTTGTTTGATAAGTTTTTTTTGTAGTGTTTTAAGAACAATTAGATTCAAACCATTTCCTTCATACTTTCAATGAAATGTGTAACCCATGTATATGGTATTGACAACTCTTTAGAGGATGTTACATAACTAGCACATGATTCTACAATCCTTGTGATGAAATCTTGGATTGCTCTATTACCTTACTAGATTTTATATTTAAACCTATTTTTATTCCTAATATCTCATTATGAAAATTTCATTTTATTATATATGTATCAAATAAATTTTTATGTACTCTCTTTGAGAATCATTTTTATTTAATTGTTAGTTATCTATCCAAACTGAATTTACGTAGTTTTTTGTTTAAAGTAATTTTTAGTGCACTGTTTCAAAGAATAATTGTATGAAATGTTCCAATTTTAAAATAATATTTAATGTTTTTTTAAAGGATTTTGACTATCATGTGTGGTCTCAAAATAATTGGGTTTAAAAAATTTAACTTAAGAGGATTTTTAAAATGAAAATTGATTTTTATAGAATTTTTTTCAGTTAAATGGTAGAGAGGTAACTGTTTTAAACTTGTGAAAGAATTGTTAAACGTGTTTAATAATTTTTTAAAAATGGGTTCAATGTTTTCAATTCATGAATAATTTTTTGAATTTTCTTTTTATACATCTTATAAAATTATGGTGATTAAAAAAAGGAAATGTTTTGGAAAATTGCATTATTTTGGTGACTTTTTGTATGGTGTTTTTTCCCATGGTTATGTGGGGATTTTTTGGGTTGAATTTTACATCATGAATCTATTGAGTTCATATTAATTTGAATATTACTCCCAACTATTTCTTTATTAAATCTATAAATTCATCTCTATAAATAATACTCAGGGAGATCCCTACAGTCGTTTAGGAGCTAACATCTGACTGTTGACTATACCTAGAATCAAAAAGGTGTGGTGGATCTGTATCCCTGTTTTGAAATTTAATATATCCAAAACCAATTGAATTCATACTATCCTTTGTTTCGTACTGTTAAAGGTCAAATTTATTTGATACTATTGGTATACATGTTTGAAGGAACCGTCAATCCACTAGAAACTTCAAAAATATAAAACATGAAAGATGTAGTGGGTTTTTTGTGGGGCCAAGCTGAGTGTAATGGGTTATTATTTTATCTTCCATGATTTCATTAAGATATATATTTGGTTTTATAATAGACCTATTATATTCAAAGGAATTATCATGATAATTTTATGGTGTTGAAATCCATTTATTTCTCGACTCTCTATCAAGACAAGCTCAATATCACACGAAAACAATATCTAACACCTCATGATCTATTGGAAAATAGTTTTATATTTCATTAATATTTATAAAACCTTCTTGATGTTGATTCTTGAATAAATTTTATGGCATGTGAAATCCTGGATTTGTGGCTTTTTATGATTTATTTGATGAATTTTTTTTTGATGAATCAATAGTGACTTGATTTAATTTTTAAATAAGCCAATGCGAACCTCAGTATTTAGGTGGGTAGAGTAGGAAAATATTGTTAGGGTTTAATTTTTAATATAATACTATCTTCTAAAATATGTTTTATTCATGTGATATGTATAACAAATTTAATAATCATTCTTTCATTTAGACCCGGTAGTAACCTACTTAGCATTTTTATGGTCATGCATATTTTAAATTTAATTTTTGAAAGAGGAAACTTGGTTTTAAATGTTAATGTGGGTTTTGAAATGTAACAAAATGAGGTTTTCACTTAACATGAACAAAAATGGATTAAGTGTTTCGAAACTGATAATATTATTTCAAATTGAACCTATAAGTTTTAATCAATTTCAAGTGTATATATTTCCATATAAATGGTTCTAAACTTTTAATTTACTTTAAATGGTTTTTGAATTTGTTTTTTATTATTTTTCACTTGATGCTAATAGTTTTTATAGAAAATGGGTTTCATATCGACTTATGTGTTTTGAAACAAATTGGTAAATTTTCATGTAAAATTTAATAAAATATATTTCAAGGGGAGTTTTAAAAATTCAAGAATAAAAATTTTTATTTCTAAAAGTGGTTTTTCGATGTGATTTAAAATCCAAATTAATATGTGGAAATTTAAAAACAAATTTTCTGTTGAAAATTATTTTGAAAAGTAGTTTGTTTCAATATAGAATTTGGAAAATTTTCATAGTCATAATATTATTAATTTATGATTCATTATTATATTTCCATAAATAAATTTTTTTTGAACTAATCCAGTTATTCATTTATAAATTCTTTGTAAGATGGTTTTTCTATTTTATTCATTTTATACCAACTAGGAGACTCTCCATAGTGTATAAACTAAACTAGATTATGAAATCCTGCATCTATTTCACTAGAAGAGAATATGTATTATTTATGTAATAAATTTTCAACTGAAGGGATAGTGGTTCTTAAATACATGATCCAATGTGATTATGTATCTCAACCCATTGGTAATGGGGAAAGGAGTATAAAATAGTTTTGGCACTGTGAACATCTATTATATGATCAACTCATCTGTCAATATTTTGTGTGCCGGAGAAACTTTTCAACTTTATGAAACAAATTATGAAATGTTGTTTAGTGATTCACCAACTCCTAGCCTAGTAAAATTTATATTTATAGAGAAAAATGTCATCCTCATAATATTTATCTCCTGAGTAGTTATTATATATTTTTTTCTTGATACTCATCTACCATCTCTTCTAGACATTAGCCTATGTTTCATGAACTACTCTAAGTTTTTTTTCATCCATATCATGTAGCAGTGATCATTATTTAAGAGTTTAGAGGGTAACACCTATCATAATGGACCAATTCTTTTCATAAATTTAATTATGTATTTTCTTCAGAATACTAAAATTATTTGAAATAATAAAATTTTGGGTTCCCTTACTAGTATTATCTAACACATTCACCATTTATAATGAATATCTTATGTGTATTTATTTACTTTTCTAAAAAAAATTATATTTTATGAACCTAATAGAATGAATATGAATAAAAATGTATTAACTATAATCTTATTAAAAAAGAGCTTGATGATAGAGTAAAAAGGTTCAATATGGTTCCAATATAACATCCATACGACCCTTCTCAAATCCTTTTCCTTTGTTTATCTTGTCTTTCTAACAGAAAAATTAGTATAGAAGAGTTGGAAGAACATTTAATTTTTCATGGGATAGATCAGATATATAAATTATGGAATAAATATGGGTAATGTTGCACATTAAAACAGATTCATATAATACTGTTGTTTATGTATCTTTGGATATGAATACCATATTAAATGATGATGGAGATCTCATGGAAGAAATGAAAATGGAAATTGAAGATGACCTTTGTGATTTTGAAATGTTTTTTTATGTGATAAATATCTTAGATAAAACACCATTGTGTACCGGTTTTACAAAATACAAAACATTGAAAGTTGTATTGAAGTTATATAATTTGAAATATGAGAGTACATGGAGTGACACCAGATTTACAGAACTACTTGTTCTCTCTAATGATTTGATACCAATAGAAAATTAACTTCTGTGTAGAACATATAATATTAAACATTTTATATGTTCAATGGTAATGATATCTAAAAAATAAATTCTTGTCCAAGTAATTTCATATTATTTCCCAAGGACCAAGAAACACTCATAAAATTACTTAAGTGTGGCATAGATCAATATACGAAAAATGAATCAAGTCATTTGGAAGTTGTGTGGTAATTTACGATCATTCTATGGTTTTGAAGACTTCATGGATGTCAGGAAATTGTGAGACACTTCACATGGAATTCTAATACAATAATTAAATATAGAAAACTATATCATCTAAGAGATTCTCTTTAGGGGAATAAAATTGATTACGATTATCCTAAATTTAGAAGTGAGTTGAGAAATTTTCATCATGCATTATCTAAAAATGGAGTAAATCCTTTTGGTGTAAAAATTAGTAATCACATTGCGTGGCTCTTCATGTTAGTAAATTATAATGTGCTTCGACGGTTATGAATCATTTAAAAATACATCATTTTTTCTCTACTTAAATCGGGAAAAAATAAACATGGTAATGGCATTGATGTCTATTTGAATCCATTGATTGATGTTCTGAAATTGATGTGGGATTCAAGTGTTACAATGTTTGATGCTCATAGAGGTGAAGGATTAAAATTATGTCTGTGTTTTATGGGATGATAAATGAGTTTTCTTATTATACAAATTTATTAGGCTATATAAATAAAGGAATGTTTGGGTGTTCATTTGTGAAGAATGAATACATATAGTTTGGATGAAAGAGTCCTCAAAGACTATGTTTTCAGGAAAACAAATTACCTAGATAAAATATTTATTGATATTGGATGAAAACATTCCATGAGAGTATGAAACAAAGTAAAACACCATCTCCACTAATGGGTGATCAGTTATTTGATAAAGTAAAATATATTGAAACTTTTTGGATAAACAATTTTTGAAAAAAAAACATACGAGATCAGGATAAAAAAAGAGATCAGTTTTCCTTGAATTGTTAAATTGGAATTGTTTTTATGTTATAAATTTTCTTGATTTCATTCATATAGAAAATAAATTTATTTAATAGTGTTATTAGATTGTTACTAAATGCTTCTGAAAGACAAAATAGGGCCTCAAGGCTAGGTTTTACATGATTAACCTGGGGATAAGGGAAAGGTTGGAAACATTGAAAGGTAAAGGGAGGAATTTTATTCCTCTAGTTCCATACACTCTATCCATATAGAAAAAATTAAAATTTTCATTTTCCATAATGGTGTGCATGTTCTAGAGGGGTGTTCATAAAATAACAATAATGAAATTTAAATGACTAATTTGAAGTTATATGGACTAAAATCACCTGATTGTTGTGTTTTTATGTAAGATTTGATGCCCATTTTTTTAGTTGCATTCTTCCTAAAAATTTATGACATATATTAACAAGAATCTAATTATTTTTTAAATCCATATACAATAATGTTAAAGAGCTTGTGAAGTTTCCAATCATGAATAAGAAGGTTGTAGTCATTTTATTCGACTTAGAGATGTTCTTCCAAAAATCATTCTCTGATATAATGGTCCATCAGATTGTTCACATAGTTAAATAGGTTCAAATATTTGGTCTTTTCCATTACATATGTATGTACTCCATTGAATAATATATAAATATTTTGAAAGGGTATTTCAAGAATCTTGTTTGGACAGAAGGTTGTATTATAAAACTATATATTATTAAAGAAGCTATTGAATTATATATCGATTTCCTATCAGATGTTGATAGTATTGATCTCTCAAAGTCTTATCCCAATAGATTCATTATGGGTGAAGTGATTTATAGAAAATATTTTGTTACAATTACTATTATCGAGTTGGATAAATCATGCCTTTATATTTTACATATTAGTGAAAATATTAACCCATATGTCGAATCCCACAAAGAAATTCATAAATATTTGAATCCATTAAGGGTTGAAGGACGGATATTAGATACATGTAATAATAGTTTATAGGATGGTTCCAATATCAAATTTTTAAGTAATTATCTAAATATTTTAATTCAATTGTTGAGTAACACTGATTTCTATCTAGGGGACTAAATGATAGTGTGATATCTTACACTAGTTTTGTAATAAATGGTTATATATTCTATAAAAAACATAATTATTGTAGTGTGATGAATAATAGTGGAGTTACGTTTATGGTGGAAGTAATGTTCAAATCTGGTTTTAGGGATAGAAATCCAATTTATATAAATATTTCATATTTTGGAATTATTTAATAGATATACGAGTTTCACTAAACAACATTTTTCATACATATTTCCCGTTAAATATGGTTTAAAAATAAGAGTTCAGTAAATTTTGATGAAATGGGATTCAAGAAGGTGAATTTTAGTGTGGAAGGGGAACCAGAAAAGACATTCCTAAGGGAATCACAAAAAGTGAATGTATTTTATGTCTCGGAACTAGAGGACTATAATTGTTTGATTATCCTTCTAGTGAATAAAAAAATTGTAGGGTTTGTGGAAAATTGAATCAAGTTTGATCCTTCATTAGGAATTCTCAATAATTTCATGGCATCCCCAATATAGTAAATGACTTATATAGTAGAGAAGACCACAAATATGGGATTTAGATTATCGATAAAGGATCTGAATCCCATCAAGCTTAAAAAAATGAGAGATTTCAGTGATAAGGTTAATGTTTTTTTAATATACTATGATTTTACCCATACTATTATTTATTCTCTACTATAGTAACATAATATAAATTCAATATTTAACTGATCAGGTAGAAAATTTCTTCATCACCTGCCGATGTTACCAGTACTTGGGAAGAACATAATGTTGATGATGAAACTGTAGAATTATTAGGGGATCAATAATATCTTGGTGAAAAATACAATAATGATAAAACATCACAATTTTCAATAAAATTTTCAATGCAAGAAGTAAGGGTATAAAATTAGAGGTTGGATGGAATCAACATTGCCAACCGGTTGAAATTAAAAATTCAATTTTCATTAGTTATGTTGAGTTTACAAAAAGGATGAATTTAATGATTGATATAGATTGGTCGAACCATATACATTTTGTAACGAATTAAACCCTTTGGGAAGATATAATGTTATTATAACTATATACTTTCAATATTTTTCCCAAAAATTAAATAATGAAATATTGATTTAATTTTTATTATTCCTTATAGATTTCATTTATTTTAGAAAATTTCCATATGAAATATGTCTTAGTGTCCACTGAAAAATCCCACAAAGTCTTCCATACTCTTCTTACCATGTTATATCTATGGTATGCTTATAGGAAAGTAAATCCCCACCCACCAGTTAGTTATACATAATTATAAAGAAGAAAACATGGAATGATTTCATCAGTAGTAATGTTGTGAATTCATTTCAAGTGAATTCAAGTCAATAATATATTTTTTGCATTATTTATATTACCCAATTTTATTCAAAATTTTAAATTTATGAAACATAAAATAAGTACTATAAATAACAAACATGCATCAATACTAGTGTACCATTATCACAATGAAAGGATGAGGTGCAATTCACTAGAGAAGAAATTGTTATGTATTTTAAATCAATAATAAAATATTTATGTGATATGAATCAAAATGTGTTCCTTTGTTTATATATATACCAATGAATCAAAATCTGAAGCCACATCTATCCCATTTCATGCGCTATGGAAAGAGGATCTCATAAATAAAGAGGATAAACTAGTTGATTAAAACAAAAAATCTACCAAGAAAACATGTATAAGTATTACATAATAGTAATTTGTTAATATTTATAATAGTAATACATAAAAATATCTACCTATGTTTGTATTTTTTATATGTTTCAGAAACAATAAATTCCAGTGATTGTATAGGAAGAAAAACTACATTTAGCAACTTTGAAGCAGTTAGGTCAGTATGGTCTCATTAGAGGAATAGGTTTTTTAGTGTCTCCTCGGTCATATTTTCTTAAGATAAAACCACAAGAACATACATGTAATATGATGAATTTATTATAGGATCAAATAGATTATTTGAAATATATTATTTTCTAGTTTGATTTAGAAAACCAATATATCGAAAATGATCAAAGAAAAACAATGGTGGAACAGAGATCCACACAAAAAGAACCAAACGATATTTCTATATTTGAGGCTTTTAGTTCCCCAAAACTTCATACCTTACTCAATGTAATAAATTTTTACATTACTCATCTTCTAAAATGTGAATTAAATTACTTTTCATAACTCAATATTACTAAAATTATGGATGGTAATGTTCTATGTGATTTTTATCTATCAACACCCATGCACCACCTTATTAAGAGGGGTATAAAGTATAATATTTCATGAGAAAACCTACATGGTAAATAAATCGAAAATTATCACATGAGAGAAGTTATTGAGTAGCTCAAGAGGGGTCTGTTGAGTTTTATGTTCCACTAAAGGCTTCATATATTACAACGGTCAATAATGTTATTGGAACTCTCATAACAAGGTCGTCTAATATTATAAAGATTTATGAGGTTTGTATTTGACAAAAAAAATTATTAATATCCAATAACAAGTGATGAAAAATGGTATGAAGTGAGTTATGGAATTATAGACAGATAAATAAATAGGGAAATGGAATTTCATATCAAGACAATCTAGTGAATCGACCAAGAAATCAAAACGACCATCTAGGAGTACACTCTCCCTTCTAGTTCTACATAAACATTTATTATCATTACAACTTCATATAGAGACCACATTTGTATATGAAAATATACCATACATTCTATTTTAAGAACAAATATTTTTCACTTTCATTATATATGTAATTTTACCTAAGAGTATAAATGAGATTCTTAAGTTTAAATGGTTGGGAGTCTTACTTATAAATACATACATAAGGTACATTTTTAGAATACTACTATCCAAATAAGGGTCTAATATGTTCGTTGAAGTTAATAACTATCATATTTCCAATGGGGGTTTATATTACTAACATATAATTGGAAAAATCTACAATGATCGATTTGGATTCATTAATACCTATATCATTTTAATGAAAGAAAATTATTTAGGGAAGGAAGAAATTGAAAAGAAGAAATATGAGTGATATAATGTGTTTGAGAAACAAATAATAGACAACA
The DNA here is from genome assembly GCA_963277665.1 of Viscum album. Lineage (NCBI taxonomy): Eukaryota > Viridiplantae > Streptophyta > Magnoliopsida > Santalales > Viscaceae > Viscum > Viscum album. Next base: position 731,788,376 of record OY728166.1, read on the forward strand.
TACACTTTTGAATGCCTAAAATGCATGTGCAAAACTTGAAAATCTAATCACATAAAATACATTTTTGTTTTATTCATTACTTATCTATTTTTGATCTGGATAACCCAAAAATTTTATTTTTTTGATCTACTGCAAGGATATCCAATAAATAAACCGCATATGATCTGTATTGTGAATATTTAATATATATAAATAAAATTTTTATTGATAAAAGTTTATTATATGTTTTAGATTGTGTTCTACCAGGTATTTTTTTATGATAGGGTGGTCGCTAACTGTAGGAAAAATCAGGGAACAAAGTCAGTGACTGAACATAACAATCTGATGGATTACCTCAAATGGAAATATATTAAAGTATATATAGAACGATTTAACTATAAAAACATATTCCAAAACTATGAACTTATTTTTTCAATGTTTATACAGTATTTGACTTAATATAATAATAACAATTTTGGAAATTAGGTTTGAAATTTTATGAGATAGATCATAAACCAAGAAAATACCAAAATCCATGAACAAGTAATTTCCAAAGGTAATTATAATTTCATTAAAAATATTTCATAATCATTTTTTTGTCTACATTTTCTCATTACTACCAGGATTTTTTAAAACCATCATACTAAAAAGAAGAATTAATTATTTTTAGAGATGATTGGGTAGAATACATGGTGTCATAATGTTTTCAAACAACAAATTAAGATGATCACCTACTATGTTTGTGATCTAGTATGGGCTATGACCTTAGAAAAATATTTGGTGTGTGAAGTATTAGAATCAAAATTCTTATATATAATTTTTTATATGTTTCTCAAGGATTAATATAATGAATTAAATCAATTTGTTTAGAAACGATTAGAAAAAAAATGATGTCAAAATGTATACAAGAATCATGAAGAGGTTAATTCCTTCAACTTATTTAGTTAATTTTCAGATTATTTTTTCCACTTTTTTAGATAATTTAATTATAAATTTTAGATTAAAATTAGAGTAATTGTAGCTCTTGGTTTCCATCATGGGTGGTGGTAAATGATAGAAGAAAATTACAAAATAGTGGTTTCATTCATCAAAAATATGTATGTGCACATTCATTATGTAAAATGATCCATGTTCACAAGCTAATTAGTAAAAAATGATCATTATTATCAATAAAAAAACATGATCACAGGTATGTTCCCATTTTGATTAAAAAATAATGATGATGCTTTGTTAGAGTTTATCATCGTCCAGAATACTAAAAAGGATATACTAATTTATAGAACAATACAGGAATACTTAATGGATGTGGTGGATTTGATTATCATTTAGATGTTATAAAGGGTTATACTTATGTTTAATAAGGTGAAAAGTTTTATAATAGTGTTTAGTTTCTTCTCAAAAAACATAATGGGTCACACTGATGTTTTCTCCATCAAAGAAGGTAAATGAAATATCCTGGAGATTTTACTATCTATAATGGTGAAATGGAAAGATAGATTTTATTATATTCCTTAAAAACTAAAATGTAAATATTTATTTTATTTTAATAAATTAATTATATAGGTTTTAACAAATGTGCTAGGTAATAATAGAATTGTTAGTTTTTATTTTATAATTTAAATTTCAGATTAAAACGCACATCACAAACTCAAATCCAATCAAACACATTCATATTTCTTTGGTACTTTAGGAAAAATATCTGTAAGTCATTTTTTATTTTTAAGAATCATCCACACCTCAATATGGCTCATAGTGTGACTGATATGACTCTAAGTTTATCTTTTTGTTTAAATTTGACAATAAATTTAGTTTAAAAAATTGACATATGTAAAAAAACGCATTTGATTTGTTTTGATGCTATATTAAAATGTTACATATGTCATTTTTGATGTGTTTTAATTTGAATCACCTATATATTATACACTATGTGCTCAATATTACTCAAAGTTTCCGTTATCAGTTTAAAATTAACATTTTACTTTAAAAAGTGTCACTCACTAAAAACCATGAAAACACACTTTTAATATCTAGTTAATTTATGATAATGATTCAAAATTAATTTTTTATATGTAGAAATTAATCTCACATTAAACCAACTTAGGATGTAATCGGTATGACTCAAAGTTTATGTTTCCAGTTTAAAATGAAATTTTAGAAAAAAAGACATATGACATACTTAAAACCCAGGAAAAATATTTTAATTGTTTTGATACTTTAGGAAAATGATCTATTTGGAATTTTTATGTGTATAAATTAGTCACACCTCAATTCAACGCATGTTGTGACCGGTATGACTCCAAAAATGTCTTTTTTAAATCGATATTAATTTTAGTAAAAATGAAAAGTGACATACTCAAAACCAATAAAACACATTTTTATTATTTTTATACTTTATTAAAATGATCCATTAGTCTTTTATTATGTGTAGGAAACTGCCACACCTCAATCTAATAAACGATGCGATCTGTATGACTCAAATTCTTTATGATCAGTTTAAGATTGAAATTTTAGTTTAAAAAGTTTCACTCGCTAAAAAATGAGAAAACAAACTAATATTGTCTTGATAATTTATAAAAATCATTCATATGTTATTTGTGACATATATGAATCATTCTAGTCTCAAACCAACACACAATATGATAGGTATAACTCAAAGTGTATGTTTCCATTTTAAAATGGGATTTTAGTACAAAATTACAGTTACATGCTAAAAACTGAGAAAACATATTCTGATTTTTTGATACTTTAGTAAAATAATATAAAGGTTATTTTGACATGTAGTAATCATCCTTAATTCAATATGATGTCTTTTGTGACTGGTATGACTCCAAGTGTGTCATTTTATGTAATATTGACATTACTTTTAGAAAAAAAGGAATGTGGCATACTCTGAACCTGGGAAAATTCATTTTGATTATTTTCTTAGTATATTAAAATGATAAATAAGTTATTTTTATGTATGAATCATATTCACCTAAATATGATAAACTATGTTCCCAGTATAACTCAAAGTGTCTGTTATTTTTAAAAAATTGAGATTTCAGTTCAAAAAGTGTCACACAGTGAAAAATGGGAAAAAAATGCTCGGATTGTATAGATAATTTATTATAATGATTCATAAGTCATTTACTATATGTTAAAATTGTTATTAGATAAAATTAACATAATATGTTACCATTATAACTAAAATTATATGTTTTCAGATAAAAATGACATTTTAGTAAAAAAAGTAAAAGTGACATTCTCAAAACTAATAAAATGCATTCTCATTGTTTTGATACTTTAATACAATGATCAATAATTCATTTTTGACATGTATAAATCATATTAACTACAATTTAGTGAACAGTGTGACCGGTATGACTTCAGATGCATCATTTTATTTCAAATTTACAATAATTTTAGTAAAAATTCCACCGACATACTCAAAAAGGAGAAAAAGAATTTTTATTATATTGATACTTTATAAAAATGATATATAAGTCCTTTATGAAATTTAGGAATCATTATCACCTCAATTTGACACATGATTTTACTGGTGTGATGCTAGGCTTTCGTTATAATTTTAAAATTGACATTTCAGTTCAATACGTGTCACTCACTACAAACTGGGAAAACACACTTTCATTTTCACTATGATTTAGGAAAATGATTCATATATAATTTTTGATGTGTATTAATCAGTCTCACATCAAACCAATATATGATGAGACCAGTATGACTAAAATTATGTGTTTCCAGTTTAAAATGTCATTTTTGTAAGAAAGACAAGCAATGTACTCAAAATAAAAAAATGCATTTGGATTAATTTGAAACTTCTGTAAAATGATCTATATGTTATTTTTGATGTGTATAAATCATACACACCTCAATAATATGTGTAATGGTATTGGTATGACTCCATGTTTGTCTTTTTATTTAAAATTTACATTAATTTTAGTAAAACAATTCAACAAATATACTTAAAATAGAGTAAAACACATTTATATTATTTTATACTTTATAAAAATGATTCATAAGTCATCCTTATATGTAGGAATCAACCTCACCTGAATCCAATACACGATGTCACCAGTATGACTCAATGTGTCTCTTATCATTTTAAATTTGACATTATAGTTTAGAAAGTGTCACTCACTGAAAATCAAGAAAACACACATTAATTTCCTTGATTATTAATGAAAATGATTCATAAGACATTTTTTAGGTGTAGGAATTAGTATCATATCTAACAAACACTCAATGTGACCGGTACGACTCAAAAGTATGTGATTATAGTTTAAAATGAAATTTCAGTAAAAACGACAGGTGACATACTCAAAACTAATAAAACTCATTCATATTGTTAAAATATTTCATTAATATGATCCATAAGTAATTTTTGATGTGATAGAATTAGACACACATAAATATGATGCATGGTGTGACCGATATGACACTAAGGGTGTCTTTTTATTTAAAATTGTCATTGATTTTAGTTAAAAAGGCAGCTGACATACTCAAAATCCATAAAATGCATTGGGGTAGTTTTCATACATTAAAAAAATGATTCATAATTCATTTTTTGACATGTAGTAATTATCCTCCCCTCAAAATGATAAAGGTTATTCCCAGTATGACTCAAAGTTTATGTTATCAGTTTAAAATTGAAATTTTTGTTCAAAAAGTGCCACTCACTAAAAACATAGAAAACATGCTCATATTATCTTTATAGATTATGAAAATTATTCTTAAGTAATTTATGATTTTTAATAATTAGTCTCAAATTAAATAAACATAATATGTGACCTATGTGACTCAAAGTTCATGTTTCCTGTTTATAATGAAATTTTAGTAAAAAATTACAAGTGACACACTCAAAATTGAGAAAAAACAATTCAAATTATTTTGAAAATTTTGTAAAATGATACATAATTAATTTGGATTAGTTTTGATACTAGGAAATTCAGTCATTGAATATGGATCATGACAGTTGAAACTATATGAATGAAACTATCATGCGCATGATCTTGAACTAGCTATAATGTTTTGTGTCATAAAGTGTTGGAGGCATTATCTTATGGGTTAAAATATTACTATTTTCACTAGTCATAGGAGCCTCAAATATATCTTCTCCTAGTTTGATTTAAATCTTCAATAGTAGATATGGGTTTAATATATGAAGTCTTTCTATTTTGAAATAACTTATACTCCAGGTAAGGTAAATAGTATTGTTGATTCATTGAGTTAAAAGACACACACCCAAGAAGTTTACGATTTTAGTTCCAAGAAGAAGATGTTGTCCCTAATCAATAAGATCCAGATAGGTGTTTAGGAGGATTATGAATAGATTAAATTGATTCCCTTGTCTTTTTATCCCTCTCTTCAAAGCCATGTGAAGATGAATCAATATGAGGAATCATAATTTTGGGATTTGATGGAGAGTTATGAAGGTGTGAATCCACCTACAAATTTTATTATTAATTAGGATGAAACTATTTTCTTTTTTTATGTATTGTTGTCCCAAATTTTATATGGGAGGAGAGGATGTGCCAGTTTCATGAATTGAAGTAGGGTTGAACCTTATATTTACCTGGATGTACCATAATTATAAGATATAGAATTGGTGGATAAGAATTAAAAAAGGAGATTGCAGGTTTTATGACATGGTGATACACGTGTCACCATGTGAAGTTCGAGCCTTAGCAACTAACTAGGATTTTATGAATATTTCCCATTTTGTAATGTAAATGGGATGATGTTACCATGAATTTTATGGTGGTTTTATGAATCAATTCTCATAATAATGATTTTATATGGGTAATTATGGATAGTTTTAAAAATGTATCGCATTTCATATCAATGCATGTGACTTTTCCCATCAACTTGTTGGGGGGAATGTATGTTCAAATTATAGTATGTTTGTAGAGGGAGACATAGAGTATAATTTAATATCATGATATTTTATTTAATTCATTCTTAGATAAGGATTTCAAAAGGATCTTTGTACTCAAGTACTTTTATTATAGCTTTTCACCTACAAAAGGATGGAAAATTAGAGAAAAAATGTTAAAGGACATTCAAAGGCCATGAATCTTAGATTTTGGTGGGAATTTGGGATAATCACTTAGAACTTTTTGAGTTCTCCTATAAAAATAGTTATTATAAAAATATTCATATGGAATCATATGATATTCTCTATGGTAGACCATCTAAATCACTAATGCATTGGTTGGAATTAGGAGAATCTATGTAATTGGAATCAATTATCATGAAGGGTAAATCGGAGCATGTTCGTTTTGTCGGAAAGAATATGGATATTGTCTAGATTTGAAAAAAAAATCATATGTTATCGAACATTATCACCCTCTCGAGTTTACCGTTGGTGACCATGCATTTTTTAAGGTGTCCCCAAGGTTGTTTTACTATTGTATTTAGAAGCTGGGTAAGTTGCAACCCAGGTATGTTGGACCATTTATGATTGTCAAGAGGATTTTACTAGTGGAATATTAATTGGATCTTCTATATCAATATAGTGATATGCATGATTTTTTCATGTGTCATAGCTCTATAAATATCATTGTGACCTATCTCACTTGATTGATGTTCATGATGTGGAGCATGAGGTTGATGCGTCATTTGAGGAGCATTTGATTCGTGTTATGGATTATAGTAAGAAGACTCTTTGTGTTAATATTGTTCTGTTGGTTTGAGTTTTTCATAAGCATGGTCTTTTTTAGGAAGAAAATTTATAGAGGTAAGATGATGTGTGGGCCTAGTGTCCCGATAATTTTACCTGGGAGGTTTTGTGATGATTAGGAGTTTAGCTCGAGGATGAGATATGATAAGGTAGTGAGGTTGTAAGATCCTGATATTTATAAGAGGTATGAATCATTTAAATTTTGGTTTAATTCCCTCTTAAATGATTAAAAAATTTCCTCCCAAGATTATGAGGGGTTTATGGGATTCCCTATAGAATCGGGACAAAAAAATGGGGGAAAATTGTCCATCCATTGTATGGTTCCTTGTTAGTGCATTGTTAGTTCAAACTGTGGTCTATAACTGTGTTCTGTAGAGAAGGAAGTTCCATAGTTTTTAAACCATGAAAGGGAAGGGTTAAAACCATATGGACTTGGATATATCCAACTACATGACCAGTGCATGTTTTTTAGAGTCATATGGGATCTTAAGAAGACTTTCTAACTCATGCCTCCTCTTGGCTAAGAAGAAAACATGGTTGGTGAACGCTTTTCTAACCTATGTGGCCAAACCATGAAGAACATTAAAAGTGGAAAACTGATCATTAATTCACTCCAATATATTATATAATATAACCTAAAATTGTCTCTCATTTTTTACCAAAAATCCTTTTTTCAATAGCAGGACATCTCCCATTTTCCAAGTATCAATATCCTTCAATTGAAAGGAATTTAGAGTGTCATTTAGTATGAATCAAATCCCAAAATTTTTCTATGAGTCATGTTCCTTCAATTTATTTGTCAGAATCCTGGTTGAATTTTTTATCACCTTCTAAAGCCCAGAAAACATGTTTCCTAGTAGATTCATAGATTTAGAATTTAAGATCATTTAATATTGAATCAAGTGCCGAGGTTGAGTGAGAGTTTATCTATAAGCTCGAGGTAGGCAATCTATAATTTATTCCCATGGACTTTGTGTTTTACATCATGTACATGTTGTTTTTATTTTATGCCATTATTATTCATATTTTATTCCTTGATTGGAAATGATAATGTGGATGATGAAATGTGGTGTTGGAACTTCTACTGACTGCATTATCTTTTTTAATAATGAGTAGACCGGGCATAAGGTAACCCATGGGGTGTTCCACTCCCATGAGAATGGTAAATGAGTTGTAAAATATATGATTAGAGGAATTTTGAGATTTAAGCACATGTGTTTGTACTTGTTTTGTTATATTTTTATAAATAGTTGATTGTCTAAACTCAAAAAATGTTAATTATAATAAGATATTATTATGGTAAAAGATGATAGATGGTTATAAGGAAATATCCATGATTCTAGAATGTTTTAGTTGTATGATTGATGGTTTTGGCTATGAATAAATTATAAAATGGACATCATGTAGAATAGAGTAAAATGTATTAAAAGAATTGAACCATGCTAATTTTGATAAAAAAATAAAAGGTTGATCCTTGTTGTTATTGTTTTATAATAGTTAAATGATGATAACCCTTGGAAATGTTACTAATGGTATGGGGGATATTGGACTAAAGCTCCTCAACCATGGGTGGGACATATTGATTCTCTAGAAACCTGGTCCATGCATGGTTCAGAAGTATAATTGAAGTTCTAGACTCCAAGGGTATGGACAAGGAGTTATATATCATAGTTGGGATAGTCGAACATGGTGTTTTGAATACTAGTTTGAATACTTGGACTGGTGATCCTTGTATATTGACATGTGACCCCCTATCAAATATGGTTTAGATGACCAGAATAGGCCGAACCTTATTTAATTGGTTTAAGTATCACTTTGAAAATAGAAAAAATATTTTTCAATTAAATATTGTTAAATATTGAATATTGGTTTATATACTTCTTTTCCATTGATTATTGTACTTCTACATTAACTAATTTGGGATTGTATAATTATTTAGACATTTTTGGTGGTGGACTACTGAGTTGTACTCACAACCTTATTGGTTGTTTTTGGGTACCCAAGCAGATGATATGGTTTCAAGTGAAGATAAGGGTAGGGGCACAATGCTACATGGTTGAAATGGGTTGGAACATGGATGTGGGGACCAGATATGCTCTTGGGACCCATTTCGAGGATTGTATTTAGTTTCATATTTCAATTTTACTTTCTCACATTTCACTCTCAAGTCATGGAATATTTATTTTATTGGATTGTTGTACATACCCTGTTATGGGAGTTGGTTATGTGATACTTAGTTATGTATTATTATTTCATGTTATTCATTATTATGATTTCTATTATGGTTTTAGTTTACTAAAGATGTTATATCTCTCTGTGTGTTTCATTATACACTAGCTACTTGTTAGTGGCCTTTGGTGTATGGGGAGGCACACTTGAGATCATGTGGGCATAAGCATAGGGCACCATTTTAGTGTCACCTAGGTCAAGATATTACAATGTAATTTTTATGATCATTTTGAAAAAAGGGAAAGAGACTAGAGGAAAAGGAATTGGTTTGGGTTTCAAAAGTTTCATTGGTTACCCAAAGTCTTAGAAATATGTACCGAATGATATCTAGTGTAACTATAGATTTTTTTAGTTCAACTAATGGGAACATGATAGCCTTATTCCAGGGGACCAATGGCGCATTGGGTGGTTTGTTCCCCTTTATTGGGTACCTAGTAATCCCTAAAGAGGTTTTTTATATACAAGGTGAAAATTTTCATTTAACATTAAAACAAAATCATTTTTTTCATTACTTATATATTTTAGTTATTCTAATGTTGAAACTAATCCCAAGTTCTATCCTCCCCCTATATTCATATCTAAGGTTGATTGTCTCCCATTATTATTTGGGTTCATCACCAAGGTGTCGAAGGTTTTTTATTTTGGTAAATAAGAGGTGGGTGAACCCTCTATTATACTGATTTTTAATATTTCTTAATAATGTGATAAAAAAACCATGATCTCCATATACCTAGTTTTATTGGATGTATCATGCAGTGGGATAATATCTTCATTAAACTTCTAGTTGAGGGTTCCAAATGTTGTTTGTAGGTAAAGTCAGCATTAATCTCATATTTTTACAATGGTTATGAAAATGACTTGGGTAATAGTGACTAATAATTGGTAAAATGTTTCCGTCTAAAACAATTCATAAATATGGTTTTCCTTCAAGCTAAAATTAATTGAGTTTTCTTCTCCCATACTATGATGGGTATTGTTCAGTGAGAAGATTATTTAATTTATTATATGTTAGTTGTTGATATATAATCCATGTTTATAGGTTTCCATTCATGGTATTTGATTTTTTGGTCCTTCGTGTTGTTAAATATTGCATATTAAGGTAATGTGGGCTTTGACTATGGAGGTTATGGATTGATGTGTGTACACCAGCTACAAACATAGATATGATTACATTCATTACTATATTGATAATATGGAGTCATGGGTGATGATTTATATAGCAACACACACACATACACATATGTATATTGATATATGTGTATATTCCTCTCTTAAAAAGGATATCTATATTTTCACCATCTTGGATTTTGAGTGTGGATCAAAGAAAATATAATTGGTTATCAAATGTGGCTTTGTGAGCACATGTAAATCAATGCAACATTTATAATATCTTATTCTATTTTTTAAACTTTTTTATAAACTATTTTTTTTATACTTATCTATGATATTCCACAACAATATACACTTAATCTTATGATATATTGTAAGTGTCTTGTGGGGGAATCCTATTGGGTATGATGTACTCACACCCTATATGTGTCCTCCTAGAATGCATGTAGACCTTTTATTCCATAATCTAGGTAGTGCTAAATCATTACATCATGTGGGTTGATGATTCTAGAAGTTAAGAGTCTTGGTGGTTTTGGAGTGATTGGTCTATGTTTATTCCATGGATAGACTTAAACAGATATCTTTTCCTTTTTTAAAATCATACCTTGGGTTTTCACTATCTAACATTATTAGATTTTTTGGATCATTTATATATTTCATAAGTGAACCTTTTTTTCTTTTGATTTTTTTATATTTAATATATATATATTCTTTATATTTCTATGTTGGTATAACAAGTATTTTATGACACGTAGGTTTCTATATTTGTAATGATGAACTTAGGAATGGGCCATGCCAGTTTTTTCATATGATTTGTTAATGAATTAGTTAAATTCTAGAGAGGGTAAAAATTTAAATTATATCATTACTTATCCCTCAATGATTATTCTAATCTTTGGTGACTAAGAAGCACACATGCGGCCTTTTGGTGGTCCATTTGGGGTCAAAAGTGAACTAGATCAAGTTTCTACAATGTGGTTTTATAGCCACTATGTAGGGTAGTTTAATTTGGAAATATCCAAGAGAAATGTATTTCAATAATCAATAAGTAATCCATAAATATTTATATTCATCATAATTATAGTAGAATCATGATTTTCTGAGAGTATTTTGACTTTGAGTTAGACTCTTCTTTGTTTAGACTAATTATTTTGGGTCTCATGCATCGTGAATAGGTTTTAATAGGTAGTCACTTTCAGGAAAACATGACATATTATATTCATTTTTTTATTGATTGGTATATTTCTAATATCATATAGAGGCTTAAATTAATTAAAATTCAAATAAAAATAGTGTATATCTACATACTTAATATTGAAACTAGATTAAAACACTGTTAGTGATTCATATTATTATTCATTCTTATGAGATATATATTATTATGTTGGGAAACCATTTTTATACAAACCATTTTGGATAATGTTTTATGTTTTATATGAACCTGATATAAATAATTGAAGATATATGGGAGGAGTTTATTTTGAATATTTTGATGTTTAAGCTATTAAATAGATTATTATATTCTTGGAAGAATAATTTAATATGATTCTATACTTAAATGTAAAGTATATCACCTCAATGGTATCATTCTTGACCTGGATCTCTTGAACAAAACCTGATCCAGTGTTACACTAACCTCATGATTACCTATGCATATTATATCTGATACCAAATAATATTGAGGGTTTAATAGGTGATATTGGGGGATAATCCCCCCAATATAAAAGGAATAAACAATAGAAGAAACAAAATACCTCAACACTCAATGCATCAATCAGGAGGATAGCTAAAAATCTAACAAATTGTACATAAATTAAAAAATTATAATGCCACACAAGTAATAATAATGTAAAAACAGTCTCCCCTTAGTTTATCATACATTGATAAGTACAAATATACAAAATCAATACTAACAATACATTGAGTATACACTCATTTTATCCCTGGAGTCCATCGAATTCCAACAGTGCATCAACTACACCATCAACAAGCTACACTCTAATCATAATGAAATTAACTAGATCCTAACCGCAACCTAAAATTCTCCATCACCTTATCATCTAAGCATAACCTTTCCACATCACCAAACTACAGAAGGTAGCCATTGTGAAGAATGTTCCACCTTCTAGAAGAAGATGCCTTCAAAAAAACATGACGGGTCACTCTAGAAACCAAAATCAAAAATAATCAAAAACCATTGAGGGAATACTTCAATCCCAAACCCACCACTATTTCTTCCAATAACTACACCCACACCATCAAAACCCCAAATTGAACATCCCAAAAGCAAGAAACCCCATGAGAGAAATAGATACATTTCCTTTTAGGGATCAGAACCCCAATATTGTAAACCAGAGGAATCACTAAAGAATGGATCCTAAATGGTCAGAATAGGGAGCAACACTCTGAGCCGGAATCCAAGCCAATCGAGACCTAGTAAAAGAAAATGCTGATTTAAAAAACCAAAAATGAAAACCCTGGGAATCAGGGATAGAGGAAGCATTGGAAATGAAAGTAAACAAGAGACTACAGAGGGGGAATACCAGGAGATACCCAAAATCATGAACAAAATAGAGGAAGACAATTTGAGTGTCACTGGCAGCTAAAGAATTCACTAGAGAAAATAGACAGAAATGTGCAAAGAGGGAGTGGGGATTCAATGCCAAAAAAAGTTAAGATACAAATATTGTAAGGTTTTGGACCCTTATATCCCATTAATTTTCATATTTATGAGGTATGCGGTTCTTGAAGGAAGTTCCAAGTTCCTTGAATGAATTTGGGAGTCAATCAATGGAGTTTGGGAGGTGAGATATAGATGTGAAAGAATTCATGGTGTGAAGTTTTATTCATGACATGATAGAGTAGTTTGCAGACTGAATGGTGATTTTTTTCCAGAGTAAGAGTGGGTCACATGTTGAATTTCACAAATTTAACCATATATTCATGATTTGAATGGATGAGGGGTCATATTTTGGGAATACATCTCTAAAAACTCATGACATAAACATGACACTACAAAAAAACACAGAATTTATCGATTCTTTTTTTGTATAGTGGTGAAGTATATATTTGAGGTTATGTAAACTGACAGATTGTTAAGGACATGATCATAGGGTTTCCAAAAATTTAAGGAATTTTCCCTTATCATTTGTGGGTATTGTTTCTATCAAGACATGTTCGTGCTTTAGATTTCATGTTTTGAATTAATACTAGGAATGGAATTCTTGTTTTCATACCAATGTAACATTGATTTTTACCATATCCGAGTGATTTTCACATCTCCAAAGGGTGACACCTGTTTTTATTGAGGAGAATGAGATATCTAGTCAGGTCCTTCTAGGCCTATTCGTCATAATTTTGGTGAGCTCATAGCCTAGGTTGTAATTACTATTCTTGATGATGCGGTTTGGATCACATTGTCTTCCAAACTATAGTGGATCAATTTCATGACATGTTTCTTGAGGAATATTTGGTGTTATCACCTAAGATATATATTGAGTTCATGATTGAGCTGATGTAGGGAGATGATCGTTTTTCAATTCTATATGACAGAATGGGACCAATAGAGTTTCTGGAGCATAAGAATCAACTATAAAAATTAGAGGATAATGGATTCATCTATCTGAGTATGTTGCCTTGTGGATATCCATTTTTTACCAATAAGGATGATGGAATGTTGATCTTGTGTTTCAATTACTATAAGTTGATCTATATGACAATTATGAACTGGTATCCACTTTTTCGAATTGATGATCTTTTTTACTAGCTAAAGGCTGTCTTTGTATTCTACAAGATTCATTTCATATTAGGGTTTCATTAGATGAGTTTGAGACCATATGATATAAAACATACTACTTACAGATGATGATATCATTTATATGAGTTGTTTATGATTCTGTTTTGGATAAAGAATTCTGCCATAGTGTTTATGGATTTGGCGAACCGATTCCCCCACCTGTATTTGGATGAGTTTTACATTGTATTAATTAATGAAATCTTAATATACTCCCACACTCATGAAAATATTTCCAAAACAACTTTACATCGTAATGAGTACACAGAGAGAGTATAAAATTTATACTAAGAAATTTATGATTTAATTATATATCGACAATGTGCATTTCATAGGCCGCATAATAGTTCATTATCCTAGGAAACATAGAAAAAAATATTCTATTATGGTGAAAGATCTTAAATATCTATGACAAAGATCTAAACCTTTAGTAATTCGGTCAAAAATACTCTATTATAACCATGAGAGAGGAAACATAAGACGTTTTTGAGATCAGATGCTCAGTAAGGATAAATAACGAAAATGTGTAAGTATGACATGAAAAAAGGTATGGAACTAATAATAACATTTCATGATCATACCATGAATATAAAATATAATAATAAAGCAGTATAGTTCATAATACATGAATCATAAGGAAATATGGAACATATTCTATGAAATCATAACATACAAATAAAACAAGGAATTGTGGCAGACACATAAGCATATAATATTGTGAACATGTATAAGTAGAAAAAGGTTTTCTCATTAGGTTAAGGATATGAGATCAGGCCCTCACATAAACGTATGTACATGTAATGAGGTCCATGCATAACATTATGAACATGTAATTAGGTTTGTGCATAGTACTCAAGGCATCAAATCCAAGGCCATTTTGGTAGTATGTGTTCACTCCCCATACCATTTTGGTAGTGATGGTTCACTCCCATAGCTATCTTATTAGCATGACTTAACTCCTCATACTATCTGGGTAGTCATTTCTCACTCTTATGTACATCTTAGTATCATGAATTCACTCCTCATACCATCTTGGTAGTCATGGGTCACTCTCACGTCCTTCCTATTATTTAAGGTTCAATCCCAATACCATCTTAGTCTATGTGATGAAATATAAATCTTTACCCAATGCATTGGAGGGAGATATAGGGCATACCCATCTTATAATGAAATAATACATACATGTTCCACAAGATCATAAATAATCAAATCAATATCCCTTAAATGAAATATGTATTAAAAACATGTAATCATATCATAACTTGTGTAAAAAGATAGGTTTCATAATCATTTAATTATAAACAAAACCCATGAAAAGAATCGAGTTTCAAAAGCATATAACCCATGATAGTGAAATATATTTCATTAAGAAAACGAAAATGGTAATAACTCATCCATATAAAGAATATGAATGAAACCTTTAGATAATTTCCTAAAAGGGCTTTAGTAACATCAATGGATGTTATATTAGATTGAAATAATTATGAAATATATTTCAAAAAGGTTTCTTGAGGAAAATATCCTTTATTATATGAAAAAGACGTTTTAATACATGAAACCATTTGACATTAATTCTCATAGAAAATAAATTTAAAACATGGGGTCATTTGAAAACCTTTTTCCATGAAAACTTATTAACTAAACTCCAAAACATTTTTAAATCTTTTTTATTGAAAAAAAAATTGAAAATTTATAAAGAATCAGTGAAAACTTTTTGAAAACCATTTCATTGAAAACACTTTGAAAACTTATAAATAAGTCTCTAAAACATTAGGAAAACCATTTTCCTTGAAAGAATATATCTAAAACAAGAAAAAACATAAAATACTTTTTAAAATAGAAAACATTTTTAAAAAACATTTTCTTTGAAAATCATTAAAAAATAATGAAAATCTAGAACATTAATAGAAAATATCCTTTTAAAAAGAATTGAAAATTAATATTTTAAATTAATCTTCATGAGAATGATGGTAGGTAAATCAATACATCTTGTATGAGGTGATAAGAACCTTTCTTTTTTGAATGGTAAAAGGTTAGAAAGGCTCCTTGTTTGGAAAAAAACATGGATATTCCTTTTTATACATTGGTAAAATAAAAAAAGGTAAAATTTTCTTTTAATTATTAAATGATAATGTCACAATATTCTTGAAACCCTTTTTATAAAACATTGTTTTTAAGGAAGATTGATTTCTGACCGAATAGAGAGTAAATTTAGGATTTCTTAAGAACAATTTCTATACTATCATATGAACCAAAGAGTTGAAGAAATGGTAAAAATATAGGAATAAACCATTAATATCCATAGTAGAATAAAATTAATGAATTTAATTTATCTATGGGTCATAATATTTCATCAAAGGAAGCATAAACATAAAAAATCTAGAAAAGCAATGAGATTGTTTCAATAAACTCTTACAACCAGGTAACTAGGGATCATACTCCCTATGTAAGAAAATGAAATTTTTTTAATATAAAAATATCATTAAAATTATTATTATCATTATATAACATTTAAAATATAATAATATACACCACACAAATTAATTCATGTGCATAAAAAACATGAGTCTCAAAGAAGGAAAACTGAGACAAAACTATATTACTAATTTGGTTACTTTTGAATCTTTAAACCCATGAAATAAAGGTAATAAAATTTATATGTTAATAACAATAAATTTAAATATATGATATATATAATACAATCATGGTATGTAAAAACACCACACAAAAGTAAAGGGTGGCGATCATTGCCTGTATCTCACAGAAATAAAGGGTGAGATGAAATCCTCTTACCTTGTGTTTTGACTCTTATCATACTCATTCAAATCACCTGGATAATAAATAAAAATTTATGATAAATGTTTTAAATAACCATATTATAATATCTAGTACCATATATGATTTTAGTATTACCTTATATTACCAACTTTTTAACCATCTTTTGTTAAAATATTTGCTTTGTCTTTCATATGTGCCTTAATTTGTTATATTGTCAGACCTTATACTTATATCATGATTCCATAATTTAAACCATGATATAAATAGATTTTATAGAAGATATATTTTTATTATAATAATATATATAATATATAATAATGAAATGTAATACACCATTCTTGGAGATGGTAGGTTGTACGTACACATGAACTCTATTTCCGTTTAATTATCATGTGGAGAGAAATAAAGAAAAAGAAATATTTGTATATATATTTCTCATTATTAAAGTATGTTTATTATATAATATATTTCAAATATATCCACTTAATCTATCCTTAATACAATCTATTTAGTGTATGAATAAATCATATCGCTTTGAGGGGGCGGTAGTCAACACTCCCTCAAACGAAATCATCTTATTTACATAAGATAGAATAAATAAAGGTGTGTTCTAAATAAAAATTACAGAAGTAAAAAAGAAATTATAAATATAATATATATCATATATAAATATAGTTTCCATAGTAATGGTCACCATGATATGTGGTAATGAAGAAATGAACAATCATTGTTTCCTGAGGTAGTACTTGTCCGTACACATAAACATTATGTTTATTAACCATTAGATTGAGGCGTGTGTAAGTGTAACTAGAACCATTAAAATAAAAATATCCTAGTATATTAATTAAACTAGTTTTTTTATAAAAATCCTTAAAAAATAAATTTTAGGTGTGGAGAAAGTAATAAAAAAAGAATCTTGAGAGAA
The DNA here is from genome assembly GCA_963277665.1 of Viscum album. NCBI lineage: Eukaryota > Viridiplantae > Streptophyta > Magnoliopsida > Santalales > Viscaceae > Viscum > Viscum album. Next base: position 731,805,869 of record OY728166.1, read on the forward strand.
GGTGTTACCTCTTAATCAGGTAAATCCTTTTAGTTTATGCCAAAAGGATAACTAGGATTTCCTTATACACAATAGGGGGATTCTAATAGTAAGAGATAGCTTTTTTTAATTTTATTGGGTAGGGATTTTATGAACATCATTGTTTTCAAATGTGTGGGGAAGAGGGAGTGGTGGTGGCTTTTTATAGGGATGAAAAATCACTTACTTGGAATTTTCAGAAACAAGTTAGGTGTACACATGTTATTTCCTAAAAAAGTCATAAAAAACCAACCAAACACATTAAAGGAAGGTTAATAGTAGAAATATGGAAATAAAATGGGTTTTTTACAAGTAGATAGGTCATTTGGTTTCTTAATTGTATGGTTTAGTCCCCAATTAAGCTTAATTTGGCCTTAATCACTGTGATTGATTTTAATCACTTTTACTAAAAAATTTGGTTATAAAATAATGTCGTATTATTGGAATCTAAATATTATACTGAATAAAATGGTGTATGTGATATTTTCATAATTCAATCATAGAAGGTGAAAAATTAAGATTACTATTAATCCATAAAACGGTGTGAGATAATGGGTTTTTAAATTAGAAAAAAGTTCAAAAGTTCAGTAAGATTTAATATTAAATTTTAAAGTGAAATTAATTATAATGAACTAAATTATATTAATTTATTTAATATTTATCTGATTTAATGTTATCAAAAATAAAATAATTTAATTAATATTTAACAAAACAAAAAGGTTGTGTTTAACTAAAATTCATTATTTTATACTATTCATCAAAAATTAATGTTTCTCAAAAAAATACAAAAAATTTACCCTAGGATAATTTAGATGGTATGAATGTAAAAATGAAGTTTATTCTTTCAAATTCATTTTCTAAATGTATCTAAAATTAATGTTATTATTCTTCATAGAAGGACATTAATAGAATTTCATTTGGGAAAATAGTTTTTTAAAACAAATAAGGGCATTCCCAAAAATTATATATTTCATTATAAATATGTTTTATTTATATAAAACTATAATAACATGGATCTTATTTTGAGGTATGGTTCTTCTTTTCTTTTTCCTTTGAGTTTTTTTCGAAGAAACAATGGAGATTTGGGAAATGTACTGATTCGGGGTTACACACCGTGTAATCCTAAGTACATGTCATGTAGTTTGGATGTGTATGTTGGGAATACATGGTGTATGGGAAATTTGGTGTGTAAAAGGAGAAAAAACAACTATATGTCATGTAATTCATGGAACATGCAATGTAGTCATGTCGGTAGGCCCTAGAAAGTAAGCCGTCAGAAGTCAACTGCCAAATGAATAGTAAAATGATATACACACTCTGTATATGGAGTTATAAGCTGTGTACTTCTATTTTTCACTAAAAATGGGTACTTTCCTCTACATTCAAAATTTTTTATAGTGGGATTATTGGGGGAACTCAAGAGGAGTGACAGAACTTCATCCTCTTTTCATTTGATCATCCGAATTCTGAACCAATCACCATCGGTCTCGTCTGAATCCTCTCAGCGAGTGATTGATTACTCTTGAGCCGTTCTTGGTAATTTATATTCTCAATAAAGTTATTTAAGGTTGTGTGGTTATCCTTTTTTGATATATATTTACCATTCTACCTTGAATTAGAAGTCGAGGGTGGATGAGGAGAGTTATTTTCCATTGTGACATGCACCCATGGTTAAGGTGTCACTTGACTGAGAATTTGACCTGTTTAATGCCTAATGACATTTAGTTAATTTAATGAATTAATTGAATCATTTTTAGGCTTATTTGGTTTGATTAAAGGCTACTATGTGGGTTCTTTTTCTCTCAGATGACCATTTTTTTTCCGTTTGTCCTAGGATACCAATGGGCTTGCCTTTTTTTCCCTTGTGAAGGGTTGTTTTAGAATGAAACTTGTTAAATAAATGTTTCCATGTGAATATGATTTTTAAAGATTTGTGGTTATTTAATTAACATGTTATTATTGTTATATAATTTTTCCCTCATGACTTGATTATTACAAACCACGTAATAGTGCAGATTACATGTCTTGATTTTAATATTCTGAAATGCTAATACACCAGGCTAGGCCCTGAATATACTGAAATGTTAATAAATAGGGCTTGGCCCTAATACATGATGAAATGAGGATACACTGGGCTTGTACCTGAATTTTTTATGATGAAATGCTGATACCCTGGGCTTGACCCTGATTTAAATATGCTTAAATTCTTATACATCAGTCTTGGTCTTGAGACTTATTGAATTGGAGTGACTGACGATGTTTCTACCAAGACAAAGCACAATCTTGGATTTGGTCTACACTTCTTTGTTTAGATAGCATGCTGAGGTATCTGTTATGTTTACATTATATAGGGTATTGATGGGATTAGGAAAATCCTTAGACTTATATAATTCAATGAATTTGATTTTATTAAAGAAAAATAAATGAATGTAAATGAATCCCAGTACTTGTAGGATTGTTTACTTTTGAGTACTTGCAAGTTTACTACATTTCACTGTTGTACACTACTATTTCATATACTCATAGACAAATTGGCAGCAACATTTAGTGGTTTCCTACTAATATTTATTTCTTACACCCTATTTTGGTCATATTTTTTTGCTCAAATAGACTATATTGCTGCAGGGGTTGATAGGGGAAAGGCTCCTTATACAGGTACATGATTTCTGATTAAGAGTAGGAGGGAATGGGACCAAGCCATAGATTTAGATGTTTTTGAGTTTCATTTTGTTTTTACTATACCTTATTATATTTTTGTACTTGTTTTATGTGTATCCTTTTTCACTTATTTATTAGAACAAGTGATATGCCACATCATTTTGATATTACATGCCTTCTGGTTATCTTTATATTTCATTCTTTAGTTATTTACTATAGTTGCATAAGGTTTACTGATTCTTCTATCTTTATAGTTTATTATGCTATGTCACAGTATTCCAATGAGGGAATAGTTTACTAAATATCACACCCTAGGTCATCACTGCTAGTCGAAAGCCTCTCACATTTGGGGAAATGTGCTTGAGGCCATGTGGCCAACCGGGTACAGGGTACCTTTTAGTGGCATCCAGATCTGGGACCTTAAAAAGGGGTATCAAAGGCCATTTTATTTTTTATATTATCTTACTATGTGGAAACAATAGACCAAAATATGAAGGAAATGGAGTATGGTCATTATTTGTGCTAGGGAGTAGCTACCTCTTTTATTGGGAAAAGCCAAATTTCCTCAAATGGACATGTGATTTTTAGATTTAGTGCTATTATAGTTGATTCAATTTTACTGTTGGGTGATGCAATTGAATTCTTCTTTTACTTTTGATGAAATTCATGTTCTATTTTGTTGCAACGCGATTATATTAGGTTATATCATCTCATGCATCATATAGGCACTTGTTAGAATCACATGACATGTATTATGTCATTCCATCTAGGATGCATTTGCTATTACATGCTGTTGTGATAATTTACTTGATTGTTATTCCTTATTTTGTGTTAGTTAGGTGTAGTAAATAATGGTGTGGTGTCATCTTTCAATCCATAAGGAGTATGGGCCCCTATGAATTGGGAAATGATGCACCAATGGAATTTACGGGTTAAATGAACTTGTCACAGATATTGTTTGAATTGGATGAACATTATTTAGAATTGATTTGGTGAAGTGTTATTATTGGGTTCCAAACTTTGTTTGTGGGGTGTATGGGCCCTCAAGGATTAGAATCTGGCATCCCACTAGTAGGTTTTTCTACTAAACAAGGGTTTTCTGGGAAATTTGGAGGTTCTGTCCGGAAAAACCCATTATAAATGGTGTGTATTTTTGTCAAAAATGATATGTGTTCTTTATGTTTGGGGAAGAAGGTGTTCCAAGTTCTAATATTTACATGTCCTCTACCATATGTATGTGTCATGTAGTATCTGACCGTGTAATAGGCTATGTGAGAAAAAAAGATGATCTGAGGAGTGCGGATAAGAACAAGTTGTGTACTCTCGGTACATGCCCTGTGTCCTACCCAGGCTGAACCCGTGTAGACCAGGCTATATGGGAGTACATGGCTGGGAGGACGAGAGTGTGTACACACCATGTGCACGTGGAACACACCATTTACCTTGGGTTGATACATTCCTAGGCTGGCGGAAGCACATGACCATGTGATGGCTTAAGGGTACACACTATGTATTCTCTTTATACACCTTGTAGTCCCTTTTTTAAAAATTCTGATGATATATACCTATTTATGTCATGGAACATTTGAATATCAAACCTTGAAAATAAGTTTGAACTAAGGCATGTTCTTGACCTTGTAGATTCATGCTGCCACAAAGACCATGAGTTTTACACCAGGAGAGTGTTTATGATTATACTCCAAAAATGGTAGTCCATGGACTACCAGCAGATACTCCATTTGTTCCAATTGTGGAACTAGCTGTTATATTAGACGCAGGTGCAGATGCAAAGTTCCGTGAAGGCTTTATGAGGTTCATGCAGACCTTTAAGAAAGAACCACAGGCTATATCATCTATGGAAGAGCGGACACGTATATTCTAGAAGCAACATATGCCTTCTTTTTTAGGGGAGGAGGACCATACGCTATGGAATCAAGGATGGAATTAGTGTTGACTATATTTAATCATCTGGAGACACCTATTGAGATTAGGATCAAGCTTGAAACATATATGTTGTGTGATTTCTCTAATAGATGGTCGGATTTCATCACTTAGACAGGGCTTCATCAGGATATGACATGGAAGGAATTTTAGTCGGCCTTCTACAATTATTATTTTCCTGAGATGTTGAGGGTCAACCAAGCTTAAGAGTTCATGCACCTGGAGGAGAGCACACTGTCAGTTATGGACTATTATTCCCAATTTATTGAGTTTTAGTGATTCTCACATATTCTGATGGGTGATGATGTATCGAAAGCTAGAAAATTTAAGAATGGTCTCAGGTTTGACATCTGATCACAAGTGAATGTCTTTAGGATGCCTTTTGTCTCTGCTATTGTGAATCAGGTGCTGATTACCAAGCGCAACCAACGAGAATCTGGGGGTGCGAGCCAGGGCGGTTCGGCACTAAGATCTAGAACTCTCTTGACTGGAAACAATAAGTGTCATATGGATCTTTCTCACGGCGATACAAAAAGTCAGAACATTTCTTTCGGTAGGAAGGTGAGGTACTATCAGTGCAAAAGGATTGTCCATATTAAACCTCAGTACCCGATTGACCTAGTCAAATGACAAGCTTGCAACAAGATGTGCCATTTACATCAGTTTTTTCAGACATTCCCACCAGCATCTAGTGAGGTATGGTCTGCACTAACTTCACATTCAGGAGTGGGTTCGGCATATTATCACCAGTCTGGGAACTAGAATACGTCAGGTCGTTCAAGACGAGGGGGTGTTCGTGGTCGTGGTAGCCAGACCTTGGGATATCAGTGACCGTAGGGTGGGTTAGGTTAGGGTAGCCAAGAAGTGTCTCAGGGACACAGTACCAGTTAGACTTATGCAGTGTAATATACCCATCAAGAGCAAGATCCCAAACCTTCAACTATTAGAGATACTATCACAGTCGCCTCTGTATTATCTTCTACACTTTTATATTGGTGCTGCAAATAGTTTTAGATTTGTATCCATTGTATAAATCCATAGGCTATGTGTTTATACTCCTCCTAATGTTAGGACGTTAGACACTCCATTTGGGATTATAACGGTAGGTGTGTGTCAGTGTGAGGAGTTCCCCTTGAGATTGGTGGGTGTCACTTCCTATGGAACCTCTATGTCTTAGAGATGAAAGGCTTTGATGTCATTCTCATAATAGAGTGGTAAGTTTCTTTTCGAGCATTTGTTTATTTATATTTCCTCAGGTTGAGCTTCACATCACTAGAGGGAAGAGATTTTCTACATAAGGTTGAATGGGATGTTCAGCCAAGCCAAGCTAGACATAAGCATCATGGGCTGGATGGGATGACATCCCAGATTGCAAGTTTATATTTGGATTATCATTGATCATATCATGAATATTTTATGGTAGTGGTTGATTGTTTTTGGGTATGTTTTCCCAAATGACTTTTCAGGCATACCTCTGGCCAGAGAGGTGGAATTCACTATTGAGTTAGTTCTAGGATCTGCACTGTTATCCATTCCTCCTTATAGGATGGCTATGACGGAGTTTCAAGAGCTTGAAGCTAAGGGTTTTATCTGACCCAGTACTTCTCCTTGGGGTTCACTGGTGCTATTCATTAAAAAGGTCGGCGTTACCCTTAGGATATGCATGGAATATGAGAAACTAAACCAGTTGATAGTTAAAAATTGATATCCCTTGCCACTAATAGATGAACTATTTGATCAGATTCGAGGAGAACGAGTTTTCTCAAAGATAGACATGAGGTCAAGATATCATGAAGTACATGTTCTACTAAAATAAATACCTCATAAAACCTTTCATATTATGTATGGCCTATATTATTACGTGGTTATTCTGTTTGGTCTCACAAACACGCGAGCAGTTTTCGTGGCACTGATGAACTGTGTGTTCCATCCTTACCAAGATTCGTTTGTGCAGGTTTTTGTGTACGATTTCTTGGTGTATTCTAATAATCTAAAAGATCATGAAAAACACTCTCGGATCATTTTGAATACAATAAGAGGTCATTATTTATATGTTAATCTCTCTAAATCCCACTTTGGGATGGACTATATTCACTTCCTAGGTCACGTCATCTCAGAGACTAGAGTATCAGTGTACCCAAGAAGGTGAGAGTATTAGTTACCTGGGAGAATCCCAAGAATGTTTTTGTGGTATAGAGTTTCTTGGTGCTAGCTGGTTACTACATGCATTTAATACAGGACTTCTCACAGTTAGTAGTGCCGATGACAGGCTTGACTAAGAAATGTGTGAAGTTTGTGTGGTCAGATTCTTATGACATAACCTTCTAGGAGTTGAAGGGACATTTTACTTCCATACAGATATCGATACTTATGAAGCTAGGAAATAGTTAAAATGTGTACTATGATTCATCAGGTATTGGACTGGGAGCAGGGCTTATGTATAGGGACCGATTTTTTACATATGGGTCTAGATAGTTGAGACCACATGATAGGAATTACCTGACATGTGACGTTGAGTTAGCAACAGTTGTACAAGCTTTCAACTATTAGATATATTATTTATTGGGAGAAATTTTTTTGGTTCACACAGACCAAAAAAGTCTCAAATACATCTTTACACTGTGTGATTTAAATCCGATACAGAAATGGTGGGTGGAGTACCGTCAGTTGTAGGATTTTGAGCTTCCCTATACGCCTAGAAAAGAAAATGTAGTGGCTGATGCACTGAGAAGAATTACTTAGATACAGGCAGTACAGGAGGACAGTGGTGAATGTAATCTTATATATGTGATCTCTAAGATGAATTTAGAGGTGCATGACAGTTAAGGACAGACTTGTCTTTCATCTTTGGAAATTAGCTCTACCCTACTAGACATAGTGAGGATGATGCAACTATCAAATTTTGAAGGCTTGGTTCTATGGGAGAGTGTGGTAGGTGAGAACCCTCCTCCTGGATGGATGATAGGCAAGGATGATGTTATGTGTATCCATGGATGAGTGTGGGTTCTATGGGATATACATGAGGAGATGATGGAGGAGTTTCATGCTTTATCTTGGGAAGTGCATCCTAGAGTCACCAAAATGTACTGTGACTTACATCATCAGTACTGGTGGCCAGGTATTAAGTGAGATGTTTCTAGTTTTGTTACAAGGTTTTCGATGTGTCAGTAGGTAAAAGTAGAGCATCTGCGGTTGGATGGTCTTTTACAGTAGTTACCTATTCCTGAGTGGAAATAGGATGATGTCATGATGGTTTTCCTGACAGGTTTACCAAGGTTGCTGAGAGTCAAAGATGTAGTGTGGGTTGTATTTGAAAAGCTTATGAAAGTCACTCACTTTTATCCAATCAAGGAGACCATCAGTGTTGAGGAGCATGGAAATATGTATATTGGAGGGGTGGTATGACTTCATGGTGTCCATCTTTAAATTTTTCAGATAGAGACTCTAGCTTTAAGTCTCTTTTTTTGTAGAGTTTTTAGAGGGCACTGGGTTCAAATGTGCTTCTGAGCATAGAATACCACTCTCATACCGATGGCCAGTCATAGTGTATGATACCAGTGCAAAAGGACAGGTTGTGTGCATGTGTCCTAGAACATGGTGAATCATGGTAGAAGCATATACCCCTGGTTGATTTCACCTATAATAATAGCTTTTAGTATACTATTCTAATAGTTCCATATGAGTCTTTGTATTGTAGTCCATGCCAATCACCTCTATGTTTTCTAGAGTTAGGAAAGGAACAATATTGGGACTTCATCTTTTCCATGAGACTACTGATCTAGTTCAGATTATTTTGAAGAGGATGGCTACTACACAGTCTATTCAGAAATCTTACATTGATCTTCGTAGATGGCCATTGAAGTTTGATTTCATGGATCGAGTTTTCTTACGTGTCTCACTAAGGTTGGGACACAAGAGGATTAAGAGATAGGTTAAACCTTCACTGAGATATGTCGGACCATTTGATATTTTGGAGCAATTTGGGTCGGTTTCCTTTCGATTACAGTTACCTCAAAGGTATTGATCCATGCATGATGTCTTCCACGTATCTCAACTATGCCACTATCACTCAGACGCATCTCACGTTTTTAATCCTAGGGAGGTTGATATTCAAGTTGATTCATCCTTTGAGGAGCATCCAATTTGTATAGTTGACATGAGCATGAAGGTTCTCTAAGGCGGGTGCATCCCTCTTATACGAGTGCTATGGAATAATAGTCATGTACATAATGAGAAATTGGGGAGGGAGTCCAATGTACGTGCTCAGTGGCCGAAGTTATTCTTAGATATTCCACCACCACCCTTGGAAGGGAAATTTGGGGATGAATTGCTTTAAGGGCGGAAGTTTGTACGAACTAGTGGTTATTTTGAAGTATGGTTTTTCTTTTCCTTTGAGTTTTCTTCGATAAAAAAGTGAAATTTGGGAAAAAAATTATTCAGGGTTATAAGACATGTAATCCTAAGTACACGCCATATAGTTTAGCCGTGATTGATGGGAATACATGGAATGTGGGAAAGTCGGTAGGCAAAAATAGAAAACCCCACTACACACCACGTACTTCATGGTACACGTCGTGTAGTCATGCCAGTTGGCCCTACCATTTGGACAGTGGGCTCACTGGGGGAACTCAATTGGAGCACCAGAACTTCAACCTCTTCCCAGTTGATCATCCCAACTCTGAATCAATCGTTTTTTGTCTCATTTGAATCCTCTCAGTGAGTGGTATATTACTGTTGAGTCGTTATTTGTAATTTCTATTCTCGAAGAAATTATTTAAGGTTGAGTTTTTATCCGTGTTTCATAGATATTTACACATATACCTTGAATTGGAAGTTTAGGTTAGAGGAGGAGAGTCATACTATGACGAGGTTGGTGGTCTTGTGATAATTTTTTAAATTCAAGTTGTTTATATATTCCATTGTTCCATGTTCCCATGTTTAGGGTGTCTCTTGATTGAGAATTTGATTTCTTCAATGCCTAATTCCATATAGGTAATTGAATGAATGAATTGAAGCATGTTTAAAATTATTTAGTTTGATTAAGGGCCACCCCGCGGGTGAGTTTTCCCTCGGGTGGCCATGTTTTTGATGTTTTTCCTAGGATGTCGATGGGTTTGCCTTTGTTTCCCTTAGAAATGGTTGTTTTAGAATGAAACTGGTTAAATAAATGTTTCCATGGGAATATGATTATCAATGCTTTGTGATAGTTTGATTCACATATTAGTCTTGTTATATAATTTTTTCAACATCAGTGGATTATTAAAAACCCTATAATAGTACAGATTTCATGTGCTGATTTTAATATGATGAAATGATGATACATTAGGCTTGGCCTTGAATATGTTGAAATGTTGATACACCGGGCTTGGACCTAATACATGCTGAAATGTTGATACATCGGGCTTGTCCCTTACTTGAATATGATGAAATGATGATACACTAGGCTTGACCTTGATTTAAATATTCTAAATTTCTTATACATAGGGCTTGGCCATAATAAATATTGAAATGAAATGACTATTGATGTGTCTTCCAAGCCAAAGCATGAACTTGGATTCTATCTACACTTCATTGTTTATATATCTTGTTGATGTTTCTTTTATTTTTACTTCATATAGGGGAATGATGGGCTTAGTCCAGATCCCAAAAATTATATAATTCAACGAATTTGAATTGATTAAAGAACATGACATAAATTTAAATGAATGCCAGTACTTGTTGGATTTTTTACTTTGGAGTACCTACTAGTTTACTCTATTTAACTAATGTGCACTAATGTTTCATATACTCACTAATAGATTGGAACCGACCTTTGGTGGTTGCATACTGGGATTTATTTCTCACACCCTATTTGGCTCATGTTTTTGGGCCCAAAAAATCTTTAATTATGTAGGGGTTGATTGGATCAAGGCTCCCTATACAGATACTTGATTGCAACTTAGAAGCAGGAGGGAATTGAACCAAACCACGACATGCGATGTTGCTAAGTTTCATTTTGTTTTTAATGTACCTTGGTATTGTATTGTACTTATTTTCACTATATCATGTTTCATTCCTTTCTTATAACATGTGATATGCCACATCATTTTGATATCACATACCTTCTGATTATCTTTTTCTTTCATTTTTCATTTGTTTACTTTAGTTTCATATTGTTTATTGCTTCCTCTATTTTAATTATTTATTCTATTGTGTCACACTCTGCCAATGAAGGAATAGTTTCCCCAATATCACACCATATGCCTTCACTTCTAGTTGGAAGCCTCTAGAATTTGCGGAAATGCACATGAGCCCATTTGGCCAACCGGGTATGGGGCACCATTTATTGCCATCTGAATTTGGGACATTACAAAAACAATTATAAACATTATTTTAAAATTAGTTATCACTACTCATTTTAATATGGTTAACTACTAGGTTATAATTATGTCACTTAAATAATTATAATAATAACATGATGTTTCATAGAAACATCAGTGTGGCATATAAAGTATGCCAAGTCGGTGATGTGGTAGTGCAATCCTTTTTTGTATTTTGTGCAGTGTAAGCCAAGCTAGAAATGTTTTTAGTGCAAGACAATTTAGTGTTGTTTGATAGGATCATTTGACATAGAGTTTCAATATATATATATATATTTATAAAGAATTATTTCTAGTGACACGCAAAATGTAAAATGTCAAAAACATAAATTAAATGAAAAAATATTTCACAAAATCTCAGGGTGTTACATTCTAACCTAATAAATATGAATTTCACCTTCAAAATTATTATAGGTTATCAAAGGTTTAATACTTGAAAGTTTCATTCATAGAAACCCACATTCTACAAATAAATACTAAAACTTCCCTTAAAATGGGAATGTTGGGACCATAATAGTTACCCAAAGTAACATTTAATTAGGTTTCCACATAGGAGAACAAAGGTTGGGAGTGAATATTGGACATTGAGAAAAAAAATAAATATATATAGGGATTTAATGAGGTAATAAATCACCAACAAGTTAATGATCAAAGAAAAGTTGAGTGCCTAAAATTCATAAATATGTGATGATTTAGAAGACCATCATTTCAACAAAAATTTAGGTATTAGGACAACAGATTTTCTTTTGATCATTATCCTAAAGATGAGTAATTATTTTATTTACCATGAATATAATTAAATAATCTTTCTTGAAATATTTTTTTAAACCAAATTTCATTCTTTAGTTGTGCTTTAATCAATTTCTAATTCATCCATTAATTTATTTAATGGAAAAACAGGTATTAACTTTGATGACTGGGGTGAAAAAATATAATTTTATTAGATCTTAAGGACCGTAAAGGAATGAAAAGTATAACTATTAATCTATAAAAATTCTTAAAAATTAACATGGTTAATACGTTAATCTCTAAACATAATAAGTAAAACTATTGTTTCATTATAAATAATTGTTCATTAAAAATAATTATACATTAGCCATGACATCACATAGGCTAGTGGTAGGCGTGAAACCTGTATTGTCATTCACTCATGGCTTCCAGACTCGTGGACTTACCAGACAAAATTAGTTGTCATCCAACATACATGATGTCCTTTTCTAAAACAACACTAAAATAATTTCCAAAAATAAATAATTTGTACATCCTTTATATAGGTTTAATCACTAAATAACCTTTTTACCATGGTTTTCAATACAAATTCATTGCATAAATACATCCTCTGAAGTTTAACTTAAACTTTTCATGAATGGTTAACCTTATACCCCTTCATAAAGATGAAAATACAAAAAATTAGAAAGAGATTCATGAAATTATCTTAAAATTGATTCCCCCTTATGCCACAAAGTACATCTTGGTTGTCTTATTCTAAACATGTGAATAACCTCTTGGTAAATTACCAAAAAACCATTTGGAAAACATGCATGATTCCTTATTCCAATTATTACAGGATATATAATTTAAATCCAAGAAGTTATAAACTTCATCCATGATGACATAGAAAACATTTTAATTAATCAGTTATTGGGTAATTTGTATCATCTAATTTACTTATTCATATCTAATATATCATTATGCAAAGAACATTTTCTCATTTTCAAGCATTAATTAATGGTTTCCTTCCTTTAATAAAAATATCACCAATATGTGATATCACTTTTCTATAGATTAATTACCATTTAACATGTCCTTTTCAATCTTTGATGATATATTTTACTAAAAATTCATATATATTTCATGATTCATGCAATGTAATCATTGAATTCCAAAACAATAATACTTCATTAATTAATCTTTATTCTTAAATAATTACTCGTGCTTCATCAACTTATTCCTTAATAACTCTTTCATATAATAACAAATATTAATCATGCCTTAAGGTTCCATGACCTCAATCTATGAATGCTTCTTATGTTTAATGTAAAAAATACTAGAAGAACATCACATAACATTCACATGTTGTCTGTGGTCTCATTATCTTCAGATGTATAACCAATACTCATACCAACATCCTAATTCTCATTATGATATTTTCCCTTGGAAAATAGATTCATATAATTACAATGATTTCCATATATGAATCATTAAATGTTAGCCATGGTTTCTTAGTTCTCTCTATTGAATAAAACTAGAAATCAAGGGATGAGAACACATATCACATAACAAAGCCACATAATCATGAAAAATTACTTATAAGATGTCCAAATCATGACTCACACTTCTATAATCTATAAAAACTTAGTTTTATCATAGTTTATTCATATTAATATTATATCTAAATCCTTAATTAAGTATTATAAAGATTTTGTGAATTTCCAAAGCATAGCCCTTTGGAGTGTCACACCAGGTGTGGAGAAAGACTCGTTGTTGTGGACTAGATTACCATGAGTTAATCCCTAAAAATCTTGTTAGAGTTGTTACCCATAAGTACATCTATACCATATCCATTTACATTTTTAGTATCTAGTAAGGGATATATTTCTATGAAACCACTCACTCTATCCTTAACACAAATTCTAGGACATTTATCTAAACATTAAACCATTCTAATATGTATCATTAGATACATACTGATACATATACTTAGAAATATACATAGGGATCTCACTAAATTTTATCCACCCTAGTTTCAAAAGTTTGAATAAACCTATTGTTTAATACCAACTATAGTAAAACAGAGGAAACAGATATGTATATTAAATAATTTTAGATTATTTTTTTTTACATTGAAGAAATACATGCCTGAGGACCGTAACTGTTTAGTGTCTTTTGAAACATGGAAAAAATATTATATCATAGTGATAGATCTTAAACACCTTACATAAAGATTTACACCTTTATTACTTCTACCTAAAAGCTTTCTTTATAACATGGATAAAGGAAACATAATAAATGGGTGAGCTCAGATGATCAGTAAGTGTAGATAAATTAAATGAATAAGAATAACATCAGTAAAATTGTATAGAACTTGTGAAAAACATTTTAAGATCATATCATGAATTTCAAAGATCTTAATAAATATTGGTAGTTTATAAGATATGAATCATAAGGAAATATTGAACATAAACCATAAAAGTATAACATAGGAATAAAGTATTGAATTGTGAAAGTCACATAGGAATATAATATTGTAAACATGCATAGGTAGAAATAGATTCACTCATTAGGTTAAGGAAATGAAATCATTCCCTCACATAAAGGTATGGACATGAAACCTGGTCCAAGCATAACATTGTTAACATGTAATCAGGTTCGCACATAGTAGTCAAGGCATCACTATCATGGTCATCTTTGTAGTATGGGTTTACTCCCCATACCATCTTAGTAGTCATTATTCACTCCCATAGCCATCTTATTAGCATGAGTTCATTCATCTTCCCAGGTTGGTAGTCTTGGTTCACTCCCATGGCCATCGTAGTAGCATGAGTTCACTCCTCATTTCATCTTGGTAGCCATGGTTCACTCTCATGGCCATCATAGTAGTTAAGGTTCACTCCCAATACCATCTTAGTCAATATCATGAGATTTAAATATTTACCCAATGCTTTGGAGGGAGTTATAGGTCCCTCCCATCTTATAATTAAATAATACATACATGTTCCACAAGATCATAAATAATCATATCACAAACCATGAAATTAAATAGGTATTATACACATATAATCATATCATAACCTGTGAAAAATAATTGTCTTCTTAATCATTTCATTGTAAACATAACCCATGAATAAAAGAGGTTTCTAAAAGAATATAACCCCTAATAGAGAAACATGTTTCATGAATACTGTGTAATTTAGCTTAACCCATTCATAGAATGGAACCTTTAGATCATTTCCAAAAAGGTCATTAGTAACATCAACGGATGTCATCTTAGATGTAAAATAATTTTCAAATATATTCCAAAAAAAATCTAGAGGGAAATATCCTTTATTCTTTGAAAAGGGATTTTTGATACACAAAAACATTTGAAAAAACAATTCTTATAAAATACCTTTAATATTTGGAATCATTTTAAAAATGTTTTCTTGAAAACTTATTAAATAATATTCAAAAGTTTTTAAAAAACTTTTCCTTTGAAAATAATATGAAAACATAAGAAGAATTATTGAAAACATTTTGGAAACAATTTCTTTTAAAATACTTTGAAAACGTATAAATAAGTCTTCAAAACATTTCTACAACCATTTTCTTTGATAACATAAAAAGAAAATAATAAAACTTTTAAAATTATTTAAAAACATAAAACATTTTTATTTGAAATTAATTAAAAAAATAATGAATATCCAAAATATTAGGAGAAATTTTTCTTCAAAAAATAATAAATTTTTAATCTTGTAAATGAACCTTCATTGTAATGACGGCAGGTAAATACTTACATGTCATATGAGGAAAAAACAACCTTCCTTTTTTCATGGTATAATGGATAGAAAAATGGATTGTTCGAAAAGCGATAGGTGGAATCCTTTATACAAATTGGTAAATGAAATAAAAGTTAAAAATGTATTTTAAGTATTCAATGATAATGGTACCATATTTTTCAATCCCTTTTTTAGAAAACATGGTTTTAAAGGAACATAGAGTTCTAACCGAAGATAGGTTAAAGTCGGGTTTTCTTAAAAACACATTTTTATATATAATATAAAAAAGATAGGTATAAATGGTACAATTTTATTAATAAATTATTAATATTCATATGAGAAAATAAATCATGATTTTTCTTTAAATATGGTTCATAATATTTCATCAAAGGAATCATAAACCTAAAAAATCTCGAAAAGCGATTAGATTGTTTCAATAAACTCTTATATACTAGTAACATGGGATCATACACAATGTGTAAGAAAAGGAAATTATTTTAATCTTAAAATATAACTAAATGGATAATACTAATGATATATCATTTAAAATTTAATTATATACACCACAAAAGTGAATTTAGGTGCATAACAAAACATGAGACTCAAAGAAGGAAAATTGAGAGAAATCTATTTTAACAATTTGAAAACATTTGAAACATATACCCCATGAAATAAATGTAAAAAAAAGATATTATAATACCCCTGAATTTAATTATAATATAATTTGAATACAAATATTTTCAGTACATACACCACACAAAAGTAAAGAGTGGCGAGCATATCATGTATCTCAATGAAATAAAGAGAAAGATGAAAGTTCCTTACATTGTGTTTTGAATCATGTCATACTTATTCAAACCACATGTATAATAAATATAAATTTATTATAAATATTTTAAATAACAATACTCTTATATATAATACCACATATTGTTTTATTATTACCATATATTACCCTCTTGTTAACAATTTTATATTAAGGATTCACTTTGGGTGATATTCTCTTTGTTTTTCATATGTGTCTTAGTTTGTAATATTGTTGGTCCTTCTAATTTTAACATGATTACAGAACAAAAAAAATGATATAAATATAATTTATATAAATTATATGTTTATTATAATAATCTATAGAATATATATGTATGAAACTTAATACACTATTCATGGAGACGGTAGGTCATACGTATGCATGAATGTTATTTCAGTTTAACTGTCATTTTGAGGGAAAGAAAGTAAAAGACATATAAGTATATATATATATATATATATAATTATTATAGTAGAATTAGTATATCATATTTATCATATATATCCACTGAGAATATAATTAATATAATCTGTGTAGTGTATAAACAAATCATATTACTTTGAGGGGGCGGTAGTCCACACTTCCTCAAGTGAAATTATCGTATTTACAACAGATGGAAAGAATAAAGTTATGTTCCAAATAAAAACTAAAAAATTATAAAGAAAATATAAATTTAATATATATCATATATTAATATATTTTCCATTATTATGGCCACCATGATAGGTGTTAAAGGGAAAATGAACAATCATCATTTTGTGAGGCAGTAGTTTTCTGTACATAGAAATATTATATTTGTTACCCATTAGATGGAGGTGTGTTTAATTTTAATTAGAACCATTAAAAAAACTTATTAGTATATTTAGGATAAAATTTTTGTTATAAAATCACAAAAAAAAAGAATGTTTAGAGTGTGGATAAATTAAGTAAGATAAAGAAGCTTCATATAAGGATTTACCTCTTAATCAGGTAAATCCTTTTTGTTTGTGTCAAAAGGCTACCTTGGATTGCATTATTCCTAAAGTGTGATTCAAAGATAAATATAGGGATTATTTAAATTTTATTATCCATGTATCTTCTAAACATAATCAGTTTTAAATGTTTCAGTAAGTGGGAGTTGTGGTGGCCTTTTATAGGGAAGTAAAAGGACTCACTTGGAATGTTTAGAAACAAGTTAGGTATACACATGTTATTACCTAAAAAAAGTCATACCAAATAAAAAACTCAATATTTATGGTTTATGGCCGAAATATGAACATTAAATTGGTGTTCTACAAGTGAATAGGTTATTTGGGTCCTTAATTTTAAGCTTTAGTCCCTAATTATGTTTAATTTGGCCTTAATCGTTGTGATTAATTTTAATCACTTTTACTAATCATTTTAGTGAAAAAATAACTTGGTATTATTAGATTATAGATATTATAATAAATAAAATCATGTATGTTAGATTTTATAATTTCATTTCATAGAAGTGGAAAAAATAAGATTACTGCTAATCCCAAATATGGGAGAGAAAACAGGTTTCTAAAGTAGAATGAAGTTCAAAAGTTTAGTGAGTTTTAATGTTGAATTTTCACATGAAATTGATTCAAAGAACCTAAATTTTATTAATAAATTTTATATTGATATAATTTTACCTTAGAAAAAAATTATAATATCATTTAACATTAATAATTAATTAATGAAAAAGGTAGTTTTTAACTAAAAATCATTATTTTCCACTATTCATCAGAAATTGATGTTTCTCAGAAAAATAAAAGAAATTCACCCAAGGATAATTTTGATGTTATGAATTCTAAAAATAATTTTATTTTATCAAAATTATTTTCTAAATGTGTCTAAAATTAATTTTATTATTCTTCAAAGAAGGACATTAAAAGCAAATCATTTCAGAAAATAGTATTTTTAAACATATGAGGACATTACTAAAAATTATATCTTTAGTTACAAATATGTTGTATTTATTTAGAAAAATTATAAAAATTATTTGAAAATTATATATCACAATTCATTTTACTGTGTTTAAATTCTAGGTTGTAATTTTCTCCATTAAATAATGATAACAACAACATAATGTTTCATAGAAACATCAGTGTGGCATGTAAAGTATGCCAAGTCGGTGTTGCAGTAGTGCAAGATTAGTATATACTGTGTGTAGCATGAGACAATTTTGTAATTCATGTATCACAAACCATGTTGGTGTTGTGTGAAAGGAATATTTTAATTAGTGTTTTAATATATATATATATATATATGAATAATTGTTTATAGTGTCATGTGAAATGAAACAAAATTAAAAAGGTAAACTAATTCGAAAAAAATATTTCACAAAATATCGGGGTGTTATAGTCCATCCAATGGCCCAAAGGCCATCATTTTTATTGATTTTTGATAATCCACATTTCAAGGGGTGGGGTGGAACCCTTACAAGGCACGTAGGTGTAAGTATTACATGGCCTGTAGGCCTCAGAGGAATTCATTGCCTGTAGGCTTCAAACATTACATACAACCCAAACTAACAACTTGGAACTCCTCTTCCCCAGCATTTTCATCGTGAAATAAGCTCTCCACCTTCGTACGGTTGTTTTTCTAGGCATTCTCGTGCATGCACAGGCTTTTCCCGATGGTAGGTGTCATACCCTCTCATTCTTGCAATATTTTTAGCTTCTTTAGTGGTGAAAGTTCCTTTGATCATCCTCCTTATAGAGCCTGTTTCTTGTAGGTTTTCTGGTTTTCATCAGTACTTAAGGTATCCCGAAGGCCTTGAGATGGCCCGAAGGCCTTACTGACCCGAAAGCCTGGGTGGTCTGAAGGCCTTAAAAGACTCAGGGACCAAATCAGTGGCCCGAAGGCCCCAACATGGGCATATTTCCGGCTGCAACAGTGCCATACAGTACCTGCTATAGTTCCCGCTACAGTACCTACTATAGTACTGCATAGTTCCCACTACATTACCTGCTGCAGTACTCCACAGTTCCCACAATAGTAATTCTAAATTACCCTAGAAATTATTCCTCCACCTGGATTTGATCCTAGGTCTCTTGGATTCACTTACGAGGTCCTTACCAACCGGGCTAAGGCTCATGTGCCATAAGAGGGTTCAACTAGTGGTTTCTTGGGAGTATCTCAAGAATGTTTTCTATATTTAGAAGTTTTTGGTTTATGGGTTACTATTGAAGTTTCATCAGATACTTTTTCCTCTTAGAAGCATCACTCTTAGGCTTGACAAAAAATGGTGTAAGGTTGGTGTGGTCTGAAGAATGTGAGAATTCTTTCTAGGATCCAAAAAAACCATTTGACCTTTGTACCAATTTTGATATTACCAATCCTAGTTAAGAAGTATAACCTATATTCTAATGCATCCTACATCATGTTTTGGGTAGTGTTGATGTAAGAAAGTCGATTCATGGTGTATGTATCATGAATGTTGGGGTCACATGAATGCAACTATCATATGCATGACCTTGAACTAGGTTCAGGGGTTTATGACTTATATTATTAGTGAAATTGACTTATGTGTGAACATTTTACTATTTTACCAACCATAAGAGTCTCAAATTCATATTTTCATAGATAAATTTGAATCTTCAATTATAGATATGGGTTTACTACATTAAGTCTTTTTTTGAACTATATTATATTTCAAGGAAGAGAAAAAGTATTAGTTAGGTTCTAATTCAGAAAATGATGACATATGTAGTTTAGTTTTATAGTTTTGAGTCAAATATGATGTTCTTATTCAATAAGATACATAATAGTGTTCTAGAGGAGCATGAGTTGATGAAACTCATGTCCTTGTCTATTTATCCCTCTATTGTAAATCGGGTAAAGAGGAAAAAATGAGAACTCAAAATGTATGGATTTCACTATTGGAAAAATATATTTCCATATCGATTTTTTTTCTACTTTTTTGCATCAGTTTTTAACCAATGTGTGTGGAGCCGATGTTATAAATAATAGTTTCAACATTGGTTTTACTAAAACTAACCTCTAAATGTTCACTAAAAAGCAAATTTAATGAGTCTTTCAATGTCAGTTTATAAAAACTAATGTTGAAAATACATTTCCACGCCAGTTTTATAGTAAAATAAGTATGTAAAGGATGAAATTGAAATTAAAATGTCATATTTGAGTAAAAATTACATTTATAGTCTAATTATTTTCATGAAAAAATCTCTAAAGACATTCAATTTCTTTTTTTATAGAAAACTGATGTTTAAAGACCCTTTCAAAATAGGTTATTAAAAAATACAATTTGAACGTCAACCTTGAAAAATCACTTATGAATTTAAATTATAGTTTGATCTCATAATTGTTGTTTAATGTGTTTTTCAAATCCTTTTTATGTAAAAATTGAGATTTAATGTCTTAACTGATTACATTCAACATCATTTTTTAAAAAATCCAAAGTTAAAATTCTAATAATTATGATCTGATGTCAATTTTTAAAAATATTAATGTGTAAATTTTAATTTTAAAAAAAAATAAAATATATTACATTCCTCTAAAACTAATAACCTATAAAATTAAATTAAACAAATACAAAACATGTTGGACTCACCTGTTTTGATAATCCCAAATCATGTTTCTTTTATATGATAATCGTGTTTCATTAATATTTTTATTTTCTATCAAGTAATAAATATATATTTTTTAAATCTAACTTCTCTCTCATTTAAATCATATAGTTAAATATTTCTCTAAGTAGAAGGTCACCGATAGAGTTCACCAACAGAGGTTACCGATAGAAGTTCACTGATAGAGGTTTCCACTGAGGAAACTCACCGCTGAGTTATCAATCCAAGTTCATCGCTATGAGTCTGCCACTCAAAGGGCATTGTTGTAAAGGTACTGCTAAGGGTTACTACTACCAGGCTATAGCTGAAGGCTACTACTAAAGGCTACCGCTGAAGGCTACTACTGAAGGATACCGATGTAGGCTACCGTTGATAAGGCTACCGTTAACAGCCAACCAACACCCACTATTCTACTCCATAGTTTTTCAATTTCTTAAGATTATTCTAATGGTCATATTTGGTAAATTTAATGCTTCTGACATAAATTAATGTTGATTGTAGACATATCAAGAGACCATATATGGAGACAGTACGTGGTATAAGGAAGACTGCATGTGGTTTTTTTATTCCTATTGTCAGACCTCAAATATAAAATAGAAGACCAAGGAAAAAAAGAAATAGGATTCTAAAGAGAGATTAATTACATGCATGATTTGAAGAACAAATGAATAACACCAGCAATCACACTATAAACCCAAGATAATAATGAATATCATTTTAGAGAACAAGTTCAAGACTATCTTATGTTCTTCATCCAATTGTTTTCAAACCATGAAGCAGAACACCTCGGTACCTGCAAGATATAACCTGGAGTTGCAACATTATCTCTATTGTGTTTATTACATTACATTTCTGAGAAGTTTTTATTGGTCTATTACACACACTGTCTCATGTGCTTGAACGAGAGGACACTAAAAATCCTCACATGAAACTTTAATTACACTTTTTCCCACTTGTAATTGTAGAAGAGGTCGTCTGTGGTATGGATTGTTTGTTATTTCCATGAATAACTATAGTAGAGGGTGTGAGCCCTGGAAAGATTGTGAAAACTATTATAATGCCTGATACAGGATGTGTATCAAGTTTATTGACAATTTAAACTTCTTCGTGGTAGGTGATCACCTAGTGAAGAGGATTAAGTCTTAGATTGAGACTAAAACTCTTGGTTAATTATACTATGTACAATATTTTTTACTACTCTATTTTTCTATTTTACGCTGCTCATAATTTCAAAAACTAAAAAGTGTTTTACAATAACTCTGATAGTAAGTTCTGGTCAGTGTGTGTATGTGTTTAATTTAGTAAACCTATTTGAGAAGTTGAATATGTGTTTTACACTGATTCAACTGAGGATTAATCACCCTTTTATAATCTTGTTGACCAACTAAACATTTATATCTCTACTGCCTTAATTAACAAGGTTGTTTCTAAATTGCGAGATCTTTATCAAAATGTTTTTTAATAGAAATTTTAAGTAAAAACTCAATTCACCCCCCTCTTGACATTCCACTCCGACCAACATTTGGTATCAGAGGAATTTCAATTCCTACCATCTAAACTATTGTGAAAGTTTTCAAATTCTTTTCAACTGTGATTTTAGTTGTATCATAAAGGTCATAAAATTTCTATCATATTTAAATTTTTAGTTCTTTAATTTCTAATTATCTATGGATAACCTATTTGAGGGTGCGACTACCAACATGCCACCTTTCTTTAATGGTAATAACTATGCTTAATGGAAATTAAAAATAAAAATGTATCTAGAGATCATTGGTCCTGAAATGGGGGACATAATTGAAGAACAGCATGCATTGTCTACTACTACTATGGACACATGGTATTAGTTGACTAAATATACATATAAAAACAAATGTAAATAAATTAATTCATTGTACTGTTCTCCAGGTGATGAAAAATTCAATAGAATGTCTCCCTGTAAACCCGCATAAGAAATTGGGAATACTTTGGTTGTTTCCCATGAGGGAACAAAAAATGTTAAAGAAATGAGATTAAATACTTATAATATTAAATATGATAATTTTAAAATGAATCCTGGTGAAATTATACCTAAAATGTATCTTAGGTTCAATGAAATAGTAAATACTATGAGTCTTCTTGGGAAACCAGTCGACAACAAGGATCATATTATGAGCCTTCTTCGATGCCTGCCTGACAGATGGATAGGAACTTCTATTTCTAAGAGAGAATCCTATGACATAATAAATCTAACATTGAAGGAACTAATTTGAAAAGTTTTGATGTTCGAAGAAGAAATTAAGGTAAATCAAGAAGCAGATGAAGAACTGAGAAAGAAATTTGTAGCATTCAAGATTGCTACCTCAAAGATCAAAGATAAGGAAAAATTTCATGTTCTTGTAGAGAGTTCCACTAGTGAATATTCAGACTCTGATGGTGATGATGAGGTGGATCATCTTGCAAGGATAATCAAATAGTTATACTGAAAGAATAATTTCTTTAGAAATTCAAACTATAAAGAAAGTTGTGATAGTAAAGGATAATAGAAAAAGGATAGAAAATGGAATGACAATACAAATGAGATAGTCTGCTATGAGTGTAAATGAAAAGGCCATGTGAAGGCTCATTTCCCCAAGATGAAATTTAAGAAGAAATATGAAGACAAGGTAAATGGATTTAAAAAGGCTATGAAAGATACTTGGAGTGCTTCAGAAGAAAACTCCAATGGATCTGATACTTTTGATATTGAAAAGAACAAACCTACAAACTTGTGTTTCATGATATAAATATCTAAGGTAATACCTTATTCTCTTATACATAATTCTTACTATTCTGAGAATTAAAGTGAATCAAATAATGAGGAAAATATGACTAAATATTAACTATTTTAATATTGTGGAATGCTTGAGGATACCTTTAATGAACTCAAGGATAAATATAAATTATTGAAAAGACAACATGCTTTAAATGAAAATTATAAGTCTGATTTAGATATTCAGAAAGAAAAATTTTCACAACTATTTAATGAAAATACTGAACATAAATTATCAAATGAGCAATTAAAAATAGATCTTGAGAATTTTACTACAGGTATAGATACCTTGGCTCAGTTTCTAGGGATACAAATTGCTCTAAAATACCCAACTGGTCTAGGATATCAACCTGGTCAGAGAAGAATTATTAAGAACAAATTTTTTCAAAAATCTAGATAGTTCACTACTAGTTCAAAATACGGACCATCTTTTGAAAAACAATTTTCTAAAGGACCTAACAATGTGTCCATATATTGAAATTTATATTTTTATTATAGGAAACCTATGAGACAAATATGGGTTCCTAAAGTTTTACGTGCTAACCTCTCTGGACCCCAGAAAATCTGGGTACCAAAGTTACCCTATATTTAATCTATTTTGTTGGAAAATTGTTTAAAGAGATCATGTAAGACACTATGATACTTGGACAATGGATGTTCAAGACATATAATAGGAGAATATTCATGTTTAAAGAGCCTAACTAAATTTGATGGTGGACATGTTACATTTGGTGACAATGCTAAAGGGAAGATTGTTAGCTTAGGACAAATTGGTAACCCTAATACAATATTAATTTCAAATGTACTTTTTTATGGGTTAAAATACAATCTATTGAGTATCTCTCAGTTGTGTGATGATGGTTTCAATATTAAGTTTGAAAATTATGCATGCATTGTTTTTAATTCTAGAAATGATTTAATATTCATAGCTCTTATAAATGAAAATGTATATGTTCTTGATTTAAACTCTCTATCTGGGGAAAAATGTTTCTTGTTAAAGTGCTTTTCATAAGGAATCCTGGTTATGACACAGAGGATTAGGACCCTGCAATTTACACTCACTTAGGAAATTGACTATGAAATTTTTTGTTAGACACTTCCCTAAATTAGAATTCCCACTCAACAAAGTTTGTAATCCTTGTCAAAAGTGAGAAATAAAAATTTTCTTTCAAACCAAAGACAGAAGTTTCAACTTCTTAACCACTTGAGTATCTTCACATGGATTTTTTTGTACCATCAAGAGTTTCCTGTTTAAATGGGAAGTATTTCGTTTATGTTCTTGTAGATGATTTTTCCAGATACATTTGGGTATAATTTCTAGCTCACAAAAGTGAAGCATGTTCTTAAATCATTAAATATTCCAAGTTTGTAGAAAATCTTAGCGGACATAGAATTAGGACCATGAGAAGTGATCATGGTTGTGAGTTTGAAAATCATGAGTTTGAATCTATTTTCTCACATAATGGCTATAATCACAATTTCTCTACTCCTCGAATACCTCATCAAAAAGGAGTTATAAAAAGAAGAAATAGGACAATTCAAGAGATTTCCCGGACTATGATAATGAAGTATAATCTACCTATCTATTTTTGGGCTGAAGCTATTAATATAGCCTGTTACATCATCAATATAGTATTAATTAGACATGTTCTTAAGAAACCCCCTTATGAGATATGGAATAATAGGAACCCTAAGTTTAATTACTTTAGATTTTTGGATGCAAAGTATTTATCCTTAACAATAGGGATAATCTTGATAAATTTTCTTCCAAGAGTGATGAAGGAATTTTCCAAGGTTACTAAATCTCTAGTAAATCTTATCGAGTATTCAATAAGAGGATCAAATGTGTGGAAGAATAAGTTCAGGTAAAATTTTATGATACTGATCCACATGAACCAAAAACCTCTCCTGAACATCTTGTGGAAGATATGTCAATTCTTGACCTTAATGATAAATACAGTGAACCCTTCGTGAAAATAACTACTTCTCAAAATTTTCTAGAATCTGAGAATTTTGAATATAAACTATAGACAACCATGAAGAGTCTAGTTCAAATATTTCTAGTGGTATTATAACTCCCTAGAATCATCCTTTTGATGTTTCAGAAGGTGATCTAAATAGAGTGACACAAACTTGAGCTTCTTTGAGAAACCAGGTTGAACATCAAGATTTTATTTCACATCTTGAACCCAAAAATATTAATGATGATATCAATGATGAATTTTGGGTGACAGATATACAAGAATAATTAAATTAGTTTGAATTAAACAAATCATGGGAAATCGTATAAAGACGAAAAGACACTTTGAAAAAAGACACTAAATTGGAGTTTATAAATAAAGTTGATGAATCTGGAAACATAGTTAGAAACAAGGATAGAATAGTTTCAAAAGGATATAGTAAATAAGAAGGAATATACTATGAGGAAACCTTTTCACCTATAGCTATAATAGAATCCATTAAGATACTACTTTATTATGAAGATCATCTTAATTTCAAAATATATCAAATGGATGTCAAAAGTGAATTTCTAAATGGGTACATAGTTAAGGATGTATTTGATGAACAACCCCCTAGTTTTACAAATCCCCATTTTTCAAATCATGTCATTAAACTTTATAAATCTTCATATGGTCTAAAAAAGCTCCAAGAGATTAGTATGATAGAATTAGTTCTTTTCTTATTTCAAATTTTTTTACTTAAAGGAATAACTGATCCTACTATTTTTATTAAAAGGATTTCCAAATATGATTTAATGGTACAAATTTATGTAGATGACATTATTTTTGGAGCCTCTAAAAATTCTTTATCTACTAATTTTCCAAAAATAATGCAAGATGAATTTGAAATGAGTGTAATGGGGGAACATAAATTTTTCATTAGATTTCAAATTTTTAAAAATACAGATGGTACTGACTTAAATCAAAGTAAATATACTAAGGATATTTTGAAACGTTTTTCTTTGGATGGTAATAAAGGTAGTGATACACCTATGAGTACCACTTGAAAGTTGGATGCTGATGAAACTATTAAACTAGTGGATCAAACCAATTACAGAGGTATGATCAAGAGTTTCCTCTACCTTACTACTGGCTATAATGATATTATGTTCAGTGTATGCTTGTGTTCTTGTTTTCAAGATAACCCCAAATAATCTCATTTAACTGTTGTTAAAAGGATTTTTCAATATCTCAAGTATTCTACAAACATAGGACTATTTTATCAAAGAGTAAAATCATTTTATTTAATAAGTTATTCAGATACTGTCTTTTCTGGTTGTAATTTATATAGAAAAATCATTTCTACAATATGTCACAATTTGGGCTAGTCACTAGTATCATAGTGTCATGAGAAACATAATTTTTGTTGCATTATCAACTATCGAAGATGAATATATAGCTTCTGGTAGTTGTTGTGCTCACTTTCTATAGATGAGACACACTTTTCTAGACTATGGATATCAATTCAAACATGTCTCTAAAAACATATATAATACAAGTGCTATTAACATCTCTAAAAATATAGTATCTCATGATAGGATAAAGCATATTGATGTGAGGCATCACTTCTTGTGGGATCATTATCAAAAAGGTGACATTACTCTGGAATTCATTGGCACTAAACATAAATTGGATGATATATTCACAAATCCTTTGAATTGAAATAGGTTAAATTACATCAAACTTGAGTTAGGTATCATATTTGGTTAAGATTAGATCTCAACGTTAGACCTCACCGATAATACCTCACTATTAGACGTCACTGATTAGACCTCATCGGTAGACCTCACTGATAAGACCTCATTGTTAGACCTCACCAATAAGACCTCACCCTTAGACTTCACCAATAAGACATCACCGTTAGGACCTCACCATTGGCACCTTACTGATAGTCGACTTTACTTAGGTCCGGGACTTCGTGTTTTTTGTCTGGAATCCGGAACATTTTTTTCTTCTTTTTTACTCAATTTTTTTCTTCAATCCCTAAATGATAAAAATAAAATACAAATCCCATTTAGATCCAATTAATTCCTCTCTCGAACCTCTTTCTCCCTAATCTTGGAACCTAACGTTCTGCAAAAACCCTCAAACTGCTCAAGATTGCAATGGAAATACTGAAGAGACTGATGGTTGGTGATGAAGGAGATTCGTCGAACCCTGAGAGACCTCATGTTTGGACTAGTAGTGGAAGAAAACCTGTTGTAAAGCTGATAAATCCTCATTTTTTGAAGAGGTAAATCATGGTAGGAAAGGAATTATGTTTGGAAAGGTTGTTGTTGATGTTGAAGGCACTCGAAGCTGAGGATTGGGTAGAATGTTTTTTCAAATAATAATGAACCATACTTCCCTGAGCTAGTGAAATAATTTTATGAGTCTCTGATGTTTTAGAAGTATAAGGATGAGAACTGAATGTATTAAAAGTAAATGGAGTAAGTGTGAGCATCTCCTCTGTTGAATGGGCTTAATTCTTAAGAGCCCCACATGAAGGCATTTTTTATTACTACTCAGGAGTGGTGCCTCCCACCAATGATTATTTTTTATATGAAGAGGATTTGGCTGAGCTAACAGGGAATGGAATACTAAGAAAGGTGATTGCTGTTGAAATGGAAGGGGAAAACATGTTGCTTTTTAAATTTGTCCAACATGATTTGAATCCCAGAAGAGGGGACTTTAAGACCTCGAGGTATCAAGACATATTTCTATTGTATCTATTGAATCATGGACAAAGAATAAATCTATGTAGGTAACTGATGATTCAGTTAATGGATATGACTAGGTCAAGTTCAAAATCAAATGCTTTGTTTCATTACAAGATGATATCCTTGATGTTGAGAGTGAAAGGTGTTTCTGTAAATATGGAGGAAAGTATTTGTAAGGGAAAACTTATGCATTACCAAAATGATTTTCATGTTTATTAAGATAAGCTGGAACCCTTAAAAAAGAAAATGGGTGAATAATGAGGCTATGATGTATGAGTAATTAAATCATGTTACCAATCCTACTGGGCCAACGAATAAGAGATATCTATTTTTAAAGCTTGATTTAGTGGAGAGAGTATACTCAGATGAAGAAGATGAGGCTACTGTTATGAAAGTAAGAGAGGATTTTCCTATAGAAGATAGGAGGTATCGTGACATTCCCTCAAGTCCTTATGAAGATGATGTATCTTTTGGTGATCCTCGACCACCAAACAGATTTCCCAAAATAGAGGCTTTCCTAAGGGATAGTGATGATGATGAAACTAGTGAAGAAGAAGAAGAGAATGTCTTAAAAGACATTACTGTTTGAGAGACCTCAAAGGAGGAGGCTAAAGCTGAAAATGATCTTGAGTAATTTGAGATAGATGTTGATGAAAGTGAAGAGGAATGCTTAAGTCTCAGTCCTATAATAGGATATAGAGAATTGGTAGATTGTGAAGAGGAAGAGAATGTTCAATCTTTTAGAGCTAAAATTACTATGGATGTGGTTGAAGATTTTGTAAAAGAAGTATTCATGGACTCTCCTATTGCTATAGTGGATCAAGGGGGAATGGTAGAGGTAAATATAATTGATGAGAAGAATTGTCTATGTGAGGGGGAGGAACCTTTGTCCACATGTTAAGTTTTTATTTCTCATGGAATAGAGGATTGGTCAGAAGATCCTATATTTGTGGTCTTGGGATTATACTATAGAGACTCTGAATATGAAAATCCTAACATAATCCCTCCAATTCATTCTATCTCAAAGAACACTATTGTTCAGCAAGTATTTCTTCTCCCTCAATAATATGTGAAGAAGGATGAATTAGAATCATTAAAATATTATTTGAAGAGACACTTATAAAGAGAACAGTGGCTCTTAATCAAGAATTTGTGGCATCTACCTTAGAAAGAGTAATCTCAACTTTTCACTCAAAGTTTCTTCATGAAGTGAAGGAATGTCAGAATTAAGTCAGAACCTAGGCAGAATCTATGGACTCTGTGAAACAGTCGATTTAGAGTTTAGAATCATATATGGCCTTAAGGGTTCAAGTGAAAAATGAACTTAAGTTTTTTAAGAGTGTTTTTTAATAAATAGTCACTGTGTTTGAGGACTTTAAGAAGTCTATGGAGACACATGTGAGTGGTCAGGGTGATGAAGTGAAGAGGTTGACTTGTGGACTTACCACATATTTTATGGAGATAGTATATTTTTCAATGGAACCTCTTTGTGCATTTGTTTCCTCTTCAGCCTCTCCTCTAGTTTATCTAGAATCATTCAAGTTAGTTGTTTTAGAAGAAGTGGATAAGTTCTCTGGTGCAAGTACCTCAGACCCTCAGTCCATGAATCAGCTCATTTCCACTACTAGAGACATTCCTAAGCTTGTGGGAGATTACTTAAGGGGGGATTATCAAGATCAGAAGGTCATAAAAGAGAAAGTTGATTTCTATTATAAAAGGTTGTACACTAAGCATTAGATGGGTGGTCATTTCAAGCTACTATTGGAAAACTTGAGGATCCCACCTGTCACTCATGTTTTTAGGGATCAAGTTAGGAGGCCTAGAGAATTGACTCCTTCCTTAGATAAATTCATGGAGAATAAGGATACTTTTATATTATCTATGGATAGAAGGGGAAGAATAATTATGGATTTCAGGAATCACACTCTATCCTTCCTCCATGTGGACTGCACTCCCATTATTGTTCCTCTAAAATTACCTTCTTCCTCAGCTGCCTCAGGCTCTCCAAGAGCTACCCCTTTGATGACTCTTGCACAGGCCATCATAATCTTTACTCATATTATTCCTCAGAGATCTACTCCTTATTAGTCTAGTAATTCTTCTATAGCAGCTTCTCTTACCTTTCTCACTACCATCCCTAGGGCTGTAACTCCATCTTCTAAACCTGCCTCCTCAGCTTCCAAATACAAAGCTCCATTGGACATTTCTTATGTGGATTGAATGTTGCATGTATTAGTTAATAGGAATCTATGTAATATTTTGGTATATTTTATTGTTGCTTCTTTAAAATATAAATCATTGTTTATCTCATTCTTGACTTTTATTCTTTTTTCTAATCACAAAGGGGGATAATCTTAAGCATATATGCTCTGATATATAATTTCAACAAGAAACATGGTTCAATTGTTTTCTATTTCAAGTCATAATACATAATATATGTATACTCACACCTCTGAGGAAATTAGAAAATTTGATTAACCTTGATTCAATAATACTTCAATCTAAAATTTCATTTACATAGTTTACGATTATCAAAAAGGGGAGATTGTTGGACTCACTAGTTTTGATAATCCCAAATCAAGTTACTTTTATATGATAATCATGTTTCATTATTATTCTTAGTTTATATGAAGTAATAACTACGTATTTTTTTAATCTCACTGCTCTCTTGTTTAAAGATTAGAGTGAAAATTTTCTCTAAGTAGAAGTTCACTGATATAGGTCACTGATGGAGGTTACCGATAGAAGGTCACCGATAGAGGTTACTGATAGAGGTTACCTATAGAAGGTTGCCAATATAAGTCACCAATAGAAGATACCGATAGAAGGTTACCGATAGAGGTTACCATTGAGGAACCTCCCCGATGACTTATCAATGCAAGGTCATCACTACGAGTCTACCACTCAAAGGCTATTATTGTAAAGGTACCGCTAAATGTTACTTCTACAAGGCTACCGATGAAGGCTACTACTACAGGCTACTGCTGAAGGCTATCGCTGAAGGATACCACTAAAGGCTACCGCTGAAGGCTACCAATGGAGGATACTGTTGAAAAGGCTACCATTACTAGTATACTGATACCCACTCTTCTACTCCATACATTTTCAATTTATTAATATTATTCTAACAGACATATTTGGTAAATTTAATGCTTCTGAAATTAATTAATGTTGATTGTAGACATATCAAGAGAACATATATGGAAATAGTGCAAGGTAAGAGGAAGACCACATGTGGTTTTCTTCTTTCTATTTTCATATATCAAATATAAAATAGAAGACTAAGTAAGAAAATAAAGAGGATGCTAGAGAGAGATTAATTACATGCTAGATCTGAAGACCAAATGAAGAACACCAGAACTCACACTGTGAACCCAAGAGCATCACAAATATCATTTGGGAGAACATGTTCAACACTTTCTTCTATGCTTCATCCAATCTTTTTCAAACCACTAAGCAGAACACCACAGTACTTGGAAGCTAGAACCTAGAGTGGGGACACTCTCTTTTGGATAAAACTTCTAGAGAAAGACTCAAACTGCAATTTCTTCACTCCAAGGAGTCAAGAGCTGAACTAAGAACACATAGAGCCTTCTAAAATCTATCATTACAAAATTAAATCTATTGTGTTTATTATATTACATTTTTGAGAAGTGTTTGTTTTTCTATTACACACACTTTCTTCTATACTTGAACTGGAGGATACTGAAAATCCTCACATCAAACATTTCATACACTTAGTTTCCCACCTGTAACTATGGAAGAGGACATGTGTGGTATGGATTGTTTGATTTTCCCACAAAGAATTGTGGTAGAGGGTTTGAGCCCTAAAAAGTTTGTAAAATTTGTTGTAAAGCATGATAGAGGCAGTGTATCAAGTTTATTGTTAATATAAAATACTTGGTGGAAAGTGATCACCAAGTGGACAAGATTAAGTCTTGTCTTGAGAATAATCCTCTTGGTTAATTCTTCTATTTACTATGTTTTTAATACTCTTTTTTCCAATTTTTTTGTCATAATTTAAAAAGGATAACATTATTTTCCATTAACTCTGATAGTTAGTTCTAGTTAGTGTGTGTATGTGTTTAATTCAGTAAAACTATTTCACGGATTTAATAAGTGTTTTACACGGATTCAAATGCAGACTAATCACCCTTTGAGAGTCTTTTTTACCAACTAAAAATTTATATCTATACCGCCTCAATTAGTTGGTTTGTTTCTAAGTTGGGGGATCTTTATCATAATGTTTTTCTAATCGAAATTTTATGTGGGAACTCAATTCACCCCCTATTGAGCTTCCACTCGACTAACACAACATATAAAAAAGAAGATATTATTATTCTAATACTAATAATTTTTGACAACCTGAGATATGTGAACCTGAAAATTGATAAATAAAGAGAATTATCCATAAATAAACATTTGTGATGACTTACCGACACAATGTTCCACAAAATGTATCAAAAAATTAGATATTACAAGTATTCCTGATAGTATATGGTTCATTAAAGGCTGAAAATGCGATAATTATCTATAAGAGACCTATGAGTAGAAGTAGGTTCGGATAACATCACAAAAAAAAAGTAAAATTTGAATATATTTCTAAGTAAACTATGATCTTAAAATTAAATTTTATACATGCATACTTGACTCATTAGATGAAGTGAAATTTCTTTCAACATTTTCATTAAAATGATTTCTACTAAAATAGAAATGGATAAAGAATATTATTCATCAAAGTAAAATCATTAACATTTAGTATTGTTATGAAATATAATAAAGTAAAATAATTATTTCCCCCTTCAAATTGATAAACCAATTTTCATACTATCATTGGGAGGTTTTGATCTAAGAACAATATCCATATATTTCCTTGAACCTAGAGTGATTGAGAAGATAACATTAAGCGAGTTCATAAATGTAAGTCTAAAAAAATATATGAATTTATAAAAAATATATATCATTATATGACATAAAGGTCCTTTAGTTGTTACATAAAGATAACCAGATCGTTACGTCAAGGGAAACTAGATAAATACCCACCGTGTAAGGGTTAAGGGACCTATATGTAAGGGTCAAGCCTTCAACAAACAGGCTATGTAAATTTTTAAATATGAACTAAAAAAATTAAATTGAATATTTAATTTAGGTCCATTTTTCATCAATTAGGTTTCATTAATAATACACCATTATGAATAGATTTAATGAATTGAACATTCATTAAATATGATTAAATGAATTAATGACAATGGAAATAAGTTTCTATGGATACATAAATATAGCTA
Organism: Viscum album; assembly: GCA_963277665.1. NCBI lineage: Eukaryota > Viridiplantae > Streptophyta > Magnoliopsida > Santalales > Viscaceae > Viscum > Viscum album. The sequence continues at coordinate 731,839,477 of OY728166.1, forward strand.
ACATGTTTCATTTAATGTAATGTGTCATGGATAGTTATTCAATGTGATGTGATCCCTCTTATTGAATGCAAGGAATTTTCTCCAAGCCTCACAATTATATCTTGCTCCCATGCTATTGTTCATCATCTGAGACAAAGGTGCTAGAAACCCTTTAGCATTTAGGTATCCTCATGATATGATCCTGGATTTATTGGTCGATGTTCCCCCCCCAGAGGTAGGGTTCTTTTTTTACTACTTAATGATCTTTATCAAACATTCTCATTTGATAACGAATAAGAAGATTGCAGCTATTGAAATTTTATGAGTACTTTGGTTTTACAATTTTATTTATGAGTTAATTTTAGAAGATAGATATAATTTTGTTTGGGTTGTATTCCACTTCATACTGTCATATAATGGCCTTATAAAACCCATCAGTGGTATCAGAGGGAAGGATTCCTTAATAAATCAACCTATTTATTATTTTATGAAAACATATGTGGATTGTAAAATTATATTTTTCAATCCTATAAATAAAAAAAATTATTACTCTTTTTTATGAAAATAAATATTTTTTTAAAATAAGAGAATTAAAATATGAATAAATTTTCATTATAAATTCACTATAAATAATGAAACAGATATTTTGAAATATTTTTTTAAATTTATATAAGTGTTTTATAAATTAATTAACTATAAAATATTTATGTCCAATTGATTAATATTTTTTAAAAAATAAATTTTTTAAAATTAAATGGAATGATTTATGTTGCAGAAATTAATTTTTTATTTAGAAATAATAAAAGGTGATTTATAATGTGTTTATAAATTAAATAATATATTCTGTTAACATTATATTGAAGTGTTTATATAATAGATATTGACTTATAAAATGTTTATAATCCATGAAATATCATATAGAATCAATTCAATGTAAAATATGAAGGGGTTAATATAGAAATGAATATACAATATTTATATTATTATTAATTTATAAATCTGTTATAATTATCATTTATTTATTAATAGTATATAAATGTATCATAATTTTGAAAATAAATAGATTGTTTGTTTATTAAATTTCCTTGAAATTTATGTTTATTTCATAATTAATTTTTTTGAAAATTTTAATATCAATGGAGATTTATTTTTAAATTATTTAATCCACGTCAAAAGGGGTTTGGATAATTGATATGATCAAGGTTTAAATAATAATTAAGTATATAATATTTTGATTATGTAAAAGGTTTAAACAAAATAAATTGAATTATAAATAGTTAATAATTCATATAATAACATATATTTAAAAATTAAATTCCATATTATTATAAATTTTAAATGATTCCTATTGGAAAAAATATAAAGGGTTTATATTAAAAATTATTGAAAGTCCATAATGTTAATTTTGAAATTATAAGAGGTTTTATATTTTGATTTTACTTTAATGAAATTGTTCATAAATGTTTATCACATGTTTAAATATTTGAATTGTTCATTTATTTAGGGTTTGTTCAATATTTTATTCATAGTTACAAATCTTTTATATTATGAATGAATGTCTGAAAAAGTTTACATAATTAATTGATTATGGGTTAAACCCTTTCATATCATGCTGAGATTGATATAAAAAAATTTAGTTGTCATATACCATAACCATGGTTTGTAATTGAAGTTATGAACCTGAATTAAGTAGTTGAATATATTTTTTGAATATTAGGTGTTTTTGTTATCATAAATTGTATTGTCTCTTGTGTAAAATATACCTAGGTAGATATCCTTGTGTCAAAACACCTACTTTATTAGAGAATTTCCTTGGCTTGGAAATTGAATGGAGTTGGATATTTATCGCTTTAGTCTTACTCATGCAGAGTTTGTCAATCTCATATAACTCTATGCTTTTACGTGAACAATTCAAGTACCTCTTTCATATGATGCATTTGGATATGTGTGAATATGTTTGACTTATATTTTAGGGTAAGTAACACAAACTCAGTGGTTCTGTAAAGATTTAAACATCAATATGGTTTGAACATATTGATTTGGTGGAGGGAATTGGATTCCAATCTAAATTACTAAAAGAATACATACAAAAAAGGGAAAATAGGAGATAAAATGGATAGATTAAAACTCCATCAAATATTAAGTGTGATATTTCTTCTATAGAAACACTTTTCAAGAATTCAATCATTCAACAGGGTATTGTTGAACTCATCATGAGTTCTCCAAGATTATCTTTTGTAAGACATGGAATCTATGTAACTTATGATTTTCATATTGGTAATTGTCATGATCATCATGAGCGTAAATTTATTTTCCTTAGTTGGATTATTCTTTCAACTTGATTAGGATAAAATTGATGGGAATCCCTAATGGTTGGGATACCAATGGAAAAATGTTCAGTGATTCTATATGATGGATTTTGATAAAGAGTTATCCACTAAACTATCTAAGAGTCATGATATTTATGATTGGGATGATTCTTTACCTAAATAATCATGGATTTCTTATATGATAATGATGTATGTTATGATGAAATATGGATCTTGGTCCACTAAATGGATATGATGTATGGGGAAATCCTTTTTAGTGGTAAAACTGGCATTAAAATGCCTTAATGAAACGTTATAATGCATGATATTCGTCTGATGAAAGGATATATTATAGATAAATGCTACATCATCATTAAAACTAAACATTTTATTTATCATTGAAATAATAAGCTTAAATTGAGAAACATCTAAGACTGTTCTTGTAAGAGAAGTTATTAAGAATGAAAAATATTCTATTTTTCAGAGTACTTCCTTCCTAATTAACAAAATATGAATCGGTAAGTCAAATGAATCAAGATTCTTGTAGAGGTATGGAATGATTCTATCAATATTTCAAAGAAAATTGATGCTAAATAACCAAAGAAATATTAATTTTCTCAATATGATTGGGTATGTCAAATAAGATTCAATATGATTGAATATATTAATGACATGGTGAGAATGAAATTATCCATAATCCTTTATTGGTAATATAAATCAATTATATTGTTCTGAAAAATATATGATATCAGTGGTATGTTTTAAAAAATGTTTAAAATTTTTATAAGGTCAAAATATGATAAATAATTAAATCTTGAAGTTTTATTTCAAGTAATAGAGAAAATGAGTTTTTACATTGATATCATGGATGCTTAAAGCTTGGATAACTCATTATAAGATGTGTCTTTTATCTCATTTATATCTTGAGAAGAGATTGTAAACAATGATATTTTAAATTAAATGAGAAGGGCACTTTTACAAATGGTTTATGATTAGTTTAATATTATAAAATGATTTAAATGGGATACTAAAATGGATTATTGTGGTTATGGAATTTATCCAATTGTAATTTATAGAAATGGTTCAAAAATATGATTTAATTCAATGAAAATTTTATCCATTATTTAAAAAGTGTTTAGAATGGATGAACTAGGAATATTATGTATCGATTCTTGTACTGTATGAATAGTACAAGTGGGTAAAAGCTCAAATCAGAAGAAGAAAAGTTAGTTGAAAAATTAAAAAATAATTCCTCAAGAATCAAATCAAATTAATTGAAACCTATAGTTGTTAGGAAAGTAATAGAAATAATTCAATATGATTGTATTATCAAAGGTATATTCTATGAATTCTATGATACTCCATGGAATTTCCATGTCTATAAATGATGTTATACAATTTAATTCTTCAATTTTTGAAGGGTAAGTGATACCAAATGAATATTTTAAAATTTTTATCAAATATAAATGACTTAACAATAAAAGTAAGAATTGATCAATCTTGTATCATATATTCATGATATGAAGTAAATACTTACTAAATCTAAAATTTGAATATGAAGTATTTTATCATGTTCAAATGAATCTAATTAAAGGAAGTGTATATTCATCTAACTTCTCATATATGTTAAGAGGTTTTGACAAATTATTTTTATATAAAACATGAGATAATTAATTTTATACTCATGGTTTGTGATTCATTTGACTCTATAATGAGTTCTGAGGAGAAGATTTGGATAAATTGTTTGTCCAGGATAAAATTGATTATCTTAATTTTTGTTAAATATATGGGAAGGTGTTCCTACCAAACATTGGTATTATATTCTAATAAATTATCTTTTTCAAGTAATAATGTTCCAAACACATATAATACTATACGTGATATGGTAATAATAGTTTATTTTTTACTTTTCTAAATAAAAATATAAAAATTTTCTTTCTTAAAACAAAATGTAGTTTTTTATTGAATCTTAGAGAGATATTTCAAAGGTTATATGTTGTCTAAGAGGCTTGTGGTAGAATGTATGTTCTTAGAGATGTTTAATGTTAAAAAAATGGTTTTATTAATCTGATTTTGGGTGATTTCTCTACTAATATGAAATAGATTTAGTGTATGTGATAGTAAAGAAAATGTAAATAGTTACACTTAGTTATTATCCAAAATTGAATATTATAATAAACTAAAGAATTATACCATTCTAAGATAATAGTTATTCTTCATTGTTTAACCTAAAATTTTTAGGAGAAATGATGATAAATAAAAAAAAGAGTTATATTCAATTATCCGATGAAATTAAATAACACATTATATCCTAGATGAAATTTTTCAATATACTAGTAATAAAAAAATGTAAATAAAAACATTAGTTACTATAAGAAATTCACTTGTTATACCAAAAGTGTTTTGGATATAATGGGAAAGAAAAATGAAAATAGTTAAATTTAGTTAACATAAAAAGTGGACATAACCATTCTATAAAGGATTATACCAGTTGATACTAATTGTATTATAATTGATATACTAAAAGAGTTTAGGGTATATTGGTAATGATAAATGTAAAGAGTTACATTAGTAATATTAAAAGAGTTTTATAACATTATAATTAAGGGTTTAGGATATAACACAATAAAAAAATATAAATATTTAAATCTTGTTTCTATAATATTGTTACTATGATTTTTGTGACAGCTTAGTTACAAAGATAATTTCACTTGATTTCCTAACAGGCTTAGGAAATAGTGGTAAAGAGAAATGAAATAGTTACATTAAGGACCCATATTAAATTAATTTTCAAATTATCTTAAAAAATTGTTTAATTTGTTTTGTAAAATTTTTATTTAAACAATTATATTAGTTATGTAACATCCCAAAATGAGAGCCACCAAAAACAGTTCCCCAAGCCGATCGGCCACATGGCCTCAAACGTGCCTCCCTAGATACCAAAGGGTCTAAACTAGGATCAAGGGTCTAAATGTGGTACGGTGGGGAGAATATACCCTCTAGATCAATAATGAATATTGTGGAAGCATAAATAAACCAACTGAAAAAGAATATAATAATTTACTAATAAATAATAATAATAAGTAATCAGTCCAACACCAAATGAATAACCATGCATGAGCATTCCATGCCATAAATATAGGAATTCATTATATATTTTATAATTACAACAGGACTAGACTAAAAATGAATAAATAAATAAAATCATCCAACCCTAGGAGGCATCCCTAGTACATGTTCTTCTGCTACTCCAACACTACCATTTCCATCCATAAACATAGAAAACAAAATAGGCATAATCTAGGGTCCAAACCTGCAATCAGGAGATCTGTCCAGGTACCAAATAGTGTCTTGAATAGTTTGTGAGATATTTTCATTATTCAACTGCCTACATCGTCTAATGAAATCTGGTCTGTGAATATTAAATAAATATGTTTGAAGGTATATCAAAGATAAAGCATTGCAATAAATGATAAATGTGATCATGTCGGGAACAAGTTTATCAACGGACACTTACCTAATTCATCCAAATCTAGAGTGTGTCTGAACCTATACTATCATATATATTTATAAATATACACTAACACTAGTATCCTCATAGTTATGCATTCACCATTGAGGACCCATGGCTTACTTCACAGTTCTCTACATAACAATAATATAAAAAGTATCACACATTAAAAGGGGTATTTCATTCCCTAAAGGAAACCATTTGATAATGATAATGATAAATAAGGACTCAAGGAATAACCATGTAATCCTTGACCACATAGGATTAAACCAACTCATAGTAATAAATCAAGTAGTCTATATTTAGGGGTTTGAGTGAGATCCATAGGATAAATCCTTGGAATTCTACTATAAATGTTTCTAACCACATCTGGGGATCATGTCCCATGTAAAATGGGACAAACCTAATTCAGATCCCCATGAGGTGACCCATGGTATCATGTGTCAAAGTAAATCAATATATATCCAAGCATATAATCCCAAGAATTATAATTTATTGAGTTATATAAGCTAATCTTGGGGAATATGTCTAGGAATTCATGTATAGATAAGAAATTAACCGTTCCCTAGTGTGGTAACTCAATACGTGGTCAAAAAATGAATCAAGGTGGTGTCTTTTGATTTTTCAAGGCATTCCCTTAGGAATACATCGTTGACTCAAGTCTGACCACTCCTTGAACAATAAAAAGAACCAAATTCAAATGGAAGCATACATTTAATTAGTAATAATAGTCCATAAAAAATTCAATTCCAAAAAACCATTTAATTTCAACAATTCCATTTAACTTATCATTTAATCTAATTTCTTCTTCTAGTAACTAGGGAAAATAGTTATCCAAGAATTTATAAAATAAATCCACTTCAATTATAAATAAAAAATATACCCTATAAAATATGCATTCCATTTTCTAATTCATTAATTTAATTAATCGTTCCATGTGTAAGGTAAACCACCAAGATAAAATCGGAAGTAAATGAGCTCCAAGAATCAAGGGATGTATCATATTTATCAAAAGTTATTTTCATGATATTTATGAACTCACTCACATGTGATGTGTCTCATGTGACTTGGCTTAGCCATTCACATTTCATTTATCATTTTGAATGACAAACCCAACCCCCTAGAGAAGGTGGTTTGGTTGTAAAATCATTTAAAATTATGTTAATGAATTTAAAGTAGACACCCAAGGGGTGGTTTAGTTATTTAGGTATTCAACCCTAATCAAAATTATTTAATTGAACTTTCCCTAAGGGGTAGCTAGAGTTGATGTTACCACCCTTGACCATGTATGGGGGCTAAAGAATTTCATGGTTGGTCTAATGATTTAGTTCAATTCATTTTACATTTTAGAGGAAACGCATGGTTATGTTCAGTGTGTGAAAAAAATCAATATTATATAATTGATGGAACTTTTATGAAAAGTCATATCAACCACCTAACTCATTTTTATTATTCTTCAATCATCTAATAGAGGTATTTTATTCGAGATGGAATAAGATAAAACGAATGAATTGAGAAAATCCTTCAAAATAGTGTGAGTTAGATTGCATGGATATAGAATTGAAGATGGTGGGATAAGAAAGAAAAGAAGGAAGAGGAACTAGAGAATAACTAATGGCTAACCAACATAATAAATGTATGATTATTCCAATCCCAGATGTAGGAGAACCATAGAATCGTAGAAAAAGGTCAAATAGAGATCTCATGTTACCCCCCTACTGTGTATTTTAGGGAGGATAAAGGGGAATTTTTTTAAGCAGTGAAAAACATTAACGTTTTGGTCATTAAATATATACATGATTTCGATACATAGTTTTGAAAACTGTGCACCAACAATGGAGTACCAATCTCCAATGACACCCAAATCTCACAAGACTAGTGCATGGTTTGACAAACTATACACATCCCATGCGGTACTCTTCTTAATTTTGGTACGTACATCTCACAGGGTTTTATTCCCCACCATTAACGGTTTCTCAAACAATTCTCTTTTATTTAGTGGCCACATGCTTGATCCACATAGTTACAAATAATTTTGTGCTAACTATGTGCCTAATCCTTCTCATTACTTAAAGAGTATTTTCAAAGTGTGATATTGAGTCAAAATTTCTACTTTTGAATTTTTCGTTCCTTTAGTTTTGGAAATCATAAAATCTTTCTTAAATACTTAATTACTAACTTTTCATATACAAATTTATTTATATTTTTTAAACAAAATATTTTTCCATGCATAGAATAATTTCTAATGAATTATAAAAATAAACTTATATTTTTTCATTTATATTATCTTAATGAGTATAAATCCGATAAATATTGGATTCACCCATACCAGAATAGATGTAAGACTTTATGTCTTTTATTTCATAAAAAAAGTCTTAATAACTGGATGAATACTGGTATTTATTAAAATTGTACAAATACTCATACGTTTTATCATAATTATAACATTTAAGGTTGTCTATCAGACTCACTTAATTTTATTATCATATTCAGATTAAATTTTTATAATTTAAGGATTAATTTTAACACTGTAATAGTGTAAACCAATGACAAATTGGAAAATTAGTTATTCTGGGTCATCATGAGATATCAAAGTGCCAGGTGTCCAAGTATTTATGAAAAACTCAAAGAAAATATGACAACAGGATGATTAAGATGATTGTGGGAGGGTTTCCTATAAATACCTAGTCATTTGAAGAGTTTGGATTGGTTGATTAAATTTTCACTCTCAATTTTTATAAAGATTTCATAGAGTGGACATCTTGTTCCTAGTATTTTGGAGTTCCTTAGATCAATTCATTCTATGGATACTTTTTTGGGTTGTCTCCTTAAGAACATTTTTTAAATTGCTACATGTATCTCATTGTTATGATTAAGATCAGGAGCTTCTAAGAATAGGAATATAGAGAATCAAATCATCATGATCAAGGGCCCATGGGGATTGGGAGATAAAGAATGCAATCAATCAAATCATGGGTTTTTATGGGTAGGTAGACAGAGCAAAGCTGATATTCATATTTTGGTATTTCCTTGTTGAGGAAAGATATAATTTCTTGTAATTATAAAAACAAGTTATACCATTAGTTAAGTTTAAAACATAGATATTTAAAATAATATATTAAATTCATTGTTACGTATATTTTATGTTGTATAACTTTTTTCTTACAAGTTTTTTTATCTACTACATATATTGTAATTGATTTTTCATAACATATATGTATATGGTAAGAATAAATCTTTAAATCAGATCTAGTGGGAATCTAATCTGTTTACTTTAATATAATTGAATCTTACATGATTACAATTCTATAACTCTAATATATCAAAATAAATCATTCTTATGATTCTATAATATAATTATACTAAGTCACAATTCCGAATTCAATAATTTTACTGAATATTTCTATGAAATTGTTTAGTTTAATTAATTGAAACTAATTTTTTTAAACTAAAATTTACCCCCCCCCCCCCCACTTGTAAAAGATCAATCAAGAACTTATTTTTTTGATCCTAGTATCAATATTACTATTATTGATATCTAACAATTGGTATCCGAGCAGTATTCCACTACTGAAATACATGCTGGGTTTTTTCAATCATTACTTTTTTCAGTTTATCAACTTTTATTATATAGTTTTTTATATAAATATTTACTTCAATAATGTGTATGTGGAAAAGAAATTTTTTTATTAAGATGAAAGTTTTCAATGTTGGATCCACAGATAATTTTAATATAAACAGACCTTTTATTTTTTATGGATTTGACTATGAATATTGGAGCAACATAATGAAGACCTTTATTTTCAAAACTAGGATTGATAATTTCATCATCCTGACCAGTGATAACAGAATACATGATAATGAAGTTATAGAATTCACTAATTTAGAGAAATAAGAATACAAACTGAAATAAAAAGTTAGAAACACATTGTTATTATTAATGAAAAGGAGTGTCTATAGTCAAATATCATCTTGTTAAGCTACAAACAGTATCTATAAAAAGGTATACGTTATATATTTTGGAACCTCAAAGGTTGTATAAACCAAGAGAGCTATCTTAAGAGATGATTATCTAAATTTTTAGTTCTGACCTGAAGATTCTATTATTGAGATGCATCATAGGTCAATAAATATTATAAATAGTTTAAAATATCTTGGAGAGAAAGGAATTGATGATGATATTCTTGTTGAAAAAATTATTTACATCATGTATAATGAATGCGAATCAGAGATGAATTTTGTTTAAGATACAGGGAAATTAACAAATCTTACTCCTGATGATTTAATTAGAACCCTTATGGATTACGAGACTAGATTCAAAAGTGATTTTGAGAAGGAAAATAAAAAATAATAGTGGAGTTGATTTTTCTAAAAAACTATACCTAATAAAACTCAAACTCTAAATAAATTTGTGAAATCCTCAAGGAAGAATAAAGTAGTAGTTTAGTCTGAATCAAGTAATTCTAATCACTCTAAAAGTGAATTATAAAACATGTCCAGAAGGATGAACAAGATCACAGGAATAAATGATTTCCAATATTGGTATAAGAAATTTAATAAGGGTAGAAATGATAAGAAATAAGATGTTAATTTTTATGAATGCAACAAAGATGGAAACATTAGACTGGATTGTCCAAAGCTAAAGAGAAATGAGGGGAAAGTTATAAATTCTAAAAGAAATAAAATTAAGTGTTAATAATCTATAAATAAAAAATTCCTAAAATCATGAAACACTTGGAGTGTTAGTAGGGTAGAATATTTAGAAAATTCATTTGATCAAGAAAGTTCTAAACAACGAAATATAGGACATTTTTCTAAGTACCAATGGTTAATCAATGTCTCATGGATAAGTTACATGCTATATAAAATCCTAATAATATTTCTTTGAATTCCAATTATCCTAATGAGAATGGTTATAAATCCTCTAATAAAGAATCATACCAAGTAAAAGATAATACTCTTCATTCTTATGATGAATTATCTCTATTTGCTAATTTTTTTGAAAATCAAAATTTCCTAATTAATAAAAAATATGATAAGTCTAATTCAAGGATCAGTATTTTAATAAAAGAAGTATCAAATCTCTTTAAAGGTCATGATAAGAATAATTTTGAAAAAAAACTATTTCTACATATATAAAAAAATTATTTCTTAGAAAGATAATATTTATAAAGTTTTGAAAAATTAATTTCCAAGAAAACGTTTTAAAAACTAAAATTACTTTCAAAACTAATACTTTTGAGGATAAGAATTTAGTTGTCAAACTAAAATAAAAAAATATATTTTTTAAAGAAACTATTTTCAAGCATTACTACTGGTAATGAAAATTCTTATAATATATATAAACAAATTATTCAACCTCGTACTAGTTCTAGAATGGGTTTTAATTTTAAAAAACTATTTTTTAGTAACAATTTATTTATTCCTAAAAGTGGACCATTTTTAAAAAAGTTTCAAAATGGTGTACATTAGAAAAATAATTGTTCACATAATAAATTTCAATCTTAGGTTTCCATAAATCCAAATTTTTAAAACAAATATGGATTCCTAAGTTTTTTTTTAAATATTAACGGACCCAATAAGGTTTGTGTTCCCAAAATCTAATGATTTTGTCCTTAGGAAAAGAAATATAGTACCAACAACAAAAATATGTAGTACATGTATAGTTATTGTTCCCGACATATGACGGGTAACAAATAAAAATTTAAAAAGACTATGTAGATGAAACTTAGAAGAGTTACTTTTGGAAATAATTTTCAAGGATAGATTATAGTTATAGTTAACATAGTTCTTCTTGGTAAATTTTTAATTTAAAATTTTTTTGTTATTAAAGTCCTTAAGAAAAACCTTATAAGAATAATTCGATTAGATGATGAAAGTTACCTTTTTGATTTTTGAAATGATAAATGTGTTGTACACAATTCCATGTATGAACATATTTTTTCTCCCAATTGGCATGAGAAAGTTAATATAATTAACTTATAAGACCTTAGGATTCATGATTTACCATGACTTAGTGAAATTGAAGATCATTATTAATTATGGAATAGAAGGTTAGGAAAGGGAAACCTAAGAAACTAATCTAAATTAACTACGAAAATACTTATTAAAGATCTACCAGAACATAGGTTTTATTCATCAAATGTTTATGCCCATTATTAATATGGTAAGAAACACAATTCGAGTTTTAAATCTTCTAGTGAAGTTTCAAATTTTGATGATTTATAGTTATTGCATATGGATTTATTCAATCCTACAAAAACTAGGAGAATTGGGGGGAAATACTATCTATATATCTTGGTTGATGACTACACTAGATATACATTGGTCTATTTTCACACAAAGAAATTAAAAGATTTTTTATTTTTAAGATATGTTTTAGCTAAATTTAAAATTGATAGAAAACTTCCCTTGATAACTATTTATAGTGATTATGGTAGAGAATTTTTGAATTCCAAATATGAAACATTTTGTAGTAATAATGTTATAGAAAATACATCTCATCACCTATAACCCCTTAGAAAAATGGTTTTATTGAAATGAGAAATATAATTTGACAAGAAATAATAAGAACCATGTCGAGTGAATACTAAATTTTGAAAAAAAAAAATGGGTTGAAGCAGTTAGTACTGCCTATTAGACTAAAAAAAAGTTTTAATAAGACCTTTTCTTAATAAAACACCTTATTAGTTATACAAAAACCAAAAACCAAAAAAAAATTACTTCAAAGTTTTTGGTTGAAAAGTATTCATCCTGAATATGAAATATAACTTATAGAAATTTACACTGAAATATGATGAAGGAATATTCTTAGGTTATTTTACTAACTCTAAGTAATTTAGTGTTTTTAATAAAAATTCTTGTACTATTGAGGAAACAGTGCATGTTAAAGTTGATGAAAATGGACTTTTTAAACAACCCCCAAAAAACAACCTCAGATATGATTTCTAAATCTGATTTTCAACCTTGTTAAAAATTACTTTTCATAAGGATATAAATCAAGAAATTTTTCTGAAGTTTTTCCTTAGAAATAATTTTTAACTTGTGTTGAATAGTATACTTTTAAAAATCCAAGAAGTTAGTTCTTTTCTTAGTAATCAACCTTGTGATAGTATTATTGTAGATGTCGATCAACAAGTTAAGACTAAAAATTATTTAATAAATGAAATTGAACTTCTAAATTTCCTTTCAAAATTTGAACCTATGAATTCCAATGAGGCTTTTGGTGATGAGGATTTGATTAAGTTTATGCAAGATGATCTCAATGAGTTTGAAAGGAAAAAATTCTGGGCTCCATATGAAAGGCCAAAATAAATATTTTTAATTGGAGTAAAATGTGTTTCTAGAAACAAATGTGTTGAAAATGGAATAAATTTTATAAATAAATCAATAATTATTACTAATTGTTATAAAAAATAATAAGTAATATACTATAAATAAACATATGCACCGGTATCTAGGCATGAATTTATTCATATTCTACTAGCATTTACAGCATTCTATAATTTCAATCTTTTTCAAATTGATTTGAAGTGTTATTTTCTTAACAGATATGTTTTGGAGGAAGTTTATGTTGAACAACCCATTGTTTTTGAAAATACAAAAAAAACATGAATACATTTATGAACTTACCAAATCATTATATGGACTTAAACAAGTACCTAGAGCCTCGTATTATAGGTTAACTGGATTTTTGTTACAAAAAATATTTTTTTAAGGGAGATGAGGATCTAAGACTTTTTATAATAGAAGTTAAAAAAAATATTATTGTTAAATTCTATTTTAATGGCATTATATTCAGATCAACTCAAAAATATTTAATATAATGTTTTGTGGATCTTACAAAATATGAATTTGAGATGAGAATTATGGTTGAGTTAACATATTTCATAGGTTTTTAAATCTCAAAAAAAAACAAAATGAACATTTATATTATAATATAAGTATAAAAAATATATTCTTAAAAAGTTTGGATACAAAAACACTAAATGTATAATTACTTCCATTAGTACCTCAAACACATTTGATATGGATGAGGCTGGGTCACCAGTTGATCAAAAATAATTTATAGGTATAATAGGAAGTTTACTTTGCTTAACTACTAGTCATATTGATTTATCTTTTTATGTATTATGGTGTGAAAGATATTATGAAAATACAAAAGTGTCTCTTTTAAAAGTTGTAAAATTAATTTTTCATTGTCTAAAAGGAACTATGGATTTAGGAATTTTGATTCTTCTATAAATGTTTTAGAACCAAATTTTTTTAGGAAAATGCCTTTGGTGGTTTTATAATGGATTGGAAAAGAACCTATAGAACTTTTCATTTATTAGGTGATTCATTAGTTTCTTTTTTATATGAGAAACAACCCTCAGTATCACTTTCCACTACTGAGGCCAAATATGTGGAACCTAGAAGTTATTGTGCTCATGTTCTGTGGATGAAATAAACACTCACTGGCTATGCCTTGAGTTTTAAAAAAACACAAATACTATGTGATAATACTAGTGTCATTATCTTAATCATAAAACCCAGAACATCACTCATGTGAAAAACAAATAGATATAAGACATCATTTCCTTTGGTATCACACACTTAAAAGAAATATTTTTTTACAATTCATCAGAATAAAAGAATAACTTGTGGTCATTTTTAAAAAACCCCTACCATCCAAAATATTTGAAAACATTAAATAAAAACTATGAATTAACAATGTAAAGTAATAATTCCTATATACTTCTTGTTTAACCGTCTCCTTATGTAAAGTTACTCCCTTTTTTTGGGGGAGTACAAATGTCTATTGTGTTTCAAAAACTTCTTTTTGTCTAAAAAATTATCTTTTAAAAAATAATATTCAATTTTTCAGATTCATAATTCCTTATAAACTTTTCTGAGTCAGAATCCTTTAAATAATTAACATATTTAGAAAATTTTATAAATAATTTCCCAAAAATATTGTTTTATTTAAAAAATCATATTCTGAAAAATTTTGTCTTTTGTTTGTACAACCTGTTTTTATCATAATGACAATCCTTTTTAAATAATATCTTATTAAATCTAATATTTTGAGTTTTCTTTTAAAATATATATATATATATATCATATTAAAGTTATCGTATTTATTCTTTTAAAATGATCAAAATCTATTAGTATACAAAAATAAAGAAGAACAAGATTATCATATTGATGTACCATTCCATCTCTGAAAGGTATTCATCTATTATTTTAATTTTTTGTACTATTTCATTATTATTTTTTATCCTTATTGTTGTTGTTATTCTTTTAGTTTTTATAAAAACTCTTTCTACTTTTTAGTCATATTCATTCCTAATATAATAAATATGATTTAAAACCTCGAGATTTCAAAATTATTCATATCTTACTTCACATCAATTTTCCACCATCAGATCGCAATGGGTTATATATCAACCATCAAAATTGATTTGGAATATGAAATTTATTTTCAAGTGCCTATATAAAGGGGGTAACCCTATGTCACACATGGTTTTTTTAAAGGATTATTTGATGGGTCCCAACTTCCTTTAACTATCCTAGTCTGAAAACATTCCTTATGTCTGAATCAAAAGTATCATCTCCAAATATGATGGAATCTTTTAAATATTTCAAAAATGGATCATTTTTAGGGAAAGGTTAGTATAAAAATATTTTTATGAAAATTATGGTTTTACCCTAAAAAAGATTATAAAACTACAAGGTTAAGAATCTTAGTTCATAGAAAACACTAATGAGGGTTTTGATTTGATTTATCAGGATGTTGTTCAAGATTTTTATGCTTCATTTATGTTTTTTCAGTAGGACGACAAATAAAATCTAACTTTCATTATATATGAAAACGTATATATGATTTCATATAAGAAATTTTAAAGTTTTGTAGAAATCCCATCAGAAGTAGTGGCATATTTCCCTTCTCAAAAATTACTAGATGAGAATGGTCAATTTCATAGTAAGAATGAAGAGGATTCCTTATTTGATCATTTTGAAAAGGTTTGGAATGTTTCACATTTGACTCTGGATAATCAGGTTTTTTCCCATTGGATAGAAGTGTTTCTAATACCGTGAAAAGGATATCAAGATACTTATAATGTCTTAGACATTTTCATATTGTGTTTTTAGTCAACTTGCAGAAAATTGATCTTTTTTGATACATTTTTCTTATTATTGGCAATGTCAAGATTGGATCTATCCATTCAAGTATCATTATGTTTTTCACTATGATAACTAAGATAATTGTTGAATGAATTATTTTTTAAAAAATTTTAAAAAAATTAAATACAAAGAAGATGAAATTATATTCATGAGTGATGATATAATAAAGAGGATGAGGTTTAGTTTTGATGTCGAAACAAATAAATTTATTGAGAATGTTTCTGAAGAAGAATGTAACACCCCGAGATTTTAAGAAAAATATTATTTCTAATTTCATTAATGTATTGTGTCGTACGCTACACCAAAAGTAGCTTGCACAACACGCATCCTTGACTTGCCTTGCATTACACGCAATCGCGACCTTCCTCGATAGCGTGTGTAGTACGCAATAACAAGTTTCACTAAACAACAATATGCTATTAAAATATTATTAAAACTAGCCGTTATGAATAGTAATAACCACTTTTGGAAATTTTGTAAATTTTATTTTTCAAAATGGACTTAATTTTTGGATTCGGAATATCGAAATTATATTAGGGTGAAATTTTTGTACTTTTCGGATAACTTTCATTTTCTGATGAATAGTGAAAATTACTAAATTTTAATTAAAAACAACCTTTTAAATCGAAATAATTAATAGTGATAAATTATTAATTTGAGTGGTTTTAAAGTACATTTAGAATATATTTTTACAATTTAATAAAATTTTGGTCATTGTATGTAATTTCACATTTAAACCAGACATAAACAAGTGTCAATCTTTTGATAGTTATTATCTATTAAGAACATGCTATTTGTTTAGACGACGGAAATTAATTTTTAAATTAATTAATGCAACTAATATCTTTTGAATTTGTTAAAATAGACATCATTTTTGAGTTCATAATATCAAATATAGCTTAGGCCTAATTTTTGGTATTTTTTTGGAAACTTTCATTTTTTGATGAATAGTGAAACCACTAAGTGGTAGTTAAAAAAATGAATTTTTCATAAAACTTAATTTTACCGCTTCTGTGAGTGGAATTTCAAAAATATGAGAAACATGGTTGATGTCATTAAGTAAAATGTGGTTCAATGAGATGAAAATATTTTTTGGTGGATAGTAACCTTTTACTTTTTTTTACCACGGTTAAAAGTAAATAGGGTAATTAAGGGTAAAAATGATATTATTATTACCCTAACACATGTCCTAATTCTATTGGATAAGTTTAATTCGACCAAAAACAACCTTATGAATAAAATATGGCCATTTAGACCCACTTGGATTAGATTAGGACATTTATTATTAATTTATTTAAAGAAGGGTTAAAATAGTTAAAATCAAAGTTTAATAAGTAAATAATTTTTAATATAGGGTTATACATAAGATAAATTCGACTATAAATATTCATTAGAAAAATAAAAAGATTTCCGACATAATGGTATTTTATTTGTAATTTTTAGACATTAAATAATTTAATTTATTTATGACACAACGATTATGCATTAATTATCTTATTAATAAAATATTGACATAATTGATGTTATAAATACCCAAATAAAAGTAATTTGAGACTTTTTATGAATTCCACTAATTTTATAGGTTAATATGACATGTTATTATTGATTTAATTATCTTTTTTCGAAGTAATAATTCTGTTATGAGTTTCAAAAAAATCAACTATTAAATAGTGTCAAAATTGACATAAAATAGTTTTTAAAACAAATATTATATTATTGATTGTTATTTTATTCCTAAAAATCTAAGGTTCAGCCAAGATACTTATATCATGATAGGTGTATCTTTAATGGACCACTTGGGGGTCTCTTGGATGTATATTGTATGTTTATTAACTATATAATATAAAACTACAAAGTGACATGGTAAATGTCAATCTAATTAACTAAGAGTTAAAACTAAAAGATAAGGTTAATATAATGACCTAAACTTGTCTAAATTCTATTGGATGGGATTATTTCGACCCATCCCCACCTTAGCTTCGAAATAACTCAATTTGGAGCTATTAAAAACCGAATATGACTTTATAATAAAATAATATTTTTAGTTATTCCAAAGGTGCCCCTCTCCTCCCTTATAAAAGGGAATCTCATCCCTCTCTTTCTCACACCACATTGAGCCTTCAAGCTCGTCCAAACCCTGCCCAATTCTCTTCTCGACTTCCCTAGAAACATCCTAGAGGTCCTGGTCTTCTTCAAAGACCAATTTTAGTGCCCTAAGAGGAGGACTCAAAGAGGCGCTTCAAAGAAGAGGTAATGTCCGTTACCGATTCTTTCATCTTTATTTCTTCTTCCACTTCTTATTCTAAGGTTGTTTCATTATGAAGTAATAACATCAGTATCACTCATATACTGACATTTTATTATAAGTATCAAACAACCCTATTTCACCATCTATCCATCCTACGGAAAACGAAATCACCGTGCGTGCGTACGTACGGAATAACGTCTCCACGCCGTGGTGTAATCTATTTTCCACCACCACATTACTTGGATGAGAATAATAGTGTACATAATAACTATATATGATTATTGTAAATTTTTATTGATTCTGAAATAGTATACATTCACTCCAATATAATTCCATGATCATGAGAACGATATCATCGCTCGTGCGTACGTACGGACTATCGTCTCCACGACGCGATGAGATTCATTATCCACGATAACCATTCATGAATGATTATAAAGTATATATAACAAGTAATCATGAAATATATGACATAATAATGATACTGTATTTATGTGTATATATATGTATGTCATCTACTTAATTCCATTCAACTCAATAAGGAAACGAAAACATCGTTCATGCGTACGTACGGCCTACCGTCTCCATGAACGGTGTATTTCTCTCCATTTACTGATCTATTATATATATGTATATTCTGAATATATATTATATATAAATCATGTTTTATATTCTATAATTAAGTAATCATGATCTAAGTAATCATATGAATAATTAAAAGTCAAAACACGAACGACAAATGAAACGATTTTACCCAAAACGCTCTTTAACATGGAATTTACAAAAGAACGGGTAATATAAAGCCATAAGTGAACCATATATGAT
The DNA here is from genome assembly GCA_963277665.1 of Viscum album. Classification (NCBI taxonomy): domain Eukaryota; kingdom Viridiplantae; phylum Streptophyta; class Magnoliopsida; order Santalales; family Viscaceae; genus Viscum; species Viscum album. The sequence goes on from OY728166.1 coordinate 731,858,516, forward strand.
ATCATAACAATGAGTATGATTCTGGAATAAGTCAATGACATTATTTAAATCATTATACAAGAGGTTCAGACACTTACGAAGCAAATCGGACCTAAGGTAAGGGAAATATCACAATCTCATTTTTATCAGAGATTGTTTATACTTCAGAAATTATTGGGGTGTATTTTATCATCCACATCCATGTTTCCTAAATATGTAATATTATTTCAATACACCTACAATTGTTTAAATCCAATTTTACCCTTTGTTGAGTTTTTAGTAAAAGATATGAAAGGAATCTTTTGTCGTTTTTCGTACGAGGTACTTTTTGACTTTTCTGACAAAAGTACGAGAAGAATGTTTTTTGAACTTATACGGCATGAAAGGATTTTTAAGGTTTTATAAAGCCATATTTTCATGAAGCTTCCTAAAACATATTTCATGACTATTTTCAAAAAAATCCTTTTCTTTTAAAAATTCATGACATTTTGTGAAAAGAAAATGATTTTAAAGAAGAAAGGATATTTTCCTCAATAATTCATTTGAAGTGTTTTATCAAAACCATTTTCGATCTAAAATGAAATTATTTCATATATGTATGTTTTAAGTATAATGTCTCTTTTATTTACATGGTTTCACTTTCTTATTATGAAATTATATCCATTTATTTTATATGGATTATGTTATGATGGGATGATGTTTATGAAACCCATTTTATTCCTTGGGTTATTATGAATGATGTATGTTTTTTTTGTGGAACAAGTAAGAATGATTTCATTATGAGATGGGTGGGACCTATATCTCCCTCCAATGCATTGGGTAAAGATTTTATATCTCATGAGATAGACATGGCTGGAACGGTAAGTTAATCCGGTTCAGTGTTACAGGACTGAAACGAGGAGTGAACTCGATTCAGAAAGGGACTTTGTCCACTAAGATGGTCTTGGCAGCAATGCCTTGGCTAATATGGAAATCATGACATGTGAAAAATGGTTTCCACAATTACATGTTTTACTCCCATGCTATTTTATCATTATTAATGTTTATTTATGATATATACCTTACGTACTTCCATGTTTTATGTCATTGCTCAAGCTTTTAAACATTATGTTCATGTTTTTAAGCTCAAATATATATGATTTGTTTTATTTTATCCATGCTTACCCTTACTGAGAATTTTAGTTCACCCTTTATATGTTTTCTTTTCCCCAAGATATAAAGAAATCTTTTAGGTAAGAAAACAAAAAGGGGAAGATAGATATGGGAGATGTTGAAGATCTTTCAATAGGATTAGATGTTTATATTCCGAGTTTCCAAAGACACTAAACTATTACGGTCCTTGTATGTCTGTTTTTGTTATGTATTAAGTATTCCTCAAAAGTAATGTAATGTCCATGTACATCAAGCTTCGGGTCTCTACAGTTGGTATCAAAGGAAATGTTTAGTCAACCTTTAGAAACTGGGATGCGAAAACATTAGTGAGATCCCTAGAGATATTTCTAAGGTATGTCTAGGGATGTCCCTAAGGAAAAGTATACGTATAGGATATGGTCCTAGAACTACGGTAACGGTCTTAGAATTTAACCTATGATGTTAGATATTGAAGGTACTCCCCCTTTATTATGTTTTTTTCCCATGCGTGATTTTTTCCTCTCGCACTATTTTTTTTTTGGGTTTTAGATGATGGCTGGAACCCGAAGGAACCATGTTGATCAATGTAATGGAAAATTCAATGATTGTCCTTCTAATCAAACAAATGTTATAGGAGATGGAGTAAAAAATATTATTTCTATACTTACACAAGCTATGAATCATTCTGGACTTCCAAATGAGTAGAGAATGGAACAATATTCTATTGAGACCTTCATGAGGCAATGTATGCCTTCTTTCTGTGGGTCTTCTGATCCACTTGTTGCTGAACAATGGATCGGTACTACTAAAAAGATATTTTCAGTTCTTCAATGTTCTGAACATGATAAAGTCATCTTAGCAGTGTATCATTTGGAAGGTGATGTTGATCAATGGTGGAATCTTATCAAGAATACGAGACCAAGAGATGAAATTGAGTCCATGGAATGGGATTAGTTCAAGAACTTATTTTTCAATAAGTACTTCCCTCATATTCTTCGAACAAAGATGGAGAAGGAGTTTCTTGAACTAAAGCAAAAGGATGATGAATCTGTTGCTATATACGAAGCGAAATTTACAAGGCTTGCAAGGTATGCATCTAGATTTATCATCCAACCTGAAAGTAAAGTTGATTGATTCTTCAATGGCTTAAAACCAAATCTTCGAAGGGAATTAGCTATAAGATACTTCAGTAGCTATGAAGAAATTGTGCATTGTGCAATCAAGGTAGAAATGGAAGTTGGTGTTACTTATCCATCTTATAGTTTTGACAAGAAACGAAAGAAGGAGTTGAAGGAGAAATCCCAGAATAATGGTGAAAATAAGTTGAATGTTTCCTTATACTCAAAGTCTGGAAAGAAGAATGGTGGAGAATGTCTTAAAGGGACTAGAAAATGTTTTAAGTGTGGAAAAGAAGGTCATCAAGCAGCTGAGTGTCGAAGTAATGGAAAAAGGGTTTCTAATGATGTGAATAAAGAAAAGACTGCAGAGAACGCACCACTAACACTTCAATGCTTCAAGTGAAAGGAAATGGGGCATTATGCTAATAAATGCCCTAATCCAATGGTTAGTGACGATTGACATGAGCAACCACTTAAGGCAAAGGACAAAGGGAAGTCACATGTGATCACTATTGGAGATTTTGAATATAACAACAATGTGGTGGAATGATTAAGTGTTTATGTAATGGGATTCCAAAATAATGTTGCATACAGTATCGTGGAATATTGGAATATTTATGTATTGGTCTATTGTGGTTTTCAATGGTACCAGTAACCATGGAAAGTAATTGACATATTTTTGGAAAAAAAAATGATATGCACATAATGAAGGGAAAACGAGAAAATGAAATGTTTGACAGTATTCATGAGATCGTGATTGATATAAGGACTAAGTGATATCATGGTTTGATTATAAAGAATTTTGAGGATTTTGGTATGTGGAAAGTGTTAAATTTTAACTGCATTCATGTTTTCACTATGGTTCAATTAATGGGTATTCATTCTTCAAGATAATACATGATTAAGGTATTCACATGTTTGTAATTTGACCAACAAGATATATCTTATGATATATTGGGGATAAATGATGGAATTCATGTGATTGTTATGTGACATTTCAAGTAATCATTTTCTTTATACTATGAGCTTGGACCAAAGTATTTTATATAAGACTAAAGATTGGAATGGATTATGTTGGACATAAGTTAGTATTGTTTAACGATAGAACTTTTTTGATGTTATTGATGGGATGTTATAGTAATGTAGTTCTAGAAAAAGGACAACCTGCAGGACGGGCGACAGCCCATCGCGTTGGACAAGGCTGTGGGAATCGAACCCAAAACTGAAGTGTGACTGGCCTTTATCGCCTACCAATGGCCTACAAGAAGTCCCTGTTTAGTAAAAACTAGTTTTATTATATTAAGTAGTATGATATATGAAGTATAAGTCCATTTTAGGAACCATATATGATTAATCTCACTATAGATGGACTTATGTATTTTTTGATAACTTTTCTAACCTTTTGTTTGAGACAGATGGAATGAACCATAATTCTATCACATGATCTGCTAACACATCACGAATGGAAAACTAAACTTCATTTAATTAAGAGATGAAGTGGAAATTTTCCAAAGAACGACCAACGGTGAGACTATACCAAAATCACGAAAGTATTTCTTCTAATTCCAATTTCATCAACATTAGGGAAATGATATTGAAAACCAAAAATGTTGTCCTAGTGCTCTTATATCTGATGAATCAGATGGTACCTTAGATCGTCACAAATTTATGGCTTTGTGATTGCTGGCTTTTCCATAGCCATGTTCTCTGCCACTCTCCAGCAGAACTTGATGGTTAGATTTCTCTTCCATATCCATATTTTCACCTATGTGGAAACCCAGTGATTAGTTTATTTGGGTAACCATTACGTTTCGTAATTTTGTTTTTAAATATTTTTTTTGGTATTCCTTTTTACAATGTGGGTTTCTATTAAAGAAACTTTCTAGTAGTAAACCATTTATAACCCTGACGAATTTCGAGGGAGAAATTCATTTTAAGGGGGGTAGAATGTAACACCCCGAGATATTATGAAAAATATTCTTTTTAATTTCATTAATGTCTTGTGTTGTACTCTACACCAAAAGTATCTTGCACAATACGCATCCTTGACTTGCCTTGCATTACACGCAATCGCGACCTTCCTCGATAGCGTGTGTAGTATGCAATAACGAGTTTCACTAAACAACAATATGCTATTAAAAAATTATTAAAACTAGCCGTTATGAATAGTAATAACCACTTTTTGAAATTTTGTAAATTTTATTTTTCAAAATGGACTTCATTTTTGGATTCGGAATATCGAAATTATCTTAGGGTGAAATTTTGGTACTTTTCGGATAACTTTCATTTTCTGATGAATAGTGAAAATTACTAAATTTTAATTAAAAACAAACTTTTAAATCGAAATAATTAATAGTGATAAATTATTAATTTGAGTGGTTTTAAAGTATATTTAGAATATATTTTTACAATTTAATACAATTTTGTTCATTGGATGTAATTTCACATTTAAACCAGACATAAACAAGTGTCAATCTTTTGATAGTTATTATCTCTTAAGAACACGCTATTTGTTTTGACGACGAGAATTAATTTTTAAATTAATTAATGCAACTGATATCTTTTAATTTGGCAAAATAGACATCATTTTTGAGTTCATAATATCAAATATAGCTTAGGCCTAATTTTTGGTATTTTTCTGGAAACTTTCATTTAATGATGAATAGTGAAACCACTAAGTGGTAGTTAAAAAAATTAATTTTTCATTAAACATAATTTTACCGCTTCTGTGAGTGGAATTTAAAAAATCCTAGAGACATGGTTGATTTAAGTAAATAAATGTGGTTCAATGAGATGAAAATATTTTTTGGTAAATAGTAACTTTTTACTTTTTTACCACTATTAAAAGTAAATAGGGTAATTATTGGTAAAAATGGTATTATTATTACCCTAACACATGTCCTAATTCTATTGGATAAGTGTAATTCTACCAAAAACAATCTTATGAATAAAATATGACCATTTAGGCCCACATGGATTAGATTAGGACATTTATTATTAATTTATTTAAAGAGGGGTTAAAATAGTAAAAATCAAAGTTTAATAAGTAAATAATTTTTAATATAGGGTTATACATAAGATAAATTCGACTATAAATATTCATTAGAAAGCTAAATATATTTCCTACATAATGGTATTTTATTTTTAATTTTTAGACAATAAATATTTTAATTTATTTATGACACAAATATGATGTAGTAATTATCTTATCAATGAAATATTGACATAATTAATGTTACAAATACACAAATAAATGTAATTTGAGACTTTTTATTAATTCCACTAATTTTATAGGTTAATATGAAATGTTAGGATTGATTTAATTGACTTTTGTAGAAGTAATCATTCTGTTATGAGTCTCACAAAAATCAACTATTGAATAGTGTCAAAATTGACATAAAATAGTTTTTAAAACAAATATTATATTATTGATTATTATTTTATTCCTAAAAATCTAAGGATCGGCCAAGATACTTATATCATGATAGCTGTATCATAAATGGACCACTTGGGGGTCTCTTGGATGTATATGGTAAGTTTATTAACTATATAATATAAAAATACAAAGTGACATGGTAAATGTCAATCAACTAAGAGTTAAAACTATAAGATAAGGTTAATATAATGACCTAAACTTGTCTAAATTCTATTGTATGGGAGGATTTAGACCCATACCCACCTTAGATTCAAAATAACTCAATTCTGAGCTATTAAAATCCAAATATGATTTTATAATAAAATAATATTTTTAGTTATTCCAAAGGTACCCCTCTCCTCCCTTATAAAAGGGAACCTCCTCCCTCTCTTCCTCACACCACTTTGAGCCCTAACGCTCGGCCAAACCCTGCCAAATTCTCTTCTCCACTTCCCTAGAAACATCCTAGATGTCCTGTTATTCTTCAAAGACCAATTTTAGTGCCCTAAGAGGAGGACTCAAAGAGGCGCTTCAAAGAAGAGGTAATGTCCATTACCGATTCTTTCATCTTTATTTCTTCTTCCACTTCTTCTTCTTAGGTTGTTTCATTATGAATTAATAACATAAGTATCACTCATATACTGATATATTATTATAAGAATGAAACAACCCTATTTCACCATCTATCCATCCTACGGAAAATGAAATCATCGCGCGTGCGTACGTACGGAATACTGTCTCCACGCTGTGGTGTAATCTATTTTCCACCACCACCTTACTTGGATGGGTATAATGGTGTACATAATAACTATATATGATTATTGTAAATTGATATTGATTATGAAATATTATACATACACTCCAATACAATTCCACGATCATGATAATGATATCATCGCTCGTGCGTACGTACGGACTACTGTCTCCACGACGTGATGAGATTCATTCTCCACGTTAACCATTCATGAATGATTATATAGTATATATAATAAGTAATCATGAAATATATGACATAATAATGATACTGGATTTATGTGTACATATATGTATGTCATCTACTTAATTCCATTCAACTCAATAAGGAAACGAAAACAGCGTTCATGCGTACGTACGGCCTACCGTCTCCATAAACAGTGTATTTCTCTCAATTTACTGATCTATTATATATATGTATATTCTGAATATATATTATATATAAATCATGTTTTATATTTTGGAATTAAGTAATCCTGATCTAAGTAATCATATGAATAATTACAAGTCAAAACACGGACGGCAAATGAAACGATTTTACCCAAAACGCTCTTTAACATGGAATTTACAAAAGAACAGGTAATATAAAGCCATAAGTGAACCATATATGATATAATAACAATGATTATGATTCTTTAATAAGTCAATGACATTATTTAAATCATTATACAGGAGGTTCGGACACTTACGAAGAAAATCGGACCTAAGGTACGGGAAATATCACAATCTCATTTTTATCTGAGATTGTTTATACTTCAGAAATTACTGGGGTGTATTTTAACATCCACATCCATGTTTCCTAAATATTTAATATTATTTCCATCCATCTACAATTGTTTAAATCCAATTTTACCCTTTCGTGAGTTTTTAGTAAAAGATATGAAAGGAATCTTTTGTCGGTTTTCGTACGAGGTACTTTTTGACTTTTCCGACAAAATTACGAGAAGAATGTTTTTTTTAACTTATATGGCATGAAAGGATTTTTATGGTTTTATAAATCCATATTTTCATGAAGCTTCCTCAAAAATATTTCCTGACTATTTTCAAGAAAATCCTTTTCTTTTAAAAATTGATGACATTTTGTGAAAAGAAAATTATTTTAAATAAGAAGGGATATTTTCCTCAAGAATTCATTTCATGTGTTTTATCAAAACCATTTTCCATCTAAAATGAAGTTATTTCATATGTGTATGTATTAAGTATAATGTATCTTTTATTTAAATGGTTTCAATTTTCTTATTATGAAATTATATCCATTTCTTTTATGTGGATTATGTTATGATGGGATGATGTTTATGAAACCCATTTTATTCATTGGGATATTATGAATGATGTATGTTTATTTTGTGGCACAAGTAAGAATGATTTCATTATGAGATGGGTGGGACCTATATATACCTCCAATGCATTGGGTAAAGATTTTATATCTCATGAGATAGACATGGCTGGAACGGTAAGTTTATCCGATTCAGTGTTACAGGACTGAAACGAGGAGTGAACTCGATTCAGAAAGGGACTTTGTCCACTAATATGGTCTTAGAAGCAATGCCTTGGCTACTATGGAAATCATGACATGTGCCGAATGGTTGCCACAATTACATGTTTTACTCCCATGCTATTTTATCATGATTAATGTTTCTTTATGATATATACCTTATGTACTTCCATGTTTTATGTCATTTCACAAGATTTTAAACATTATGTTCATGTTTTTAAGCTCAAATGTATATGATTTGTTTTATTTTATCCATGCTTACCCTTACTGAGAATTTTATCTCACCCTTTATATGTTTTCTTTTCCCCTGGATTTAAAGAAAGCTTTTAGGTAAGAAAACAAAAAGGGGAAGATAGATATGGGAGATGTTGAAGATCTTTCAACAAGATTAGATGTTTATATTCTGAGTTTCCAAAGACACTAAACTATTATGGTCCTTGTGTGTCTGTTTTTGTTACGTATTAAGTATTATGCAAAAGTAATGTAATGTCCATGTAGGTCATGCTTCGGGTCTCTAAAAAGAACCTTCAAAGAAATATGAGCAGGGTGATTAATATAATAAAAAGAAAGCTGAGAAGGATGATAATTAGAATAAAAGAAAAGATGGGACATTCCTACAAGAAACTCAAAAGAAATAAAAATAAATCCTCTCATGAAATTCAGGATTAATGGATAAAGAATAAGTCAGAAAATCCGTCCAAGAGATCTGATTATCTGACCTGACCCAGTTGAGGAAACATCTTTAAGAATTCATTCATCTGATACCTTTGAGAATTTTTAAAATAAAATAACGAAAAGGAAGAGTTTTATAGGTGCTCAAATTTAAGGAAATATTTTTAAGGGTGTTGAAGAAGCCTTTGGGAATGTAGTTCAACCTACTTCCCAAATCGATCAAGTGTTTCTAGATATTTAATTAGTTGGGAATATACTACAGTTGTTAATAATGAAGTTCCCTCAATCATAGACAAGGGAAAGGGAATAATTGTTGATGAGTAATTGGAACCACCAGTTGATCATAAAAAATAGAAATTAGAACCACCTAGAAAAGTTGGCTTTAGAACATAGAGACGACTATAGGAGGAGTTTCTTAAATAAATGGATGAAGAGGTTTCAGGGGTTGATAAATAGTTAAAGATAGATAATAAGGGGAAGAATGTAGGAAATATGAAGAAAATTTGTGGAATAAAAACAATGATATAGAGAAGAGGAAGAGTATGGTGATGAATATATTTAGAATGAAGAAAAATATGATGAAGAAAACTATCAATCTAATTTGTTTTCTTGGAAATAATCAGAGGTATCTTGTTGGATTTTCCATCCAAGATTGATCAGAAAAAAAAATATGGAAGTTCTGAGAAGAAAAATATTCATTAAAAAATCTCAATAATCATTTAAGTAAGATTGGAAAGATCATAGTTAAAGGTACAGGATGATCAAGATAACACGGATGATAGGAATATAATTGAATTATCAGATTAAATGGAATTGATAGATAAATTTTATAAATATGTCCCAAATAAAAGGAAAGGAAAGGAGTCTAAATTTTGAACTAATTGTGTCAAACACCCTGAAATTGAGAATGAAGAATCATATTCAATCAATATAATAATAGTACAAGTATTGTATTTCATCATTCAAGTCTTGAAGAGACTCAAAGGCATAATTCCATATTTCCCAAGACTTTAAGATAGAGGAGAATTGATTCATGAATTTATTGGTTAGAAATAAAAAATCATTGAAAATTTTAAGAGAAATAGTCATTCAAACTAGGGTATATTTGATGTTTTTTAAGAAAGTTCTCAAGAAAATAAGAAGGTATGAAATAAATTTATAAAGTGGTCTCATCATATTGATTTTGATGTTAAGATGTATGATTAAAATTTTGAGGATGTAATTAATATCATCAATTAATTTGTAGATTCTTTTATATAATTATCTAGATATATGGAATAGCGGTCATGTTTGTGGAAGAATTCAAAGGAACTACAGACGACTGAACTCAGGAAGTGAAAGAGATAAAATAAAACATGTGTTATATGTAGTTGGAGATAACTAGAATAAAATCCTATTATGAAAATTATAATGCATTGAAAATTTTGAATTGGGAACTTTCTGAAAAATATGAACTCAAAAAGAAATAATAGAAATGGGGGAGGACAATAAAGAGTTCAAGAAAGTGAAAACCATAGTGAAGTCTTTAATAAAGAAAAATTAAAATTTTCCTTTTAAACTCTGTTTGTACTTTGCATTTTTGAAAAATACTTTTATCATATAGTTATGAATTAATTTTTCTTTTTATCCAAATACAATTTTTGTATGAATGTTTTCTAATTAGGATTGGTTGTATTTTATTTCATATTTCTTATGGATAATTAATTAGTTCATCATATTATTTTTTATTTTGTTTCCCTTACTATCATTTCAGGAAACTCAAGACTTTTCCACATTATTTTTAAAAATCACAAAGGGAGAGAGATATTCTTTTCGGTGAGAAGAATTATTATTTGGGGGATAAGTATTTTTATTTGAGGTAAATGTTTTTTAAACGAAGGGGGAGTTATCCCAAAGAAAGTTTTTGTTAATAAAGGGGGAGAAAACCATTATAAAGAAGTAGTTTTGATAGATGGAGAGATATTTCATTAATTTGGATAATATGATCCTTAGGGGGAATATATAATCCTAAGGGGGAGTTAATCTTATTCAATATCTCAATCCATCATATTTAGAAGACTTATAAACTCAAGGGGAGTTAAGTATTATTTTTTAATTATGAGTACAAATAACCTAAAATAAATGGACTGTATTTTTTTTAAAGTTATCTTCCATTTATGTCTAGTGTTATATTATTTCCAAAAAGGGGGATATTTTTTAGTCAAAATTTATACTTATGACTTTCCATTCCTTTAGTTTTAGAAACTAGAAACTCTTTCTTAAATACTTGATTACTAACTTTTCATGTCCTTAGTGTTTTCTTATATTTTTTTAGAAAATATACTCTTCTACCATACTTAGAATAAGTTCTAATGAATTACAAAAATAAACTTATATTTCTTCATTTATGATTATCATAATAAGTATGAATTTTATAAAAATCGGATTCACCCTTATCATATCATATGTAATACAATATATCTTTTCTTTCATACTGAAAAGGTCTTAATAATAGGATGGGTACTAGTATCGACGAAAATCATACTGATACTCATAATTTTTATCGTAATAAAAATAGTAAAGGTAGTCCATTAGACTCACTTATTTTTATTATCGTATTCATAGGACTTGTTTCTAATGTAAGAAATACTTTTTAAAATGTAATGGTCTAAACCAATACATTGTTAGGAAATTATTTATTCTAGATAATTTTGATCTTTCCAAGTGTTCGGTTTCCAATTCAGTGCAAAAAACACGGAACAAATATTACCATTGGGAGATCAAGACGATTTTGGAGTTTTTTCTATAAATTACATGTCATTTGAAGAGTTTGGAGTGGTTGACAACATTTTCACTCTCAATTTTTCAAAATATTTCAAAGTGTGAACAGATTATTCTTAGTATTTTCTAATTAATTAGAGGGATTTATTCTGAGGAAACTTTTTCAGGTTGTCTCCTTAAGATAATTTTTGTAATTGTTACATGTGTCTAATTTTTATGATTATGATTGAGGGAATAAAAGGATAAGAAGATGGATAATCTAACCATATGGATTATGGGATCATGGGGATAGTGATATAGAGAATTTAATAAATCATATCGAGGGTTGTCGGGGATAGGCAGACAGAGTGAAGCAAATATTCATATTGAGGTCTTTTCCCTTTTTGGGAAAGAAAAAATTTCTTAAAAGTATAAAACAATGGATATCATTGGTCAAGGATATTGAATACCATAGTCCTAGGGTAAAAAATATAGATCTATTTAATAATTTTTTTATATCATTCTTATGTTTGTTTTCTATTGTACTAATTTTTTTCTTACTAGTTTTATTTTCCACTTAATTTATAATAATTATTTTATCATAATGTATCTGAATATGATAAACAAAAATTGTTAAATTAGATCTACTGTGAATGTGATCTTTTCACTTTAATATAATTGAATCTTATGTGATTATGATTCTATAACTTTGATATATCAAAATCAATCTTGATTATGATAATCTAATTTAATCGTACTAAGGTCCAAGTCCTAATATGAAAATTTTAGGAAAGATATTTGTGAAATTTTTTAGTTTATTTAATTTAAATTAAATTTTTGTAAACTACAATTCACCCCCCCCCCCCCACACACACACTTACAAAAGAACAATCAAGAACATATTGTTTTGATCCTAATATCAATATAACTAATATTGATATACAACATCTAAGACTTCTGAAACTCATCATAACCATTGATACACCTCTCGGGGCTTAATCCCCATATTGAAACATCACATTTAAGTGATCCAATGCATGTATTCACATTATGCGGCTCGAATAAATATTCATCCCCTCCACCATATGAAAAGTTCTGATTCCTTGAGTCTTTTTAGCCTACCTAAAACATAGGGCATTAAAACCTCCCCACCTTATCAATTATCATCCCTAATAAGTATTGGGGAACAAAGAAAACATCACCAGACATACTCAGGTTGTGATGTTCCATTCAAATGGTCGAATTATGTTTCTAAATACCAATCATGTATGTAAGATCCATTCTAATAATATGATGCTAAAACCCCCAAAACCAGATCCAATTCTGGTAACTATTATCGAAACCTGAATATGGAGCCTACCCAATAAAGTTTAAAAAGATAAATGATCTCATTTTCATATATTATACTAATTGAAATATCGATCTCCCCACTATAGGCTTGTTCTAACTTTAAATTTCCAATCATGAGTCATGATACTTCCACTATAGGAATTGCCTATAGAAACATTTCCTTAAAATCCCAATGATACTCCCTACTCATTTTTCAACTTATTAAACCACATCACACACAATGGATCTACCCACAGTCGATGATTTGATAGAAACGGTCAATATCCAATTGAACATGCTCTTACTGGTTTCACTAAATGTTTTCGTGTAAAGGATCAACTGACCTTTAAACTGTACCCATTTAATCTTATGGTAGGCCTGATATGGTTTATTATAGACTGCATCCAACTACTAGAGTAAAATAAATCCAACCCACTCACGTTAAACTATTTGAAAAATGATGAACCCATATAGACAATGCATCAGTACTATATCCTAGTACCAATAATATGAGGAACACTGAGATCATCTAAACATGCTCATTAGACATGGATAAAAGTCTTCATAACCTCAAACAAATACCAATAAAGACTAAGGAGAACATCTATGTCAATCCATAATTCATGTAAAATAAGTGGGTCATTGGTACATATCTGGTACGTCCACATATCAAAACATTTACTTATCCTAACAAATATCTCACCTGTTGGTCAACTCATAATAGGTTTCTTAGTAGATCTGTGTATATCCAACACTCTTCCATTTTTACCTAGATAATGTCAAGATAGGGAGCATAATAACCTCCAACTAGGTTTACACAAATATTCTATCGAAAATACTGTGTTTCTCCTCCCAAGACATGATCAAACAAAATAGGTTGTATTTTCCTTCAACCAAATTAAGACACTATGTCTCCCCACACTCTGTGTCCAAGTCAACTATGGGTTAACAGTCTTCAGGTACATTTTTTATTTCCAATTTAGCCCTAGTATCAAAGAACTTTAATTTACCCAATGAATTGGGTTTTGATTATCACAATCATAATATTCTTGAAACTATCAGTCCTCATCCCTCACACGGCTACTCACCGATTAATGATTTAAATGGAAACGCATGCACCTTGAACATTTCATTTCTATCCTTCTCAGAATAGTGGGTGTACACTCCCGTGCCACCAAATTCATACTCCTTGATTAATTATTCAATAATTTCATGTAGATCTTGCTACATGTAATATCGGTATTTTACACTCTAGTATTTATATTTGAATTCATTTCTAGAATTGGTCACCTCACCTCTTCTATGATTTATCGAATGACCACCCGCTTCATGTATTTATATCTGAAATTAGAGCATCAACTATGAAACCACTAGACATTTGGGTCATGCACCTAAATATTCCTTCCTATAAAATCAGATTTCGATAAACAAGCACTCGTGGTTCTTTTAAAAAGGAAAAGTAATAAACATGAATATATTGTAGAAATTTAGAACCTCACTTGTATTTATCTCAAAATGAGTGTAAACCCAAGATCATTCTTCATTTAAGTCATCCTTAAACCCAAGGCTAATCTACCACACATGTTTCCCTTAAAAATCGAATAATTGAGTCAAAAGTGAGGGAATCTAGGTTTTTCCACCTAACCCTAACGTCCTTAGAATGAGAACTACATCCCACTTATGGGACTTTTTTTCAAGGAATCTAATGTGCCTGTAAACTCTCTCCAATGAGGTAAAATCGAATCAAGAAAGAAGATCATCATCCTATAAGGGTCATGATGTCAACTGAAGAGGATAAATAGCTGACGCTCACTGGGTATCCATATAAGTTAATACCCCCTCCAGGTCCAACTTACCAAAAAAACACTCATCTACCTTGGGTATCATTCCATTTACTATGATTCATACCCTACCTAAATGGTCAAATAACGGCACTTAGTGTGCCTATAATCAGGACTCAAAATTCTTCCAATTTCTAATATCCAAGGGCTTTACCACAAAGGATAACCCCTCATTCACACATAAGGCATCATCTATTTAACTAGATGCATCTCTAAAATGACACTAGGCTCTACCGTATAATTATTAGTTTCAAGAAACAATTTTATAAGTCAACAATACCTATGTGAGATGATCATGTTCCCATTTAAAGAATCTCATAAGGGAATACTAATGTTAATAATTTCATGAGGTGTGAGGTTATAAACTATTATAAAGGTCTCATTTTAAGGAATTTAAATGATACACAATTATTACAACAATTTAATTAGACTAAAACAAGGGATAACATGTACCAGTTGTCAAGGAAAACTATACTAATCATATTATTTATCTGATTCCATGAGGCATTATAGAAAAACTATCTCATTATTTACTTTTAAACCACTTATTTAATTCAATATTTTTTACACAATTGGCTTTGTTAAATAAAATTTTAATTCCAAAATATAGAGTAAAACACTCTTTAGGTTGTAATTGGAATTTTAATTAACTGAAGAAACATATCAATAAATATCAATAGAAGATAAAAAGTCTTATATCATTAATGGAGGTGGTTCAATAAGATTCCACCATATTTTTATATGTAACACCATATAATCACCTGTATACACTTTAAATAACCAACCCATTAACATAAAAATACCCCATGGGGTTAATTAACAGGGCATAAAAAAGTAACAGTGACCTATGAGTGTCCCAATATGTCAACTTGGGTCCATTTTTTTATATGGTTGGGGCCGAAGCCTCATTAATTATTAAAGAAAAGCAAAGACCAGTTTAACTGGGTAGAGGGAGACCCATTACATAGCCCAAAGGCCCAGTGGGCATTTAGCCCATTACAAGGCCCGTAGGCCCAATGTTTTGGCCCAAGGCCCATTCTGTGTATAGTACTACTACATTACCCGCACTTCTACAGTACCGCATAGTACCCACTATTGCTGCAGTACCCTTTCGCCGGTACAGTGACCTGTCGCCGCTACAGTTCCTGTCGTTGCTACAGTACCACCTCTACTATAGTGCGCTATAGTGTGCTATAGTGCCACCACTACTACAGTACACTCTAGTCTATTTAATTGCAACCCATTATAGTTAAATTACCATGTTTTCAAAACAGCCTCAGTAGGTTAATATCATATGAAACATTCCCCAACTAACCTAATTGGGTCTAGCTAATCATCTAGGTATTTAGTCATATAGGTCATCTTGCCCAAATTTATATAGGTACTAGCCTTTATATATATATATATAGACATTTACCAAGGTTCAGTTTGAAGCATCACCATTCTGAAATTATAAAAGTACATTTCATTATAAGTTACAATAGGTATTCACGTAACTATATATAGGTTTTTACTTTTTATTTCAAAATATACAAGTCCATATGTGATGGTTTGATTATATGGGTCACCCTTCCCAATTTATAAAGTCTTTTACTATTTAAAAATGATATTTGGAACCCATTTAATCAGAATCATTAATGTATCATCCCATGAACCAATGGCCATTGGCCCAAACATGTCATAATTGGTTATACATATAAGTTGTAACCAGCAAGCTATGTGGGAGGCCAGAAGTGGGAGGTAGGAACACCAACTTTTGGATCCATCCCTACCTCCTTCTTCATCCCCCTTTTATCCCTTTCGCCGCTTCTCCTCACTCTACTCTTACTTTAATTTTTTTCTCTTCATCACATCTGCTTGGCCCTTTTGTAGCATTTACCCATACTAAATCCCTCATTTCTCTTCCACTACACTTTCCTCCTTATAGATGAATTTTTTACCCCACTTTAGTATGGTGCTCCGGCTTTCTCACGGATATTTAGAATTTGTGGGTTGAGTTAAGTTGGTTTCGTAGGTTCATGAAATGACCACTCTTGGTGTTTCAACCTAGTAGTGTTGTTCCTTTGGTGATGTCTCAAGTGTTATTCAGAACATGGTAGATTGGACGCTTAGGGATGACAGTCCATCCAAGGATGAGATTCTTTAGTGATACTGCATCTCGATTCAAACACTGCTCTATATTCTGGTTCCTCCATCGATCTCCCTATTAGTCTACTACAGTTCCTTCCTAGAAGATTTGGTAAGTTTGGGTTGTTCAGTCATCAGTGTTACTGGTGTCCTATCCAAATATGGATTTCTTCGGAGTTGTGGTGGTCTTCATTTGATGCTTTTTGTGTGTGAAGAATCGCAAGTATTGATATTAATTTTTTATTCTGGTAGTTCATTATACTTTTTCATCATTTCAATGGTTTTTTCTATGATGGTGGTATTTTATTATGATTCCTCTATGATGGTCTGATGATGGCGAGGTTGACTTCTGACTATTGGTTCTAAAGGTAATTAGTTGATATCGACGAGGTTTTATGGCGGGGGTGCAGGTTGTGACTGTCAAATGTTGATGATGTTATTATGATGATGATGGGGATTACTGATGGGGATAATGGCATGGTAGGTGATATATTTCTGACCTATTTTTATGAGGTAGTTTTTGAAATCCTGTATTAGTTTGAATCATGTCTACATTTAGAATTTAGAATTTAGATGTTTGATGATTTTTTTAGAATCTTTGGTTCCCACAAAACCTTGAAGTGGATTTCGAAAAATAAAAAAATGGTTTGGACTATCATAATTAAAATATAGAAATATTTCATGGATAAATAATACGAGTAAGAATGAAAATAATCAAAAAATCGTGGCATATAGTTCAACATGCTAAATAATCACACAAGTCACATTAAATAAGTATCAGGAGTTAATTAATGCAATCTACATGGCATGGAATATTAATCTATATGGCCTATAATTATGCATGTAACACACCTCGTCTCTTTCAATACAAGGCCTTATGGTAAATCTCATAAATAATTACTAGCTTAAATACATCAATCGATCATGGTGAAATTATAATAAACTACAATATTTAACAATATAAACAACAGTACATTCAATAGAAATATGATCTTTCGATTGTGCATGGGTTGGCTGGACCCAGACATGAGATATTTAATAGTTGCTGATGTGTTCCCTGTCTCCTATCAACTAATACATAAATAGTCATACTAATTTATAACAAATGTCTTTGATACCAATTTGTAACATCCCAACTTCGGAGCCACTAAAAAAAGTGCGCCAAGCTAGTTGGTCACATGGCCTCTCGTGAGCATCCCCAAATGCCAGAGGCTTCTAACAAGTGGTGGGTGTCTAAAGGTGGTACAATGGGGAGACAAAACCCACTAAATCAGTAGTGAATACAATTAAATTATAAATAAATTAAATACATTGAAGAGAATAATAAATTGAAAGATAACAAAAATAAACAACCAAACCAACTCCAAATGAATAACCATGGAAGAAAAAGTTATTCCACAAATATAGGATGTACTCTTACAGAAGAAAAATACTAAATGAATATACCAAAAATATATAAATAAATAAAATACTCTAACCCTGGGAGGTAGTTGGAGTACATGCTCATCTGCTACTCCCAAGCTCCCATGTCCAGACATATCCATAGGAAATCAAAGAGTCACAATCTAGGATCATATCCTGCAATCATGAGGTTTGTCCAGGTACCAAACGGCTTACCAAACATAGTGTGAGATATAATTAGTAGTTCAGAACCAATGATATCTAATTTAATCTATTCCACATATATAAAATAAAGTAGTGTTCAGGATTATCAAATATAATGTAGTGTAGTAAATGGTAAATGTAATCATGTCCGGAACAGGTTCATCAAAGGACACCTGGTCGACCATACATTCTTCAGCCTAATATGGAGTTTTTCTGAACCTATAAAATAATTTATTTATATTCATATATTCAAATGCAAATATCATCACATATATTCATGAACTGGAAAATAATTGAGGCTTAGTGACCAAATTTCCACATAATAATAATATAAAAAGACTCATACTGTAAAAAGTGAACATTATGCCCAAAAGGTGACCATGTGATAACGATAATAATGAAGAAGGACCAATGAAGTGAACAAGGAATCATTTACCTCATAGGGGAGTTCCAAATCATATTAATATCCCATGCAGTCTAAATATTGAGGTCTTGGTGTAATCCACATGATAAATCCTTACCAAGGAGGTCATCCTTGGTTTCATGAGTCTGAGGCCATCAAACTTAATCGAAGGAGATCATCTAAGAAATTATAATTTTCATATTAGTACAATTTAATCTTCCATAATAAACCAATTTATTCACATATATACAAAACATTGAACAATCCCTAGTGTGGTAACTCACTCAGTGGTTGGGCCAATGAAACAGCGTGGCATCCCTTGAGTTCTCAAGGCATTCCCTCAGGAATCCAAGAATGGAAAAAGTCAAAACAATCCTTGAACTAAAAAAATCCAAAATCATAATATACCTTAAATTTAATGATTAGTAATAATCCATGGTAAAATTACATGCCAAAACACTAATTAATTCCATTTATTATAACTAATTTCACATTATATCTAACTTCATCTTCTGCTAACTAAGTTAAGAAAGTGTACAAGAATTTTTAAAATAAATACATTCCGATTATATATAAGAAAGAGGATATGAAAAATTTCCATTCCATTTTATAAATACTTTAATTTAATTAGTCATTCTGTGTGTAAGGGATACCCCAAGAAAAAGTAGGAAGTAAACAAGATCCAACAATCAATGGGTGTTCCATCCTACCAAACTAATCATTTCATTTATTTTATGAACTCACTCATAGCTGATGCCTATCAAGTGACGTGGCCTACCAATTCAGATTTCATTTAACAGACCAACTAACAAATAATCCCACTAAGAATGTGGTTTTTTCATATAATAATTTACAATTATGCTAATAAATTTAAAGAACACACCAAAGGGGTGTTTTACCTTTTTTAGGCCGTCAATGATCACCACAAGTATTTCATTGAACCTTCTTTAAGGGGATGAATGGGTTAAGGTCACCATCTCCAACCATGTATAAGTTCTAAACAATATCAAGGTTAATCTAAGTATTTGGTTCAAATAATTTTACATTTTAGAGGCAACCCCTGAGTATATCTGGTGTGAAACATAATGGAAATATTATATAAACTATTTAACAATAAGGTAAAAGAATATAAACCATATTAATAATTATTAGTATGCCTCAATTTTTCGATATTAGTCTATTATTTGATCTGGAGTGAGAGAAGTCAGAATAATAAAAAAATTATGAAAATAGGGAGAAGTGGATCATGTGGAGATAATGATGAAGATGGAGATATATGTAAATAATTAAGGCATAAGAATCAAAGGCTAACTAAGGGCTAACCAATATGATAAAGGGCGGATGATTATGAGTTTGGATGGAGGAGAACCATAGAAACTTAGGTAAAGTCCAAAGGGAGATATCATGTGAACCCATGTTGTGTGTTTGAGGGAGGAGGAGGAGGAGGTTTATTTAATGAAGGATGGGAATAATGGTATTTTTTAGTCTTTTAATGAGTTTTACGATTTGGATACACGACTTAGAAATCCATGAAAATTTTATACACCGTCATTATCTAAAGACACCCACACCTCACATAGCTCATACACGTTTTGACAAACCATTCCCAACCCATGTGGTTCCCCTCTATATTTTTCTTCAAAAAAATTCATGACCACGCACCCCACTAGCACAGTTTCTTAAAACATGCTCCTCCATTTACGAGTTGCATGGTTGAGATGTGTGGTTACTACTGACCATGTGCCTCATCATGGTAATTCTATAAAGAGGAGTTTTCAAGCCTGGAACATCTAAAACTTAACTGATATAGCACCCCAAGACTTTACTATATTTTCCTTTAGATTTTGTCGATATCTTTACAATACATACAACACATGATTTAAAAAAACATGAATTAATCACATTTTTCATAATAAATAAAATAATAACCATTTTAGGGAGTTTATATAGTAAATTTTTATATTATATATCCACTTTAATATTTTTACACTCATATAATATATTTTATATGCATAATATTAGAACGAACCCAATAAAACACATAAAATACAATATTTTTATACATGTAGTTTTGTCACCTTTTGATGGAAATCACTCTTTAAATACAATTTTGGACCATTTTATAAATTTAATATTTCAAAATAAACTTAATATTTGAAATAGAAATATAAAATTTTTCTTATGGTAATTTTTTGGTATTTTTATATAACGTTTCTTTTTTTAAATAAATTATGAAAAATACGAAAAATTAATCCAAAACAACTTTTTCATATAATTTATTGATAAGCATAAATTATAATTCTAATTTGTTTTAATGTTTAATTATATCAATTTTTTATCATTTAATCCAATTTAGGTCATTTTAATCCATTTCACTTTGAAATTTACTATAAAAACATAGAAAACTTTAGGTCATTTTTACTTTAAAACCCCGCATTGGCATCTCATCTACGTGATTTATTTTAATTTAATTTCATCCAATTATGTGATTGAAATTTAGAAAAATTGATTCAATATTTGTAATAAGTATAATTTATAATTTTAAATAATTTATATGTTGTTTTTTACCATAAATATTTTGGGAAATGATTAAAATTAATTACAATGATTTACACTAAATTAAGCCCAATAATTGACTAAACCAAAACCTTAAGACCGAAACGGACCAATACACTTTCCCAAAAACCATTGGATGGACATAGTTAGACCCTATACTCCATTATATATAATTTTTACAATTATTTATCAACTTTCAATAAAAAAAATTGTTGGGGTTCCTTTCTTCTAAAATATTAAAAGAGTGCCAGTCCCCCTCCACTATAAAAGGCCCCCTCTCCTCCCACTTCCCCACACCTCTAAATCCACTTAAGTTCGAAAAAACTATGACTAAACAGATCCACAAAATCCATATCTTCCTCCTTGAATCATTACTTTGTATAAAAATATATCCGAGGAAGTGTTTTGGTGAAAACCAAAAGGAGTTACCCGATTACGAGATAATGTATTTCTTACAGATCTTTAATTTTATTTCCACTATACAATCACTCAATTATCCTTAATACATAATAATATAACATCGCTAGTATCCTAAATATACTATTATGTTTTTATTTCATGGTTTATACCTTCACTTACACACACTTCCATATAATGGATAACGAACATACAAATTACGTGTTTGCCGATCTACCGCCTCACGAAATGATGACTGTTCATTTTTCCTTTACCACCACTCATGGTGGACATTATGATGGACACACTATTTATATATATTATATATAATTATTATTATGTATTTAATCTTATGTTATTTTATTACAACACATATCTTTATACTTTCCATTTTGTGTAAAAACGATAATGTCAAATGAGGAAATATGGACTACCACCCCTCAAGTGATGTGATTCGTTCACACTATACATGGAATGTATTCAGTATAATTTAAAAAAATTATATAACATGTATGAAATATATATGATTCTGGAATATAATATACATAGGTATTCTTTAGTATTCATTTTTTTAATGCAACAAATAAATGAAAGTAACATTTATGCGTACATATTGCATACCGTCTCCATGAACAGTGCATTTCATTTCTTATCTTCAAAAATTTATAGATTATTCAAAATAAATTTTTATTTAATACATATAAATATTAAATAATGTTTTATATTTTTTAGATCATGGTATCTTGATCTATGTAATAAGAACAACAAATAAAAAGTCCAAACATACTTTAGAAAACTAGGCAATTAACACCCGAAATAGTGAAAATAATGAATGATTGTTAAGAAATGAGTAATAAGATTTAATAATAATATGATATATGATATCTGGAATAACATTATGGTTACATTATAAGTTTGTAGAAAATTTTAAACCACTATATACAAGGATAAAGAACACACCCAAAAATTAAGGTTAAGGTAAGGGATTCTTGTCTTACTTTTCTTTCCATGGGGAATACACCATATACACCACTTAATTATTTTGTGTAGTGTATCTAATTCCCCTTTTGATAAATTATATCATGAATATTTTTTATTCATGGTATGAAAAACATTCTATCATGTGTATTATGATTTGAATGCTTCAAGTGGTTTGGTACACCTTGGGATGTTTAATGATTAATTTCCGTAAAAAAAATCTTCATGGTTATCTTTGAAATATCACTTTCTGTTGTGATTGTGGACTTTCTCTAGAAATAATAAATTTATTATAATCATATTTAATTTGAAAAATAATGTCTTAAAATTATTCCTGTACTTTTTTAAATATATATGGAATTAATTCGAGACCAGGTGTTGAGACGATGTGTGATTATGGGGCCCGGTGTTCCCAAAATAAGTGTTTGAAATATATTAAATTTATTAAATAGTGTGTGTGATAATTTTTCATAAAATAGTTTAATAGATTCTAAACAAGTTCTCGGATCAAGAATTGTATGGCATTTTTTCATTTAGAGCAGCAACTTTACCCTAGGAGAGGCCTAACACCGGCCGGTGTGGGTCGACTGTAAAAGTTAATTTTTGGAAATTTTAAAGGATAAAATAAATTAAGAATATATTTTATTATTATAATGTTTCATAGAAATGCAGCGAAATTTCATTTAATTATCCTTTCAATAAAGGATCCAAGGTTAGCCTCATAACCCAGGAACTTCTTGGAGGCTCTAGAGAGAACCTGGAGAATTCTATCAGGGATAAACAATGAAGTAAGTTGGATCGATGACCGACATGATCCATTCTTGATGAATCTCGCCAATGGTGATGAAATAATGATCAAACATCTTTAGAAAACGATACAAACCTAAGTTATGGAATGTTATTTCAATTCATTCTTTCCCTATTATTATAATAAATGAAAATGTGGATCAACCCACGAATAGGTTGTAATATTGTTCAATCATTCTTACGAGAGGTTTTGATTACGAGAATTTTGGGATGATTATAATATTTTGTTATCTTGATCATTCTTACAGAATGGATTGAGGTTGGAATGAACAACAACTATGTTTTTTTCCTTAGGTTGTTCCATGTTCTTTTTTCCCCATAAATTCTTCACATTATTCACATTCATTGTTGTTTACGAAGAAACGATCGTTGTGCATTCGTTTCATAGTGCAATGATCAAAAATTGAAGATTCTGCATCCGTACGACTCAATGGAGGTGCGACGATGGTTGCAGTAGGGGATCAAATGATGGTGGGTGTCAATTTACTTTTCTTCATTAGAAATAAATAATGAAAATGATCTCGTTTTACGAGTTGACCAAAGGCTTGAATCCTATAGATTAAGTGATAGTGGGACAAGACGACCATAGATCTCAAGTTTACCAACTTGGTGTGGCCGAAAATGATGGTCGGAGTATTAGAGGATACGACCCAGTGTGGACCAGGGTTTCTAGAAAATCCCAATGAACTTGATGTGTATTTTAGAATACATGGTGTGTGGGACCCCTTGAGCGGTGTATAGGGCTTCAGGAGGCAGTAAAGTGTCACACGACAAGTGATCCCCATTACATGGTGTGTGGGACGTTCTCTAGGTCTCGGTGTGTATCTTAGGACTGGACTGAAGGTTATTTTTTATTATTCTTAATTCAAATGAGAATAAGAAAAAACCAAAAACAAGACCCTTCAAGGGGGTCGAAAATGATGAAGTCCAAGGGAATCCCTGTGCACCACACAAAATCACTCAAGGGGAAGAGACTGAAGACTATCATAAACCACAAAAGTGTCCTCCTGGTTGCCCAAACGAGCAAGCGAATCAGCAGAAAAGTTGGATTCCCTCCAGCTATGGTGGATTAAACCTCCATGATTTGTTTCTTCCTTACACCATTGAATAAGGTATATCAATTCCCAAGGAATCTCATAAATTCCCTACAAAGCCTTGACCAGCACCTCTGAATCTGATTCCACCTCCGCCACCTGCAAGCCCCTCCTCCTACAGACCATTAAACCGGTAAGAAGGGCCCGAACCTCCGCACCCAGTGAATTACCCTGACCATAAAATGCACTAAAGGAAACATGCATGGAGACCCAGCAGTCACGAAGTAATCCTCCACCCCTCATCACTCCCTCCATGAATGACCCATCGACATTTAGTTTCAACCCATGGCTTGAGGGCTGCCACTTCACCCAAACTCTTCCCCTCCTTTACAGCACGCATGGTTTCTAAAGGAAGTTACACAGATGGACTGATGCTAACCACCCTTTCACCAGTGAATCCAATTACACAATGAGTGACTTAAGTCAAATCCGAAGGGCCAAGAGAGACTTTTTAAAACCCATCCTAACTTGGTTTCTTGCCTCCCAAATGGTCCAGCAAACTTCCAGACCCAGACCGAATACACAGGTTACCTTGTAGACTGGTACATGGGAAGGAGAACATGGGTTGACACCATGTACTGACACACTATCAGAGTACATGGGTGGACCCCGAAGAGCAAGACACGGTGTGTGATAATTTCTGCATGATGTGAATTCCTCTTCTACATGACATGTTCTGATGACACGGTTCGTTGAATGTGGGAAGTGACCAATGTTAAGGCACATGGCGTGTGACACTAGTACATGCCACTTACCCCTTCCAACATGGATTGAATCTCTTTTCCATCGTATCTTGGAAAATATTCATTAGGTTTTGTGACCTTTCTTGTTCCACTGAATAAAATTTGGTATCATTTCCTATTTACAGGAATATGGTCCCTTCAGTATGATGTTACTGGATATAGTCTGGAATACCCTTTAATATGCCTAGATCAAGATCCTATATCCATTATTGTTCCATAATTATAGGTATGTTATTTGCATGACCAATCCTACTATACATCGATCCTCTACTTAGAAGGTGAATCTGGATGAGTCTTGGTATCACCCCATGGCTCTAACTGTGATCCTCATCTTTGTATAGTGATCCTACCCACACGTGGAGTGAGTAATCTTAGATAGAGGGTATTTTATCTCTCTTTAGATCGTTTAGTGAGTCTCTCTCATGATGGTTTCTAATAAAAAGTACTTCCCAGGTAGACATCATCAGTTCCATTAAACTCATGAGTGTGTGCTCTTGGATGACTTACTTTATATAATCTTCAAACTGAATCTCTAGTGTTGGTACATGGTAGTTGTGACTTACCTCTAGACTATGAGATAGGGTTTGAGTATATCTAGATATTTTCTTATTATATGTACTGTAGATATATACTATATAGAGATGATTGTACCTTTAATGTGTGTATTTCTTTGGGAATTTGGGGTTTCCAACTAAGTATTGTTATACTCATCCCTACATGGGAATTTCTTGCATGTTTTGTGTCTTGTGCATATGATAAACCTTTTGATAGAGTAGAGGGTGGACCAGGATCGGATAGACCTTTGTGATTTCAGGCAGGAAAAGGTGTTCCTACACCTTCGAGCAGTAGTCCCAGTACCTATTTTTTTTACGTTCTACACATTGTAGTTTTTAGAATCATTCTTTTGGTGGGCTTGTATTATGGCCCAGATTACATTAAATTGATTTACTTTCCTATCAACTCTTTTGGTTGGGATTACTGGTATGCATGTGTTTTGTTCCTTATTGGTTATAACTTTTCATCATTTGTGGCTCGGAGATTTGTGTGTGTACTGGTACTTAGTAAATGTCTCCAATGTTAGTGGAATTCCTACTCAATGATAGTCACCAGCAGATAGCCTATTGGAGGAAGTATTGGGGAGTCTAAGCATGGTCCCCACTGGGATGGTTCATGATAGATTGTCATCAGAGCTGGATGGTTCTACCTTAAGACAAGGAGTCTGTGAGATTGGTTTGGGGAAACAATGTTAAGTTTTTTGAGTTTAGCTTTAAAGATAGGGACTACATTTTTTGTATGAGCGGCCGATGTATCAATACACCATGAATTTGATAACCTTCTTTTATACTTGGTACATGTGAACATTGTTTGTAGGCAAAATAATGGTACATGCATCATATAGGAATGGGTTCTATTTCTATGTCCTTCTTGATTAAGCTCTCCAGATATACTCATTGACTGTGTTACATATTTTTTTCTTATATTATTACTCCGTGAGGCATGCCAGTTAGGATTCAATATCTCAATCATGAGGATAACCCCCTAAGTGATGGGGATTCATTATAGGTACCAGTTTCTGAGATGTTTCCTCCTGGTGGTGCACCACCTATAGCACCACCAATGGAGCAATACCTACAGTTCCAGCAGACGAGGAGCATAGGTTAAGCATACCCCATGAGTTTCAAACATAGAGACCCCTTAGATACTATAATGATCCCAACCATCATGTGGCTGTGGATTTTCTTGAGGCGGTGACTAGAGTTTTCTATCTATTGAGGACACTAGTGGACCAAATGGTGATCCTGGCGGTGAGCCTTTTTCATGGTTAGGCAGAGTGATGGTAGAGTTTGACCATTTAGACTCATGAAGAGGTGACTCTGTCATGGATGAAGTTTCATCGTCTCTTTATAGAGGAGTTATCTCTAGTTACACTGAGAGTAGTGTGTATACATGAGATTCTCCAACTCCAGTAGGGTATCCTGATAGCGGCTGACTATTCATCGAGGTTCACCAACCAATCTAGGTACTTGTTGGGTATGGTCAAGGATCAGTACTTCTAGGATCAGACCATTGAGAAAGGTCAACGTTGATACATATGATCCATCATTATACCTCTATGAATTCTAACTTATGCTGGAGTGCTCAAGAAAGCTTTGGTGGTCGAGAACTTCTTGGTTGAGTAGATGTAGCTAGTGATATTTAGTAGCAGGAAGACATGTGTAGAGACCTTGGATGCATGGATCTGATATGAGACATAGGGATCTAGACATGGTAGACATTACAGGAGGTACGAGGATAGGGGATCTATGGTTCAAGGCTCCCAGGCTGGATCCAGTCAGCCAAGGGATAGGTGATGCTACACATGCGATGATAGTGGAAATCTCACTAGATATTTCTCAACCCCTCGATCTGCTGATTGGGGATGATGGATGGACCATTGAGGAAAAGGAAATGAGTAGATTAGGTAGGTATTTCAGAAGGTGGAATTATAATAGGATTAGGGAGATCTATAGTAGTTGTAATACATTTTTTCATACTACCACCAACACCCCCAGGAGGTCCACACTAGGATCAGGGAACCAAAGGATAGGGGCGGGGCAGCTACATGCAGTCGATGCGTATGACCCAAGGACTCCAGTGTTGATATGAGGTATGATATGTGTATTTTATACCTTGGATTTCATACTTATAGACATATTTTCCACTCATTATTTTCTCGTCACTTACCTTGTATGAGACCTTGATATTATGGTAGAATCGTTGACTCGATCATTACACATAGAGACACATAGGGGAGGAGAATTTATGATCTGACACTTGTGCCAATTTTGTTATCAGAACCTTAGATATGAGAGTTTTGATTGGAACATCTTGGTGGTAGTGTTGAGGCCTTAATACATAAATCTTGGTATGGATTGTCTATCTTTAGTAGATACCTATATTTATTATTTTAGACAAAAGGTTTTGTGTGTCTACAATGATGGGATGATGTTTTATTTTTTATTTTTGAAAGGGAAACCCATACATCAAAGGATGGGATCATGGATAGGGGTGTAACAGATAACTCATGAGTTTTCTAGACTTACCCTTGGAGTAGTAGATGTTATGAGATTTCAGTTCCCATCATTAGTGGCAGAGTATGAGGACATCTTTCTAGATGATGTTCCAAGGATAACTCCCCATAAAGAGATCAAATTATGGATCAAATTACACATAGGGATGGCGTTGATATCCTTGCTAGTATGTCTGATGGATCCCATAAATCTTCGTTAGGTGAGGGTGATGTTGGAGGACTTACAGAGTAAGGGCTTCATGAGGCCCAGTGTTTCACCCAGTGCGGCCTCAGTTTTTCCTACCAAGAAGGCAGATAGGAGCTTGAGTTTGTGTCTGGATTACCTGTGCTTGAACTAGGTGAATGTGAACAATTAGTGTCTACTACTAAGGATCAGGGACCTCTTTGATATGTTAAGAGAGTAATTATGGTTCTCAAAGGTTGACCTTCGATCAGGATATCACCAGCTGCGAGTATGGGATGAGGATATATCAAAGAAAGATTTCAGATGTCGTTGCAGTCATTATGAGTACTTGGGGATTCCCTTTGGAATGAAGAACACCTCAAAAGTGTTAATGGGACTCATCAACCATATCTTTCATCCTTCCTTAGTCTGGTTCTTGAAGGACCCCGGGACACCCTGAGAGGGGAGGGGTGAATCAGGGTGACCACTTTTTCTTTTAATTTGTTGGATCTTGTTCCCACGTTGGTAGGAACTTGTTGAACCTGTATGATGATTACGATCAAAAAGAAAACATTCACATGCACAGAGAAGACACAGTCATTTTTACTTGGTTCACCACTAAGGGCTACGTCCAAGGAGCATACGCCGACAGGTTGCCGGTCGTACCTAAATCCACTATGCTTCACTAGCTGCGGATACAAAAGTTCGGGTACAGACACTCTGTCCCAGGATCACTGCCTTTACAATAGTTCAGGGATAGCTCACTGCGTCCCTCGGGTCACTCCCGTTGACTCCCCCTGGCTCACTGCCGTTGGTGAAGTCCCACTCAGTTTATAGACGTGTAGGTCTCTTCTTCATCTTCATTAGAGTGCATCCTTTGTTGAATGTAGATGCTCTATTGAAGTCTGATTCTCACCAGAAGAAGAATATCACTTTTCCTCGAATGAACTGAGTAGTTTCTCGGCTTCCGTGCAGCTCCAGCAAGGCAGGCGTGCTTCAATAGTGTCAAGGTCTCCTTTTCAAGCCTGGCGCGCAAGTCTCCCGGCGGCGCGCAAGTCTCAGGCGCGCAAGACTAAACTGGCGCGCAAGTGTCACTGAAGCACCTGCGCGACACTGCCTTCTTGAACTAAAAACTTGCGCGATCCACTTCCTTTCTCTTCCAAACTGCCTTGGGAGAACAGCCAAACACGGGCGCGCAAGTTCTACTTGCGCGACAAAACAACCACCTGCGCGACTCCACCACCTGCGCGACGAGAGCTCGAACAATCTCTCGGCCTTGAACTCCGTCCAAAATGAGGAGGGGTGGTCCAGTATTTATAGGCAAACTGGACCCCCTGCGCGGCGGCGCGCAAGTCCCTCGACGGCGCGCAAGTCCTGTCTCCAGATCCTCTGTCGCGCAAGTCACTTGCGCGACCCAACCAACACTTGCGCGACCTTCTTTCCTTAGCCAAATTTTGATGTTCTGATCCTCAAAAACATATGGCGCGCAAGTCTTTCATCCTCCAAGAGCTCGGCGCGCAAGTATCTTTGCCAAAAACACTTTACTTTATTTACGGATTTTCAGGCCCAAAAATTTGGCAAACACTGGAAAACAGCGCCACCTTCACTACTGTTTTCTTCCTGAACGGTGTGATCGCTTTGTTGGTTCACACCCTGAACTTCCACTGAGGATTGACAACAAACACAAACCATACACCAAATCATGCTTTGAAGAACCTGGTTCCAACAATCTCCCCCTTTGGGTTTGTTGGCAATCAGAATAAATTCAATAGATCTCCAACCATGAGTAATTCCAAAACGCAAGAATCAACTCAGCTAACACTCTAAGTCTACGTGAGCAATGCTCGGTGTAGAAAACAAGAGAGAAAGCTTGAATTGGGTCATAGTGTGTTGAAATCGTACACGAAATTCTCCATCCCGATGTTATCCTTATTAAACTTCTCATCACACTCCATCCCGATGTTATCCTTATTAAACTTCTCATCACAAGCTTACACTTCTCATCACAGAAGAATTTCTTGCCTTGAATTTATTCCTTTCTCCCCCATTGACAATAAAACCAAAGACCGAAAAGTTTGTTCAACGTTCAGCTCAAGCCATACTCCCCCTAGATAGTATCTCCCCCACAAACCTGCATCACAGCCATAAACAGATAAAAAGAGTCAAAAACACACGGGGAGAGGGGACTTCCGGAGCCTCCTTATGCAGTAGGAGGTGGTCGAACACCGAGGTTCAACCGATGCTTCTCGAACACAGCCACGGACAATGGCTTGGTTAGGATATCAGCCACTTGCTCATTAGTTCCAACATGATCCATTTTAATCACGCCTTGTTCAACCTTTTCTTTGATAAAATGATACCGTATTTCAATATGTTTTGTACGAGAATGCTGAACTGGATTCTTCGTAAGATCAATTGCACTTTTGTTATCACAATAAATCACCATTGGTTGCTGCACCTTATCACCAATATCTGTTAGCTGCTGCTTCATCCAAAGAAGTTGAGTACATGCTTTTGTGGCAGAGATATATTCAGCTTCAGCAGTACTAAGAGAAGTACTTTCTTGTTTCTTGCTCAACCAGCCGACACATTTCTGCCCAATATAGAAAGCTCCACCACTAGTGGACTTTCTATCTACGACATCACCAGCCCAGTTAGCATCAGAAAATGCTGATAATTCACTGTCCCTGCCTGCAGCAAAAAATAACCCGAAGTTATGTGTACCTTGAATGTACCTCATGATTCTTTTTACTGCTGCCATATGTTCCTCCTTTGGATTACTCTGAAAGCGGGCCGCAAGGCATGTTGCAAAGACAATATATGGCCTTGTCGCTGTCAGGTACAGTAGGCTGCCAATGATCCTCCTGTACATGGTGGGATCAACAGAGTTCCCATCCTCATGCTTTCCAAGTTTAGTTCCAACTGCAATCGGAGTTGACATTGGTTTGGAGTCTTGCATATTGAACTTCTTCAGCAGCTCTCTTGCATATTTTTCCTGAGAAATGAATGTGTATTCCTTCTTTTGAATCACTTGTAGCCCCAAGAAATATGTGAGCTCCCCAATCATAGACATTTCAAATTCTGATTTCATGTGGTTGGCAAATTCATCCACTGATTTCTTTCTACTGCCACCAAATATAATATCATCAACGTAGACAAGAACCATGAATTGATCTTTTGGAGAATTCTTCACATAGAGATTGTGATCAACTCCTCCTCTTTTGAATTCCAACTTCTTGAGATATGAATCTAGCCGTGAGTACCACTCCCGTGGTGCCTGCTTCAACCCATAAAGAGCTTTCTTTAGTTTGCAGACCTTTGTTTCATCGGTACCCAAGACAAAGCCCACTGGTTGTTCAATGTAGACTTCTTCTTCGAGTACACAATTCAAGAATGCTGTCTTGACATCCATTTGATAGACTTTATATCCTCTTTGGAGTGCCATGGCAAGGAATAGCCTGATTGACTCCAGTCTAGCCACTGGAGCAAAGGTTTCTTCAACATCAATGCCTTCAATCTGAGAGTATCCTTTACATACCAGTCGTGCCTTGTTTCTGATGACACTTCCATGCTCATCAAACTTATTTTTGAAGATCCATTTGGTACCAATCAAATTGTGACCTTCGGGTCTCTGGACAAGATCCCATGTCTGATTCTTATCAATCTGATCTAATTCATCATTCATGGCTTTCACCCAAGATTCATCTTTTGCAGCTTCTTCGAATGAGGATGGCTCTACAACTGATAGAAATGCAGATTGCGTGATATTCCTCATCCTTCTGGTTTGAGTGGGTGCACTCCTATCCCCAATTATGTTGGATGGATCAATCTCAGCTCTTTGATTTCTCCTGCGAGGCTCAGTAGTATTCTCTTCAGCCATAGTTTCTTCTTCAGATTCTTCTTCTGAGTCAACATCATCATGTGATTGATGAGTGTTTTGAACAGCTTCCTCTATTTCTGCATTTGTAGGTTCTTCATGTTCACATTCTTCATGACTTTCTATCACATCAGCATATGACGTCCGTGAACCATTTGTGGTTTTCTCTTCAATTATCTTAACATCATTGCTTTCCACAATCCTTCCCAAACGATTGTTGAAGCATTTGTAGGCTTTGCTGTTCATTGAGTAACCGAGGAAGATTCCTTCATCTGCGTTGTCACCATATTTCCCCTGATTTCCTTCTTTGTTCCTGATGAAGCACTTACTTCCAAAGACACGAAAGTATTTTAGAGATGGCTTCCGTCCATGCCACAATTCATATGGTGTCTTAGTCTCACCCATATAAAGTCCTGTTCGATTCTGAATGTACACTGCAGCTTGAACAGCCTCTTTCCAGTAATGTCGTGGAATACGACTCTCAATCAGCATAGTTCGTGCCATGTTGTTCACCTGTCGATTCCTTCGTTCAACAACTCCATTTTGTTGTGGAGTTCTCACAGCAGCTACCTCATTTTGTATCCCATGCTTCTCCAGATAATTTTCAAATTCAATGGACGTGTATTCTCCTCCATTGTCAGATCGCAACACTTTGATTGTTCGTCCAGTATCATTCTCAGCGATTCGCCGATATGTTTTCATGCAGTCAAGGACCTGTCGTTTCCGGTGAATGACCATCACACATGCCATTCGACTGTAATCATCTATGAAAAGGACAAAGTACCTTTCTCCATGAGTTCCGGCAACATTTATTGGACCACAAACATCTGTATGAATCAGATCAAGAAGGTGAGATGCCTTTTTCTTCTTTGGCCGATATGAACTGCAGACCAGCTTCCCACGAATACAAGCATCACAGGATTTTTCACGCTCACGCTTCAGGTTGGGAATGTCCATGACAATTCTCAATTTTGATATTTTCTCCATGTCTTGTTGATTGATGTGTCCCAATCTCCGATGCCACAGATTGTTTTCTTCTTCAACAGTCATGTAACATACATTCTCTTCACTATCAACCTGATACAAGTTTCCTTCTGTTCTGCATCCCTTCATGAGAGAATTGCCAGTTTTTCCCTTGATAGTGCAGCCTTTCTGATTAAAAGTAACTATAAGTCCTGAGTCACAGAGTTGACTCACGCTAAGGAGATTATGGTGTAGGCCATCTACGTAAAGGACTTCAGTCTTCTTTAGTTCTCCATTAGCTAATTGGGTACTTCCACTTCCTTTGATTTTCAGAGCCCCATCATTACCAAATCTCACTGTGCCATCAACATTCTTTATGATATTTGTTAGTAGGCCGGAATTACCCGTCATATGAGATGAACAACCGCTATCCAGAATCCAGGTACTGTTGTTCTTTGTAGCTTTGAGGGCTACCTCTGCAAGGTTCGATTTCTCAATCTTCTTCCTTTCCTTCCATGAGACATTAGATTGAGTATATAGGACTGATGGCCTTTCAACTATCTCTTCCGCATACCCAGGTTCTTCATAGTCAAAGTCTTCTGTGAGAGGTGAGAACCTGTTTAAAAGAGCAACACTGTCTTGCTGATGAGACTTGACTTGTCTTGAATTTCGGTATGAGGTGTCTATGTCTCTTCTCTGCCTGCAATTAACGGCCTTATGACTAAAGTTAGAACAACAAAAACAATATCCATAGAAATTATTTCTTCTATGAGAATTAGGATATGAGATTGTTCTCCTTTGTTGAGCATCTATATCTTCTCCATTCAGATAGCTTCTTGCCTCTTCACAATAAGACATGGTATGGCCCAGATAGCCACAGAACTGACACTTCATGAGAGGAAATGTCTTCTCACTTGAATTTCTCCATATACCTTCTTCCTTAGGAGAATAGTAAGAATGTCTGTCATTTTTGAATGTTTGAGGATAATTTTCAGGTCTCCTTTTAGTTTGGATTGAGGGTTCCTTTTTCAGCACTCTAGGTAACATTTCTTCATGTTCAACTTTCATCTTTTCTTTCTTTTGGATCTTTTCACTTCCAACAGTTGATGACTCAGCCTCACAGCCAATTCCACTCTTTCCCATGCAAGCGGGTCTTTGATCACTCAAGACTTTTCCAACCCCATCAGAACCACACTTGGCTCTTGCAAGTAATTCTGCATCTGAGAATCTTCCGAACTGTATTTTCTTCCTCGATTCTTTTGGAACTGATTCTGTCTCCATTTTACTCCTTAGAGTAACTACTTCCTCCTCAAGACCCTCAACAGTCTTGGATTTTTCATCCAGTCTGGATGTGAGGTCATTGATGACCTTTTCCTGCTCTTCAATTCTCAGCTTCAGATCAACTGCATCATCATTGCTTTCAATTATTTTAGATTGTACCTTCACAAATTCTTCCAGTCGTTCAATTTCAGCTTCAAGTTGATCAACATATTCAGTTGATTCTTCCACAATTGATTTCCACTTATTGCAGCTCTTACATTTAATCTTAAGCTTACTAACTGCATCCTTAAGTTGCACCTCAGGATCTACACAAGTTCTCAGTTGTTTTTCACCATCAGTATCTTCTGACTTTTCAACAGTGGCCATCATAGAAGCATGGTTCCCAGTTTTGAATTCTGGTTCTTCTTCATCACAGAATTCATTGTCATCTTCTTCCTCTTCACAGACAAAACTCTTCTTTTGCATTTTCTTACCAGATTTGAATTCTCCCTTTTTGAAGAACCTTCTTTGAGGCTTCTTGAAGTTTTCATCTTCACTGTCATCATCATTGATATTCTTCAAGCACTGAGAAGCAATATGCCCAACTTTTCCACAACGGAAACATGCGAGAGGTAACTTCCCTTTGAATTTCCCTTTCCCCTTCTGGAACTTCTTTGCAATGAGAGAAAGAATTTCTTTCTCTTCGTCATCATCACCGCTACTATCCTTTGAGATTTTCAATTTATCCATGGCCTTGAATGCCATTTCCTTGCTCACCCGAGTCGTAGCATCTTCTGGTTTGACTCTCATTTCATAAGCTACCAAACTGCTCAGTAAGTCATCTAGAGAAAGTTTGGAAAGATCTCTTTCCTCAAGAGCTGACACCTTCGCATTATACAGAGGTGGAAGTCTTCTTAATATTTTCTTTACAATATCAATGTCTTTGATTTCTTCGCCCAGACCCCGAATTGCTCCAACCACTTCAGTAATTCGATTGAAGAAAGAGTCTGCATTCTCGTCTGGATGCATCTTCAGATCATCAAACCGATTGTGTAGCACTTGTAGTTTTGCCTCCTTCACTTTGCTATCACCTTCATAAATATTCTCAAGTTTATCCCACATAGATTTTGCTGAGGTGCAATTCATCACCTTCAGATAAATCTGATCAGAAAGGGCTGCAGTGAGAGCATTATGTGCTTTAGCATCTGCATCAAGAAGTTTCCTGTCTGTTTCAGTCATAGCCAGACCTGTTGGATCAGTGACCTGTATTCCTTGAACAGTAGAAAAAAGAACTTCCATTCCAAGAGATCTTAGATGAGATCTCATTCTGTTCTTCCAGATCTGGAAATTGCTTCCATCGAAGTGAGGGACTCCCCTGACATTGATCGCGTTTTCCATGACGAAGAAGGTCAGATTCAACGCCAGCAACCTTTACCCTCTGATACCACTTGAAGGACCCCGGGACACCCTGAGAGGGGAGGGGTGAATCAGGGTGACCACTTTTTCTTTTAATTTGTTGGATCTTGTTCCCACGTTGGTAGGAACTTGTTGAACCTGTATGATGATTACGATCAAAAAGAAAACATTCACATGCACAGAGAAGACACGGTCATTTTTACTTGGTTCACCACTAAGGGCTACGTCCAAGGAGCATACGCCAATAGGTTGCCGGTCGTACCTAAATCCACTATGCTTCACTAGCTGCGGATACAAAAGTTCGGGTACAGACACTCTGTCCCAGGCTCACTGCCTTTACAATAGTTCAGGGATAGCTCACTGCGTCCCTCGGGTCACTCCCGTTGACTCCCCCTGGCTCACTGCCGTTGGTGAAGTCCCACTCAGTTTATAGACGTGTAGGTCTCTTCTTCATTTGCATAAGAGTGCATCCTTTGTTGAATGTAGATGCTCTATTGAAGTCCGATTCTCACCAGAAGAAGAATATCACTTTTCCTCGAATGAACTGAGTAGTTTCTCGGCTTCCGTGCAGCTCCAGCAAGGCAGGCGTGCTTCAATAGTGTCAAGGTCTCCTTTTCAAGCCTGGCGCGCAAGTCTCCCGGCGGCGCGCAAGTCTCAGGCGCGCAAGACTAAACTGGCGCGCAAGTGTCACTGAAGCACCTGCGCGACACTGCCTTCTTGAACTAAAAACTTGCGCGATCCACTTCCTTTCTCTTCCAAACTGCCTTGGGAGAACAGCCAAACACGGGCGCGCAAGTTCTACTTGCGCGACAAAACAACCACCTGCGCGACTCCACCACCTGCGCGACGAGAGCTCGAACAATCTCTCGGCCTTGAACTCTGTCCAAAATGAGGAGGGGTGGTCCAGTATTTATAGGCAAACTGGACCCCCTACGCGGCGGCGCGCAAGTCCCTCGACGGCGCGCAAGTCCTGTCTCCAGATCCTCTGTCGCGCAAGTCACTTGCGCGACCCAACCAACACTTGCGCGACCTTCTTTCCTTAGCCAAATTTTGATGTTCTGATCCTCAAAAACATATGGCGCGCAAGTCTTTCATCCTCCAAGAGCTCGGCGCGCAAGTATCTTTGCCAAAAACACTTTACTTTATTTACGGATTTTCAGGCCCAAAAATTTGGCAAACACTGGAAAACAGCGCCACCTTCACTACTGTTTTCTTCCTGAACGGTATGATCGCTTTGTTGGTTCACACCCTGAACTTCCACTGAGGATTGACAACAAACACAAACCATACACCAAATCATGCTTTGAAGAACCTGGTTCCAACAGTTCTTGGTAGTCATAATTGATGATATCCTTTTTTACTCGATATTCAATTAGGAGCACATGAGACACCTACAAATAGATCTAGACGTACTCGGAGAGAACCATATTTATAAGAAACTCTTGAAGTTCTAGTTAGGGATTCAGGTAGTCCACATTCTGGGACATGTTATCATAGTGGATGGAGTGGTAGTGGACTCGGCCAAGGTGGAGGCAGTGTTAGCATGGGATCCACCTAGGAGCATGATGGAGGTACAGATCCACCTTGGGATAGCAGGCTATTAACAGATATTCATACATGATTTATCCAAGATATCAGCACCTATGGAATCTTTGGCCTGAAAGGGGAAACCATTCATATGGACAGAGAAGTGATAGTAGGCTTTTCAATAGTTGAGTTAGATTTTGACACATGCTCTAATATTGATATTTCCAAAGGAGGGTGTCGAGTACGTAGTATTCTACGATGCATCACAGACCAGACTAGGTTGTGTCCAGATAAAAGGAAAGAATTGATTTCCTATGTTTTATGTTAGTTGATACCACATGAGAAGAACTATGTGAGCCATGATATTGAGTTAGCAGTGGTAGTATTCACATTGAAATGTGGTGATACTACCTGATGGGCTATTGGTTTATCGTCTAATCCAACCGTAAGATTCTCATGTATATCTTCTCTCAAAAGGATATGAACATCAGATAGAGGAGATGACAAGAGTTCCTCCAAGACTATGACTTTCAGATCTTCTATACTCATTTGAAGGTGAATGTGCTATCAGATGCTCTTAGCTAGAGATACAGTTCACAGATGTTGAATGAGGGATCAGAGAATTTGGCCTCATTACAATTATCCATCATGGATGGGGTTGGAGCTACTTACCTACAGTTGATGGTTTTCAACCCTCCACACTTACAGTGATTTAGGGAGCCACAGCTTGGGGATACCAACTATGATACCCTATGTGATCAGATGTCCACAGGGCATATGCCTGATAAATATTCATAAAGTGGAGAGAATTTCATAATTTTCAAAGGATGAATAGTTTCACCAGTGGTGTTATAGGAGGAGGTTCTAGTTTCATACATCCACTTTGGTGGTTCACCCTAGTGTGTAAAATATTTACCAGTACCTCTGATGTTAGTTTTGGTGGACAGGGATGAAGAAGGTGGTGGAAGAGTTCATTTACCAATGCCTTACATGCCAACAGGTGAAGGCTGAGCACCAAGTTCTAGTGGGTTTGTCTCAACCCCTTGAGGCACCAAAATAGAAGTGGGATGGGATACTGATGGACTTCATGACTGTTTTACCACATACGTACATGGGACACAATACCATCTGGGTGATCGTTGAATGAATCACAATGTCGGCCTACTTCCTACCTATCTAGGAGAAACTTTCAGTAGAGTGCATGGGATGCCTCTACGTTTAGTAGATAGTTTGACTCTATGGAGTCCCATTGACGATAGTTTTTGATCGTGATGCTCATTTCGCATCCCAGTTTTGGAAGGGATTACAGGAGGTGTTTGGTACTCAGTTACACTTGAGAATGAAATTTTATGCCCAAACAGATGGCCAGAAGGATATGAATATTTAGGTTATGGATGATATGTTGTGGGCTTGCATCTTGGACTTTAGTCATAGTTGTTAATACCACCTACCACTGGGGGAGTTTGTGTAAAACAACAGTTGCCACTCCACCATTGGTATGGAACCATTCGAGGATCTGTACGGGCTACCCTATAGGTCACTAGTTTTTTGGAATAACTAAGAAGAGTTAGCACTCTTGGGACCGAAATATGTGTGAGATACTACTAAGAGGGTGAAGATCATCTAGGAGTAGATGAATAATTCATAGATCCTTTATAAATATTTTTTTGAAAGACGGTGGAGACCTTTATATTTTGGGGAAAGAGGCCATGACTTCCTTTGGGTCTCACCTCAGTCAGGGTTATGGAGATTTTTCCAGCGAATATGGTTATCTCAGAGGTTTATTATCCCTTTTTAGATATTGTGTAGAGTTAGAGAGGTGGCATATTACTTAGCTCTACCCCCGTAATTGGACTGGGTACATGATGTCTTCCATGTGTCGCAGCTGAGGAGGTATGTTCATGACTCGTCACATGTCATCGACTGGGATGAGTTGGTCATTTATGATAGAGATACTTTTGCTGAGTACCCAGTGGAGATCGAGGATCATCAACAGAGTATCCTTCATGGGAAAGAAATTAATTTAGTGCATTTTCAGTGGTAGTATGGGAATCTCTAAGAGAGCACATGGGAGCAGGAGGCACATATTCATGCACAACACCCACATCTTCTTGTATAGAATTTGTTTTTGGCTTTTTGGGGAAGTAAATCCCCAAGGTGGGGAGAATTTAATGTCCTGTATTTTTCAATATTTTTTTAAAATATTATATGGAATTAATACGATACCAGGTACTGAGACGGAGTGTGATTCCGGGGCTCGGTGTGCCCGAAATAAATGTATGAAATATATTAAATATATTAAATAAATTGTGTGATAATTTTTCCTAAAATAGTGGAATATATTCTAAATGGGTGCTTGGATCAAAAATATCAGGGCACATTTATGTTTAGATTAGTGAATTTACCCTAACCAATGCCAAACATTTTCCTATGTGGGTCAGTTGTGACAGTTAATTTTTAGACATTTTAAATGATAAAATAAATTAAGAATTTATTTTATCATTTTAATGTTTCATACCAATGCAGTAAAATTTATTTTAAGAAGACTTTTATGAAGGGATCCAAGGTTAGGCTCGTAACCATGAAACTTTATGGATGCTCTAGAGGGAACCTATAGAATTTTCTAGAGGATACTTGCTGATGGAAGTAGGATTGAAGATCGATTGGAGTTGTTCTTGACGAATCTTGCCAACGGTGATGACACGGTGATCAAACCAATTCAGGGAATGATCCAACCCCGAGGTGGGGAATTTTATTTCAATTCATTCTTTCCTCATTCTTATAATTAATGATGAACATGGATCAACCCACGAATAGGTTAACCCATGGTTCGATCATTCTTACGGGAGGTTTTCATTGTGATAATTTGGGGATGATTATAATATTTAGTTATTTTTATTGTTCTTATAGAATGGATCAAGGCTGGAATGAAAAACATCCTAATTTCTTTCCTTGGTTTTTTTCATGTGTTTCTTCTCCCCAAAAATTCTTCATGTTCTTCATGTTATTTACGTTCTTCATGGTATATGAACAAATGATCATTTCACTTTCATTTCATGACGCTATGATCTGAAATTGAAGATCCATTATCAATACAATTCGAGGGAGGTGTGATGATTCTTGTGGGAATAGATACAATGACTATGGGTTCCAATTTCTCATTATTAATCAGAAAACAAAAAACAACAATGATTTTCTTTTTCGAGTTGATTCAAGGATCGAATATTACCGATTCAATGATGGCAGGAACAATCATCCTGGGATCTTGAGCTTCCCAAATAGGCATGGCTGGAAATGATTATCAGGGAATCATAGGAGATGATAGAGGGTAAACCAGGGTTTTTAGAAAATCCCAATGAACACAGTGTGTGTTTCGGACTACACACCATGTCGGACCTACTGAGCAGCGGCTAGAGTTTCGGGAGGCAGTAAAGTTTCACATAATGTATGGGACCTTCCTTGGGGCTCGTCATGTATCTAGGGAGTTACAGAGACATGAGGTGGAGTATGCATCATTCCTATATAATGTTTACCCCACCACATGGCGATACCCATACCGGATACACGAGTAGGCGAACATGGGTTGACACCCTCTATTGGTACATGGCCAGAGTACATAGGTGGACCCAGATAGTAGGACACCTTGTGTGATCCTTTCTACATGTCATGTATACCTCTCCTACATGATATTTTCTGATTATATAGTTCCTTGAACACGAGCAATACCTAGGTTCAAGGGACACGGTGTGTGACCATACTACGCACTATGTACCCCTTCCTACATGGATTGAATCTCTTATCCATCATATCTCAGACAAGTTTTGTTAAAGTTGGTTCCATTTTTTGTTTCTCTTTATCTCAATTGGTATCATATCCAATCCATAGGAGTATGGTCCCTTCAGTATTATTTTTCTATATATAATTAGAAATCCCCTTAGAGATTCCAAGAGTAGGATCCTATATCCATTATTGTTCCATAAGTAGAGTATTAGTGTCAACACGACCAATCC
Organism: Viscum album; assembly: GCA_963277665.1. Classification (NCBI taxonomy): domain Eukaryota; kingdom Viridiplantae; phylum Streptophyta; class Magnoliopsida; order Santalales; family Viscaceae; genus Viscum; species Viscum album. The sequence goes on from OY728166.1 coordinate 731,899,983, forward strand.
TCCCCAATTTTTATTCTCTACTTAGCAGGTAAATCCAGATGAGTCGAGGTATCACCCCATGTCCCTAGTAGTGATCCTTATATATGTATCATGATCTTCCCCACTCTTGTAGTGAGTACTCCCAGAGTGAGTGTATCATATCTCCCTTCATATCGATTAGTGTGTCTCTCTCATGATGGTTACCAATGAACTATACTTCTTAGGTGGATGTCATCAGTGCTATCAGAATTAGGAGTGTGTGCTCCCAGATGGGTTTATCTATGGAATCTTCATACTGAATCTATTGTGTTGGTAATGTGGTAGTTAAAACATACCTCTAGACTATGGGTATGGGTTTGAGTATATCTGGATATGTTCTTATTATATGTATTATAGTAATATACTATGTATATATGATTGTACCATTACATTGTGTATTGATTTGTGGTTTTGGGGTGTCCTACTGATTATTGTTATACTCACCGCTACACGGGCTATTCCCACACGTGTCATGTCTTGTGAAAATGAGAAACCTTTTGAAAGAGTATAGGAAAGACCGAGACTAAACAAAGATTTGTGAGTTCAGGAAAGCTGAGGTGTTCCTATAACTTTATGTAGCACTCCAAATACATATTTTTTTAATAGTTTGGCTTTTTAGTTTTCAAACTCTTTCTTTTGGTGGACTTATATTCTAGCCCAGTTTACTTTAATACACTTTACATTCCTGTCATACTTTATTGGTTGGGTTTAGTGGTATGCATTCATTTTGTTCCTTATTGGTTTTTACTTTTTATAATTTTCGGCTTATATGTTTGTGTGTGTATAGGTACTTTGGCAATTCCTCCCATGTTAGTGATATTCCTACTCGGTGCTAGTCACCATCCCCTAACCTATTGGGGGCGAGATTGGGGAGTCAAGACATGGTCCCCACTAGGATGGGTTGTGATAAGAAATTAAATTGAATATATTTATTCTCACAAATTTGATATTATTATTTCCTAAACCATATATCATTTTACATACATTGTTCAATTTGATAGTTATTTTATTATCAAGGGAATTGTTGGTAAATCTATATCTTCTATTAAATACAAATACAATTTGATAAGGAACATTTTTTATTCAATATGTGAGGAATTCTTTGGACATGTAATATATAAGTTGGGGACCAGTTAATGTAATCCCCTCGATGCATCGGTAGTCTCATGAGATGAAATATTTGTTCAAATTAGAAAACCTAAAACTATCTCTTGAGGGTAACTGTATCATGTTCCTAGGAAACATGACATCTAATAATTAAGAAATTAATTTATTGAGAATTTGTTTATTATTATTTATCTATGATATTTTTGATCGACATATCTATTGATGCATTTCATTTTAAGTTTATTTATTAAATGGAAAGTGTTTTCAGCATCTTACATTTCGATTCAGATATTTCCTTATCTACTTACTTGAATGGAATGTGTTATTTTTTATTTTACTTTTTAAGATGATTTAACCACATTGAATCAATATTTATTTTTCTTTATGTACCCTTACTGAGAATTTTAGATCACCGTTATTATTTTTTCTATCCCCAGGATATGAAGAATAAATCTATGATTAAGATTTCAAGGACATATTTTATTTATTTATTTTATGTATCAAGATTTTATTTCACATCTCTCAATGTATTATGGGTGTAATTCTTGTTATCTGGACTACTAATACTGCTACACGGATTGGTCCTTTGGGATTTGATACCTTGTAATCATGAAAATGATATAAAATAATCCACTGGCTATGGTATTCTGGTGTTGGGGCATTACAGTTGATATCAAACAGAGGTTTTGTAGAGATCATGGAAATTTGATTTAGAAAACATATATTGGGGAGAACAACCATAAGATAAATGATGAGATTAAGTGTAAAAGAACATCCAAGAACTTTGGAAAGGTAGATATTATGTGAGTATTCCTACAAATACATCCCTATATAGATACTAAAAGTGGAAATGGTTCTGGAAAATGTGTACCTAGGAGAAACAACACTAATAAGGTTTTTGAGGCCTAACTCATGGTAACCTAGTACATGAAAACATGCCTTATTGCCCAGCTGGTTTGACACTTTAGGGTAATACGCTTAGAATAATTCACATTCTATTTACCTAACATTATGAAATATTTAAATGTAAGCATGTCCTCAAAGTAACAAAATCTTTGATTTATGATGCATAAATTTTTAATTTATGTTGACTATTATACCATATATCGAATTTAGGATTTTATGAGTTAATCTAGTATATGATATTTTTTAGGAATGGTACCTAGTAGGATGAACATCATTAATACTCATGGAAATTGTAGAGATTTACTTGCTGAGGAAAACAATACAGATGATATTGGAATGGATCAAATTGTGTCAATATTGGGCCAGCATAATCAGGTTTTGAAAAATAACCTTTAATAAATGGAGAAACCTATTCCATGAAGAGAATCTCCTATGATGGATTTCTTTATATAAGAGAATCCCCCATCGTTTAGTAGAACTTCTAATCCAACTATATCTAAGAAATAGATGAAGTCTTTAGAAAAGGTATTTACTACCTTAGAATGCAGAGAAAAGGAAAAGGTTACACATGTAGTCTATTGTCTCCAAGGTCATGTTGATCAGTGGTGGCCTCTGATCCAGAATACAAGGGAGGAAGAATAAATTGAACCCACGAAATGAAGGATTTCAAAGATAAATTATTTGATAAATACTTACCTTGTGGACAAAAATTTGAGATGAAGATAATTTCTTAATAGATTAAAGAAAAATGAAGATGAAAGTGTTGTAGATTATGAAGCTACCTTTACAATGATATCCAAGTATGTTATAGATTATACATGAAACATTGATTACTAGATTAACCACTTCTTTAATGGTTCTAATCCAAATCTCAGAAGTTCACTAGTATCATAGGATTTTTCATCATATGAAGAAATAGTTTTATACACCATCAATATGGAGAAGGAATTGATCCTATGTTTGTAAATGAAATGAAGAAAAAAATAGGTATTTTGAACAGCATGAGAAAGGGAATGTATTAATGATGAATAATGGAATGAATTAATTCACACCTTTTGAGAACTCTAGAAAAAATCACTATGAGAAATACTTGAAGGGATGGTGAGTTTGTTTTAAGTGATGAGAAAAGGTTCATCATATTAATGACTATAAATGGAAGAAGGAAAATGATGATATTCAGGGCTTCACTTGAAGGGAGATGGGTAACTACTCAAATGAACTCCCCATTAATCTAGGTAATTAACCTCAGAAGAGGAAAATGGGATATGGGAAAGCATGTGTGATCACTATGGCATAGGTTGAAGTTCCAAATGATGTGGTAGAAGGTACATTCATTATATCAACAAATTTATCCAATGAATTATCTTATTCTTGACATTGAACTCTTTTATATCTACCTAGTTTTATAATAAAATCACATGTTTTTTAATTTTATCTAATAAGAGAATTGTCAGTCAGAACTCACAAGGGAAGTATTATTGCAATATAGATGTGTTGTGCAGTCCCCATAATGACACAAAAATGTGCTTTAATTTATAACCTTATTATCATACCTATGGTTGACTTTTATATAATCCTTAGTTGGGAATGGCTCTCAAAATATGATGAAAAGTTTTATTACAAGAGGAAGGAAATTAAAATTTTTGAGGAAGACATAGAATACCACATCTTTATAGAAGAAGCTTCCTAACCAGATTATTATTTGGACCCACCCACAGTAGCTCTACTTAATTAAATTATTGGGGAAGAATAGAAAATAGAATCTAGTAATGAAGGAGGTAATCATCAAATTTAGGTTGTACATATTGTGCATAAATTTATTGATGTATTTCCTTTGGAATTACCTAGAAAACCCCCAGAGGATGAGGTTTAATTTTCAATTGATTTAATTCCCGATGCAAGACCAATTTCATACTCCCTATAAAATGGAAATTGTGGAATGGTGAGTTGAATAAACAACTAGAGGATTTGGGTAAACAGGTATTCATTCAGCCTAGTGTTTCACAATGGGGAGCCACTATCCAATTTATTAAGAAGAAAGATGGATCGATGAGGTTATGCATTGATTATAGAGAAATCAATTTTATTACAATAAAGATCAAGTATCCTCTACCTCGTATAGATGAATTGTTTTATCAACTTCATAGAGCCCAATATTTTTCAAAGATTGATCTTTATTCTGGGTATCATCATTTATGAGTGAAGAAGGAGGACATTCTAAATTCAGATTTTTGTATGAGGCATGGACATTAAAAGTTTACAATAATTCCATTTGTATTGACTAATGAACCCTCTATTTTTATAGAATTATTGAAAATAGTATTCAAATAATATCTTGATGTTTTTGGTTTGGTATTCATTGATGATATTCTGATGTATTCTAAAAGTTATAATGACCATGATAATCACTTGAAAAACATTATTAAGACTCTTAAAAGGGAAGAGTTATATGGAACATTTAGAAAGTGTGATTTCTAGATTCAAGAAGTTTATTTTATTTCCCATATTGTCTCCAAGTATGAGATATCAGTTGATCTTTCAAAGAAAAAGGTAGTATGATAATCGATATGCCATAAAACATAACAGAGGTATGTAGTTTCATTATTTAGGAAGGTTACTATCATTGATTCAATCAAAATTTTACCTCATTGGCTAAACCCTTTGTAGCATCCCCATCCCGAGATCCACCTCAAGGGTGCCTCGAGCCGGGTTGGCCACATAACCTCAACCGCATCTCCCCAAATTCCATAGGCTGCTGACTAGTAGTGAGGGCCTTTTATGTGTCTACGGGGGAGACTATGACCTCATGGGTAATAGGTATTATCACAGTGGACGTAAAAAATAATTAATAATAAATAGAAGAAGGATATAAATGAATGAACTGCAGCAGAAGCAATGTAAATAATCCAACTGAATAAGAATCAAGTGAAGAAGCTCACAAAATAATGTCATGCAATAATGTTTGTCTAAACTAGAAGCACGGAAAACAGAAACACAAGCATATAATCAACTAAAAAGGAAAGACATAAAGTGAGACAACTATGTCATGAAAAAGGATCATCACTCTAACCCCAGTCTCCATCCTAAGCAGCAAGAAACAATCAAGCATTGGGAGTGTCACCCTTCCCTTTGTCAATACCTACAAGCATATAATCTACTTGGGATCCAGCGATGCCCAAGTAGGAGTGTGAGATAAAATTCAAGTTGTCCGGAAACCACTATATCTAAACCTTTCCATTTCTTACAGTAAATAAATGCAGTGTGCCCATATATAATAAATGACATCAATTAATTAAGTGTAATAAAAATAAAATAACTTAGTCCAGGTTGCCAACGACACCCATCCCCAATCCCCTACTTCGGTCTAAGATGGGAGTTTAAATGAAGTAACTATAATAAGCAGGATTCACACACACACACAGACACATATATATATATATAAGACTAGAAAATCAAGGTAAAGAAAAGAAGAGGTATACCCTAAGCTTGTGCTTTAAATTAGAGTCCAAATTATGTGTCAACCATGTGTTCTTAAACATACCAGAGAAGATCACAACTCTCAAGGGACTCAAGCAACATTTAAATAAACTTTAAGTGCATCATTATTAATATGTTCAAGTTGATAGTTGTAGTCTGAGCCCGTCCCAAAGGTATCGATACGATACATCCTTCATATTACCTAATACCACTGAGCCAGTATAAGGAAATATTTTGAAAGACCATGTATCACTCGGGGAATGGTTTTACAATGCCTTCATCCCAATCTCACACAGAAGGCGTCGAGTATCATCCATGGTGTGGCATATCCACATTTCCAATAGATCCATCCTTGATGGATCTTTGGAAAATAGTATCACTCATAAGTATTTATAAATCCTTGTGAAGTCTCAGTCTATAAAATCCTAAGACACCCCCCCCCCCTGGTGCGTAGTGGTAACCAGCTAGGAAGGGAGAGTCCATATGTTAGTTCTTAATCCGGAAACCAAATTCCCTTTCCTCCCAAAATTTAATTAAAATTTCACAATATTATATATGAAATGGTATGAATATATAATGGTAACTTTAAATCTAAGAATATACAACAGTGCGACATAAGATATTAATTTAATATCACAACGTAAGTCATAACATGGCAAGATACTATATCAGAAAAACTAGATAAATGCACTTTTTAATTAATTAATTAATCGGCATAAAAAACTACCAAAAATACAACAATTCATGGTTCATAATTATACTAAAATGATTATTTAATTTAAAGAGAACTAAAATGAGAAGTGAAACACATGTAGTTAAATAAATTAAATGCTCGGGCAAACAGAATTTATACCGACCACATTAGCATACCCAAATGTGTGTCCGACCATGTTGAAAAAATTTAAACAATTCAATTTTTGATAATTAAGGATGAAATTATTAAGAAAAACAATTAATTTGAAACGTTTTGGTGAAATTGAACAAAGCCAATAGGCACCGACGAACGGCACAACCGTCCATTTTTTATAAATCACAATGAAATGGAGAGAATGTGAGTAAAATCCATACCTTATTGTTGTAGATGATACTATGATCCGCGTTAGGCTTTTATTTTTCCTAAAACCAAAGAAAACAGATGATTTTATAAAAAACCCAAAATAGGGTAAAAATCCTTCCGCGGCAGACTGTGCGAAGGACACTCAACAAAACTATTTGATTCCAACTATGTATGATTACCTTACCGTAAGGTTCAAAACGCATCATACAATGATGAAAATGGATGAGAGACAAGATTTCATCATCCTTCCAAAGCGGGAAGGGGGTGGTGCACACCGCCTGGGAGAAGGGGGTGTGATGTGAAGAGAGGGGAGAGGAAGAGAGGAGAAAAAAAGGAATTAAAGAAAAAGAGAAGAAGAAGAAGAAATAAGAAAAAAATAAAATTAAATAAAGTGGTAAAATAAAATTTAAATAAAATAAAATAATCTATTTGTAAAATAAAGAAGATGAAAATAAAAAAATGGTAGTTTCCCACTTTAATTATTTTACTTTTTCCGCAACCCCATTTTTATTTTTTTAATAAATTTATTTTTATCCCTTATTTCTTTATTTTAAATTTTCAGTACATCTATTATTATTATTTTAATCCTGAATTAATTATTTTAATCTGAAACATCGTGCTAAAGACCGATATAACATTTTTCATAAATCTCATGTAGTCATTTAAATTATTTAAATAGCTGCTCGGGACACGCAACAGGGTGCGCAGGAGTGCACCCTGGGTCATTTTAAAGATTTAGAAAACAAATTAAAATGGTACATACCTTATTAAATCTAGGATATTACAACCTCGCCTCCTTAAGAAAACTCATCCCCGACTTTCCCTTCCTATGGTAGCAGAACGTCGTTAGAGAAACATTTCTGGACACTGCACGAACATCCGTCTTTTCTCCCATGTCTCATCTGGAACACACCCATGTTTCCATAACACCCAAAATATAAGCACTAACCTTACTTAGAGGAACTTCATGCAATGGTAGATGATATGGATTGGATTATCCTCAAAGGATGCATCTTCTTCAATCTCGATGTCATCAGGGTCAAATGAATGAGACGGTTCTAGATTATATTGTCAGAGTATAGGTAAATGGCAAACGTCGTGTATGGAATGGTACCTCTGAGATAACAGTAACCGATAGGCTACCGGACCAACTCACTCTACTATCTCAAATGGATCAACATATGTCGGTGATAAATTTCCCTGTCTCTTAATCCGCATGTGACCCATCCTCGGATAAACATGCAAAAAGACTCATTGTCCCACCTCGAACTCTAGATGTCTAATGGGATGATCAGTATAAGAATTCTGTCTGGACTGAGATGTATTCATATGCTTATGAAATAGATGAACTTTCTCAGAAGTCTCTTGAACGAGATGAAAACCCCATAGAGCTACCTCACCTACTTTGATCTAGCATAAATGTGAATAGCATGGTCTACCATATAGGGCCTCATATGAATCCAATTAAATTGTCTCCTGGAAGTAGTTATTATAGGTAACTCAACAAGAGGTATATGTTTCTCCCAAGAACCTCCAAAATCAAGGATACAGGCCTGTAACATATCCTTTAACACTTTTATAGTTCTCTCGGACTACCCATCGGTTTGAGGGTGATATGTAGTACTCAAAAATACATGTGAATGCAATGCCTTTTGCAACCCTTACTAGAACCGTGAAGTAATGTGGGAATATCTGTCCTAGACAATAGAACAAGGTACTCAAAAAAGTCGCACTATCTCCCGGATATACAGCCTTCCCAAATCATCAATTGTAAAGGTATCATAGGTAGGTAATAAGTGTGAAACCTAGGTCAACCTATCGACAATCACCCATACTACATCACCGCCTCGAGGAGATCTTGGAAATCCTGTAATAAAATCCATGGTTATGTCATTCCATTTCCATTCAATAATAGATAGAGGTTGTAGAAGTCTAAAGGGTTGCTGGTGCTCTTCCTTCACATGTTGATAGGTGGAGCACTAAGTGATGAAACATGTTATCTGCTTCATCATACCAAACCACCAGTACTGTCGACACATGTCTTTATACATCTTGGTCAGCCTAAGATGAACTGCCCAAATGGAGGTGTGAAATTCCTTCATCATCTCTTCATGTATATCCGAAGGTACTCATACACGTCCATGATAAATAAGAGTTTCATTTACATCAACAACCCAAATAGAAGGTGGGTTCTCTCCTGTAACAGTTTCCCTCAAAAATATCCCCTCAGTGTCAGTCAACTATCACATGTGTACTTTCTCTAGAAAAGAGGACGTCACTATAAGATCGGATAGAACTGGTTTCCCACGCTATCTATGAACCTAAAAATGCCTCTCAGAAAACAAATCCATCATCTACCACTCACTGTTGGCTGCTGGAACAACTTGTGTTTGTGTCTTGTGGCTCAAATAATCTACCATGACATTACCCTTACCAGGGGTACAAGAAAGCTCAAAGTCAAATTACTTCAAGTATTCAACCTATCTGCACTACCTTAAGTTTAAGTCTCACTGAGTAGAGATATATTTTATGCTTTCATGATCCATTTAAACAATTAATCTTTCACCCAAAATTTATTGTATCCAACATTGTAGAGAATGAACCAAAACGTCCAACTCAAGGTCGTGTGTGGGATAGTTCTGCTCATGAGGTCTCATTTGGCGAGATCCGTAAGCCACAACTCGATAACCCTACATCAAAGCTGCACCCAGTATAATCTCTGAAGCATCATAGTAAACAATATATAGTTTACCTAGCTTAAGAATAATCAATATCGAAGCTGAGGTTTTTCTTCATTTCAACTCCTGAAATTGATTTTGACAAGATTCTAATCAGATGAACTATACACCATTCTTAATTAAGGACATAAGATATGCTTCTAAGTGGGAGAAATCTTGTATGAAATACCTATAATAGCCATAAATCCCCAATAAATTGGAGATGTCAAAGATATTATTGGGATGCTCCCATGATACTACAGCACTCACCTTTTCTGGGTCAAATAATACTCCTGATTTAGATATATTATGACCCAAGAAGTAAACTTTATCAATCCAGAAGTGGAATTTGCTAAGATTCATGAATAGTTAGTTCTCTCTTAGTGTACTCAACATGATCTCAAGATGGATTTCAAGGTCAGTTCTATAGTGTGAGTACACCAAGATTCCATCTACCAAGACTACCATAAAGTAATCAAGATACGGGTAAAAAAACCCAGTTCATCAGATCCATGAAGACTGCTGGTGCATTCATGAGGCTGAAAGGCATAACCAGATACTCTTAAAATCCATACCTATGTCGAAATTATGTATGCGGTATGTCATATGGTCGCACCCTCACCTGGTGATATATTGACCTCAGAACAATCTTAGAGAAAATATTTTCTCCTTGGAGCTGGTCGAAGAGATCATCTATATGAGGCAATGGATATCGATTCTTTACAATAAGTTGGTTCAGTCGATGATAATACACTCATAACTTGAGGGTACTATCTTCCTTATTGATATAAAGAAAAGTTGAACCCCACAGAGATGTGCTAGGTCTAATGAAACCCTTATCCTCAAGGTCTTCAAGCTACTTTTTGAGTAACTACAGCTCTATCGGTTCCATCCTATAAGGAGGAATATACACTGGTGTCACACTAAGAACGTGATCGATAGTGAACTCGACATCCTTAATAAGAGGTAAGCTACAGAAATCACCAGGGAAGACATCACTAAAAAGATCCATAACTATATGGAATTCAACTAGTTGTTTTCCCTGATCGCTCATAAAGATACTTGCTAACTGATCTGTCACTCTTCCCATCCCTACAAATTTAGTTCTAGCTCGATCTTCCTACATGTACCATTCTCCTTTGTGTAGATATATGTCACACTTAGAGGATTTAAAGGACACCCAATGACAATAGCAATCCACTTGAGCAAGATAATTAGCAAGCCAGTTCATACCTATAATGATTTCTATGCCAGATATATCGAGGATATAGAAATTCCAAATGAAACAGCACCCACCTTTCTTATGGGGGCACTCATGGAACTGTTGTATGCCCTCTGTCCTGACCCCTGGAAGAGTGTTGACAGACATGTAACCACAATGGTATTAAATTGGAAAACCAAGACTTTAAAAAACAATAGTAGATAAAGAGGAGGGTGATCCCTAGTATCAAAAAGGTCAGAAACTAAAGTAGAGGATACTAGAATAGTATATCTTACCATAGATGGTCCTAAACTCTATTCCTATGGTGCTGATTGCACTGCGTACATGAGACCTAAACCATGGCCCTAAGATACTGCCTAGTTTGTCGGAGCAGGTCCACTCTGCTGATGCTGATAATCTTGAACTTGATTTCATAGACTGTGACAACCACTATTACCTCAGCCTGATCATCCAGTGGAAAAATAACTTTCAGACTGATATGGAGCCATAGATCCCATACTTGGTGGAGGTTCATGTTTAGATCCTCTTCCATTGGATACTGAAGAGAAAGAACTGAAGAAACGTTGAAGGTGACCCATATTTTCATAATATCAGACATCCATTAGGTCTCTCATGCATTGTGGCTTCTTGTAACCAACTATATCACATAGATGAAATGTGATGGAACTATTAAAACGTGCAGTTTTGCAAGAATTTTCTCCATGTACACTTTCAAAATGGCATTTCTTTCTTCCATAAGAGCCATCACCCTGTCTTCGAATGGAACTTCCCTGGCTCACCAGTTTAGCTTCCCTAACATTTCTCTATGAAATTGGATATTGATTTATGATCTCTGTGACAGTTTTCAAACTGAATACGTTCACCAACGAGCAGATGGTATATTCAATTCCATCCTAAAAATTTCTCGTAGTAGTATGTACCTCACCAGTCAGATATGGGGAAAACGCTAGATCTCTATGAAATGATTAGAATAATCTAAATTAGTCATAGAGCCCTCTTGAAGATTTAGGAATTCCCATGCATGATCATCTCTCAGAGTCTATGAGAAAATGTGATCATAGAAAGCTACTTGGAATTCATCCCAAACCATGCCACTGGTCCACTCAGCCTGAGAGACAACATCCTACCAATTCTTGGTGGAGTCATGAAGCATGTAGACTACAAGTTTGACGCTTCACTCTGGAAGCATCTCGAGGTGGTTGACGGTAGACTTTATGGTTTCTATCCATGAATCTGTAGCATGAGGATCATCATTCCCAAGAAGGTGGGAGGGTGCTACTGTAGAAAGTAATGAATTATCTCTTAAATAGATGGTGAATGTCTGGGGATATTCTGAACTGATTGCATAAACCTGAGGATACTATCCAAGAACTGAGCATTAGGGTCCCACAGAAGATTTTCAAGAGGTAGTACCACGGGAGGCACTATAAGAGGTACCACTTGTTGTTTGGGACCCACCACCTTTGGAATGTTCTCATTTCCACTCTCCTGAGGCATGGGACGAAGACTTCATGGTGGAATTGATCTACAACATCCAAACACACACCTTTAGAAAAAAATTGAAGAAGATGAGATAAATATGTAAGGCAAAAAAAACAGGTTAGGTACATATCCTACCTTTGAGCTCTACATAAAAGATAACCAGCTTGAAGAGCTAGGTTTTGATATGGAAGAGAGAGATTAGGAGGATTACTAAACAAGTTCTACATTCCATTTCCAGGTTAATTAAGGTTAACATCTAATAGTCTATCACAACATTATACTTAACAAATCATTATTTAAAAAAATTATAACAAGGAACAACATCACTCACATGTAAATAGGAAATTGCATACTAATAGTAGATATGGCATGGCAATATTCATGTCATTTTAATCATATAGTGCCTAATATGATGCATGGAATGTATTTCCCTCGTATCATTGGGCTACAATGTAAAAAACCATTAATTCAAATTATATAGATACCAACAAAAATGAAAAAGAAGTGAGTCACCCAACAGTCAAATCTTGTCAACAATAACTAGAATAATAAATAACAACAATCCCAATCATGGAATTTTGGTTTCCCCTGTACATGGGATAGTTATTTCCAAGCATAGGGTAAGGTATAAATCCCATTATCCTAGTCTCATATATAACCTAAATAGTAAGAAAAAGGGAAAACTGCTCTGATATCAATTTATAACATCCTTATACCAGGAGCCACATGAAGGGTGCCCCGAGCCGGGTTGGCCACATAACATCATGTGCATATCCCCGAATTCCATAGGTTGTTGACTCGATGTGAGTGCCTTTTACGTATCCGTGGGGGAGACTATGCCCTCATATGTAATAATTGTTATCATAGCAGAAGTAAATTGGAATTAATAATAAATAACAGAAGCATATAAATGAATAAATTTTAGTAGAAGAAATATGAATAATCCAATAGAATAATAATCAAGTGCAGAAGCTCACAAAATAATTTCATGTTATGATGTCTATCTAAACTGAATGCATAGTAAATAGAAACACATGAATACTATCAACTAAAAAGGAGGGACACAAAGTGTGACAACTGCATCACAAGAAAGTCTCAGTCCTCTGCCCCCGGTCTCCATCCAAAGTAGCAAGAAACAATCAAGCATCGGGAGTAGCACACTACCATTTTTCAATACCTACAATCAAATAATCTACTCGGGTGCCAACGACTCCCAAGTAGGGGTGCGAGATAAAATACAAGTAGGCTGAAACCCACGGTTTCTAAACCCTTCCATTTCATGAAGTAAATAAATGCAATATGTCATTATATAATAAATATAGAAAATTAATTAATCATATTAAAAATAAAATAACTCAGTCTGGGTTCCCAACGACACCCGTCCCTAATCACGTGCATCAGTCTAAGATGGGATTCTAAATAAAGTACCTGTAATAAGAAGTATGAACACACACACACATATATATATATAATCCTATAAAATCAAGGTAAAACAAAGAATATGCATACCCTAATCTTGTGATTTAACTTGGAGTCTAAATTATGTGTAAACCATATGTGCTTCAACATACCAGAAAAGATCACAACTCTCAAGGGAATCAAAAGGCATTTATATAAACTTTAATTGCATCATTATTAATATGTTAAAGTTTATCGTTTGAGTCTAAGCCCATCCCAAAGGATTCACAATGGTACATACTTCGTATTACTTAATACCACAAACCTCGCTTAAGAAAATCTTTCAAAAGAACAAGAAATCTTGAGGCATGGTTTTACCTTGAGTTCATCCTGATCTCACACAGAAGGGGTTAAGTATCATCTAAGGCATGAAGTAGATACATTTCCAATTTATACATAATTTATTGCCCTTTGGGAAAAGGTATCACTCATAATTATTTAGAAATCTCAAGGAAATCTTGGTCTGGAAAATCCTAAGACACCACCCCCCCGGTGCATAGTGGAATCCAATCAGGAACGAAGAGTACATGTGTGAGTCCTTAATACGGAACCCACATTCCCTCACCACCATAAATTTAATTAAAATTTCGCAATATAATATGTGACATGTTATGCATATATAATTTCAACTTGAAATCTAAGTAGATACAACTTTTTAACATAAGATATTAATTTAATATCGCAGTGTAAGACTAAATGAGGCAAGATAATGTATCAGCAAAAGAAGATAAATTCACTTTTTAATTAATTAATAAATCGGCACAAACAAATACAAAAAATCCAACAATTAATGATTCATGGTTCATATTTATTCTAAAATGATTATTTAATTTAAACACAACTAAAATGGGATGTGCAACACATGTGGTTAAATAAATTAAATGTTAGGGCTAACAGAATTTATACCCACCACATCGGCATACCCAAAGGGGTGTATGAATATGTTTAAAAAAATTATACAATTCAACTTATGGTATTTAATGCTTCAATGATTAACCTAAATAATTAATTTGAAATGATTGGGTGAAATTGAACAAAGTCGGTAGGCACCGACGAACGGCACAACCATGCATTTTTTATAAATTACAACGAAATGGAAGGGAAGAGAGAAGAATCTATAACTTATTGTCATAGATGATTCTATGGTCCATGGTAGGATTTTAGTTTCTCTAAAATAGTAGAAAATTAAGGATTTTAGAAACACCACAAAATAGGGTAAAAGTCCTTCCGCAGTAGACTGCGCAAAGGATACTCAAGGAAACTCTAAAATTATAACTGCGTATGATTAGCCTTACCATTAGGTTCATAGCACATCAAGAGAGGACGAAAACACATGAGAGACGAGATCACAATAGCTTTCCAAAGAAGGAAGGGGGTGGTGCACACCACTTAGGATAAAGGGGGGTGACATGAAGAGAGGGAGGAGAGGAAGAGTGGAGAAAAAAATAAAAAAGGAAATAAAAAGAAAAGAAGAAAAAATAAGAAAAAATAAAAGAGAAAAAAAGATGGAAAATAAAATGGAAATAAAATAAAATAAAAAATATGTAAAATAAATAAGATAAAAATAATAAAAATGGTAGTTTCCCACTTTAATATTTTTACTTTTTCTGTAACCCCCTTTTAATTTTATTTTTAAATTTATTCTTATCACTTATTTATTTATTTTAAATGTTCATTAAATATATTTTTACTTATTTTTAATCATTAATTTTTTATTTTAATCTTTAACACCACACTAAAGTGTAATGTAACATTTTTCATAAATCCCATTCAGTCATTTAAATTATTTAAATAATAGCCCGGAACCCGCAGTGGGGTGTGCAGGCATGTGCCCTGTGTCATTTTAATTAGTTAGACAATAAATTAAAATGGTATGTACGTGATTAAAGTCAGGAGGTTATTCCCATAACCAAGATTACACATAAAGGGGATACGTTTTTATAGACATAGGAATGTGAATAATTCTTTATGGAACTAAAGGCAAGATTAGTCAATGTTGTAATTTTGACTCTACCATCTGGTAATTATGGGTTTTTCATATATAGTGATGCATAAAAGAAGTTACATGGTTGTGTATTAATGAAATATAAAAACCTTATTGCATATTCATCATGACAATTGAGGAATCATGGACAAAACTATACAAACCATAATCTTGAGTTAGTAGCTGTAATCTTTGTTCTGAAAATATGGAGAAATTTCCTCTATGGTAAAATATGTGAGTGTCACAACCTGTCTTCACCAATATGAGGGAAGGGATAAAAAACTTCCAAACTCTTCATTATTCAAGTTGAAGGAGAGATAATGACCCCTAATTCCCGCCTTCATTAGGCTCGGGAGTGGCGGCTATCACCAATGGTATAGAATCTCATGTAATATAGAAGGCATTACCTTTTTTATAGAACATGATCAGGAGGTAAGATGGTAAATCCAAACAATATCCTAATACAAAAAGTAAAAGTAAAGCCTAAAACCCATTTTACACATGCATGATCAAAATAATGTGATATAAAGTACAATAAAACTCTAATGGAATGTACCAAAAGAAAGAAAATCAGCAACTACAACTATCTTGATGCCCAAGCTAGCAAGGTCCAACACAGTCCTCAAAGCCTACTAGAAACCTTAAAGCAGTTTTATATACGTAGGGTGAGTATATAGGTATACTTAGTAGGGAAACCAAAATCTCTTGGGCACAAATGGGGATACATTCTAATGCACCATGATAAATAGAGGTAATCAAAACACATAATACGGAAAATTTTCCACCCAGCCTCACCAAGGCACTCTGCCTAAATAACGCAAGTCAGATAAAATAATAGTAATAGATCATCAATATTTGGGTACCCCTCACTACTTTCCAACTTGTTATTTATAACATCCTATGCATCAGACTTCCGCCACAAATCCCATTGCAGTCCCACTACCGCCCCAAAAATAACCCCAAGGTCAATCCCAACCACACGTCTATCTAGCTGGAAAAAACCTAAGCCACCATAGCCACACATAACCACTCCCATAGACACCTGGGCTAAAACAACCACTGCCATGCTCAAATACACCTGGGCCAGAACAACACCTGCCATGCCTGAAGTCACCTGGGCCTCATCCTGAAGACACTTGGGAAACAAACCTACGCGCACACACCTAGGCCAACCACCACAACACACCCTTCTAGAAGAGTCTTGGGCCAAAATTAACCTCAATACATCCCATTCCGCCTAAAGATTCTTGGGATACCTGTGAGAGGGATAAGAAAGGAGATTATAACTAGCCACCCATAGGAATGTTGTGAAATACACCATCTCCCATGAAATGGTGGTGTTCGGCACAAAGTTCTTAGCATGAGTGGGGTAAATATAAGAAACACAAGAACTAAATTTTATACATATAGATAATAAAGCACTCATCCCAACCTAAGGGTATTTAAACCAACAAAAAGCACATACAAAACCACAATTTCTTCTATCCCTGCATGAACAAGTATACAACAGCCACATCCAAAGCACAACCTATTTCTGGAAAACATTTCCCCATCGTACCTATTCTCATTATCTTGTTCAAGTGATTTAGTGTAAATATTCTTTCACCACTAGGCATTTAACTATCATAACCACAAGCCAAAACAACAACTGAAGAAAAATAACCAATTAGGTGTTTAAGCATTCACTCTAGATTCTTTTAAAAGTAACAACATCAAAATGGGATATGTGAGATCCCTCGAAGTACTAAAACTAAACCAAGCCCCAACTTACTAGGTCCAGAACATTTCCCACTAGCTCCATACAACCTCAGATTCACAACTAACAACCTCCCAACCAGAGATTCCATTCCCATACATGTCACATCACAACAATTTATCAGAACAACCATGCATATCACCAAAATAGAGCAACATGTTTCTAGATTTATCCAACACCATTCATTAAGTTTCTTCTTTCTGTTTGTTTAACTGAGGTGATCACACGAGGGTTCTTATTCATGGTGAATCCATTTAATCAATCAAATTTAAGTGATTAATTGGTTTCCATGTTACAGTCATTTCATTATAATATTATTCACAAAACATAGATTCATTAGTGTTCAATAAAGGACAACCAATATCCATTATTTTCAGTGGACACTAGCCCATACAATTCACTACCTAAAAACAAAGTTAAAACGCAACAACAACAACATCTTCCCCACCCCTTTATTCTTTAAAAGTCCATTTATTATCTTCATTTATGTTGGTTTAATCTACATCCTGAGGGAACTTCATCATACCCACCCCGCATGATGCATAGTAATTAGAGAAGAAGGAATAAGCCCTACATGGATGATCAAGGATTGAAGTTTTCTCCTTGTGCCAAGAACTGGGGTCGCACGACAGAAAACTCCAAAACAAAATGAACTGAAGGGATCTCAGGCAGGTATAATGTGTCTCTGTAAGATTGAATCCAATCACACGAAGAGGGAAAAAAATAGATAGGGTAAGAAGATCTTGACATGATAAAAATACTTGATCCTAGAGTTATGGGATATGAAATCTCAAAGTTCTTAAAAAGTAGATTACAGTTTGACCATGTGGCTTGGTAGTTTCACACATTATAATTAATTGAGATTTAATAATTCCCTCAGATATAGTTAGATAGACCAGCGCATGGAGAAGAGTTGATAGGTTACATTTAAACTAAGAAAAACACATAGCATGTCCATAATTGAAAACGCAAAAAAGTGTGTGAAACTGATAAAATTTCCACATGTTTTGGTAATTCAAGGGTCACCCCACTCTAAAGGAATTTAAGATATCAATTATTATCCTTAAAATGGTCTTAAACCTCTTTAAAAGATGTAATAAATCTTAAAATAGATGTTACGGAAAACTGGGGAAACAACCCAGACACCCCTCTGTGGCCCTGTTCGGGTGCGGCACCGATCATTGAGACACTGATCGGCAGCACCAATAGGTCACACCATGGTGACACCTTTCCACCTACACTGATGGCCTCTGACTCACCAATGGTGTCCAGGACACCCCAAACACTAGAATTTGGCCAATTAATGGACCATGAGGGTCCAGGACATTACATCAGATACCACTTAAACTATTCTCACCATCAAAAATTAAAGAGTAAACCTAAAGAAAAGAGAGGGGTCTGAACAACCACCTCGTAAGATACCTCTCAGGGACAACCACCCTCGAGTAGTTTGAAATCTGGAACAAACCTAGACATCCAGGGAAATTTCTCTCACATCTACCTCCTGAACAACTATGGAAACATTATCACTCATCACCCCAAAGTAACCACACAAACACAAAAGGTTCACACCGTCAAGACATATGTATTAGGGAGTTACATCATCCATGTCAAGATACTATCTAATTTGGGAGTCACTAACTCACCCAAACAGGTTTAATTTCATCCACATTAATGCGTCTTCATAAGGGATTAGGTTTTCTCCTCCCCACAGTTCAGAATTTTCACACACATTCAAAGAACAAGGAAAAAAACTTATTGTATAATAAGCAAGGTCGAACTTTACTTCATGAGAAGGTAATAAAGAAAACACAAGAGAAAAACTCTAAAAAACTCTAGGTACTGGGCACGCATCTGTGCCTCCCATTCCCAAGTAATCTCATTGAGGCCACCATGCCTCCACCACACAAAAAACCAAGGGAATTTTCCACCCCCAAAGCACCTTCTCCTTATGATCCTTGATTCTCACTGGTCGCTCCACAAATGTCGCTTATTCCTCGATATCCTACTCTCCTTAGTTGAGGACGTGGTATATATAATGTAGATACCAAAGGATCTAAGATTCATGGATGATGTTGTGGATCCTCTCCAGTGGTGGTGGTAATGCCAGCTAATAGGCCACTTCACCGTCTCGTCCCAACACCTCAAAGGGTCCAATAAAACTGGAAAAAAGCTCACTCCCCCTGCCAAACCTCTGTTTTCCACACTGAGGGGATACCTTTAGAAACACATGGTCCGCAACCTCTAACTCTAAGGGTATCCTCCTATGGTCATCACATGACTTCTACCGGTCCTAATATTCCTTCATCCTTTCATGCATAAGATGAACCTTATCTGTCATTCTATGCACCACCTCTGGGCCAAGAACACCTACCTCCAAATCCTTTGTCCAGCACATGGGTAAAAAACATGATATTCCAAAAAATGATTCAAATGGTTCCATTCTAATGTTATAGTGAAAGAAATTGTTTTAGGCAAACTCCTCCAAGAGAAAGTTTCATACCCATGATCCTCTGAAGTCCAGAACACATGGTCGTAGAATATCCTCTAACATCTGGATGGTCCTCTCTAGTTGCCCATCCATCTGAGGGTAGAAAGAAATGATAAGACATAGACTAGTGCCAAAATCACATTTTAATCCCTTTGAGACTCATGAATTTAATCATGTAACTCAATCTAAAATGATGGATCTAGGAACTCCAAGCAGCGGCACAACTTCACCCATGAACGTATATTCTAGGGAATCCACTGTGCTCGACTCCTTAACTACTAAGAAGTGAGCTAATTTCGTCAATGATTCCACCACTACCCAGATGGCATCATAGTATCCATCATCCATGGGTAGTCCTATGAAGAAATCCATCGATATGTCATCCCACTTTCACTTGAGAACGTCTAAGGGCTTCAACAGACTGCTGGGAACACGGTGTTCAGTCTTCACCTGCTGAAACACGATAAAACATTCCACAAACTCTACCACTACCAGATTCACTCTGGGACACCAAAACTGACCTATCATTCCCTGATACAACTTTGAAACTTCTGAGTGTATCTGTAGGGGTGATTTTTGGAAATTACTGAGAACTCCCCCGTGCATTGCCACCGAAACAAATAGCTTCCCACATAAAATCATTTTATTTTGACCATACTCTAACCATATTTCTAGATAATCACCCTAACTAACATGATAACACATAAAGTTAGCCTCTAGTTATCCCTACTAAGACTCCTCCACCTTTCATACCAAGGAAGACTGTATTGTCATCTGAAACAGACACCCTCTACCATCCTCCACTCTCATGCCCAGATGTAATACAGCCAACTCCTCCATTTCCAACTAAGTATCTACTGACTCATAAACCACATCCTTATGTGACTTCTTACTCAAGGCATCAGTCACAACATTCCCCTTTCTTGATGTGTTGGAGATCTCAAAGTCATTATCCTAAATAACTCCATCCACCTTCATTGTTGCAAGTTCAGGTCTCACTAGGAGAAGATGTACCTTAATATTTTGTGATCTGTGAAGACCACAAAGCGTTCCCTAATGATGTAATATTGCCAAAAATTTAGTTCAAACACCACTGATGAAAGCTCCAGGTCATGGGTGGAATAGTTATATTCATGAGGATGTAACTACCTATACCCATAATAGATCACTCCTTGTTTCTACATCATCACACACCCCAAGCCTAGATCGGAAGCATTTAAGAACACTTTGAACATCCCCCCTTCCTCTGGAAACCCCAGCACTAGGGCACTGAACATCTTACCATTTAGATAAGTGAATATTTCATGTCACTAATCACTCCATTCAAAACCCTGGTCTTTCTTGGTCAAAGGCGTCAATGGAGCCTCAACTCGAGAGAATATGGGTACAAAACTATGGTAGTAACATACCAGACCCATGAAACTACAAACCTCTGCCATGTTCTTGAGTGCTACCCAAGAAACAACCTCTTTGACCTTCGATGGGTCCACTACTACTCCCTGCTAGGACACCAAATGTTCAAGGAAGTCTGCCTCTTGTGTCCATAACATGCTCTTGGACAACTTCCCATAGATTTGGTGTTGTCAAAGAACCTCTAAAATTGCCCTTAGATTCTTGTTGTGATCCTCCTATAATCTTGAATAGATTAGGATATTGTTGATGAAATTGACCATGAACCTGTCTAAATACTCATGGAAAATAGTGTTCATTACCCAATGAACACTGCTAGTGCATTCATCACACCAAACTGCATAACCAAAAACTCAAAGTGCATATACATGCATCTAAAATAATTCTTCGGAATGTCACCCTCTTTCACCCTCAACTGGTGATATCCAGACTGAAGGTCGATCTTAGAGAAGCAACCTGGTCCCTTTAACTGATCAAAAAGATATTCAACCCTACGGAGGGGGTAACGGTTCTTAATTGTCACCTGATTCAGTCTTTTGTAGTATATGAAAAGCCTAAAACCACTATATGCCTTCTCTGTGAACAATACCGGAGCACCCCATAGAGATTCACTTGGTCAAATTAAACCCTTCTTCATCAAGTCCTCAACCTGAATCCATAACTCCCACAACTTAGAATACACAATCTACTAGGGATCCATTGAAATCTGATGGGAACCGGGTTATAAGTCTATCCGGAACTCAACATCATGTCGAGGGGGTAGAGTCACAACCTCTTCGGGGAAGACATCCAGGAACTCACTGAAAATCCTCAGAAAATCCACCAAATCCGAGTCTTTCAATTCAACTAACAGCTCGGCTAACAAGGAAAGAAGTGGCTCCACACGTCGGATTACCTCTTAGTGACCCCACTCTCCAATGAAAGCTACATGTCGGCTGCCCATATCTGAGAACCCAACCCTTCTAGAGAAGTAGTAGATAACAGTGTGTACAGAAAGTAGCCAGTTGATTCCCTGTATGACATCGTATGGATGAATTTGTAGTAGAAAGAGATCCCCATTAGACTGATGTGGTCTGAATACCAGTCTATATCCTCGACAAATATCAAACAGACCAGTCTATCCTCCAACTGGCGTTCTCAAAACCATGCACATGGAAAGTCTCTCTACTTCTATACCCAAGGTTTGGGTGATACTAGGTGCAACAAAGGAGTGAAGAACCCCTAAATCAAACATGGCACAAGAAAGAGTACTAAATGGACTGATTGTACCTCAAATGACTTCTGACCATGCTAGAACTAATGCTTTCGTGGTGAGAAATTACCCATGCCCAACTCCCCTACCCCTCAGTTTTCGGCCACCTCCCTGACCATGCCTTGCTAAAGCTCCCTAAAGAGTGTCCTGAGGTCGACCTCCTCCCACAATGTCTACCCTCGGTGGGTCGGGAGCTCGCCGACCCTGCTGCTCAAAGGGCCTATCTGGTAACTGCTACTGCTGAGGTGGGTGCTAGACCTTCCCACCCCCACTGTAATGCACTCCGACAAGGAATTTATTCTAAATATGCTCATGGATTCCATAGGTAAAGAGCATCAGTCCTAGGCCTATAGGGAAAGGGTGAGGACTGGGAGATCAGAACTGGAACCGTTGAGGCCTACTCCTTACCAGTTGAAACATGGAAGGCCCTGAGGCTGGAGGCCTACTGCTGGAAGCCTTCCCCTTTGACAAACCCAACTGGATACCCTCTCACAGCACACCTCCTAGTGTGTTCATCTTCTCCACTAACTCGGCCTTCTTTTGAACCTCTAAGTATTTTGGTAGAGTAAAGGGAGTAACAATATACTTAAGAGAAGGTCGGTTGTTTTCACTAAGGGTCTTTCCCTTGACTCATCATCCAGGAAGAGGTCTAGAGTGAAATTAAAGAGATACTTTTACATGATCACCAACTCCCTTACTTATATAATCCCTTGATAGAGGGGGGGAATCATATTCCACTTTTCAGCCTTCATCATGGAAGAACGGAATTCCACCTGGAACTCCCTCTCAATGTCTGTCCAAAAAACCTCAGTTTTCATCCTCTCTCTGAGGAAGAGCATCCACCACTAACAAACTACTCCCATAATCTTTCTAACTACCAATGGAACCTAGTAATCCCTCGAATCATAGATCAAGGTAAAGGTGATCTTCATATCCTCAATCCAACCCTCTATCTCTAAGTCGGAAAAAATTCTCTCGTACTTTCTGAGGGTCTACCACTGGAAAGAACGTAGAGTCTTCTTCCACATTTCAGCCTCTTTCTCTCACTCAATCCTTCACTGATCAACCAGATCAACCTTCTAGGCCTTGACAACCCGCACTACTATTTGATGACGTACGGGTTCCATAGCTGAAAGGAGAAAAAAATAATTTTTTAGCTCGAGTAGTATAGAAGATTCTTTTTAAATTTTTTTAAACTTTTTACTCATTTTAATTTCCCAAACACTCAAGACACACAAGAACACAAGTCATTATGATGCATGTACCTTTCCTAGGTTTTCTACCCTACAATTAGTGTAGCCTCACTTGTCCATTCAGTAAGTCTAGATTCCTTTCATTGTATCTTGAGGGGCAATAAAATTTCATGTCTTAGTCGGTCTTCCATCACCTATTTCATGCACCAAGATGGACTAACATTATCTCCCTGCCATCTCATGCAATCCTCACTATGCCTAACCCCGAAATCCATCCTATCTCTCAACCATCCCTCGAATACCATTTTTTCATGACCCGCCTTCTCCAAGATGAGGGAAGGGACAAAAAACTGTCAGACCCTTCCTTTTTCAAGTTGAAGAAGAGATAATGACCCCCGAGCCCCACCCTGAATAGTCCCCGGAGTGGTGAATAGCACCAAGGGTATAGAATCTCACATAATATGGAAGGCATTATCCTTTTTATAGAACTAGATCGGGAGATAAGACGGTGAGTCCCAAACAACTCCAAATACCAAAAGTAAAAGTAAATCCAAAAACCCTTTTTTCCACATGAATTCTCAAAATAAAGTGATAAAAAGTAAAAGAAAACTCTGATGTCATGTACTAAAAGAAAGAAAAACATCAACTATAACTTCTCGATGCCTGAGCTCGTAAGGTCCGGTAGAGTCCTCAAATTCCTCCTGGAAACCTAAAAGAAGTTTTATATACATAGGGTGAGTATAAAGGTGTACTTAGTAGGGAAACCAAAATCTATATTTCAAAAATGAGGATACATTCTAATGCCTCATGAGAAATAGAGGTAATCAAAACCCCTAACAAGGAAAAATATCCACCCATCCTCACCAAGCCATGTCCCCAAAATAACGCAAGTCAGGTAAAATAATAGTAATATCATATTGAAATTTGGGTACCCTGCACCACTTTCCCACTGGCTACTTAGAAGATCCTATGCATCACAACTCCCCCACAAATCCCACTGTATTCCCACTACCACCCCAAAAACATCCCCATGGGCCATCCCAACTGTACGTCTATCCCACAGGCAAACACTTGGGCCACCGTAACCACACATAACCCAACCTTAGTCACTTGGGCCACAACAACCACTGCCATTCCCGAATACACTTGGTCCAGAACAACTACCGCCACGCCCGAAGACACATGGGCCTCATCCGGAAGACACTTGGGAAACAAACCTTCCCACACACACCTCGGCCAACCACCACAACACACCCTAACCAAAGAGTCTTGGGAAAAAATGAACCTCAGGCCATCACAGCTTTTCCAAAGAGTCTTAGGATACCTGGGAGAGGGAAAGAAAAGATCTATTAAGCATACACTCATAGGAATGTTTGGAAAAACACCCTCCCCTATGAAATGGGGGTTTTCGGCATGATGTGCTCAACATGGACGGGGTGCATATAAGAAAAACAAGAACTAAATTTTATACATAGAGATAATAAAGCACTCATCTTGAACTAAGGGTCCCGAAACCAACAACCATCTCATACACAACCACTCTTGATGATATCCCTACATGCACAACTATAAAACAGCCATAACCAGAACAGAACCCATTTCTGGAAAACAGTTCGTGATTGTACCCATTCTTGTTATCATGTTCAAGTGATTCAATTTAAATATTCATTCACTAATGGGAATCTAACAGACATAACCACAATCCCAAACAACAACTGAAGAAAAACATCCAAGCAGGCATTTAAGCATTCACTCCTGGTTCTTTTAAAAGTAATAACATCAAAATGGGATCTATAAGATCCCTTTAAGTACTGGAACCAAACCAATCCCCAACTTATCGGGTCTAGAAAATTTACCACCAACTTCACACATCCTCACATTCACAAACTAACCACCTCCCATCCATATATTTCATTCTAATAAATGTCACCCCATAACGATTTAGCACAATAAATCATTGTAACCAGAACCAAGAAAGAAGTTTTCAGATTTATCTAACACCATTCATTAAGTTCCTTATTTCTTTTTGGTTAACTGGGGTTATCACACAAGGGTTATTATCCATGGTACATCCATTTAATCAACCAATTTTACATTATTAATCATTTTCCATGTAATAGTCATTCAATCACAAGATTATCCAAGAAACCAGAGCTACATTAGTTTGTAAGAAAGCACCACCAATGGCCATGATTTT
This sequence comes from Viscum album, assembly GCA_963277665.1. NCBI lineage: Eukaryota > Viridiplantae > Streptophyta > Magnoliopsida > Santalales > Viscaceae > Viscum > Viscum album. Next base: position 731,925,710 of record OY728166.1, read on the forward strand.
CAGTGGACATAAGACCATACAATTCACTACATAAAAACAAAGTTAAAACACAACAAAAAAACATATTCCCCTCCCCTTTATTCTTTAAAAGTCTGTTTATTATCTTTTTTTAAGTTTCTCTCATCTAAAACCCAAGGAAAAATCATCATACCCACCCTGAATGATGCACAGTAATAAGAGGTGAAGGAAGAACCCCTACTTGGATGATCAAGGATCAAATTTTTCTCCTTGAACCTAGAACAAGTGTCGTGAAACAGGAAAATCCTTAAAGAACCGAATAGGAGGGATCTTTGGCAGGAACAACTCGTCCCTGGAAGAGGGACTACGAACACACCAAGAGGGAATAAAATAGACCGAGGAAGAAGATCTAGGCGTGATAAAAATTTCCTATCCTAGAGTTACAGGATATGAAATCTCAAAGTGCGTGAAAAGTGGATCATGGTTTGACCACATGGTTGGGAAGTTACACACATTGGAATTAATTGAGATTTAATAATTCCTTTGGATATAGTGAGATAGACCACCACATGGTGGAGAGTTGATAGGTTACATTTAAACTGAGTAAAATGCACAATAGGGGCATAACTGAAAACACGGAAAATGGTGTAAAACTGATAAAAAGGCCACACATTTTTTGTAAGTCAGGGTTCTCCCCGCTCTTAGGGAATTTAAGATACCCTTTACCGGCTTTAAAATGATCTGAAACAACTTTAAAAGAGGTAATAAATCTTAAAAGAGACATTATGGAAAAACTGAGAAAGAACCTCGACACCCCACTATGGCACTATTTGGGTGTGGCAGCGATCGGTTATACACTGATTGGGGATGATCGGTTGCACCGACTGGTGAGACACCGATCAGGGCCATTAGGTGGCACTGATAGGTGACACTATGGTGACACCCTGCCACCGACACTAACACCCTTTGACTCACCAACGGTGTCCAGGACACCCCAAACACTAGAATTTGGCAAATTAATAGACCAGGACCATCTGATCCATTATAGTTAGATATAAACAGATCATAAAATCTTGAAATACCTTTTCTCATATAAAGATATCAATATGAGACAAATGTGATGGATCGAGTTACTCAAGGATTATTATTCCCAATACACTACCACCCTAAAAAGGCAAATAAGGTAGCAGATGCACTAAGTAGAGAGGTTCTTGGAGTTATAACCCCAAAGAGGATTGAGAATGATCATATGTTAATGGATCAATTAAAGATGGATATGTGAATTTATAAGGAAAGGGATACATCAATAATTTTCCAAATGATTGAAAACCCATCTTTATTAAAGAGTTTAATTAATTTTCAATCTTATGATGAGGACTTTCAGAATAAAATTAAACCAGTTAATGATGGAAAATTAGAAGGTTTTGTTTGTGTATATGATGTTATAATGTTTGGAAAGACGTTATATGTTCCATATATACCATATCTAAAAATTGAATTTTTGGATGATGCCCATAGATCAAATTTCTCTATGCACCCAGGAACCAAAAATATGTATGGCAACTTGAAGGAACATTTTTAGTGGGATAACAAAAAGCATGAAATTTTTAATTATGTATCTAGATTATTGGTTTGTAAAAAAGTTAAAGATGTGATCTAGCATCCTAAAGGAGTCTAAAACCTCTCCATATTCTGGGGTGGAAATTGAATCAAATTAATAGACTTTTCATAGGACTTCCAAATAAACCTAGAAGGAATGATGTAATATGGGTTATTGTTGCTCTCCTAACCAAATATGAACATTTCTTTGCCATAAGAGATGACAAGCCTCTCAAGTACCACATAAGTCTCTATATTAATGAAGTTATAATACTTCATGGTTCACCTCAATCTATTTCTTTTATCTATATCCCTACTTTACCTCAAAATTATGGATCAGTATTCATAAGGCTCTTGATAATGAACTTCATTTGAGCACTCCATAAAATCCTAAAACTGATCAATAGTTTGAAAGAACAAATCATACAATGGAAGATATATAGGGTTCATGATCACTCGACTTTCAAGGTATGTGGGACAATACTTCCCTTTGGTGTAATTTTCCTATAATAATAGCTCTATTAAAGTATTAAAATGGAACCATATAAATAATTATATGGAAATAGGTGTTGTACTCTAACTTGTTGGGATGAAGTTAGAGAAAGGAAACTTATAGTCCTAGAAATTATTAGAGATATGATGAAAAAGTTGAAGGATATTCTGACTCAAATAAAAATATTTGAAAGTATGAAAAAGAGTTATACTGATAATTGGCAGAAATATTTTGAGTTCCAAGTGAAGGATCATGTTTTTATGATAGTATCTCCATAGAATGATGTTATTATATTCAATAATAAGGTAAAAATGAGTCCTATTTAAATCAGACACTTTTAAATCCTTGAAAGGGTTAGAGTCGTTTCATATCCTTTATCATTGATTCCAAATCTCTCAAGGGTTCATGATCTGTTCCATATATCCCTACTAAGGAAGTACATGTCTGAACCAATGCATGCCCTATCTTTTGATGTAATTGAGTTGGAACCTGAACATTAATATTTTGAATAACCCATCCAGATTATTTATACCAGAGAGTGGCTATTTAGTAATCGGACGACTCGTTTGGTAAAAGTTCTCGGGAGAAATTACAAAATGGAAGAAGCAACATGGGAACCATAGGATTTTATGGAGAATAAATAACGACATATTTTTTTTATGGTAATAACCATAAAATTTTGAGGATGAATTTTTTTTATGAGGGAATAATGTTTCACCCCAATACATTACCTTATTTTTCTTTAGATTTTTTTTATAACATTGTAATACACACAATACCTGATTTAAACAAAACACTACATAGTCACATTTTTCACAATCAATAAAGTACTAAAACTTTTAGAGATTTTATATAGTATATTTAAATATTATATATCTATTAAAATATTTTTACACTCATATAATATATTTTATACACATAAGATAATAACAAACCCAATAAAACACATAAAATACTATATTTTTATATTTGTAGTTTTGCTGCCATTTGATGGAGAACCCTCTTTAAATCAAATTTTGGACCATTTTATAAATTTAATATGACAAATTAAACTTAAAATTTTAAATAGAAATATGAAAATTATATTAGGGTGATGTTTTAGTATTTTTATATAATGTTTCATTTTTTTAATGAATAAAGAAAAATACTGAAATTTAATCCAAAAATACTTTTTAATATAATATATTGATATGAATAATTTATAATTTTAAATATTCTTAAAGTTTAATTATATCATATCTTTATCATTTAATAAAATTCAGGTCATTGGAATCAATTTTAATTAAAAATTTACAACAAAAACATAGCAAACATTAGGTCACTTTTACTTTAAAACCCACATTGTCATCCCATATGAGGGATTAATTTTAATTTTATTTTTTCCACATCTGTTATTGGAATTTGTGAAAAATAGATTCTATATTTGGAAACATCATAATATATAACGTATAATAATTTCAACATAGTTTTTGTCCAAAAATATGAGGGAAATTAATTAAAATTAATTGCAACGATTAAGGTTTAATTAAGCTTAATAAGGGACTAAACCATAACCTTAAGACCCAAAACGAGCTATAAAATTGTCCAAAATCCATTTAATGGAAATATTTTGACCATATCCTTCCAGTTATATACTTTTTACCATTATTTATTCACATGATATAAAAAACGTTGGTGGGGTTCCTTTCTTCTAAAATATTACAAGAGTGTCACTACTCCTCCACTATAAAAGGTCTTATCTCCTCCCCATCTCCACACCTCTCAAGCCACTTAAGTTCATAAAAAATCTGCTCAAATAGATCTTTAACTTATATACCTTTATTATTTAATCCTCCCTTGGGACATAAATCAATTCAATGATTCCTTTTGGTTCAAACCAAAAGGAGTTACCCGATTAAGAGGTAATGTCTTTCCTAATTCTCTTTAATTTTATTTCCACTCTACACTCCATCAACTATCCATATTCCATGATTATATAACATCAAAAATATCCTAAATATACTAGTTTGTTGTTATGTTAAGTATTTTACCTTCACTAACACACACTTCCATCCAATGGCTAACAAACCTACTATTTACATGTATTGAGAACTACTGCCTCACAAAACAATGATTGTTCATTTTTCCTTTACCACATCTCATGGTGGAAATTATGATGGAAACTCTATTTATATATGTTATATATAATATTTATTATTTCATTAATATTATTTAATTATTTTACGACACATATCCTTATACTTTCCATTTTGTGTAAAAATGATAACATCGTTTGTGGAAGTGTGGACTACCGCCCCCTCAAACGATGTGATTCGTTTACACTATACATTGAATGTATTAAGGATACTATTAATAAACCTATATAATAAATATTACATATATATGATACTATAATTTTAATTTATATATTTATCATTTACTCTTCATTAATTTAATATGACAAATAAATAAAAGTAGCATTCATGTGTATGTATGGCATACTGTCTCTATGAACGATGCTTTTCATTTCTTATCTCAAAATATTATAGTTTTTTATAAAAAAAATTTAATAAATATATATTATAATTAAATCATGTTTTAAATTATATATATAATGAAATCTTGATCTATTTAATAATAAAAACAAATAATAAATCAAAATATACTTGTAAAAACTAGGCAATTAACACCCAAAATAGTGAAAATAATGAAATAATAGTAACAAATGGGTAATAAGATATTGTAAGAAGATGATATATGATATTATGACCATGATTATGGTTATATTATAAGTTATTAAGATATTTTAAACCACTATAGAGGAATATAAATACCAGGAAACAAAAGTAAGGTTAAGGTAAGGTATTCTTGTCTTACTCTTCTTTCTGTGAGGCATACTTCATATACCCTTCTTACCACTTTTGTATAGTGATCTACTCCCATTTTTGATAAATTTTATCATGGATAATTTTTATTAGTTTTAATAAAAACGTTTCTTTATGGGGATTATGATTTTAATGTTTTAAGTTGTATGGGACACTTTGGGATTATAAATGATTAATTTCCTCAATAAAATTCTTAATGATTATCTTTGAAATATCACTTCCTTTTGTGATTGTAAAATTTATCTTGAAATAATCACTTTATAGTAATAATTTTTCATTTTAAATTACCTTGAATATCTATATTCTTAGAAAAAATATATTATTATTTATTAAATCATATATCATTTTTCATATGGTGTTCACTTTGACAGTTATTTGATTAACTAGGGAATTATTCATAAATATTTACATTTTATTCAATACAGATAAAATTTTATAATACATGTTGTTTATTCCATATTTGAAGAATGATTTTTACATTAAATATATGGGTTAGGTACCATTTAATTACATCCCCTTAATGCATTAATAGTCTCATGAGATTAATTATTTAACCAAATTTGAAAAGATTAAACTATCTCTTAACAGTAAAGGGATCATGTTCTTGGAAAACATGATGTCTGATAATTAATCATTTTCTTTATTAAGAATTTTAATATTATTATTTATCTCTGAGATTTTGTGTCAACAAATCTATGGATTAATTTTATTTTAATTTCACTGATTAAAAGTAATGTGTTTTCTAGTTCTTACCTTTCCATTTCGATATTTCCTAATATAGTTATTCGAATCTCATGTGCTATTAGTTATTTAAATTAACAAGTTGATTTAATTCCATTAAATCAATCTTTATTCCTCATAACATATTCTTACTAAGAACTTTATCTCACCCTTTTTATGTTTACTTTCCCCGGGATATGAAGAATAAATCTATGAATAAGATTTCAAGGATGCAGTTTGTTTATTTATATATCATGTTTGTATTTCCTATATTTCAATGTATTATGGGTGTCATATATGTAATCTGACTTTCTAAGACTACAGAATTGGTTGGTATTTAAGTATTTGATTCCTTGTAATCATGCAAATGAAATAAAAAATGCATCGGCTCTGGGATTCTGGGGTTAGGGCATTACAATTGAAATCTCATGACACCTCTTGGGAATTAAAACCCATCTAAAAACATCAATTTTAAGAGATCCAACACTAAGATTCATATTATGAGGCTCAGTTCAAGATTCTATAGGTCCAACAAATGAAATGTTATAATTCCTTTAGAATTTTCAACCTGTCCAAAACATAAGAAATTATTAGTTGCCATAATAAATAAAATATCTATTTAACTAAAAAGATTTTAGGATATTCTGGTTAAATAATTATGTAAATAGTTATATTATTTATAAAATATTTCAAGGAAAAAAATTTATGGAAATTTTTATAAGGATGATGATGATAATTATGTACTCAGAATTAGTTATAAGTAGACAATAGAAAATAGCATTATAACAGTTGATGTTGTGTTTTCAAGGACTTTGAATATGTTAAAATATTGAAATGTTTTGGATTTGATTCCTAAGACTCAACATTATTCAAACTATCTTGCTTCATAAATTTCACTCATAGAGTGGTTTTGGGGATTATTTTTTGGTAAATGGTCATATAGGGATATAACAAAAATTATATTTGGATATAATGTTCAAAGTCCATTACTATAGTAATCGCATGGGGGTCTTGTTATATCTATATGTTTTTATCACTTAATAGATTTGTTGTAATGGTTGTAAACAAATCATGTATTTATAATAATGGAAATATATTTTTACTATTCATTCATATGTGAGGAAATTTGTTTTACATGAATGTTTGAATGATAAATATCCCCTCAAATTAAAAAATTTGAGTTGTTGATATCTGATGAACATCATGGATTTTAATGGTTTTTGATCATATATAAAGGTTAGATTGAATATAATCATATATCCATTATAAAAAGTTGGATATGAGAAATTAAAGAATTCATTATTGAGGTAATATATAAATTATTATTACTTGGAATGATCGGCTAAAGTATATTTCATGGAATGACATACGGTCATGGATATTCTTATGGGTGTATTCTCATTATCATCCCTTATTACTTGTGGATGGAAACATAGGTATAATTAGAAACTACGTACTTTGATACCCTAATTATGCAAGCTATCTTGTATAGTTATCTAATCAGGGGTGGTTGGGTATGTTTTAGATCATATCATCGGTTAAAGTGAAACCATGAAGGGACTTATCCACTAGTATGAAAAGAAAAGACATTTGGACCTAAAATGAATTAGACTATGAAAATGCATGTCTATGCTTAGTTGTTTCGAATAGGATCTGTTTAACTACTTTTATAAGTTAAATATGATGTGATTATTAGATAGATGAATGACATCGGATGTATTCATCCACTTGGTTTGTCTTTTCAGGATATCAAGAAAATAATTATAGGATTATTACTTGTTTGACATGTTCCATACCTATTGGTTGCACGATGTCATATAAAAAGAGATTATATAATATATATATATATATATGATGTATATGCAACTTTGTTTTGTGTAAATGATCGTGTGTGTGTGAGAGAGAGAGAGAGTATGTTTGATGGAGATCACACTAGACCCCTTATTTTCTTCTGTTGCATTAATGTTTTGTTAAGGGACACTTTTAATTTACATCTATGAAATAGTTATTTCATAGTTTTCTTCAAATCTAATAAGTCCTTCAAGGTCACATAGTTAGTCCTTTGGATAGGGATAAAATTTTGGACAAAGTGTTTTTTCAAAATGAAGATATATTGAAAAACATTCTTATCCAGAAAATTTTGGATGGATTCACAAAGGGTTAAAATTCATGCATAAATACCTTAAGGGATTTTAGTGTAAGTGGGATATGTTTTAATATTAACTAAAATAATTAAATGGAATATTTATTTTAGGGGTATTGATATTCCAGGTAGTTTCATTAATAATAATGCATTATGAATAGATTTAATGGATTGAAAATTCAATGAATAGGATTGAATGAATTTATGAAAATGGGAATAAATTTATGTTGATAAATAAATATGATTTACATGTTTCATTAAATGAAACTCATCATAGATGGATATATAAAGGGATGTAATATATATCATCGAATACAACTAATTTTATACAATATGCTCAATTATCTCTTACTCCCATATAGTGGTTCATCATCTGAGATGAAGGCACTAGCACCCCTTCAACATTCTAGTTTCCACATGATATGATCATAGATCCATTGGTCTGGGTTCCTCCCTCATAGGTAGGGTGATTTTTTTCACTAATTAATCATATTGTTCAGAAATTCTCTATTGATAAAGAGGAAGAAGATTTTGGACGTTTCTATCTTTAGTTTACTCTATTTTTATAGTTTTATTTTTCCATTGATTCTTGAAGATAGATCTTCATGTGTTTGGGTTGTATTCTACCGCATATGGTCATATTATGATCATATTAAATCTATCATAATGGTACTCAAGGACTTCATGTAAGGTTAATTCTATAGATACAAATCATGTGTCAAGGTAAACCAAAAAAATAGAGGCCCACATAAGGGTACCAGTCTCCTCTTGTAAGGGAAATCCCCTCCAAACATGGGAAACATCAGGGTAATAAGAAATTAATGTGAATGTAAAAACACAAAAGAAATGATCTCATAAGGTTAAATTATATTGAGAAAAATAACATAAAATAATTTAAAACCTAATAGGATAATTATAATTGATGAAATAAATATCCTAAATTAAAACAAAAAACGAACAAGAAATTAGAATCCTTTTCAAATCAATCGAGGATACTAAAATCAAAAAAATATGAATGATATAAAAATGAAACTAAATAAAAATAATGAATGATGTTATTTCAAAAAATTATTATTCAAGTAGAACCAGGTTCAAAATATATAAATAATACTTTATCCTAGAAAACGAAATAAACTTCGTCAAACTATCAGTTGGGTTTTTATTAGTGTGTATCTTATTGTCACACATTGTTCAAATTTAAAAAATATCTCTAATAAAATGAAATGTAATATTTATATTCTTTGACCTACCATGGTATACTATGTTATTAGATATATTTAGGGAAGATTATTAATTAAAATGAAAAATAATAATATAATTATATAAATTGACTTCAGTAATAAAACCCTTAATCCAAATGGATTCTTTGATGGCCTCAATCATTGAAATATATTCAGCATAAATGGTTGAGAGGGATACCAATGATTCATATGGTATTTTTAAGAGATAGGCCTTCAACATGTAGTGAAAATAAAACAAGCTAGTGATTTTCTTGTATAACTATTTCTATCATTTATAAATCAATATAATTAGTCACTAAGTCAATAAATTTATTATTCCTACCATAACAAATAGAAAGAGATTATATATAATAAATGTACATCAACATCCACTTAAATTCATTCCAATCTGGCTTACTAGTATTTCTCATGAACTTGATCAAGGTACACACAATGAATGATACATCCGACCACGTATTGATAATAGAATACATAATTCTACCCAAAACATTATAAAATAGGATTTTACTCATATATTCAATATCATAAGTAGTGGTAGGATATAGGTACAATGAAAGTTAGAAATGATGAGAAAAGGGAACACTAACAAGTTTCAATGCATCAAAAAATTATCTCTTAAAAACCTTAAGCACATGTGGATGTTGAGAAAAATAATGTAACCCATGATTTGTATCTTGAATAAAGTCTATACCTAATATCTACATATCACAACCTAGATAATTAGTTTAAAAAACTAAATTCAGTTTCATTTTAGAACTAGTGATTAATTTCATATTACTATGTATGAGAAACATGTCATCAATATAAAGAAGCAAGTAAAGCATGAAATTTTTAACAGGTTTAAAATAAATACATGAATCAAACTGATTCGTATTAAACCCATTTTTTAACATGAATGAATAAATTTTTTTATGCCATTGTCTATAAACTTTTTTTAATACATATTATGATTTATTAAGTAAACAAATTTGATTAGCTTTAAATTCATGGTTAAAACCATTAGAAGTATTCATGTATAATTTTTCATCTAAATCACCATGTAAGAACGAAATTTTGAAATCAAGATGTCCTATATAAAGAACTAAAGAATTATTAAAATAAATCAATATTTTAATGGAGGATTGTTTAACTATAAGAGAAGTTATTTTAAAATAGTCAACTCCCAATTTTTTAAGGAAATCATTAGCCACATTTCTGGAATTATATTTGATTTTATTCCCTAAAATGTTGTCTTTTTTTATTTTATAGATCCATTTACAGTCAATCACATTGGAGATAGGTGTCTTATTAACTCAATATTGGGTATGGTAATTTGAAAGGGATTCCATATCATCTTCCATTGTATAAATCCAGTGCACAGAGTTGTTTTCATTGAAAGCATTCTAATGGATATTAGAATAACCACCAATAATATCCTAGGAAACATGAAAAATAAATAAATCATATCCACATGGTTTTACTTATAATGAGTTCAAATAAATATCCTCTCTCGTACCCAGTGAGATGATAATATTTAATATCACTAGAAGCTCCAAAATGTATTGTACCTTTAGATTCAGATCCAAAATATAGATTTGGATAAGTTGAAGGTGGAGATGTCTCAACATGAGACTCACTATTAGTGGAAATATAAACCTAAAAATCCCTCTTCTAAGAAGGATCACCCCTACCATCTTTGGGAGGTTGGATTCTATAAGGAAAAGACTCTTGAAATACTGCATCCTGATAAACAATTCACTTATGAAAATAATTTTTTCTACCCAAATTTTATTTCCCTTCACCCCCTTAGGGTAACCTATCGAAATGAATCAAAATACCTTAGCTAAAGCTTTTAATTCTTGACATATGCATTGGTAGTTCATAAAAACACTCTTACATGTCCATAGGATGGGTTTGGATGCTCTATAATTCTTTAGGGTCCTTAAAATCATTAGAAGATGAGTGAAACATATTTATCAAGTAAATTTTTGTAGTCAAAGAGTCTACCCAAAAGGACATGGGAAAGCCCAAGTATGTAAGCATGCTATGAACCTGCTCAAGAATGGGGTGTGATGTGCCCAATTTGTGTATAAATTTTCATAAATTCTATTGTGTATAAAAAACTTTCACTAGACACAAGTTGTTTTGTAGATAAAATGATTTGTTTCCATGTTCAAGGTACTTTTTAGGTATTTTCTATCCAAAGTCAAAAATAAAAATGACTAGAAGATAAATTAAATAATACAAGGTGTGTACTATATAAACACGTATTGTGTACCATTTCCCAGACACGGATCTTCCAGACCGAGTACATGCCCAAGTAGCTTTCCATAGATCATATGTCATGTACAAGCCATTCACATGCTATGGGTGAGACCTTCTAAATGTGGTTGGTGGCTGAATTCGATACCAAATGCTATGTGGGGAAGTGGTACATGATGTGTACCCTTAATAACCAACCTCCAATGAATTGAAAGTTAGAGGGTTGCTTAGAAGATCACATACGAGCGGAGAAAACAAGGTCGAACCAAGTTGGCCTGATTACATGATGTGTACATTATGTTACGTGCCATGTAGTTTTAAAATAAATAAATTAGGGGAGATACCTCCATGTTCGAGGGGACATCCAGGGGAGGTGACGTCGATCTACTGTTTGATCCTCCCTCAGATCCAAATTCTAGTTTTCATTTCTGTTTTCATTTCTGTTCTAGAATAATTCTCCCATTTCACTTCTTCCTCTTATATCAAAGGTAGGGATCGAGTTTCTGCTCAATCCACACACCGTAACCATGGTCAAAAAAGTCTAGTTTTCCTCCTTTTGGGGTGGTAATAAGATTCTGGTTTTTTTATTTAAATTATGAAGTGTTAAGTTTATTATGAATCCTATTTTACCATCTTTTACTAAACTTAATTCCAAAAACACCATTGGTGTCGTATCAGATCAATAATGACACAAATAGAGAAAACTATGGGATTTGTAGTTGATGAACCCATGACCATTGGGGGGACATGTTGCTATTATTTTAGGGGTATGGTATTAATTTTTAATTAAATGTTCAATTACCTGACCAAAGAATTATATTTTAAATACACAATCACTAGTTATCAGACCATGAAACTATAAAATAATTGAATCCCCATTGTAAAATATTTTCATCTATAAACTAAATAAAAAAGTATGAAATTGACAATAAAACCTAATCATATTGAAACCTTGACATGATTGTCTTCTTTTTGTTTTATCCTTATATTATTTTAAAATTAATTTTCACAAATTTTTTAACTTATTTGTGTGTTAACTTCATTCCTTCTGTTTGAAAAACAAATCAAGACTCTCTTGATTTTTAATATTTTTTTCTTCTCTGTCATCCCAGTGAAATCAACCCTAACTACCACTTACTACCCAGTTATTTGGTTCTGAAGTGAAATTTAATTTCTAATTTGGACTGAACCTTGCGACATGAGTGGTGTCAAGTTCTAGAAATGTTGTTGGGGACCAAACGAAAATCAGCAGTGTGAGTCAGGATTCAAAGTTGGTTTACTTAGTGTTCTTCCTTTTTCTTATCTTCATCTTGATTATTTTTCTTGGGAACCTCAAACCCACATCCCATGGATTATTATCTCACTTTTTAATGGTATTATCCACCACGAGAGAATTTTTACCCATATGATTCTGTGTTTTTATACCCATACCCAGAAGAATACCATCCATTCATGGATGATAGGTTCCAATATGAGGAAAACTCATGTAAATTATTTACCCCATCCTTCTTTTATTCTCCTTTGGAACCATCTTAGGGTAGTACCGAAAGGTTATTATCAATGATGGAGGAATTTACCACAAGATATTTGGACCAAACTAAAAGATTTTGATGACTCAGAAATATGGTAGAACAGTTATCCGAGATAATTTTCAATATGGATACTTCATTTGAGTATGAGGATGGGTATTCTAATTCTCATTCAACTATGGATACCTTTCATGATGTTTTCCCCACTTGTAATTTGTTAAAAAAAATTGAAATTAATTTTCAAAACTCCAATTTTGAATACAGTGATACATCATGTCATGATCATACTAAACTTGATCACAAATTTATTTCAAACCCCTTAGTTGATTTTTTGGAGGAATCTCAAGATTACCTTCAGGTATTCATCATTTCATAGAAGAAACCTTAGGAGGTGGAGGATGTACCAGATCAATCCAAGAACTAATTCCACCTTCAATATCTATTGGCCATGAAGAAGGGATATCTATAGCCACTACCTAGACCACATGAAAGTCAAAAAGATTGGAAACAAGATGAGGAAACCAGACATATGTGGTGGTTCATACTACGAAAGCCAAATCCTTCTTTCAAATATGAGTAAGTACCCATAACTCATGTCGATCGAAAGACCTAAAACAAAGACTCTTGCTGGGAAGAAACCCATTCGTTCCTTTATCCCCTCTTTATTTCTTTTCTATTTTTAATAACCACACAGTATGTACTTATTCTCAACACATCAAGTACTTCCTTACATTCTTTCCACTGTTTTTAATAAAAGAAAAATGAAAAAACATTCCATGTGTGCCTTATTACAGAATGTGTGCTTTTCTTTTTAGTGTGTATTTTAATAAAAATTTTGTATAAGTAACTATTAATTAAGATAATAAATAGGGATGAGTCCTATGTCAATGGAAAGGTTACTGGGATGTATCTGATCCATCGTCGGTTCAAATCAATCCACACCTTCCTTTGGTATAGAGATCATTATTTTAAAACCCTTGTTTTTCTCAAATGGTTTGTGAGATGTTTTTCATATTAATAAAATTACTTACAAACAAAAGAAAAACCATGGTGGGGGTGAATTGGTTGGCAGTAGCATAACCCACGGATCCAAAAGGTCAGGTTTTGAGCCCTAACAATCGACCCAGTTCCATAATTTTTTATTTTAATAAACCCACACATCATGTATTATGATACATAGTGTGTGAGACATGTTTACAAAATAACTTAAATTTTTTTCCAAAATACGAAATCACCTAGGGATGATGTAGTTTGATTGGAAGAGACATAACCCAGGGTCCAAAAGACCCAGTTTCAAACTCGGCTAATCACCCTGCTCCATCTTAATCTTTTAATAATTAAAACCACACACCATGTGTTGTTCTTTTCACTGTGTAGTGTTGTAATTATACATTAAAATATAAGATTAATTAAAATTTGAAGCACTAAAACCTTCGATCTAGTGGTTGAGGGTTATCATTCAGATTGTCTAGTCGCTAATTTGAATCGTACCCCAAGCATTTTACCAAAGGATGTTGTTATATATTTCAAATTTTAGATAACTTGACATGTATGTCTCTAATACATTAAATGTATAGGTTTATTTTTAATTTTTATATAATATATATTTTTTATATATTTCTTTTTAAAATATAAATAATAATTATTATATAGTTTACTGTAATAATTATACTCCAGATGATTTATCAAAAAAACATCTTACATGGCATGTGGGACAATATACACACCATGTTGTGTGCCTATAAAGGCATAGAACCCTACCCAGTCTGACCCCATGTCACACACCCCCCTATTTTCTTCCCCCTACAATGTTTAATTCAAATACCACTTGGCCTCCCCTCCTTCAATACACTATTTTTATTCATTTTGAGCCATGATTTCAACACCATTATGATCCTTATACAAGGTATGTGGTTCTATTCCCATTATATCAATGTTTTAGTCACGTTTAGTGTGATTTTTGGGATCGGCCAATCATTTGGCTCCAACCAACAGTAAACAGGGTAAAATAAAGAACACATGTCACGTAATAAAGGTACATGTCCACACACACTCTACTTCTCACATTTCAAAAGCACATGGTGTGTACATTCGGTACACACCACGTATAGTGCCTTTGACCTTCCTTTTAGAGAAAATCATGTACTGTGAATACACAACCCCAATCCAGTGTATTCACACATGGTGTGTATGATAAGTGAACACCATTTACCCTATTCAACCAAGAGAATTCCATTTAATAGGGGGTACACATATGGAACACCGTGTTCTAGAACACACTGTGTAGTTGCTACACACACCATGTACAATATTTTACGATCTTCCCCAAGGCCAGATCCTTGTATATGAACTTACATTCCCACCAACCCATGTTCTCATATACGATGTGTAAACTTCACTACACACCATCTACTGACAATAATGTTTATCTGGAGTACACAGGATTCTCAACCGCTAACACTACATGTCGTGTACCCTAGATCTGCATGCTGTGTACTTTTCATTTTTTCTAATTTCTCACTTTTATTTTTTCTTCTTATCCTTATATTTTGTTTTTTCCCTATATTTATATTTAATCTATAGATGATGGAGATCAGACTAGTGGGTAGCAGCCTAAGGCTTCTACTGAGGGCGACAGACTTTCTTGTCATAGGATCCAACATAGGCATTCCAAAACCAAGACAATTCTAATCTCTTAGCTGCCAAGTTTGGTGATGCAGCCTACTCTTCTACCGGAACCATCATCTTCAAAACCTACTAGTCCTAATACCACACCATCCACAGAAATCGAGGGGTCTAGTACAGCATCTCCCATGTCTGTTGTTGCACCTTTGGAGCCATCCATGAATTCAGCAGACACTATTGTTCCTACACCTCCATCCACATATGGAACTACCTCATATCCTACTCTGACATCAACTGGTCCATCCACCACCACCACAGATGGACCCTCCACCTTAGTAGTTGTATCCACACCTCATCATGTGCAAGTAGATGCCCAAACCCTACCACACCCCTTCCTGATATTTGCTGAGGGACATACTATGGAAGATAGACTATTGTGTCTTTCACGGTGCATGATCCAGCTGAGCAGTTGTTTCTTGGATTTCATAGTGCCCTAGAATCTTGGTGTTTGGGAGGAGATGAAGGATCTCCTCTTCCACAAAAATGTTTTTGACACACTATAAGTCACCAATCCTACCTTCTGAGATTTATTTTTGGATTCATTAGCAACTTTCAAGTTCAATGGGCCCGCATACAACTAGATGTGTACTGATACTGCTACTCCATTTCACTTTAGGCTAGGCGACTGCCATTTCTCATTGCCTATGAATGGGTTTGGATGAGGGTGTGGATTCTACCCCCATCCTACCATCCCACCTTCTATATCCATACTCACCCACCTTGAAAGTTCTAACCACATTTCCATGTGGTGGGAGCTTTTTGGGCCTAACCATAGGTATACCCCCACTTCTCATAAGAGCATGTTCATCACATCCCCACTCCGTTGTTTCATCCATAAATGCATCAGAGCTATCCCTTTCCCATGTTATGAGGGCATGGGTGTCATATCTAGCCTACACATGGACCTTATCACCTATATTTTCTAGCATGACTACCCTGACCTCCCTTTTCTTTCCACTTCTTATTTTCACTCCATGATCCATAGCTGTCAGGGTAACCTAAATGGTGGTTTATATGACTCTCGGTTGGCACACTACTTGGGTGTTTTTGAGACATCTCTCCATCATGATCACTTATTTTATCCCTATCATATGAAATTTTTCATTATTATTCACATGAAGATATCCAAGCATCGGGGATATGGCTTCATGCTTGTGCAGGACACCCTGGCTCTCACAAGGGTGAGAGATGACTCGACTTCCCCTATTGATGTTGTTAATCTGGACCCACCCCATCCACCAATGGACCTTTCTTCTCCACGCCACCCCACTTCTTACTCCCTTCCTTCTTCCTCCATCATCCCATCTTTTTATGACCCATCCACATCCTCACCTCCACCTGCACCCTTAGCTGCTTTCCCCATCTCCCCACACCTATCTGTAATAGAGCACCGCCAGGATGAAATGGATCAGACAATCGCATGGCTTGATAAGATGTTGGGGATTATTCTTTAGCACCACGGACTTCAATTACCCAAATACCCTACTCCCAAATCTAATCCTTAGCCTTCATCTAACCAGGAACCATTGACGGAATTGACCACGGATTTCGTTCTCCTATCCACTACCAATCCACTTTCTACAACAACTTCTGCTAGCCTGGAATTTCCAATTGAGCCTCCTGCATCGAGCACAAATCTTGTTCCTATATATTACACTACTTCTAATATAATAATAGATGTACCCACTATGCAACCACATAGAGCATAGAGCCTATGCTTCCATATTCTTCTACAGTTTCTCCTACCCTACTAGATCCCCCTGTTAAAGATGATTCCTCCTCTGAGGTGACCCAGTGACCGGTTTCTGCATGCTTGTTTCATTATATATATTTATACCTCTTTTTGTGCTATGTTTGTGATGTGATGGTGTCGGTGCATGCTGATTTATTTTTCTATTTCATCGACAGCCAAAGGTACCCTAGAGCGACAAGGATGACTCTTTTTTACTACTTCCTATCTTTTCCAACTCACAACAAGGGGAGTATTATTTTAGAGTTTATTTTCATTATTATTTTTAGATTCCTACTTTCCCTTCTTCCCCTCATCCTGGCCCACTAGTGTTTTCACACGTCCTCTTCTTCTCCTTAGTGTTGCACTTGGGGATCCATGTGTAATATAAAGTGTGAGGGAGAGTCTCTGACTACACTAGTCTTTTCCCTTTAACCAATATAGGATACATCATTAATGGATGAAATATTTTAAATTGTGGAAATATTGGATTAAAAATATTTATAAATAATGAATACATAAAAGGTAATTTTAGAAGTTACATGATTATTTTAAATTTAGAAGTATTTTAAAATGATTTCTTATATAGTTTCATTCTTGGTTTAAATTCTAGGACATTTATATTTATTAGACTGGTCATTTTGATTCATGTCATGACCATATTGACACTTTATTTTTCTCATTATCAAGACGTATTCTAATCCTTTTTGACATATATTTTCTCATATCCTCTTTATTAAGAGATTCTTAGAATATGCATAACTACTAGAACTTTCAAGTTTTTCTATTCAAAACATGAGTATTTTTTAATCACATTAAAATTATTGTGGCATTTGATTATTTTTCATCCCCTTTTGACCTTGATACCAACCCTATATTTGACCTTTATAACATCCTTAAAAACCATGAACTTCCTTGATATGAATCCACATTACAGGTCTATTTATCCTTCCTACCCTAATTCTTTTATAATTTTTCATGATTATTCATTTAATCTTATAAGAGGGATTTTTTATATTCATGGTATATTTTTGTAAGAATCCATGAAATTAAGTGTGGGGGAGAGTTCCCCTTGTTCATTTGGAGAGAAGGGTTCCGAAATCACTATTCATTTTATTCTTTGTGGTCCCTTATTAAAAAATCAGAAGAGGTACCAGATTCATTCATTACATTTTTTTGATGGTTTATAGACCCATGTTCACAAGGGAATATAATGATGATGATACCCTTTGAGATATCTTTTTGGGATGCACATTTAATTGAGATTTATTGTTGAATATCATGCATTGTTATTTAAGAATTCAGCCTCCTTTTTCAAGCATCTGATTCTTCACATCATTACCTACCAACCCGAAGCCTCGGAATCATTTGAACCTTATTGAAAGTCCTCATGATTTTTGGGATTTGATTTATAAAGTAGAGAATGAGAATAATTTCAAGCCTATGGATAGAGTGAATATACTTGAGATGGATCATAACTCTGATAAAATGATCTTGAGTGATGATTGTGGTATTTTATGGCGAGGTAACAAGTGACATGTGTATTTATGAAAAGTTGAACAAATGTGAATAAAAAAGGATACAAATCTTTAACTAAATTTATGTAGAATAAATTATTAGAATATATTTGAAATTAAAATATATTTTTTGAATCTTAAAAATCCACTTCTATGGCTTGAGTATTTATAAGTATAATTAGTTGAATGCTTCACTTTTTAGAGTGTAGACTTTGTTAATTAGATGTTGAGATTTTTCTTGAGGGTATGAAAATGACTAAATGTGGGGGATTTTCATGGTCCCAACTTTTGCATACATTTTAATAAATTATAATGAGTATAAAAACATGTTTTCACCAGATACACGTTGTTTTTTAGATAAATTTCTTTATTTTGGTGTTCATGGTACTTTTCAAGTATTTTCTAGCCAAAGTTACAAATTGGAACGACCATAAGAGAAATCCAATAATACACAAAATTTATTTTATAAACATATATCATGTACCGTTTCTTAGATATGGATCGGCCAGACTGTGTACGCACCCAAGTAGCAAGTCAGAGCTAACACATCATGTATGACCCATTTAAACACTCTGTGTGATCCCTTCTAAATGTGTTTGGTGGATAAAGTAAATACTACATGTCATGTGGGGCAGTTCTACACATTGTGTTCCCTAACCAACTAACCATTGATGCATTGAAATTTAGTGGGCGGCTCGACGAATCACCTAACAATAGAGAAAACAAGGCCAAACCAAGTTCACATGAGCACAAGTCATGTAGTTTATGTTATACTCCATGTAGTTTTAAAATATATAAATAAGAGGTAATCCCTACATATTTAAGGGGACAAGTAGTGGAGGTATTTCCTCTCTTCCATTCGATCCTACCTCGAATCTAAATACTACTGTTTAATTCTATTTTCATTTTTGTTCTAGTATAATTCTCCCCTTCCCCATTTTTCTCTAATATCCATGGTAGGGGTCGATTTTCGGCTTAATTCACACACCATGACCATGGTCATAATAGGATAGTTTTCCTTGTGATAGTTTTTTAATAAGATTCTAGTTTTTTTATTTAATTTATAAAGATTTAAGTTTATTATAAATCATTTTTTACAATTCATTTAATACACTTAATTCAAAAATCACTATTAGTGTCATATCAGACCAAGAGCAACACAAATATCAAAAACTAAAGGCATGTTAGTGGATAAACCCTTGAAAATTGGGGGAATATATTTCCAATGTTTTTGGGGTATGGTATTAATGTGTATTTGAATGTTTAATTACTAAACCAATGAATTGGATTTTAAATACACAATCAATAGTTATCGGACCATGAAACTATGACAGAATATAAACCCCAGGGTAAACTATTTTCATCTATAATATAAATACTAGAAATGAAATTCATAATAAAACCTAATCATATTAAAACCCTAACATGATTATCTTATTTTTGTTATATCCTTATCTTGTTTTAAATTTAATTTTCATAAATCATTTCACTTATTTGCTTTTAACCTCCATTCCTTCTATCTGAAACTCAATCAAGACTCAATTGATTTTCACTATGTTTTTTATTCTCCATATTCCCTATCGGATCCACCTCGAATACCACATACTATATAGTTAGTTGGTTTATAAGGGGACATAAGTTTATAATTTTAACTCTACCTTGTGATGGGAGCAATGTGAGGGTGGTTCATGTATTTAGCTAAACCATTTTTTGAGGAGTGTTAATCACTATTTTTTGTATCATAATTCCCTCATCCTCAAAAAATTTAATAAAAATGGTAGATAGGTATTCAAGGCCACTATAATCCCTTAAGTCATTCAATTCCTTCCCAGATTGATTTTCCATAAATAATTTCCATATTTTAAACACCTCAAGGATATTAGATTTATTATGCAATATGTAAATACAAAATATTCTTGAAAAATCATATATAAAATTGAAATAATAGATCCTTCACTAGGCGAGGTAATCATGAAAGGTCCCTATAAATCAGAGTTCACATACTCAAGTTGGTGACTTTCTTTAAATTTGTATTTGTAGAAATTTACTATCTTAGACTTACCTAGGACACAGTTCTAAAACAAAGTGAATGATACTTAGTGTAACTGGAGTAAGAAACCTTTTCATACTCAATCCCTCTAATACTTTAACACTCTTATGTCCTAGATTTCTATGCTAAACCGTTTTGTTTTCATTATTGGTGGAATAAGTGATACCCAAATGATTTAATTGTTCCTTCTCATCCAATACATATAACTGGTTAAATAAGGAAACTTTAAGAACCATACATGAACCCTTGGAGATTCTATGGAAACTGTACTTTGATCTAAAGGTAAATCCCATCAGATCTATGACACCTAATGAAATATAATTCCTATAAAAAATTGGAACCTATATAATAACCAATAAGGTGAAAAAATTTTGGTTTGGAAGTTCTATTATAACTAAACCTCTACCCATGAAACAATTTCTCTTTTTATTTCCTAAAACAACCTCTCCATCAGCACCCTTAGTCAAATCAGAAAAAAAAAATCAAATTTTGGAACATGTGGACAGAATACCTTGAGTATAAAATTCACTCAACATGCAATGTTTACTGGTAAATTGTCAAAACTTAATTACTCTCATATTATTGGTTGAAAAATAGTGAATGATCACTGGATTCCTTAGTTTTCTCTCAAAAAACCAACTTAGGGAATTTGGGACTAACATGACCGGGTTCCCTGCAATGATATCATGTAACCTCTCTTGGTTGGGATTTATAATAACTCTCTCTAGATCTACATTGGTTCTATACACCCTTATTGCTCTTACCTTTATTCTTCCCATGAAACTCATAATGACCACAACACTCAAACCCTAGGGTTCATATTTAATTTTAACCTTAGCACACAAATCATGAGAAATCAAGGAAGATTTGACCTCCTATAAGTCCAAGAAGTATCTTCATAAATTATATAATCTATAATATTCTTATATGAATTTTTCAAGTAAATTTAAATGAATAATGACTTGGTCATGAACTTCAACATTAACATAGGTATTGGTTAAGTATAACAATATTTTACAAAACTCATAAAGGTGTGCTTGAATAGAAGTTACATATTTCATTTTGAGGGTGTAAAATTATGTTTGTTTGGTAGATGACCTACCAATGAAGTTTCCATATATAGTTTCTTAATATTAAACTGGAGTTTTGTTGTATATTTTTTATAAGTAACTTATTGTAAGGCCTTTTCAATCAAAGAAAAATTTAAAGAGATATGGGATTTCATTAAAACGTCTAAAGTGACATTTGAGAAGGCATTCATGATATATCCATCAAAAGAATAACTTATATGAGATTTATTAAGGCCATATATTTCATCTTTCAACCATTTATTGATTAGAAAATCTCTCATATTTAGTCACCACAAATTAAATTATTTGTTCCCAATAAAATTTATCAATCTCATACTTATCAGAATCTATTATTGTATTTGTGAATCTCTAATACCAAATATTTAGGGAAGCATGGGTATGCCTCTATTCTGCAATCATATCACAAAACAATGAAAAAATTATAGTTCATAAATCATTGAAAAATTAAGGATAATCAAATGATAAGAAATTGGGTAACCCAGTATGAGCGATCAATGAAATAAATAAAAAGGTTATAAATTTTTAATGTGGTTTAGGCCAAATTGGTCATACTCCACAAAAATAAAACCAAAATATTCCTACCTTTTTTTAATTCTCAAACAAGACATTCAAATAAAAAAAATAAATCATATAGATGAGATAGCGAGAAAAAAATTTCGCAACAAAGAAACTAAAATGAACAGTAAGAAACAAAATGGTTCTTACTCTTGGTTAGATTTACCTACCTCCTAATGAAAAAGGGTTATTTGGAAAAGTAATTCACCTTGAAAACATGTGAGTAATAGGGTAAATCATGATTATAGGAAACATATCTCAATCAGAACATTTTATCTTGAAGAGAACCAATCTTCAATGGTGAGGGCAGTGTTGCATCTGGAAGTGGAGAACGCCTTCAACTTCGGTTGATCTCCTCAAGCACAAGCTCTGTCTTTTTTCCTAGAGTAACAAGAATCACCACTCTCAAAGACATACAATGAATCAATTTCTCCAATATGGTGATAAAAAGTTGATATACCAATGGGATATGATGTTTTTTCAATGAATTAAGGAAAAAATGGATGAAATAAAATAACCCAAATAGCTCTAAATAACCAGTATAAAATAAAAAAGAAAATCATGCATAAAGGTAATTAAAATATATTTCATAAAGGACTACTATATGGGATGAATAAATGTCCTATAATAGCTATATTATGGTAACATGGCCACTACATCAAGGTAAACTGGCTAAAACCTCATTGTGTATGGTCTACGAGGCCTCTACATGAGGTCCGGGCCTTCAACAAAAATTTCATCAATGAATTCAAGTGAGGGAAGAGCTCTAGAAAAAATTAATGATTAAGGGTAAACTAAACTAATAGATGCTCACATAAGGCTACAAATCCCCTCACGTAAATTCCTTAACATTTACCCTTTTTTCACAATGGCAACATTTAGGCTCGTGTCTAATAGATTTACCTCTACTCTATCTTGACCCATCTTCTGATAAAATCTGACTTTTTCAATGAGGGGAGCACCAAATTACCTCTATAATCAATTCATTTTTGGAAGGTTCTTAAATCTCCCTCATTTGGAATTGTTTATTAAGAATCATGTTCAAAACATCATCCAATATCAAGTCACCCATTCTATAGAAGTTACTTAATATTATTACCATTCCATACTAAGATTCTGGTAAGTTGAAAATAATAACATCTCCCAAAAATCATCTATAAATTTCATCTTCACATACTCTTTCTTGCATTGAATCACATTGGAATCATTCACATGATCTGTTACAGATATTCCTTGTGATAGCCTCATGTTAAACAACTATCACATCAAACACATTTAGTTAATTGTGATGGGATTATTATAAATATCTATTAGAGATGAGATTAACTTCATTTCAGTCTTCTCCTCTCATATTTCTAGATCCACATTTCATATTAATGATCTATTTTCCAAACCCAAAATACTTTCTATGTAGTCTTTCTCATTCTTCATTCTCCATCACCTCTATTTTAACATCATTCTATGGAATTTATGAATCTTCCTATTCTTCATTCTCTATAAATTAAATCCATTTAATTGAATATTTCGATTACATTTTTGGGCATTAGCATAAAAGTAGAACCTTCCCCACCCAAAGATTCCATCTTCTATATTTTTTTGTGATTTATGAATGAAATTTAAATCCAACACCAGAGAAAGAGAATATGAATGGTGGAAGGGGTGACAGGGGAATCAGGAAACCCCACATAGTCTTTGTTCTAATACCCTACCATAGCCACATTATGGTGATTCTTAGCTTCACCAAGCTCCACCACCATTGTAGCTTCCACATCCCCTTTATCAACATTGACTTCATCCATTATTTCCTCCTACTCTCTCATGACCCATCATCCCTTGATGGTCTCCCCAACTTCTTCTTCCACACCCTCCCCGAAAACCTCCCTACCTCTAACCCTGATGCCTACCAAAAAATCCCAATCTATTTCAATTCCATCCATCATAGCTTCCTGGATCCCCTTTTACACCTATTCACCACTTATTTTTATCCCCATAATTCCTTTGTTAAATTGTGGTGATTAATTTCACAATTTTTTCATCCTTCCCCCATAATTTCCCCCCCTTTATTCATGGTTTTATGTCCCAACACAGTTTTACCTCATTAAGGATCACACATGGATTTTAATTACATAGTAAATACATCTAGATTTTTTGTGTATATAATGCAATGAAACCCCCACCCAAAAAGAATAATAGTTTGTGGTGCACAAAATATCTCTTGAGTTCTTATATTTTTCTTCCCCCCCCCCCCAAAGAATTCATTTATGTTCGTGGGTGTTAACCATAAATTAATTTACACTATTTGGTATCATATGGATTATAAATTGATCCGTGATTATATACTATGATTATTCATCACATTGACACTCCCAAACATCATTTACATGTACCAAATCCCTCATTGAATGTCAAAATGATCTTTTATAGGTACATAGAGTAGTGAAGGAGGATGGGGGATCAGTGGCATATCCAATCCTCATGAAGAAAAAATATAGTGATATGTACTTAATGGTGAAGGTTATTCTCTAAGAACACAGACACTTGGATTTCATCCACATTGGTAGAGCTAAACTCTAGGAAGATCAAAGGGCACTGGAGGCCAACCTATGTGTTGTCCCGCCAGAGATGATCTCCATACTCATCATCAAGGAAAGTTCCAAGGAATATTGGAACACTGTCAACACCATGAACATAGGCATTGATCAACTATACAAGGCCAATTCTTATAATCTCTGTAAGGAGTATAAAGGGATTTCTTTCTAAAATATTCAATCAGTTGATGAATTCTTGATATGGATCACTGGGTTGGTCCACCAACTCACAATCCTCGTAGATGTATATCCTCAACACAAGGTCATAGATAAGTATATGTGTGCCATCCTATCCAATTATTCCTAAATTTATCTTCTAATTAATATTTTACTTTATATCTCGATTATCTTTATAGAGGAGGTAACATGGAGACTCGATGTGGTAGAGGAACTTTTTGAGCTAGCTTCCACTATCAATGCTAGTGGGAAGGTGATCCACACCGAGGAGGATCAGTTAGTATGGATGAAGGTGTGGTAAATGGTGGATTCATCCTTAAATGAATCTAAGTATAGTAACAAGTGTTTCTAGCCACCATGATGGAAAACTGATGGTTTCAATAATGAAAATGGAAAATATGGATCGAGATATAGTGCAAGTCATGATGTATAAAGGAAAAAATAATAAAACTGTGGGAAAATGGTCCATTGAGCCTAATATTTCCAAATTAGGGTGAAATGGGTCATGGAAATTCATCCCAAGGTTATGATGATGAGTCTTCACTTATTCTGAAAAGGGTGTGTGATCGTGTTGTCGAGTGTGTCAAATTAGATGTTTAATTTTACTATAATTTCTAAAGTATAGCAGGAATCCTAAGTCATCTCTCAATGGAGCCTTAGTTCATTTTGAAAAGAAAAGGTTTTGATTATGATAATAAAATTTGGATGGTATTTTGGAAAAACATGGGGGTGATAATTTAAGAGGTCAATAGAAAAAATAAAATGATAAAACAAATTACAAATTAATATAATTGATTAGGTGTGATCAATTAGGGGAAATCTCATGATTCTCTCCTTCATCACTTCAAGAGATAGGTTTTAAATATTTTAGTCCTTTATTTTTAATTCCTATAACCATAATTTTACTAATTTAAAACTTGGATACATACTAGGGTTCATTTGGAAACACACAATGATTCATCGGATACAACCGATGATTGAGTGATTTGTGTTTGACTTCATAACTGAAACTCACCAAGGAAACACTCAAAGAACTCGATGTTCTATCCAAGTTTTCATATTATTTATTTGTGTCTATATACTCATGTTTATTATACAAGTATATAGAATATATTGAAATGATATTTTCAAAATTATCGACGGTCATGGGTACCTTAGAATGAAAAACTCATCAATTAAAACACAAAATTTACACTTTTCATATCCCACACAACACTCAAAACATGAATCAAAACTCAAACCATCCAAAGGTGATGAAGTGGGAAATGAATCAGAGTATGTTTTGAGGATATAATTGTGTGTGTGTGTGTCGTTTGATAGCACTTCCATTGAATAGACAAGAAGAGTGGAGTTATCTTAAACGAGGTTTTTTATAGAATCAAGGATGTTAAAACTTACCTTTTCTCCACTGAACTCCATAAAAAGTGTTTGATTTTGTAAATTGGTGATCGTTTTTTCTATTTTAAAGAATGGAATTCCAATAATGAGAGGGGAATGTCCTTGTGTTTGGTTATCCTCCATCTCAAGAATGTAGAACTTGGCGGGGAAGATGATATTCTTCTCTTTTGGGAGGATGTCCTTGACTACTCTTGATGGGTGTGTTATGCTCCCATTGGCATGTTTCATTATGATTCCTATCAATTGAATCTCTCCAACATGAAAATAAGTGTATACAGAGTAAGGCATTACATTAATTAAAGCTCCTAAATCTAGTATAGCATCTGAAAAGAATGTCTCCCATATGGTGCAAGGTAACATTAATGTTCTGGGATCCTTGAATTTGTTAGGCATTGTTAGTTGAATCAATGCTATGAAATTCCTTCCCATTTTGACTTTTCCATTCCCCTTAAGTCTATTTTTATGGGTGAAATTCTCTTTAAGAAGTTTTTAATAGTGAGGGATTTTTTTAACTACATCCAATAAAGTAATATTAACTTGAACCTTTTTAAATGTATCCATTATTTATTTATCAATATCATTATAAGAATATTTCATAGTTTTATAGTGTCTTTCAGGAGAAGGGAGAGGAATGGATTGTTCATGGTAATCCTAAATGATAATTTGATTACCCTTTTTTTTCTTTACTTGAAGCATTTGAGGGTTGGGAAATAGATTTTTCAATTAAAGTAATTACCTGTTATGTAGAATCTGTAGAATGAGTTACTTGTTTACATCTAAAAAGTGTAATTGCACATACATTAAAATTTTCCATTGGATTAGAAATAGGTTGGGAAGGTATTTTTCTAGAACATACATCTTAATCTCACTGATGGTGTGTTCCAGTTCTCCCACTTGAGTTTGAAGGTATTGGAAAGCTGATTGTGTGGTCTGTTGGAAATGGAGGTTATGGATTTCCATTTTCATCACCATTTCCTCGAGTCTTGGTTCATATTTGGGATGAGTAAGAGGAGTATTGTTTCAAGATGTTGAAGGATAATAAGGTTTCACACCTTGGACTTGTTGATACCAGTTCTATTTAGGGTAGCTCGAGTTCCCTCCTTGTAGGTATTGTGGTTGTACTTACCACCCAGGATTTGGATTTGTCCTAAATTTTTCTTCCATGAAGGGTGGTTCTTATTGGAATGGACACCCAGGGAATACTACTACATAATACTCAGATGAATCCTAGAGTTTCAAGAACTGTTCTGAAAAATGAGTGTTATCAGAACAAATACCACAATGTAATGGAACAAGAGGAGAGTGTGAATTACCTTATACATGAGATAATTTCCTTAGGAGGGTATGTATATCATAAATTTTATTATCTACCTTTTGTTTTAGGGATTAATGACTTACCTCATAAACTCTTTGGGTTGGTGTAATTTCTCATATACCAAATTTTAGGTCATTTTGTTCCATGTTGTCTATTAAGTTATGAGCGGCAGAAGGGGTTTTATCAACTAGGGAACCACCAGCTATGGCATCTATCATTCCATGCTCCATGGGGATAATTCACTTATAGAAGTATTGAATTAGAAATTTATCACTAATTTTATGGTGGGGTAAACTTCAACAAATTCATTTAAATCTCCTCCAATACTAATGAAGGGTCTCTCCTCATGATTGCCTAATTCTGAAAATTTCATTTCTAATTGATGCAGTTCGGGTGGTAGGAATAAAATTCTCTAGAAATAGTTATTTAAGATTATTTAAACCCCCAATTGTGGTGGAATGATATTATATCTAGTCTTTGGATAAACCAACAAGGGATAAAGGGAAGGCCCTAAACATTATGAGGTCATCACACACATTTTGGGGTTTTATGGAGGAGCACACTATGTGAACCTCCTTAATATGTTTGTGATGTTCCTCACCGGGAAGAACACAGAATTTAGGAAGGAGGTGGATGTGGCTAGATCTTAGCTAAAATTGGGCTTCTTCTATAGGATACTTACGTGCATAGGTTGGTACTCTACATCGAAGATTTTCAGTTCTTTTAATGTACTATTATTTGCAGCCATAATTTTGGTGTTTGATTTCGTTCAATTATTGATTAGTTTGGGAACACTTGAGGTTCCACAAGGGGTTATTCAGTGTTACATTATTATCCTACTCTAGATGATAAATGTTTTTGAGTGATGTCTATTTTCAATTTCTAGGTCAAATTAAATCAATTTTTCTTTTTCTGACAGGGTCACACAAATAAGTTTTGAATTTTGTGTTTTTTTTAGTTTTTTTAAGATGAAGGAAGGATAAAATAAAATCATTTAATAATGGTAAAATTAGAAAATAAAATATATTTTTATACTATATAATTAGATATATAGAGACAAAATAAGATATAGAGAAATAAAGAAAGAAAGAACACACAAAAGAAAACAAAAATAAAAACCAAAACCAAAACAAAAAATAAAAGGGGAGATATTGAAAGGAGTAATAAGTAAAAAAATGAATGTAAATAAATAAAATGAAATAAATAATAAAAAAATGATATTGTCTCCTCAGAAACAATGCAAAAATTTGATCATGTTTTCGAGCGTGTCAAATTACATGTTAAGTTTTACTTTAATTTCTTCATTATAGAAGGAACCCTAGGTCATCTCTCGAAAGATCCTTAAATCATTTATAAAAGAAAAAGGTTTTGATTGAGATATTAAAAGGAGAATGGGATTTTATAAAACATGGGTTTCAATAATTTAAGAAGTCAACAAAAAAATGAATGTGATAAAATAAAGAAAAAATTAACAAAATTGATTAAGCATGATCAGCTTGGGGAAATCTTGTGATGCTCACCCTTAATCACTTCAAGAGATAGGGTCTAAATATTTTAATACTTGTTTTGTAACACCTTTAAACATAATTTTAATTATTTTATACCAAAATACCTCCTCGGGTTCAGTTGGAAACACATAATGATTCACCGGATACCACCGATGATTAAGTGATTTGTGTTCGACTTCAAAAACGAAACTCGGCAAGGCAACACATGAAGAACTAGATGTGCTTTCCAAGTCTATATGTTATTTATTTTTTATACCATCACATAAATTTTAATGTCCATGAAAGTGTTTATGAGAGTTTAATTGACTAATATGAACCACACAAACACTGTAATTGAAAGGATGAAGAAAAACAGAAGAATGGTGTGTGAAACATCACATGAAAGGGTACCCCAAAACATTATAATATGTATTTGAGCATGACGTTATAGTACATAAATAAATTAAATAAGAATATATGATCAAGAAAAAAACATGTAATTAAAAAGATCTTTCAAAATAATACAATAACGAAGCTCGGGATTATGACACGTTCCTCCACGGGTGATCACGAGGAGTTTAGAAATCCACAGGAGGGGAGGAAGAAGAATATGTTCAAGTAGCACTTACCATATCCTCCATAACTTATAAGCATAATTAGAGGACTCCTTTGGGACTCTATAATGGTAGCACCTTGCCTCCAGGTCAAACTCTTAAATGAGGTTCCCAAGGCTCTCTTTTATAGCCAAAATGGGAGGTGTATTTGGGCACCCTGATTTCGTGAAACCAATTAGCCCATGGTTTCTGGCCACAATAAAATCAGATCTCTCTTTCCACTAAACTAGAGACTTTTTTTAGACATATTTTATTTCTTCCGGAAAAATTTGGAGTCTAAATATCTTTTATAATAAGATATATTTCCAAAATACAAAGGCAAACTTTTGACTCCATGTGGATTTATTTTATTATATAGATCAGTTCAGATGGGACTCTTAATGGATGAATTGGGATTATTTTACTTAATTAAAGTTGTATAAAACTGAATTTTGGATCATAAATAAAAATTTCATCCCAATTTTACGCATGTATCATTATAATTATGTGGTTGAGTCTATATATGTTCTTAGATTCTGACACAATTTGGCCCCTTTTTCATAAACTTCATCTTGGGCCTTCCAATCACCTCCACCTATAACAAAAACATAAAAAAAAGTGAAATATCCCTGTATAAAAGTGATAATAATTAAATTATATAATTAAACATTATTTATAATTTTTTATTATACTAGTAATATTTTATACAAAAACATTTTAATACATTGGTATAAGGGGTGAAATAAAACAGTGAATCTTGGTATGATCTGTGTGAACCATGGTGTTTGATTCCTCACAACTACAATCTGAGACTCCAAATATTCTACCACCATGATAAATCCATATATATATGGTTGAGGTGACTGTATTCTCACAACTAGATCAGGTGGATCCACATGACGAAAACTTCTGAAAACTGTACACTAGTGCCACAAACCACAAGACAGGTTCTCACACTATCTTCTCTAGATTTTACTCTTGGATATGTGGGACAAAAAAGTTTATATATAGATTTTTCATTAACATCTAGGGGTGTGGGACCATATTGTTCTCCTAAAATATGTTTAGAACCACATTCTCACAAAGGTTTAATTTATCCTGAGGCTCACCATGAATATCATTAGCATTAGACAACATGATGTGAATGGTTACCAGATACTAATCGATGAGGGAATCTTGATGATCCATGACTACCAGTATATTATTCTATATATGGTGAAGTTATTCCTTAGATATATGTACAAGATCATACTAAAAATTTCACATCCAATATTCTTGTCTCCAAGGGACTCAAATAACTCAAGGTACTGGCATACGAGGTACAGACACCTAAATTTACAGGCTTGGCATAATCTCTCACAATGTGATATAGTGAGAGGGATTCTGTGGATTGGTCTGGTAGATCAATTCAAGTACATCTAACTCATTGGCAGGGAGTGGTGATTTTATGTACTAGATCAAGTGAAGCATCATGTAGACAAAGTCCTCTACCTTGTCTATGATGGCCTTTTCTGTCTGATCACGTCGAAAACTACAAGAGAGAATCGATAATTTATTCTTCTCATGGATGAAATGATCCACTAAATGTGTCTCAAAATATTTTCAAAAAAGGACCTGGATTTGACAGAAATCAAACACTTTCAGGACACGGTGGAGGTGGACACAGGGTGTAAGTGGAAATCCCTCTCCACCAAATATGGTGGCGAGTTCACATCAGTGGAATTCGATGGATACTATGTCGATAATGGAGTAAATGGGTTCATTGAATGATGCAATTATGCATTGTTTTCCATGGATCATAGCATGCTAAAGGAAAAGTTACTTCTTTGGATGTTCTGGGGTGAGGATTTCTCCACCACCTTCTTCATCCATAACTAAGAACCAACATGAATCTTTAATGGGATGATGTATTACCAGACATGTAATTGAAAATGACCAATGGAGAATTTTCTCTATACCTTTGACTGCATTTCACATGTCAAGATCATGAAGGATCACCAGAATAAGCTGTATGACCGGAGTACACCAATTATCTTCACCAGGTATGATTACATATCCAAGGAATATCATGCATAGAATCGTATAAGTATAAACATTTGCCTAACACAAGACACCATATTTGATAAGGCGGAGCAGTGGGATTGGAGATATCATCAAGAGAAATGTATGTTGAGTAGTGATGTTCTAATCAATTTTGTGTACACTACATTATATGTACCATGGTAGGTAGAGATTGAAAACATAGCTAGAGTCTAGAGATCATCACCCACACCCACCAAAGTGTGCTTTACAGGCACTAAAAGACCAAGTATGAACTAGGAGATATAGGATCCATCATATATAGAACATTTTCCCTCACCACCATCCAACATGGAAGAATAACTTGGTGCCAATCAAGATGATACCCCACTTTAGTTAAGAACCATTTATAGCATCATCGGGGCCATAAAGGCACCTGAGTTCACACTACGCTAGATCAACCCAAGTGATTTAGATTTCACTACAGCCGATTATCCAACCACCTATGGCAAATTAGAGAAACACCAGTGTCTGCATAAGTAAATGCTTGAGGAGATGAAGTTGAAAGAATAAAATGACACATGGGAGATCATCAATCTATCAATTGAAAATCATACAATTTGGATCAATTGGTTCTTCAAAGTGAAGTGTGATGAGAATGGTATAGTAAAACATCACAAGTAAAGGCTCATTTCAGTGAGATATTTCTAGCAGCATGGTATTGACATCGATGATAACATTTCCCCTATTGCATGTAAGGAATCAGTGTAGCTCCTCATTGCAGTGCTGGCGTAAGAAGGTTGGGAGAACCATCAAATGGATGTCAAATTGTAATTCTAGAATGGAGGCCTCCAAAAAAAGTTATATATCGAGTAACCACCTTGATTCATCATTGATAACCATGAGCACAAGGTGCTCTAGCTTTGAAAATCACTCTATGACCTCCATGAAGCACCAAGAACATGGAACGACAAGCTCGACACTAGCCTGATGATTCTATGGTTTCACAAGATAAGATATGAGTATGTTTTCTACAGTCATGGTAATAAAATATCTTACATAAAACCTACTTTTTCATACATGAATATTATATTATTTTAAAGATAAAAAATAATATTTATACATTCAAGGATCAAAAGGTCTAGTATATTGAAAAATTTAGGATAATACATCACTTATAAATAATAAATCATAAACATTTATCTTAATCCTTTTTCTTTAACCCAATAAACTCTCATATTATCCTTATAAAATGTATTCACCTAAGAATATACATCAAAAAATGGTTGAGATGAAATCCTAGTAAAAGGATAAATAAGGTACATCAATCAATATAACATGGGTGATCATAATCATCATCATCATATCATAAGAATAGGATCATCATAATAATCATGAGGGAAACATTTGATTAATAAATGGAATGTGGATATGCATAAAAATAAAATATCTTGTCATATTGGTCAAATACCACACATAGTTGTGAATAAAGATAGCGTCATGTTCATTCATAACATATGTGCATAATAAAAACATCATCATTATGAAAAAATGTAACATAATGTTCATGAATAATAAACATTATCTCATGAGATACATCACATTACCCAATTCATTAGAGGTCTATATAATTCTAGGCTCGTCCTTCACAACATAATTTTTTATAATCATGCATTCCATATAAAACGTATAATAATCATAGTCATGAAATAACCCCTGGAAAGGAATGGGTTTCATAAGTATTTCAAAAATCATGTATTAATTATAAAAACCATGACCCTAGTATCTGAGTTTGAGTGGTCATTTTATTAAAATGTAAAAGATACAATGGATAACATCACTAAGGATGGATCAGTTTAGTAGTCTTTAAGAACAAGAAACATGCATGGTACCCTTATTACATTGGAAATTAAACATAGAACATAAAAAAGTAAAATAAAATTCTTCCTAAACACTTATTAAAAGATTTAATCTTCATAACATAGGGAAGGAAAATAAATGAAAGGGTGAGCTCAAATGCTTAGTAAGGGTTTCATGAATCAATAATAAGTTAAAAAAAGTCAATAAGGCATAATCCAAATATAAAGTCAATAATTGAAAAACACATTCCATCAATAAATTCTTAATGTAAAAGATTCCATGTATTTTTTTCATAGTGAACATCTCATGGAAAGTAATAAATTAAAAAAAAGTGAATAAAATTATTAATCATTAGATGTCATGTATCTGGCACATGGACTATTATACCTTCAAAACAGTTTAAGTTTGTGTGTAAAGACTCA
This sequence comes from Viscum album, assembly GCA_963277665.1. Lineage (NCBI taxonomy): Eukaryota > Viridiplantae > Streptophyta > Magnoliopsida > Santalales > Viscaceae > Viscum > Viscum album. The sequence goes on from OY728166.1 coordinate 731,959,984, forward strand.
TCTAATTATTCTTGGAAATAAACATGAAGAATTTTTCAGTACGAATTTTGTCTAATGAGACCTATCAATGCATCGAGTGGATATCTATAACTAGGACCCAACCATCACTACAAGTTCAAATCATTATTCATACATAGATTAAATTCATCACTAATCAAAATATATGTATTGAGTATAGGATATGAATTCCAAAATATATCACAAATTTAAAAACATTAAATGAAAAAACTATATGTAAAAATGGTTCATGGATAAGCAAATAATAATATCCATTATACAAGAAATATGGATATTTAGTGAAATTTCCAATGAATGATGATAACAAATTAAAGGGAAGTATACATACACCACACACTAGGAATAAGTGGATAATAAGGTATAACCAATGAGAATATCATAATGGTTTCCATGAAAGAATAGATTAAATGAAACATATACATTAATAATTGAAAATAGGTATAGATAAATATTAATTAGTAAAACTCAGGTGAAAACATGTAAAAGGTGTGTTTAAGAAACATTAGAAATGAGACTTTTAGTGAAGTTTAAAAAAAATACTAAAGAGACTTTAAAATACAAAAAGGAATAATTGTTTCTAAAAATAAGAAATAAAAAGCATAATTTTTTCTGATAAAATGAGTGATTTTAGAAAAATATTGGTTTTCAAAACCAGAATATTTAGGGTACTAGAAAATGGGTATGAAATTTTGAAGTTCCCTTTAATCGGGCTTTCTTATCCGATAAAAATTGAGAAGGGAACCATATAAAATCATGTAATTCCCATAAAATAAGGATGAAATTATATTGATATATGATTTTGGAACATATAAATATAATTTATAAGAATAATATAAAAGTTAAGTAGAATTAAATTGGGGTAAAGAGAGATAAAGTGTAACCTGAATGAAAAATTGAGGTTCGGGGAGCATCCCTTTCCTTATGTATGAAACTGATATGCACTTGATCTTAATGTCCTGAATAGTAAAATTAAATACATTAATTAATTAATTAAAAACCTTATATATATGTATTTGATTTATTATAGTTTTATTAAGTTCGTTTATGGCCTTTTGATGAGTTATAAGATACAATTTTAACATTCAAGAGCATTCATTTCTTTGGTTTTCATGATTGGTTTACTTGTATGCTCGTATGGAAGATCATGTAAAATGGAAAATAATTCTCAAAAATTGAAATTATATGATATTAATGTACATATAGAATATTAAAAGGTCTTATATATCATTTTTTTAGATATTAGGATGATTCATTAGAGAAAATGTTAACGATGAATGTTAGTTTATTTTGGTGAATTTCCGATTATCACAAACTACTTTTGTTTTATTGTTTAATATTATGTATATATACTAGTTCCAAAATAATAAATAAGTTTTAATATAAATTTTAAAATATTTTTTAACTAATATAATGGTTTTATGACTGGCATTGAATGTGGTAACGTAAAATAAAAATACATCGTCCATGATTGCGGTAAATCGACACATCATGGATGATATCTTCATTTTTAGAATAAAAGAGAGATGATAAGGGGTTTGATGATGTATTTTACATTAAAATAATAAAATTACATTATTTATAATATATTGGAGTTATCATTCATGTTTTTATATAGGAGGTAAGTTAAGGATAAAAAAAGAAAAGAAAATTAAAGAAAATTAAAGGAAAGGATTAAGGGTTTTGCCTCTTGAATTATTCTCTTTGAGAACATCATTAAGGGAATTTTGTTTGATATTTTTTTATATAATAGGAATAAATAAAAAAAATATTCAATTATTTTTAGGTTTGAGGAGAAGAGGTGGTGAGGTGTGGTATTTATAGTGGGGGAGAGGAGTGTTTATGATTAATTTATTCATTTGTTTAATATTTTGGCTTAAGAATATGAATAATAATTATTACCATGAATATTTATAGTAAATATAGAAGATTTATATATTATGGTCTTATATTTTACATAAATCATCCATTACTCAATAATTCATGTATTTGTTAAATACCATAATTTACTGTATTTCACTATTCACCAAATATTTAATTATTCCAGAAAAATCCCAACAAATCACCATAAGAATTTTTTAAAGTGTTTAATTAAAAAATGGAATCCATTTTATTAAAATAATTTTATAAATGTAATTAATTTAATTTCTATTTAAAATCATCATTTATTCAAAAAATCTTGATTTTAAAATTATAACTGATTTTATGACACTTTGAAAAATAAATTAAGGGATCATAAAATTATCTTATAATCATAAGACAATAAAATATTATTTTTTATACCAATTTTATTAAAATAAAATTTCTTTTAAATAATTATATTTATTATAAAATTGTAAATAAACATTTATGTTTCACAAAAAATACCTCCAATTAATTTATCATTTTTAAAACTTTTATTTATTTAATCTATGATATAATTATATCATATTTACATTTATAGGATGAATAAATATTATTTATACTTTAATAAGTGTGTTTAATATTTAAATTTTCACATTAATATTCCTAATGGTCACATTACTATTCTAACGGTCAAGTTACTATTTAATAGTATATTATTGTTCTTTTAAGCTCAGGGTTGTGTGAAAAATAAGCAATCGAATGAATTGAATTTATTTAAGAAGATTAATACCATAAAATATTGGGGTTTTATAATAATGAATAAAATTTTGAGTTCCCAAATGAAAAATTGAGATCATAATTTGGAATAAAATGTCACATTTTCTTATATAAGAAACAACACATGAGGAGTGGAAGATTTTTTTCAAAATAAATTTTTTTTAGAAAAAGTTTGTATTTGGTTTAAAAACAAAGGTGGGAAAATATATATCCCAAAAATAAATTTTTAGTAAATATTATAGGAATATCCATACCGAAAATTCATGAAAGAGGGAAACCCCAAAGAAAATGAGTTGGGTTCGAGATTTCATTTACCTTAAATCCCACATTATTTCATCTGTTTTTTTCCTCCTGAATAATAATATTAGGATTATTAAATAATAGTTATAGAAGTTAATTATGTTCATTTTTTAAAATATCTATCCATTATAATTATTGTATTATAATTTATAACACCCTTTGTTAAATGTTAATTGTTTTAATATCATGTTTTCATTAAATATTCCATCTTTTTTCAATGTTACTATTATTGTTCAGCATAATTTATAAATTAGTAATATTCAATACAAAAGTTTAAAAAACATATGTTTATACCTTTATATATCATTAATAATTAATTGCAACCCCCCATAGGTTTGTTGACAAGAAAAGTAATGAAAATTTTCTTGTTAGTGATTAACCGACCGTTGGCGGGACATTGTCGAAAGAGAGAGAAAGGGAAGTTTTAGATTTATATATTTTATAATCAAGAAAACTATTTTATGTGAAAATAATTAATATATTTTTATAATAATTCGAAATTTATTTTATAATATTATTTCAAATTAATTGGAAAAAATATAAGAAGAAAAAAAAGAAAAGGGTTGATAGAAACTTACACTTTTCTTAGTGTAGCTTCTCTAGTATGACACTAAAAATCCCTTGATATTTAGAGTTGGTTTACTCTATAAAATACTTTGGTATTATAATGGTATTTAGAAGAATTTTTTGGGGATAATGTTTTCTTTTTAAAGTGAGTGAAGAGTGGTTTTCTATGGGGAGGGGGAGGGGATATTTATATTTGAAGAGAATGGTATTTTTAGAATAAGAAATGAAATAAAATATTATATCAAATCTAAAACTTATAATAGATAATTTTTGAAAATATAAATCATATAAAAATATAATAGAATGGTTTTAGGAATTTTAACCTCTTTATAATTCTAATTCACTTGGTTTATTAAAAAGGAAAGTAGAAAAAATAAAAAATAAAATTTAAGGGATCACTTTTGACTTTAAGTTTTGGAAACTTATTTATAGGTTTGGAAATTAATTTTATTATATTTTAATGAATTATTTATGAAATTAATTATAATTTGGATGACCATAAATTTATAAAAATTATTAGGTCAATATTACATCATGAGTGATGTAATTTAAGATAAATTGGTTATGTGAAAAAAAACGTATTTTTACTATTCACCTAAAAATTGAAGTATTTCATAAAATTACCAAAAAAATAATTGCCCTTATAAAATTTAGATGTGTTTATTTCAAAAATTATATTAATTTTATCAAAATAATTTTATAAAATAGGTAATTCTAATTTCCAATATAAAAATTATGATTTTTACGAAATATGTTAAAATATAGTTTGTTAAAAATGTGATTATATTTTCATTGAGTTTTTTAATGATGATATTTATTTTTCAAAATTATAATATTTATATTTAATTATATTAGTAATTATAAATATATATTTATATCACAATATATTATTTTTAGGTTAAATTACTATTCCCAACAGTCAGGTTACTATTCCCAATGGTTAGGTTGTTATTTCAACGGTAGGTTACTTTTACAACGATCACATTACCTCCTATAAATACCAATTAATTATTTCAATAAATATTCACTAAAATAACTCCCAAGGTTATATATTTTCATTTTCTAAGATTTTTATTGGTTTAAAAATACTTTGTTTCATTTCTATAGTGTTCATCATGGGTGTGATGATTCTAGAAGATTGGGGCGATCTATATTTTCCCATTTTCTATTTTTTTCAACTATAATGTTTGTATTTTTAATTAGTTTCATAGGTTACTAATGTAATTATATTTATTAATGAGATACAATTTTTTGGTTATTCTATATTTTTCACGTGTATAATATTTTATAATATAATACGACACATATTTATTTAGGAAAAAATATTACTAATAAACATTGGGTAATTACATTAGTTCCCCTTTAGAAATTTCATCCTAGAAATTTCAACTCATATTTTTGATTAAGAATATATTACAGTACTTTGGTTTTATTTTTTTCACTAGTTCCCACATCACCTATTCATACATTTATTTCTACTAAAGAACTTTGACAATATGAGTCGTCTTTTTTCAAAGAACTGTGTCTTTATATTCCATGATCTTCATTAAATGTTCCTAATAAAAGATTTCATTCTCTAGTTGTACCACCTATGGATTCAATACATTTTAGGTGTCATTTATATACTTCCATGGGATAGATACATGTAACATGTCATGAACTTGATCCATATTTGATGGAAGTGAAAGCCAATGGGCCACTACCCCTATGTGATCAATTATCTCAAAGGGGATAACATACCTAGGTCTGGCCTTCCTTTTACATAGAAACTACATGAATCTCTTCTATGGTGATATTCAACATGATAAAATTTCTCCAATATCAAACTCCAAGTCCCTTTAGTATTTTTCAACGTAGCTATTTTTCTACTTCTGAGCCTCTATTATATGTTGTTGGATGGCTTGAACCTTCTCTTTCATCTCTTCCAAAAGATCAGTTCCAAGTAGCTTTCACTCACTGACCTCGTCCAAACAAGGTGTAGTTCTTAATCACTTCCCATATAGATCTTTGTATGGATCCATTTGAATACTTCAGTGAAAGTTTTTTTGTATGATAATTCAACCAGAGATGTTGATCCCATCCTCTTTTGAATTCAATTGAGAAAAATCTCAACATAACCTTTATATTATTAATAATCTTTTCTAATTGGTCATTAGTTTGGGGGTAATAGGACATACTAAACTTCAGTTTAGTACTCAAATCATGTTGAATAATTCTATGTAATTTTGATATAAACCTTATATCGTGATAAAAATGATCGAAATTGCTACCCTATTCAGCCTCAACACTCCCTTCACATATATCTTGAAAAGTTTCTCAAGTGATACATCTTACCAAATAATGATTAAATGGTTAGTCTTGTTGATTCGATCCACCACAGTCCATATCGCATTGTTTCCTTTGGATGTATTCAGGAGACCAATGAAAAAGTCCATATTTATATTCTCTCATTTCCATGTGGGTATAATTAATGGTTGCATCATCCCTTTAGACTTATATATCTCTACTTTAACTTTCTAACATACCCAGAACCTTGAGATATACTCCACAATAACCTTCTTAATGTTATCCCACCAAAATTTCTATTGATATCATAGTACATCTTGGAACTTCCAAGATGTATAGACTAATATGATCTATGTTCATTGTTCAATATTTCCTTCTTTATGTTAGGGAATGAAGGGACATAATGCCATGTTCCATATTGAATCACACAATTATCATTGATGTGGAACTCACAAATTTTCCATTATTTCAACTTCTTTTTAAGTTCTAGATCATCCCTTTGTGACTCCTTGATCTTATTTTAGATATATTGTTGCATAATGATTTGAGAAAGGTAGGGTGTATTCCATACCATTATTATTTTCAGATCCATCCTTTGTATATCCATAAATATGGGGTATTTTTCAATCTTCATCAAGGATAGAGTAGAAAGTTATTTTTTACTAAGATCATAAACTACCATTTTAACACATTCATGGATGGTGTTGAATAGAGAAATCATAGTCCTTGATTAAATATTACAATGTTATTTCATTCATGTTGAGTGCCTTCTGTGTGAATTTATTCTTTAGAATCTTATTATTAGAATATATGTCACACATTTCACCATAGAGGTAATGCTGTTATATTTTCAAGGAAAAGATCACAATTATAAACTCCAGATGATGCATTAAGTAGTTTTACTCATGGATCCGCAACATTCATGGGGCATAGGATATCACTTTATTATTCTGTAAGTGTACACAGTTCAGTCCTTTATTTCAAGCATCATTGTATATCATAAAACCTTTACCAATTATTGGTAGTATGATTACAGGTAGGGTGATTATCCTTTTGTTGAGATCCTTAAATATTTTATCACATTCTTCTATCAAGAAATAAGTTATCTCTTTCTGTGTTAACTTAGTTAGTTTACTACACAATAATGAGAAATTTTTCCCAAAACATTGGTAGTACCTTGTTAAGCTAATAAAAATATGGATATTTATGATAGAAGTAGGTCAAGGTCCTTCCTCAACTAGATTTATCTTTGAAAGGTCTATATAAATTCCCTCAATTATGATCACACTCCCCAATAATCTGACCTGCTATATCCAAATGTCACACTTTCTGAACTTATCATATATCTTCTTTTTCCTTAATATTTACAGAACGATCCTTTGATTCTCTTTATGTTCCTACTTTTTCTTGGAGTAAATGATAATATTGTCAATGAACACTGCCAAAAATATTTCATGGTAGTCTCTAAAGACTCTGTTTATAAAATACATAAATATTGCAGAGGTATTAGTAAGTTTGAAGGGAATCATTATGAACTGATAGTGTACATACCTTATATTGAAGGGTTCCTTCTAAATATATTCCTTCTTCACCTTTAGATGATGATATCCAGAACAAAGATTCACATTTGAGAAGTATTTATCTCCTCTTAGTTGATTGAAAATGTCATCAATCCTTATAATATAATACTTTTTCTTTAGGGTGATGTGGTTGAGATCTTGTTAATCGATACACAACCTAATTGATCAGTCATTTTTCTTTAAAAATAGTCGTGGAACACCCTGTGGTGATTCCCCAGGGCATATGAATCCATTATCAAAATTATTTTTTGGATACTTCTTTAACACCTCCAATTTGATCTGAGTAATCCTATAGGATAATTTAGGTGTAGGATTGGATCTAGGTATAATTTCTATTGAGAACTCTACCTCATTAGTTGGGATAAATCTAAGTAACTCTTCAGAAAATACATCAATGTATTCACTCACAATGGTAATATCCTCTATGTTGATACCTTCCTTTAACTCAACCATTTGTTCAAGGTATACTTTATCACAAGGTATCAACAACCATGCCAATGAGGTATTTTCCAAATGATATACATGATCTTACTTACATTTTTAGAGGAGCATAGGATGGTTTAGAATATTAAAGGATATTTCTTTCTCCTCATAGATAATGTGTTCTATATATAGTGATATCCAATCAATGCCCAGTATATATCATAATTCTACTGATGGAAGGATTCTAAGATTCTCTAGAAAAATATTCCCACATTCTCTTATAGGAGAATATTCGAACACTTAGTTTGGAATGATCGCACCACTAGGTGTTTTTAAAAATATATCTACTTTAATTTATTGGTGATTCGATTCTACATTTATAGAAAATTTAAAGGACATAGAGGAATGTGTAGTAATATATTTAAATAAAAACTTATATAGGAATGAGTTAATATTAAGAATTCCTTTTGTAATATCCCCACCCGACTGACTATTAAACTAGTATCCAGACCGGCCTCCACATGGCCTCAAGCATGCCACCCCTTACACTAGAGGCTGCCGACTAGTATCAAGGGTATAATGGTGGTACAATGGGAGTAATACACCCTCATGGTCAGAGTAGCATCATAGCATAGTATATAATAAACAAATCATGCAACAGGGGAAGATGGATAAAGAAGAGGAAAGACTAATGGGAGATAAATATAATAATTGAATAAAAATGGCCAAAACCAAATAAAACCATCTATTAATGCATTTACAATGACTCTATAAGGTATAAGTATTAAATATAGGAATTGGTATAAATAAATACATCATAGTGTAACAAATGAATAAAATCCAAAAGGCTAATCCATATGCATCTTGAGTACCATCTTAGTCCTATTCTCCTAACTCCTAAGTACAATGCACAACACAAGTAATAATCCATAGACCTACAAACATGAGGTTTTCTTGGGTATGTCAGTGCAATGGAGGAACGATCGGGGTATGATATATAATTAGTAGGCCACCGCCGATGATTTCCAAATAATAATATAGTGTGTGAATATAAAATATAGTAGTGTGCATGTGTAATGAAAGATAGGAAATAATAACTAAATAAACATAAAAAATTTGGTCTTAGGTTCTTCTAGAACACTTGGATGACCATACCTACTTTAGCCTAAGTCGTAATTTATCTAAACTAGGGTCAAACTATAAAGATATGATATGGTTATAATAATAATAAGTCATAATAAAAAAATATCAATAGATGGACTGATCCCAAGAATGTGATTTGGCCTGGTGGATGTGTCCCTGAAGAACCATTATATAATCTTACTCATTAGAATTTTAGTCATCATTATAACTAAATAAGAGGAACCATGATCCCATCCAAGGAAATCCAATAATTAAACCCATTTATCTTTCCAAGTTCACTCTAAATAAAAAATACCACAAGAGTCTATCCAGAGATATCCATAAATGGAATCTCAAGTATCACCACTGCCATGGAGTGGAGTCAACAACCTCTGAGTCTCTCCATATTATGTGACAAGGGGGTCTGAGTATTATTTTTGGCATGGTGTAACCATCTCTCTAATGATCATATCCATGTGTTCTCCAATAGGTAATCGATATCATTGAGGAAGGTATTGAACACACATGGTGATCCCATCTCTAGAATACCATATATTGTTCCTAATGTATATTCAAATCAGGTAACATATGAGCCATTCATGGAATTATATAATCAAGAAACCCAAGTATATACCATGGTACATACAATATCTAATGTCCCATGATCTCATCCTAGGTGTTCTGTAAAAAGGAACATGAGTATCACTCAAGGTTTTCATGGTTCATTTGTCAATTTGAATTAATAAGGAAGAAGGCTATGTTTGTAGCAAAGAAATATCCCTAGTCATGTTCATAAATAGGGACAAGGTCATTTATCATTTCAATTAAAAATAATAGTAAAGTCCATGTATTAATCATGTTATACTCATAAAAATGACACTAAAAGAGGGACATGACCATAACAAGTAATTTAATTCACTACGTTCCCCTTTTCATTATTAAGGAATTCCCTAGAATTGAATTAAATTATTAATTATAGGTGGACTACCCGTGGTATAAAACACCATACATGAAATGATATAAAATGGGCCATGATAACATTCTTGACATAAATAATACACAAGTTATTTCTATAAGAATTAGGCCCTAACAACTTCATAGAGATTTTGGTCACTCGAGGATGACATATAGGGGTGTCACATCCTCCTACATTTCATTTAACAACATGTTTAATTTTTTTAAGATAATGCACCCAATGTAGGGTTTTATTAGTAAACCCATTTATTAATTTAGGGTATTAAAGGGAACACCCCTAATTTAGATCTAATCTTGACCTTCATGACCAACTAAATTAATAATTTAAAAACACAAGGGCTACTATATTCATGGAATTGGGTCTTATAATTAAAATCCACATTTAAGAGGAATCACACTGAAATACTTGATCTTGAAATAACATTACACTTTATAGATAATTATAATTTAAGGGGAAAATGTAGACAACCTACCTCGTACTTAGGATTATCTACTCATCCAATATCATGGCTTGAATCGAGATAGTTCTTTAGGAATCGAAGAAAAAACATCTTATATGGAAATAGAGAGAATTATATCACACCAAAATAGAGTAGATAAAGAGATTATAAATGAATAAAGAAAGAAAGAGAAGACGTAGACATACCAAGGCCTTTTCAATGCACCTAACAGTTCTTTAAATGGAGGCCATGTGAGGGAGATCTTCTCATACCTATATGAGGAGATGGAGATCTCCACAAGAGCATCTGAGAATGGGTAATAGGAGGAGTATAGGTGGAGAAAAGAAAAAATAAGGCTAGAGTGGAAAGGGGTTAATTTTATCCCCTTTAACAAGGCACATGGTTTGACCACACAATTTTCTAAACCATGCACCAACTGTGCTTCCACCTCATTCTTGGAAGGGGGACACATGGTTAATGCACATGGTTTGGGAAACCGTATGCAAACCATGAATTTACCATCTTTTAATGTCCAACAACAACTTACAATGTTATACAGACTGGTGATCATATTAAAAAAACTGTGAAATGCCCTCATCCCTTCTATTCTGGCTACACAGTTTCTTCTTGTGGGCCACTTGCTTTTAGACAAACTGTGTTCCCTAACCAGTTTCTCTTAGTTTTTATTTTTCATCAACTTGCGCTACTAAAACTTGAAGAGACACCTAAGTAACCACTCATTCATTTATCTGAGTCTAAAAACATTATATTTAAGTTATCCAAATCTTAGATTTACATTTCTAAGATCAGTTTAATGAATTTTCCATCCATAAACTATAAAATTAAAATTCCCCTAGAATTTCATTAGGTCCAAAAACACGAGGCACTATAATCTCACCACATTATAACATCTATTCCCAAAGAATACTTGGGGAAATGATTAAAAAATAACTCAACCTACTCAATTTTTTTGTCTTGTTTAAATGGTCACATTTCATGTCCAATCACCCAACATACGTCCAAACACCACCATTCGGATACAGTGCCAACATTTTGGAAACTCAAGTCAGTGTTCGAATTCAAGACTAAAACATCAAGATGGAACTTAGCCAAGCCCATATAACCCGATACATTATAATATCATCATACCTTTAAACCTCCAAACTATGATGATCCCCACCATATGTTCTATCATCTATAAAAAAATTAGAGCCATGGAATCCACACCATCAAAAAAAATTTATTTAATCATGAAAATATAGCTCTAGTGATTCCCACAACATGTTTCCTAATTTTTTCGGAGGGTTGATTACAAATTGACTCATTTATTCTGGTAGAGATTTAATTTATACGAAAATCCTTTGTTGATATTCACATTTCTCCCATCTTATCATGATCGTGTTCTTGAAATAGTTCCTCACCAACTATGTTCACTGAAATAGAAGGGAACTAGTTGAGCTACTTTATTCCAACTACTCTCAAAATATTAGCTTAGGTGATCAGTGTTACATAACCCTAAACACATCTCCTTCTCCCATGGCACCTCGTGTTTACCTTAAACATTTCTACAGAAGATTCTATCCAACTTCTGGTGACATATCAATTCCAACATTCAATTAAAGATATCATACCCCAACACAAACATGGGTGTACACCTGATCTAGCACACTAGGACCGTTATCCTAAAAGCATCCCATCTAAGACCAACTAAATTTATAGGTAAACTCAGAATCATAAACTGGAGTCTAGGAAGTTTATCCAAGGTAGGTTATACAATAGAGCTATAAGTGAGATGTTGGAACAAATTCATCATGTCCATATATCAATAACACTGGATGATTCTAAAGAGGAATCTATTTGGAGGTCAAGTCAAGGTAAAATGGTTTGTTCCCATGAGTTTTTCTGAAGCATTCCTACATGGGAACCCAAGTATCACTCAGGACTAACCTTGCCTTCATAAATGATGAATGTTACCAGAACGAAGCTACCCAAGAGTTGATTTACCACTAGTACAAAAACTATTTTTAACGTCACCTTTTTTCACGTCAGTTTTTTAGATTCGACGTGAAAATTTCTGAAAATTGATTTTTTCACATCGGTTATTATATAATCGATGTGAAAATACATTTTGGCAGATTTTTCAGGTCATTTATATAATAACTGACTTGAAAAATCAATGTTCATCACTTTTTCACGTCGGTTATTAAATAACCGATGTGAAAAATCCATTTTCATGAAAATATATTAAAATTATCACATATTTTCACATTGGTTATTAAAAAACTGACATGAAAAATAAATCTTCGTCACTTTTTCACATCGGTTATTAAATAACCAACGTGAAAAATCAATTTTTATGACTTTTTCATGACGGTTATTTAATAACAGACGTTAAAAGGTATTTTCACATCATTTATTTGATAAAAAACCTGAAAAAAGTTTAAAACGTGTAGTTCATTTCCCAAGATTTAATTTTATAGGTCACAGAGCTCAAACGGAGTTATAGATTGAAAGTTATAGCCTTTAGAAGTTTGGATTCCCTAAGAATTCTTTTAGAGGTGATCAACTTATGAAGTACATAACTTTTAATCTGTAACTCCATTTGAGCTCTGTGACCTCTCAAATAGAATCTTGGAAAATAATATAAATGTTTGTAAACGTTTTTCAAGTCAGTTATTAAATAACCGACATGAAAAACCAATGTTTGTCACTTTTTCCCGTCGATTAAGTAACTCTGTTTGAGCTCTGTGACCTCTCAAACTGAAGCCTGTAAAATAATATATATGTTTGTAAATGTTTTTCACGTCGGTTATTAAATAACCGACCTGAAAATACCTTTAAAATCAATTTTTCACATCGATTATTTAATAACTAATGTGAATAAGTGCTGAAGATTGATTTTTCACATCAGATTTTTAATAACCAACATGAAAAATAACTGATGATTTTAATATATTTTCATGACGGTTATCAAAAAACTGAAGTGAAAGATAATTTTAAATCCCGTGAACATGAAATTTTAATTTTTTTACATCGCGACATCAAAATTTCAAATTGCCACCTAAAATTTTTAATACCACATTTTCTCTTATCATCTCAATTATATATTTTTATTATACACATGTCCTAATTTATCGATCATTTATTTCAACTATTATAATTCCCCTAACTCGGCTCATTTGATCTTCAATGTGAAACAATTATTTCTTCTTTTCGCGATCTCGTCAAGGTATATTTAATCATTTATCCAGGATTTATGGTTTTTATGATTTTTTTCTTAACTAATATTCTATTTAATGATCATTTCATTCCACCAACATTGTTCCATCGACTCAAATAGTGTGATCTTTCATGTGAATCCACTACTTCTTCTTTTCGTGATCTCATCAAGGTATTTTTAATTATTTTCCCATGATTTATATTTTCTATGAGTACTTTTCTTAATTGATATACCATTTAATGAATATTATTTTATTATAATGATGGATAATTCTTTATATTATGGTAAAACTAAAAATCCTTCTATGGATTCAAAAAAAATCTAAGATGAAGTTATGGATGGCCTAGTCAATATTTTCTCGAAAAAAATATCAAACTTCTGATGGTCATAACTTTGGATCTCTAACTCCGTTTGAGCTCTACAACCTGTCAAATCAAAGATTAGGAAATTATCAACAAGATATTAGACATTTTTTTATGTATTTTATTTAAAAACTGATCTTAAAAATGACTTTTAACGTCGGTTTTTAAATAACCGATGTAAAAAATGACTTTTAATGCCAGTTTTTTAAAAAACCGATGTAAAAAATGATTTTTTAACACCATTTCCAGAAGTTATTTCACGTCAGTTTTTTAATAACATACATTAAAAACCATAAAACCTCATTTTTAATGTCAGTTATTTAATAACCGACGTAAAAAATCATATTTTTAACATCGGTTGCAATAATGTCGCCTAAAAACCGACGTCAAAAAAAACCGACATAAAAAAGGTTTTTATACTAGTGTACCATGCCCAATGACATTTAATTTAGTGTGGTGTATAACCGAAGCTCTCTCAATATACATAAACAATGTCAATAAAGGGGACGTGATCATCATTTAGCTGATATCAAACTAATAGGATTCAAATGATTTCTAAAAAAGGATCTGAGACACTTCTGCTACATCATCAAAAAGTGCTCGGTATGGCTCTAAACCCACTGTATTCAAATCCCATATAGAAGGGCAGTCAAACTAGTATTGTTTGACTTAAAAAGAGATCAGATGTATCTACCAATGCATTTCCATAATTTGACCATGATGCCCTCACTACTGAGGCATCCAATGATCACTTGAACATAACCACCAGAGGCCATGAATGAAAAACATTGTTTCCCAAGTGTTGTGTACACATCCAACCATTCCATATTCATGCCTCCTTGTAAGAATTAACACATTTTAATGCTTACCAGCCTCATGGGAATTCAAAAGAAGCACTCTCAATATCCAAATGGACTTTATTGGTTGTCTTCCTTATAATTGGAAGTAAACAAATTAAAACACATTCTACACGATACTCCCTATATTAGGAGTGTCCTAGTCATTATTTAGTAGTAAAGTGACCTCATCTCATAGAACACACTCCATCGACCATTGAACACGGGTTCTGGGTGTTCCCAACATATGCCAATATGCATTAAATTGAAAGAAGAGATAAACTTGCTACATACAAGCACGATATATTGGTTTTACTATAGACGTAGGCATGAAACTCTTCCTGAGATATGTCCATGCATTTCATAGCCATAGGAATAATAGGAAAAACAAGCTAATTGGTGTGCCAAACACCTGATCTTCCTTGAAATGTCATACCAAACATTAGGATGAGTCTGATCTATTCTGACACCCAGTTCTCTATACCTCAGAGATGACTGGTGATCAAATCATAATTGATAAATGTTTAAAAAATAACCATCAAACTAAAAGGTTTATTTACACAATTTTATCAACTCAACAGGTACCATGAGAATCAAAGCATACTACCCCAAGGTTTCACAAAAAAATAGAACATCCTTGATATTACCCATAGGCTTATCAGACCAATTTATTCTAGTATTTTATTGCTCATAAAATAAATAACCTTGACTCTTATTATCCCATATGATGGTAAAAATGGATAATGACCTATCAAAATTTTTCAATTAAAAAGAAGGAGAAAGGGTAACATGACCTACAAAGTAGATGATTATTCCATATTCATTCTATCATGTGGAAATCAAGCATTACATGATGCTTACACCCAAAAAAGGTTCAAGATGCAAAAAAACCACCCACCTAGACAAGATGTATTTTTAGAAACTAATATCCCTACACTAGACCAATGACAGTTGAACAACACCACGTAGATGAAACAGTTCAAAAGAATACTACAATGTTTTAAAGGTCCAGAGGGAAATACATGCCTTGAGTTATCCCCTCACAGGAAACAACAAGCATCGACCCTAAAATAGGGTCACACATGAATATTCATTGGTATTAAGGGCTTATCACTTTATGTTAGAATAATAATATGTGGAATTATCCCACGCCCATCCTTTGAAAACTACTCAAGGAAACATTTAAACTTCCCTTGCAAGAGGGTTAAAACTAAGGTCACCAATTCTAAAGTTTTTATTTGAGTTGAACCATTTATTTATATTTGATCTTAAAAAATTTAAAGACCAAGTTAAAACCCCTAGTACAAGTCATAAATAAAATTTTATTTGGTACTTTATTTAGCTAAAACCATAAGGCATGCAAGAAAGGTATATTAAACTTCATTTTTAAAAATTGTTCATTTAATAGAAGTATCTTCGTAATTAGGCCAATTTATCTTGTAAATTCATTTCATCCATTTTATTTACCCAATATTTTATTATAATTATTCCTACTAAAATAAAATTTCAATTCTAATCTATAGAGGAAAACACCCTTTAGGGTTTAATTATAATTTTAATTAACTGATGCCTCATAAACAATAAATCTCAAAAGCATGTAATAGGGTTTTATTTTTTAGGGAGGAGATTGTTCATGTAATATTCCACTATATATCTATATGTGAACCATATAAACTACTAAATACACTTTAAATAATTGTACCTATAAAATATACATTCCCCCATGGGGTTAATTACTAAGGAATATCAAAGAAGTTGTTACCTATGAGGGTCTCATTAAGCCACTCTCAGTTCAACTAAATGAAACCCCATTTCATAAAAAAATTAATATTTGTCAAATACCCATAGTGGGATTATCTCAAAAATATAGAGCCCCATTAATGACCTACTTGGGTTGAGTCAAGTCTATCTCATAAACAAAAACTGGTCAAGACTAACATACTTAGGTCAAGTCATGTATAAGGTCCATAAGCAATCATTTAATTTAAAATCAGAATTAAACAACTTATATATATATATATATAATAGTTTCTATATATATATATATAGTAATATCTTAAAGATGGTTCAATTATATGGGTCACCATTTTCCAATTTATAAAGATCCCACACACTTCATAGATTGAAAACTTGATCCCATTTAATCGCAACTAGTAGGTTTCAGTCAATGAAACCAATGGTATATAGATCAACATGTCATGATTAGTTAGTTAAGGTGTCACCATCAATATATGTGGGGGAAAAACCTTTTACATTGACACTGGCACTTTAACTTCAAATTAAATATTAAAATCCTAACTATGCATGATACCACCAGTAATAAATAAAAGCATGGAAATTAATTTTGGTAAGGCGCTACCTAAGAAAGAAACCACCAAAGCATAGTATATAAGAAAACCCTAATAAATAAATCACATAAGCATGTTGTATAGGAAAACGTGCTAAATAAATTACCTATCGTGTTATACAAATAAGAATTTTACTGAAACACCCAAGGATATATAAACCTAAGAATGTTACTAAGATACCTAACAAGGCATATAATAGGCATGATAAATAATCTAGAAGCATGGAATATAATCATAACAAGAATCTAAAAAAGAAAAAATCCAAAAAATCATGATATATAAGTCGAACATGTTATTTAATTACCTAAACATGGTATTTAGTTCAACATGCTAGACAAATAACATAAGAATAAAAAACACTCAAGGCTCATATCACTATATTTGGAAGTCTAAAATGCAAACTATATGGAACGACATTTCATTACATGTGAATCCCTATATTACAATAATGATGTTTGTAATGATAAATCATTTCCAAATAGGTCCAATGATAAAATATTGTAAATATTATAAATTAGTAAAATAAGAAAGTGAATCATTCACTCAAAGTGAAATCATAATTAACTGTAACAATGAATAGCATGAACAAAAATCTCATTCCTAGACACATGATATTTTCCCGATATGTTTGTAACACCCGAGATTTTTATGAGTAATATTTTGTTTTTTATATATCATCAAAGTAATCTTTCACTACATACTAGCTTGGCTTACTTTACACGCAATCGAGACCTTCCTCGATAGCTTGCGTCGTACGCAATACCGAGTTTCACTAAACAACGATATGCTATTAAAATATTATTAAAACTAGCCGTTATGAATAGTAATAACCACTTTTTGAAATTTTATAAATTTTATTTTTTAAAATGGGCTTCATTTTTGGATTCAGAATACCGAAATTAGCCTAGGGTGAAATTTTGGTATTTTTATGAAAACTTTCAATTTTTGATGAATAGTGAAACCACTAAGTGGTAGGTTAAAAACTGAATTTTGCATAAAACTTAATTTTACCGCTTCAGTGAATGGAATTTTGAAAATCCGACAGACACGGTTGATATCAGTAAGTAAAATGTGGTTCAATGAGATAAAAGTAATTTTTTGGTGAATAGTAACTTTTTACTTTTTTTTACCGCGGTTAATAGTAAATAGGGTAACTAAGGGTAAATATGATATTACTATTACCTTAACACATGTCCTAATTCTATTGGACAAGTGTAATTCGACCAAAAACAAACTTAGGAATAAAATATGACCATTTAGGCCCACTTGGATTAGATTAGGACATTTATTATTAATTTATTTAAAGAAGGGTTTAAATAGTTAAAATCAAAGTTTAATAAGTAAATCATTTTTAATATGGGGTTATACATAAGATAAATTAGACTATAAATATTAATTAGAAATCTAAAAAGATTTCCTACATAATGGTATTTTATTTGTAACTTTTAGACATTAAATAATTTAATTTATGACACAATGATGATGCAGTAATTACCTTATTAATGAAATATTGATATAATTGATGTTATAAACAACAAAATAAATGTAATTTGAGACTTTTTATGAATTCCACTAATTTTCTAGGTTACGATGATATATTAATGTTGATTTAATCAACTTGGTTCGAACATATAATTCGGTTATGACTTTCACAAAAAACATATATCAAATAGTGTCAAAATTGACACAAAATAGTTTTTAAATCAAATATTATATTATTAATTGTTATTTTATTCCTAAAAATCTAAGGTTCAGCCAAATGACTTAGATAAGGATATATATATTAATAATAAACAATTTGGGGTTCTTTTGGCATGTTATAGTAAGTGTATTAACCATATAGTGAAAGAAAACAAAAAGACACGGTAAAAGTTAAATTATTTAACTTAGAGTTAAATCTAATTGATAAGGTTAAAATAATTCCCTAAACATGTCTAAATCCTATTGGTTGATAGGATTTCGACCCATCCTCACTTTATCTTCGAAATAAGACCCTTTGGAACCATTATAAACCGATTTTGACTTTAATATAAAATAATATTTTGAGATATTCCTAAGGTGCCCCTCTCCTCCCTTATAAAAGGGCACCTCCTCCCCCTCCTCCTCACACCAAATTGAGCACTCAAGCTCGGCCAACCCCTGCCATTTTATCCTCTCCACTTCCCTAGAATAATCCTAGAGGTCCTGGTCTTCTTCAAAGACCAATATCAGTTCCCTAAGTGGAGGATTCAAAGAAGCGTTCCAAAGAAGAGGTAATATCCATTACCGATCTTTTCAATTTCTTTCTTCTTAAACTTCTTCTTCTTTAGTTGTTTCATGATAAAGTAATAACATCAGTATTACTTACATACTGATATGTTATTATAAATATGAAACAACGCTAATTCACCTTCTATCCATCCTACGGAAAAATGAAATCACCACGCGTGCGTACGTACGGAATACCGTCTCCACGCCGTGGTGTAATCTATTTTTCCACCATCACTTTACAAGGATGGGTATAATGGTATAATGAGTAAATATTTATGATTATTATAAAGTAATATTGATACTGAAATAATATATATATATACTCCAATATAGTTCCACGATCATAGGAACGATATCATCACTCGTGCGTACGTACGGAATACCGTCTCCACGATGTGATGCGACTCGTTCTACATGATCATCATTACATAGTAATTATATAAATGAATTTAATGAATAAATATGATGTATGTTACACTAATACCATTCTGTATATAAGGTATCTATAACCTTAAAAGAAGAATAAGAATGTATTCGGCGAAACACACATAAGAACAAAAGGCAATAAAGACCTGAGTAACAAGTAACAATGAAATATTACTAACAAGAAGCTAATAATATGACCATATATGATATCATATCAATATGTATGATTCTGGAACAAGTCAATAACATTATTTAAACCATTATACAGGAGCTTCGGACACATACAAAGCAAATCGGACCTAAGGTAAGGGAAATATCACAATCTCATTTTTATCCAAGATTGTTTATTCGTAAGTATTTATTGGAGTGTATTTTATCATCCACATCCATGTTCCCTCAATATTTAATATTGTTTCCATCCAATTACACTAGTTTAAATCCAATTTTACCCTTCGGTGAGTTTTTAGTAAAGAATATGAAAGGAATCTTTTGTCGTTTTTTCGTACGAGGTACTTTTTTACTTTTCCGACAAAAGTACGAAGAATGTTTTTTTTAACTTATACGGCATGAATGGATTTTTAAAACATTATTTCCAAGAAGATTACTTTACAAGTTTTCATGTTTATTTTTAATCAACTTCTTTAAGTTTAAAATTGTATGACATGCTAAGAAAGGAAGAGTGTTTTTGAAGTAGAAAGGATATTTTCCTCAAGAATGAAGTTCAAGTATTTTATCAAAATTATTTTCCATCTAAGATAATAAAAGGGTTCTGTTTTTATCCCTATTATTACATGGATTTGATTATGTTGTGATGGAAATATTTTTATGAATTCCTTTATCTTATATGAATTGTTTTATGATGTCATGTTGTTTAAGAATCCCATTTTTATTACATGGGTTACGCTATGATGTATGGTTTATGATTATGTGGCACACATAAGAAAGGATTCATTATATGATGGGTGGGACATATATCTCCCTCCAATGCATTGGGTAAAGATTTTATATCTCATGAGATAGACATGGCTGGAACGGAAGGTTATTTCGGTTCAGTGATACAGGACTGAAACGAGGAGTGAACTCGGTTCAGAAAGGGACTTTGTCCACTAAGATAGTCTTGGCAATGAGTCATGACTAATAAGAAATGATTTTCCATGATTATGTGTGCATGCCACAAAGTTTCAAGTTTCATGTTATGATTATGGGGATCTCATTTTCACTTCTATGATTTATTCCATGTTAAGATTTTATGATCTCTTTTGCAGGATATGATTTTCAAAAAGATATGATATGATTTTTATTTCCTTTATTTTCCCTTGCTGAGCATTTGAGCTCACCCTTTTATGTTTTTCTTTTCCCCAGGTTAGGAAGATGGATATTAAGTAGAATATGCTAAAAGGGATCCTAGATATGATGAAATAAATGAGAGACACTGTAGAAGATTTATGAACCAGTTGTTTATGTTTCCCAGTTTCTAAAGACACTATACCTATACGGTCCTTTGTGGTTTTGTCATATGTTGTAATAAGTGTGCTTCAATTTTGAAGTATTAACAATGTATGTAAAGTATGGGTCGTTATAGTTGGTATCAGAGGAAAGGTATAGTCAACCTTTGGAAACTAGGATTTGAAATCCTTAGTAAGAACCCTAAGGATAAGTCTAAGCATAGAACACAATCTTAGTGTTTTAGAAATGGCCTTGAATAACCTAGTATAATACCTTAAGCATGAAAATTTTATTCTTGAATTATGTGGTTTTCCTATTATAATTAGTGTTGCTCACACAATTCTTCTTGGTTTTAGTCAATGGCTGGAACCCGAA
This sequence comes from Viscum album, assembly GCA_963277665.1. NCBI lineage: Eukaryota > Viridiplantae > Streptophyta > Magnoliopsida > Santalales > Viscaceae > Viscum > Viscum album. Next base: position 731,981,577 of record OY728166.1, read on the forward strand.
GGAACCGTGTTAATGCGGAATGCGATGGGCAATGCAATGATTGCCCCCCTGAGCAACCAAACGATATGGGAGCTGGAATGAAAAATCTTGTAGCCATGCTCACACAACTTTCTCAAGCTATGAATCATGCAGGAATTCCAAACGAGCAAAGGAAGGAGCAACATTCTGTTGAATCCTTCATGAGGCAGCGTCCACCTTCTTTCAGCGGGTCTACTGATCCATTAGTTGCTGAACAATGGATTAGTACTATTGAAAAGATATGTTCAGTTCTTCAATGTTCTGAACATGATAAAGTCATCCTAGCAGTGTATCGTTTGGAAGAAGATGCTGATCAATGGTGGAATCTTATTAAGAATACGAGGCAAAGGGATGAAATTGAGTCTATGGAATGGGATGAGTTCAAGAACTTATTTTTCAATAAGTACTTCCCTCGTATTCTCCGAACAAAGATGGAGAAAGAGTTTCTTGAACTGAAGCAAAGGGATGATGAATCTGTTGGTACCTATGAAGCAAATTTTACAAGACTTGCAAGGTACGCTTCTGGTATTATTATCCAACATGAGAGTAAGATCGATAGATTCTTTAGTGGCTTAAAACCAAGTCTTCGAAGGGCGTTAGCCATAAGGAACTTTAATAGCTACGAGGAAATCGTTCGATGTGCTCTCAAAGTCGAGATGGAGATTGGAGTAACCCATCAGTCACATGGGTTTGATAAGAAGAGGAAGATGGAATTCAATGGAAAATCTAAAGAGCACACTGAAAAGAAGATGAGCTTTCCCTTATGCTAAAAGTGTGGAAAGAAACATGGAGTGAGTTGTCTTAAAGGGACAAGTAAATGTTTTAAATGTGGAAAGGAAGGTCATCGGGCATTTGAATGCCGTGATAATGGGAAGAAGATGTCTAATGACGCAAACAAAGGAAGGGATACACAGAATGAACCTACTACACTTCAATGTTTCAAGTGCAAGGAGATGGGTCATTATGCCAATCAATGCCCAAATCCAAGGGTTGATGATGATGTTCGACGTCAAAAAAATCTTACGGCTAAAGGCAAAGGAAAGTCACATGCAATTTCTATCAGCGATGTGGAGTACGATAACGAAGTGGTGAAAGGTACACTTACCATCCACTCTAAAGTAGAAAATGTTTTATTTGATTTTGGATCCACCCACTCTTTTATTTCTAAAGAATTTTCTAAGGGTATCACCGTATTACCTCAACAATTAGATATTGAGTTAGCAGTGACAACACCTAATGGCACAATAGTCGCATCAAAATTTTATAATTCTTCTCTGATCGAAGTTTGTGGGAAAGTGCTTCCTGCAAATCTTGTGATCCTTCTTTAGTGGAATTTGATGTGATTCTTGGCATGGATTGGCTTTCTCTACATGGAGCTCATATCAATTTCCAAAGAAGGGAAGTCACATTTCATATTCCAGATCAATCTACGATCGTCTATCAATGCAAGGATGAACATAACCTTCCAATGGAAATTCCTTCCATCTTATGGGTCTTGATTCCACTAAATGAAGGTTATTTATCTCAAATGGTTGGTGAGAAACTCACGATTAATAATATGACCATTGTACGGGAGTTTGATGATGTCTTTCCGGAGGAATTATCGGGTCTTCCACCAAATCGTGAAGTTGAGTTTTCAATAGAACTCGTACCGGGTGCTTTGCCTATTTCAAAGACACCTTATAGAATGGCCCCAATTGAGTTGCAGGAATTGAAGAAGCAACTCCAAGAGAATCTTGATAAGGGATTCATACGCCCTAGTGCGTCACCTTGGGGAGCACCTGTTCTATTTGTTAAGAAGAAAAATGGATCAATGAGACTCTGCATTGATTATCGAGAACTTAACAAGATCACTATCAAGAACAAATATCCTCTCCCACGCATTGATGACTTATTTGACCAACTACGCGGAGCTCAATAATTTTCCAAGATTGATCTTCATTCAGGGTATCATCAATTAAGGGTCAAAAGGGAGGATATACCAAAGACGGCTTTCCGTACAAGGTATGGACACTATGAATTTATAGTGATGCCATTTGGTCTTACTAATGCCCCTGCTATCTTCATGGATCTAATGAATAGAGTCTTTAGAGACTATCTTGATCAATTTGTGGTAGTCTTTATAGACGATATTCTTGTCTATTCAAAGAGCAAGGAAGATCATGAAGATCACTTGAGAATTATATTAAAGACCCTGAGAAAGGAGAAGCTTTATGCCAAATTTACCAAGTGTGAGTTTTGGCTTCAAAAAGTTGCATTTTTGGGTCACATAATCTCAAAAGAGGGGATATCTGTGGATCCAGCAAAAATAGAGGTTATTGAAAGATGGTCGAGACCAACAACAGTAACTGAGATTCGAAGTTTTCTTGGTTTGGCTGGATATTATCGACGTTTTGTAAAAGATTTTTCACGATTATCTAATCCACTCACCAAGTTGACTCGGAAAGGAGTTAAGTTTTTCTGGACAGAGGAATGTGAAGAGAATTTCAAGGAGTTGAAAAGAAGGTTATCCAGTGCACCTGTGCTCACACTGCCTTGTAGTGGAGAAAGGTTTGTGATCTACAGTGATGCATCCAAGAAGGGATTGGGGTGTGTTCTTATGCAAAATGATATGGTGATAGCTTATACCTCACGACAGTTGAAAATCCATGAGAAAAATTACCCAACACATGATTTGGAGTTGGCTGCGGTAATCTTTGCATTAAAGATTTGGAGGCATTACCTTTATGGTGAAAGGTGTGATATTTATACTGATCATAAAAGTTTAAAGTATATTTTCACACAAAAGGAGCTGAATATCCGCCAAAGAAGATGGTTGGAGTTGATTAAGGATTATGACTGCTCAATCCATTACCACCCTGGGAAAGCAAACAAGGTGGCAGATGCATTAAGTCGAAAAGACCATGCTAGTTTATCCATGATGAGGATCACAAAAGATCCAATATTTATGGATTTACAAAGGATGGATCTTGGAATTATAATGGAAGGGGAAAAATCTTATCTTTCTCAAATGAATGTTCAACCATCTGTACATGTGAAGATTAAAGAGGCACAGAAAGAAGATGTCGAGTTACAAAAGAAGGTGAGAAATGTTCCTGAATTCAACCTTGATTGTGATGAGATAATAAAGTTCAGGAATCGGGTTTGTGTTCCTCCCATCCCCGAATTAAAGAAGGAGCTGCTGGATGAGGCTCATAGTTCATCATTCTCTATTCATCCTGGAAGCATGAAGATGTATAGGGACCTGAAAGAGTACTTTTGGTGGGATGGCATGAAAAGAGATGTTGCTGAATATGTCTCTCGATGCTTGGTTTGTCAACAAATTAAAGCTGAGAGACAGAAGTCTAAGGGGATTTTACAACCATTACCCATACCCGAATGGAAATGGGAAAACATCACTATGGACTTTGTCACAGGACTTCCTAAAACATCCAAAGGAAATAATGCTATCTGGGTCATAGTTGATCGTCTTACAAAGTCTGCACACTTCATTGCTATTAGAGAGGATTTCTCTCTAGATCGTCTTGCCAGGATATATGTAAAGGAAGTGGTAAGATTGCATGGAGTACCACTTTCTATTATATCTGATCGAGATCCGAGATTTACCTCGAAGTTCTGGCGAAGTCTTCAGCATACTCTGGATACAGAGTTGAGTTTCAGCACTGCTTATCATCCCCAGACAGACGGTCAGTCTGAGAGAACAATTCAAACCCTAGAAGATATGTTGAGAGCTTGCTCTATGGATTTCAAAGGAGGTTGGGATCAACACCTACCTTTGGTGGAATTTTCTTATAATAATAGCTTTCACTCCAGCATTCAGATGGCTCCTTATGAAGCTCTCTATGGAAAGAAATGCAGGACTCCAACTTGTTGGGATGAAGTTGGGGAAAGAAAGCTATTAGGACCTGATCTCGTTGATGAAATGGCAGAAAAGGTCAGATCTATTCAAAAACACATAAGAGCAGCTCAGAGTCGACAGAAAAGTTATGCCAACAACCGAAGAAAAGACCTAGAGTTTGAAGTGGGTGATAAAGTGTTCTTACGAATATCTCCCTGGAAGAGGGTTATGAGATTTGGAAAGAAGGGGAAGTTGAGCCCTAGATATATCGGTCCTTTCGAAATATTGGATCATGTTGGGAAGGTAGCTTACCGATTGGCGCTTCCACCGAATCTCTCTCAAGTTCACGATGTGTTCCATGTATCTCTCCTAAGAAAGTACATACCAGATCCTTCACATGTACTCAGCTCAGAAGTTGTACCGCTGGAGCAAGATCTTTCTTATGAAGAACAGCCGATAGAGATTCTGGATCGTAGCGAAAAAGTCCTACGAAACAAGACCACTCGATTGGTGAAAGTTTTATGGAGGAACCACCAACTTGAAGAAGCTACATGGGAGCTTGAGGATATGATGAGGGAGAAGTATCCTCATCTGTTTGTTACAAAGTGACGAATTTCGAGGGCGAAATTCTTTTTAAGGGGGGTAGAATGTAACACCCGAGATTTTTATGAGTAATATTTTGTTTTTTATATATCATCAAAGGAATCTTTCACTACATACTATCTTGTCTTACTTTACACGCAATCGAGACCTTCCTCGATAGCTTGCGTCGTACGCAATACCGAGTTTCACTAAACAACGATATGCTATTAAAATATTATTAAAACTAGCCATTATGAATAGTAATAACCACTTTTTGAAATTTTATAAATTTTATTTCTTAAAATGGACTTCATTTTTGGATTCGGAATACCGAAATTAGCCTAGGGTGAAATTTTGGTATTTTTCTGAAAACTTTCAATTTTTGATGAATAGTGAAACCACTAAGTGGTAGGTTAAAAACTGAATTTTGCATAAATCTTAATTTTACCGCTTCTATGAATGGAATTTCGAAAATCCAACAGACACGGTTGATATCAGTAAGTAAAATGTGGTTCAATGAGATAAAAATAATTTTTTGGTGAATAGTAACTTTTATCTTTTTTTTACTGCGGTTAATAGTAAATAGGGTAACTAAGGGTAAATATGATATTACTATTACCCTAACACATGTCCTAATTCTATTGGACAAGTGTAATTCGACCAAAAACAAACTTAGGAATAAAATATGACCATTTAGGCCCACTTGGATTAGATTAGGACATTTATTATTAATTTATTTAAAGAAGGGTTTAAATAGTTAAAATCAAAGTTTAATAAGTAAATCATTTTTAATATGGGGTTATACATAAGATAAATTAGACTATAAATATTCATTAGAAAGATAAAAAGATTTCCTACATAATGGTATTTTATTTGTAACTTTTAGACATTAAATAATTTAATTTATGACACAATGATGATGCAGTAATTACCTTATTAATGAAATATTGACATAATTGATGTTATAAACACCAAAATAAATGTAATTTGAGACTTTTTATGAATTACACTAATTTTCTAGGTTACTATGATATATTAATGTTGATTTAATCAACTTGGTTTGAACATATAATTCGGTTATGACTTTCACAAAAATCATATATCAAATAGTGTCAAAATTGACACAAAATAGTTTTTAAATCAAATATTATATTATTAATTGTTATTTTATTCCTAAAAATCTTAGGTTCGTCCAAATGACTTAGATAAGGATATATATATTAATAATAAACAATTTGGGGTTCGTTTGGCATGTTATAGTAAGTGTATTAACCATATAGTGAAAGAAAACAAAAAGACACGGTAAAAGTTAAATTATTTAACTTAGAGTTAAATCTAATTGATAAGGTTAAAATAATTCCCTAAACTTGTCTAAATCGTATTGGTTGATAGAATTTCGACCCATACCCACTTTAGCTTCGAAATAAGACCCTTTTGAACCATTATAAACCGATTTTGACTTTAATATAAAATAATATTTTGAGATATTCCAAAGGTGCCCCTCTCCTCCCCTATAAAAGGGCACCTCCTCCCCCTCCTCCTCACACCAAATTGAGCACTCAAGCTCGGCCAACCCCTGCCTTTTTATCCTATACACTTCCCTAGAATAATCCTAGAGGTCCTGGTCTTCTTCAAAGACCAATCTTAGTTCCCTAAGTGGAGGATTCAAAGAAGCGTTCCAAAGAAGAGGTAATATCCATTACCGATCTTTTCAATTTCTTTCTTCTTCAACTTCTTCTTCTTTAGTTGTTTCATGATAAATCAATAACATCAGTATTACTTACATACTGATATGTTATTATAAATATGAAACAACCCTAATTCACCTTCTATCCATCCTATGGAAAAATGAAATCACCGCGCGTGCGTACGTACGGAATACCGTCTCCACGCCGTGGTGTAATCTATTTTTCCACCATCACTTTACAAGGACGGGTATAATGGTGTAATGAGTAACTATTTATGATTATTATAAAGTAATATTGATACTGAAATAATATATATATATACTCCAATATAGTTCCATGATCATAGGAACGATATCATCACTCGTGCGTACGTACGGAATACCGTCTCCACGATGTGATGCGACTCGTTCTACATGATCATCATTACATAGTAATTATATAAATGAATTGAATGAATAAATATGATATATGTTACACTAATACCATTCTGGATATAAGGTATCTATAACCTTAAAAGAATAATAAGAATGTATTCGGCAAAACACGCATAAGAACAAAAGGCAATAAAGACCCGAGTAACAAGTAACAATGAAATATTACTAACAAGAAGCTAAGAATATGACCATATATGATATCATATCAATATGTATGATTCTGGAACAAGTCAATAACATTATTTAAACCATTATACAGGAGCTTCGGACACGTACAAAGCAAATCGGACCTAAGGTAAGGGAAATATCACAATCTCATTTTTATCCGAGATTGTTTATTCGTAAGTATTTATTGGGGTGTATTTTATCATCCACATCCATGTTCCCTCAATATGTAATATTGTTTCCATCCACTTAAACTAGTTTAAATCCAATTTTACCCTTCGGTGAGTTTGTAGTAAAGAATATGAAAGGAATCTTTTGTCGTTTTTTCGTACGAGGTACTTTTTGACTTTTCCGACAAAATTACGAAGAATGTTTTTTAACTTATACGGCATGAATGGATTTTTAAAACATTATTTGCAAGAAGATTCCTTTACAAGTTTTCATGTTTATTTTTAATCAAATTATTTAAGTTTAAAATTGTATGACATGCTAAGAAAGGAAAAGTGTTTTTGAAGTAGAAAGGATATTTTCCTCAAGAATGAAGTTCAAGTATTTTATCAAAATTATTTTCCATCTAAGATAATAAAAGGGTTCTGTTTTTATCCCTATTATTACATGGATTTGATTATGTTGTGATGGAAATATTTTTATGAATTCCTTTATCTTATATGAATTGTTTTATGATGTCATGTTGTTTAAGAATCCCATTTTTATTACATGGGTTACGCTATGATGTATGGTTTATGATTATGTGGCACACATAAGAAAGGATTCATTATAAGATGGGTGGGACCTATATCTCCCTCCAATGCATTGGGTAAAGATTTTATATCTCATGAGATAGACATGGCTGGAACGGAAGGTTATTTCGGTTCAGTGATACAGGACTGAAACGAGGAGTGAACTCGGTTCAGAAAGGGACTTTGTCCACTAAGATAGTCTTGGCAATGAGTCATGACTAACAAGAAATGATTTTCCATGATTATGTGTGCATGCCACAAAGTTTCAAGTTTCATGTTATGATTATGGGGATCTCATTTTCACTTCTATGATTTATTCCATGTTAAGATTTTATGATCTCTTTTGCAGGATATGATTTTCAAAAAGATATGATATGATTTTTATTTCCTTTATTTGCCCTTGCTGAGCATTTGAGCTCACCCTTTTATGTTTTTCTTTTCCCCCGGTCAGGAAGATGGATATTAAGTAGAATATGCTAAAAGGGACCCTAGATATGATGAAATAAATGGGAGACACTGTAGAAGATTTATGAACCAGTTGTTTATGTTTCCCAGTTTCTAAAGACATTATACCTATACGGTCCTTTGTGGTTTTGTCATATGTTGTAATAAGTGTGCTTCAATTTTGAAGTATTAACAATGTATGTAAAGTATGGGTCGTTATAATGTTGGTCGATCACTCTTATAAATAGATATTTAGAAAGTGCCGATACATTCCTAAAATTCTATCTTCTAATCCAAAAAATTAAGATAATACAAAAGGAAATCCATGATACCACTTTGTAATATCCCAGCCTGACTGATTATAAAACTAGTGGCCTGACTGGTCATTGCATTTCCTAAATCATGCCTCCCAATATGCTATAGGTTTCCAAATAGTAGTGAGGATATAATGGTGGTATGGTGGGGGGATTATACCCTCACATTTAGATTATCACAACATTATTGGATATTATAAACAAATCACACAATAGTGGAAGTGTGATAAATAAAAGGAAAGAGCAATGGAAGAAATATAAAATCACTGAATAAAAATGTAAAAATACAAATACAACTATCTATGCATGAATGTCCAATGATTCTATAAGGTACAAGAAGGAAATACAAAAGTGGTAAAAATATATACAGTACAATGCACCAAATGAATAAAATCCCAAAGGCTACTCCATTAGCATCATGAGTACCAACTCGGTCCTCTACTCCTAACTCCGATGTACAATTCATATCCCAAGAAATAATCCATATACCTAAAAAAATGAGGTCGGCTCGAGTACCCCAATGCAACGGAGGCTTGATCAGGGTTTGAGATATACTTAGTAGGCCACCACCAATGGTGTATAAATCATAATACAGTCACTAAATATAAAATAAAGTAGTGTGTAGGTATAATGAATGATAGAAAATAATAAATAATGTATCGAGTCAGGATTAGGTTCCCCAGGACACCTACACTACTAGAAAATGAAGGCACCGCCATGGACCTATAGCCATGGTTTTAAAACCATGGCTATAGGTGGTTATAGCCACGATTCTATGGTCTATAGCCACAGTTTTAAAACCATGGATATAGGCTGGTTTTCCGTGTTCTTTTTCCACAGTTTTGAAAACCATAGCTATAGGTTGTGGTAATAGCCATGGTTTTGTGGCCTATAGCCATGGATTTACAAAACTGTGAAAATGGGGTTCTTGTGCTTCCATAGGAAAAAATTTCCCACCAAACATTTTGTGGGAAGACCTACTGCCATGGTTTTGAGGGTATTCCCATGGTTTATATTAATATATATATATCATAATATATATATATATATATACCCAAAGTGTCGTTTGTTGTAGTGGTAAGTATACTGGTTTGTAAAGGGGAGGTATAAGGATCGAAACTCGCTTGTGACATTTGGTATTTAGGCTATTTCCACGGTTTACTGAGGCTATAGCCATGGTTTTAATGATGGAAATAGATTCCAATATCCATGGTTTAAACCATGATTACAGGTCAACTACCACAGTGGTCGTTTTTAGGCTTATTGGGAAGGTTTTGAAAACCATAGTAATAGGCATCTATTTCCAGAGTTAAAATTATGGTAGCAGGTTGAGACCTACTTCCACGGTGATAGTGGCCATGGTTATCAAAAACCATGGTTGTAGGCTATAGCCATGTTTTTTCGACCTATTTCCATGGTTTTGAACCATGGAAATAGGTTTTTTCAAGTTTATCTATAGAACCATAAATGCTTTGGACTAAGTTGGGATTTCTCTAAAAATGGTCAAACTATACATATATGGTATGGGTATAATGATAACAAGTCGTCATAAAATAAATAACTAGAGAAAGACCGAGCTCAGGCATGTTATTTGGCCTAAGAGACGCATCCCTTGAGAACATCTATGTAATCATAGTCTTTAACATTTTAGTCATCATTATATTTAAATAAGAGGCACCTAGATCCTATTTAAAGTGAAACGATAAGTAATCCCAAGTATTGATCCAAGGGCACTCTAAATAACCAATTCCATAAGATTCCATCCAAGGAGATCCATAAATGGAATCACAAGTATCGCCATCAGAATGATGTTGAGTCAAAAACCTCTAATTCCTTCACCAGTATCTCAAATAGGGGCCCAAGTATCGCTCATGGCATGGTCTAACCATCCCGCTGTGAATCCCATCCACAGGTTCTCCAATAGGGAACTGATATCACTCAAGGAGGTAAAGAAGATGCACAGTGAGCTCATCCCTAGAATACCAAGAATCATTCCTATCATATATACAAATCAAGTAACATATGAGATTATCCATGGAATTCCATAATCAATAAACCTAACTATTTCACATGGTTCATACAGTCTCTAATATCCTATAATCCCATCCAAGACCTTCTATAAAAAAGAACCCAAGTATAACTCAAGGAGTTTATGATTAATTGGGCCATTTTAACTAATATAGAATAAAGATATGTTTATAACCAAGACACATTTATAGTCTTTTGTTTAAAGAGGTATAATACCATTTATCATGTTAATTAATAACAATAATAATGGACATGAACTAAAAATTCCATACTCATAAAAAGTACACTAAAATAGTGCCACACCCATAACAAGTCATTTAATTTACTACATTCCACTTTCCATGATTAATGAATTTCCATGAATTGAATTAAAATTATTAATGCTATTTGGACAACCCATGGATGAAAACACCATACATGTAAAGATATATGATAGGCCATGTTAACATTAATTCCATAAATAATCACCATGTTCATTCTATAATAATTAATCCCTAACAAATCAGGGGATAGTTTGGTCACTAGATGATGACATAAAGGGGTGTCACATCCTCCCACATTGAATTTAACCACACATTTAAATTTTTTAAGATATCACATATAAATAAGGTTTTTTATAAACAAAACCACTAATTAATTTAATTAATTAAAGGGAAAACCCCAAAGGGTGGTCCAATCTTAAGGTTCATGACACACAATAATTCTATTCAAATAACAGACGGGCTACTATATTTAAAGAATTAGGTTCTATAATTAAAGTTCAATTTTAAGAGGCATCACATGTAAATACTAGCACACATCATAATATAAAAAATTATAGATGGTGATACATTAATGTAAAAATTAATAGACCACTTACATAATACATAGGATGTTCTACTCAACCAATATCTAGTCTTGAATCAAGCTATTTTGAGAAAAATAAAAGATACAGGAATTTATCCTAGAAATAGGGGGAATTACCTTGCACCAAAATATAGAATACATAGAGTTGATAAATGAATAAATTAGTAATTAGGAGTCGTATACTCACCATGGTCTTTCCAACTCAACTGACCATGCTCGAAATAGAGCCTCTATGAGAGAGATATCTGCATACCTAGAAGAGGGGAAGGAGATCTCCATGGGAGCTGTTATGCATGGGTAGGAAGAGGAGAAGAGGAAAACAAAAAAATAAGGATAGAGGGGGAAAAGAGTAATTTTACTAACTTTAATGAGGGCACAGTTTGGCTTCATGGTCGTCCAAAAACCGTGTTCTAATCATTCTACCACCTCTTCCTTGGAAGGGGGATCACATGGCTCATGCACATGATTTGGGAAACAGTGTGCAAACCGTGCATTTACCCTCTGTCATAGACCTAAAACAATCCACATGGTCATGAAACCAAATTTTCATGGTTAAAAAAATGTGACACACACTCATCCCTTATGAGTGGGTGCATGGTTTCCTCTAGTGGACTGCATGGTTTTAAACAAATTTACACCCAGACCAGTTCCCCTTGGTTTTTTATTTTTTTGGACTGATGCTCCCAAAACATCAAGGGAAACTTGATGAAACCTGCAATCATTTATCCAAATCTAAAAAACATCATATTTAATTATTCTAAATCTCATATTTACATTCTGAAGCTTTGTTAAAAGAATGGACCATCCATGAAACTTTAAAATTAAAATTCCCCTAGAATTTCATCCGGTCAAAAAACATAATGCGCTAAACTTTTCAAAATTTCCTTTTATTGATTCTAAAACACCATTATATTAGAAAGAAAATTTTATAAAATAATATAAATCAAAAAAATATTAATAAATAATTTATTTTTATGTGAAAATCATGTCTAAAAATGTATCTTATGGGATTCCTTTGTATAGAATTGTTATAAAAAAGATTATAGGATGTTTACCTATACTTAGACTTATACTTATTGATTTCACTAATGTTTCCTAATCCTTATTAACAAATTAAATAAACATACCATTGATACCAACTATAATGACCCTACTTTTTTTTACATGACTATTACATTATTTCAAAGATAAACAACATGATAGTTATACATTCAATGATCAAAAGGTTTAGTATCTTAGAAAAATTAGGATCATACATGACTTATAAATAATAAATAATAATCATTTATCTTAATACTTATTATTTGTCCTTAGAAAACCTCACATTCCTCTTTAGTATTTGCAGTCATTTGAGGATATACATCAAAGAAAGGGGTGAGCTAAAAGCCCAGTAAAAGGAAGAATAACAGACATGAATCGATATAACATGGTTGATCATAATCATCGCAATCATATGATAAGGATAGTACGATAATAATAATAATTAGGGAAATATTTCATAAATACATGGAATGCAGGAATTCATAAAAATTAATCATCATGTCATAGTGTGAAATTACCACACATAGTTGTGAACAAAGCTAGAATCATGTTTACACCTAACTTATTTGCATAATCATAACATAATCGTTTTGAAAAAATCTAGCATCATTTTCATGCATAATACACATTATATCATGATATACATCACATTACCCAATACTTTGGAGGGATATATAATTCATGGTCCACCCATGACATCATAACATTTATATAACCATGCATGCCACACATAACATATAACAATCATAAACATGAAATAACCAATGAAAAGAAATGGGTTTCATAATGATTTCACAAAAAATATATTCATAAATAAACATTGGTGTTAAAAAATGAAAAATTATATCTTACTTTTGAATAAAAAAATCATTTTTTTGGATAAGAAACCACACATAAAGAGTGAATGATTTGTTTGTGAAAGGAAAACTTTTTAGAAACCTTTTGCATTTGGATTAAAAATCAATGTATAAACATGTATATACCCAAAACAAAAATACAATAATATTGAAACAGTATTTAAGTAATATTATATGAATGTTTATACTGAAGAAGTCACAAAAGGGGGGAAACATAAAGAAAATGAGTTGGGTTTGAGAATCTCTTTGCCTTAAATCGGGCTTTATTTCATCACTTTTTCGACTGCAAAATAATAAAATTAGGATTATTAAAACAAATTTATAGAATTTAATTATGTTAATTTGATCCACTATTTATCCATTAAAATTATTTTATTCTAATTTATAACACTCTTTTTTAAATTTTAATTGTTTTCATATCATGTTTTCAATAAATTTTCCCATTTTGTTTTAATGTCCCTATTTTTGTTCAAAGTCATTTATACATCAGTAAAATTAATTCCATGATCTTAAAGAACATATATTTATACCTTTATATTCCATAAATAATTCATTTTAAAAACCCATAGGATTTTTGATATGAAAATTACTAGCAATGCCATTATTAGAGATTAACCGACAATTGACTGGATATTGTCAAAAGAGCGGGAAAGAGAAGTTAGAAATTTATATTTTCAATAAGTATGATAATTAAATATGGTTAACATAATTAATATAATTTTAACATAATTCTTATTTAATTTTATAAGATTTTTTTTAAATGAATTGGTAAAAATAAAGAGAAGAAGAAAAAAAGAGAAGAGTTGATAGAAACTTACACTTTCCTCGGTGTAGCTTTCCTAAACGACAGTAAAACTCCCTTGATATTTAGATTTTTTTACACTATAACGTCCATATGTATTATAAGGGTACTTATAGGAACAATTTGGGTTGAATTTTGGATTTGTAAATTGTGGTATGAGTGGTTTTCCAAGGGGGGTTATTTATACTTGATGAGAGGGGTATCTTCAGAATAAAAAAATAAATAAAATAGTATATTGAAGATAAAACTTGTAATACTTATTTTTTTGAAAATATATATCATATATAAATATAATAGATTTATTTTAAGACTTTAAAAACCCTTTATAATTTTATTTCTCTTAGTTTATTAAAAAGGAAAGTGGAAAAGGAAAAAATGTTATTTTAAGGGATTGCTTTTAAATTTTGGTTTTGGAAAATTCTTTTTACGTTTGGAAATTAATTTTATTGTATTTTAATTTTTAATTTATGAAATTAAATATAATTTATTATAAAATAAATTTATATAAATGATTAGGTCACTATTACAATATGAATTATGTAATTTAAGATACATCGGTTATGTGAAAAACTATATTTTTACTATTCACCAAAAAATAAGAGTATTACAGAAATTTACAAAAAAATAACTCTTACATAATTTCGAAGTGATATTTTCAAAAATGGAATTATTTTAATCAAAATAATTTTATAACATTGATAATTTTATTTTTTAATATAAAAATTGTGATTTTTACGAAATACATTAAAATAATGTTTATGAAAAATGAGATTATATTTTCTTTGACTTTTTTAATCATGATATTTATTTTTTGGAATTTTAATATTTATATTTACATATATTAAACATGATAAATATTATTTATATCACATTATTTTTCTGATATTAAATTTCTATTCCCAATGACCAGGTTATTAATCCATACAGTTAGGTTATAATTCCAATGGTCATGTTACTATTCCTACAGTGACATAAAATCTTATAAATACCACTTCATTCTTTCACTCAATATATACTGAAACCCCTCCCAAGCTTATATATTTTAATTTCTTAATATTTTGATTGGTTTGCTAATATTTTGTTTCATTTATATAGTTTGGGTCTTGGGGATGATGATTTTAGTAGATTGGGGTGATCCATATTTTCCCATTTTCTATTTTCTATTTTCTATTTTTTGTCCAATTGTAATGTTTGACATTTTCATTGGTTTAATATATGTATAATGTAATGATATTTTTTAATGGAATAATTTTTTTTGTTTCTCTATATTTTTAATGTATATAATATTATATAATATAATACAACGCACATTTATTTAGGAAAAAATATGACTAATAAACATTGGTTCATAACATTCTTATCACCTTTAATAATTTTTTCCTCAAAATTTCAACTCATATTCTCAGTTGAAAATTGATGAGGGTACTTAAATTTCAATATTTCCTCTAGTTTCCATGTCACATATGTGTACTTATGGTTCCTCCAAAGAACTTTGAAAAGGTAAGCTGTCTTTTTTCATAGAACTTTGTCTCTACAATCTAAGATTTTCACTATCTACTCCTCATAAGAGTGGTCATTCTCCAGTTGTTCCCCTTACAGATTCAATACATAAGTGGGTTCAGGTATGTACTTCCTTAGGAGAGATATGTGGAACGCCTAATTAACATGATCCATATTCAGTGAAAGTTTAAGTCAATCGGACTCTACTCTTATACTATCAAGGATCCAAAAGGGTCAATATATCTTGGGATAAGATTCCCTCTATTTAAAAACCATATGAATCTTTTCCATGGTGATATTCAAAGGAAAAAATTTGTCTCTAATATCAGACTCCAATTCCCTTAGATGGTTATAAATATATCTTTTTTTTATCTCTAAGAAAATTTTATTTGTTGATGGATGGCTCAAACCATTTCTATCATCTCTTGCACAAGATTTGGTCAAAGTAGCTTTTTTTCGACAGCCTCATCCAAAAAAGTTGGAGTTTTACATCACTTCCCACACATAGCTTCATATGAAGCCATTTGAATACTTGGTTAGAATATTTTTTTATGAGAACTCAACTAATGGGTTATGTTGATCACATCATCCTTTAAATTCCATCTAGATATCTCTCATCATATCCTTGATTGTATGAATAGTCCTTTTAGATTGGCCATCTGTTTGGGGTGACAAGTCATACTGAAATTCAGTTCATCACTCAAATCATGTTAGAGACTTCTCCAAAAATTATATGGTCACCTCATATCATGATAAAAAAACATCAAAAGTGGTACCACATGCCACCTCACCACTTTATTCACATATATAGTGGCATGTTGTTCAAGTGAGAAATCATACCTAATATCGATGAAGTTGGTAGTATTTTTAAGTTGATCCACCAAAACACATATCACATTGTTTTATTTAGATGTTTTTAGTATACTTGTGATAAATTCCATATTTGAATTATCCCATTTATATGTGGGTATATAAAATGGTTGCATTATACCTTTGAACTTAGGTCTCTATTCTTTAACTTTCAGATATACCAAGCACCTTGATATATACTTCATAATATTCTTCTTCATGTTGTCCCACTAGAATTGTTCTTAAAGATATCAGTGCATATTAGAACTTCCTGGATGGATATAGAAATATTATCTATGTGAATTATCCAATATATCTTTTTTTTCTTAGGTAATGAATGCAAAAAATCCCAGTTCCAAACTAAATCACAAAATCATCATTGATATGGAATTTATGAATCTTAATGTCTTTCACTTTATTTTAAAGATCTATATCATTCCTTTGTGCCTCCATTATCTTCTCTTGGTTAGATAATTGAGAAATTATTTGGGAAAGGTAGTTTTTACTCCCTATTATTATGATTTCTAGATCCATCCATTGTATATCCATGAAGATTGGGTTTTTTTCAATCCACATCATGGATAGAGTATCATGTCCATTTCTTCTAAGAGCATCAGCTACCTAGTTCACCTTTCTCTTATATTAGTGAATGGAGAAATCATAGTACTTTATTAGCCCTAACCATATTATTTGATGCATTTTGAGCTCCTTCTATGTAAATATGTACTTTAGACTCTTGTGATCGGTATATATGTCACGCTTATTTTTTCTAAACATACTTTACCTTCCCATGTTGACATAGTTAGCAAGATAGAAAATATGGATAAATTTCTCACAAAACATTGGTAGTACCCTATAAATCCAAGAAATATACATATTTCTTTGAAAATAGAGGGTTTGGGTCATTCCTTAATTTCCTTTGTCTTTGAAGGGTCCATATAAATTCTCTCACTTGTGATCACATGCCCAAAGAATGTGACTTTATACATCCAAAAGTCACACTTTCTAAACTTTTCATACATTTTAATCATCCTTAATGTGCCAAGAAAAATCCTTATATACTCTTTATTTTGCTTCTTTCTATTGGATTAAATGATATTATTTTTTAAAAACACTACCCCAAATTTTTTAATGTATTCTATAAATACACAAATCATAAAATCAAAAAATATTATTGGGGTATTAGTAAGTATGAAGGGAATCACTATAAACTCATAGTGTCCATAACTTATATGGAAGATTTTCTTCTGAATATCTACTCCTTTAGCTGATGATATCCATAATGAAGATCCAAATTTTATAATTACTAATCTCTTCATATTTGATCAAACAAGTTAATAATCCTTAGTAGAGGATACTTTTTCTTTAGTGTGATTTTGTTCAGATCTGGGTAATTGATACACAACCACATTGATCCATAAGTTTTCCTTAATAATATAATTGGTTCACCCCAAGGTAATACACTAGGGCATATCAATACTTTGTCCAAATTCTATTAAAACTACTTCCTTAACTCTTCTGGTTTTATCGGGTCCATTATAAAGGGGAATTTAGATATAGGATTGCATCCAAGTCTAAATTATGTGGAGAAATCAACCTCATGATCTGGTTGAAGTCATGGAAACTCTTTGAGAAATAAATATGTTCATTCCCTCACAATGAGAATTTCTTCAAGGTTTATAACTTCCATTGAATTAACCAATTGGGAAAGTTAAACTTCTTCACATGCTATCAACACCCACACCATTGATGGATTTTCAATAGGAGAAAAATAATCTTCCTTGAATTTTTATACGATCCTGGTATGGTTCAGAATATGTGATGATATAACAACATAATAGTTATAAATTCAAGGATATAAAGGTTTAGTATCCTGGGAAAATTAGGATCATACATCACTTATAAATAATAAATCATAAACATTTATCATAATCCTTCTTATTTATCTTTCTAAAACATCACATTATCATTAGAATATGTAGTCACTTGAGGATATAAATCAAAGAAATGGGTAAGCTAAAAACCCAGTAAGAAGTGGAATAAGTTAAATGAATTAATATAACATGGGTGATTGCAATAATCATCATAATATCATAATTATAGTATCATTATCATAATAATTAGGGAAACATTTTTAATGCATAAAAATGAAACATCATGTGATGGTGGTCAAATACCACACATAGTTGTGAATGATTACAGGATCATGTTAGTGCATAAAATAAGTACATAACCAAAACATCATCATTGTGAAAAAATATATCATCATGTTCATGAATAATACACATTATATCATGAGATACATCACATTACCCAATTAATTGGATGGATATATACTTCTAGTCCAACCAGTTGCATCATAATATTTACCTAATCATGCATTCCACATAGAACATATAACAATCATAGTCAGGAAATAACCCATTAAAAATAATGTGTTTCATAAGTATTTCATAATTAATACATTCATGAATAAACTTTGGGTTCCTAGATGAAAAAGGAAGATCATACTTTGGAATAAAATGTCATTTTTCTTTGGATAAGAAACAACACATGAGGAGTGGAAGATTTGTTTTGTAAAGAAATGTTTTTTTGGAAAATATTGGTATTTGGATTAAAAATAATGGTGGAAAAATTTATATCTACAAAAATAAAATAGAATAATATTGAAAATATATTTGATAAATATTATAGAAATATTCATACCAAAGATGTCGTGAAAGAGGGAAAACCCAAACAAAATGATTCAGGTTCGAGAACCCCCTTACCATAAATACCATTTTATTTTTTTTGCTTTCCACCTACTCTATAATAAACATAGGATTATTAAAACATCATTAAATAAGTGAATTATTTTAATTTTTTCCACTATTTATCCATTATAATTATTTTATTCTAATTTATAAAACTCTTTGTTAAATTTGAATTGTTTTGATATCCAGTTTTCATTATATTTTATTTTATTTTATTTTTGTTTCGATGTCGCTATTTTTGTTCGAGGTCATTTATACATTAGTAAATTTATTTTAAGAATATTAAAAAACTTATATTTATGACTTTATATATTTTAAATAATTTATTGTGACCAACCATAGTATTCATGATAAGAAATGGAGTGACGGGGTCTTTATGGGCGATTAACCAACATTTGAAGGGAGATTGTCGAAAGAGCGGAAAAGGGAAGTTTGAAATTTATATATATAATGATTATGATACATACAGTAATATTAAATAATTAATATAATGTTAACATACATTCTAATTAATTTTATAAGATTCATTTTTGAAATTAACATGGAGGAAGAAAGATAAGAAGAAAAAAAGATAAGTGTTGATTAAAACTTAATCCTTCTTTGGTGTAGCTTCTCCTATATGACACTAAAACTCCCTTGATGTTTAGAGTTTTTTTACTCCAAAATTTCCATAGGAATTATAATGATCTTTACAGGGATTATTTTGGATGAATAATTTCATTGTAAAGTGAGGGATGTGTTGTTTTCCAATGGGAGGGAGGGGTTATTAATACTTGATAAGAGGGGTATTTTTTGAATAAAACATTAAATAAAATATTATATCAAAGGTAAAAGTTTTAATTGTAAATTTTTAAAATATAAATAATATATCAATATAATATAATGTTTTTAAGACTTTAAAACCCTTTATAATTCTAGTTCATGTAGTTTATTAAAAGGAAAGTGGAAGAAAGGAAAATTGTTATTTTAAGGGATCACTTTTCACTTTAGGTTTCAAAAAATGATTTTTAAGGTTATAAATTAAGTTTATTGTATTTTAATGACTCATTTAGAAAAATAAATGTTATTTTTCTTAACCTCAAGTTCTAAAAATGATTATTTCACTATTACATCATGAATTGTGTAATTTAATAAACACTGGTTTTGTGAAAAAACTATATTTTTACTATTCACCTAAAAATTAATGTCTTTCAGAAAATTGCCAAAAAAACACACATGGAATATTTTTAAGTGATTATCTAATAAATTATATTTATTTTATCAAAATAATTTTCTAAAATAGGATATTTCAATTTTTAATTATAAAATTAAGATTTTTATGAAATACTTTAAAATACTTTTTATTAGAAATGTGCTTATAAGTTCTTTGAGTTTTTAATCATGATATTTTTATTTTAGAATTATAATATTTATATTTAATTATATTACTAAATATAAATATTATTTATACCACACATTATTATTTTGAGGTTAAATGACTATTCCTAATGGTCAGGTTAGTATTCCCAATGGTCAGGTTGTTATTCCAACGATCACATTATCTTCTAAAAATACCACTTCATTATTTAACTCAATTTTCACTAAAATTCCACCCATTTTTATATATTTTAATTTTCTAAGATATTTATTTTTTTCTAATATTTGTTTTCTTTTATATAGTGTTGGATGTCAGTTGGCAATGATTCTAGCAGATTGGGGTGATCCAAGTTTTCCCATTTTATCTTTTCTATTTTATATGTTTTTTCCAATTGTAATTTTTGGATTTTTTATTAGTTTTTAACTAAATAATGTAATTATATTTATTAAGGAGATAATTTTTCATTTTTTTTATATATTTTTCATGTGTTTAATATTATATAATATAATACAACACACATTTATTCAGGAAGTTGTCATGAACTAGGCCAACGGGGCCTGAACCGTGACTACCCGAAGCCTGCCTCTAATAGGATAGGGGCTATCAACCAGCACTAAAAGGTAATATCTCACACAAGTGACTCCTTTTCCTAATTTACTTCTACACATGCACACATCTTCAAGCCCAAAAAATGATGAAATGTAAAACAAATGATAACAAAGAATTCATTTATCTAAAATCCCACCATTAGGGTATGACAACAAAGTACTTGAAAGAAAAAGGGCCAAATACAATCCCAGCTATAAGAAAATGAAAACAATTTCAACCTGAAATAATAGAAGTGGATTGCTATCAAGCTAACCATATGAACACACCTTGGTCTGTCTGAATCACTATGCTCCACCTAGTCCTGGTCCCTCTAGGAATCCATTAAAAGGTCGATTGTTTACATAAGACATGGCATGTGTTGAAAAATCCCAGGTAGGGGTGAGTATAATAATACCCAATATGAATCCTTGAAATCACTAAGAATATATCTTCAATAATAACATTTATCCCATCATAGGTATATCTCAATGAAATATATAACAAGATCATATATAAATACTCATAGTAGACACACACACTCATGTAAGATTAAAATCATACACCCAGTCTAGGATTCTTGCTCGAAGGTTCCACAAAGCACTTGTTTGGGAGAACACACTCCATGACTCAAATAGCACTGATGGTGTCCATCTGAGATTTCATGCTCTTTGGGACACACCATAATAAGTACAAATTTGAATTCTCAATAAATTGATACTTTGATTGAGATCCAACCCAAGTCCATGAGATATACCAACAACCCAATCTAGATTAACCTTCTAAGTGGGGGATTGATGCCCGTGTAATATTGGTCACAATGATACAAAGAACCTCACATAGGATAATGATAACGATGATAAAATATCTCACTCTAGGCCTCACGGAAGGATTCCTACAACTCTATCTTAGAATTAATTTCCTTGGCAGGTATCACTATCTTATTACATAGGATGTGACTCCATACTAAACCCTCAAGGGAAGGATCAAGGAAAAATACCCTAAATAAACTTGTACAATCAAAATAGGATAGTCGCTCCAAGACATTTTTGAAGAATTATATGGTGTGTACTAAAATTACATTGTATCTTCAATTGGAACTGGGTTCTACCCATGTACCATAGCTCATCTCATGTACATGTCTGAGTACACAACATTTCCTAGCTCATGTAATCCTATCCATGTCTGTATCTGACTAGATATGTCTATTTTTGTGCACACAAAGTTTCAAAACTCATGTACTCCTGTTCATGTTTGTATACCCTTTGAGTTACATCAAGAGCCTCTAGGTAAGGATCACATACCATGTGACAATTATCATGAATCAGGTGACATTTTTCTTATAGTATAACCCCTAGTACCACACAGGTGGTCCCACATAGCAAGTAATTCTATATTACATGCTTTGTAACCCAAGTTTTCAAAAAACTCATGGGTTCTTATTTCAAATACTCCTTCACTTCCATCACCTCGGTTTCCACTTTCAATCTCACCCTGAGATCACATATCTCATCTAATCCAACTGTATTGTCGCCTGATCACCAAAGATCATGCCTTGGTCTACTCAAAAATGGTCCATCGAGTTGTTCTGTCATCGTATGCTCAATATATAAAGAATCATTATACCTAAAATGTTCCCCAATCGATCATATATCATCGTAGAATAATCCTAAAATCAAACTAAAACTAGATCTATGGTAACAATCTGTTGTTCTAAGATATTATTGTGAAATTATTGATTTCTTGAGTTTTTTTTTTGAACCACCGATCAAAAAAAACACTGGTGATGAATGCATGAATAAATGTGGGAGAAAACCAATAAACACACAAGATAAATGAACCTCAACAATGCTTGGTTCATCCACGATTATCTAAAATTACCATGATAAATGAATATCCAAAATAAATTAAAAATTTCTTGTAAATTCCCCCATAAATAAACTCGTACCTACAAAGTAATTGATCCATAAATCAATCCAATGGTTGAATGAATCTTGATCACTACACAAATGAAAAAATTAGAGTAAATATACATAAAACAACACCCTAATTGTGATAGTAAATATGAGAAGTATGTCAGCTCACCAAATTTATACAGTATCTCAAAAAGGGAAATGAATCTTAGAGATATCTTTCCACATTGTAAAAATATCTACAACTCACATCATGGTGATCCTCAAGAACACATGGCCTCCCTACTTTAACTCCAAATCCATTTATCATTAGTCCATATAGAATTATGATAGATCTTTTCAGTCCCCATCTAATCCTAGATGATAAGTACCTTCTCTGTAGTGGTTCAGACCAAATCTGGGCCCATAAGTGCTAACTCTCCCTAGTCAGTCCAATATAGTTATAACCTATAGGGTCGCCCATATAAATACTAGAGTGGTTCCATAACAATGGTGGAAAGGTAACTATTTTTGTATGCATACTCCACCAATGTAAGGTGATCCTCTCAAATATTTCAAAATTTCAACATGTAATCCCAAAACATGTCCTCTAATTCCTAAATGGTCTTCTCAGTCTGGACATCATTCTAGGGGTGAAATTCCATGCTCAAATGAAACTAAGTCCCAGAGGCCTCATGCAATCCCTTCCATAACTTATATGTGAATAAAGCATCACGTTCAGAAATAATCGTCAAGGTAACTCCATAGTATTGAACAATATTATCATGTAGAGTTTTCCCACACTCATTACTGAACTCTACTCTCTAATATCTATAAAGTGGGATGAATTGATGTTTCAGTATTTAATCACCTGATGGCATCATGTCCCATGGACTTAAGTTGCAAACACTTCATGAATTCCATGTATTTCTTATCCCACCTCCACTTGGGAAACTCAATTCATTGAGCTAAACCCACTAGAACATGGTGCTCAGCCTTCACTTGCTGACAAGTAAGGCATTGATAAAAAACACTACAACTTCCTTTTTCACACATGGCCACCAAGACTGATGTTGGAGGTCTTGGTACATATTCTCCACACTTGTATCTACTGTTAAGGGATATATATATGAAACTACCTAAGAACCTCCTCCCACAATATCACTAGTACCATCTTTCATCCTGTTCAAATAATGACATGCTCTGCATGTTTATAAAAACCATCAAGAGCATGTTTGGTGGATATCTAAGTACATAGGGTCTCATAGTGGGTATACCCAAGTTATACCTCCCTAACTCATAGTAAATGAGGAGGGGTAACAACCATCGAATAGAGGTATGCTTATCCATCCCTAACCAAAAAGTATAACTATAATGAATTGAAATCCTCCAACGCATCACTCAGAAACTGTAGAAAAGATATCTTATTGAGAGAATCTAATACCACATTCCCCTTCCTAGGAGTAAAGAAAATCATGAAGTCATAATCTCAGAAGAACTATACCCATCACCTCTATCTCAATTTAATATCCTTATGAGATAATATATACTTTATAATCTTTTGTTAAGAATAGAAGATAAACTACTTACCCATAAGGTAGTGTCACCACATCTTTAGTGTGAGGATAACTGATGAAATCTCAAGAAAGTGGGTTTCATAGTTATTCTCTTGAATACTCAACTACTGTGAACCATAGTCAATTATAGTCTACCTATGCATCGTAACAAAACCAATCTCGATCCCTAATGCATCATATAACACTACATACTTAACACCCTCATCGAGAAATCTCAATTTGGGAGCACTCATAAATCTCTTCCTCAACTCCTAAAAATCCTTTTGGAACCTCTATGACTTAATGAAAGGTTCCCTCGATCGGGTAAAAGCTATCAAGGGAGATGATATCCCGTAAAAATATGGTATAAATATATGATAGTATCCTATCAACCTAATAAGTTCCACACACCCATTATACTATTGGGTGTCTCCCAAGATAACACTGCCTCAACCTTTACTGTGTCCACTACTATACCATCTGCTAAGATAACATGTCCCATGAAGTCGACCACCTGAATATAGAATTGGAACTTAGAGATCTTCCCATAATGTTTTTTCTCTCAGAGTACGTCAAGAAACATCCTAAAGTTTCTCACGTTCCCCTCCAAGGATGCCAAGTACACTAGGATATCATCAATGAAGACTAACATAAGGATTTCCAATAAAGGCTGAAAGATATGGTTCATGAGTCCCATGAAAAATGATGTGGTATTCCTCATGCCAAAGGTCATCACACCCCTCTCAACTATTCAAATAATTCATCAATACTTGGTTTTGGATACTTTTTCCTCATGATAACTTGGTTTAGGTATTGGTAATCCACACATGACCTCAAGATTTCATCCACCTATTTGTATAAAAAATACCAAGGCTTACCTTGGTGAGACACTAGGTTTGAAAAAACCCTTCCTATACAAGTCCTATAACTACACCCTCATCTCATGAAGCTCTATGGGAGCCATACGATATGTTAGTGTAGATATCAAGGTCTTATTGTGGTATAGATCAATTCATAAGTCTATCACCTGGTGGGGAGTCAATCCTATAACATCCTCAAGAAATTTGTCCTTATACTACACCACCACTGTAGGAAACTGAAAACTCATAACATCCACTACACCATGGGTAATTCTAGCCAATTAATTTGTAATCTGATGTGACCTCATATTCATGAGTCTATACTGCTCTATCTGGGTTTAATTTTCACCCAGAAAGGAAAACCTCATCCCATTTCTATAGAAACACTGTATCCTTTTCCTAAAACTATCTATATGAACATGAATTGTATATAAATATTCCAAAACTAAGATGATATTATAAGGCTTCATCACAACTACAAAGAGATACCAAATGAAACTCTCACCTCTAAGAGTCAGTTCACACTATTGGAAGAAGTGTGTGATCACTAAGTCACCTCCAGTAGGAGTCTCCAAGTGTAAGGGTCAAGATAAAGGCTCAACTGAAATATCTATGTATTGAACCAGATAAGTGGATGGAAAGGAATGACTCACAACTGTGTCTATCAGTACTGCAGCTAAGGTAGAGAAGACACATATCATACCTTGTATCATCCCTAGAACATCTGGTTCATAATACATGACAACCTAAAACTTCCCTTTCCCATATACCATTGCTTTCTAAGCCTATCATGGACCACCTGGGGGTTGTGGTGGAAACAAGTCATAATGTATTCCACCTCTATCATCTCTCCCAACTCCTCTTCCACATATTCCACCCTAAAAACTTTCCTGATCCTGGAACTACCTCTTCCTAGGCATCCCATCCACTGTCACTCTATTATCTATATGTTGGGTTAGATAATCTTCTGCAGGATGTCACTAATGATAAAAATAGTTACATTGCCTCTCCCTAGGCTAACTAGATCCATCTTGTGATCCCTTAACCATAGACACTCTATCCTATGATATCCTCATATAACATCTCACAAATCTAGGTCCTTGTGTTTTATGTCAACTCCCTACCACTAAACTCTCATCTCTTGTGTGTCCACTTATAGTACTGACTATTTGTGTCTACTCAGCTAGGAAACTCTCGACTACCAATGCATGCTCTAGAACCCCATAATATATAAGAATTCATAGTGGTATCACACTGGATCGAATGTCCCTATGTAATACTCTCTCGAAGGTCTAAGCCCAAAATAACTAATAACACACCATATCCATTGAGTACTAATAGAGGTTGGTAAACCTCAATGAATACTCTTCCACAGTCATACTACCCTACTAAATCTATAGAATCTCATGGATCTACATGAACCTCAACATAGATGGAGAAAAATACACTCTGAAAAGGCACTCAAACTATGACCATACAAGAGTACCTTCATCGTATAACTAAATCACTAAGTCGTACCATTATCTTGTAAATTCATGGATAAGGATCGTTTCTAGGAACACCATCGAGACTGCTGGTGTCGAGACAACATGGAAGACTTGTGTCACCACCTCAAACTAGTCCTCAAAAGCCTATGGGTCGGGCTCAACTTAGAACCTGAGTGTTGTTATTGCTAAAACTCATGAAGCATGCTCACCCTATGGACCTCATCTTTTGGTACTTCTAGAACCATATGTTTCTCAATAGTTGGTGGTATGACTATTGAACCACCTAAAGATACCTTCAGAATAGGTCTTCGTATCAAAACCTCATCTCCAAGGGGATCATCCTTATGATCCGTAGCTAAATCCTTGCTATAAAATATCATGAATTAATCCTAAAATAGAGTTTATATACCATGTTCAATGATTTTATCTAGATATTCGGCTCAATAAGGACAAGTAAACTACAACCCATTATAATATGATGTATATACCAATGTTTTTTCATGAAAATAATATCTACATATACCTATTTGAAAGGTGGGTGATCAGATCCCTGGTGTATGGATACATCAATTGCCTCACCAATACTAGAGTCTCTATCCTAATATCCAAATTCAAAACACTTAACACTATTCACCCAAACCAATGTCACAAACTCAAATACTTAGGAAGAATCGATTATTATGTTACCACTCTATCATGACCAGGCCCAACGGGACCTGAATCATGGCTACCCCATGCCCACCCCTAATAGGTGTGGGGCTAGACACCAATGTCGATTAGAAATATCTCACACATGGGAGGCCTTAGCCTTACGTACTTATACAACATACACATCTACAAGCCCATAAAATACTGAAATTTAAAAAAACATATAACCAACCATACATACATCTAGAATAACACCATTAGAGTATGACAATAAGGTATTAGAAAGAAAAAGTTCCTAATAAAAACCCACCCAAAAGAAACATGAAAAAATTATAACAGAAAACAATAGAAGAGGATTGTTTTCAAGTTGACCATAAGAATACGCCTTGGTTTGTTCATCTCACTAAGCTCTGTCTGGTCCTGGTCCTAATAGGACTCTCTTAAATGGTCGATCTTTTGCATAAGACATAACACGTGTACGAAATTACCATATAGGGTTGAGTAAAAAAATACCTAGAAGGACACCCTGAAATCACTGAGCATATAGAATAAATAACAATATTCATCTCATCACATGTATATTTCAATGAAATATATATCAATATAATCTAGATATACTTGTAGTGGACACACAGTCTCAGGTAAGATCACAACTGTATTTCTAGTCTAGGATTCCTGATTGAAGGTTCAACATAGAACTCATCTAGGATGACACACTCCATGATTCATATATCTATAATGATTTCCTTCCAAGGTTTAATGCTCATCGTTTCTACCCATAATAAGTACACATTGGAAGTCTTAAATTGTTGATACACAAATGGGGATCGCACCCAAGCCAATGGGTATACCAATATCCCAATATAGATTAACCTTATAAGTAGGGGATCGATACTTGTGTAGTGTTGTTCACGATAATACCAAGAACCCCGCATAGGAAAATGATGATAATGATAGAGTATCTCACTCTGGGACTCATGTAAAGATTATAATAACGCTATCCAATACCGAAGTTCCACAGGGGGGATCACCATCCAATTATATTGGATACCACTCCATACTAAAACCTTATGAAAACGATCAAGGGAACATACACTATAGAAACTTTCCTAAAATAAATAGGACAGGGAATCCAATCCAATTTTTAAGAAGTAGATAGAGTGTAATAGAAGTAAATGACTTTTTCCTTCAGAATCAGGTTCTACCCATGTATCACGGCATGTGCATGTGTTTGTGTCTGTGTACATGTCTTGTCCAAGCCCATGAACTCCTGATCGTTTTTGTGTCTAGATAGCCATGTATGTTACTGAGTACACTCTATGATCAAAAATATCTAATCTTGGTCATGTTTGGGTACCCTTATAGGTACATACTCTAACTCCAGGTAATGTTCACATGGCATGTGATATATTTCATGCATTGTGTGATATTTTTATTCATAGGGAAACCCTAGCACCATATAAGGGGTCCCACACTGCATGTAATTCCAAATTACAGGCTATGTGACATGAGATTTTACAGATCCTATAGGTTAATCCTTAACATAAGTCCATGTGACCACCATATCTAGTTCCTCTACTGATCTTTCACATAGATCATAGATCTGTTTCTATCGAGATTCGCCGTTGTCTGCTCTCTGGATATCATCCCTCGGTCTTCTCAAAAACCATCCATCAAGTTGAAATGTTATCACACTATGAAGATATGAATAATATTTATCCCTAAATCCATACCCAATCGATCATCCATCACTTTAGTTTGATCCCATCATAAAACTGAACCTGAATCTATGTTATCAATCCATTATTCCAAGAAACGAGTATACAATGATTGGTTTCTCAGGTATTCGTTGGGCCAATAGTCAATCAAAATACAAGTGATGAACTCATGAATAATAGTGGTAGAAATAAAAGAAACACAAAATAGTAATAAATGCTATCTATGTTCTAGACAACCTTGATTCATTTCCATTAGAAAGAAAAATGAAGATAAAAAACAATTTCTCTTAAATTCTCCATAAAAAACTCATACACATAATAAAATTGATCTATGGATCAATATATTGGTCAATTGATTCATGTCCATATTAAGTATAATAAAATAGGAATAAATACACATAATATAATTTCCTTCCTTGAGATGGATTGATCACTGATGAGGAATTAATCTGTGTCGTTGTCGCTGGCGAGATCCTAGATTTATGATGGTACAATGATCCTTAATCCCAATCCAATCTAATGTCATCTTCCAATAACAGACTCCTCCAACAGTCTTCCAGGTCTCTAGGGTAAAATAGCCAACCCTAATATATCCTCATAACCATGTATTTATAAAGTAAAAATAGATCACTTCATCAACATAATAAAATAAATAATTTATTTTATTAATTTTATTAATTTTTCTGAGACGGTACTCAACCTAAAATTCTAATGTGTTTCAAGGTTAATTCTCACCTAGGGTAAAAATCATGTTCTAGACTCAAAAAAGTCCTTAGATTTTTAATCTGGTCCTCTATTTAATATTTATGCCACTTTTATAGGAAAGATCCACATGCATGATATTTATTATATTTAATATATTCCAAGAATTAATTTCAGGCTCACTGGTCCTTGGAATCTCATGCAATCTCATGGATTAATTCTGAAATAATCTACATAATATTATAAATTAATACATAGAATAATACAAGTCATTTCATAAAAAAAATATTACTAATAAACATTGGGTATTTACATATCTCATATGATCATAGGTGTGTATGTAGACAACTTTATCATCATCGGCACTAACATCACCAATATCAGCATGTTCAAGGATGATATGAAGAACCACTTTTAGATGAGTGACTTTGGATGTATCTCATACTACCTCAAAATTGAAGTTAACCAAGGGAGAAATGAAATTTCCATATACCAATCCCCCTATACAAAACAATTGACAGCGAAGAGCAGCATGAGGGAATACAACCCCTATCAAGTTCTGGTAGAGGTCCACCTAAAGCTGAGAAAGTATAGGACCTACCTATTGTTTGATGTCACTCAGTACCATAGAATCATCAGTAGCCTATGGTATATATTGAATACATGGATAGATATTACCTATGCAATGTGTTATGTAATCTGGTTATTGGAGGAACCTTGCAAAGATCACTTGGCCGCAGTCAAGAACCAATTGTGCTACTTCACTAATACATGAAACTATGACATCTACTATGCCAAGGAAGGTAAATAGTCAGTTGATCCAGTTTGACTTAAGTGATAACAACATTTATGGTGATGTTAATGATTTAAAGATCACTCATGGTATGTTCTTCTCTATTAGATACAACCCCATCACCTAGAAATTGAAGAAACAAAAGGTGGTGTCATTGTATTCATAAAAAGAAGACTACATTTATATGAATACTATGGCATGATAGGGAATTTCGTTGGATCGAATGTTCAGAGAATTTCTCTTCTAAAACCTCAATACACTAGTTCTTCATGTGGAAACAAGTACACCATTTCCTTAACCAAGAACCATGTATTCCATGACCAGAACAAAAACATCAACACTTGATTACATGTCATTCTAGAGTGATTTAAGGGAGTAAAAAACATTTTTGAGCACACTCACATTGAGGAGTAGATTACAGACATTCTCAAAAAGTTACATGATCATGCCAAAGTTTAGGAGATACATTAAAATATTGTTGTTGTTGAGATTCGTTGAATGTGGAAGAAATTAACTGATATATTTTTTACTTATAGTGATTAATTTCACCCCTATTTCATCCTTCCCCCCTAATTTTCCCTCATTTATTTTTGGTTTTATGGGACAATTTAGTTTTAACTCATTAAGACTCTCATTTGGATTTTAATTATGTTGTAAGTATGTCTAGTTTTTTTGTGTATATAAAGTAATGAAACCCCCATCAGAAAATCATCCATGTTTTTGGTGCGAAAAACATCTCTTTAGTTATAGAATTTATATCATGGGTGTTGACCGGATAGACATTTTCAACATAATCTGTTATCATCACCCCCACTTCCCACATACATAATTACTAATACCTATATGTCCTTCACCCATTCAGAATGGGAGGATCTTGATATTCTAGTCATGTACCTCACCACTGTTAGTGCTATCACCTTCATGGGAATCCATCAATATCAGCCTCTCAAGGAGAACTATGGGCCGCTGACTGGTAGAATCTGATATATTCAGTTATACTTTCCTTGATATCAAATTTATTCCAAATTCAAATAGCCTGATTTTATATGGATGCCCTAATTTTTCATTCATACTGACAGATACTGTAAATATAAGAGGTCTAAACACCCTCATGTATTGGGTTCCTAGCATGAAGAACATCTGTTTGAAGGTAATCCTCACCAATTTTAGATATTATAGTCCCAATAAAGATCAAGTATTAAATTTATTCATAGATATAGTGGAATTAGATACTTTTAAATCTCCATCCATGACTATCTACACTATATATGATACAGAGTGAGATATTCTAAACGGCCTTCCATCCATCTATCTTTATGTCTACCCGATTGAACCAATTCATCTGTTTCTAAAAACATACCTCTATAATTCCCTATAATCTCCATAAACTCCAATATGTGGAATTAAGAATCAAATTTCCTCCCATGGATATATTCATAGGCTCCCAAATTCATGGAGTACATAAATTTTGGTATCATGGCCATCATCACGCTACAACATATAACCGAGGTAACTTGGGGGACAGATGGCTGCAACCAAATCTTTTTGTGGGTGGTGAGGCCATATATTCTCACTAATGGTATTTCATCATCATTGTCACATGAAATCAGGGGATGGTCCAAATGAAGTTCCTTCATTATTATTTGGTTCCCTCATGAGGAGGTTCTCTATAACGCATCTTTTGGGGCGTTCCGAACACACTATAGGTGGAACTCGATGCTAGAGAGCACAAGAAGCGGGGTTCCAAATTTATAGGTTGTTCATCAGGAACAATAGAACCATCTTGTTGTGTGGAAGCCTCCATTTATTAGGAATCACACATAAAATTAGAGAAATCAGAAAAAATAGAAGGAAAACACAAAATTTATTTGGTTTGGTCGGGTGACCTACGTCCTCTAGGAAGACAGTGGATTTTTTTATTCCAACGGGAATACACATATTAAAAATTCCCTTATTTTCCCTAAAATCATCACCAATATTTATATTCAGGGGTGGAGTATATTCAAGTGGAGGATATAGTTTCTCCAGGTGGTCTCCAACTCCCACAGTAGTTTTCTATAGATGGCACCAGCTTCGAAAATATTTCCTTGGGTGGCACAGACCTCTTACAGTGGGTTGTTATAGGCTGGTCATCCTTGGTGGTCACCAACCATGAAGTGGTAATTTTTTTCATCAACAATAATCAATCTCCACCTTAATGATAAATATAACCTTTTTGTTGATTGAACAAAATTTCCTGTATTTGCAACCTTATTGATGCTCGTGGGCATCGTAAGTAGAATGCATATTGATAAAATACAGCCTATAAAGGGCCCGAAGGCCTTAGTTTTTATTATATTATAGATAATCCCCCTTTTAAGGGTTGAAGTAGAACCCGTACATAATCCATAGACCCAAGTCACAATGCCCGACATGACCCGCAATACATGACCTGAAGGCCCAGAGGCATACCATGCCCATTACATGACCCGTAGTCCCATCCCACTAGAACTGCCCCTTCCCAGCTTATTTCATCATTGATCGCCTTAGCTCCCCACCTTGCATTGATGATCGGCTTGCATTGACCCGTACAAAGCTACACGGTGCCTGGTCCCGATGGCGGCTTCCATACCTTCTCATTCTTCCAATCTGGTTAGCTCTGTATCTGGTGGCTGCTACTCCTATTGCTCTAATCCTCTTCTGGGGCATGTTCTATGTGAACTGGGCTACTCCATGGTCTACGTGACCCAAAGTCCCTATAGCCCGACAGCCTTTGATGACCTGAAGGCCCTGGAGACCCGTAGGCCCAAACCGGTGGCTCAAATGCCCAAATCAGAAGAATAGTTCCAACTGCTACAGTACCAAACAGTAACTACTACATTCCTGCTACAGTAACCCAGAAATTTGCCTCCACCCGGTTGTGAACCTGGGTCTCTTGGATGCCAATCAGGAGCCCTTACCACTCGGGTACGGGCTCGTTGGCGATCAAATCCAACCAATGTTTGAACTTGATCCTTGTAACTACCTTCTTATCCATCAGAGGAGGAATAATATCTTATGTCTAACTCTGATGCAGTCAATTCATTTATTCTTCCATAATATACTTCCACTAGTTTATTTATTTTCTATCAAAAAAATATATATATTTATTCATAACATCATCTTTAATTACAGATTGATCATAAAAACCATATCATCCTACTTGTATGGTCTCTGTATAGTCCTTCAGGTTTTACCAGTGGTGATACTCTTATCATATATCGATGCTCCACCTATAATAGTCGCAACATTCAAAAAATAAAAAACACATTTTCAATTACATTTCATCATAAGTAGTTCATAGTAGATTACTTTCATAAATACATCCTCAATGGTTATTCGATAATCATGATTATACAAGACTCTAAGAGATATGATGTTCTTATCTAATTCCAGTGCATATCATACATATTTTAGGTGTTGAGTTGTACAATCATGCATCTTCATAAATATTGTTCCAATACCTCTTATATGGGAAGGGTTGTTATCTCCCATAAGAACCACATCATTATATGACTCCTTTAGGTTTGAAAACAAATATTGATTCCTATACATATGGAATGAACAAACCAGTTCATAAATTCAACCTTATAAATGGTTGACTATTGAGGAAATAAGGAAGGCAATATCTTCAACAAACTCAATTTTTTGTACAAAATTCTCCTTCAGTTTCTCAATTTTGGGTTCTAGTGACCTTTTGTATGATAGGAGACACACTCATCTCTTTCTAGATGTATATATCTAGACTTTCCACAAAACTTTGATCATGATTTGTCTCTTATGAGTCCTTCATATTTCCTTTCATATGATTTTCCAATAGTTTCCATCAATTCCTCTGATGTGAAATCTATAGGTTCATATATTTCCTTCTGAATGTACTCATTATTAACTAAAACCTTTGATACATCAAAAAATTTGACCTCACTATTACCATAAAAAATTGTTGTAGTAAGGTGATCATAACTCTTTGGTAGAAAATTCATAAATAAAAGAACCTTATCTTTATCTCCAATTGTTACTTCCAAACTTTGAAAAACTTCTAGGATTTTATTAAAATATTTTATGTTCTCAATCATGAACATATCTTCCTTCTATTTAAATCTGAAAATTTTATTTTTCAGTTAGATCTGATTTTTGATACTTTGGTCCATATAGTTTTTCTCCAAAATAGTCCACAACATTTTTAGAGAGGTCTCTTGTATCACATAGTATTTCCAATATTTATCCAAACAAATTCAAAACATACTATAGGATTGATGGTTGAGTCTCTTCCAATCACCAATAGAGATGTCAGTGGAATTTTCTTCCAATGTGATATCTTACTCCTACTGAGTTAGAACAACAAAAACATCACATATCCACATGTTGAATTTACTCGTCCCTTCGAACTACTCCACCTAAAATATAGTGATGGAGACCATACCTCTATGTCTGGAAGTATTTGTAGTTTCAATATGTGTATTTGGAATAGACTCCTGTGATGATATCATATCACATTCATCTTAGGGATTCCCCATAAAAAACATATCAAATTTTCTATAAAATAGACAGTTCTAATGAATTCTAAATAGTGTAAAATGAAAAAAATGACAATTTAATTTCTTAAATTGGATCCCAAATAAATTTCAAATTTTCCTACCATGTTTTCAAATATACCAAACTAGATTTTTTTTTAAAACCCTTTTTATGTGTGTCATGGCCAACTCACACACCCCATTCTTTTCAAAAAGGAAAAAATTATCCCTTTTTCTTTTTTGACTTTCACACACCCCACCACATCACTTTCTCTACGTTCATTTTTCCAGTCCCACCACACATGAATATCTTCATCTTTATTTTGTTTGTTCCCATGTCCAAAACACACCTCCCCCTGTAAGATCTCATATCGGGTGCCATAGAACGGTGATCTGATCTGGTCATTCACATGACCTCAGGCACGCCTCCCCGTATGCTAGAGGCTTACAAATAGTAGCGGGGTCTGGTAAGTCAGTCATGGGGTTACTATACCCTATTTTATCAGAGTAAAAGACTAGAATAAGTAATTAAAAAATAGTTTAAGACTATAAAATCACAAACAAAACCAATGTCACATGAAAACCAAAACTGTAAATACCATACTCAACTGAAAGGGAAACATTCCATGCTAAAGTAGGTGCCAAAGTTTCTAAAATATAACTAAAAGTAAAGACACTAACAACTCCCAGGAAGGTCCTGAACCTTGTCTTGTGACCTCATACAAGCTCCATAAGTAATCAAAAATCTAGTTCAGGGCCCTTTACCTTAACATGTCCTACAAAAATAAAATCTATTTAGGTACCAATCAGGTAGCCCGAGTATTGTGTGAGTACAACTAAGTAGGCTACCACCAAAGATGTGTAAAAACAAATCCAATCAATAATAGTGTATGCATTTGTATAAAGAATAAAAAGGGAAATAAAGTAAACATTTTACATTTATTTAGTAACTCTTTGTTTAATTAATTTTTCCCTCTGGTTCCCATGGACTCCCGATCAACAATACATGCTTCTTCCTTCGCTGGAGTCTGAACCATTCCCAAGGGATATCACAAATATGAATTTCCATGTTACCATTCATTATCATATTTCATATGGAATTTGTCAAATACATAAAACATGTAAATCAGATTGGCATGAGAAATTTTCACTATGAGTCGTAACCTCATGCATTTGAAGTGAGTTATGAGAAAGGAAGCATAAATGATTCTTAGTAAGAACATGAAAGCTCTATCGGTTGTTTACCTCGAAGGCTTCACATGATCCTTTGAAAAACAAATAGAATCTCTCTTAGTCTTCTTCTTCAAGGTCCCACACGTTCCTTCAAAAAACAAACAGAAGCTTACACAATCTTCTTCTTTAAAGGCTCACACGGTCCATCAGCAAACAATAATAGAAGATCTCTTGTCCTTCCAAGATAATCCCTTCCTCGCACCCCAGTTATCCCATGTGATACTCCATGCCAACACAATCAAAACCAATATCCATTTCACCAATAATTCAATAAATTATTTCACAATTAATTAATCATATAAAACCCTTCAATTAATTCAAAAAATAATTAACTACCTCAATTTCTATTAATTAATTAACCAATTAATTGACCATAACCCATTTACATTAATTAAACCAATGATTAATTAAATACATCAATTTCATTAATTAATTTCCACAGTTAATTTATCATAAAAAATATTTTAATTAATTCAAAAATTAATTAACCATGTCTATCCCATTAATTAATTCACAAATTAATTATTCACAACTATTCGGTTAATTAATTCAAAAATTAATTAATCATATAAATTCCATTAATTAATTAAACAATTAATTTGTAATTTCACAACTCGACATCCAATAATTAATTTAGCAATTAATTATTCCCAAACTTCAACACTAATTTAATAATTAGTTTTTCATATGAATACCCTTAATTAATTCCCCAATTAATTAAGTATGTCATTCCCATTAACTAATTCAACAATTAATTAATCCATACCCACCAACTCAAAATCCTCTAATTATTTCCATAATTAATTATCCCACTCACAATTTCAATATATCAATACTTAATTCGACAATTAATTATTCAAATCATAATTTCATAATCCAAACCATTCCCATAAATTAGTTATACAATTAATTAATCAAGTTAAATAATCTCAAAGACTCTATAATTAATTTAATAGTTAATTATGCTTGACCTAAAATCCCAAAATCCCAATTCCACATTTCCTTTAATTAATATATTCACCAAATTAATTAATTTAGTCAAGAACACAATTTTTAAACATATAATAGTAATTATACAATTACATACACATAATTTTAATCAAGACTATGGGATTTGAATTTTATAACACCAGCCTTAATTCGTTGAAGGATGTTCACTCAAAGGAAATCCCAAAAATCTTAGTATCACAATGACATAGATCTATTTTCCAGATCTAGATCCCTAAACCAAGATCAAAGATATCAATATCTGAACTATATAGATCTGGATCTACAATCCTATATCTAGATCTCACCAAAATGGTTTAGATCTGAAGAACTATAGGATAAACTCTACCAAAGGATCAAGAGGAGAAAAATTAATCTACAGAATAAGGATAGGGATGAAATCCACTTACTAGAAGAAGAACGGGTTTTTGATTTGGGCTTTGAATGTTGAAGAATAGAAGTCAGACTACCACAGAACACCTCTAGAAATCTCTAGAATTTCCCAAAAATGTTAAGTCTTTATCCAAGGTCAAAATGAGTGTGTTTCGAGGGTTTAGGGGATTTTAAAATAAATTTTTAGGTGAAATAAAACTTCACACATGGTTTTTCTTGGAAACGGTGCATGGTTTAGAAAAAACATATTCCAACTATGCGGCCCTCACTACCTAGATCTGCACGATTAGATGGGATGGTCACATGGATTACCCTAACCTTGTTCCACCCTTTCATATTCCCCTTTACTCAAAATTGTCTTAAAGAACCACCCAAATTCACCCCAAATAATAACTCCATCCAAAGGTACATAAGTAGAACAAAAATTATTTGAATATTCACTCGAGATAACTCTAGAAAAGGTCGGGATCAAATAATCTCCCCACCTTATAACACCTCATCCTCAAGTTGTACTTATAACTTTTCCTAAGATTTCGATCCAAAAATATTGGTCCATTTAACCCTCATATAGATTCCCTTTCCCATGTTTCCTCTTATAAACATCCATGTTTCCAAAACACATGAACAATCTGCACGAAATTTCCCCACAACACTTTCTCATTGTGATCCAACACAAGAATCGGATACTCCTAAAAGGACACATCTATCTAAACATCAACCTCATCTACATCAATCAAATTATAAGGGTCTAGGTGATACCTATATAGTTGTAACACATGGAAAAAATCATGCACTTTAAAATATTTCTGTGGAGGAGCCAATCTGTATGCCACTGTTTTGATTCTCTCCACAATCTCAAAAGGTCCAACAAGCCTGGGTGTTAACTTTCCCTATCTCCCTATCCTATGGTGACCCAACCTAGGTGAGACCTAAAGGAATACACAATTACCCTCTGTAAACTCTCTCTTTCATCTTCATCTATCAACATACAACTTTTATCTACTCTTAGT
The DNA here is from genome assembly GCA_963277665.1 of Viscum album. Classification (NCBI taxonomy): domain Eukaryota; kingdom Viridiplantae; phylum Streptophyta; class Magnoliopsida; order Santalales; family Viscaceae; genus Viscum; species Viscum album. The sequence goes on from OY728166.1 coordinate 732,020,229, forward strand.
CATAGCCATACATTACTGAATCAACTGCACCTACTTCGATGCCTCCTGCATGAGACTCGGCCCCATAAACTCTGACTCACTAGCCTCCATACACCATAGTGGTGATCTACAAGCCCTACCATAAATATCCTTGTATGGTTCCATCTGTATTGTTTCCGGATAACTATTATTATAGGAAAACTCCACTAGATCCAAGTGTTCATCCTATGACCCACTGAAGTCTAAAATACATGCTCTTAGCATATCCTCAAGAACTTGTATAGTACGCTCTGACTGCATATCCATCTGTGGGTGGAAAGCTATACTCAATAAAACTTGTGTGCCAAATGGCTTTTGTAATCCCTACTAGAATCACAAATTAAATCATGTATCATGGTCTGAAACTATAGTATGTGGAACCCCATAAAAATATACTATCTCCCAAATATATAGTTCTCCCAACTGCTCTACTATGAAGGTTTCACGTATTGGTAAGAAATGTGCAACATTTGTCAGTCGATCCACAATAACCAAGATAGTGCCATTCTTCCTTGATGTATTCATAAGACCTACCACAAAATCCATAGTCACATCGCCCCACTTCAATTATATAATGGGCAACCGTTATAGAAAAACTCTCAGTCGTTGATGCTCTGCCATCACCTTCTAACAAGTGTAGCATCATATCATGAACCCAGATATCTCTTTTTTCATTCCCGGACACTAAAACTATTTTCATATGTCACAATCCATTTTAGTCACTCTTAGATATACCTCCCACTTTGACACATTAAATTCTCACATGACTTCCTCTCGCATGCTCATTGGCACAACAACTTGATTCTTCACGTAGATGATCTCATCATCATCTATCAACCAATCCAAAGGTGTCCCCCAACCATTAATGTGCTCCCTTAAGTACAGGAACTCCATATCTTCATACCCCATGTCCATAATACATCTAAAAAGTGTAGACTCCACTGCAACTAAAATCAGATTCATCTGCTCCTAACTCTCTTGAACCACAACATGCATCTCACCTAGAAAAGTCATCATCTTCCACTCAGCCCTCGACTCCTAAACTATTTGAGTTTGAGTTTTCTTGGTCATGGAATCTGTGACACTATTTTCCTTACCTAGCATATATTCTAGTTCAAAATCAAAATACTTCATATACTAAACCCATATCCACTTCCAAAGATTCAAATCTCTTTACATGAATATATACTTCAATCTATTATAGACAATGTAAACTTTAAACTTTTTCCCTAAGAGATAGTGTCGCCAGCACTTCAAAGCATAAAAAATAGTTGCCAACTCAACATCATACATAGAATAATTTTGTTCATGCGACCTCAACTGCTAAGACCCATACGCCACAACTTGATCTCCCAACATCAACACAGCTCCACGTCTAACCACAGAATACTCACAATACAGCGGTTACTCCTCACCTAACTCAAGAAGGATCAAAATTATTTCCAATGCAAAATTCTTCTTTAGCTTCTGTAAATAATTATCACATGCTTCCATCCACTCAAAATTTATCCCATTCTTGTTCAAGACTTAAAGTAGTTCTACTAAGTGGGAAAGTCTTGGATGAATCTTTTGTAATAACCAGCTAATCCCAAAAGGTTTCAGATATTGAAACAATTATTGGGATACTCCCAAGAAACCACTACCTAAACCTTCTCTGGGTCCACTGTCACACCTTCCTCCAATATGATGTACCCCAATAAGTGTAACTTGTCAATCCAAATCTATCACTTAGATAGCTTGGCATATATATGATTCTCCCTTAGTGTACTCAAGATGATGTGAAGATGTTGGGAATAATCATCATGAGTCTTGGAGTACACCAAGATGTCTTCCACAAACACCACCAAAAACTAATCCAGATATAGATGGAATATTCTATTCATCAAGTCAATAAACACTTTTGGTTTGTTCTTCATCCCAAAAGGCCTTATGATGAACTAATATAGGATATACGTTTTTCAAAAATTATTCCTCGGTATATCATAATTATGAACTCTTAACTGATGATTCCCCAATCTCATGTCAAAATTTGATAACACGCAAGCCCCCTTTAACTGATCAAAAAGATCATTGATACAGGAAAGAGGATATTGGTTCTTGATAGTCATCTTGTTCAACTTCTGGTAATCAACACACAAATATAAACTCTTGTCAGTCTACTTTGTGAACAATAGAGGATATCCCCAAGGAGATGTAATTCGATGGATACATTTTTTATCCTCCAACTGATCCTTGAGATCTTGTGTAGGGACCCAAAGCTTAACGTACATTGACATTACTTAACATTTGCGTAATACTTAGTACATAACAAAAACACACACACAAGGATCGTAATAGTTTAGTGTCTTTGGAAACTCGGAATAAAATCTTCTAATCGTGGTGAAATATCTCCAACATCTCCCATAAAGATCTTCCCTTTTTTTATACCTAAACCCTTTCTTTATATCCTGGGGAAAAGAAAACATAAAAGGGTGAGCTCAAATGCTTATTAAGGGTAAACAAAAGAAATATCAATCACATCATATACATAAGAACATAGCTTTTGGAAATCTTAACCTGCAAAGGAGAGCATAATTTCATAACATGGGATAAATCATAGAAGTGAAATGTAATCCCAATAATCATAACTTAAAACATGAAACTTTGTGGCATACACACATAATCATAGATAATCATTTCTTGTTAGTCAAGACTCATTTCCAAGACTATCTTAGTGGAAAAAGTCCCTTTCTGAACCGAGTCACCCTCGTTTCAGTCCTGTTTCACTGAACCGGTATAACCTACCATTCCAGCCATGTCTATCTCATGAGATATAAAATATTTACCCAATGCATTGAAGGGATATATAGGTCCCACCCATCTCATAATGATACCATTCTTATGTGTGCCACAAAATCATAAATCATACATAATTACATAACCCATGTAATAAAAATGGGATTCTTAAACATCATGACATCATAAAACAATTCACATAAGATAAAGGAATTCATAAAAATAATTCCATCACAACATAATAAAATCAATGTAATAATAGGGATAAAAATAGAACACTTTATTATCTTAGATGGAAAATAATTTTGATAAAACACTTGAACTCCATTCTTGAGGAAAATATCCTTTCTTCTTCAAAAACATTTTTCCTTTCTTAACATGTCATAAAACTTTAAACTAAAAGGAGTTGATTAAAAAAAACATGAAAACTTGTAAAGGAAGCTTCTTTGAAATAATGTTTTAAAAATCCATTCATGTCGTATAAGTTTAAAAAACATTCTTCGTACTTTTGTCGGAAAAGTCAAAAAGTACCTCGTATGAAAAACGACAAAAGATTCATTTCATATCCTTTACTAAAAACCCACCAAAGGGAAAAATTGGATTTAAAAAATTGTAGGTGGATGGAAATAATATTACATATTGAGGAAACATGGACATGGATGACAAAATACACCCTAGTAAATGCTAAAGTATAAACAATCTCAAATAAAAATGAGATTGTGATATTTCCCTTACCTTAGGTCCGACTTGCTTTGTACGTGTCCGAACCTCCTGTATAATGATTTAAATCATGTTATTGACTTATTCCAGAATCATATTCATTGTTATTATATCATATATGGTCCACTTATGACTTTATATTACCCGTTCTTTTGTAAATTCATGTTAAAGTAGTGTTTTGGGTAAAATCGTCTCATTTATCGTAGGTGTTTGGACTTGTTGTTCTTGACATTATTATTACTTATATCATGATTTACTTACTTCCAGAATATAAAGTATTATTTATATATCATATATATTCAGTATATATATATATATAATAGATAGATAAATGAAAGTAAACACACCGTTCATGGAGACGGTAGTCCGTACGTACGCATGAACGCTGCTTTCCTTTCCTTATTGTCTTGAATGGAAGTAAGTAGATGACATATATATATATATACACACATAAATCCAGTAGATTTAACATGTCATATATTCCATTATTATTCATTATATATACTTTATAATCATTCTGGAATGGTTAACATGGATAATGAATCTCATCGCGTCGTGGAGACGGTAGTCCGTACGTACGCACGAGCGATGATATCGTTCCCATGGTCATGGAATTGTGTTGAAGTGTATGTATACTATTTAAGTATCAATATCACTTTATAATAATCATATATAGTTACTCATTACACTATTATACCCATCCTATTAAGGTGGCGGCGTAAAATAGATTACACCACGGCGTGGAGACGGTATTCCGTACGTACGCACGCGGGGTGATTTCATTTTCCGTAGGATGGATAGATGGTTAAATAGGGTTGTTTCATACTTATAATAACATATCAGTATATTAATGATACTGATTTTATTACTTCATAATGAAACAACTAAAGAAGAAGAAGTTGAAGAAGAAAGAAATTGGAAAGGATCGGTAATGGGTATTACCTCTTCTTTGAAGTGCTTCTTTGAGACCTCCTTTTAGGGCACTAAAATTGGACTTTTAAGAAGACCAGGACCTCTAGGATGATACTAGGGAAGTGGAGAAGAGATATTTTCAGGGGTTGGCCGAGCTTGAATGCTCAAATTGGTGTGAGGAGGAGAGGGAGGAGGTGCCCTTTTATAAGGGAGGAGAGGGGCATCTTAGAAAAATCTCAAAATATTATTTTATATTAAGGTCAAATTCGGTTTATAATGGTTCCAAATGGTCTTATTTCGAATATAAAGTGGGTATGGGTCTACATCCTCTCATCCAATAGGATTTAGACAAGTTTAGGTTATTATTTTAACCTTATCAATTAGATTTAACTCTAAGTTAAATAATTTATCTTTTACCGTGTCTTTTTTTTTTCTTGCACAATATGGTTAATAAACTTACTATATCAAGCCAAAAGAACCCCAAGTTGTTTATTATTAATATATATAACCTTATCTAAGTCATTTTTCCAAACCTTAGATTTTTAGGAATAAAATAACAATTAATAATATAATATTTGTTTTACAAACTATTTTATGTCAATTTTGATACTATTTGGTACATGATTTTTATGAAATTCATAATAGAATGATAAGTTCGAATAAAGTTACTTAAATCAACAATAACATGTCATATTAACCTAGAAAATTACTTTAAGTCATAAAAAGTCTCAAATTACATTTATTTGGGCATTTATAACATCAATTATGTCAATATTTCATTAATAAGACAATTACTGCATCATCTTTGTGTCATAATAAATGATAATTATTTAATCCCTAAAAATTATAAATAAATTCCTATGATGTAGATAATTGTATTAGAGTTCTGGAAACTATTCATGTTTGAAGTTTCATGAATTTTATCACTAGATTAAAATTATTATACTTATAAGATTTAAGAAAGTGACATGTTGTCACATTCATTGGTTTTAATAATAATTAAATTATTTTCATTGAAAAAATTTAATTAAATGAATCTAATCCGACCCTTTGGTGATATGGGTCGACGTTTAGTCATCCAATAGGATTTTGACATTTTTTAGGGTAATTTTAAAATATTATATTTACCCTTAATTACCCGATTTACCTTTAACTATGGTAAATAAAATTTACCGTAGTTACTATTCATAATTCCCAAAAATAAAAAGTATCTTATTAACATAATTTGGATCCACTAATTCCAAATATGGAATCCATTTTTCCAAATTCAACACAAAAAAGTTGCAGAAATTAAATTAAAATTAATCCCGTTGTCAAAAGAAAACGGGTTTTCTTTAAAACATTGCAAAAGATTGAATTGATTTAACCTACGAATTCAAGGTAAAATCAATGCTAATGTCATACATTATGTTAAATGGTAAAAATATATTCTATTTATACTTTAAAAATATTCAATATTATAATTTAACCACATAAGATATTACGATGAAAAAATTTGTTTTTAATTAAAATATAGCGTGTTTTTACTATTCATTAAAATATGAAAGTTATCGGAAAAATATCAAAACTTTATCTAATGTAAATTTTTATATCCTGATTCAAAAGAAGAATTTTATTTTGTCAAATTGAACTCATAAACATGTCAAAAACTAAATTTAAAGTGGGTGCGCCATCAAAAGGCGACAAAACTGCATTTTTTTAAAAATACTTATTTTACCCGAAAAATTTATTTTGTTCTTATACCATGTTCTAGAAATGTGTAAGATGAATAATAATGTTATAAAATTCAAAATTTAGTTAACACTATTCATAACTGCTAGTTCATGACAGTGTTATAAGAATATATCATTGTTTATTAAAACCTTGTATTGCGTACAATACACGCTATCGAGGAAGGTCGTGATTGCGTGTAATGCAAGCCAAGTCAGGGTTGCGTGTTGTGAAAGAATCCTTCGTTGTTTCATATAACAGAATCCAACCATATTTCATTTATACATTGAATATATATATATATATATATATATATATACTCAATTTTGCGTAGAATAACTATTATCAAAATTGTGTGTAACACGATCCAAGAATAGTGTTGCGTATACTGCAAGCTAATACGGTGTTGCGTATAGCACAAGGTAATCTTGGTGTAGAGTACAACACAAGACATTAATGAAATTAAAAGAATATTTTTCATAAAATCTCGGGGTGTTACATTCTACCCCCCTTAAAATGAATTTCGCCCTCGAAATTCGTTGGGGTTATAAATGGTTTACTATTCGAAAGTTTCTTTAATAGAAACCCACATTGTAAAAAGGAATACCAAAACCAATCTTTAAAAACAAAAGTATGAAACGTAAAGGTTACCCAAATAAACTAATCACTGGGTTTCCACATAGGTTAAAATATGGATATGGAAGAGAAATCTAACCATCATGTTCTGATGGAGAGTGGTAGAGAACATGGCTATGGAAAATCCAACAATCGCAAAGCCATAAATTTGTGACGATCTAGGGTACCATCTGATTCATCGGATATAAGGGCACTAGGACAACATTTTTGGTTTTCAAGATCATTTCCCTAATGTTGAAGAATTTGAATTAGAATAAATACTTACTTTATTTTGGTACAATCTCACTTTTGTTCGTGCCTTGAACAATTTCCACTTCATCTCTTAAATAAATGAAGTTGAATTTGTTATTCGTTAAGTGTTAGAAGATCATGTGATAGAATGATGGGTCATTCTATCTATCTCAAACAAAAGGTTAGCAAAAGTTATATACATAAGTCTATCTATAGTGAGATTAATCATATATGGTTCCTAAAATGGACTTATACATCATATATCATACTGCTTAATATAATAAAACTAGTTTCTACTAAATAGAGACTTCTTGTAGGCCAGTGGTAGGCGATAAAGGCCAGTCGCACTTCGATTGTGGGTTCGATTTCCACATCCTTGTCCGATGCGATGGGCTATCACCCGTCCTGCAGGTTGTCCTTTTTCTAAAACTATATTACTATAACATACCATCTATAATATCGAAAAAACGTCTATCCTTAAACAATACTAACTTATGTCCAACATAGTCCATTCCAATCTTTATGTTTATCCAAAATACTGCAGTCCACTCTCATAATATAATTAAAACAATTACCAGAGATTTAACACCATCATTGATCCCCATATATCCTAAGATATGTCTTGTTGGTCACATTCCAAACATTCAAAGTCCTTAATCATGTATTCTCTTGAATACCTTAGTGAAAACATGAATGCAGTTAAAATTTGACACCTTCTACATACCAAAATCCTCAAAATTCTATATACACAAACCATGATATCACTTAGTCCTTATATCAACCATGAGCTCATGAATACTGTCAAACATTTCATTTTCTCCTTATCCCTTCATTATGGGCATATTATCTACTTTCCAAAATATTTGAATCACTTTTCATGGTTTCCGGTACCTTAAAATTATTGAAAACCACAATAGACCAATACATAAATATTTCAATACACCATAAAAGTACCTCAACAACATTATTCCTGAATACCAATACATAAACACTTCAGTCCATCCACTTCAATGATTGTCCTGGAAGAAGTCCTTCCTTGATTTAGAAGTAACTTTTTAGGTCAGGGCATTGAGTTGGGTAATGCCCATGTTCTCCACAAATAAGACATTGAACTCCATAACAGTCTGTCACTCTATGACCCTTTTATCCACACAGATAACATCGGTCCCTCCATTTGAGGTATTCCTCAAGGTTCTTCTTCCCTTCTTTAGAAATCTCAATCTTCCTTTCTTTATTCTCCTCAACATGCGAACATGCATAATAGTCTATCTTCCTCTTCTTTGATGAATTAGGCATACCACTAAATTTCACCTTGTTAATCATATATCGTGATGACTAATTCGGCATAATCACAACATCTTTCTCTCTAGGCATTACACAATTTTGTTTCTCATAGTCACCAATTTGTCCATTGGATTTAATGTTAACCGAATTCCTTTTGGTTCCCTCCATTAACTAAAACACAAAAATAATTTTGTGAGAGGAAAAAATCATGCTAGAGAAAACAACATAGTAAAGGGGAAGTATCCTCAATATCTAACTTATTAGGTTAAATTCTATGATCTTTACCGTAGTTCTAGGACTGTATCTTATATGTATACTTATCCTTAGGGACATCCCTAGACATACCTTAGAAATATCTCTAGGGATCTCACTAACGTTTTCGCATCCTAGTTTCCAAAGGTTGACTAAACCTTTCCTCTGATACCAACTGTAGAGACCCGAAGCTTTACGTACATTGACATTACATAACATTTGCGGAATACTTAGTACATAACAAAAACACACACACAAGGATCATAATAGTTTAGTGTCTTTGGAAACTCGGAATAAAATCTTCTAATCGTGGTGAAAGATCTTCAACATCTCCCATAAAGATCTTCCCTTTTTTTTAAACCTAAACCCTTTCTTTATATCCTGGGGAAAAGAAAACATAAAAGGGTGAGCTCAAATGCTCAGTAAGGGTAAACAAAAGAAATATCAATCACATCATATACATAAGAACATAGCTTTTGGAAATCTTAACCTGCAAAAGAGAGAATAATTTCATAACATGGGATAAATCATAGAAGTGAAATGTAATCCCAATAATCATAACTTAAAACATGAAACTTTGTGGAATACACACATAATCATAGAGAATCATTTCTTTTTAGTCAAGACTCATTGCCAAGACTATCTTAGTGGACAAAGTCCCTTTCTGAACCGAGTCACCCTCGTTTCAGTCCTGTTTCACTGAACCGGTATAACCTACCATTCCAGCCATGTCTATCTCATGAGATATAAAATCTTTACCCAATGCATTGGAGGGAGATATAGGTCCCACCCATCTCATAATGATACCATTCTTATGTGTGCCACAAAATCATAAATCATACATCATTACATAACCCATGTAATAAAAATGGGATTCTTAAACATCATGACATCATAAAACAATTCACATAAGATAAAGGAATTCATAAAAATAATTCCATCACAACATAATCAAATCAATGTAATAATAGGGATAAAAATATAACCCTGTATTATCTTAGATGGAAAATAATTTTGATAAAACACTTGAACTCCATTCTTGAGGAAAATATCCTTTCTGCTTCAAAAACATTTTTCCGTTCTTAACATGTCAAACAACTTTAAACTAAAAAGAGTTGATTAAAAATAAACATGAAAACTTGTAAAGGAAGCTTCTTTGAAATAATGTTTTAAAAATCCATTCTTGCCGTATAAGTTTAAAAAAACATTCTTCATACTTTTGTCGGAAAAGTCAAAAAGTACCTCGTACGAAAAACGACAAAAGATTCATTTCATATCCTTTAGTAAAAACTCACCAAAGGGTAAAATTGAATTTAAATGATTTTAGGTGGATGGAAATAATATTACATATTGAGTAAACATGGACGTGGATGATAAAATACACCCCAGTAAATGCTAAAGTATAAACAATCTCAGATAAAAATGAGATTGTGATATTTCCCTTACCTTAGGTCCGACTTGCTTTGTACGTGTCCGAACCTCCTGTATAATGATTTAAATCATGTTATTGACTTATTCCAGAATCATATTCATTGTTATTATATCATATATGGTCCACTTATGACTTTATATTACCCGTTCTTTTGTAAATTCATGTTAAAGTAGCGTTTTGGGTAAAATCGTCTCATTTATCGTAGGTGTTTGGACTTGTTGTTCTTGACATTATTATTACCTATATCATGATTTACTTACTTCCAGAATATAAAGTATGATTTATATATCATATATATTCAGTATATATATATATATATATATATATAATAGATAGATAAATGAAAGGAAACACACCGTTCATGGAGACGGTAGTCTGTACGTACGCATGAACGCTGCTTTCCTTTCCTTATTGTCTCGAATAGAAGTAAGTAGATGACATATATATATATATACATAAATCCAGTAGATTTAAAATGTCATATATTCCATTATTATTCATTATATATACTTTATAATCATTCTGGAATGGTTAACATGGATAATGAATCTCATCGTGTCGTGGAGACGGTAGTCCGTACATACGCACGAGCGATGATATCGTTCCCATGGTCGTGGAATTGTGTTGAAGTGTATGTATACTATTTCAGTATCAATATCACTTTATAATAATCATATATAGTTACTCATTACACTATTATACCCATCCTATTAAGGTGGCGGCGGAAAATAGATTACACCACGGCGTGGAGACGGTATTCTGTACGTACGCACGCGCGGTGATTTCATTTTCCGTAGGATGGATAGATGGTTAAATAGGGTTGTTTCATACTTATAATAACATATCATTATATGAATGATACTGGTGTTATTACTTAATAATGAAACAACTAAATAAGAAGATGTTGAAGAAGAAAGAAATTGGAAAGGATCGGTAATGGGTATTACCTCTTCTTTGAAGTGCTATTTTGAGACCTCCTTTTAGGGCACTAAAATTGGACTTTTAAGAATACCAGGACCTCTAGGATGATACTAGAGAAGTTTAGAAGAGATTTTTTTAGGGTTTTGCCAAGCTTGAATGCTCAAATTGGTGTGAGGAGGAGAGGGAGGAGGTGCCCTTTTATAAGGGAGGAGAGGGGCATCTTAGGAAAATCTCAAAATATTGTTTTATATTAAGGTCAAATTCGGTTTATAATGGTTCCAAATGGTCTTATTTCGAAGATAAAGTGGGTATGGGTCGGAATCCTCTCATCCAATAGGATTTAGACAAGTTTAGGTTATTATTTTAACCTTATCAATTAGATTTAACTCTAAGTTAAATAATTTAACTTTTACCGTGTCTTTTTGTTTTCTTACACTATATGGTTAATAAACTTACTATATAAAGCCAAACGAACCCCAAGTTGTTTATTATTAATATATATAACCTTATCTAAGTCATTTGGCCGAACCTTAGATTTTTAGGAACAAAATAACAATTAATAATATAATATTTGTTTTACAAACTATTTTATGTCAATTTTGACTCTATTTGGTACATGATTTTTATGAAATTCATAACAGAATGATAAGTTAGAATCAATTTACTTATATCAACAATAACATGTCATATTAACCTAGAAAATTAGTGTAAGTCATAAAAAGTCTCAAATTACATTTATTTGGGCATTTATAACATCAATTATGTCAATGTGTCATTAATAAGACAATTACTGCATCATCTTTGTGTCATAATAAATGATAATTATTTAATCTCTAAAAATTATAAATAAATTCCTATGATGTAGATAATTGTATTAGATTTCTGGAAATTATTCATGTTCGAAGTTTCATGAAGTTTATCACTAGATTAAAATTATTATACTTATAAGATTTAAGAAAGTGACATGTTGTCACATTCATTGGTTTTAATAATAATTAAATTATTTTCATTGAAAAAATTTAATTAAATGAATCTAGTCCGACCCTTTGGTGATATGGGTCAACTTTTAGTCATCCAATAGGATTTTGACTTTTGTTAGGGTAATTTTAAAATATTATATTTACCCTTAATTACCCGATTTACCTTTAACTATGGTAAATAAAATTTACCGTAGTTACTATTCATAATTCCCAAAAATAAAAAGTATATTATTAACATAATTTGGATCCACTGATTCCAAATATGGAATCCATTATTCCAAATTCAATACACAAAAGTTGCAGAAATTAAATTAAAATTAATCATTTTGTCGAAAGAAAATGGGTTTTCTTTAAAACATTGCAAAAGATTGAATTGATTTAACCTACGAATTCAAGGTAAAATCAATGCTAATGTCATACATTATATTAAATGGTAAAAATATATTCTATTTATACTTTAAAACCATTCAATATTATAATTTATCCACATAAGATATAATGATGAAAAAAGTTGTTTTTAATTAAAATATAGCGTGTTTTTACTATTCATTAAAATATGAAAGTTATCGGAAAAATATCAAAACTTTATCTAATGTAAATTTTTATATTCTGATTCAAAAGAAGAATTTTATTTTGTCAAATTGAACTTATAAACATGTCAAAAACTAGATTTAAAGTGGGTGCTCCATCAAAAGGCGGCAAAACTGTATTTTTTGAAAAATACTTATTTTACCCGAAAAATTTATTTTGTTCTTATACCATGTTCTAGAAATGTATAAGATGAATAATAATGTTATAAAATTAAAAATTTAGTTAAAACTATTCATAACGGCTAGTTCATGACAATATTATAAGAATATATCGTTGTTTATTAAAACCCAGTATTGCGTACAATACACGCTATCGAGGAAGGTCGTGATTGCGTGTAATGCATGCCAAATCAGGGTTGCGTGTTGTGAAAGAATCCTTCATTGTTTCGTATAACAGAATCCAACCATATTTCATTTATACATTGAATATATATATATATATATACTCAATGTTGCGTAGAATAACTATTATCAAAATTGTGTGTAACATGATCCAAGAATAGTGTTGCGTATACTGCAAGCTAATACGGTGTTGCGTATAGCACAAGGTAATATTGGTGTAGAGTACAACACAAGACATTAATGAAATTAAAAGAATATTTTTCATAAAATCTTGGGGTGTTACATCTTGAGGATTGGTCGGTGCCATTCTGTATGGTGAAATAGATACTAGATCAGCCCATAGTATGATCTCAATAGTGAATTCTGCATCTCTCTCAGGTGGAAACCTTGAGAAGTATTCATTAAATAAATCTTGAAATATTTATACTACTAGTGGAAGGAAATATTTCCTAACACCTTTATCATCCAGTAAAAGGATTTCAACTTGGGTTGTGAGATGACCCAGTTTCTAAGTAATTGGCCCTACCTGGCCTACCTGGATATCCAACTCTCTCTCGTGAATATAATGCTTACCCTTAGGAGATATAAACATAAATCTCCTATGATAAAAATCAATGTGGGAGAAATATGAAACTATAAAGTCCATATCCATAATTAGGTAAAATCTGGTCATGTTAAGGATATAGATATCCCACAGAAAATTGTACTCCCTAATCTCAGGAGAACATCCCTTGGAAATGTAGATGTATCTAGATCATACTCCAAGAGGTGTATCTATAGCCATTACCCAACCCACAATCTCCACCTCCATTCTCAAACCATTAACAAGTTTAATAGATATAAAGGAATGTGAGTGTCACGAACCGGATCTAGTCACCACCATTAACGTCACCAAACCCGGACCGTGGCAAGGCTCGAAGGGCGTTCCCTATCCCCACAGGCTGGCACAAATGCCCGGGTATCAAACAAATCTGGTTTGGGAATGATTTACCCGAGTATGAAAGCATAAATCATAAAAAAAACAATCAATTATTAGAATCTGAAATTTTCATGCTAAACAATTCTTAACAAAACCAGATCCGAATACATATGTTTAAAGACACTACAAGTGGTCTAAAAACAAATATTGACAACATAAAGACATCCCCATGGACTCCACACGACAAGGGGATCATCACACGCAAGCCATCCCCACAACTCCGCCCCAATGTTGGGGACTAACATCCCGAACCGCCATCACCCTTAGCCTTCCCTTTACCTGAGTCAAGAATAAGCAGGTCTACTTACACCCAAGGGGTGTAAGTAGGGTGTGTGCCTAATCCCAATAGGATACCACCAGTTGATTCCAAAGAGTATGCAATACAATGTGAACAAAACAAGCAATTTTAATACACAAGGTGAAACAGTGTTAAAATTCACAGAAATGCAACCTTCAAATGAAAACAGTTTTCAATCCAAGAATTTCAGAATGTTAGCACATTAAATAGAAATGTGAGCTACTGTAATGTACTGACAAAAACAACCCACAACAAGGGTAAATACCACAAATCCTATGAGCATCAAAATCAGGAACACCCCTAAGCACTAGGTTGTCTCGGGCCCTATGTACCTCGTACCTCGGTGTAGAGTAACCATAGAAAAATCTGTTCTCATGCACGAGCCACTAGTAGGGAACATACCCATAACCTAGTGGTCCCCAATCATCATCCAAATAGTTTAGTTTGAGTTGTCGTTATCCAGATGCTAAGTAGAACATGGACAAAACCCATCTGATCCACTAGCCGTACTAGTACAAATCCGCCCCACCTAAGTACCCGGGCTTCCCCTTTTTGTGATCAAAAAATTTCAGCAAACAACACACATCATTTTTCATATAAAATATCACTACTGGTCACAAACAAATTGTACAGTAGCTACACACATTTTATACCATTTAAAACACACAATAAAATAATTTTATTTCCAATAAAACAACCTCTCAAAACATCACATTGTTTTTCACCCAAAGCTCTTTAAGATATCCACCTTTCACACTATGATAACACTTGTAAGTTATTAAAACAAAATTTTAGTTCAAAACCCTTTAATGAAACCAAAAATTCAGTTATGGGGCATCCCAAAATGAACCAATAAAAGATTTGAATGGAAACCCCTCAATTTCACCAAAAATTGGAACTTAAAATTCATTTGCATTATAAATGCAACTAAAACTAATTTTTACAGAAACATTCAAGTTAAATAAACATTAGAGTACCATTAAAACAGCAATCTAATTCACAAAAATTGCACACACAATGGAATCACCTACCAAATTAACAAAACCCCTTGAATCTCCGTGCGAAAATCAAATCGCACCCCCACCGCACCAAGAGAGAACTAGATCAAACCTAAAACCACACAAATTGGCCATTAAAGCCCAAAGTTAAACCCTAGGTTCGAAATCCTAGTTTCTGAAAATTATTAAACTCAATTATAACCGAAGAAACCCTAAGAAAAATGAGTTAAACCCAAAGTAATTTGAAAGAGGAAAGAAAAGGCCTCATTTACTTGAAGTATCTTGAAGTAATCACTCCAAAACTCCAATATTTGAAATTTAAAAGAGCCCAAATTTAGGTTACGTTCAAATAAGATGTATTATCTCATTTAGGAACTGGAATGGGGGAAACATATTGAGAATTGAGAGAGTTATGAAAGAAATACTTTACCTCTTCAAATCTGGGAGATTTGAGGAACCCTATGAATATCGGTACAAAATCGCAATTCTACAGAGCTCCAAATGGGTGGGAGAGAGCTTAGACGCGCTGCTGGGTTACTTGGTCTTGATTGAGACTTTGCATCACCGAAAAATCCCAAATATTGAATAAGTTATAACAAAATCAAATTTTATTTTTAAAACAGGAATTGGGCTTTCGGGCAGGCCCAACCCCTTAGACAAAAACCCAAATAACCCCTAGTTATGGATTTCTAAAAGCTCCAAATTACCTTGGTCGTGTTAATAGGTTAGGGGAGGTCAATTAGGAATTTTAATGGATGAAAATTGTTGGAAAATGAAAAAGTTATAAAAGATACAAAATTTATTTTTTAATCTGGAATTGGGCTCACGGTTTGGCCCAATTCATGAATACTCATCTATTCCTCCCTAAAACCTAGGGAAACCCCCAAAAAAAGAAAGGATGTAAATTAAATGAAAAAAAATACCTTTAAAATATGTCTTGTATGTGACAATTCTCCCCACCATGAAGGGCTTTCCGCCCCGGAAAGTCAACATGAATCTCGGTTGGAAAACAAGAATGGGTACTCTTCCTCGACCCATGACTTTCGCTCCCATGTCTCATGTGTATCATTCCCATGCTTCCATAAAACCCGGACTAAAGGAATAGACTTTCCTCGAAGTATCTTCTCTTGGGAGTCCACTATTTTCATCGGTCTCTCAACGATAGACAAGTCAGGCTCTATCTCCAGTTCTTCCCAACTCAACACATGGGATGGATCTGGATTGTATTTCTTCAACTGAGAGATGTGGAAGACATCATGGATAGACGTCAACTGAGAAGGTAAGGCCAACCTGTATGCCACCTTACCAATACGCTAGGTGATCTCAAAGGGTCTGACATACCATGGCATCAGCTTACCTTGCTTCCCCAATCGACGATGGCCCAGACGAGGGGACACTTTTAAGAATACCCTGTCACCCACAGAAAACTCTAGGTTTCG
Source organism: Viscum album (assembly GCA_963277665.1). Taxonomy (NCBI): domain Eukaryota; kingdom Viridiplantae; phylum Streptophyta; class Magnoliopsida; order Santalales; family Viscaceae; genus Viscum; species Viscum album. Next base: position 732,036,746 of record OY728166.1, read on the forward strand.
ACGCCTCCGGTCAGCATAAGATTTATGACGACTCTGAGCTGCCAATAAGTGTTGCCTGATCAACTTGACCTTCTCAGAAGTCTCCTGCACAAGGCTCGGCCCCAACAGTGAAGTCTCTCCTACCTCAGCCCAACATAGGGGGGACCGACAAGGCCGACCATAGAGCGCCTCAAAAGGGGCCATTCGAATCGTGGATTGGTAACTATTATTATAAGAAAACTCTACCAATCCCAAATGGCTATCCCAAGAACCTCCAAAGTCTAGGACACATGCACGAAGCATGTCCTCCAATATCTGATTCGCCCGCTCTGTCTGACCATCCGTTTGTGGGTGGTATGTCGTGCTCATCTTAATCTGAGACCCCAAGGACTTCTGAAGGCCTTCCCAAAATCGAGAAGTGAAGCGGGGGTCTCTATCCGAGACAACAGCTGATGGTACACCATGGAGTCTCACCACTTCCTGAAGATACAAATGTCCCAACTCATCTACTTTAGTTGTATCTTTTATCGGAATGAAGTGGGCTGATTTGGTCAGACGATCAATCACCACCCAAATAGCATTCTTACCCCGAGGTGTACGAGGTAAGCCAACAATGAAGTCCATGGAAACCTCTTCCCACTTCCAGGTAGGAATGGGTAGTGGTTGGAGCAAACCGGATGGCCTTTGGTGCTCTGCTTTCACCTGCTGACATGTGTAGCATCTCGAAACAAAGTCTGCTATGTCCCGTCTCATACCAGGCCACCAAAAAAACCGACGAACATCATAATACATCTTAGTGGCACCCGGATGGATAGCCCACTGAGACTGGTGGCTATCTTGCATCACCACCTTCCGCAGAGATAATGGCACTACTGAACGGCCCTTGAAGCACAAGATGCCCTCGGGAGACGACGACCAATCAGAGGATGTCTCCCCACCATGAAGGAACTACTTAGACCGCTGAAAAAGATCATCACTGGGATGTTCCTGCTGAATCAACTCCAATAGAGAAGGAGTCAACTGGACACTTTCCAAGAATGCCCCTCCACTGTATTCCCTGGCCTCCACATGCATCTGAGAAAAGAGAACCAGCAATGCCCACTCATCACTAGACTTCCTCAAAGCCTGCACTGGAACTCTTCTGCTCAAAGCGTCGGCCACTACATTACCCTTGCCTGGGGTATAGACAATATCAAAGTCAAACCCCTGCAAGTACTCGATCCAGCGACGTTGCCTCAAGTTGAGGTCCTTCTGCGAGAAGATATAAGGCAAGCTTTTGTGATCAGAGTATACCACAAACTTCTCCCCAAATAGGTAGTGACGCCAAGTCTTCAAAGCATGCATCACCGCTGCCAACTCCAAGTCATGGGTTGGGTAGTTCTTTTCATGTGGTCGAAGTTAGTGAGATCCATACACGACCGCATGATCATCTTGCATAAGCACGCACCCAAGACCCATACCTGAAGCATCACAAAAGACCACATATCTCTTTCCAGCCTCTGGCAAAATCAGCACGGGGGCGGTAGTCAGCCTCCTCTTCAGCTCCTCGAACGATGTCTGACATTCTGGACCCCATACAAACTTCACCCCTTTCCGGGTGAGGGAAGTCATCGGTGAAGCAAGCCGAGAGAAATCCCGAACGAATCGCCTGTAATAACCGGCCAAGCCAAGAAAACTCCTGATCTCGAACACATTCTTCGGTTTCTCCCATGACATGACTGCACTAATTTTCTCAGGATCCACTAAAACTCCATGCTCTGAGATCACATGCCCCAGAAATCTCACCTCTCTGATTCAGAAAGTGCACTTTGACAACTTTGCATAGAGGCGGTGATCTCGTAATGTACCCAAAACGATCCTCAAGTGATGTTCTTGTTCCTCCTCAGAGCAAGAGTATACCATAATGTCATCCACGAACACCACAAAAAAGGAATCGAGATACTGATGGAACACCCAATTCATAAGTTCCATAAATACCACTGGAGCATTGGTCAATCCGAAGGGCATGACCAAATACTCAAAGTGGTCGTACCTGCTTCGAAAGGCTGTCTTAGGGATATCTGACTCCTTCACCCTGAGTTGATGATACCCTGAACGCAGGTCTATCTTTGAGAACCACTTTCCCCCCTTCAACTGATCAAAAAAATCATCTATTCTGGGCAAAGGGTATTTGTTTTTAATTGTTACCTTATTCAGCTTCCGGTAGTCAATTCACAACTGGAGGGATCCATCAGCCTTTTTTGCAAACAACACAGGAGCGGCCCAAGGAGAGACACTCGGGCGAATGAATCCTTTAGATTCTAAGTCATCCAGCTGTATCTTTAATTCCCTAAACTCGGTGGGGGCCATGAGATAAGAGGGAAGAGATATCGGCTGTGTTCCCGGCGCCAGATCAATCGAAAACTCCACATCCCGCTCTGGGGGCAAACCAGAAAAATCATCAGGGAATACCTCAGGAAACTCATTCACTACATGAGGTAGTGCACCTTCAGGGGAAAGACCATCCTCTAGCACAATCGAAGATAACTGGAAGATAACACTTCCCAACTCTGGGAGTGGAGGCCCTGCGCGACTTGATCATGGATCCCATTCTCCATGAAAAACCTGACGACTCCCATCAGGTGATGTGAAACTCACACGCCGTCTATAGCAATCGATGTGTGCATGGAAGTTTACTAGCCAATCCATCCCGAGTATGACATCAAAAAGGTCCATATCTAAGACCAAGAGGTCCCACTCCATCTCGACCCCTGACACAGAAAGTGCACACGAGGGGCACCTCAGGCCCTGCTCCTTCTTCTTTCCCAATGGTGTCACCAACTCCATCGCAAAAGACATCAACCCAGTTGGCAAATTCAGCATGTCCACAAAATGTCCAGAAATGAATTAAACAGAGGCACCAGTATCAAAAAGAGTAGTAGCTATAGAAGATGCGATCAGAACGGTACCTTGAACTGTCGACGGTCCTGCCTCTGATCCTGCTGGTGACTGATCCACTGCATGGAGATGTCCAGTATCTGCCTGAGGACGACCGCTAGTCTGTGGTTGTGCCCGGAACTGGATCTGCCCAGAAGATGATCCAGCCCTACCACCACGACCACCAAATCGAGATCCCCCAGTCCTCGACGGCTCGGACTGTGCTGGCACTCCTCTTGAAGCCACTGACCCTGCCCCACTTGGGAGTGGACGTGCCACACCGCAGAAGCGCTTCAAATGCCCTATACCTCCACACTGGTAACAAGGCTTCGGAGGAAGAGGACATGCTGGTCGTATATGCCCAGGCCTCCCACATTGTTGGCACACGACCGATCTCGCATCAGAAGCCGCAGAAGAAAACTGCCTGGAAGAGTGGCCTGAACTGCCCCCTCCTTTCTTCACATGATCCTCCGGCTTCCTTTTCTTCTCTGAGGAGCTGCCACTACCCACTGCTAATACTGAAACATAGAAACCATCCCTGCCTTTCCTATCAATCTCCACCATGCACGCCCGATCAACAACCTCAGCATAGGTCCTCATCTTAAACAAGAACACCTTGGAGTATATCTCTGGTCGCAAGCCTTTCTCAAACCTCTGGGCCTTCGCTTGCTCATTAGAGACAATTTCTGGAGCATACCGAACCAATTCAGAGAAACGGTTGGCATACTCCATCACAGATAGATTCCCCTGAACAAGTTCCATGAACTCTCTAGACCTGGCATAAGCCAACACCTCAGGGCAATACTGTTCATTGAATACAGCCTTGAAATCTCCCCAGCGCATCTGATCATTCTTCCCAGCCTGAAGCACTGACTCCCACCATTTACGACTGGGACCCTCCAATAGGAAGGAGGCACACTTCACCCTGATCTCCTCGGGTGTTTCCAGGAACTCAAACATACGCTCGATCTTCTCGAGCCATTCTTCTGCTTCCTGGGGTTCTGAGCTTCCTCGGAAGGTTGGAGGCTTATTTTTCAGGAACTCCTGGGCCTTTTCCTTTCTAGGACCAGTATAATCCTCTCTAACAGGAGCTGTAACTGGATTTGTTCCATATCCTAGATCCCGGACAGCCCGAACCACGGCCTCGACTAGCCTCTGATCAATCGTAGTGGGAGAACTCTCTCCAGCTTCCTCCTGTGGGTGCGTGGGTGCTTTCCGGGGAGGCATGTTGCTACAAAATGCAACAGTCACACAACAATGGTCAATACCAAAATTCTGAAAATTGTAATCAAATACATCAAATATAAACAAACTAAACACATTCTTGTAATAAAAGAAACAACTACTACACATCTGCCTGATGTCCACATGTGGTCTGCAGCCCACACGTCTCACCTGGAAGTGAAGTCAATCAGTAAATTCCAACATCCTCTGGTGACTCAAGGTCTGCCATGAGAGGTTCGGGCCAGGCACCCTACTCACAACCAATACCCCGAGCCCAGACAGTCCTAGCTCCTGTCTATCTCGACTCATCTCAAAATAATAATATAACCCAAAAACATTAACCTCCTCTGATACCATTTTGTCACAAACCGGATCTGGTCGCCACCATTAACGGCACCAAACCCAGACCGTGGCAAGGCCCGAAGGGCGTTCCCTATCCCCATGGGCTGGCACAAGTGCCCGGGTATCAAACAAATCTATTTTGGGAACGATTTACCCGATTATGAAAGCATAAATCATAAAAAAAACAATCAATTATTAGAATCTGAAATTTTCATGCTAAACAATTCTTTACAAAACCAGATCCGAATACATATGTTTAAAGACACTACAAGTGGTATAAAAACAAATAATGACAACATAAAGATATCCCCATTGACTCCACATGACAAGGGGATCATCACACGCAAGCCATCCCCACAACTCCGCCCCAATGTTGGGGACTAACATCCCGAACCGCCATCACCCTTAGCCTTCCCTTTACCTGAGTCAAGCATAAGAAGGTCTACTTACACCCAAGGGGTGTAAGTAGGGTGTGATCCTAAGCCCAATAGGATACCACCAGTTGATTCCAAAGAGTATGCAATACAATGTGAACAAAACAAGCAATTTTAATACACAAGGTGAAACAGTGTTAAAATTCAAAGAAATGCAACCTTCAAATGAAAACAGTTTTCAATCCAAGAATTTCAGAATGTTAGCACATTAAATAGACATTTGAGCTACTTTAATGTACTGCCAAAAACAACCCACAACAAGGGTAAATACCACAAATCCTATGAGCATCAAAATCAGGAACACCCCTAAGCACTAGGTTGTCTCGGGCCCTATGTACCTCGTACCTCGGTGTAGAGTAACCATAGAAAAATCCGTTCTCGTGCACGAGCCACTAGTAGGGAACATACCCATAACCTAGTGGTCCCCAATCATCATCCAAATAGTTTAGTTAGAGTTTTCGTTATCCAGATGCTAAGTGGAACAGGGACAAAACCCATCCAATCCACTAGCCGTACTAGTACAAATCCGCCCCACCTAAGTACCCGGGCTTCCCCTTTTTGTGCTCAAACAATTTAAGAAAACAACACACATCCTTTTTCATATAAAATATCACTACTGGTCACAAACAAATTTTACAGTATCTACACACATTTTATACCATTTAAAACACACAATAAAATAATTTTATTTCCAATAAAACAACCTCTCAAAACATCACATTGTTTTTCACCCAAAGCTCTTTAAGATATCAACCTTTCACACTATGATAACACTTTTAAGTTATTAAAACAAAATTTCAGTTCAAAACCCTTTAATGAAACCAAAAATTCAGTTATGGGGCATCCCAAAATGAACCAATAAAAGATTTGAATGGAAACCCCTCAATTTCACCAAAAATTGGAACTTAAAATTCATTTTCATTATAAATGCAACTAAAACCAATTTTTACAGAAACATTCAAGTGAAATAAACATTAGAGTACCATTAAAACAGAAAGCTAATTCACAAAAATTGCACACATAATGGAATCACCTACCAAATTAACAAAACCCCTTGAATCTCCGTGCGAAAATCAAATCGCACCCCCGCCGCACCAAGAGAGAACTAGATCAAACCTAAAACCACACAAATTGGCCATGAAAGCCCAATGTTAAACCCTAGGTTAGAAATCCTAGTTTCAGGAAATTAGTAAACTCAATTATAACTGAAGAAACCCTAAGAACAATGAGTTAAACCGAAAGTAATTTGATGAGGAAAGAAAAGACCTCATTTACTTGAAGTATCTTGAAGTAATCACTACAAAACTCTAGTATATGAAATTTAAAAGAGCCAAAATTTAGGGTACGTTCGAACAAGATGTATTATCTCATTTAGGAACTGGAATGGAGGAAAAAGATTGAGAATTGAGAGAGTTATGAAAGAAATACTTTACCTCTTCAAATCTGGGCGATTTGAGGAACCCTATGACGATCGGTACAAAATTCCGATTCTACAGAGCTTCAAATGGGTGGTAGAGAGTTCAGACGCCCGGATGGGTTACTTGGTCTTGAGTGAGACTTGGAATCACCGAAAAATCCCAAATATTGAATAAGTTATAACAAAATCAAAGTTTATTTTTAAAACAGGAATTGGGATTTCGGGCAGGCCCAACCCCTTAGACAAAAACCCAAATAACCCCTGGTTATGGATTTCTAAAAGCTCCAAATTACCTTGGCGGTGTTAATAGGTTAGGGGAGGTCAATTAGGAATTTGAATGGATGAAAAATGTTGGAAAATGAAAAAGTTATAAAAGATACAAAATTTATTTTTTAATTTGGAATTGGGCTCACGGTTTGGCCCAATTCATGAATACTCGTCTATTCCTCCCTAAAACCTAGGGAAACCCCCAAAAAAAGAAAGGTTGTTAATTAAATGAAGAAAAATACCTTTAAAATATGTCTTGTATGTGACAGTGAGGCACCGATATCAAATAAGGAACTAGATAATATAGAATCTACAAGAATAGTACCTCTCGCTATTGATAGAACAACCTCTATATCAAAAATTGTAGGTTGGACCACATGTAACTGTCCTTCCCCTCCTCTTTATGATGTTATCTAACATTCCTAAGTCGCACCACTCTAATAATGTGAAAACTCTTTCCCAAAATCACCACATCCACTGCCTCTATCGCTTATGCTAGTATAACTCCAACTACCCACCTGATATGGTGTAGAAGATCCCCTTCTAGTACCTTGATTCTACCTAGCTGTAATATCACTAACTGTCTTCCCTAGGTTCCTGTAGAACCTATATTGAAATCCCATCTTACAGTAGCTTTACTACTCCACTGATGTTTGGTGAAATGATTATGGAAATGCCTCGTCCTACCACACTGGTGGAAAACCACCTTCGTATGGTCTTGTGTAACAAACCCTTCCCCCTGGAAACTCTTCCTACCACTTCTCTAGAAGAAAGTTCTATAATGATGTTTCTTTCTCTTAGAAGACATAACTTCAAAATGTTGAGTACAAACCACAATTCCTACACTTGAATCCTCCCTTAAGTTCCCCCTCAGAAATGAGAGCTTCATTTACCACTTCCGTAAACTTCTTTAGCCTAAAGATATTCACTTGGGACATAATTTTACAATTAAGTCCATCCTGAAAAATTTCTACTGAAGTAACATCATCCACTGTCAATTATGGGGAAAAATGTTTCAAATCTATAAATTTTTTGGCATAGTCCATCACAAACATATTTCCTAAAGTCAACTACATGAACTCAGCTTATCTCTCCTACCTCAGCATCTCTGGTTATAAGTGATCAAAGAAGTTCTCCTGGAATTCCTTCCATTAAACAGCTTCATGTTATGAATCCTGAGTCTGGATTTCCCGCCAATGTTTTTCTTGACCATGAAACATGTAAGATTTCATCTTGAATCTCTTCTCAATAGGAGTCTCTGGTTGTTCAAGTATTATCTGGATAGATTCTATCCAGGACTCATCATTCTCTAGTCCACCCTCTCCAGTAAAGGTCAGAGGGTGTGGAAACTAAAACTCCCTCTTCATGTCATATTTGATGTTCATAACCTTCCATGGGTCTCTTTCCATAAATTTCATGAAACAAGTAAATTTCTCTCATAACTACTCCCCTGCTTCCTCTGCTCGCACTATCGAGGCCTCATGTTCCACTACTTGTGGATCATCCACATCTAGGTCTTTCAGTCATCCTCTCAACAAGCACCTTCATGGATGCATATCGTATCCCTACAATGAAAACACTTTTCTTTGAACTCAAAACATAACTTTATCATATTTAAGTTAGAGGAAAATAGAAACAAGACACAACAAGTCATTTCCCCAACCCTTGCCACACGGTCAAAACTGAGGTGCTATTCACATTATCATTGTTTATGTTTTTCATTTAGAAATCCATTTATTCATATTATTTCATCATTTTTCCTCTTTAAAATTCATATCAGGCACTTTTTCCATTCAATCTTATAATCTATGAAAATAGTTTAAGTTTAACAACTCACCCAAAACACATTTTCTCATGCATGACAATGATGATGAATGTAACAAAATAGTCTTGAGTTCCAAGATTAGTGCATGTAGATTCAACTGTCATTCCATTCTAGTCCATGATTCAATTCTCATAAATATCAATAACAATTATCACAACACAAAATAAGTGCATCACCCAAGGTTAAATAATATTCAACTCTAACAGAAAACAATAATAACAACAATCCCACCCTGGGTATATAGCTTTTCCCCCATAAATTGATCTGCAACTCCCATGCATGATCACATTACCAAGCCTCAGATCTTCCTAGTTTTATATCTACTTTTCCCCAAATAGTAATACAAAATAATAAGTAAGAAAACTGGACACTCTAATACAACTTTGTAACATTCTAGTCCGGGTGCCACACAACAGTGACTCAAGCTAGTCGGTCACATAACCTCAGGCACACCTCCCTGTATGTCAGATGCTTCTAACTATGATCAAGGTTCTTGTAAGTCAGTTATGGGGAGACTATAATCTCTTTTATCAGAGTAAAACATCAGTGCAAGTAAATAAGCAATAGCAGGAGCATATATAATCATAAATAGAACCAATGTCACAAGATAACCAAAACTGAAAATACAGTACTCAACTGAAACGGAAACATGCCATGCCCAAGTAAATTCCAAAGTGTCTAAAATCAAACTGAAAGTAAAGACACTAACAACACCCATGCGGGTCCCGAACCATGTCTGGTTCCCTCATCTATGCTCCGACCCTAATCAACAATCAATTCCAGGTCCCTTTCCCTTAACCTATATCATAACAATAAAGTCCATTAGGGTACTGATCAGGTATCCTGAGTAGGGTTTGAGTACAACTCAGTATTCCACCACCAAAGGTATCTAAAAACAAACCCAGTCAATAATGGTGTATTCAGTTGTATAAATAATAAATAAAGGAATAAAGTAAACATTTTACAATTATTAAATTACTCATTATTTAACCACATTTTCTCCCAGGTTCTTATGGACACCTGATCCACAATACCTACTTCATCCCTCTCTAGATTCCAATACATTCCCAAGGGATATTGCAAATCTAAATTTCCATGTTACCATTTATTATCATATTTCATTTGGAATTTATCAAATACATAAAAACATGTAATTTAAATAGGCTTGACTAATGTGCCTTATGGGTCCTAACCTTAAGTGTATGAAGTGACTAATACGAAACGAAGCATATTTTCTTCCAAGGAAGAACGAGAATGATCTCTTAGAATTTTCCCATTAAGGCCCACATGGACCTTCAAAAAACAGACTGAAGCTCTTGCATTCTTCTTCTATGAAGGCTCACATGGTCCTTCGAAAAATAAATAGAAGCTCATAGATTCATATTCTTTAAAGTCTCACATGGTCCTTCAGAAATAAATAATTGACGCTCTCTTGTTCTTCCTAGTTAATCCCTTCCTCACACCCTAGTTATCCCATGTGCTACTATATGCCACCATAATCACAACTAATATCCATTTCACTAATCATTCTATTAATTAATTCTCAATTAATTAATCATATAAAACCCTTAAATTAATTCAAGAACTAATTAACTACCTCAACATACATTAATTAATTCACCAATTAATTCACCATAACTTATTTCCATTAATTAACCTAGCAGTTAATTAAATACGTCAATTTCAATAATTAATTTCCATAATTAATAAATAATGACAACACCAATAATTAATTCAACAATTAATTAACCATGACTATCCCATTCATTAATTAAAAAATTAATTAACTACATCCCTTTGGTTAATTAATTTGAAAATTAATTCATATAAAGACCATTAATTAATCCAAAAAATTAATTAATCATTTCACAACTCGACATCCAATAATTAATTAATTAATTAATTATTCTCAGAATTAATTAAAAATTCAAAAATTAGTTTTCATATAAATACCCTTAATTAATTCCCCAAATAAGTAAGTACTTCATTCCCATTAAGTAATTAAACAATTAATTAATCAATATCCACCAAATTAAAATCCAATAATTAATTCCATAATTAATTATCCCACTCACAATTTTAACATATCAACAGTTAATTCAACAATTAATTATTCAAATCAGAATTTCATAGTCCAAAAAATTCCCATCAAATGATTTTATAATTAATTAATCAAGTTCCACAATCTCAATGACTCCAGAAAAAATTTCACAATTAATTATTCATGATCTAAAATCCCAACATCCCAATTCTCCATTTCCTTTAATTAATTTATTCACGAAATTGATAAATTTAATCAAGAACACAATTTCTAAACATATAATAGAAATTCTATAATTACATACACATAATTTTAAACAAGACTAGGGTATTTCGATTTTATACCACCTACCTCAATTCATTGATGGAACTTCGCTCAAAGTAAATCCCCAAAATTTGAGCAGCACAACGATGTAAATATGAGTTCCAAATCTAGATCACTAAACAAAGATAAAATATATCAAGATTTTATCAATGTAGATCTAGATATATAATCCTAGATCTAGATATCACCAAAATGGTTTTGATCTGAAGAACAAGAGGATAAACTCGACTGAAGGATCATGAGAATAAAAAGAAATGGATAAAATAAGGATTGGGATGAGATCCACATACTATAAGAAGAATGAATATTTGATTTGGGCTTTGAATCTTGAAAAATGGAGTTCTCATGGCCATGGAAATCCTCCAGAAAGCTCTGTAATCACCCAAAAAGACAAGTACTAATCTGAGGTCTAAATCAGGGTGTTTTGGGGTTTGGGTAATTTTAAAATAAGTTTTCGGGGGAAATAAAACTATGTGCACAGTCTTTCTATGTAAGGGCGCACTGTTTGACAAACCTTGCACCAACCATGAGGCCCTCACTGCCTATGTCCACACGGTTATCTGGGATTGGTACATGGTTTACTCTAATTGTGCTCTAACCATGTATAGTCCCATTTAATCAAACGTTTCTTAAAAAACCATACAAATACACCCCAAGTCATAACTCCAACCAAAGGTACTTAAATAGAATAATATGTACCTAAATTTTCACCTGAGATAACTCTATAAAAGGTTGGGATCTTACACCCCCCCCCCCCCTTCTTTTTACATGTGTAGCACTATGTTTATCAGATCTGGTCACACCAAATATTTAGAAAATAGAAAGGATGTAGAGTGGATTAAAAATATCAAACAAAGGGGAAGTGTGTTCCTGCATTAGTGGTGATAGAAGTCCTTAAAGATAATAGTAGACTTGCAGGAGTGTAAACAACAAGATCACTGGGGGGATTGGCCATCCATCACCTAGGGGTTGCAGAGGCATGGATGATAAGCATAGAGGGTAAAAGGCACAAACCGTAGTGTCGAGGAGCATATCCAGATTTGTAGACACCATCAGTTTAGGTATTCGTTTAATAAATTAGTGGGGAAGCATGTATATCATTTATGCTTTCTTCCAAGGTAATCAAACTTAACCTATGATACCAATTTGTTGTGTGGAAGCCTCCATCACTCATGAATCACACACAAAATCTGAGAAATCAAAATAAATAGGAGCAAAACACATAATTTACGTGGTTCAATTGGGCTACCTATATCCACTAGGAAGGTAGTGGGTTTTCTTAATTAAACGGGAAGACACATATTACAAATACCCATATTTTCCCACACATCATCACCCATATTTATATCTAGGGATTATGAAAAGACTCAAGTGGCCGGTGAAAATTCTCTAGGTTGTAAACAACTCCCACTGTGGTTTTTTGTGGATGGCACCAACTTATTTAGGTTTTCCATGGGAGGCACCAACCTTCTACAATGGGACTCGGGTGGATAGTCGTCCTTGGCAGTCACCCACCATGAAGCGTTGAATTTTTCAGCAATATTCAACACAAATATTGGAACATTTTCATAGAGTGGATGGTAGTAATAGAGATGGAAGATAATGTAAATATGGAGGATTTATTGATGGTGGTGATGTAGGTGATGGAAGTAGAGGAAGGGATACAAATGAAAGAGATTCTGGCGGCTTGAATAAAGCGATGTATACAGCTACTTATCCAAAGGGTTCATCAACCATGAATACAAAGAGGTGTTGAACCTAGTAATCTCAAATTTTTTTATCTAAATACTCGGACAAAATAGAGGGAAGTTGGGGTGGGATGTTTGGCCACTTTTGGAGTATTGGGAAAATGGATAACATAAAATTAAACATATTTTGATTATTAATTTTAACAACCAAAATATAACTGAATATATATTTTTTAAATTTTAATTAATATAATATTATAAATGATTGAAGAAATTGATTATTACCCAAAAAGAAAACAATTTTTTTATTTTTAAATAACATTTTTTTATAAAATTTAATGATGTATTTATGTTCATAGATTTTTTTCCAATGTCGATATGGTAGATTTTTTCTTTTTTACATAACACTTGACTAAAATAAAAATAAACTATTATTATATAAAATTTATAACCAGAACTAGAAAAATAATAAATATTTTTATTGTGTTTTATTATTAAAATTGTAACTTGAAAATTATATGGTTATTGAGTTTTTTTTAGATTATAAGATAAATCAAAATAGGTCCATCCATACACATGTATTTTACCACGCAAATGATTCCCTCATTCCGATTATGTTGTATTATAAAAAAAATTTCTAAATATAATATTATTAATTTATTTTTATTATTTTATATAAATTTTATTTAATTTTACAATATTTTAAGATCTTATTAATAAATTGGATGACTTTGTTAATAAATGGGTCGGACTAGGCTAAGTCCGGTCAAACATGATTAATGAATGAGTTAGTTTTTTTCTAGCCAAAACTTGATAGACTGGAACCATGTATAAGTATAGATGAAATTAATGAAAATTTATGAGATTCCATGTAATTAAATGTTTAATTATTTAGTAATTTTATAATGGAATGCAATGTTCCATCATTATCATTGATTTAATAAAATTAACAAATAAATGAAATAAAAAAGTTATTTACTATTTTCAATATTATCATTATATTTTTATATCAAATTTAATTTTTATATTTTTTAATATTATAAATATATATCATTGATTCATTTTATTTTTTACAATTCAATTTGAAGAGTTAGAAAAAAATTATCATAAGTAGGTATGAAATAGATAGGATTATTTTTAATGACCATCACACTCCTTGGGTTGTCATAAAGCCTAGTAAAGATGAATATCACAATGCTATTAAAAGTACCTAGACTTAAAATATTAAATAATATTATGTATTCAAACTTAAATTCACTTTATTTCATTTCCAAAGATATTTTTTGTTTATAGTTTTAGATAATTATTTCATAACTCTTACATAAGAAATTTATATATTACAAAGTTGACACTTTCACTCTGTATCCATTTTTCTATAATATAAAACATCTAAAATGCAACACATTTAATTTTTATGGAAAATCTTCATGACTTTAAAATTTACTTATTTCTTGTAACTACTCATCCTAAAACCCAATAAAAATAATTTTAAAATGTGGAAGGAACAAAAAAGTCTCAGTAAGGGATATAAAAGAAAGATATCTATTAGTCTAGTTAGAAACATGAAAACCCATAAAATATTTACCTTCTTCATGTTATTCTTTTAGAATATAACTAAATAATATAAACATGTAAAAACAATTTCTCAAATAAAACCTTTAAAAGCAATAATAAGGAACATTACCCAATGCATTGAAGAGAGATATAAGGATCACCTATCGTATAAGCTGTATCAGGCTCACCTGTCATATAAGCTTTATCGGGCTCACCCATCATATATGATATATTGGGATCACTCATTGTCATCTATAATTATCAAGTACCACATCATAAAAAAAACATTTTCAATCGTACATATTTGTTTTCATAAAACCCTTAATAAACTTTTTTGAACCCATAAGAAAACCACAATACATTTTCACGTATAAATAGAGAGAAATATCTCTTTATTTTGAAAACTATTTAAAATGATAAATTTTAGAAATAATTTGGTAATGATTTAATATTAAAATAACCATTTAAACAAGTAAATAAAAATTTAAATCATTTAAAATTCATGACATTAGTAAATTTCGTTCATGCAATAAAAGTAAAAACAATGATTCCTTTCACACCAACAGTTAAAGTACCTTATTCAAAAAATGTTAAAAAGATTCCTTTTTAAACCATTTTAAGGAAATTAAAATATTTTTAAAAATGAACTTTAATAAATATTTAAGAATAAATAATAATTTCCTTGAAATTTTTAAAATAATATGGACATGGAAGAAAATGTGTTGGAAGGGAAACTTTAAAAGATTATTTTTAAAACAAAGTTACTTATTTTAAATATTGTCTAGCATCGTACATTACTTTACTCCTGAATAATAAAATTATATTAAATATTTACTTAAGAACATTTTATTTTTCATTCCAGTATCATTATCTATTTTATATCATTTATTACCATGTTTTGTTTAGTTATATAATCAGTCTAGTTTACGTTATAAATTTGGAGGATGTTCAGTTCATAATCCCAAAAATAGATTTGCTAGGATGATTGTGGTCAAAGTGGTAATTATTTCATTATCTCCAAAATTATAATAATGATAAAATTAATATTATATATATTATAAACAATTTTATAACCATACATGAAAATAGTACATGTGAAATGAATCACATCGCTTTGTGGAGGTGATGATTCACAAGTACACACAAATGAAGTTATCATTTTTCAACAGATAGAAGGGTGAAAATTAGATAAAATATTATCCTTATAGAATTATAATCATGTCATTATTTTCATATATATATATATATATTAAATCTATAATTATAAACATCCATGATACATGGTGATTGAAATAAAAACACATCACTTCGTGGAGGTGGTAATCCACATGTATATAAGAGCGATGTTTTTATTTCCCATATGATGGAAAAAGAAGATGAAAATGGTTTGTAACATAATCATAATAGAATTTAAGTATATGGAAGATAAATATATTATTATTTTATAATTGTTAAAGAAAAATTTAAGGAGTTGTAAGAAGAAATAAACTTGACATAGGTTGTTTAGGACTTATACCTTCTCCTCAGATAACCTCTTTGGATTAAATCTTAATCCTTCTAAGATTGATTTTTCTATGAGACCAGGGCATCTAGGAAATGGGAAGGGATATTGGGGATATACTTGGGTAGGTATTAGAAAAACTAGAGTACTAAAATTTATTATTATGAGAGGATATTAGGTGCCCATTTATAAGTGAGGGGTCACTCTTGGAATTACTTAAAGTATTAAATTAAAATAAATTAATTTTCATGTAAAAGTTGAAAAATTTTATAT
Source organism: Viscum album (assembly GCA_963277665.1). Lineage (NCBI taxonomy): Eukaryota > Viridiplantae > Streptophyta > Magnoliopsida > Santalales > Viscaceae > Viscum > Viscum album. The sequence goes on from OY728166.1 coordinate 732,052,531, forward strand.
ATTTAAAATATAAGATCATTATGTGTTTAAATTCTCTCATGAAATAAAATTTTTAAATGTTTAGGTGATTTTTTAACCTTATCTCTTAGTTTTACCCCCACTCCACACCCCTGTTAACCCTTGTGATGATTCTCATCATATCAAAGTTTTCTACTCTTTAGGGGTCATGAATGTTACTATAAAAGGATAAGTGACCCATAAATGGAACATTATCAATATTATTTACCATATCTCACTCAATTTTCAAAAGATAATATTTTTTTAAATTTTAAATCATTAAATAAAATATTATACAACATTTGACTTTAATGACATCAATAGAGTAATGTAATTCGAATATAAACTTTTAATGAATCCCTAATATGTTATAATTTTCTAAAACATTCTTGGTACACTATAATACACCCAAAAGATATTACTTTTAGAGTTTTTAAAATCGTTTAATTGATTTTTCTACTACCTTTATTGTCATTGTGTCGGCATTGCATAAGAATTTAAGGTGATTATTTCAGTACTAAAAATTAAAAATAAATTATAATGATATGAAATATATTTTATACTTCAAATATCCATTTATAACTGAACATAAAAACTTTTTCACAATGAAAATATATTAAATATACTAAAACAAAGAGAGTGAAATTTTGATTTTATTCTTAATTTAAAATCATATTAAGGTCATTATCAAAGTGGAAATAAATTTCCAAATTTTCTAAAATTTTATAGTAATGGTAAAAATAAAACTTATTCCATAAAATAAATACATGTCTTAGGGATATTTGTTTCCATATCATAATATTTTTAAATTTAATTACCCGATTTACCCTTACAAAGGTGAAAAATATTTACCACGTTTATTATTCATAATAAACAAACATAAAAGGGACTTATTTGCCAAATTAAAACCTCCTGATTCAAAATATGGAATAAATTTTTAAATATTCAATATATAAAAGTGGGAGCAATAAATTTAAGATAAAAATTCAAAACTCAGTAAAATTTATTTTTTCAAAAAATGCATTTTTTTAGTCCAAAAATGAACTTATTCCAAAATCATATATAATAATGATTCCTATTTAATTAATTATATTATTTATACTTAGATGAAAATTATTTTATTATAAGGTCAAATTGCACTTATAAATTATGTTATTTAATAAAAAGAAATGATAGTTTTACAGAAATCAGTATTTTTCACTATTAAGTGACAAATCAATCCTTTTAAAAAAATAAAAAAAATCCTAAGATAATTTTGATATGATGATTTAAAAAATTAATTTCATTCAATAAAATTTAAATTCTAAAATTTATAAATTTATATTTTAAATAAAACACTATGGTAAAAAATTTTATAGAAAATTTACTTAATATTCTTGTAATGAATATAAACATATAAAATATAATTCATGATTATTAATAATACATGAAATTAATTTACTATTATATGGGTTGTCATGTTCTTCCACCATTTTAGAAAGTTCATATTCATAATTTTGTACATAACATAAACAAGTGGGGATATCTTTCCTTCATATCATTTTCTGATTCTCATTTGGTTTCTTCACTCATACAGTTTTTCTGAAAAACCTCAACTTGATAAATCAATTTATTCTACAAAACCTACTCTTTATGATCAAGAATATGAACTAGTTATTCATCATAGGATAGATTCTATTCCAACTATACTACTTCCGGGCCTAAAACATGAGATCCATCAAAAACATATTTCCTTAATAATAAAACATGAAACACATCATATACCTAGGATAAACTCAGAGGTAAGGCCATTCGGTAAGAAATATATCAGAATTTATCTAGAATTTCATATTTTCTAATTAACCACAAACATAACTTTTCCCTTTTTTTAAATTTGTAACACTTTCCCATGTATATACTTTAAGAAAAACATGGTCGCTTACCACTAATGAAAGTACTTTAGTTATCTTTATAAATATTTTTTTACTCAAAGATGATATCATGTGATGTTGAATCATATTTAATTTCACAACCATTAACTTAGAAAAATAGATTCCCAATAACTACCTTTATCTTAATCCATCCCAAAAATATAGTGTTTGAAACTATTTTCCATATACTGCCTCAAAATTTTCTATCTAAATACTAGAATAAAAACTGTTATTATAATAAAATTTAACTAAAGAAATATATTGATCCCAAATTACTTGGTATTCTATTTAACAAGGTCAAAAAATGTATTAAAAAGTCTAAACTGATTTCTCTGTATGTATATCATATCAAGGAATTAAATTTATACTTAAAATTTATTCAATACCCAATTACTTCATATGTCCTTTCCAAAATATATAAGTAAACTTGGAATTATGATCAGATGCAATGTTGAGAGGAAGTCCATGTAAATTGAATATCCCCTTGATAAATTGTCAAGAAATATAATATAAAGATATCATGTCTTGAATATGAATTAAATGTACATATTTAGTTAATCAATCAACAATAACTCAAATTTTATTATTACCTGAAGATGTATTTGGAAATCCCACAATCAAATATATGGATATATTTTCCTATTTTAACTCAGGAACTGGAAAATGTTGAAGCATACCTTTTAGTAATTTTCATTCATCTTTAATCTATTTAAAAATCAAGCATTTTATGGTAAAATATATAATATATTTCTTCATTCCATCCTATTAGTAATACTCCAAAAGGTATCTATACATATTAGTACTATCAGAATGAATTGAAAAGGGAGAAATGTGAGCTTCACTTAACAATTCATTTTTCAACTGGGAGAAATTTATCACACACAACCTTTTTACAAATCTCAAAAACACCTTCTTTATCAATATTTAATTTAGTTAACTTACCTTTCTTTTCCACTTATACCTTTTCTTGAAAATCATAGTCTTCCTTTTGAGATTACTTAATTCTATCTAACATTGATGACTTCACCTAAACTAGAAACAAAACATATAAATTTTATGAATGCACAATTAATAATTCATCATTAATTAAATCATTTACCAATTGATCATGTTCCAAATTTAGCATGGTTAATGATACATTATCTTTTCAAATCAATGAATCAACTCCATTTTTTTCTTTTCTTAAATGACAATGAATCTTGCAATCATAATCTCTTATTAGTTTCATCCATCTTCTATGTGTCATGTTAAACTCTTTCTAAGTGAATATATACTACAAACTTTTATGATCGATATATATTTCACACATTACTCCATATAAACAATTCCTCCAAATTTTTTATCAAAAAAACATAGCATTTAGTTCAAGATCATGTGTAGAATAATTTAGATAATAAGGATTCAATTGATGTGAAAATTAAGAAATTACCTAATCATTTTTCAATATAAAATTACTCAGTACCTTTAAAGAAGTTTCACTGTAGATAACACACTACTAGAAATAGTGGCTTCAACACTAAGGTTTTAAGGTCAGTTCCTTAGAAACCTATGTTAAATGTGATGTGGAAAACTTTTAATGCATGTTTCTTTTAAAAACAATGTTAAATGTAATAAAAATAATAATTTCGGGTTAAAAAAAGAAGTTAAAATTATTTAAAAAAATACTGACACCCAAAATCTAAAATTTATTTTCCTTTGAATCCCTCTTCCTCTTGACCTATGACAATACTGATGACAACCAATGACATTAAATGAAAATAAATCTCTTATTTAGGTTAATTTTAATCATCTTTTCATGATCATTTATCCTTAATATTCCATCCTTTATCCTTGATTCATGATCCATGATATTATTTTGTTCTCAAAAACCCTATTTTATTTGACTGAAAAGTGTAGTTCAAGACTTTTTTGGTTCTTTTTTCTACTTTGTTTTTTAAAATTCTTTTCTTCAATATTTTAGTGTTTTCCCTCTTTCCACCATCATCAAGGTAGTTCATCAAAATCTAAGATATATTTTTCATTATGAACCTCCAAATTTTATATATTACAATTTTATTTTTAAAGATAAATTAATTATTTTTAAGTTATAAATTTCATTAATTTATTCATTTATTTGTGTTCATTTTAGTACCAATTATAAAAAAGTTAATTTTTTTTAATGTTATAAATTTTTTATGATTATAAATTATTCATCACTGTATTTTTTGAGACTATTTGTATTTGTAATTCTTTTTATTTATAATTTTTTATCATTATAATATTTTTTGGTTGAAATGTTTTTTTATTTAATTTTGTTTCAATTATAAATTGTTTTTATTATATATTGAATTTTGATTATATTTTTTTGTAACTTTTTTCATTTCTAAATTATTTTTAAGAAAAATTGTTTTGAAAAATTTTATTTAGGTCTAAACTATCTATTTTAATATATTCTTAATCAAATATAATTAAAGTTTTCAATGATATTTTTCATTATTATGTATAAATATTTTGATGAAAAAATAGTTAACAATAATTGATTGTTTTGATTATATGTTTTTATGTTTAAATTTTATATATTTATATATTTTTTTAAATATTTATAAGTTTTAATATATTACTTTTTATATTGTATTCTAAGGTAATTAATAGATCATAATTGGATAAGTTTATAATGAACCAATGATGAATATGAGAAATAAGTTCATGATTTCTGGAAATATTCTAAATGAAACATTAAAAACAAATATTTTATTATCTATCCATTCATGAATTGTTTGAAAATGATTAAGATAAATTCCAAATAAATCAACGATCATCTCCTTTTTATGTTTTTATCCATAATTATATTTTTTGGATTTGGCATGGAAAAATAATATAAAATTCAACATCAAATTTTAGTGAAGATATCCGGCATGAGATAGATGATCATATTGAATAATTAATTCATGATGTAGAAATTGAAACTATTGAAAAAACAATAACAATTGAATGAATATATAAAGATTCTGAGAAACCATTATTCTCAAGTTGAACAAAATTTATAGTGATATTAGTAGATTTTATATTAGTTAACTATAAACTAAGAAATGGGTGGATTGATAAAAGTTTCTCTACATTACTTGAACTTTTAAAAGAGCTACTTCCTGAAGGTAATGAGCTTCCAAATTTCAGTTATGATGTAAATAAAGTATTATGCCCAATGGGACTAGGGTATAAAAAGATGAATTCTTTCCCAAATAATTTTGTGTTTTATAAGAAGGAATATTAATATTTATCAAAATTTCCCAGATGTGGGATATCATGATATATGATAGATGAAAAATTCAACTTTGATTCATTCTCAGGTATCAGAATCAAACCTCCTACTAAAAAATTTTGCTACCTTCAAATAATTTCTAATTTATCTAAAAATTAAAATAATGTAAAAATTTTAATATGACATATAGATGAGTTCATATTTGATGTAAAATTATGTCACCCTACTGATTCACCATAGTAGAAGTGATGTGATAAAAAAATCCTATTTTTGGAAGTGAAGCTAGAAATCTCATAATGAGACGATACACTGATTTAATGAAAATATATCAGAGACTCTATATCCATCATAATTTAGGGAATATTTTTTTTAGTTTACCACTTTTACCACATATATGTATGAATAAAAAATATTTTATTATGATCTCGTTTATTTCTTGAACAAAACAGGTAGGGAATAATATTCATTTGTATATTTCACCATTTAATTATGATTTGAAAATTCTATGGTAGATAGGTATTATAATTTTTCATACCTACAAGAAAAAGTATTTTATTTTTTGAGTTATGATAATGTTCACTATAAACAAATTTATTGAATATAGAAATTTATCTGGGTATAATGTAAAGGGATATAAGTCATGTACAATTTTTAAATAAGAGAATTCATATTATCAATTGTAGAATGGAAGAAAGATAGTGCACAAGGGAAATCAAATATTTTTTTGAATTAATCATCCTTATCATAGATTTAAAAAATATTTTAATGGTTTTCAGGAATATAATCTCCCCCAAAAAATATTTTCAGCTAAAGAATATTACAACAAGGTTAAAAGTATTGTTTCACATTTGGAAATAAAGGAAATTCAAGTCATCAAAAAAATTCCCTAATAAATAATCTACCTTATTAAAACTACCTTAGTAGTGATTTATAGTTATAAAACATAATATTGATGTTATGCATGTTGAGAAAAAAATATATAATAGTTTGATTGCATATTTTTTAGACATAAAAGGAAAAAATAGATTTCATGCAATATTGTACTTGATATCCATGGGAATATGTTTGGAGTTAACTCCCACTATGGAAGGAAATGAAACTTAATTACCTCAATATAATCACACATTGAAATGGTTTTTAGGATCAAAATAGTATATTTAGATGCTCAATTACAAGAGGGGTTGAATTTTAAGTTTAAAAAATTTCATTCTTAAACTTAAGGAAAACTTTGTTTAAAAAAGTTAAACAGGGTAAATTCACAAACCCTAAAATAGTTCTTTGTGACAAACTTGCTTAAGGTTCGAGAAATGTGGTTTCGGAAATGAAATTTAAGAAAAGTTTACTTAGGAAAATATTCTACCTTAAAGCGTATATGATCTTACTTATCAGAGTAAATAAAAGTATTTCAAAGTATAAGAAATTTATACTTTCTTACTTTATCAAAATATAGTGGAAATAAAACATGAAACAAAACAAGTAACAAGTAAGAAATATTTTCACCCAAAGAGTAGGGTATCCAACAACCTTGGATAAAGGACCCTTGATTTATACTTTAAAGAATGTATCTCTTACCCACACCAAGGTAATCCCTTGATAAGAATATTGGAATCTATATTTATATCCTCACAATACCTCAATCTTTAAGGTAGTCGGCACATTAGTCTTCCTATCCCCAGAAGTCCTTGAAATTTAAGGTAGTTGGAACCTTTGTCTTCTTATCCCCGGAAGTCCACAAAAATTAAAGTATTTGGCACCTCTATCTTCCTATCCCAGGAATCCATTGAACTTTAAGGTAGTTTGTACCTCTGTCTTCCAATCACTAGAAGCCCTCAATTGTACACAGCAACAATTGGAGTCGCACGAAGAAAGATAAACACGGTGTTTAGAGCGCACAAATCATGAGAGTCTCTCTCTCTAGAAATCACTTCATAGCATGTAATATCTAGATTGATGGAATGGTAATGATCTCATTCAAAAAAATTGAATTTATGGAGTCGAAGGAAAAAATAGAATTTAGAGTCTAGTCATATAAACAATCAGAATCTATAAGACATGGATATTCAGATTCTGTTTTACAAAAAATTTAGAAACTAAATTCTAAAGATTATAGAGTTTATATTCCAATGAATTCGGAATATGAATTCAGATGAATTCAGAGTCTGAATTCAAAGGAATTATGAGTCTGAATTCTGAGGAATTAGGAGTCATAATTTTGAGGAATTTGGAGTCCGAATTATGAGGAATTTGGAGTCTAAATTTCATAGAATTTGGAGTCTAAATTTTAGATAATTTAGAGTCTAAATTTCAGATAATTCAGAGTCTAAATTTTAGAGAATTTGGAGTCTGAATTTTAGAGAATTTGGAGTCTGGATTTCGGAGAATATGGAGTCTGAAAACAAAACACTCTATATCTAGGAAACTATAATATTATGAGGTTTTATATATGAATCTAAATTTTTGACATAGTAATAAAATGATTTTGATTATGAGAAATTATAAATTGAGACAATGATAACAAAGGTAAGGATAAAAATTTCCTTAGAGAAGGGAAATTTCCCTTAAGAAAACAGTCCTTAGGGAAAGATAATTTACCTTAAGGTAAAGTGTTTGTGATTTTCAAAGCATAGAGGAATGGAAAAGTCATAAGGAATCCTTATTGTTTCAACATGGTTTTCATGTGAACCAGATATTAATTTGATAACATGGTCTGGTTTTGACATTGATAATTACACATTTTACTCAAAAAATCAGGATGATAAGAGTACTATTCAAAATAATGGGTTGATGGTCATTGCTAAAGCACTGCATTTTTTTAGTGTAAAATATAAAAACCAAATTTTTGAATCAATGATGTATTTGGGATTTTTTTAGGATATATGGTAAGTTGATTATACTATATTTTGAGTAGTAGTTTTTAAGTGTAACTAGGTTGATAGTAACAGTGGTTTGAAATGTGATTATTATAGATTTACATCGTTGATTTGAAAAGATTTAGTTGAAAAGTGGAACCATTTATCATGGAGACACATGAAAAGAAAATACTTTATGTTATTGATTCATCTAATGAGCAGTGATTCGTTTCTTTTAAATGGAAAATAATTCATTTTGACGATGAGGATAGTAATGATGATATGGATTTATGTGAGGTTTATGTGTCTATTAAACAATTTCCAGATGATAATAATGACTATGATGTTTAACTAGTTCATGTTGTGTGATATGATAAAGATAGAGGGATACGGGAAAACACTAAATTACTCTCCAATTATTCAGGAAAATATTTATATTTTTTTAATTTACAGGTTTAAAAACTCTATTTTTTAATTTAGATTTTTAATTATATATATATATATATATACTATTTATATGATTTTTGAATTAGGTTTTATATTCAACATTTATGGTAAAACACATTCTTTATTGAAAAACCCTACATACATCATTATGTTCAGGTCAAATTTACATATATAAAAACACTTTTTTGTAACAGTGATGTTTAAATTTATAAATTTTGATCATTTCTATTATTTAAGAATTAATTTTTATATTTAATAGTTTAAGTTTCATATTTTTTGGTTAATAATCATGATAGAAATATTATTTTTTCAAACTTACACATCTGTAAAGCTATTTTTTACTTATATATTTTTATATTTGTTGTTTTTAAATATTCACTTTCGAATAATATCTAGGTATGCATAATATCATTACATTCATTAATTTCAATGACAAACACAAAGGCAGATGAACATTTCTCAAGGTATATGTATGTTTTTTAAACATTATTAAAAAATCAATAATAAAATTATTTAATGAAATTAAACTTTTAATTTACCAAAGTTATTTGAATGACTGGTGGTGTGCCTCCAATGGTAGATTATTCTTTATATTACCTAGAGAAAACAATTTTTAGAGTTGGTATACTTAGTATTACACATTTACCAACACTTTCACTTACTCATGGAGAGAAGAGGATAAATATTAATTTTTATGATGATAATAACCCAACTGTAACAAATGAAATGTAGTTTATGAGTTATATTTCTATGCAGACCCATTGCAGGATTAAAATCTTATATCCTAATTGGAAGCTCATCGACAAAACCTTAAAAGAGATTATGTGGGAGTCCATAATGGTAAAATATCTCCATTATATTATTTTTATCTCATTATTATAAAATTATATATTTTATATAACTAATATTTAATGTATTCAAACACAAATGACATTCCAATTTCAAGAAATAAAAGAAATTAAGAAAAGATTTCTATCTTTTTCAGTAGTTCGATAGAGATATTTTAAAACAAAATTGACAAAAAATTATGTTTTGGGGAATTTACATAATGAAAACTCATGCCTCAAGTATGGGTTTTTAGATGAAAATATGTAGAATAAATTGTTCACCAGATAATAGGATGAATCATTTATATTATGATAATTATTGTATCCTGTAAAATTTCATATACATTACTCGATTTATTATTAGTTTATTTTCTTGTAACAGAATTACGAGAGATATCCCCAATACATATAGTTATAGAATGTATACTCTTAATATTTATCATATAGAGGGTGTCATTTATTAGAGGATAAAATGGTTGGGGAACATTTTGATGGATTAAGATCTAAATCTAGTAGTATTTTAGAAGTGGTCTACTATAGTCCTCTATCTCCCCCCACTCACCATAAAAAATAGAAGAGTGAGAAAATAAATGAAAATTATCTTATATAAAATTATAAGGAAGTAAGTAAAAGAATTATCATAAATTAATATGTATTTTCCTTGAATAATTGAATTTTTTAAATTAATAACACTAATATACAATTTTAATTTATTATTTTAGGATGGCCTTCAAGAGAAAGCAATGTAGGGGAATTTTATCCCTGAGGGTAGAATGGGAATTCGATCTACTAATTTAGGAAAGCCAGAACACCCCAAAAATGCAAGAGGATATGAGGTGAGTGTCAGTATTAGAAAACTTTTTGGTCATCAAAGTAAGAAATTGATGGACATAGAAATATATTCCTTGAAAGAAAAGCTCAAATACCTAAAACATTCTATGGGTGATCAAATTAAATTAGTTGTGTTGGTTATATTTGATAAAATGATGAGTCAATCATAGATTGCACAGCTAGTACAAGTTTTCTACTAAGATCCTCTACCTCCTTGTTCAGACCTATCCTTATACTGTGAGTTTTATGTCAGAGATACCCACGTGTGAATTCTAGCATACAAAGTCATAAATATTTTAGGGGATAATATACATCACCATCCTATGAAGTTGGGAATGTTAATAGTATTATTACATGATATTATTGATCCAAATTTTCTACTGACATTCCCAATAGAGAAGGTTACCAAATTTGGAGAATGTGTGGATTGTTTTTTACTTTTCCTAACTAGCCTTATTCTTCATCTCACATATGAGGTATGTATTATTTTTTAAATATTATTTTCATTTTATTGAAAAAGACTTATAATATTTTATTATATTTAATTTATATATAAGTATCTAAAATCAAAAGAGTTAGTACAAAAGAAACAAAAGGTTCAGAAACCAATAACTTCATATACTTCTGATATTTTTTATGGGATTAAAAGATAATCCCATATTTCTTATTCCTTGGATAATATTTATGAGTTTTGTATGATGTATTTTATATGTTTTATATGCACTAATATATATATATATAATATGAGATTATATATATATATAATATATTTAATTACCTGAATTTGATGCATGTATTATAATACCTCTATTAAAAACATGGGATAATAAATATATATAATTGATATATATTTATTTATTCTAAATGTTTTTATTATCAATTACAATCCTTTATGAATGGATTTGTTAGATTTATTTCTCATTGAATTAGATTCAATGAATTATGGGAATAAATGTTTATTGATGCATTAATATAGAATATGCTTTTTCATTTAATGAAAAGTGTCATGGACGGATATATACATAGATGTAATCCCTCTTGTTTAAACTATGCAATTGTGAGTAAGCCTTTCATTTCTATCTTCCTCCCACACTTTTGTTCACCATTTGAGACAAATCCACTAGCACCCCTTCAAAATATGGGTATCATCAAGATACGATCACAGATCTACTTGCCAATGTACCCCCCTCAGAGGCAGGGTGCTTTTGTTTACTACTATGTGATATTCATCAAGAATTCTCCTTCATCAAGGAATAAGAATACTATCATTGGAAATTTCCAGGTACATTGTTTATATGTTTTATTGACACGTTGATTTTAAAAGATAGGTCTTCTTGTGTTTGGATTATATTCCAATGCATATTATCAAATGATGTTCATATGAAACCCATCATTCGAATTAGTGTGAAGACTTCTTTAATGAATCACCACGTTTATTAATTTACAAAAAATATTTTTTAGTAATAAAATGAAAATTTTCAAGCCTGGAAATAAATATGAAATATTCATATAAATTACTCATATTTATAAAAATAAATAAATTATTTATTTTAATCAAAGTAAATTCAATTTAGAATTGAATTATATTATTTTTAAATTATTTATAAATAATGAAAATTTTATTTTAAAATAATATTGTAAAAAAATTATAAATTAATTAACTATAAAATGTTTATGGTTAAATGATAAATATATTTTTATTGAATAGCTTTTGAAAAATTAAATAACATGCTTTATGATATAGAAATAAATGGTTTTTTTATAAACCATAAAATATGATTTATGAAGAGTTTCTAAATTCCAACGTATATGATATTTATATTATATAAAAATATTTATATAAAATATATTGAATTATAAAATGTTTAAAATTCATAAAATATCCTACAAATTTAATTTAATATAAAATATGAAAGGGTTCACATTGAAAATAATATAAAATTGTTATATTCTGTATAATGTATAAAATGTTTATAATTAGAATTTGTTTATGAATATATCATATATGTTTATCTCATGTTTAAATATTTGAATTATTCATTTATTTAAAGTTTATTCCCTCTTTTATTCGTAGTAATATATTTTTTATATTCTAATTGACCATATTCCAAATTTTATATGATTAATTTCTTCTAGGATAGATCCTTTCATATCATTCTAGGTTAGATATATTAAAATTAATTTTTCATCTACCTTGACCTCAGTTTGTAATATTAGGTATGAGTCTGGGAATAGTTGTTGGGAATAGTTTGTGCATATTAGGTGTTAGATTTTTCATGAATTGAATTCTCTCTTGAGTAAATTATCCCTGAGTAGACGGACTTGGGGTCAGACCACCTAATTTCTGGGAGGCTTACCTTGGCTAGGAAATTGAATGGGGTTGGCTGTCAGTCACTCCGGTCTTACTCATGTAAATTTTTAAATATCATATATCTATATTCCTTTACATGAAGTGTTTATGTACATTATTAATATGATTTGTTTAAATATGTATGAATATAATTAACTTCTTTTTTTGGTGATTAACAAAAACATGTGGGTTTTGAAAATAGTTACACATTAATGTTCTGTGAAAACATTAATTTGGTGGTTGAAATAGGGATTCAAAAACTAAACCACTTGAATCATGCATAAACAAAAAGGGAATAAGACATGAGAAGATAGTTATTACATGAGATATAATAGTAATATTTTTAATATTCATATGATTTATATTAAATCAGTGATACCTTAAAAATAGATCCCATAAAATAATAAGAGTGACATTTCTTCCAAAGATACACATGTCAAGACATTGATCATTCAATCGATTATTATCAAGCTCAGTATGAGTACCCATGGATTATCTTTTTTAAGGAAATAATGTTATAAGTAACTCTAGATTTTCAATTTGGGTATTATCAAGCTCAATATAAGTATCCCTTGACTGCCATTATTTGGATTATTCTAGGAATATTCTTTGGGTTACAATAGTTGGAATTCCCTAACAGTTATGGAACCATAATAATAGAGTTGAGTGAATCCATTAGATGGATTTGGATAAATATTTGTCCACTCAACTATCCAAGATTCATAACTATTATGATTGGGATGAATCCCTACATAAATAATCTAAACATTATTATGTGATAACTGGTGTAAGTTATCATAAAATATGGATCTTGGATCACTAAATAGATATAATGTATGGGCTCATCATTTTTAGTGTGAGAACTTTCATTTAAATCCCTTAATGATAAGATATAATACATGATACACACATACTGATATTTATTTGATGTATATTATGGAATACTTCACACTAATCATTTTGAGATCATTCATAGGTATGACCTATAAAACAGTTACAGGTGTGTATCTTGGATTGGAAGTTTTTTCAAGGAGAGACATTCAGAATACCCAAATATGAATGTCATAGAAATTAATCTCTAAATCAAAATCATGGGTATTAACCACTAAGTGTGCCTCACACATTTATTCTAACAAAAACAGACTTTGAGGTAAATGGGAATTGACTAAGGGTAATGTAGATCTTCATATCAGTATTGGAGGAAAATTTGATTTATTAGATGTTATAACTTATGATTTGATTTTACCAAGTGGATTGATCTTAGAACTAAAAACCCATTATTATGACCCTACCATAAATATGTATTTGAATTCTCACTTCTTATAAGGGTAAGTATCTTTAAATGGATAAGAGACTTTTTCTTGTTAAGAACATCATTGTTGATAAGCTTATGTATTCCTTTATGGTGTATGAATTCCTTATTTTCCTACTCTAAAAGATTAATTTTCTTATCATAAATTTTTTTATGAAGTGACACCATTCTAGAAATAAAAATAATTACAATATATTGTAAATAATGTTGTAAGACTCATGTTCTTGGTGGAAATAAAATTAAGAATATTATCAATTTCAATCACTGCTTATAATAACATTTTATCTAGAGACTTGTTAATGAAAATTCTGGTTCTCTGGATCTAGAGACATTAGTTGTATGATATATTTGGTATAGACAGCCCTCAAAAATATTTTTTCCAAAATATCCTTGAATGATCACTAGATTTTGAACAATGAATCCTCATTGAACTTCTAGCTTGGAAATTAGATAGACATGTCCCTTATGGATTTATTATATTTTTATGAAGAGAAAATTGACACCAAGGTAGATATTAAAGATCAAATGGAGAACCTAGAAATTATTCCTAAGGTCATTAGAAATTTTGCTGTTAATTATAATTTCATAAATTAGGGTGATATGTTGATATGCTAACCAAGTTTGAAAGGAATTATTACTTCCAAATTGTTCTATAAAAAATGCTACTCTTTGAAAACCACACGGCTGGATGGGCTATTTTAATAAGAAATTGATATAACCTTCTAGATTCACTCAAATATGGAGGTTGAGTCATTTCAAGCTCCATGTGGATTATTTTATTCAATCTGATGGTATTTCGGTGTTCTCTAGATGCAATCTATGTAATCATCATAAAGAGTATGTCAATTATTTATTCCTTAGATATAACATAGCATCAGATCTTTGGATAGATGTGTTCAACAAGTTCAAAATCACCCTCTTTCATTTGGACTCTATTCTGGACTAAATAAAGTAATGCTCTAGCACAGCTCTATCACAGTGGATTAGGAATATTCTTCTGGTTTCATGTGTTGAATTGATTTATATTATTTGGTACAATAGAAACAGGAGTGGATATGATCAGGAGAAAATCAAAACATAGTATTTTATTTCTCTCATTATAGTGGAAGAGAAAATGAAAATAACATTCAGTTTGGGTATTTTGATAATTCTATCCATGATATATCTATTTTAAAATGGATTCATGTTGCAAGAAAAAAATTTCCCCATCATGGAACCCTGGAAGTCTTTTAGAATTCACCACATATTGTATGGATCAAATGTAACTCTGATGGTGTACTAAAAAGAAATATGGGTCCCATTGTTTTTTGTGCAATCTTTATGGATAAAAATAGTGATTTTATTGATTGTCATTATAGACCTTGGGGAATTTCATAATCGATGGAGGCTGAAATTCTCTCATTGATCAAAGTAGTGGAGATATAAAAACAAAAAAACTAGAATAGAATACGGTTTGAATGTGATTCCACTTATATGGCATACATAGTTATATTTAGGGAGTATCATTTATCCAAGAATATGATAGCACAAAGGATAAATTTTTTGAACACTCTTAAAAATATTAATTACTTCATCACACATGATTTCTAGGAGGAAAATTATCTAGCAAATGATCTTGGAAACAAAGGTATGAGAAGTAATGGCTACATGTCATCCAATGTGTTGCCAAAATAATTGTTACATATTTTTCAAAGTGATTATTGTAAATTTTCACCCTTTTGACTATTTTAATCTAGATATTATAATTTTAGTGGATTTTTTCTTTTGTTACAATCTACTTTTTCAAAAAAAATGTTTGATTCATGAGAATATTGTTTTTTTTAAAAATTACAAAGTCACCTTTTGGGAGAGGGATAGTGGAATATCGAATCATATACATAGTGATGTTTGTGTACTAATGAGTACCCAAAAAAATGGTGGTCTCATGTAATTCATTAATTTACCAATGATTTTAGTCAATGTAGATTTGATTTTCTAATGAAATACAAGTAAGAAACTTTTGAAAAGATCAAATAGATTTATAATGAAGTATAAAATCAACTAGAAAAAAGTATTAAAGTCTTCTGATCAAATAGGGGTGGTGAATACTTGAGAAAATAATTCAAATATCATCTAATATATTCTGAAACTATTTCACAAATCATCACTCCTGGGACACCATAATGGGATGGATTTTCATAAAGGGGTATTCATACCTTGTTAGTCATGGTTCGATCAATGATGAGGTTAGTTTACGTTCTTATCTCATTTTGGAATTATTATATAGCAAGTTCTACTTTATTCCTAAATCACATTCCATCTAAATAATACACAAATAGGCTATATGATATATGGACTAAGAAACGTCCATGTTTGTCTTATGTGAAGATTTAGGTATGTGAAGCATTCGTAAGACTATTAGAATCTAACAATATTGACACTAAATCTGATAAATTCCTATTTATTGGTTATTTTAAAGAGTCTTGGGGATATTATTTCTATAATCCTACTAAACACAAAGTGTTTGTGTCCTAGAGATGTGTGTTTCTTGGGTAGGAACTCATGATTCAAGGAGTCTATGGGAGGAAAGTTAAACTTTAATAAGTTTAAGACCAACAAACAGGAATTATTACTGATATGGAAGTTAAGTTGGTCCCACAAAAATTTGTATAAGAAGAACTAACTCATGTTACAAAAGAACATTGAATGTCTGGAAGAATTAATTAGATACCCAAGAGATATGAAATTATCATGGAAAATGATGTTGAAATATGTTCATAAGTGATGAACCCTCTTCTTATAGAGAGTCCACTAAGAGTTCAGATTCTGAGAAATGGTTAAAAGTCATGGAATCTGATATGGACTCCATATACACTAACCTAGTTTGGAACATGGTAGATTCTCCTGAAGGGGTGATGTCCATAGGTTGTAAGTGTGTTTTCTACAAGAAAACTGATATGGATTGTATATTTTATACCTATAAACCATTATTGGTGGAAAAGGGTTATAAAAAATTCATGGTATTGAATATGAAGATACCTTTTAACCAATTGTAATGATAAAGTCCATTCAGATTTTATTTAGCATGGAATCTCATTATTATTATTATATATATCAAATGAATGTAAAAAAATCATTCTTTAATAGGAATTTAGCTATGGATTTTTATATGATACAACTTGAGGGGTTTTTAAGTTCAAAATGATAATGCTAAGGTTTGAAAGCTGCAGCGGTCTATTTATGGGATGAAATAAGCATCTCAAAGTCGGAATATCCAATTTTATGACTCAATAAAATAGTTTGGTCTTATAAAAAGAAAGGATGATTCTTATTTATATAATAGGCTTAGTGGGACTATAATAGTATTTCTAATATTTTATGTTGATGATATACTGCTTATTGGAAATAATGTATTGACACAATACTCTATAAATATTTGGATGGGTAAATGTTTCTCAATGAAATACATGGATGAAGTATATTACTTACTCAGTATGACTGTCTCTATAGATAGATCTAAAAAGATTCTTTAATAGATTTAGAACACATATATTGGTAAAGTAATAAACTAATTTAACATGGATAACTATAAAAGGGGTATTTAACAGTGTATCATGGAACAAATATTAGAATGATTAAGGATCCTTTTAAAGAGTTAATAGGATGGGAAGAATTCTTTATGCATATTCCATAGGATATATCATGTATATCATGTTGTGTACTCAAATAATGTCTCATATGATTTGAGTATTACAAGTAGATACCAATGAAATACTGGTGAAATCCACTATATTTCTATGAAGAAAATCTCTAAGTGCTTGATAAATATTAAGGATATGTTCTTGGTCTTTGGAGGATAGGGTGAGATATGTGTAAAAGGTTATAATGATGCTAGTCTCTGATCTGAAAAAGATGATATAAATATTAATCAAGATGTGTGTTTTTTCTAAATAGTTGAGAATGTAGTTGAAAAGGTTTCAAAAAATCCACCATAGTGTACTTGAAAAGAGTGGAAAAATACATTATAGCAATAGATGTAATGAAGAAATCTTTTTGGATCAGGAAGTTTATTTCTAAACATAATGTGGTTCCTAGCATCAAGGGATAAATTGAGCTATGTTGTGATAACAATGGGGTTTTTTCTTAGGCTAAGGAACCGATGTCCCAGCAAAATATGAAACACATATTTCTCAAATACCATATCATGTAGGAGATCATTAATAGGGGTGATATGAAGATATATTGGGTGGAAAAAGATGAGAATATATAAAATCCATTAACAAAACCATTACAACAACAACAACAACATAAGGGTAATGTGGAATCATTGTGTATTGGACACATGGGAGATCGGTTGTAATGGTTGTAAATGTATCATTTTATTATAATAAATTAAATATCCATTTATTAATCATTTATGTGTTCTGAAATTTATTTTACATAAATGGTTGAATGATAAATATCCACTCGATGTAAAAACATTGAGTTATCTCTAACCAATGATCATCATAGAGTATAATGGGTTGTGATGATATATAAAGGTTATATTGAATAGTTTCTTATATAAATTATAAAAATTTGTATATTAGATATTGAATAATATATTCTTGAGATAATAAGTAGAGACTTATTACTTGGACTAATCTACTAAAGTATATCTCATTGAATGTCATATGATGATAAAAAACATAGGGTGTATGATTATTATAAATCGTTCTTACCAAAGGTTGTTGAGATACCTAGCTTGAGAACATTCATAATTTTATACCCTTCTTACAAAAGCACACATATGAACATTTTTAATATGGTGGTAGTGGGGTATGTTTCTTATTATTTCATTGGTTAGAGTACAACCAAAATGGGATTTTTCCACTTGTATGAGAAGAACATACATATGGTCCATGATAGAATTAGATTTATTAAATCCATTTCCATGCTTAGTTTTTTCACATATGATGTATTAAACTACTTGGATATGTCACATGTGATGTGATTATTAGATATATGAATGGTATGTGATGTATTCATCCCCTTGGTTAGTATTTTTTGAAGAATCAAGAAAATGATGTGAGGCCAATACTAAATTAACATTTTCCATGTCTAGTGGTCGCTCAAGGTCATGGACAAAGGGATTGTATAAAATACATATGATTATATGATACATATTTTTGTGGACATATTCATATAGATATATGAGCATGTTTGATGGATATCACACATGGCCCTTTAGTATCTTGAGTAGCAATGATTCTTTTCCAGAGGCCTCTCTTTTATTACTTCTATAAAATACTTATATCATAGTTGTTGTCAAATGCTTCTAAAAGTATATAGGGTCACACAATTAGGCTCTTGGATAAAGATAAAATTTTGGGCTAATTTCTTGTTCAAAATGAATATAGTTTGATAAAAGCCTGTATCTAAAAGAGTTTGGATGGATTCACAAAGAGTTTTGAAGTTATTCATAAATTCCTTATGGTATTTTAGTGAAAGTGTGAGTTTGTTAGATATACACTAATATATATATATAATATTTAATATTATATATATAAAGATTATATTTAATTACATGCATTTGATGAACATATTATAATGAATGTATTAAATATATGAGATAATAAATATATATTATTAATATATATTTATTGCAACCCTATCCTTTTACACATATTATTACATTATTTTAAACATAATTAACCATCAAATAAAAACCAAGGTTTGAATATTATAGTGTCTTTGGAAGACTAGGTACAAAACTAGAAATGCTGAAACCAAAATAAAAACATCTTTTATTGAATATCCATAATGAAATATAAACGTTCTTAGAGCTCTTACATCCACATAGGATAACCTGTGTAATACATGAACAAAGGGATTTTCTAAAAATCTTGGTAAGAGAATAAGCATAGGAATAAATAATAGCACATGAGTTAGAAGGCATAACATGATAACATAAAAGGGAATGGAACATGAATAAATATATGGAATAATAACATATAAAACATGGGATCATGTGATCATGGAAACATAGGAATGTTGCAAAAACATATAACAAGACAAAAACATGAGTTGAGTCTAACTTCTAATATTATGTCACATGGTGGACAAAACCACATAATGTATCGGGATTACTCCCTAATTCCATACATGATGTATCATGAGATGAAACATTGCCTAATAAAATGAAGCACTATTTGTGTTCATCCTTTATAACATGTTCATTCATATGTGTTCCACATAAATAATAAAATATAATGAATAAACAAAAATGTTTCCCATGGAAAGAAATGGGTATTGTAATCATGTCATATGGAATAACCAATGAGTGTATCATAATTTTGTAGAAGAAATAATCACTTTAAATAATAATGGAGAATTTATAAGAAAAAATAGGCATAGATCATGATAAATGATGTCCAAATTATGTGAAAACATGTAAAAAGAGTGTTTAAGAAACTTTAGAAATTCGACACTATAGTTTGGGTTAAGAGAAAATATTAAAGAGTCTTTAAAGTGGAAAAAAGACATAATTGGTTGTTTAAAACCAAAAATGAACTAATATATTTTTTCCAGATTAAATAATTTGTTTTATAAAAATAATCATGGCTTAATATATATTACAGAGTGTAATTGAAAATGGGTAAGAAATTGGGAAGTTCCCTTTAATCGGACTTGCTTATCGGGAGGAATTGAAAAGGGAACCTTATAAAATATTTATTTACACAAAAAATAAAGATGAATTGATTTTGATAAATAAGTTTGGAACATATACACATAATTTAAAAGAATTATATAATTGGAATTAATAAATACATTGGTTTAAGGAGAGAGAAAGTGTAACCCAAATGTAATTTGGAGGTTTGTAGAAATCTCTTTCCTTATTTCTAAATGTGTTCTACACTTTCACTTAATATCCTGGATAATAAAATTAGATTAATTAATAATTTAATTAAGAACCTCTTTGATATATATTTTATTTATTATAATTTTATTAATTTCATTTATGGACATTTCGATGAGTTATAATGCTTAATTTTGTTGTTTTGGGAATGTTCATTTCATGGTTTTATGGTCGGTTACCTTAAGTATAATTATGTAATTTCTTGTCAAATGGAACAAAAACTCCATAAGTGGAATTAAATGGTATTAATATAGTTTAATAATTTTAAATTTTCTAATATATAATTTTTTCTTATAACAGACCTAGCCTTTTCATATATTATTATATGATTGTAGGCATAATTGATCATCAAATTACAATCCAAGGATCCAAAATTCTAGTGTATTTAGAAGATTAGGTACATAATTTAAAAATATGAAATCAAAATAATAATTTTTTTATTTAATTTCCTTAAATAGATTGTAAATTCCTTATTCTCTCTTACATATTCATAGGATAATCTGGGTAATACATGAACAAAAGGGATGATCTAAAAGCCCAATAAGGGAATAAACATATGAATAAACATAGCACATGGGTTAGAATACAAAAAATGATGAAATAAAAGGAATAGAACATGATTAAATGTAAGTAAGAATAAAATTTATAACATGAAATAATATAACCATCACATAATAGGAATTTGTAAACAATATATAATATGACATAAACTTGAGTCAAGGATAAATTCCAAGACATGGTGTCCTATAAAGGAGTCAGGTTCACTCCTTATCCTAACTTGACGTCTCATGAGACTAAAAATTACCCACTAAATTGGAGAAATATTTGGGTACACCCATCATAGTATGTTTATTAATATGTTTTCTACAATAATATTCATAAATAACGAATCAAACATAAACATAAGGGTTACCCACATAAAGAATCGTGTATCTTAATCCGGTCAAAAAGCATAACAAAAGGGAATATCATAAAGGTGTCCATGAAAGAAAAGATTTAAATCATACATGGACATTCATAAGGAAAAAATAGGAATATATCATGATAATTTATGTCAAAATAGAGTGAAAAAATTAAAAAATAGTGTTTAAGAGACATTGGAAACGAAACATTTTAGTGTAGTTTAAGGAAAAATATGAAAGAGTGTTTAGAGTGGAAAAAGGAATATT
Source organism: Viscum album (assembly GCA_963277665.1). Taxonomy (NCBI): domain Eukaryota; kingdom Viridiplantae; phylum Streptophyta; class Magnoliopsida; order Santalales; family Viscaceae; genus Viscum; species Viscum album. The sequence goes on from OY728166.1 coordinate 732,074,338, forward strand.
TTTTTCATAAAAATATAAGTGAAAAAAGATATTTTTTCATGATAAAATTAGTGAATTTATAAAAATAGTGGTGGATTAAAATATATTATGGATTTTACTTGAAAATTGGTATGAAATTGGAAAGTTCCCTTGAATCGGGCTTGCTTATCAAAAAGAATTTAGAAGAGAACCTTTTTAAAACATATTTTTTCACATAAAACAAGGCTGAAATGATCCAGATAAATGATTTTGGAACACATAAAAATAATTTATAATAGTTACATAAAAATAAATAAGTAATACATTTTGGTAAAGAGATAGAAAGTGTAACCCAAAAAAATGGAGGTTCAGAAAGAATCTCTTACCTTATGTTCAAAAGTGTTTGGTACTTGATATTAATGTCCTAAATAATAAAATTAAATTCTTTAGTTAATTAATTAATAACTATTTATACATTAATTTGATTTATTATAAATTTATTATGTTCATTTAGGTCCTTTTTTATGAGTTATAAGATTCAATTTCCTCATTTGGAAGTGTTCATTTCCTTGATTTTCATAATCAGTTCAATCGTATATGTGTATGGGAGATCATGTAGAATGAGAATAAATATCCAGAATTGATATTTTATGTTATTAATTAATATAAATAAGAAAAAAAATTATATAATTAATTTTATTATATGTGATCAGGATGAATCATTAGATAAAACTTTAAGGATGATCATTTGTATTAATTTGGCAGTTTTTCTATCATCACGAAATAGTTTTGTTTCATTATTAAATATCCAGTATATATATTGGTTACAGAATATTAATAGGTTTTAATAAATTCATTATAATCTATTTTAATGATAAAAATGGTTTTATGAGCATCCAGGAAGGAAGTAATGCAAATTGAAAACCCATCGCCCTTGAATGTGATAAATTTATACATCAAAGATGCACTAGTAGAAAAATGGTCTTTAACTTCGGCGTTTTAACGTCGGTTCTTAGATACTAAAATTAAAATTATTCCGCAACAAATTTTGTCATTGGTTTTTTATAAAACTAATTCTAAATCATTTTGAACATTTCTTTTTTGCGTCAGTTTTATCTAAAACTCACACCAAAAGTTCGTCAGATATATCTTTGGTGTGGGTTTTCATAAAAACTGATACCAAAAGTTAAAAAACTATATTTTGGAGCCTGTTTATTCCAAAAACTAACATCAAATATCATTGAAAATTTTATTATTTTTTATAATATTTGAATTTACTGGTGTTGGAGAAAAAACAGACATTCAGATCAAAAGTTATGGATATCAGAAGTTGAACTTCTTTAAGATAAGTCTTAGATAATTCCAACATTCAAAGGTCATAAATTTTGATCTATAAATACATTTGATCTAAAATAACACTCAAATAAAAGTTTATAAAACAGTCTACTTGTTTTAAATCCTATTTGATGTTAGTTTTTTTAAAAACTGACCACAAAAGCAAGTTTTGTCAACATTTTGCATCTATTTTTGTAAAAACTGATTTCAAAAGTTAAAAAAACTATCTTTCGGCGTCATTTTTTTCCAAAAACTGATGTAAAATATAATTACTAAGATTTATTATTTTTTTATAATCTTATAATTGACTAGTATTGGAGAAAAAATGGACTTACGGATCAAAAGTTATGGATGTTGGAATTTGAATTTCTTTAAGATAAGTCTTAGAGTAGTCCAACTTTCAAAGGTCATAACATTTGATTTATAACTCTATTTCATCAAAATGACAACTCAAATAAAATTTTAGAATTCAATATAAAATTTGGAATCCTTTTTGACATTTATTTTTTGAAAAAACCGACCCTAAAATAAATTTTTATTAACTTTTTTCATTAGTTTTTGTAAAAACCGATGCCAAAAGTAAAAAAACTGTCTTTTAGTGTCTATTTTTTCAAAAAAAAAGACATCAAATATGATTACCAATATTTATTATTTTTCTTATGCTTCTAATTGACTGGTCTTGGAGAAAAAGTACTAATGGATCAAATGTTATGGATTTCAAAAGTTAAACAACTCTAAGAGAAGTCTTAGAGAAGTCCAACATTCAAAGGTCATAAATTTTTATCTATAACTATGTATGATCTAAATGACCACTAAAATAAAATCTTATAAGACAATATACAAGTTATAAATCCTTTTTGATGTCGGTTTTTTCAAAAAAAAACCCACATCAAATATGATTACCAAGATTTACTATTTTTTCTAAGATTCTAATTTAGTGCACTTAGAGAAAAAATGGACTTATGGATCAAAAGTTATGGATATCAGAATTTGAACTTCTCTCAGAGAAGTATTAGGGAAATCCAACATTCAAAGGTCATAACTTTTGACCTATAAGTCTGTTTTATCTAAATTAACACTCAAATAAAAGCTTAAAAAACAAGATATAAGTTGTAAATCTTTGTTTACATTGGTTTTTTGAAAAAAAAACGATTCCAAAAGCTAGTTTTATAAAAAATAATATTTCTATTTTCATAAAAATAGATGTTAAAACTAAAATTTTAAATACTTGAGATCAGTATTTCAATTTATTGTAATAATGCACATTTAATTTTTCAAAATTGTGCTTAAATTTTAATATGATACCTTTGAAAATATTTCCATTTACTATATATAAATTCAAATTCTCTTTCTTTCAACATTTTCAACCTATCCAATTCAATCAAATTTTCAAAGTGTCTTCAATCGATGATTTGAACATGGTACGTATTCCAATATTATAATTTCTTTTTTATTATTTACATTCATTGATAAACATCTGGATAATTTTTCTTATAATTATTCATTATTCTTAGAATTGATTTATGAATATAAAACATCCGGATTAGATTTACCAAAAAAGATAAAAAATTCATTATCGAACACTAGTTTCATAACTATAATATTTCTACGATAAAAAAAGATAAATTATGATAAAAATTATATTTATTTAATGGAAACATATAAAATCATTGAAATTTTTTTGAAGGCTTATGTTTCTTTTTTTTTATTTGGTTTTTGTAATTATCATTTATGTTTCTCAATTTTTCTTTGAAATGAGTTGTATCTATCAAAACATAGAGAAGTCCAACTTCTTACTGTCATAACATCTAATCTGTAACTTCATTTTAGCTCCACAACTAGTCAAATCAAAGCTTATTAAATTATCCAAAACCTGACCAAAAAATTTGGAGTTTTTTTTCAATAACTGACTCCAAAACTGACTTTTAACATCGGCTTCAGAAAAAAACTGATGTTAAAAGTCTTATATAAAGTTTTTTAAGATTTTTTTTTCATGAATCAACATTAAAAAAGGGTTTTAACATTTGTTAATTAATAAACAAAATTAAAATACTACCATGATGACAATAAACAATGGATTATATCAAAAACCAATGTTAAAAACCTTATGTAATCCGGAATTCGATGTCGTTTTTTTTAAACCGACATCGAAATTTAAAAAAATATTTTTTAACGTTGTTTTATAAAAACCAGCATAAAAATATCATTTTGTATGTCATAATCTTATATTTTGGTTAAAAACCAAAATTAAAATTAAAAAATGATGTTAAAGACTATTTTTCTACTAGTGATGATGTTTTATTTTTAGTACAAAAGGAGGGGAGGGGAAAGAAATGATGATGGATTATTCAATTAGAAAAATAAAATTCCATTTTATGTAAGTTATTGGACTCATCATACCATTTGGATCAGGGGGTGAGGATAGAATATGAAAACAAAATAACTTGAAAATAAATTAAAAGAAAAGAAAGAGGATTTTTCCTCTTGAATACTTCTTGAGATCCTTCTTAGGGGATTGGTTTTGGTCATTTGTTAAGACCAAAGGATCCTAGATGTGGGGGATGGGCTTAGAAAGATATTTGAGATGCATTTGGACAAGTATCGAATCTTTAGAGGTGTGGGGAGAAGAGGTAGTGAGGGGTGGTATTTGTAGGGGAGGAGAGGCATGTTTTCCCATTATTTTATTTTTTAGCTTATTATTTTGGCTAAAGACTATAAATAGTTTTATAATTATCATTAAATATTGTAAAATAATAAATGATAGTTTGGTATTTTTTCTTACATCATCTATGATTCCATAGTTTTTGCATTTAGTTTTTGTCTTAAATTATCATATTTTACTATTCATAAAAAATCAACTATTTTAAAAAATTCCAAAAAAATTACTCTAACCATTTTTCAACGTGTGAAATTAGAAAATGAACTCCATTTTATGAAAATAATTTTCTATATATGTGAAATTTAATTTTTAAATAAAATCTTTATTTATTTGAAAAATACAAATTTTAAAATTATAAATTATTTTATAACACTTTGAAAATTAATTAAGGTCTCATAAAATTATCCTATAATTATAAGAAAAAAAATATAATTTATGAATAATTTTTATGAAAATAAATTTTATTTTAAATAATTATATTAATTATAAAATTTTAATTAAATATATATTACTTTAAAAAATACCAATACTTAATTTATCATTTCTAAAACAATTATTTACTTATTCTAATTTATAGATATATTATATTTTTATTTATAGGATACCAAAATTTATTTATACTTTCATAGGTGAGGTTAATATTATATTGGTTTATTTACTATTCATAAGGGTAACGTTACTATTTCAAAGTTCAAGTTATTATTTTATTGTTATAGGTTCCTTAGCTTCTATAAATACCTTTTATTTCATTAATTATTCATTTATATAGCTTTTATTTTTTTTCTCAATGTGATTTTATGTGATTATACTATATAAAACATTATAAAAAGGTAATTTTCAATTGATAGAATTCAAGGTTGTAAGATTCTTCCCCACTTAAGATATTTTTCCCTCAAAATTTTGTTTTACAAACAATGGGGAAAATAGTTGAGGGTACTTATCTTTCATCATTTATTTTGGTTCCCATGTTTTCTATTCTTACTTATAGTTCCTCTATAGTAATTTGACCAGGTGAATAGTCTTGTTTTGTAGGACTTTACCTCTTTGATCCAAGATCTTCACTGGATTCTCCTCATAAGAGAAATAATTTTCCAACTATAGAAACTCTAAATTTAGTACATGTTATCGATCTGGTATGTAATTACTCAAGAGGGATACATGTAATACATCGTGTACTTGAGACATGGTAGGAGAAACTTCTAGTCAATGGTCCACAGCTCCAACACGATCAAGAAACTCAAAGGGGTCGATGTACCTAGGACTTAGCTTTCCCTTTTTCCTAAATCTCATGATCCTTTTCCACATAGTTATTTAGAGGAATACCATGTCTCTAACCTTAAACTCAAGGTTTCGTACATGATTTTTTTCATAGGTCTTTTATCAACTTTGGTCTTTCGTGATGTGTTAATGAATGGTTTTCATCTTCTCCATTATTTATTCAACCATTTTAGGTCCTAGAAACCTAAATTCACCAACATCATACCATTATGCGTGTGTTATGTATATTTTCCCAAAAATGGATTCATATGGAGACATTTGGATACTCTAGTAGAAATTTTTGTTTTAAGAGAACTCGACTAGCGGAAGATGTTTGTCCTATCCTCATTTGAAATCTATAGAATCATCTCCCAAATTTTCATCCAGTTTCTAAATAGTTCACATAGATTGGCCATAAATTTTAGAAAAGTAGGTTGTACTAATGTGCAAATCAGTTTTCAGATCATATCAGAGACTTTTACAGAACTTTAAGGTAAATCTAGGATCTTGATTAGACATAATTGATAGTGTTACTCCATGCAGCCTTACCACTTCTTTGACTTATATTCTGGAAATTTTAACTTATGGTAATTCCTATCAAATTGTGATAAAGTGAAATGTATTTGTAATATGATCCATAACAACCTATATATCATTGTTCCCTCTAGATGTCTTTGTAAGTCCAATGTAAAATCCCATGGTAATTTTTTCCCATTTCCATGTTGGTATGGGTAAGGGTTGAATCATCCCCTTATACTTTTGTATTTAAGACTTCACTTGTTGAAATACTAGACACTTTTATGTATATTCAGGGATATCCTCCTCCATATAGTCCCACCAATAGTTTTCTTAAAGATCTTAATATATCTTTGTGTTCTATGGGATAATAGAGAAGGTTGGTCTGTGTTCATAATTTAAAAGCTCTTTGTTTACCTCCGTATTAGATGGTATACATAGTCGTGACCCAAATCTCATGAATCCTTCCTCATCCATTTAGAACTCTGAGTATTTCGTATTTCTGATAGATTTCAATTTTTTATTAATTTCCACATCATTTATTTTAGAATCCTTTATTTTCTCAATAAGGGATATTTGATCAATAATTTGATAAAGGATTTATTATGTTCCTTAACAATTCTCATGTACATCCTTTATAGGCCTAAAAAGATTGGATCCTTCTCAATTCTTATCATTGATAAAGATGTAGGATCATTTCTACTTAGAGAATCTTCCACCTTTTTGCCTTACCAAAATGATAGTAGATTGAGAATCCATGATCCTTGATGAGATCTAACCATATTCGGTGCATATTAAGGTCCTTCTGTGTGAATATATATTTCAGGATCTAATGATTATTATATATCTGACACTTCTCCCCATAAATATAATTTTGTCAAGTTTTCAATGAAAATATCACATCCTCCAACTCCAGATAAAGTGTGGGATTTTTTTGCTCATGATATTTCAACTTCCTAGAGGATTAGGCAGTCACTTAATCATTTTACATCAATACACAGCCTAAGAACTTCTTTAAAGCATCATTGTACACCATAAATATTCCCCTAATAGTTGGAAGATTATGTATTGGTGCAGTGATAATCCTCTTCTTCAACCCTTTAAAGTAGTCTTCACATTCACTAGTCCAGACAAACATTTCTCCCTTTCGAGTCAGCTTGGTTAGTGGGTTTAACAATCATGAGAAGTTATTTAAAAATTTTCTATAATACCCATATAGATGAAAGAAACTACAGATATTTGTTACAGATGTTGGATTTGGCCACTCTTTGATTTCCTTTTTCTTGGAAGGGTCCACAGATATCCCTTTACTAGTGATTACATGCACCAATAATGACACATCCTTTATCTAGAACTCACATTATTATACATTGCATAAAGTCTCCCTTTTTAAATTCTTTGGAATAGTATTTAAATGCTCCCCATTCTCCACCCTACTTTTGGAGTATATCATAATATCATCGACAAAGACTACCACAAATTTTTTGAGGTGTTCTCTAAAGACTGTATTCATTAAATCCATGAAACATTTGGGAGAATTATTGAGTCCAAAGGGCATCACTATGAACTCATAGTGTTCGTACCTCATCTGAAACATAGTATTGGGAATATATTGCTTCCTCAACTTTAATTGGTGATATCCCAACCAAAGTTATACCTTAGAGAAATTACTATCTTCATATATCTAATTGAACAAGTCAGATATCCATGGTAGGTGATACTTGTTCTTTATCATGATTTTTTTAGCTCGCGATAATCAATGAAGAGATGTTTTGATCCATCATTCTTTTTTATGAAGAGGACTAGTGCACCCCATGGTGAAGAACATGAGTATATAAAACCCTTTTCCAGATTCTCTTGTAACTGGTTCATTAGTTATTCTAGCTCAATAGTGTCCATTCTATAAGGTATTTTTCATATTGGCTTATATTTAGGTATATGTTCAATTGAGAACTCAAACTATCATTTAAAAGGAAGAACATGCACTTTTTTAGGGAATACATTATTGTAGTCCCCCAAAATAGGAATGTCTTTGAGCATGATCATCTCATTTATCGGAATAATTTGATCTATATATGATTCCTTATAAGGCAATAGTATCCACAATTTAGATAATGATTCCAAAGGAGATTCAACCGCCTCTTTACACATGTAAAAAATTGGAGGAAGTATTGGGATGTGAAGAGTGATCTCCCATTCATAGTAGTTAATGTTGTCTTTATATAATGATATCCAATAAATTCCCAATATAGCATAAAAATCCACCAAAGTAAGTAAGATGAGATCTGTTGGGAAGTTTGGTCCAAAAACACTAACTAGGGAGAAGTTATATACTTTCAAGGAAATAATTTCCTGATTTTATATTTTCATATATAACTCAACCTCCATATTTTGAGTTGGTGTTTGAATTGTTCTACTAAAATTTCATGATATGAAAGAATGAGTAGAACTAGAATTAAATAGTATGTTTGCAATTATTTAATGAATAACCAAAATACCTGTCACCACATCATTGTCAGGCTCCACCTAATCAGTAGTGATAACATATGTCATTCCTTTCTTCCTTGGAGGTTGTTTTTCTTGTTTTCCTCAAACAACCCTTGTCTTAGGGAAATGGATTTCATAATTCCCATGATCCTAGCAATTAAAACACAACATTATGGGCTGATTGTTGATCTGAACCTTATTTTATTCTTCAAATTAGTGGGATTCTTCATATCCCTATGGTAGTTATTATCCATATACTCCTATCTTCCACATTTGATCCATATCTTGGTTCCCTTTAGGTAGTTTATGGATTCTTTTTCCCACACTTTTGACATATGGGATGTGTGGACTTCTTTCCATTATGGGATTTATCACCCATATTAAACTCCATTTTTCAATTTTCCCCCTAGGCCCATGAGACCACTGAGATTCCCCGATCTATATTTCAACTATAAGGTGACAGTGAAAAATATATTTGTAGTCATTAGAGTCTCAAAATCTCTAATACTTTTCATAGACATGAATTTAGTATTATAAATAAGTGATCCACCCTGCTTTCTATGTTGATGAAAAATATCAAGGTATATATTGTAAGCCTTGGGAAGTTTTCTTGATATGCCCCGATAGACTCATTGTCATTTTCCTTCAGTCTAAGGAACTCCCTTTCCATATTAAGATGGTGGGTTTGAGGAAAATATTTATTGAAAAATATTTTCTTTAAATAATACATTATAAGGAACAAATTTCCTCCTTGGAATTTGTCTTCTTGATCAATTTACACCACTAATCAGTTTCCCCATTAAAACGATAAACTTCTAGTAAAACTTTCTCTTCTTCTAAGAACTGTATGACAGAAAATATATTCTCTTGGGAGTTAATCCACTGTTTTGTGAGGAGGGGATCAGAAAATCCACTAAACATTTAAGGAATTTTCCATATAAAGGATTTGATCATAACTTTTTATCTCTTAGAAGAATAAGGGTTTTTCACATGATTTAAGTTATTATTCATAACTTGAGAAAATTAATCAAGTACCATCATAATGTTTTGATCACCCATTCCCATAATATTTAGCATATCATTAGATAATTATTTACATTACCTATCTTATTGATTATTAGCATGGGCTCTTCTATTTCTATAAATTAACTAAGAAAAAGAAATTTTAATTAGTTACTAGAATACTTATCTAATAATCATAATAAAAGGAAACATTAAACATAAAAAGATAAACTTGTAAAGGAAAATTATATCCTAAATTGTGATTCCCTAGGTTTCAATCTAGGTTATCTATGATTTGATTCCCAACATATATTCTTATGGTTATTTCTTGATTCCTTTAATACATTTTTGTAAGGAGATTATGAAGTTACCAAATTATATCCCCCAGGAGTGTCAAAACAGGTGTAGATTAAGACTCATTGTTGTGTATCAGGTTACCAAGAGTATCGACTGGGACACCTTGTTAGATTTTTTTCTCCTAGGTATATGTATTCTTGAATCATTTGCACTTGTAGTATCTATAAAGGGATGTATTTTCATGAAAAACCTTTTACATTGTACTAACCAAAATTTTGGGATGTTTTCTCATACATAGTCTTATCCCTAAGGAATTTGAGTTTTCTAGTCCTAATCCATAAAATAACTAACCTTTTCTCTGATACCAACTATAATGGCCCTAGACATTTTCATATATCATTACATGATTTTAAGAATAATCAACCATAAAATTACAAGCCAATTATCGAAAATTCTAATTTCATTGCAAGATTAGGTATATAATTTTAAAAAAATAAATCAAACTAATAAAATCTTTTATTTAATCACCTTTAAGAGATCCTAACTTACTTTTTGGGTCTTAAATCTATATAGGATAGCTTGGGGAATACTTTAACAAAATAGATGATCTAAAAAACCCGATAAGGGGATAAGGAAAGGAATAAACATAGTACATGGGTTAGAACACATAACATGATGAAATAAAAGGCATGAGACATGAAAAAATATAAGGAATAATAACATGTATAACAATGGATCATAACACCATGAAATCATAGGAATGTGGAAACAACATATTAAATAACATAAACATGAGTGAAGTCTAACTTCCAAGACATGGAGGATAAATTTCTAGAAAGGAATTTGATTCACTCCCCATCCCAACATATCGTTTCATGAGAATAAACATTACCAAATGAATTGGAGCATTATTTGGTCACAAAAATTACAACATGTTCAAAAATATGTGTGCCTCATGAATATTCACACATAAGGAATCAAACATAAATATAAGGGTTACCCATAGAATGAATTGGGTATCTTAATCATGTCAAAAGGAATAACAAAAGGTAATATTATAAAGGTGTCCATGTAAGAAATGATTTAAATAATACATGTACATTCATAAGGAAAAATAGGCATAGATCATGATAATTGTTTTCAAATTGGAGTGAAAACATGAAAATGAGTGTTTATGAGACATTATAAATGAAACATTTTAGTTCAGTTCAAGGGAAAACATGAAATAGTATTTAGAGTGAAGAAAGGCATATTTTTTCATAAAATTAGAAATGAACTGAGATTGTTTTTCATGATAAAATTAGTGATTTTATAAAAACAATGGTGTATTAAAACATATTATGGAGTGTAAATGAAAATTGGTATTAAATTGAGAAATTCTATTGAATTGGGCTTTCTTATTAGGAAGAATTAAGAAGGGAAACTTTTTAAAACATATTTTTTCCATAAAATAAGGATGATATGATCTAAATACATGAGTTTGGAAGACATAAAAAAAATTAAGAGTTAAATAAAAAAAATATGCAATAAATTGGGGAAAAGAGATAGAAATAGAAACCTGACGGAAAAAATCCAGGTTCGGAAAGAATCCCTTACCTTATGTCGAAAAGTATTATGCACTTAATATTAATGTCCTAGATAATAAAATTAAATCCATTAATTAATTAATTAATAACCTTTTACACATTTATTTTATTTATTATAATTTTATTAAGTCCGTTTATGGCATTTTTGATGATTTATAAGATGTAATTTCTTTGTTTGGGGATATTTGTTTCCTTGGTTTTCATGATCAGTTCATTTATATACGTGTATGAGAGATCTTGTAGAATGATAATAAATATCCAGAATTGAAGTTATATGTTATTAATGAACATACAGAATATAAAATGGTTATATAAGTCATTTTATTATATGGTATGAGGATGAATCATTAGGTAAAACTTTAATGATAATCGTTTGGATTAATTTGCCGGTTTTTCTATCATCACGAACTAGTTTTATTTCATTATTTAATATCATGTATATATACTAGTTAAAGAAAATTAATAGGTTGTAATAATTTTTTAAAAATATTTTTTAACCATAAAAATGGTTTTATGAGTATCCTTGAATTCAGTAATGGAAATTGAGAACTCATCGTCCTTGAATGCGATCAATTAACACATCAAGGACGACGTTTTCATTTTAGTAAAAAAATGAGACTAGGGGAAAGAAATGATGAAGGATTATTACATTAGCATAATAAAATTTCACTATATGGAAGTTATTGGATTTATCATAAAATTTGGATGAGGGGATGTGATAGAATAATAAAATAAGAGAAATTGAAAATAAATTAGAAGAAAAGAAATAGGATTTTACCTCTTGAATCTTTCTTCTTGAGAACCTCCTTAGGGGACTGGTTTTGGTATTTTGTTAAGTAAAAAGGATCCTATACATGGGGTATGGTCTTGGGAATATATTTGAGTATAATTTGGATAAGAATAAAAGCTTGAGAGGTGTGAGGGGAAGTGGTGGTTAGGGGTGGTATTTATAGGGGAAGAGAGGGGTGTTTTCTCATTATTTTATTCATTAGTTTATTATTTTGGATTGAGGCTATGAATAGTTTGAGAATTATCACCAAATATATTAAAATAATGAAGTATAATTCTAGATATTGGACTTACATCATTCATAAATCATCTATGACTCCATAATTCAGGTATTTACCTTTTATCATAAATTGTCATATTTTTCTATTCACCAAAAATTCAAGTACTTTATAAAAATACCAAAAAATCACCCTAACCATTTTTTGATGTGCATAACTAAAAAATGAACTCCATTTTATGAAAATAATTTTATAAACATTAGAAATTTATTTTTTAAATAAAATCATCATTTATTGGAAAAATACCAATTTTAAAATTATAACTGATTTTATAACACTCTGAAAAATTAATTAATGTATTATAAAATTATCCTATAATCATAAGACAAAAAAATATTAATTTATGAAAATAAATTTTCTTTTAAATCATTATATTAATTATAAAATTGTAATTAAATATTTATTACTTACAAAAATACAAACACTTAATTTATCATTTCTAAAATATTTATTTACTTATTCCAATCTATAGATATCTCATATTTTTATTTAAAGGTTACCAAAATTTTATTTATAATTTCATAGGTGAGGTTAATAATCTATTTTTTAATTTATTATTCATAAGGTTTGCATTTCTATTCCAAAGTTCAAGTTACTAGTCCACTAGTATAGGTTCCTTAACTTCTAGAAATACCTCTTATTTCATTCATTATTCATTTATAAAGTTTTTATTGTGTTCTTAATGTGATTTTATGTGATTATAATATATTAAATAATTATTAAAAGGTAATTTTACAATGATATAATTAAGTTTCATTACATTTCTTATAAGATGATTCTTTATTTGATAAAATGTTAATAATAAATGTTTAGTTTATTTTGTCAGTTTTTCAATAATCACAAACTAGTTTTGGTTTATTATTTAATATTATGTATATATATTTATTCTAAAACAATAAAAAAGTTACAATATACATTTTAAAATAGTTTTTAACCTTTATAATGGTTTTATGACCATCTTGGAAGGTGGTAATGGAAAATGAAAAAACATCATCTCCAAAGGCGGTGAATCAACATATCACAAACGATGTTTTTTTTTTAGATAAAAAGAGAAGACAAAGGATTTGATGATGAATATTCCATTAACATAAAAACATTACAGTATATTTATTATACTATATTTATCATGTAACTTTGTATAGTTTTGGAAAGGATGAGGTAGAAGAAAGAAATAATTTAAAAGAGAAAGGTCGAGGGTTTTACCTCTTGAATATCATATCCTTGAGAACCTTTTTAAGGAACTTGGGTTTGGTATTTTTTTTATTCAATCATCCCATGGATTCATTTTATAGTATTGGGAATGTATTTTGGTATAATTTATATAAACTAAAATTCTTAGAAGGTGTGAGAAAAAGAGTTGCTGAGGGGTGGTGTTTATGGGGAGAGAGGGGTGTTTTTTATTATTTTATTCAATTGTTTATTATTTTTGATCAACACTACCAATAGTGTTGATTCATATGAATAAATATATTAAATGGTTTATTATAGTTCAATACAATGGGTTTTTACAACATCCATGACTCAAAAATTCATGTATTGTTTAAATATTGTAAATTACTATATTTCACTATTCACCAAAAATTCAACTATTTTAGAAAAATATCAAATAAATCACCCAAACCATTTATCAATGTGAATATTTCAAAAATGGAATCCATTTTATGAAAATAATTTTCTCAATTTTATAATTTTAATTTTCTATTAAAATCTACATTTTTTCGAAAAATATCGATTGTAATATTATAAATGATTTTATGACACTTTGAAAAATTAATTAAGGTCTCATAAAAATATATTATAATTATAATAAAAAAATATTAATTTATGAATATATAATATGAAAATAAAAAAAATTAAATCATTATATTAATTATAAAATTATAAATAACAATTTTCATCACAAAAAATTACCAACACTTAATTTATCATTTTTAGAACATTTATTTACTTATTCCATGATATAAATATATAGTATTTTCATTTATAAGATACATAAATTTTATTTATAATTTTATAGTTGAGATTAATATTCTAATGGATAGATTACTATTCTAATGGTCACATTACTATTCTATTGGTTAGGTTACTATTCAAATAGTCAGATTTGTAACAATCATAAGGTTTTACTAATACCACTTATTCCATTCATCATACACTTCAATTTTCTCCCAAGGTTATATATACTTTTATATTTTAAATGAAAATTTTATTATTGAAATTATGTTTTATTTCTACATATTTTTTTGTGAGTGCATCATTTTTGTGGATGGAACATATAAAAATTTTCATATTCTTATTATCATATTTTATATTTATTTTCACACTATAATATTTGGAATACTTTTTTGTTTGTTTTTTGACAAAATTATCATTCTTCATTTGTGAGAATGATGTTTTTATTGGGATCTATGTGTGATGTATGTTCTTTATACTACATGAAGAAATTATAAGAATAGAAATTTCATTGATAAAATTATATGACATTACATTCTTCCCCCCTTATAAAATTTGGCCCTTAAAATTTTATTTTACAAAATAAGGTGAAAACTGGTGAGGTTACTTATCTTTCATCACTTCCTTAGGTTCCCTTTTCACCTCTTCATATTTATGGTACCATTATAGTACTTTTACCAGGTGAGTAGTCTTGTTTCATAGAACTTTATCTGTTTGGTCCAAGATCTTCATTGGCTGATCATCATAAGAGATATCACTTTCCATCTATACCACCTATGAATTCAGTGCATGTGGGGGATCTGGTATATACTTCCTCAAGAAGGATATGTGTAATACATCTTGTACTTGAGTTAAGGTCGGTGGAAGTACTATTCGATAGGCCACAGCTCCGATGCGATCAAGAATCTTGAAGGGGTCGATGTACCTGAGACTTAACTTTCCTTTATACCTAGATCGCATGAATCTCTTCCATGGAGATACGCGGAGGAATACCTTGTCACCAAACTAAAACTCTAACTCTCATCGATGGTTTTCTACATATCTATTCTATCAAATTTGGGTTTCTTTGATGTTATAATTAATAATTTTCACCTTTTCTACCATTTCATTAATCATTTCAGGTCCCAACAGCTTATGTTCACCAAATCCATCCTAGCATATAGGTGTTTAAAATCTTTTCCCATAAATGGATTCATATGGAACCATCCATATGCATGACTAGAAAATATTGTTGTAATATGACATGACCATAGGTAGATATTGGCATCATCCTCCTTTTAATTCCATAGAAAATTCTCTCAATAGTTTCTCCAATGTATGAATAGTCTATTTAGATTGGACATTAGTTTAAGGATGATAATTCGTACTAAATTTTATCATAGTGTTTCGAACATGTTGGAGAGATTTTCATAACATAGAGGTAAATATCAGATCTCTATTAGAGACAATAGATAATGGTACTCCATGTAGCCTCTCCACTTCTCTGATGTATATCTTTATAAGTTGGTGAAGTGGGAAATTCTATCAAATTTAAATAAAGTGACAAATATTTTTAAGAATATTCACAACAACCCATATAGAATTATTTCCACTAGATGAATTCATAATTCCGGTGACAAATTCCATGGTGATGTTTTCCCATTTCCATGTTCGTATGTGTAATTCTTGCATCATCCCCTTAGACTTTTTAATTTCATACTTAACATGATGACATACCAGACACTTTGATGTATATTTGGAGATCTCTTTCTTTATATTATCCCACCAATAGTTCTCTTGGAGATCTCAATACATATTTTTTCTCCCTGGGTGGATAAAGAGTTTTGAGAAATGTGAATCATTAAGTATCTATTTATTTATCTGTATAGTATATGATACACATATTCATGATCCAAATCTTATGAATCCTTCCTCATCAATTTTTAACTTTTAAATTTTCTTTTTTATGCTAGCTTCCTCCTTCTTCTAAATTTCCACATCATCTCTTTGAAAATCTTTTATCCTCTCTAAAATGTATGGTTGAGAAATCATTTGTGAAAAGTAATGATGATGTACCTTCATTTATTATTACCTTATCCATACTTTGAAAGTATAAAAAGATTTTATCCTTCTAAATTCTCATCATTGATAATGTTATAGGATCCTTTCTGCTTAGAGAATCGTCCAATTTTTTTTTCTTTACCAAGATGATAGTGGATTGAGAAGTTATAATCATTTATGATCTCTAACCATATTCTTTGGTGAATATTAATATCCTTATTGTGGATATATATTTGAGGCTCTTATGGTCAAAATATTTCTCACCCTTGTCCCCATAGATATAATTCATCCATATTTTCAATGTGAAGATAAGATTTGCCAACTCCAGATCATGCATGGGATAGTTTTTCTCATGGACTTCCACTACCTTAAGGTGTAGTCTATAACTTTATCATTTTTCATCAGTACAAAACCTAATCCCTTATATAAATCATCATTGTATACCATAAAGAACTCACCACTTGAGGGTATCATAAGTACTGGTGTAGTGATAAGCCTCCTTTTTAACTTTTTGAAGTAGTCTTCACGTTCACTGGTCTAGAAAAACATTAGTATTTTCCGAGTCATCTTCGTTAGTGGGTTTTAAAATCATGGTAATTTACTCAAAAATCAACGGTAATACCTAGATAAACTGAGGAAAATATAGATCTAAATTAAATATTTTTGGCATGGGACACTTCATAATTGAATTTTTTTTTATAAGGGTCCATAGGTATTCCTTTTTTGGTGATAACATTCCCCATAAAATACACTTCCTCCATCCAGAAATCACATTTACTATAATTTTTATATAGTTTATTCCTTATAAAATTATTTAACAAAGTATTCAAATTCTTCTTGTGTTCCTCCTTTCTCTAGGAGTAAATTATAATATATTCTATAAATAATACAAATTTTTTTTGGGTAATATCTAAATACTCTATTAATTAAGTCCATGGAAACTTATAGAGAATTAATGAGTCAAAAGGGAATCACTATGAACTCATAGTGTCTATACCTTGTTTAAAAGGTAGTCTTAGAAATATCTACCTTCATCTCCTTTAATTGGTGATATCATAGCCGAAGGTCCACCTTAGAGAAAAACTCGTCCCGACGTAGTTGATAAAAAAATTACTTTATCTATGGAATGAAATACTTGTACTTTATCGTGATTATGTTGAACTCATTATAATTGATTAAAAGGTGTAATGATCTATCCTTATTCTTGATTAAGAGGATTGTTGCACCACACAATGAAGTACTCAGGCATATGAAACCCTTTTCTAGATTCTATTGTAACTACTTCTTTAGTATTTCCAACTCAATAGTGTCCATTCTATAAGTATTGTTTGATATAGGTAGAGATTAAATTATAAGATCAATTGACAACTCAACCTATCATCCAATAGAAAGACTGATCAACTCTTTAGGGAACTCTCAACGTAGTCCCTCAAAATTTTCATGTCATTGAGCATGATACTCTTCTTTTTTGTTAATAATTTTATCTAGATATGATTACTCATAAGGTAATAATATCCATAGTTTATATGATTATCATAAAGGATATTCATCCTCCTCTTTACACTTCTATAGAATTGGAGGATGCCTTAGGATGTGAAGAGTAGTCTTCCTTTCTCAATAGTTGATGTTGGATTTATATAAAGATAGAAAATCCTTTCCTAATATATAATTAAAGTCCACTAAAGAAAGTAAGAACATATTTTTTGGGAGGTTCATTCCACAAACATTAACTAGGTAGGAGTCATAATCTTAAAATGAAATAATTCCCCCACTCAATGATCTCATAGATATCTAAACCATCATATTTTGAGGTGTTGTTTGAATAGTTCTACTAAACTTGCAAGATAAGAAAGAATTCATATAACCAGAATCAAATAGTACATTCTAAATTATTGAATGAATATCCGGTGTACCTAACACCGCATCATTTTCATGCTCCACCTCATCAATATTGATAGAATATTCCCTTACATTTTCCTATGTATGTTTTTTTGTTTATTGATTCTAATAACCCTTGTCCTAGGGAATTGGATTGCATAATTCCCATGTTCTTTGTAGTTAAATCATTGTGAAATAGACATAGTGTTCATATGAAACATTTTTTCCAATTCCACATTAATGAGTTTCTTCATTTCACTTTGGAATTGATTAGACTGATTCCCCTATCATCCAAATTTGATTCACCTTCTCTTTCCCCTTAGGTAGTTTCCAAAATGATTCTTCTCAGAATTTTTACAAGTGAAATGTTGGGTTTTATTTCCTTCATAGTATTTTCCTATCGGATATTTTGAAGAGAATTAAATCTTACATTTCTTATCACAAGTCCCATGAGAATACTAAGAATCACTGATAACTTTCTCAAATTTAAGGGAAAAATGAACAATCTATTCATAACTGTAAAAGTTCCAAATTAGTAAGGATTTTCATAAACTTGGTTTTAAACCCCTAAAGAATTAGTCCACCGTACATTTAGTGTTTTTTATGAGGTTGGAAGCATACAATTCAAGACTTGTGAAGTTTTCCTCATATTCTCTGATAGAATCATATTTATTTTACTTTTAACTAAGGAACTCCCTCTATTTCTTAAGACAGAGAGTTCGGGGAAAATATTTATTGAAAAATATTTTCATGAATGTATGTCATTCCATGGAATCCATTTATTCCTTATACATTGTGTTTTCATCAGTTTCCACCATAGATTAGATTCCCTATAAAAATGATATACCACCAACATGACTTTATATTCTTCTGATCATTATAGAACATAGAATATCTTATCAATGAAATTAATCTATTATTTTATGATGAGGGGATTGGAATATCCACTAATGATAAGAGGGATTTGTCATATTAAGGATTAAAAAAAATTCTTACAAGAAGGATTTAGTTCCACATGATTCAAGTTATTATTAATAACTTAGCCTAGTTTTTATAGTACTATAATGAAGTTTTGAGCTCTCATTCCAATCATATTTCTCATTTCATTAAGGAAATCATCAAATTGTCTATCACATTGATTGTTGGAAAGGGTTTTCATACTCCATGATGTTAACTAAAAAAGAAAAATACCATTAGGGGACTTGAATTTATAGCTAATAAGCACATAAAAAAGGAAACATTTAATATAGAATGATAAATATGTAAATAAAACTTATATCCAAACTTGTGATTCTATGAATTTCAATCTAGGTTATTCCTGGTGATAGAATTTTCCCTAGGGTTTTTACTAAATTTTTCTAGTCCAAATCTCAAAAAATAACTAGACCATGCTCTGATACCAACTATAAATACCCTATCCTTTCAAAAAAATTGTTATATGATTTTAAACATAATTAACCTTTAAATATAAACTAAGCATAGAATATTCTAGTGTCTTTTGAAGAATAGATACACAATTAGAAAGCATGAAACCAAAATAATAAAATATTTTATATAATCTTCATAATTATCTCCTAACATACTTTGACCTCTTAAATTTTCATAGGATAACCTAGGGAATACATAAATAAATGGATCTGATAAAAATTCTAGTAAGGGAATAAGCATAGGAATAAATCATAGCACATGAGTTATAAGGCATAACATGATGACATAAAAAAGGCATGAAACATGAATAAAAATGTAGATTAATAACTTATAGAACATGTTATCATGTGATAAAATGATCATGGAAGAATAGGAATATGGTAGAAATATATAACATGACATAAACAGGAGTCGAGGCTAACTTCCAAGACTATATCACATTGTGGACAAATTCCCATAATGGATTAGGTTTACTCCCTAATTTTATACATGATGTATCATGGGACTAAACATTACCCAATTCATTGGATCACTATCTGGATGCACCCATCATAACATGTTCATGCATTTGTGTTCCACATAAATAATAAAATATAGATAATAAACATATGTGATACTCATGGAAATAAATGGGTATTGTAATCATATCATATGGAATAACCAATGGGAATATCAAAATGGTGTATAAGAAATAATGAATTTAAATAATAATTGGAAATTAATAAGGGAAAATATGTATATATAATGATAAATTATTTCCAAGTAAAGTGAAATCATATAAAAAGGGTGTTTAAGAAACTTTAGAAAGGAGTCACTTTTGTTCAATTTAAGGGGAAATATTAAAGAGTATTTAAAAAGGAAAAGGTAAAAAAAATTTATAAACAAGAAATTAATTAAAATTGTTTTTAATTATTAAATGAGTGATTTTATAAAAATAATTTTGTATTAAAATATATTATGGATTGTACATTAAGATGGGTAAGGAATTGGGAATCTCCCATTAATTGGTCTTTTTTTTCAGGAGGAATTGAAATGGAAACCATATAAAATATTTATTTCCCCATAAAAGAAGGATGAATTGATATGGATACATAATTTTGGAATATATATACATAATTTATAAGAATTATATAAAAATAATGAATAAATTCATTGGTGTAAATAGAGCGAAAGTGTAACAAAAAGGTAATTTGGAGGTTCAGAGAGACCCCTTACCTTATGTCTAAATATGTTCTAAACTTTAGATTTATTTCCTAGATGATCAAATTATATTAATTAATAATTTAATTTAGAACCTATTAAACATATATTTTATTTATTATAATTTTACTATGTTAATTTATGGCCATTTTGATGAATCGTAATGTTTAATTTTGTCATTCTGGGAGCCTTTGTTTCATGGTTTTATAGTCGATTACCTTGAGTATAAATATGGGAGTTCTTTTCAATTGAAATAAAAATTAAAAAAATAGAATGAAATGGTATTAATATGCTTGCATAATTTTAAATGGTCCCATACACTACTGGAAAACTAACCTATACCAACAGTTTGGAACCATTGGTATAGCCTATACCAACGGTTTGGAGAACCGTTTCCAAGTAAGCCGTTGGGATAGATGTATACCAACGGTTCTGGGAAAACCGTTGGTATAGACCTATACCAACGGTTTCCAAAACCGTTGGTATAAGTAATATGAAAATCTATACCAACGGTTCCATAAAACCGTTGGTATATGTATTTAAAAAAAACATTCGCTGGGATTTGATCCAAGGACCCCTAGTTTATCATTAAATGACCTAACCACTAACCTAACATAAATTTTGTGAATATAATTACATAAATATATATATGTATTCTCATAATTATTTTAAATTTTGATTTATATAATGTTCTCGTTAAGAAAATCTGATAAAAAATCGAAGGACCTATACCAATGGTTTTGAAAACTGTTGGTATAGACCTATACCAATGGTTTTGACAACCGTTGGTATAGGTAATCTGATTCTAGGAAGGACGTTGGTTTATGGGGGACCTTTACCAACAGTTTGGCCAAAATTTTGGGATAGGTGGCCTAAAAGTATACCCTTTTCCAACGGTTTGGCCAAGACGTTGGGAAAAGTGACCTCAAAGTGGGCTTTCCCAACAGTTTGGCCAAACCATTGGGAAAGGGGACCTATACAAACGGTTTTTACAAACTGTAGGTATGGAAGTGTTGGGAAAGGTCAGATTTCCAGTAGTGATATATCATTTTTTATATGAGTATGATTCATTTGATAAAATGTTGATGACAAATGTTTAGTTAACTTTTGCAGTTTTTCAATCATCACAAACTGGATTTGTTTTATTATTTAGAATGATGTATATATATTTGTTCCATAACATTAAACAAGTTATAATATAAATTTTAAAATATTTTTTAACCATTATAATGGTTTTATGACCATCCTTGAAGGAGGTAATGCAAAATGAAAAATCATCGTCCATGAAGGTGGTGAATCGACATATCACGGAGGATGTTTTTGTTTTTAAGATAAAAAAATAGAAGATATTTGATGATGAATATTACATTAACATGATAAAATTACATTATATGCTTGATACTGGAGTTTTCATTTCAATTTGGATAGTGTAGAAAAGGATGAGGTAGAAGAAAGAAATAATTTAAAAGAGAAAGGTGGAGGATTTTATCTCTTGAATGTTGTCTCCTTGAGATCCTCCATAAGGAATTTGGGTTTTGTCTTTTGTTGAGAAAAGTATCTCTTGGAAGTGGGGAAGAGGACTGATAAGGTAATTTGTCATGACCCCCTCCCCAAAAAGTGTACCCCTCCTGGGCCGACAATGTGAGAAGGGAGATAATGACCCCAGAGTCCCGCCTCCAGTAGGCCTCGGGTTGGAGACTAACACCGAGGGTATAATAAACACACAAATGGGAGGCATTACCCTCTAAGAGAACACATGCAGAAGGGGGAGAAAATATAGACACCAATCAACTCCAACTCAGAATTGGAATATAAAAGAAACCCATGTTCATATATGAAATTTCATGAAAAAGTACTACAATTGGAATGAAAAGACTACAAGTACCCAAAAGAAAGTAAAAATAGCAGCAACCACAAGCCCAAACAGCTCCTGTAACCCCTAGCTAGTAGAAACCAACTTGATCTCCAACCTGCTCCGAGTGACCTGAAAAACAGTTTATATATACGTAGTGTGAGTATAACAGTATACTCAGTAGGATCCTCCCTGAATCCTCTCATGCAAAGTAAATAAATCAGGCTAAAACACAGTGAACAACAAGTAAAACTAACTCATCACCTAAACAGGTATACTAAGTTCCCAACCTCACCATGGATACTCTCACCATGTAACGCATATAAGAATAAATCATATAATAAAGAATATCAAGGGTACCCCTCTACTAATTCCCCACTGGTTTTCCACTTTTCCCTAATGAAATACGTCCTGTGCATCTCTCTTCAAAGGCTTGCCCGTATATACCTGGACTAAGCTTCACAATCTGCACCACGTGCACCACAAAGGCTTTCCTTCAGACACCTGGGCTAAGCATCACACCATCCTCACAACCAAAATAACCAGTTAGTTTCCAAAAGCCACCATAGCTCACATAACGTGTATCATACGTCGAGTATTATACCTCAAGCCATCACATCCCATACGCTGAGTAAGGATCCTCAAGCCATCATAGCCTATACATGTTACACATATAGTAGTCCATAGGATACTATATCTAGAATATATGAGTGTGAATAACCACAAGACATTATATCCCTCTACACACATATATGGGTAAAACTAACCACTGTGCCTACCAGCACAAGTATCTACCAAGAGAAGAGAGTGGGGTCAAAGGGGGTAGTCATCCATTCATACTCCCACCGAAATGTTGGGGAAAACATCCCCCAGGGACCAGAATCCTTAGGGTGTCATTTTCCCTTACCGACAGGGTGGAGTAGCGTATAGAAACACAAAAAGTACATAATATATTATATATCACAACCACAATATGGGAATTACCTAGTCTTAGACACAACTGTAGCTAACGTCTCTCAGACTCTGGGCTGCTACTTCTAAGACTTGGTATCCTATAAGCACACAACCATTTGAAGAGCTTTATTAGATTACTTCATTCCCTTTTTATCAGTTCCACTACACGTTAATTTATTCTTTAATCATTAATTAACCATGAACAATTCCACATTAAATTTCATTAGCATCACACCTAAAGTCAATTGTTCCTTCAAAATATTACTACCTCATCATTATGTTTTAGCGAACACCAACCCCATGGGTTAACACCATTTATTCAGATATTCATTTTAGAACTACTTCCCATATTCCCAGGCATTCTAGAAAAGCATTCTATGCTACTAAACACAAGGGGGATCAACACGGTGAGTAGATGTACTACCCGTCGAGTCTTTGCTGCCTATAGCAAGAATGTAGACCCATTCTCCTTTGAGAAGCTAGACATGGAAAGCAAGTGGCATACCCCGCGCGTCTTCACCTCCTTCAGAAGAAGGGTAAGCAAGACCAGATGCCTTCAGCAGTGGGGAAAAGTAAAGAAGATAAACATTCAATCAAGTCACCAAGCATCAAACAAACACATCAATCTCATTCCATCATCACTTGTGTCCTCCCCGACACCCACATGCATAAACCAATGCATCTCTCCACTCTAGGCTTCATCTGCTGCCACAACCACAAGGCCTCCCTCCCTCCACATATCACAACACCCCCCCAGGGTCACATCATAGCACAAGCAGCAGGAAATAAAACATCACATCAAATGGGATCTTGACCATTTAACAAGGCATCCATCCATCATACATAATGAGCACTCATGGCTCTAAAGCACAAGGCACTCGGCCTTACGAACAAGAGGGTAACTAAGAACCCTACCAGGTGTTATCTTTTATCAACCAACCAGTTATTTAATCCCTCTTGAATTAACAGATTCAATTCATAGGTTCCAATTTCGGGAAACCTATTCAGTAAGCTATCACAAAAGATTTAACATGCTTACTATGCCTATTTGATTAATATAAAATTAGAACCACTACAACAATGGCAACAACTGGATTCATTTATATGCCTCTTTATCTCTAGCTAATTAATTATCAATTAATTCTGGATTTACGTTCTTTATCAATTTCCATCAAGAACGAACAACTAATCAAAGAAAGAATATATATCACTCTATCTAGCAAAACATGAGGCAAACCATTATCATGGTACAAAGCAACAACATGTGATCAAACCAATTCTTTTAATCCGGTTCAAGTATTTAATTAGGTTAATTTCATTATGATCCAAAGGTCTAAATCATGTTAAATCTACGATTGCACATAAACAATTATAGAATCCACGAATCCCCTACCTCGAAGAGTTCTTGATGTTCTTTATCCACACAACGGGTCACGATCCTCCTCTCACAATAACTGCATCCACCCGAGGATTCCATGGTATTTCTGCACCAATCAAACCCCAAGAAAACCCCATTAGAGGCATGGAGATTACATGCTATAAGATGGAAAGGAGAAATAAGTGAAGATGATCCCAAAGGAACGACGATAAAAATATACCTTATATCGAAGATTGATCAATACATCTTGGTTGCATCAAAACATAGCGGAACTGATCCGAGGAGTGAAGTTTGATTGTACGACTCCTACGGGAATGATTGAAAGGTTCTAGCATCTCATAGCCGAGAACAAAGAGGAATAACAAGGGAGGATGATATCTTGTCCCTTTTAAAGATTCAATGGGTATATGGTTTAAGATACGCTTATTCCCCATTAAATGCGGATCGCATTAACCCGTGCGGTTTGACCAAGTAAAAACATCCCGAGCCATAGGAATAATTAATATAGGATTTATGGTCTTTGAATCGTCAGTCTTAATTTAAGGGTTGCAACGTCACAGATGGTTTGCCATTCCAACACCATATGAAGGAGATATATTGAATACAAGATCCGGTAATAATAATAATATTATTATTATTATTGGGTGTTTCGTGGACCCAATCCACGAACCATAATTTAATATTCCAAATTAGACTTGAATCGATCGTATTAATGACAGGATCACATCACCACTGACGAGAAGTCAATCGGATGTCGCACGTGGGAGTTATGGCTGGTCAAATGTTTAATAATAATATTAAATCTATTATTTTCCGAGCACTTTGGGTACCTGATTTAAAAACCTCAAAAGGGCATCCAATATTGGACTTGAAATGTCTGTCTCAGAATCTGGGTCGCACTGCCGCAGACGGTTTGTGAAACTGAGGTCGCACGAATAAGTTATGGTCGAAAAAGTGTTTTATCAACAAAAACAATAACATGATTATTATATTATTATTTTTAATAGATTTATTTCAAATACCCAAATACATGCACCACTCTCTCTCCAATTTGGTGCACCTCACTCCCTTTCTCCTTAATTGATTTCCTTTTCTTTTCTTTTATTACTTCCCCTTTTAATTCTCACACTCTCTCTCCAATTTATTTCCAATCTTTCACCCACTCCACAAAAAGTGGAGCCTCCCCCTTCCTTTTCTCCATGTCCAACATGCCCCATCACTTCCTTGGTTGATTTATTTAATTTATTTTAATTTATTTACCTCATTCCCTTCTCTCTCTCCAATCTAATTCTTCATCACGGTTTCTTCTCCCAATTAACGCCTAACTCCATTTCTCACTTCAACTTTATTATTAATACAATTAATAATAATAATAACACCCATCATTATGGAAACACCCTACTTTATGGAAACAACAACATTATGGAAATATCTAAATTAATGGAAACTCTCTATATTATGGAAACTCTCCATTTATTATACACCAAAATCCACCATTACCATTATTATTTAATAGTAATAAATCCACTTTCAATTTCATCAACGTGTCTCCATCATTATCATTAATAATTATTATTATTATTGATGCTCATTATTATCTTATAATTACTCCCGCTCTCAAATCACATGATATTCATGCACGGGTTGGGAACCCCTTCCATTCTTCATTATCATTTTATTATTATTTTTTTATAATCTATTAAATGAATATTATTATAATTATTTTAATATTCCAAAATAAAAGTTGGATTCATCCATAAGGGGTTACGCCCCATGTATTTCATTCCATTATAATTTATTACATGCACCTCATTTATTATAATTTATTCCTTTATAATTTATTCAATGCGGCTCCCCTCATTGAATTAAATACATTTAATTTTATTTATTTTATTTCACAATGATTAAATTAAAACCATTTAATCTAATTAAAACCATATATTTTCACGCCACCCTTATCAATTATTATTATCAAAAACATTTATTATTATAACACGCGTCGTGTTTGACCACATCAAAATTTTTACAAAGTAATGGACCAGAGAGGTTCGTGCCATTACATTAGATACCTCTCAAAACATTATCGTCCTCGAGAATAAAAATAAAAAATCATAAAAAGGGAAAGGTCTGAACAACCACCCCACAAGATAGCTCTCAGGGATCTCCTCAAAATAGGAATCTGACCACTATCATAATTATGTGAGTTAGGGAATTCCTTCCCCCATGTTGAGATATTATCCTCTTTATGCGGTACTGACTCGCCTTCACGAGTTTAATCGCATCCACATTAATGCGTCTCGATTAGGGATTAGGTCTTCCCACCCCCATAATTTAGGATTTCTCATACACACACTGCCTCCAACACCACACAAAATAAGCAACACACTACCCCAACATATGGATTGGGGAATTACTTATCCCATGTCAAGATTCAATGCTGAAATTTCTTCCATTACTCTCTAGGAATCACCATATTCACGCACAGCATAACTATGTGACTTTCATCTCAATGCATCAGTTAAAACATTCCCTTTTCTAGGTGTATACGATATTTTGAAGTTGTATTCCTGTAAGAAATCCATCCATCGATGTTATCATAAGTTCAAGTCACATTGAGAGAAAACATACCTCAAACTATTATGATTAGTGAAAACCACAAAGTGCTCACCAATGAGGTAATGCCTCCACAACTTCATAACAAACACCACGGCTGCTAACTCAAGATCATGGGTGGCATAGTTGAGTTCATGGAGACACAACTGCCAAGACCCATAAGAAACAACTGACCCCTCCTGCATGAGAACACATCCTAACCCCAGATGTAAAGCATCATAGAAAACATCAAACTGGACTCCCTCAATTGGAAGGCAAAGGACTGGAGCACTTACTAACTTCTCCTTTAGATACTTGAATGCTGCCTGACACTGATCAATCTATATGCATGCAAGATCCTTCCTAGTCAAAGCTACCATAAGAGTCACAACTCATGAGAAATTGGCTGCAAACCTCCTGTAGTAGCCTGTCAGACCAAGGAAACTTCACACCTCTGACACTGTCTTGGGGGCTTCCCAATACACAACTGCTTCTATCTTTGATAGATCCACAGCTACTCCCTATTGGGACATAACATTCCCCAAGAAACGGACTTCTCGATCCCAAAACTCACACTTCGATAACTTCTAAAATAGATAATGTCGACAAAGAACTCCCAAAACGGCTTGTAGATGCTCTGCATGATCCTCTTCAGATGTGGAGTACACAAGGATTTCGTCGATGAAAAATACCATGAACTTGTCCAGGAACTCACAGAACAAAGCATTCATCAATCCCATGAATACAGCTGGAGCATTCGTCACACCAAATGGTATTACAACGAACTCATAATGCCCATGACGACAATAGAAAGAAGTCTTCGGGATATCCTCATCCTTCACATGCATCTAATAATATCCTAACCACAAGTCGATCTTTGAGAACCAACTTGCACCCTTCAGTTGATTGAATAAATCCTCAATTCATAGAAGAGGATAGCGATGCTTTATTTTCACTCTGTTTAACTGATGATAGTTGACACACAACCGCAAACTATCATCGGCCTTCTTCACAAACAAAACAGGTGTACCCCACGGTGACACACTTGGTCGAACAAAACGAGACTACAACAGACCATCAAGCATTATACGTAGATCTCATAACTCATAAGGGGCCATCCAATATGGAGACATAGAGATAGGAGACGCTCCTGGCTGTATCTCGATCCCAAACTCGATCTCTCGTCAAGGGGGTAATTCTAAAACCACTTCTGAAAAGACATCAGGGTACTCCTCTATGACCCTAGGAAACACCAACTTCCAAACCTCTGAAGAACTCAACATCATGTCATCCATCATGGATGATAAAGATGGAATGCGTCCGTGACCCATCCGAGGATCTCACTCACCAACAAACACCACTTTCTCTCCATTCGCACCAAGGAGAATGACCTTCTTCCTGAAGCAATCCACGATAGCCTGCACCAAATACAACCAATCCATGCTGAGGATGAAATCATATGGTTGTATTCGTAAACATAGGAATTCTCCCCAAGATTTGTGTTGCCCAAACACTGGCTCACAGTCTCTACATACTTCAAACAAGTCAGCTCGACCTCCAACTGGCGTAGTCAACGCCAAGGGAACTAGAAGCCTCTCTACCTCAAGTCCCAAAACATGGAAAAGGATAGGTGATATGAAGGAGTGTGTCTCTCCTGAATCAAACAAGGCATACACCAAGGTAGAAAACAAGCAAAGGGTACCTTGAACGACATCTGGCTCGCCTGGAGTTGGCAATGCTAGAGCATGAAGCTAACCACGACCTTCTCCACGGCCTCTCTGGCCCAGATGATGACCACCACCATAGTCGCGCTCTACTCTCTGAGGACGAGGAGTGTCATGGGGATGTCCTCTACCTGCCCCATCTACCATGTGTTGATCTAAAGCTGGTGCAACTGGATGATGTTGCCTCGGCTGGAAATGCCTCAACGGAGGAACCTGGAGCATAGTGCCCGGTGCACGATGACTGCTCTGAAAGGTTGGGAACTCCCGCTACTGATGGCCACGGACACCACAAGAAAAACAAGCGCTTGATCCCTTGGCATAGTCCTAGGAGTTGCTGCCTCTGGAGGAATGAGATGTGAAGGGCTGGGACCTACCCCCAGCTGAACGAAAAATCTTCTGCCAAAAAAATCGAGAACCCCAGACCAAAGTTTTGCTTCGTGAAGGATTATGATGATCCCCATCTCATGATGATCCGGTCCTAAACAAATTCCTCTCTACAACCAATGCCCTCGCCAGCACCTCAAAATATGTCTTCAGCATAAATTGGGTGACCTAAAGCAGGATCTTTGGGCGCAAAGACTCCTCAAAATTACTCTCCCTAGACTCCTCATCTGGTAACAGATCCGAAGCATATCGTAAGAGGTTCTTGAAATGGATTCCAAACTCTCGAACACTGGAGCTCCCCTGTCGAAGGGTAAGAAACTCCTGGCGATTAGACACCTTTGTAGTTGAGGAAAGAAACTCGACTCTAAACTTGTCACGAAACTCATCCCATGAGATCACTGACTCCTCACGATCCCCGAGGAACCAGAACCACCACTACCTCGCTGCTCCACTCAGTATTGTCACAACAAAGGACACCCAGTGCTCCTTACGAGCACGAATCGAACTGAAGCCGATCTCTACCTCCTCCAACCAGTCTTCTATGACTGCATCTAAAACGGAGCCCTCATACTTCTGCAGACTCTGGTGCTGAAACTCTCAGAGTGTCTTCCTCCAAGTGTCTTCATCGTCAACCTCTACTTCACAGCGATCTGCTAGAATAGCCTACTAGACATCTTCTGCGCAAACCTGACGAGGACATCGACCAGGATCCATACCTGTAAAATAAAAACTGTTATAGCTCCTAAGCATGGAATATGGAAGACTCAACATTAATTAATTAATTGTTTTCTTTCATTCATTTTAGGTTAACCTATCCCAAGGTCTACCCATTCAAACACAGACACAAATAAGAATGATGCGAGATCCTTTCCTAGGTCTCTACCCTGCAACCAGTATCACCTTTTTTAGTAGCCATTGTAAACTTAAAGGTTTGTATGCCAGATCATAGGGGGCCCAAAACGCCTATGTCTCAGCTGGTCTCCAGTGTTTACCTCACTTGCTAAACATGAATGACACTGTTTCCCTACCAACCCATGCAACCTCACATGTGCCTAACTCCAAACTCCATCTTATCCCTCAACCTCCCTCTGATACCACTCTATCATGACTACCTCCCCACAAAATGTACTCCTCCTTGGCCGACAATGTGAGAAGGGAGATAATGACCCCCGAGTCCCGCCCCCAGTAGGCCCCGGGTTGGCAACTAGCACAGAGGGTATAATAAACACACAAATGGGAGCCATTACTCTCAAGAGAACACATGCGTAAGAGAGAGATAAGATAGACACCAATCAACTCCAACTCAGAATTGGAATATAAAAGAAACCCATGTTCATATATGAAACTTAATGCAAAAGTACTACAACTAGAATGGAAAGACTACAAGTACCCAAAAGAAAGTAAAAACAGCAGCAACCACAAGCCTGAATAGCTCCTACAACCCCAAGCTAGTAGAAACCATCATGATCTCTAACCTACTCCAACTGACCTGAAAAACAGTTTATAAATACATAGGGTGAGTATAAAAGTATACTCAGTAGGATCCTCCCTGAAGCCTCTCATGAAATGTAAAGAAAGCATGCTAAAGCACAGTGAACAACAAGTGAAACTAACTCATCACTTAAATAGGTATACTAAGTTCCCAACCTCACCATGGATACTCTCACTAAGTAACGCATACAAGAATATATCATATAATAAAGAATATCAAGGGTAACCTGCTACTACATCCCCACTGGTTTTCCGCTTTTCCCCAATGACATATGTCCTGTGCATCTCTCTCCAAAGGCTTTCCCATATATACCTGGGCTAAGCTCCAGAATCTGCACCACATGCACCACAAAGGCTTTTCCGCAGACACCTGGGCTAAGCACCACACCATCCTCACAATAAAAATAACCAGGTAGTTTCTGGGAGCCACCACAGCTCACATAACATGTATCATACGTTGGGTATTATACCTCAAGCCATCATAGCCCATACGCCGAGTAAGGATCCTCAAGCCATCACAACCTATACACGTTACACCTATAGTAGTCCATAGGATACTATATCCAGATTATATGTGTGTGAATAACCATAAGCCATTACAGCCCTCTACACACACATATGGGGAAAACAAACCGTTGTGCCTACCAGCACAAGTATTTACCAAGAGAAGAGAGCGAGGTCAAAGGGGGTAGTCAGCCATTCATCCTCCAACCGAAATGTTGGGGAAAACACCCCCCCCCCCCCCCAGGGCTCAGAATCCCTGGGGTGTCAGTTTCCCTTACCGACAGGGTGGATTAGTGTATAGAAACAAAAAAAGTACAGAATATATTATATATCACAACCACACTATGGGCATTACCTAGTCTTGGACACAACTGTAGCTAACGTCTCCCAAACTCCGGGATGCTACTTCTAAGACTAGGTATCCTATAAGCACACAACCATTTTAAGAGCTTTATTATATTACTTCATTCCCTTTTTATCAGTTCCACTTTACGTTAATTAATTCTTTAAACATTAATTAACCATGAACAATTCCACATTAAATTTCATTAGCATCACACCCAAAGTCAATTATTCCTTCAAAAGATAACTACCTCATCATTATGTTTTAGCGAACACCAACCCCATGGGTTAACACCATTTATTCAGATATTCATTTTAGAATTACTTTCCATATTCTCAGGCATTCTAGAAAATCATTCTATGCTACTAAACACAAGGGGGATCAACACGGTGAGTAGATGTACTACCCGTTGAGCCTTTTACACCTATATCATGAGTGTAGACCCATTCTCCTTTGAGAATCTAGACACGAAAAGCACGTGGTATATCATGCACGTCTTTGCCTCCTTCAGAAGAAGGGTAAGCAAGACCAGCTGCCTTGAGCAGTGGGGAAAAGTAAAGCAGATAAACATTCAATCAAGTCACCAAGCATCCAACAAACACATCTATCCCATTCAATCATCACTTGTGTCCTCGCTGACACCCACATGCATAAACCAATGCATCTCGCCACTCTAGGCGTCATTCGCTGCCACAACCACAATTCCTCCATGCCTCCACATATCACAACACCCTTCCAGGGTCACATCACAGCACAAGCAGTAGGAAACCAAACATCACATCAAATGGGCTCTTGGCCCTTTAACAAGGCATCCAGCCTTCATACATAATGAGAAGTCATGGCTCTAAAATACAAGGCACTCGGTCTTACGAACAAGAGGGTAACTAAGAACCCTACCAGGAGTTATCTTTTATCAACCAACTAGTTCTTTAATCCCTCTTGAATTAACAGATTCAATTCGTAGGTTCCAATTCTAGGAAACCTATTCAGTAATCTATCACAAAATATTTAACATGATTACTACACCAATTTGATTAACATAAAATTACAAAAACTATAACAACGGCAACAACCGAATTCATTTAAATTCCTCTTTATCTGTAACCAATTAATTATCAATTAATTCTGGCTTTACGTTCTTTATCAATTTCTGTCAAGAATGAACAACTAATCAAAGAAAGCATATATATCACTCTATCTAGAAAAACATGAGGCAAACCGTTATCACAGTACAAAGTAACAACATGCGATCAAACCAATTCTTTTAATCTGGTTCAAGTATTTAATTAGGTCAATTTTATTGTGATCTAAAGGGATAAATCATGAAAACTCTATGATTGCACATAAACAATTAGAGAAGCCATGAATCCCCTACCTCGAAGATTTCTTGATAGTCTTTATCCACATGACAGGTCACGATCCTCCTCTCGTGATAATTGCATCCACCCAAGGATGCCACGGTACGTCTGCACCAACCAAACCCCAAGAAAACCCCATTAGAAGCATGGAGATTACATGCTATAAGATGGAAAGGAGAAATAGGGGAAGATGATCCCAAAGGAATGATGATAAAAATATACCTTATATCTAATATTGATCGATATAGTTGGGTTGCATCAAAACAGAGCAGAACTGATCCGAGGAGTGAAGTTTGATTGTGAAACTCCTACGGGAAGGATTGAAAGGTTCTAGCGTCTCATAACTGAGAACAAAGAGTAAGAACAGGGTAGGATGATATCTTGTCCCTTTTAAATATTCAATGGGGTGACGGTTTAAGATACGCTTATTCCCCATTAAATTTGGATCGCATTAACCCACGCGGTTTGACCAAGTAAAAACATCCCGAGCCATAGGAATAATTAATATAAGATTTATGGTCTTTGAATCATCAGTCTTAATTTAAGGGTTGCAACGTCACAAACGGTTCACCATTCCAACACCGTATGAAGGAGATATGTTTAATACAAAATCCCGTAATAATAATATTATTATTTTTATTATTGGGTGTTTCATGGACCCAAGCCACGAACCATAATTTAATATTCCACATTAGAATTGAATCGATTGTATTAATGACAGGACCACATCACCGCGGACGAGAAGTCAATCGGACGTCGCACGCGGGAGTTATGGTGGGTCAAAGATTTAATAATACTATTAAATCTATTATTTTTCGAGCGCTTCAGGTACCCGATCCAAAAACCCAAAAAAGGCATCCAATATTGGACTTGAAATGTCCATCTCAGAATCTGGGTCGCACTGCCACAGATGGTTCTTGAAACCGAGGTCGCACGAATAAGTTACGGACAAAAAAGTATTTTATCAACAAAAACAATAACATGGTTATTATATTATTAGTTTTAATTGATTTATTTCAAATACCCAAATCCATGCACCACTCTCTCTCCAATTTGGTGCACCTCACTCCCTTTCTCCTTAATTGATTTCCTTTTTTTTCTTTTATTACTTCCCCTTTTAATTCTCACACTCTCTCTCCAATTTATTTCCAATCTTTCACCCACTCTACAAAAAGTGGTGCCCCCCCCCCCTTCCTTTTCTCCATGTCCAACACACCCCTTCACTTCCTTGATTGATTTATTTAATTTATTTTAATTTATTTATCTCATTATTTTATCTCTATCCAATATAATTCTGCATTCATGATTTCTTCTCCCAATTAACGCCTAACTCCATTTCTCACTACAACTTTATTATTAATATAATTAATAATAATAATAATAATAACACCCATCATTATGGAAACACCCTACTTTATGGAAAAAAATAACTTTATGGAAATATCTAAATTAATGGAAACTCTCTATATTATGGAAACTCTTCATTTATTACACACCAAAATCCACCATTGCTATTATTATTTAATAGTAATAAATCCTCTTTCAATTTCATCAATGGGTCGCCATCATTATCATTAATAATTATTATTATTATTGACGCTCATTATTATCTTATAATTACTCCCTCTCTCAAATCACATGATATTCACACATGGGTTGGGAACCCCTTCCATTCTTCATTATCATTTTATTATTATTTTTTATAATCTATTAAATGAATATTATTATAATTATTTTAATATTCCAAAATACAAGTTGGATTCAGCCATAAGGGGTTGTTCCCAATGCATTTCATTCCTTTATAATTTATTACATGCGCCTCATTTATTATAATTTATTCTTTTATAATCTATTCCATGCGGCTCCCCTCATTGAATTAAATACATTTAATTTTATTTATTTTATTTATTTTATTTCACAATGATTTAATTAAAACCATTTAATCTAATTAACACCAAATATTTTCACGCCACCCTTATCAATTATTATTATCAAAAAAATTAATATTATAACACGCATCGTGTTTGACCACATCAAAATTTTTACAAAGTAATGGACCAGAGACGTTCGGTCCATTAAATAATTGGACATAATTTATACAATAAACAAGGCTTATAAGTGGTGAGGATAAGGGGTGGTGAGGGGTGGTATTTATGAGGGGAGGAGAGGGGTGTTTTTTATTATGTTATTCATTTGTTTATTATTTGGGCTAAAGACTATTAATAGTGTTGATTAATATAACTAAATATATTAAATTATTCATTTTATTTCTAACCAATGGGTTCTTACATCATTCATACATCATCAAAGACTCAAAAATTCATGTATTTTTTAAATGCCGTAAATTAACGTATTTCACTATTCACCAAAAAAATCAACTATTTGAAAACAAAACAAAAAATTCACCCTAACCATTTTTTGAAATATACATCTTAAAAATGGTCTCCATTTTATAAAAATAATTTTATAAATCTGAGAAATTTAATTTTTAATTAAAATCATCATTTATTTGAAAAGTATCGAATTTAATATTATAACTGAT
The DNA here is from genome assembly GCA_963277665.1 of Viscum album. NCBI lineage: Eukaryota > Viridiplantae > Streptophyta > Magnoliopsida > Santalales > Viscaceae > Viscum > Viscum album. Next base: position 732,110,123 of record OY728166.1, read on the forward strand.
TTTATGACACTTTAAATTTTTAATTAAGGTCTCATGAAATTATATTATAATTATAACACAAAAAATATTTATTTTGGAATCTATTTTATGAAAATAAATTTTATTTTAAATCGTTATATTAATTTTAAAATTGAAAATAAACGTTTAAGTTTCACAAAAATACCAACACTGAATTTTTCATTTTGAAAACATTTATTTACTTATTCCATTATATAAATATATCATATTTTCATTTATAAGATACCTAATTTTGATTTATACATTCATAGGTTAGTTTAATATTCTACTAGATATATTATTATTCTTAATGGTTACATTACTCTTCCAATGGTTAGGTTATTATTCCAATAATCATATTTCTAACAGTTATAAGGGTTTATTAATACATATTATTCCATTCATAATACACTTATATTTTCTACCATGGTTTTATATAATTTAACTTTTAATGGATTATTTTATTACTAACATTTTGTTTAATTTATATAGCTTTTACTTGAGTTCGGTCATTCTATTGGATTGAACTGATCCAAAATTTCTTATTCATATTATCTTATTTTATATTTATTATCCCACTATAGTATTTGGAATTATTATTGGTTTTTTTCTGAATATATTATCATTCTTCATTTATGAGAATAATATTTTTATTGGGTTCTTTATGTGATCTATGTATTTTATACTTTATAACATAATTATAAGAAGGGAAATTTCATTGATAAAATTATGGGTCTTTATAATATGTATTTCTCCCGAACGGTATTATTATCATTTACAATCAATTATGAATGGATTAATTGGCTTGAAAAATAATTTAATGGGATTAATTGAATTATGGGAATAAATTTATATGGATACATTAATATAGAAGACATGTTTTCATTTAATGAAACAAATCATGGATGGATATATAAAGGGTTGTGATCCCTCATATTGAAAACAAAAAATTTTGAGGAGGCCTCTCATTTTTGTCTTCATCCCACACTGATTTTCATAATTTGTGATGAAATCTATATAACCCCTTTAATATATAGATATTATCATGATTCGATCATAGATCTATTGGCCAGTATACCCCCTTAGAGTAAGGTTTATTTCATTCACTACTATGTGATCTTAATCAAGCATTATCCTTCACCGAGGAAGAAGACTGCTATCATTTACGATTTCTCGATAAACTATTTATATGGTTTATTTATGTGTTTATTCTCAAATATATATATGTCTATGTTTTGGTTGTTATTCACTGCATATGATCATATTAGGTTTATAAAAAACCCATTAATATATGTGGAAGATACTATCCATTGAGAACATTCAAACAAGATATCATGGAACTTGTTGTTTTTTATGAGCTCTGGGTACCTATGTTACTGTTTTTTTCATGTAAGTAAATCTATGTTTCAGTTTTTTCTTTTTTAAAATCAAGATGACTTCAAGGGAATTACTACATTACTTGTTTAATTAGTTATTTTCACATGCTTTGTATTCAAAATGTGACCAGTGTTGTTCATGGTCTTATAGATCCATAATACATTTCAAATCTGATGCAATTTTTAGATAATTATGTTAAAGTTAAATATATATGTGAAAAGTATAAAATATTAAGATTGGGTGATAATACTTTATATTCCTTGATTTTTAAGAAGACTAATATAATTATCAAATAATATTCATTATAATTTCTTTAATTTTGAACTTTTTATATTTTAGTGTTCAATGGATGTTAAGTGTATTATTCCCAAATGAATGCACATAATAATGTTTTTTCTCTTTATTAGGCAGAGTTTGTAAATATTTTCTAAAATTATTAAACAAGAAATTTTTATTCTTTTTTATATGTTCATTATTAATTATTATTTTTTATGAATTTTTTAATAATTGATATATGAAAATACAGGTCATAAATTTTTTTTAACAATGATCACTTATCGATACAGGATCCAAATAAAATCAATTATGTGAAATTAATTGTAAATAAATTATGTATTTGGTAATATTTTTTTTATTTAATATATATGTTTTGTTTTTTATTTGAAGTTAATTTTTAATAACCGAAATCTTGGCATCAAAAAGGAAGGGTGGAATGTGGTTATTATGTTTTAAGATTCATGTTTGAGATAATCACAACTAGGATGATGAATGAATTTGATAAGGTTAGTTGTAATAATTATTTTGGGTTTTATATCAAATTATTATTCTTTATAATATTATAAAATTCATTGTTATTATATATTTACAATGATTTAGAGTCATATATAAATGAATAACTTACCCATATTTGAAGTTTGTTTAAAAAAATTGTAAGTATAGTTAAATTTTAAATTACAAGGTATGTAGATTTTAATAAAAGTTTAAAAAATGAGTAATTATAAAATCATTTTATGCTTTAAGTTTTTATATTCCTTTTTTATAGTGTTTCATATATTTCAGGTAAGTATCAATCAATTAAAGTTTAAAAAATTAGTATTTAGACAATCATTTTATTCTTTAATTTGGTATATTATGTTTATTTTTATAGGGTTGTTCTCTACTTTAAGTTGGTATATTCTATTTATTTTTATAGGGTTTCAGATTTTTGGGGGGCATTCAATTTAATATTTTTTTTAATCATATCTTTCCATATTGGTTTTTTTATAAGCTAGTATGTAATCTGAATTGTAGGACTTTGGACTTCATTTTTTACCCAAAATTGATTATAAAACACACTTTCCACTTAAGTTTTTAAAAAAAACATTGATAGTCCTCTGGAAATTTTTCCAAAATCAAATTAATAAGACTTTTGGCATCAGTTTTTACTAAAAACTGACATATAAAGGTATTTTCTACATCATTTTTTAGAAAAAACAACATGAAAAGTTCTATGGTAATATTTTCATGTCATTTTTATTGTAAAACTAACATGGAAATTCTGATATATATATTTTTCTTCCACATTGATTAAAATTAAAAAACCAACATGGAAAGACTATTTCAATGTTAATTTTTTTAAAAATTTACATTGAAACATCTCTTAAATTCACTTTTAGTGGAGGTTTCTACAATGGTTTTCAAAAAACCCACATCAAAACTGTTGTTTTTAATTTCACTCAGATCAATAGTAGTTAAAACTAATGTTAAAATTTTAAAAAACAATGATGTTAAAAATTATTTTCCACTTGTGAAAAATTCACCATATCAATAGTGTAGGGATAAAACTAGAGAATTTTCAAATCTTCTTTTCAGTTCCTCAATAAAATTATCAAACACTTTAATCCAGATGAATTTAAATCCTTTGGAGTTAACTTATTTACTGGTCTAGATGATTGAGAAATGTTTTCAATAAACCACTGATAGTAACCCGCTAATCTAAAAAACTGTGAATCTGTATGATATTTTTTGGTCTTGAAATTCTTCAACAACTTTATTTTTATCGTGGTAAATATTAATGTCATATTTAGAAGCAATTTTCCCATGGAATTAAATCTTATTAAACCAAAATTCACATTTTCTAAATTTTATATATAAATTTTTTTATTTTAGGGTTTGTAAAATAATCCTTATATGTTTTTCATGATACTTATGACTTTTAGAATATACCAAAATATAATCAATAAATACAACTATAAATTTATTCAAATAGTCATGGAAAACTCAATTCATAAGATCCATGAATACATATGGTTCACTATATAACCCAAAGGGCATAACCACAAACTCATAATTCCCATATCTAGTCTAAAATGTTGTCTTCAGAATGTCTTCATCCATCATCTTCAACTAATGGTACCATGACCTAGGATTAGTCTTTGAGAAATACTACACTCCCTATATATTATCAAAAAAAATAATCAATATGAGGTAAAGGATACTTATTATTAAAATTTATGTTATTAAAGGCTTTATAATCAATTTATATCCTCATTGAATCATATTTATCTTTAACAAATAAAACAATGGAACCCCATTGTGAACTGATCACATGAATCAAACCATTATCTAGCAACTCTTATATCTACTTTTTCAGTTCCAAAATATTTACTTATGCTATTCAATAAAGGGGTTTTAAATTGTCTTAGAATTAGACACTAAGTCAATAATTACTCAACCTACGAATATTTATTAACACCAAAAAATCATTTGGAAATACATCTATATATTCACTTATAACTAGCACACCACTAATCTAAACAATTTCATTATTTTCAAAAACATAATCTATGTAACTTTATTTTACACCTTCAATCAATTTATTTTCATATTGATATGTTATTGACACACGCCTGTCGTAGGGCCTGGAAAAACAATTATTTCCTAAGTTAAAATGTAGTAAAGTGGTTGACCTAGGATGTCTCCCGAATAGGAGTGCACACAAAATGAGTTGTCACTTTAAAATGAGGGTAAAAAAATGTTGTGTTTTTGAAATGAAATTTGAAATTAAAATGATTAAAAAACTATAATATTAAAAAGGGTGATTAGGTCGGGGTCGGTTTCCTAATTGTAATACTATCCTTGTTCAATTTAATTCAAACATCTTCTTCTTTTTTGATTAAAGTGAGTTTCCACAATCATTTCCTCTCACTTCCTTGGTGAAATTATTATTGTTAAAGAAAACCTTACCAAGATCTTGGTTTGGTCAACTCTCCTTCCATGTGTAAAATAGTTATATTGAAAATCTTTAATTTAAATAGGCAATACCCGATTAGGTTTTGTTTATCCCAAACAATCAAGAACATTCACTACACCTTTTTCACGTACTGACGATCGTCGAGTACTTCACCACTAATTCCTGGTTCATTCCATCGTATATAAACCAGAAATTAGTGGAGGGAGATTATGATTATTTTACCAAGGAAAAAATCAATAACAGAATTAATATTCAAGTATAGTTGCACTTGATAATAAAATTCGCTAAGAGAAATTGAAAACAACTTTGAAGAAGAAATAAATTTATTCAATTGTATCCAAGAACTCAAGCATTACAATGTTGAAAACCAACCCTTCCCCAATCACTCCAAAAGTATACCCCACCATGGTAAGGGTAATCGAGATGAATGGGAAAGAAGAAGGCATTAAAAAACTATTAAAAAGAAAAGAAATAAAAAATAAAGCCGAAAAGATCTTCTTCTTGGTGTCCCAGAAGGAATGGGATGGAAAATGGATGATTTGAGAGGGTGGATCTCTCCTCCTTTTATAGCCAGAATGTTTCCCACTAATGTTGACGCATTTTAGCCCCATTAAATGAAATCTTCATGCGTTGAGCCCTTCTTTAATGTTTTTCATAATTCCCTTGGACGTGTCCCCTCAAAATCTCAGCGGATTTGGACATGTATTCCGAGAGTTATGACCGTTTTACTATGAGTATTTATTCTGTCCAGTCAGACTCTCCAAAACGAAATCCTCCGGATTAGGGTGATTTAATGACCCCATAAAAGGCTAATTCACTCAGTAATTACTTAATAAAAGATTCTCCCAAACGCCTTGCGTGTCCACCCACTAAATTTCACAACATTTTTTCCCACCATGGAAGAGTTATGGGTCCCACACCAAAACTAGGCAGAACAGCAAATAGTTTTCTTTTGCCCACTTGGGAGCTTCTTTTAAGCTTCCATATGGATGATTAATCTTTTGGTCCAAAAATATTAAATTAATCCCTGGAAGCTTATAATCTGAAAAAGAAATAATTTTTCAATTTGGATCAGTATAGATAATGTTATGTCCAAACTACAGAAATAATTTAAAACTGTTAAAAATCCAAAATGGCCAATTTTTACTATTCAGCTCAAAATAACACTGTTATCATAAAAATGAAACAATTCATCTTAGAGGAAAAATTTTGTGGGTTTAAAACAATGATATTCAATATAAATTAATTGAAAATATTTTCTCTGTCATTTATCAAAGGTATGAAATCCTTGAATATAACTTTATTATCTCTATAATATATCTTAGAATAATAAATTGAAAGATAATTCATAACCATAAAAATATAAAACTCTGTTATGGGAAGTTCAACAAGATTTGTAGGAAAAACCATCCTAATAGGAACAATATAAAAATTTCTACAAATCATGGTTGTTTTAATACTTTCATAAGTAGTTTTTACTAAAAAAATTATCTCATGTTCATGAGTTGATATTTCCATTTTATTTGTAAATTTCTCATAAAGGAAGGAATGTGAAGATCTAAAGTCAAACGGGAAATCAACATAATATGAATAAATAACTAACATACCTATCACCACTTAATTATAAATACCAACATCAACCATAGTAGTATGAAATGATTTTTCCACACCTTTTTTCAATCTTTATGACTTACACCATGTGTAACTAACTTGGGAAACAATTTGTCATAATTCCTCAAATTATTTCAATTAAAATGTATCACTATAGGATGGCTATCAATTACACCATTCTTGTATTTTTCTGAATTATTTTCTTTATAGTCTCAATACCTATGACTGAAATTACCACATTGATAACACTTTACATTTCCTTTCAAACATTCCCTAAATTTTTTTTTACCATACTTGGAACATGTTGGTGTTTTACCTCCAGATTTATTAGTTGATTTGTTTCTCTATTTCCATAAACCCTGACCACTTCTGACTCTTATCATCACAATGCACATAGTGTTAGAAAAATCCATCTAAAATTTGGCATCAAAATGAACAAATTTCTCATAAGTTTTAAATTAACATGAGGCTAATTCCCTTCATAAACTTAGTTTCAATCTTGAGAAAAATATATTAATTTTAATAACAAAGTATCAAAAAAAAATTGGTGCATACCTAGACAATATTTTAAAACTTTATCTATAAACAGCTAATAAATCTTTCTTCTTTTTTTTCAAATGAAATAATTGATTCTTAATTCTAATTCAAACAACCATTGGTATATATTTATCTAGAAAAATATTCAAAAATTTATCACATTCCATGGAATAAAACTCTTCTCTCTCTATGTGATATTCTTAAAAAAATACCACCACTGATTAGCTTCACCTCCAAAATAATAAATATTGTGAGCTATAATTTGATTTTATGAATATCCCTTGACTTTGAATAACTTTTCTTAATCACTGATCTATCATTCATCTACCACTAGATTTGAAATTCCACTAAAAGTTAGAGGGTGTTGTTTCAAAAAATGATCAATTATCGACATGTTGTTTTGTGGTAAATATGTTTTCTCTCTAACATGTATGCCACCACTATTTATGTCTCACATCAAAAAATTTATCATTGCAACAAACTTCTTAGTTTCAATTCCAACCATACCAGGCTACTAATTTTGAAGGACATTGTACTTTTGATACCCTCCTACTCTAGCTTCGATGTTTCCTCTATAGAAAATCATTCTAAATAAATATATATTAAATGATTCAAAATGTTAATATTCAAATTCTATATCATTTCAACATAACCATAAATTAGAATCTCTCAAGGGTATTCTAGTAATATTATCCTAACCTCTAAAGTTATCTATAACATTACTCATATACCAAATATAAGGTCCCAAACTTAAAACATTACATAATATAGTATCTTCATATTATAATTCACTTTATTCTATTCCCAAAGACCTTTTAGGTTTATATATTTAGATAATTAGGTCATAGATCTTATATAAAAAACTTGTATATTATAAAGTGGACACTTCCACTCTATATTAATTTTTCCTCCAATATAAGTCATTTAAAATCATACATGTTTTATTTTCATTAAAAGTCTTCAGGAATATCAACTTGACTTATTATTTATCCCTATTCAACCTTAAACCCTATAAAAACATTTAAATACATCATATGGGAAAAAATCTCAATAAGATTATATAAAAGAAAGAAATTTATTAGTCCATTGAAAAACATAAAAACTCATAAATTGTTTATATTTTCCATTTTATTCTTTAATCATATAAATAAATCATATCCAATTGAAAAAAAATAATTTTTCTCAAATAAAACCTTTAAAACACATATAAAGAAAATTGAAATCTTTATAGGAATCTTAGAGTATCATATTCATAACCCTTGTTTACTCGTGTGAAAAATAACTGTAGGCCCGTTAAATCTATAGTAGAAACCTCCTTGGTTAACTCCCTACTTATTTTCATTATAGATAAGGAACACTACCCAATGAATTATATATCGGGCTCACCAATCATATAAGAGGTATCTGGATGGCCCATTATATAAGTTGTACCAACATCACCTATCGTATAAGATGTATTAGGATCACCCATCAACATCTATAATTCTCAAGTACCATATCATAAACAAAACATTTTTAATTATGTACATTTTCATCATAAGACCCTTGAAAAAATCATTTTAACCCATAAGAAAAATACTTCCCTTTTTTATATAAAAATATGAAAAAATATCCATTTATTTTGAAAAATAATTAAAATGAAAAATTCACAAAATATTGTGGAAATTATGTCACTTTAAAATATCCATAGAAAAATGTAAAGAAAACTTTAAATCGTTAAAAATTCATTTTGGCAGGAAATTATTTTTATGTCAAAAAAATAAAACAATTCTTCCTTTCACACCTTTAGAAAAAGTAATCCATTCAAAAATGTTAAAAAGATTCCTTTGTAAATCATTATAAAGAAGTTAAAATATTTTCAAAAATGGCATTAATAAAACACTGAATAATAAATTATAATTTACTTGAAACATTTAAAATAACATGTACATGGAAGAAAAATAGTTGAAAGGGGAACTATAAAAGTGTATTTTTAAAATAAATCCCCATACCTTAATGTCATGCATTTTTTAACTCTTTAATAATTAATTTATATTAGATGTTTATTTTCCTGAGAAAATTTTTCATGTTTATTAAATTATCATTATCTTTTTTATGTCATTTATTACCATGTTTTATTTATTACCTTAATCATTTAAGTTTACATCGGGTGTTTTGAGGACGTTCGATTCATAATCCCAAAACAGCTTTGGTAGGATGACCATGGTCATATGGGTAGTTTTTCCATCATATTTAGAATTATAATAATTAAATAATAATAATTTTAATAAATAAAAATATTATAACCATCCATGAATTTCATAGATGAGAAACAAATCACATCACTCTGTAGAGGTGGTAATCCAAATGTACGCATGAACGATGTTATGATTTTCAAATGAATAAAATGGTAAGAAAATAGATCATATTTTTTTATAGGATGATAATAATTTCATTAATATAATATATATATATATATATATATATATTAAATCTATCATTATAAACATCCATGTGAGGTGATGATGGAAAGTGAAACACATCACTTCGTGGAGGTGGAAATCCACATGTATGCATGAGAAATGTTTTCATTTTTCATAGGATAGAAAAAGGTGATTAAAAAGGTTGTATCATAATCAAAATAAAATTTAAGGATATGTAATATAATAATTTTATTATATCATGATGGTTAAATAATATTTGAAGTAGGTGGAATAAGAAATAAAAATGCAATAGCTCAGTTGGGACTTATACCTTCTCCTCAAATAACCTCTTTGGATTACACCTTAATCCTTATAGGTTTGGTCTTTTGGTGATACCGAGTCATCTAGAATGTGGGAAGGGATGTTGGTGATAGAATTGGGTATGGATTTTCTAACCTAGATTGATCAAAAGGTATTAGGAAGTGAGGAGAAGAGACACCCTTTTATTAGTAATGAAAGAGTCACTCTTGGAATTACATAAATTATTAAATTAATATAGATTAATTTTCATAGAAGAGTGGAAAAAATTGATATATTTTGAATACAGGATGAGGAAGAGTCTAAATCCTTGCATTTAATAAACTTTTGAGAAGTTTAGATGATTTTTTTACCCTGATCTCTTAGTTTTATCCTCCGGTTAACCCTTTTGAGAATTAATGTGATATTTAAGTTTTTTACTATTTTGGGGTAAAGGATGTTATTATAAAAGGAAAACTAACCCATAAATAGAAAATGGTGAATATTATATGAAAGATACCCATTTTTAGGCATGTTACACTTTGATTATTTTGTTAAAATTACCTCTTTTGAGTTTCTCCTCATGTTTAAACCTTGCTGGTCATGTATCGTCATGAATGTATGGTTGTTTGAATAAATATAAACTTAGTTTGTGAGGAAACTTAAGAAAAAATTAGAGGATATACTTAGGGAGAGATTTTGGGATTTACATTTGAATTAATAGTGTCTTGATAAATGGGTCAAGTGTTACCAAGGTTTCATGGTAAGCTCAGAATCCTTAAAGGGGGTTTGAGTTTGTACAAGGAAATGGGTTAAAAACTATCTGTAGGAAATTTACAGGTCATGTAAATAGGATACACGACATGAAAAATCCACCAGGATCATGTCATGAATAGATACATGATGTGAAGTGAATACACTTTGTGAATCCATTACACATCATGTAAGGTTCTCACAAATTAAATATTCATCCAAGGTGATGGGTTTTCAACATATCCTTCTAGAAATAAATTCATGATGTATGACTGCATTACATGCCATGTAAATTTCCAAGAAAGTTTTTTTAAAAGTATCGTGTGGTAGATTATTATTCTGAACTTCAAGCAGCCTTCCTTCTATCAACTTAGGTCTCGCATCCATGAAATTTTGGATGCCTTCTCTCCCTTTTAGATGTCCAAATCAAGAATTTTATGCCTAGTTAGTGGTTTTGGTTGGGTATTTCCTTCACTCCCTTTGTTATCTAACTATTGTAGTGTAATCACTTGACTGTGTGCATTTTTGGTTTTGATCTTGATTGGTTTTTATTAGGGATCCTTCTTACAATCATCTGAACCTCCTTCCTCATAGTTTTTTAACAGTGTAAGAGTTTGTTCTTTGCTGATAAATGGGTAGGGGGGTCCAAACATTAACCCTATGGTTTGATAACTTTCAAGTATGTGTGATCTTAAAATTTCACCAAAGTAGTGTGAATTTGAATTAATTTAAATGATGAATTGGATTATTCATTGGAGTACCTTTGGATATAATTGGTTATTAACCTATATTATGGATACCATTCGGGTGAGAGAACCCTTGAATATAAATGAAATGTTTAATGTCATAAACTGTGTTTTGCATGACCTAGATTTTGGATGAATGCTTTATATAGATTCAATTTGGCTTGTCTTGTTTATTTGGGTTATTCTTGGGAGGTTTTCCGAAGGGGATCCCCCGCACATGCGATTGAGGTTCGTCATCAATAACACCAGGTTATGACAAGAAGAAAGGATGATCCAAAGGATAAGTCTCATGAGGTTGGTGTGATGGTGGGTCTGGATCAGGAGGCTCTGGGGTCAAAAGGAAGGGACTGGGGACATCATCCATCGATTCCAGTGATGAAGGATCTTCCAGATGGTGTTTGTAAGTTGTCTGCTGAGGACGTTCATAGATCTGAGCCTCCAAGTGCTACGATGACTCAAGTTAATATGAAGGTATCTGAAGTAATCTACAGGTTGAGGCAAAATTTGGATGGCTCCACTAAGTTCAATCCTATGGAGCAGCACACAGAGGGGTAAAAGAAGGTTAAGGAACTAATGGTGGGGGTGAGGGAGGCATCTTCAATTCATAGGTTCCCAACCCAAGCAATGCGGGGGAAACTAGGGGATTGGACCCTTCAGCCAGGCCCTTTTTGATTTTGAGCAACAGGTTTTAAGGCCTTTCTAAAGGCTTGTTTGAAGCGGGTATGAATGCTGATACTATGGTAGGGGTGATAATGTTGGGGAATCTATGGAAGGGAACAATGCTAGAAGTTTGGGTCATGAGGAAGTTCCTATGGCCATGGAAGAGCCCCCTAATGCAGTCAGGTGCCTTTATTTGATTGAGAGTAACACGCAGGACCAGATTTTGGGGAATAATAAGGGATGCAAGGATAATATCTGGAATAACCCCCTTGGCAAGGGGAGGGATCTCTTTGGGGGTGAGAAAGAAAATGTGAGTGGTCTGGAAAATCGTTCCTACAGTGACATTGTGCAGAATGTGAATAAAAGGATGAATGAGTGTGAAGGAACTTTGTCTACTACCCCAAGAAGAATAATAAGAAGGGATTACTCTTACCTACCATGACCAGTGAGTACCAGATATTGCTTTAAGAAATATAGTGGTGTGATCCTTTCTTTCAAAAAGGACAGTCTGGTCAAGAAACCTTGCCCAGTGTAGCTTTCACTGGACCAACTGAGAAGCTAGGAACAAAGTGATAATATTTTGGGGCGGCATAAATCAGCTTTTGAATGGGAATCAGTTACTGCGGAAGAGGAATCCTATTTGGGATGTGGATATGAATATGGATATTATGATATGTAATTATGAGTTGGTATATTTGTCTTGTGGTTTGAATTGCAGGTGTTTGTTTTGTGGATGTTGTTAGTTGTGATCCTGTATGGTTTAAGGGTTGTGTGGTTTCTCACTTTTCCTTGTTCGGAAAAAAAATTAATTTTCAGTCAATGGAACACAAATGATAATTTTCATAATTAACCATCGAGCCTGATATTTTTATTTCCTTGTATCTATGACATATGTTGTAATTTAAATTCTAAAATGCTTATATTTTTCATTGGCCTTACATTATGAAATTCTTATATACCTAGGTATGCCCTGAGACATGATGAAATGATTATATCTCAGGATATGGCCTTAGACATGCTGAAATTCTTATATAGAGGTCTATTCCAAGAGATATATGCCTAAATGATTATATACTGGTCTATTCCCTGATACACATGATGAAATTATTATATATCAGGCTTAGTACTAATACATGATGAAATGATTATATACGAGTCTCGGCCTTGATTAAATGTTGAAATGCTTATATAATAGGTTTTGACCTAGATTTGTATGATTTATACCTTGGTTATATGGTTATGGTTGGCATGGTTTTGAGATAGCTCAAATACATTTTGGCATGGCACAAAGGAAGGTTATGTTGAACCATGGTTATATAGTCATGGTTGGCATGGTTGTAACACATTATTGGAGACATTCTGGCATGGTGACAATGATGGTTGATGTGTTATTAATTTAATTGTTTAATTAATTAATATCATTGTTTATTACATTATTCCATACAATTATTATCAAACTGGTTATGTTTAGACATGGTGGTGTCAACCTACTGATTTATACACACACCCTATTCAAGTCGTTGTTTGGTACCCCAACAGATTACATGGATACAGGTTTGGATAAGGGAAAATGACCTTACTATTGATTGTTTACTCGATGTATGGTCTAGAGTTTAAAGGTGGGACTGGCATGGGGTTCGATAATTGGTACTTTGAGTCTATATTTGATTCGGATAGTCTTTTACTTGTATTTCATCTATAATGATATCTATTTACATTCCATCACATCATAAAATTATTCCTTATTATTTATTGTATTATTTAGTTTGATTTTATTATTGGTTTTCCTCTGTATTATATTTTTACCATTTTTTACACTATGATATTTATTTATTGTTTTGGGATTATTCTGTTATATTGTAACTTGGTAACTAGGGTTTATATTCTCCTTATTATACTTATCACACCCCCATTTCTAGTCGGTAGCCTCTAGTGTATGGGGAGGTTAACTTGAGCTCTCATAACCAACTCGTTTCAACCATGTGAGAAAGTGTTTGGTCAGGGATGTAACAAAGTGGTATAAGATGAGGTTTATTTTCTATTCATTTACTATTGGTTAAGGTATAGAGGATACTATGATGTTTTAGGACTTGGTAATGGTTTGGTTCATGGGAGTAGATAACCCATGTATGGGGAAAAATTCGAGTAACTAGGGGAGGATTGTTGTTTATTCTATTTTCTTATTAAAGTTGATGTTATTTCACCCTAAGTGATTTACATGTTGTGAGAGGTTATTATTTCATGATTTTATTAGTTATTGAGATTTATACTTGTGGACTAGTATAGTGCAGGATGATTATACATGCATCAGAATAGGTACATGGGTATATATATTAACATGAATTGTTTAGGATTTGGATATATTTATTGGATGTGATATATACTTTCATGTTTGAAATGTGATATAAGATACTTGTTATATATAATAAATGAAATAAATTAATTGTTATGTCATGAAAAAAATACTTTTAAGTCATATTTTAAGATACCAGAAGTAGTGGTTCTATGTTTTTTTACCTATTGATGTTGACTTTATTATATCCAGTGTTCTAAGGAGTGTGTTTTTCTTATAGAGAAAATTCATCCTTGATATCTTCAGGTTGAGAATCATGATAGTGGAAATCATCACTCTCCTTATAAATTTGAATCGGTTCTTCCTATACTACATGAGGATCAAATGGATGTTCAGCTTCATGATAGCTTCTTGAGGGTCATCAAAGCCATGGAGAGGTATATTGTTCGCACCGTGACTTTGATTTATAAGATGATGGGAGAGTTTCAATTGTAGCATCCACCTATGTTCTCTAGGGAGTAAGGCCCCCAAGAATCCAATCTATGGATTGATTTCATCCATATGATCATTAATCATATTGAGAAACCCACAGATAGAAGGGTGAATCTTGTTGCATATATGATTCGTGGACCATCCAAGCATTGATAGGACATTATAAAGTAGGCAGGGAAATAGTAGGATTTATCCTAAAAAGGCTTAGAGATGAAGTTCTTGATCCATTTCTATCCTGAAACCTTGAGGGATTATAAGGCCTATGAATTCATTCACCTGACATAGGAGGTACTATTAGATATGGACTACATTAAACGTTTCATTGACCCACAGTGCTTTGTTCCATCATTGTAAGTTGAAGAGATCTCTAGGGTAAGACATTTTCTAGATGCTCTTCATTATTATATCAAGTTCCAATCAAATGGGTTTCATCTTACCAATTTTTCATATGTGATGAATCAAGCACTCATCATGGAAGGGAATATAAGAGAGGCCTTGAGCAGCAGCCATGCTATTTTAGTAGGTAAAACTATGAGATCTTATTCTATAGGAAATAAGCATTTCTATCATAGTTTTCACCAAGGTAGTAGTTTTCAGAGCATTTAGAGTAGTAGAAATCCATTTTAGGACTGTGTTTCATTTCAATACTACCAGTGTGGCAAAAGAGGCCACAAATGGCCTCAGTGTTTGTACCCCACTTTGGAGTGTCATGTTTGCAGTAGGATTGGATACCTGTAGAGGTTTTGTAGGGGAATATAATACTATAGTAGTGATATGGGAATATGATAGGTACCAGAGTCTATGAAGGACTCAACTACACCTCAGTAGGTTGGTATCTAGAGTTCAACGGGATGTTCTAGTTGAGTGAGGGGATCTGTTACCCCAATACAGTAATATACGTACCTGAAAAATGGTATATTTCAAGGGATTTAGGTTGGAACATAGGGTAGAGGGTCTGTCTAGCTACACATTATGCAGAATACTCCAACTAGTGTGGATGCAGGACCGTCTACTTTTAGAGGTACAATTCTTATGACATCTACCCTTTCTTGTGTTTTGTTTAATATAGGATCATCATATTATTTTTTATATTCTCTTTTTGTAAATGATTTGGGCTTTTATTTGGAAATATTGGATGGTTTTTTGACCATATATGTGCCGTTGGGAGTGCGGTCAAAGAATATCAAATGTTTCAAGGTGTGTTATCTATATATTGGTGGTAACTATTTATTTTTTGGCAACCATTTGTGCTAGAAATTACAAGATTCAATTTGATTCTAGGTATGGATTTTTTAGTTCTATAACATGACCATATCGATTGTTACAGTATGATAGTTACCTTTTTATCTCCAGAATGAGGCATCTATTCCCACCAAGGTGATTGGGATCTTCATTCTCATCATAAAGGACCAATTCAGTGTAGGTTGGATTGTCTCATGGATCATAAATCCATTATTCCTCTAGATTATGGTTGAATGTAGTTGTATTATTTTCATACAGTGGTAGATCATTTTTAGGATGTTTTTTCTGACGAGTTCTATAGCTTACTGCTCGAGCGAGAGATCAAGTTTACAATTGAGTTGGTGTTGGGAGAAGATCTAATTTCTATCCTGACTTATAGAATGTAACCAATAGAGCTTCAAGAGTTGAAAGTTTAGTTGTAATATCTAGAATCTAATGTTTTCATATAGTCTAGTACATCTCCTTGGGGTTCTCCAGTTCTCTCCACCATGAAGGTTGATGGGTGATTGTGCTTATGTATAGATTATCTGATATTGAACTCAATTATTGTTAAGAAACAGTATCCTCTTCCACATATTAATGATATCTTCAATCAACTGAGAGGTGATAAGATCTTCTCTAAGATCTATTTGAGATCATGAAACCGTTAGTTAAGGGAAAAACTATCAGTCATACCTTGGGCTACTTTTAGAAGAAAGTATGGCTTGTATGACTTCGTAGTGATTATATTTGGATTGACCAATGCGCTAGTATTATTCATGGCCTTGATTAATAGGATTGTTCATCCTTTTTTGGACTAGTTTTTGGTGGTTTTTTTAATATATCTTAGTGTAATTATAGTTAGAAAATGATCAAGTCCAACATCTCGACATCGTTCTGGGTATATTGAGAGAGCATTGGCTTTATGCCAAGCTAAACAAATGCAGTTTATGGATTGATAAAGTACACTTATTGGGATATTTCATATTATATTCAAGAGTTTATGTGGACCCAAATAAATTTATATCCATGGTATCTTGGGATAATCCCAAGAATGTATTTGATATTCAAAGATTTCTAGGTTTGAAAAATTATTATCAGGGATTTATCCAGGTCTTCTCCCATTTGGAATCACCGATGTTGGGGATGACCATGAAAGGGGTGAAGTTTAATTGGTCTAATGCTTGCGATAGTGATTTTCAAGAGCTAAAAGGCAGGATAACCTCATTACCTATCCTCACTTTACCTATGTTGAGTAAAGCATGTATCTTGTACTGTGACGTATCTAGAGTTATACTTGAAGAATTTATGATGTAGGAGTGTCAAGTGGTTTCTTATATCTCCAGATAGCTAAGACCACATGAGAGTAATTACCCTACTCATGATCTAGAATTAGTATCAGTGGTACATTCCCAGAGATGTTGGCATCATTATCTCATGGATGAGAGGTTTGCGATATACACGGACCATAAGAGCCTTAGGTATATCTTTTCTTAGCAGTACCTAAACCTTTGGTAAAGGAGGTGGGATAAGTATATATATACTTTTTACTTTTAGTTGTCTTATACACTGAGAAAGGGAAATGTCGTTGTCATTTCATTGAGAAAAAATACAGAAAAGGAGGAATTACATAAGTATTACAATGAGTGGAAGGTGATTTCCCTCTTTTAATACATGAATCAAGATGTTCAGGAGTTGGACTGGATGAAGATAAGGAATTTATCTAATTTGGAGGGTTTAGTTCCTATAGATGGCTTATATGGTGGGGATACACCATACGGATGGCCTCTTGGCACTGGAAAATCTATTATTTTATGTTTATGAGTATGGGTTTTTGTGGGATTATGTAAGGAAATGATGAGGGAGTTTCATGATTCTAAATGAATGGTGAATCCTGGATTTATAAAGATGTATCATTATCTCCATAGAAAATAATGGTGGTCGAGAATGATGATGGAAGTAGTAGGCTTAATGGATAGATTTTTCAATTGTCAATAGGTGAAAGTTGGGCATTAGAGGTCCTCTGGTCTTTTGCAACCTTCCCCATTCCTAATTTTAAATGGAATGATGTCACTATGGATTTTGTGATAGGATTACCTAGGAAACCCCATAAGAATGATATTTTATGGGTGATTTCTGATCAACTGAATAATGTATCCCAATTCTTTCTTATAAGGTAGACATTCACAGTAGATGGTATGGGATGTATTTATGTGTGTGAGGTAGTTCAGCTACATGGTGTTCTGAGGAGTATCAATTATGATAGAAATCATCATTTCACATCATGTTCTGGAAGGGCCTTCAAAAGGATCTAGGATCGCATGTACTTTTGAGTATGGCCTATCATCCTTATACTAACGTTCAATCTAAGGGAACTATTCAAGTTCTAGAGAATATATTAATAGATTCTACTTTAGATTTTGGTGGTTTGTGGGAGCATCATATGTCACTCATGGAGTTTTCATATAATAAATTCTTTCAAGAATCAATCCAAAAAGAACCTTTCAAGGATTTGTATGAAATGACATTTCTTTTTCCTCTTTGTTGGTTAGACGTATGAGAGTCTACGCTCATTGGGCCTAGTCTCATGCAAGAGATGTTTGATCAAGTTTAGTCGATTAGGCAATGGTTTTATATTTCTTAAAGTAGGAAGAAATCTTATGCTGACCATTATAGATGACATCTGGAGTTTTATTTTTGTCACCGTGTTTTCCTTCAGGTGTCTCCTAGGTTGGGGCAACACCATATCAGGAAACAAGTAAATCTAGAGATCATGTTTGTTGGACTATTTGAGTTAGTGGATAGGGTTGGTCTAGCGGTGTATCGATTATCTCTTCCATAGTGATTCAATTACATGCATGATTTGTTTCACATATCATATATTTGAAGATATTATCTTGGAACTTCTCATGTGATAGAAGTAGTAGATGTTGATCTTAGTGTTGATGCATCCTTTGAGGAGCATTTGATATGGGTTGTGGACCATTGTGAGAGATATATCTAAGGTACGACTATACTTTTGGTTCGAGTGAAGTGGAAGCATGGGAGAGTTCAGTAGGATACCTAGGAGAGGGACTTTGATATGAGAGAATAATATCCAGGATTGTTTTCTCCGACCCCTCAGGGATTCGTGGAGAAACTCAGGGACTAGCTGTTACATGGTGGGAAGGTTGTAAGATCTCGTGTTTTTTTAGGTACGTCTCTCTATGAAATTTTTTTTAAACTTCTTTCAGTTGAGTTTTTCCTCATATTTAAACCTTAGTGGTCATGTTTCTTCATGAATTTCTAGTTATTTTAATAAATGAAAACTTAGGTTACAAGGAAACTTGAGAAAACGAGAGAGGATCTACGCAGAGAGTGATTCAGGTTTTTCTGTTTTAATTAATAGAGTCGAGATAAGTGGGTCAAGTGTTAGAAAGTTTTATTGGTAAGTTGATAATCCTTAAAGGGGGTTTGAGTTTTTATAAGGAAATGGGATGAAAATTTTCTGCATGAAATTTACATGTCATGTAAATGGGTTACACAACATGTAAAATCCACCAGGATCATGTTGTGAACTAATAAATGATGGCAAGTGAATACACACTATAAATCCATTACACATTGTGTAATGTTCAGGTGAATTAAATATTCATCTGAGGTTATGGGTTTTTTTTATATACTTATAAAAATAAATAAATAAAGTTTAACTACCTCACACACCATGTAATTTCTTGAGAAATTTTTTTTTTAAGTGTTGTGTGACTGATTATTCTTCTGAACCATGTCCATCCTTCCTTCTCTTGACTTAGAGATCCCATATAAGTGATTTTGGAAGGTTTAACTCCCTTCCATATGTCCCTATAAAACATCCAATCCCTATTTAGTGGTTTGGGGGGGGGGGTTTCTTCTCTCCCCTTTTTTATATAACCATTGTAGTGTAATCTCTTGACTGTGTGCGTTGTTGTTTTTGATCTTGGTGGTTTTAACCTGGTATCCTTCTTGAAATCATCTTCACCTCTTTCGTTATGGGTGTTTTCCATTGGAAGCATGTGTTCTTCATCGGTAAATGGTATGGGGTATAAATCTAAACCCTAAGGATTGATAATTGGAAAGTATGTGGAATATTCAAATTGCACCAACATAGTGTGCACTTGAATTAATTTAAATGATGAACTGCATTATTCCTTGGAGTCCCTTTGGATCTAATTGGTTATTAACCTGGATTATGGATACCATCCGGGTGAGTGAACCATTGAATATAAAGGAATTTTTTAATGGCATAATGTGTGTTTCACATGACATGAATTTTAGGTGAATTATTGATATAGATTAACTTTGGATTGGTTGGTTTTTTGAGATAACTAGAATATTATTGGTTTAATACCAAATGATAAATGAAAAGTGTAATTGAAAGATAAATGTAAATTTTAATAATTATCCATTGAGACTAATAATGTGATGTTGTGATATCTTTTTTGTTATAAAATGTTTTGTGATTTAAATGATGAAATTATTATATTTCTTATTAGCCCAATTTACATGATATAATGCTTATAAACCTAGATATTCTTTGAGACATGCTGAAATGATTATATACCTAGATATGCCCTGAGACATGCTAAAATCTTTATATAGTAGGAAATGACCAGAGATACATGTTTAAATATTAATATACTAGGTTATGCCTTGAGACACATGTTGAAATGCTTATATACCTAGCTTGGCCCTGATACATGCTGAAATGATTATATACCTAGTTCAACCCTAATTAAATGATGAAATGCTTATATAGTGGGTTTCGACCCAAATTTTTTTGATTTATACCTTCGTTATATGGTTATGGTTGGCATGGTTGTCAAAAATTCGCAGATACATTACGAAATTGCGTCGAGGTAGGTTATGTTGTAACCATCATTATATATTCATGGTTCGCATGGTTGTAACACATGCTTAGAGACATTCTAGCATAGTGTCAAAGAAGGTTGATGTGATATTAATTTAATTATTTAATTAATTAATACCCTTATTTATTACATTATTACATCCACTTATTATTAGAATGATTGTGTTTAGAAATGGTGGTATTGACCTATTGATTTATACTCACACCCTATTTGGGCTTCCATTTGGTACCCGAGCAGATTACATAGATTCTGGTTTGGACAAGGTAAAAGAACCTTATTGTGGATTGTTTACTGGTTGGATGGGATGAAGTTGGAGGTGGGACCGACACGGGGTTCAGGACCAAGGACTTTTGAGTCTTTATTTGAGTCTTCTAGTCTTTTACTTTTATTTCATCTATCGTGACATATAGTTACATTCCAGTACTTCATTGCATTATTCTTTATTATTTATTGGATTATTTAGTTATCTTTCATTATTGGTTTTATGCTCTATTATATTATTTCCATTATTTATGAACTCTGATACTTATTTATTGTTATTGGATTATTTTACTATGTTGTAGATATATAACCAGGGGCATAGTCTCCTACTGTACTTATCACACCCATGCTGCTAGTCGGTAGCCTCTAGCATATGGGGAGGTGCGCTTGACCTCTCGTAACCAACCCTTTTCGGCCACGTGAGAGAGTGTTGGATCATTGGATGTTACATTATAGAACATATCCCATTTTCCTATCTAAATATAATATTTTATATTAATTTTAAATAATTAAATAAATTATTATTTATCATAATATACCATTATAGTCATTTTGGGACTATTCACATAGTTTGACTTTAACAAAATCAAGATAGTAATAGAATCAAAATATACACTTTTAACACATAACTAATATGATATATTAATAGAAAAAATTCTTAGGAAACTATAAATCATCCAAACAATATTACTTTTATTGTTTTTAAATCATTTATATGATTTTTATATTCCTTGCATAAGCACTGTGTCGGTGTTTGGTAAGCATTTATGGAAATTATTTCATTACTAAAAATTAAAAACAAATCACCAAGATAAGAAATCATCTATATTTAAAATATAAATTTTTAACTAAAAACCCTATTTTTATACCTGTTAAGAAATATTAAAGATATAAAAACAAAGAGAGTGACATCTTGTTTTTATTCTTTATTTTAAATCATATTTAGATCATTATCAAAGGAGAGTGGAAAGAAATTAACACATTTTAGAACCTATTTTGTTCATTGTAGAAGAAAATTATACAATAAATTAAAAAAAATTAGGGATATTTTTTGTCCCTATCACAATATTTTTAACTTTAATTACCCGATTTACCCTTACCGATTTGACAAATATTTACTACGATTACTATTCATAATGCCAAAAAATAAAAGGGGAATATTTACCAAATTTGAAACTCATGATTCTAAATAATGAATCCTTTTTTCAAAATTAAATTTCTATAAGTGTAAGAAATCTATTTTAGATAAAAACACAAAACACAACAAAAAACAATTTTTAGAGAAATGCGTTTTTAAGCCCAAAAATAAACTTACGCCAAAATCAAGTATAATGATGATTACTATGTAATTAATTAGATTATTTATAATTAAATAATTATTATTTTATTATAAGATCAAATGGTATTATTAAATTACTTTATTTAATGAAAATATATTATAGTTTTATAAAAATCAACATTTTTTCCTATTCACTGAAAAATCATTTTTTTCAAAAAAACCCAAAATTCCACCCAAATATAATTTTTATTTGATAATTTAAAAAATAAATTTTATTATATATAATTAAAATTATAAAATTTGGAAATTAATATTTTACATAAAACCATATAAAAATGAATTTTATTGAAAATTTAGTTAATATTCATATAATAAATATAAACGTATAAAATATAATTCATGAATATTAATAAGACATGAATTTGATTTACTATTACCTGGGTTTTCATGGCCTGAGCTCAAAATTGGTACTTGAAATTGATTCTTGATCTAGGAATAATCTTGGAGGAGTAAAATTTTGGAGTTTTTGCTCAATAACTACTCAGGCTTCGATAATGTTCCTTAATTAGGATTGACAACATTTAATTTAAATACTTTATAAAAATTTGATTCTAATTTCAACCTAATCTTGATTAATTGAACTTGAATTTTCACTCGAGATAGAAGCTTAAACTAAAAACTAAATAAATACTTAATTTTAAATATATATATATATATATTAAAATTTTTAATTATTGATTAATCTTACAAGATATACCATTAAGACATTTTAATACTCAAACTCAGTTTGACTAAATATCTATGTGGATCAAGATTGATATCAAATTGAAAAAAAAAATGATCTATATTCAATCTTGATCCCACATATCTTGCAAGTATAACTTTATCCTTTACTCACCAACTCACCCCTATTAAAAATTATATCATGTAATGAAATTTCATCTCAAGACATAGCATGTCATTCCACTCCATCAAAATATAAACTTCCAAATATAAACTAAGGTGGTGAAGTTATGGTGATATCCAACAAGATGAAAAATAAATTTTTTATTTTAAATCTATAATATTATAAATAGTGTATTCCATAATTTCCAAGACTATCAATTCTCTTGGGATCCATTTTAATTGAGTGGTGATTCTCATTGATTTTATTCCCCAAATTTGTATCATTGTTATCATAGACAATGAGTAAAATGTCATGAAGTTATGGTTCTATAATCATGATCAGTATAACCATGGTCATAGGTCATGTTATCACCATGGAAAACAAATTTCTATCACTATAGAGAGCCTATATCCATGGAAATACTTCATGTGGATACACTTCCACACATAAAAATCTTTCATCCTTAGGTAGCATAGATCATGGCCATATGTCGATGCGATAACCATTTTTACTATATGAAAATCATTTTTGAATGGATTTGGAAGGGTCTGCTACTATGGACACTAGCAACCATGGATAAAGCATATTCTTGTTCTTATGAGTGGGTCTCATAGGCCCAAATCTTTTATGTAATTTGATGACCATTACATGTATACATACTTATATATACATTTGTTTATTCCTTCCATAATAGTGAAGATAATTTTTCATCCACTATTTTCATGGTCATTTTCATAGATTATGTGTCATATCAAAAGGTTATAGTAGTTCTTGAATATAATGAGAATATCAGGATACTATGAAAAGTAATCTTAAATGTATTACCTAGGGTCTAGATACATCATAATAATGGTATAGAGATGATATCTAAATATCAATTGTTAGGGGGATCATAAACAATGAGACTTCTTCTTAAAAAGTTCGTAATTTGTGATCTCGAGTTGATGGGATCATAAGGACTGGCCCATCAATAGTAACACCACATGTTTTATGTGCCATTGGTTGTTCTTATGTACGAACATGTGTATTGGTCTCTTGGATGTATATCATTATCAATTTGTACCATTTGATCACATACTTTTTTTCAAGAAAAAAACCATGACATTAAAGTGGTGGAGAGGTAGCTTGTGTTGGGTGCATCTTTGGTGGCATGACATTGGTTGAATGATCAAGATATAATTTGTAGCTTATGAGTTGAGGAAGAGATATCTCATAGGACCATGTTGAATAGGATGGTATTACCTTCAATAAATCCATGGTCATGGTATAATAAGTCAAGTACATCTAGTAAGGTCACAAAATACATAAATCATCAAAATGATGATGACACAATTTTGCATCTTTCTTTCTAAGATATCTCTAGATAAAGAGATTTTATTACACAGATTATGTTCATATGAGGTAGTTATAGATGTGACATTTTTTATCTCCTTAGAGTCCATGATAAGTTGCTAGAATCCAATATTGGTTTGCAGGTTGGACTCAATTCTATCAAGATAAGGACTCTGAGGGTCCCACACTATGTGTATCTACAAGTTCCACCTATTCGGATGAATATAAGTTTATAATGAAGTGGACCCCATGTATGGGGTTGATGAGAATTCTAGTGTGATATATTTTAAGTAAAATAATTCAATTTTATTATTCACATTAATAATGGTGATGATTTAATTTATTTTAAGGTATTCACAAGTTGTTTGGTAAAAAAAGTGAACATGATAAAATATAATTTTTCAAATGAACATAACATATTCAAGGTTCGTTAAATTATTTGGGGAGATTGAGGGTTGAGTTAATGATTCTTATTTTATCATGTAGCATGTTAAAGTATTATAAGTGAGTGGTAAAATATTTGTGACATATATGACATGTTTAATTAAGTCATAAGTGTGTAAAATGTTCTAAAATGAAGGTGATTACTTTCTAGGGACCAAAGTAAAATTTTTGAATATATAACCTAGGTATAAAAGATCTCATTAGCCTCATGAATATATAAATCAAGAATTTTTAATAATTTTAGAGCTATAACCTACTAGTAATCAAGTTTAAAGTGAGAAACTTAAGGAAGAACTTTTTTTTATCGATCCTATCTTTCAGATTGATTCTGTGTTCTTCATGTGATCGAATTGACATTGTAAAGATATTTGATTTCTCACACCAACACCCAAGAATTGAATATCACAAATATAATAATTTTCTTCATGTTTGGATGATAAAGAGTATTAATATCTTAGAACCACTGATCCATGACACACTGATTATGAGAAAATCAAATTAGTGATTTCAAAAAAATAATATACATTTTATGGTTCCGTTAAATTTTATTTTTCTTGATTAAATTGAACTGCACACTATCCTTTTAGAAATTTTTGAAAGGGATTTTATATATTAAGTGTTTTTAACATGAATCTGTACCTAAATTTTTAAATTATATATTTTTTATGCTTCTAATGCATGTTGGGTTCATTCAATTGGAATTAGAGAGAACATGTAATTATTTATGTTGAAAAACTTTTAAGTTTTGATGAGATTTTCTATGGTTTAGAAATAGGGTTTTGATATGATCTCAATGCAACTGATGTCACATAAAATATAAATTTGTGTGTAAAAGGTATGTTCAATAAAATATTGATGGTTTTTAGGGTTCTTTTGTGGAAAAACTCAAAGGTTTATTTTTACTGAACTTTAATGGCTACCAATGCGGTGAATTTTTAGCTAAAATGTGATACGATCATGTTGTGTGTTAGCTGGAGATACCATAAGAAAGTTAGGGTCGCCCATTAGAAATAAGTATTTTTGTTAAATCCTAATTGAAAATATAAAAAATTATAACCTTCCAAATAGAAGTATAATATTTATTTAATAAAATAAAAAAATGCACATGAGATTCCACCCCATAAATTAGCATGGACTTGTTGGACTTCCCCAATTATGGGGAGGGTAATTGATTATTTGACCTTTTTCTATTCTCTCTCTCTATATATATATATATATATTATAATACATATCATATAAATTATATATTATAAAATTATATACATATTGTATATACATATATATATTCCCTTAAGAATATTCCCAACTAGACTTGGGCAGGACTCAGTTCTTCTGAATCTGAACTACCTAACCCGTTAAACTCATTACAAACACTAAATTAGTTCTTAGGGATTATCCTTAGGTATAAATGAGCCTAAAAAATTATAAAATTTATTAGATATTAAATTTAATGGACTTTAATTTATTAAAATTATCTCATGTGCTATGAGGCATATTGATAATTAATTAAAATTATTTTAATTCAAGTTAAAGCATTAAAAATACCCTAAATTTGAATTTTAGAAAACTTAAATTTTCTTATGAAATATAATTTCAAGTTGACTGGTCATTATTTGAGATTGAACAATGCATATTTGGTTTATTATTTATTTAATTCAATAATTTCATTTAAGTTTTAAAATATAATAATTATTTTATTTTGATGATTTGTTCATCATCCCTCCATATTTAATTTTTATAAGGGTCTATGTGTTCACATTTAAATAATAAAATGTAATTTATCACCCCGAGTTACCCTTACCTATGTGTGATTATAAATTGTAAATATAATAGGTGTTTTTTTCGAACCAAGTAGAGTTGAGAAAAAAGAATAAACCAGACAAGTAAAGTGCATGAGAATTGTGGGTGCTATAATTCTAGTCATCTATTGACTTAAGGACTTCCTCTAGGGTCTTGGTAAAATCCATTATTTGTTTTATGAATTAACAAAAATTTAACAAATCATGGTCACATAATTATATATTTATTTTATTTTATGCATGGTTTGTTATTTTGTAAATGTGTATTTATTACGTGTGATCATATAGTATAATAAAAAAAACTTTTATAGATAAAATAAACATGTACAGTGAATGTTTTAAATTTAAACATGATTAATTTGTGATTGTGATCATATAAAACAATATTTTAAAATAAAAAAGGATTTTATTCTCTAATATTATATTAAAAAATCCTCAAAGAAGGTATTAAGTCATTAAATGTCTTCAATCACTTGAATTTGGACACAATCGATTGTTAGAGGTTCTCAGAAGCCCTAGTTGAGAGTGTATATTACTAATGGGGAGTTATTATGTGATTTGTGGGTCAACATAACAAAATTTTACATAAAATGAGTATCCATAGCTATATTTTTTCAACTTTATTATGCAATTAAAATTAATTTTTTACAGGATATGAGACACCACTCAACAGATTAAGGAGTTTCAATTTAATATGGTTGGTCAGTCAAAATCCTACCTTAGAATCTCAAAATAGTGTAGATTCCATATACCAGGATATAAAGAGGGTTTTAAGGATCCTTTCCACTTGAATAATCAAGTGAATTAGAATTTCAAATCTAGTGTTTGAGGAATACTATGATTTGATAAAATAGTGGGTGACATTTAAAATTAACAATTTGAAAATTTCTACTAGTAATCAAGAGAAAGAAATAATATTCCAAATTTACATGTTTTAGATCAAATGAAAACTTCCACCAATTCAATTTCATTATGATCAATAGTGGATAAAGATAATATCTTGACTGACCACAGCTTTCAAGATTAGTATAGGCTCTTGCGCTAAGAGATGAATCATTATGTGTTATATTCCTTGCTTCCCACTGAGCCTCCTCAAGGAGAAAGAAAAGCGGATAAGGATAAATGTAATAATAATATGATGGATGCACTAGATGTTTAGTGCTTCATGTTTTCATCTATTTCTAGTGAGCTATAGAAAATTCATGAGGACAAAGACTATTTCCAAATGTTGTCTTCCCTCAAAGAATTATACATGGAGATCTCAACAAGAAAGATATGAGATATCTAGTGATATTTATAGATGTATTATGACATAAGGGAATTAATTATGACCTCATTTAATCAATATTATTGGGTGATTTGAGAGACTGGAGACCCTAGGGTTTAAACTGAACCAATAACTAGAAACTAATATCATTCTTTCCTATTTACCATGTATCTTCTCAATCTTCATTATTAATTAAAATGTGGATAACATGAATATGTCACTCCCAAAAATTTTGACATTAGTTCTCTATGTTAAT
The DNA here is from genome assembly GCA_963277665.1 of Viscum album. Taxonomy (NCBI): domain Eukaryota; kingdom Viridiplantae; phylum Streptophyta; class Magnoliopsida; order Santalales; family Viscaceae; genus Viscum; species Viscum album. Next base: position 732,138,151 of record OY728166.1, read on the forward strand.
AAGGATATGAATAATTCCAACTATTTGATCCCTATGGTGAATAAGAAGAAGAAATGAAAGGAAAAACTGTCAAATTCTAAGTCCCAGTCAAAGGTACAGATGATCCACCCTTTTAAGAATACAAATATATAGAGGTATATCAATGACTAGGGGAAAGCCTACTTTTCATGTGGAAAGAAATTCCATTGGAAGAATAAATGAAAACCAAGGAAAAAGAAGTAAGGTAATTCATTTTATTTGGGTATATATTTTATTGAATGTGATTGGTTTATTTCTAAATGTTGGGTATTAGATATTACATGTGGCTCACATATTTGTATTCAAATATAAAAACCAAGTATATTCAAGACAATTATGAAATTTTAAGTAGATATATAAGTAGAAAATGGTGTGAGGAAATATTCTTAGTGGTATATTATCATCTTACTTTTCCTAGTGGAATTTTTCTTGTAATAAATAATTATTGTTATGTACCATTTTTTACTAGAAAAAAAATCAATGTCAAGTTTAGACACTATTTTATTTTATTTCAAGTTTGGAAATAAATTTTTTCATATGTATATGGTTAACATATGTTATGGTATGGAAAATATTAATAATGGTTTATATATACTTGAACTAGAAAATCCAATTTTTGGAAATCAATGATAAATATAGAGAGAATAGTTCATATCCTACCCACCTATGGTGCCTCAAGGTACATCATATAAAGGGAAAGTGTTTAAGAAAACTATATTAAGTAAGTTATTTAGAACCTATTGAGTTAAAACCCTTGGATTCATGTCTCTCTAGTGTATAAGGTAAAATAAAAAATTCACTTTTCGGTGGGAAAGGAGAAATATCCAAAGAACCATTGGAATTGGTTTATACATATGTATTTGTTCTGTTTCTTGTAGGGGAAAGGGGTGTTTTTTCTTACTTTATTAATTTTACCAATTAATATAGTAGATATGGATATATATAATTAATGAGTTATAAGTTATATTCCTTTATAAAGTTTGAGGAATATTATAATAAAGTTTAAAATCAACTTGGTAAGAAGATTGAGAAACTCCACTCAAATCATGGTGGATAATATCTTAACCAAGTTTTCATTGATGGAGTGTGGGATAATTTCCCAACTCACTCCTCCTTATAAATCTCATTGGAATGTTGTTAGTGAAAATAAGAATCATAACTTTCTTGACATGGTCAAATCGATGATGATTCATGAAGCTCGATCATTATCCTTTTGGGGATATGCACTACTGATTGTGGTATATACACTAAATTGAGTAACAACTAAAGTACTAGATTAGATTCAATATGATTTTTGGTGTGTAAAGAATCCATGTCTATTAGATACACATGTATGGGGATGTGAGGATTTTTTTTTCAAGACACTAACTAGTGAAAAACTAGTATCTCAGAGAATGAAGTTCATATTTATAGGTTATCCTAATGAGATAAAGTATATTACCTATATAACCCATCAGATAGAAAAGTGATTATAGAATTACATGAAACATTTCTAGAAAGGGAACACGCTTACAATAGAAATGTTGGGATAAATATTTACTTTAATTAAGTTAATTCTACAGATGCACAATGGTTGTCACAGGAACAATCTCAAAAAGAGATAGTAGGAGAGGAAGATATTTCCGACACACAAGATTTCATAATTCTACTACAGAGGTTAGAGAACCAGATATGTAAGGTTTTCTTATCACCAAGTCATGTGACACATTATTCATAGATAATGATGTACCTCTAGCCTATAATGAAGCAGTGGATGGAAAGGATTCTATTAAAATGAAAAAAGCCAAGAATTATAAAATGGAGTCTATACACCAAATTGAAATTTGGATTTTGGTAAACCCACCAGCTAATGTGAAACTTATTAGGTGTGAATGGGTATTGAAAAAAGAAGTAGGGCATGGATGTTAAAGTGAGTACTTATAAGGAATAACTAATAGTGAAGGGTTTCAGGTAACGTCAAGACATTTAATATGATGAAATATTGCTACTAATAACCATGCTAAAATCTATTGGAATATTACTTGAAATAGAATCCTTCCTGATTATGAAAATTGTAAAATGTATTTCAAAATTTATTTTATAAATGGGTAGTCAGTCAAAGATGAATATATGACACAACCTGAAAGATTTATTATTTCAAATACTTACAATAAATTATATAAGTTGAAAATATCCATTTATGGATTGAATCGTGCATCATGATCATGGAATGTTTGTTTTTATAAGTCCATAAAATAATTTGGTTTCATTAAGAATGAAAGAGATACATTTGTCTACAAGAATTTTAGTGGGAGTTACATCATTTTACTAATATTATATATTGATAATATATTATTAATGGAAAATGAAGTGCAGGTCTTTCAATCTATGAAGACTTGGTTAAATGAATGCTTCTCTATGAAATAATTAGGTGAAGCAGCCTATATTTGTGGGATCAACATCAATCAAGCTTGATCTCAAAGGATACATGGGATAAATCGAAGTACATATATTGAAAAAAGTACTCAAAAGGTAAAATACGGAATAACCCAAGAGAGGATTGTTTCCAGTGCCACATGGCATTAATCTCTCCAAAAAATATGTGTTCACATACATAAGAGGAGATTAAAAGAATGAGTAGAATACTTTATGGTTCAGTAGTAGGATCAATATTGTATTCCATGATATGTACTAGGTTAGATATTTCCATTTCCTTAAGCATGGTGGGAAGATATCAATATAATCCAGATAAGATGTATTTTGAAGCTTAAAAAATATAAAAGTACTTGAGATGTACAAAAATATATGTTCTTAGTGTATGTAGAAAATGAGGATCTAGTCATGAGGGGATACACTTGTAAGAATCCATATTTTCTATGAGACACATAATCTTTTTATTTATGTTATTTTATTCAGTTTTATCCTAATGGGAGTACCTATTGGGGTCACAGAGCAAATGGGGGTGTATGGGGCTTGTACAGAGCCTAGAGCCTAAGATTTTGGAGGAAATAGTTGGGCAACATTATTAGAAGAAAATGTATGTCCTAGGCTGTACAGTTTGATAAAACCCTGTGGTGTAGTCTAGTCTACTGTTAATGGCCTCATGGTTTGAGAAAATCATGCATCTGAGGCTGCACGCCCATGCGTCTACTGCAGACATTTTCATAGAGGGAAAACACATGGTCGACATGCTATTTCTTAGACCATGCTCCATGAATATTTTAGGGGACTCTTAAGGAATTTCATGGAACATGGTTCGAACACAATTTGTCCAACCATGTGTTCAAATCATATGGACCTTTAATTCTTGTGTGAAATTACAATTTTCCCTTAATTTAATAAAATACCTCACCACTCTTTCTTCTCATTTCCAATGGAAATTATTTCCTCCTCCCTTGTGATCTATTAAATCCTTTGATCTATGATTTGATCTTGTGTAACTGTCTAATGTTTGAATCAAGAGTTGTTCATATCATTGGATTTTCACCTGAAAGTTATTTTTTTCTTAGGATTCGTTATTAATTTTTTTTATCAATGATGCTATTTTGGTGCAAGCTAATATGACCTATTTCTAGGGTTTTCATTTGTTCTTCTATTTCCATATGATATGAACCGAATTAGAGGCTGATAATAGTTGAGTGTTTCTCAATGGGATTAAATTAGGAATTATATACCTTTTCCATAAAATTCTAGTTGTTTGTACCTTGTCATCATTATTCCGCACACTGAAAATTTTAGTATTGCTTCCTAAATTAATAAACCATTATCTTAAATGTTAAATTCATATTTAAGACATGTCATGACACCATTATACTAGGTTGTAGGTTGTTGAAGTCAACCCAAACCACCCATGGGGTGATTTCTTCCCTTTGACTATGAATAAACCACCCTTGGGGTGTGTTGAGATCACTGTATATTTTTTTGGGAATTGAATATGGTAATATTGTGGATAGTTAAAGGTCATAGGTACCTTAAAGCACTGTTTCATTTGTATATTAAAGGAATGATATGGGTAATCCATTGGATTATGTATGATTATGAAGGGATTAATGAAATTATTTATTTAATGGTTTATGATATATTAAATGAATTGATTATAATGAAAATGCTTTATTTTTTATATGTGATATGGCACTGATGTCCCACTAGGATGTGTTGGAAATTTCTACTCCTATGATCCAAGTTTCTTGACCCACTAGGATTCCATGAAAATTTCTACTCCTTGGATCATGTTTACTTGACTTTCAATGATTCCTTGGATATTTCTACTCCTTGGATCCAATTTACATGCCTTACTAGGATGCATTGGAAATTTATACTCCTTAGATCTATTTTACTTTTCTTAATCAGATGTATTGGAAATTTATACTCCTTGGATCTGGTTTAGTCATCCAATTTGGATTTGATGGAAATTTCTACTATATGGATCCAGATTTCTTGGATACCTTGAACATTTATACTCCTTAAATCCTAGCTCATGTTGATATGACACATGATTACTCAGCATTGTCCTTTAATGATGCTTTCCATGATTTACAATTATCCCTTATGATTTAGTTTCTTGATCACAATGAGCCTTGATAGATTGGATTGCATCACTTCTACTTTTATTATTGTTACTCCTATTATATATGTACATTGCATCAGCTTATATGCATAGAATGGACTTATTATAGACATCATTGGTGGTGGCCTACTAAGTGTTATCTCACACCCTATTTAGGCCATCATTTGGTACCTAGAAAGACTTCGTGGATATAGTTAGGGAAATGGGAAGTTCCCTCTTTGTGATGATTGATTGACTGTCACATAGGATCAGGGTAGCATAGGATTGGGATATAGATCATGATGGTATCAGGAGATAGTTTATTTTTCTATTTTTTTACTATTGATAAATGTACTGAACTAGATGCATATTTCCATGTATTTCATATCTTTAATTAAGCTCTATGACATACACATCATTTTGTATATGATTCTGACCTTGGCTTTGATTATTATTACTCTTGACTAGATGTTTTTTCTTTTTGTGATATAGCTGTGTTACTCTAATCATGATGTTATAGTCTCCCAACCATACCATCATGGACCCTCACTGTTAATCAGTAGCCTCTTGCATGTAGAGAGATGCACTTGAGGCCCTATGACCCACTAGCTCGGGGCAGCATTTAGTGGCTCCCATGTTAGAAAATTACAAAGTGGTATCAGGGGAGGACCTTCTATTTTTTCTTATCGTTTTGGAATATTAAACAGAAGATTAAGAATGTGTTTGAGTTTGCTAATGAGTCTATTCCTAGTACACTATAAAATAATTGACATATACCAATAGAAATTTAGTGACATATTATATATGTCTTGGTAAAAATAAGTAATTCCAACAGATATTAAGTTTTTTAGGTATTATTTGTGGGTACCAACATTTGTTTTTACCAATAGATATATTTTTTGATCTGAAACATTATATACCAACAAATCTTCTACTAAAAGTTAAGTATGTTGTTTTATCATGTTATTACCAACAATTTTTTTACCAACAAATAAATTTATTATTATTAATTATTATTATCAATCAATCCATTTCTATTATAAAAATATGTTTCAAAAAAATATCTAATAACAATAGATATTTTACGAATTATTTAATATATATTTATTAATTATTTAGTGTTAATACGTATTTTTTTGATAAAAATATGTGATTATAAATTGGATTATAATATTAATAATTTATTAGTGTTTCATAAAAAAGATACATGTCATATAAAATTATTTATAAATGATTTAAAAAATTATATCAATTATAATTTTTAAAATTAAAAAACGGATGCATTTTAATTATATCTATTTTTTAGAAATAATTTGTTTTATTATATGTAATTATTTATTATATTTATTAGTTTCATCTGAGGTAAAAAAACAAAACCTCATATTCCATTTTCCATGCAAAGGCTCCCCCAATATGATACCTTAAAACCCTAAAAGAATCAACTTAAAGCAGCCTCTGGTTCATGTTCTCCATTCGTCTCCTCTAGTTTATATCAATTATTTCAATGTAATTCTATTAATCACAGCCTAGGTTTGGTTTCTTCAACTCTCTATTCATCATCACCTATTCATATGTATCACTTAGATGCCATTTCATACCAGGTTTCATTTTGTTGACCTCCCTTTTGTTTTGTCTCTTTCATCCATTCTCTAATTATTTATGCAAGTATTTCAGTGTCCATTTCTTGGTTCTTGCTTTCCTTATTTGAATCATTTTATGTAACAAAGTGTCTATAAGGCTTCTCAAGAATGTGAGATTGAATTTCAAAAAATATCAATAATTATTATTTTAGGGAAACCATCATCAACTTTTTTAACAAGAATTAAAACTATAAAATATTTTCAATTTTCATTATCTATGAGTGTCAAAATTGTTTGCATGACCCAACATTATGACTATGTGGTTACATTACTATGATTTTTGGTCTTTACAGTTGAATGATTTTTTCCCATTATAGTGGCATAATATTTTCAAATATAGGGTTAATGTTTCTATTTTTTTCATAGGTATAAAAGATACTTACATGTTCATTTGAAGTTCCTCGATTCAAATTCTAGTTCACATAAGTCAGTCTATAGAGGTACGTATCCTATGAATTTATATTATTTTTTTTCCTGGATAATAACACAATGTTTATTGTTAAATAAAAACATTATGATTTATTTTTTTCTAATTTCCTTGTTTGCATCTATATAAAAATTTTCTTAAAATTTGCTTCACAATGCAATTGATGAGATAATTGTGTTTGTTGTTTTGAATACATGGAAAGGTACTGGGATATTTGGAATTTATGAATGATTGAATATTTGAATTGATTAGTTCAAATAATCAATCCATTAAGCAATCACTATAACAAAAAAGTGATTTTTAATAATGAAAATTATGCTAATGATGATGCATATTTTTGTAAAATTGAGAAATCTCAACAAATATTATTTTTTTAGTGTTTAATATTTGTATTAGCATAGGTACTTACCTTTTTTGTAGTATTGGATTATATTTTCATAGTAGTACACAAACCTACCTTCTTCCCAAAATCATGTAATTTTTAATCCTTGTATCTCCACAATAGTTTATTTTTAGTATTTTGGTATATGATTTATATGATTACAGCTAAGGATTTTTACAACAGATAACCACTAAAACCTATTTGAAATAAAAAATCATTACCCATTAACTATGTATTCATAAACACAACAAATTAATTTTAAAATTATAATTTATTTTTTTTAGCATTAAATTTTTACTTTCTATCATTCAATTCTAAATTTATTTGTTTTATCATTCGTAAATATTATTATTTCTGATGAAGATGTTGAGTTTTCAATTATTGTTCGTGGAATTTTATTTATCATCCCCTTTGAGATTGTTGAGTTTTATAAAACATCATTAATTGAGTTTGAGATTGTATCAGATTTGGAATAGATGGATAATAATTTATCCTCTATAGTTTTAAGTACTAATACATTATAAGTTTTTAAAAGGATAAACTTGTTTCATAGGTTCCTCACCAAAACTAATTTGGACTATCTGTAAGTGGATCAATTATTGTCATGTTCCTTTTGTCCAAAAAAAATTAAGTTTTCTATTTCGTGTATTATTTTTTATCAAATTTTATCATATGTATTTCTTTTAGGAAAATGTTTATGAATTCAAATTCATGAACTATTAAATTTGATGGTTTTGGTTATAATTTTTTATTTAATGAGTCTCATACAAGATCAATGATTTAAGATAGAAAAATATGGCATCACTTCATGTTTTCTTGGGTCTATACAATCGCAATGATTGACATGTGTGATGCCTTTTATGGTTATCCTGAAACCTTAACTTGGTATGAATAAATTATATGCCTAGAATTTTCTCTATATTATTTTGAGTGCTTTTGAAGATAAATTATTTGATATTTTTATTTGGACTCACAAATATACATAAATTTCTTGTAGAGAAACATGGGGTTTCTATATTTGATGTTGATGAAGTGCACTGCATATCAAATTTGGGACATGATTTTCAACCAAACATCGGGTCTATTTTTTTATCCACCTTTAATACTTTTTTTAACAAGAATCACATGGTGAGAATTTTTCATTCCATTTATAGAAAATGTCATAGTAGCATGATTTTTCAATGTAACATGTAGTCTAAAATGTAATTGAGTGCTAAATTGAACATGAACTGATGGAAATAATCCTCTATTGTGCGCACAACTTTTCCAAATTTGAATCTAGAGGATTTAAAAATTGTTAAATGAATGTGTAATATTTTTTTATTCTTTTTTTTTTTTGAAAACCATGTAAATATATGATTATTTAAGAAGATTCATCCATAAATTATGTTGTATAAATACACTTTCTTACCGGTATCCTTTCTAATGCCATGACCTACTCATTTTCATAAATGTAATTTTTTTTGATTCATTTTATAAAATGATATAAAATTTTGACATTATGTAATAAATTTTATTATGAAAGGCAATGAAATATAATTTTCATGTACTTATAAGTGAAAATACTCTATGCATTTTATTCTATTAAATGCACTGAATTTTTAACAACCATACATCTAATTGCAAGAAATGATGTGAAATTATATTAAAATGAATTGAATTTTATATATTTTTTAACATCATGCGTCATACCTTATTAGATTTTTTGGTTTTTGAACAAAAACTGTAAGATCCCAGATTCTTCCTTAAGGTATGTTTTTGTTTACGCTTCCATTTAAGTCCCCTATTTTGAATTAAATATGTGTTTCCCAAGACCATGAGAAGCCTCGGGGGTGTTCTGGGGGTTCGAGGCACGAAAGAGGAGGGAAAAGAAGTTTTTTGGGCATGTTGCATAGTTTGAGAATGGTCAGTGCAAGCCGTGTGGAACATCTGAGGAAACCATGCAGCCTTGGATAGAGGATTACGCACGGTTGGCGCACAGTTTAGCTAACCGTGTGAAATTCCCAAGAAGCCATGTGAGGGGTGATTTTGGGATAGTGGCTCTCACATAGTTTGTGCAAGGTTTGGAAAACCGTGTGAATAAACTGACACAACTATCGTTTAATTTGAGTCAAAGTTTAGAATTTATGTTTTCCTACAAACTATTCTATAGCGGAGAGTATAGTCGAACCCACAGGGAAGGTAAAATTGACCAAAAACATTCTAATTTTCTTAAAAACACCCCACTGTTCTCAGCATTGAGGGGACTTTCTATTTTTTTATGGTTTTTAACATTTATGTTCTTTTTTATATTTTTTTTATAGAAAGATAAATCTTAACTAAACTATGATGAAGTAAAATATAAGAAAACTAAACAAAATAGCAAAAAACAGCACGACAACAAATGCTAAGATGAACAAGCATAAGAAATGTCCAGGGAAAAGTCTATTCTACTGGTTTGAAAGGTTTCATGTTCACTAAAATATGGATACAACGTAAAACTAAAAAAGTAATGACTTAGCTCTCTCACCAGAAGTTAAGTCATACAGATTGACCAATCTCGGAGTTCGCCACTCCAAGAAAGTCCAACTGTGAAAATTTATCTTTGAAAAAGACAACAGAACAAACTTACTATGAAATCTGAAGTTTTATGAATTAAAACTTTTAGAAAATGCAACCATGGTCATTCTCATCAAATGATTGTAGAATTGAAGATTGATATAAAGTGTCACAAAACAATTTTATGAATTCAGAATTGATCTCACCGATCAATTCTGGATTCATTAAATTGTAGTGGAAAGGAAGAGAAGAATTAACCAGTAGAACTAGAAATTTCCTCGGACTCAATTATTTAGCTAAAAATCATGTCTATTACGTACACTGAAATCATTCGATTGCAAAGTAAGGAAATTGAAAAAAGAACAAAGGAAGAGATCTCTCTCTCCTATTTTGAATCGTTGCTGCTCCTGGTTCTCATATCTCCAAGAATGGTTCTCTGAGAAGTGCTCTAAGGGTTGCTCTGCTCCGTCAGTTGGTGAGAAGTTGTCTGATGTCCAATCTCTCCCCCTTTCTCCTCACTTCTCTATTTTTAACTCGCCATCACCTGCTGCACGTCACCCATTGTTTCCCACCAACTTCAATTGTCCTTCACTTGTGCACCGCACACGTGCATTCTTTTGTGTATCGCACGTCGCACTAGTTTTTCCCTCGTAACTAACTTCCCGTGATTTAGTCAAATGAACATGGACATGTTTAAGTCCACTACATAAACCTGCACAACAGAGAACAAAAAAACAGTAAAAAACACGAAGAAAATAAAAAAATAAATATTTATAATTATAGTCTTTAATTTATTATAGTCTTTAATAAAATAAAATATTTTTTTTAAATAATGTTATTTTATTAAGTTATTTTATTAGTATTATTGATAACAAGTTATTATAACTATATTTTAAAATTAGATTACTATTAATTAAAATGAATTAATTTTCTTTATTTTATTTCATATATCTTATTATAAAAGTTATGAAATAACAATTAAATTATTATTCAGTTGATTAAATTAGTTAATAAATAATTTTATAAATAATTATTAACTTTTAAATTTAAAAAGTTTTATTAAATTTAAATTTAATTAATTTTATTATTAATGTTATTATTTTTATAAGTTAGTTATTTTTATTTATTAATATTATTAATCTTAATTATAATTATTAAGTTTATTAATATTACAAATGTTATATTATTTACTATTTTAGATTAATTAGATTATTTTTTTCTAAATTTATTTATAAATTATTAGCATTTTATTTTATCAATAAATTTTATTTTTAAATAATTATAATTATTTAATATGCAACATTAAATTATAATTAGTTTATTTTAATTTAATTTAGAAGTTATTATTAACTAATTTAGTTTAATAAAGTTTTATTTTAGTTAATTAACAAAATAATTTTGTTTTATTAAAATTAATTATCTTATATTTATTAGTTATTTATAATTATTATGTAATATTTTAGTTTAATTGTTTTAGTAATTAAGTTTTTATTTTAATTATTTTTAATTTAATTTAATTTTTTTTTTTTTTTTTTATCTTCATCCTCCCCTTTTCTCCTTTACAGTGCCGCACGGGGGGGGGGGGGGGGGGGAGTGGCGGATGGTTCAGAGCTTCACGGAGAAGGCAGCCGAACTCCACCGGCTTCTTCCGTGGCGGCGGCGCTGCTCAGATGCAGCGCGGTGCTCCAGAGCTACGGCAGTGATCTCAAACAGGAACGGGTTCATCCAGCCGCAGGTAAAACCAAATCTGACGACTCGAGGTTTGCAGATTCTATGCGAACAGCGGACCTCCTTCCTGGACAGCGAGTGTCGGAAATCTAGGTGGCGGCGTCCCTAGTTGGGTTCAGCGACAGGTGGCGGTGCGGACTCCTCTGGTGCGAGTTCCGATGTCGACTCGTGGTGAATGAATCTCTTCAGTGTCGGCCTTGCTTTGATGGCACGACGACTCATGGTGGAACGGTAGATGGCACGATTCTCTTCTTCCAGGGAAATAATTAAATTAATAAAGTAAAGTTATTTTAATCAACCTAAACTACAACATATAATATTAAATTAAAAACTAAGTTAATTAATACACAAAAAAGATAATTAAATGATTATTTAATAAAAGTGATTTTTTTTTAAAAAAAGTGATCAGATTAAAATTAACAAAACTAATTGATAAATAATTATTCTAGAAAAGTAAAGTAAGATTAAATTAATTGTTTTAAAGACTAAAAATACATAATTTGATATAAAAGTTGATTAATTAATAAATTTCATTATAAAAATACAAAAGTACATATATTTAGTAAAAAATGAAAAAATAAGTAATTAAATCATTAAAAATGAATAAAAAAATGTGTCAAAACTATGTAAAAATAATGTCACATCATAAACCATGCATACCTATAAAGTTGGGAAATTTACAAAAATGTCACCCTGTTATTTTTAAGCCTAACTCGGGATTTCCACCATTTCCACCCCTAGAAACCATAGTGACGAACCAGAGATCCAAAGAGATTCCAAGGGTGATTATCCTTTATCCCTAGTTTGTTTGGAGTGACATCAGTTTCGGATTGAAGATCCAGGTAATTCTAATCTTCTCCTTGTTTCCATTTCTTGGTTACGGTTTGTATGTTTCTCTCATCTCCATCTGAAGCTCTAAAACCCTTATTTTTTTGATGAGTTCTATGTTGAATCTTTGAAGGGGGTTTAGATCGGTATATATGGCCTCAACTAGTAGTGTGTTCACCACCAGATTTGAGGTTGGTGGTCTAAAAGTTATATCCATCGGTTTTTATGCATATTTGTGCATTTGGGGTTATGTTCTTGCTCACTCTTGGTGTTTTCTTGGTGTCGTTTGAAATATGTGATATAATGGGTGTCTAAATAACCATTTCAACCTCTCATGATCCACGTGGGATGCATGAGGGATGACTTGACCGATTTAGGGCCACCTATGGGATGCGCCAACCCTCCCGAATGGGGCTAACTGAAATGTAAGGTGTGAAATTGACTTGTGATTAAGTAGAGCCCATGGTGAATGTGTAATTTGGTTAATATAATGGTTAAAAAAGTATTAGGAGTAGTTGTGTCTTGTTGTGGATAATGGATAAGGGATTTTTTGGTAGGCATGTAAAGAGGTTAAATGGGACTAAGGGGAATATGATAAATAATCATGTTTGTAATTGAATATGCTTAGTGAGATTGGCCTGGGGAATGTGAATTAGACTAAATGGTTAAGTGATATAAATGATGAAACTGTTAATGGAATATGACATAATATTGATCCCCATTTATTGTTATTGTTGTGATATTGCTAATTTTATTGGTTGTTCTTGGTTGTAATGTGGTTAAGTGTGGTGAAAGAATAAATAAGCATGTGCACATGGCTTGGAAGAGTGGAGTATAGACATGAGGTTCTACGCTCACAAGTCGAGTTGGACTGTAACCTCCACCCCTTAATGCATGATCTAGGGAAGGGGATGAAGTTATATTCCCCTAACAGTTGCATTCCACCGGAACTGAGGCTTCTAGGTGAGGATAATGAAGTTATTGTGATGTGGTTCCCTAGTGAGATAGGAATTGATTTATTACTATATTCCTTGAAATCATTGGACTTTACAAATCCATAGAACACATGAGAGGGTGAATTAAACCATAAGATGTTAAGTATTGAATCTCGTTTTAATGATGGATTATATTAGAGGAAACATAATCTAGTATGACTTCTTGAATTGTCTTTTACTTAATTGTGATTGTTTAGCACTTGCATGCACTATCTATTTGACTGAATATTTAATATACACCATTGGTGGTGGCCTACTGAGTTGTACTCACACCCTTCTCAGGCTGTCGTTGGTTACCTGAGCAGATTTCATGGTTGAGTGTAAGGAAAACGGAAAAGGCCCAATTCATGGGAGTTGAGTCATTGTGGGATGTATCTGGAGGAGGTTCTTAACTTGGAGTCAGGACCATTTTGGGGATTCCAATGTTTTTATTTATTTGGGGTTTTGATCACTTGAAAATGTAGCATGACATTACATATTCACTGTTAGATGTGGTTTGTGCCCAGTTTGGGATTTGGTTATTTAAACATGTTCATTGGTTTTTCCATATTGCTTCAGTTATTGTATATCTTTTATACTATTTCATACTATTAAAAGGAGGGTATAGTCTCCCCACTTTACTCTTAGACCCTCGCTGTTATTTGGAAACCTTTGGTGTATGGGGAGGCACGCTTGAGGTCATGTGGTGACCCAGCTCGGAGCACTGGTTTAGTGGCACCCGAGTCGAGGATGTTACAAATTGGTTTTAGATGAGGTTCTTTTTTGTGAATTACTATTTTGGATGGTATATAGAATATTAGGAAAGTTTACGGCCTTGTAAATGAGCTCATTCTTGGGATTAGCTAACCCAAGTATGGGGGAAAACCCAAGTTACTTTGGGTGGGAATTGTTGTTATTGTTGTGTGATGTTACGATTTATGATATTTCGCCATTGGGTGATGCATATGTTGTGTGATGTGACTATCTTATAATTTTTTGATCATGGATGCAATTTCATGAGGTTGTTCATTCATGCATCATTATAGGCACCTACGTATATAGGATACATGCATCATGGTAGGCACACACGGGATGGGTGTGTGGAACATAAAGGGTAGAATGCATTTGGTTTTTCATAAAAGTAACGAAAATGATTTTTAATGAGATGATGAAAATGGGTTAAATGTCAAGTAAAAATTAAAGAATGATGCTTGATAAGGGAACTGGTTGAATTATAGGTTTTTTTGGGATGGGTTGAGAAATATAAAACTTTTTCGAAATGGTGAAAAAGGTAAGGCTTGTAATCATGTGAGTTAGTTACCTCGTGTTAGCCATGTCCTCGGTAGGGATGGTTGAGAGTTTTGTTCTGGATATGATGACGCATATTGGGTAGCATAAGTTAAATTGATTATTTTTTTCTAGTGATATACCTTCCTTTATTCTTGTGAATTCTTTATGGGTAGCTTTCTAAAACTCATGCTTGGCATTGTAGAAAAAGATTCCACCATGAAGATGTGCGTCGATCGGGCGATAGGAGGATGTTGCTGAGAACACTCCTCCTATGGTGAAGTAAGAGAATATGGTGACTCAAGAATACCATTTCCATTATAACTTTTCTCATTTTATGCAGATGATGGAGTGAGACCTAGGGAAGGTTTCATCGAGTATGTTCGAGTTGACCATGGAATTCCAATCGCAACACCATCCGACCTTTACCGAAGAGGGTGGGATAGAGGTAGAAGGGTTTTAGACAGAGTCTATTCAAACTATTCTTGATCATCTAGAGACTCCTCTTGAGTAGTGATTCAATCTAGCGGCCTATATACTGAGAGGGTAGGAAAAGTGTTGGTGGGACATCATGGTTCAAATGGAGTAGGCTGAATGAATGATGTGGAAGGATTTCCAGGAGAAGTTTCTCGAAAACTTCTACATGAAAACCTTGAGGCAGGAGAAGGATATAGATTTTATGACCTTGACTGAAGGGGAAATGTTGATAATGGACTATGCTAGTTGTTTTAGGGATTCACGATGCTTCGTTCTGACGTTGGCAGGAGATGAGGCAGCTATGGAGAAGTGTTTCCAGGATGGTCTAATATATGAGATCAGGTATCAGGTGAATATATTCTATTTGAAAAGGTTTTTTGAGGTATTGGATAACGCCCTTATTTGAGAGGGAAACCTAAAGGGAGATTTGGGTAGTGAACTTGTGGTTCTATCTGGCCGGGATAGTGGTGCTACTTTTGAGAGTAGGACGTGCCGTTTTGAAAATTTCCATCAGGTTGGAAGTTCACAGACTAGTTAGAAGAGCGGGATATCCTCTCAAAGTGGAGACCAAGTGTTATATTATCAGTGTGGAAGGCCAAGGAACATGTTTGGCCAATGTACCCAACCACCGGTTGAGTGCCGAGCATACAACAGGCTAGGACATGTGTAGAAGTTATGTAGGAACCCACGATAGTTTGGAAATGATGGAGGTCAGAGGCAGATGCCGAGTGCAGGAAGGGGGTCAGTTACCCCATATCAGCTGGGTAGTTGCAGTTCCACATGTCATACCAGTAGGGGTGGTGGTTGTGGAACTCTAGGGAGAGTTAATCCCTACTGTCAGGGTAGTACAATGCAGGGTACTCAAGTCGGAACCCAGGGTAGAGGGGTAGGTCAACTCTATGCAGTTCATACTACACTAGAAGTTGGGGAGGTAGGACCATCTACCATTCGAGGTATGATTCTTATAATATCCATGCTCGCTAATGCCTTATTTAATACAGGTGATATGTATTATTTTATTTCCGATCAGTTTTTAGTTTTTTTGGGCTTATCTATGGAAAGTGCATGTGGAATTATGTCAATTGATACCCTGTTAGGGGTACACATTGAGAACATCGGACGATGTAATGGTTGTGCTCTAGAGGTTGGTGGATATCGTTTTCTATGTAACTTGTTTTTCCAAGAGATGTCAGGTTTTGACCTAATATTGGTTATGGATTTTTTGGTGATGTATCAAGATCATATCGATTGTTATCGACATTGGGTAATGTTCACATCTCTCAATGGAGAAACTTATGTCCTTCATGGTGAGTGGGATGTTCGAGCAGGCCGCGCAGGGCCAATTTTCTAGTAGTTGGTAGAACTCACATCCAAAGTAGCATGCCTTATTTTAGATGATGGGGAATAAGAGAAGCCAGTCTTCCCTATCATTGTGGACTAATTTCAGGATGTGTTTCCTGAGGACTTCTCAGGGTCACCACCCAAGAGAGATGTTGAGTTTGTGATTGAATTTCTGTCAGGAGCAGAGTGAGTTTCCATTTCTCAATATCTAATGGTGCCAACATAACTCCAAGAACTTAATTTTCCTCTAGAGGATTTAGAGAATAAGGGGTTTATTATTCCTAGTATGTCACCTTTGGGATATCCCATGCTGTTTTCCAAGAAGGAAGATGGATTATTGAGGCTATGGGTTGAGTATAGGAGGTTTAATTAAATGATGGTTAAGAAGTGATAGCATATTCCTATAATTGATGACCTATTTGACTAGCTCAAAGGAGCCTCAATTTTCTCTAAGATCAATTTGAAATCAGGTTACCATCAATTGAGGGTGATACCTTCTCACGTATCGCATATAGCTTTCTTAAGCAGGTATGGTTTATATGAATTTTCGGTGATTATATTTGGATTGACCAATAAACTATAAGTGTTCATGGATTTGATGAAAAGTGTATTCTATCCATATCTAGACCAGTTCATAGTTTTCATCATTGATGAAATCTTGGTGTACTCAAGAACTCATGGTGATCATGCCAAACATCTTGACATCATCCTGAGTACACTAAGAGAGAATAGGCTTTACTCCAAGATATCAAAATGTTAATTTTGGATTGATAAGGTGAAATTCTTGGGACACATCATTTCCGAGCCAAGTGTGTCAATGGATCTAGAAAAAGTGTAGGTTTTGGTGTCTTGGGATCAACCCAAAAATGTTTATGATGTTCAGAGTTTCCTAGGTTTGTCTAGATATTACCGGAAATTCATTAAATATTTCTCCCATTTTGAAGAACTTCTCTTAGGCTTAACGAAGAAAAAGGTTATTCTTGAGTGGTATGAATCTTGTGAGAATTCTTTTCAAGAGCTAAAGAAGTGATTGACAACCACATCTATTCTGATATTACCTGAACTAGGTAAGAGGTACACCTTATTCTGTGGTGCATTTGATGTTAGACTCAGATAGTGTTGATGTAGGATGATCAGGTTGTGGCATTCAAATCAAGACATTTGAGACCACATGAAATAAATTATCCTACCTACGACCTTGACCTATGTGTTTTGGTTAAATCCTTAAAATTTTGGATACATTACCTTTTGGGAGATAGATTCATGGTATTTACTAACCACAAAAGTCTCAAGTACATATTCTCTCAGTGGGATTTGAATATTTGAATATGGAGGTGGTTTGAGTACAAAAAATCCTTATACTTTGAGTTGGTATATACACCAAGAAAAGTAAATAATTTTGTGGATGATCTTAGCAAAAAGACTCAAAATTAGGTGGTTTAGGAATCCAACTCATAATGGAGAGTGATGGCCTTGTTTGTTGAGATGCACCTGGAGGTACATGATAGGCACAGGAATATGACTCTTTAATATATAGTTGTTGAGTCCACACTTCTAGTTTGGATCAAGGAGAGTCAGCTAGTGGATCTGGAGTGCTTGGATATGAAGGAAATTCTTAAAGGTGGTGAGTCATCTTCTAGTTGGGCTATCTGTGTCGATGGAATTGCTTGTGTTCATGGTCGTGTTGTGGTGCTAGAAGGTATATGGGAGGAGTTTATGTGTGAGTTCCATGCGTCAAAGTGGGAAGTTCATCCTAGATTGACTAAGATGTATTGTGATCTTCATAGGTAGTATTGGTGGTTGGGAATGAAGAAATAGGTTGTGGGTTTTGTAGCATGATGCCTTAGTTGTCAACAAGTAAAGGTAGATCATCAGTGCCCAGGTGGGATGTTATAGTCATTTCCTATACTGGAGTGGAAGTGGAATGAATTAATGGTGGAATTTGTAGTGGGTCTTCCCAAGATGACCAAAAAGAAGGATGCAATCTGGGTGGTTGTGGATCAGCTGAAACAAAAGTATCTCATTTCTTACTAGTCTAGGAGACTTCTATAATTGATCCATTGGGTGAGCTATATGTTCAAGAGATAGTGTGGTTTCATGGTGTTATGAGAACCGTAGTTCTGGATCATGATCCACATTTCACCTTGCGCTTCTGGTAGGGATTACAGAAGGCGCTTGGTACCCAGGTGTTTTTAAGTATGGCTTATCACCCATAGATAGACAGTCAGTCAAAATGTACAATTCATGTATTATAAGATATGTTGAGATATTTTGTTCTGTATTTTAGAGGTTCATGGTAAAAACACTTACCACTTGATGAATTTTATTATGAAAATAGTTTTCAGAAAATAATTTAGATGGTTCCTTTTTAGGAACTCTATAGGAGACCATGTAGATCTTTGTTATGATGGTTAGAAGCTAGGAGTCTGATCTGTTGGGACCGAGCCTCATGAAAAAGACATCAGAGAAAGTTAAATTGATTCAGAATAATATTGAAATGGCCCAAAGTAGATAGGATTCATATACAGATCAGTGTTTTAGACCTCTTGAATTTATGGTGGGTGATAGTGTGTTTCTTTGGGTGTCACTAAGACTAGGTCACCATCGAATTCAGAAATAGGGAAAGTTGGTTCCTAGGTATATGGGGCTATTTGAGATTGTGGAGAGGGTCGGACTGGTGGCTTTCCTATTAGCTCTTCCATAGTAGTACAATGGGATGCATAATGTTTTCCATGTTTCACAACTCTGACAGTATCACCATAATCTATATCATGTGATAAATGACGACGATGTCAAACATGAGGTCGATGAATCCTTTGAGGAGCATCTAGTTTGTATTATGGATTGTAGTGAGAAGGTCTTTTGGGGTAAGATCATTCCCTTGTTTTTTATTCTATGAAAGCATGGAAACATTCAGAAATAAACTTGGGAGCGATAATTGGTTATGCGGGCCTGATGGACCAATCTCTTTTCTTTCAAGACACAATGATGTTTGAGAAGAGGGGCTCATGGATGAGTCTTCATAAGGTGGGGAGATTGTAAGATCCCATATTCTTCCTTAAGTTATGTTTTTTTAGCCTTTAGTTTAAGTCCCTTATTTTGAATTAAATATGTGTTTCACAAGACCATGAGAAGAATCTGGGGTGTTCTCAGGGTTCAGAGCACAAAAGAAGAGGAAAAAGGAGTTTTTTGGGCATGTTGCATAGTTTTCTCACAGTTAGTGAAAACTATGTGGAGCATCCAAGGTAACCGTATAGCCTTGGATAAAGGCTTACACACGGTTGGTGCACAGTTTAGCTAACCATGCATAATTCACAAGAAACCGTGTGAGGGGGTGATTTTGGGACAGTTGCTCGCACATGGTGTGAGTATGGTTTGGAAAACTGTGTGGTCCTATAATGTTGGGAAGTTTAAAAAAATGCCACCATGGGGTTTTTATGCCTAACTCTATATTTCCTCCATTTTCACCCCTTGAAACCCTAGTGATGAACTGGAGCTCCCAAGAGCTTCCAAGGGTGATTCTTATTCATCCTTAGGTTCTTTGGAGTTCCTTAAGTTGCAGATTAAATATCTAGGTAAGTATAATCTTCTCATTGCTTTCTTTTCTTGGTTAGGGTTTGTATCTTTCTCTCCTCTCCATCCAAAGCTCTAAAAACCTTATTTTATGGTGAGTTCTAGGTTGAAGCTTTGAATGGGGTTTATATTGGGATCTAAGTCCTTGAATAAAAGTGTGTTCGCCAATGTATTTGAGTTAAGGTGGTCTATAAGTTATATCCCTCAATTTTTATGTAGATTTGTACATATGGGGTTATGTTCATGCTCACTCTTGATGCGTTCTTGGTATCATTTGAAATATGTGATATAATGGGTGTCTAAATAACCATTTGAACCTCTCATTATCCCCGTAGGATGCATGGGGGATGACTTGATCGATTTAGGGCCACCCATGGGGTGAGCCAACTCTCCCGAATGGGGCTAACATAAATGTAAGGTGTGAAATTGACTTGTAATTAAGTATATCCCATGGTGAATGTGTAATTTGGTTAATGTAATTGTTAAGAAAGTATTAGGAGTATTTTTTTCTAGTTGTGGATAATGTATAATGGATTTTTTGGATGGAATTTAAAGGGGTTAAATTAGAATAATGGTAATATGTTAAAGAATCATGATTGTACTTGAATATGCATAGTGATATATGCATGTGGAATGGGAATTAGACTAAATGGTTAAGTGATATAAATAATGAATGCATTAATAGATTGTGGCATAATATTGATTCCCATTTGTTGTTATTGTTGCAATATTTCTTGTAACGACCCAAAGTATTTCAATGGAAAATTCCCTTCTTATATTTATGTCATGAAAACACAAAATAATGAACTACTAAGTGATAAGTGACCTTTAAACATAATTTTGTCACCCCTATGGTTGGAATTTTGAAAATCCGACATTCACGGTTGTGTTCAAGATGATTTTTGGAGTCTAATGAAACAAAAATATTTTTTTGTTGAATAGTAACCTACCCTTATGAATAGTAACCTACCCTTATGAATAGTAATATGTCCCTTATGAATAGTAAATAAGAGTAACATTGCCTATGAATAATAAAATAAAATTTAGACATCTTAGAAAGTGACAATTTGACCTTAGTAAACGTTTTTGGTGTTTTATAAGTCATAAATAATTAATTAATTTAAAACAATATTTATTTCCATGGAATGTATTCATAAATTATTAAATCAATTTCTAATAGTTTTTAGATAATTTTATAAGACCCTACGTAATTTTTGAAAGAACTATAAAATCAGTTTTAATCTTAAAACTGTTTTTTTAAGAAAATTATGATTTTAATTAAATATTAAATTAATAATATTTAGAAAATTATTTTTGAAAAATGGACTTCATTTTTGGATTCTACACGTCGAAAAATGGTTGGGGTAAATTTTTGGGAATTTTCTGAGATACTTGAATTTTTGATGAATAGTGGAATCCGATAATTCACAATAAATGCTAAATAATGTATTAATTGAGTCACCAATGATGTTCTGCTGATGTAAGACCACTTGGTTCGGGATTACATTATAAAATTACTATTCTTGTTCATCCAAGACTCACTATTCCTTGTCTTAGGTGAAATTAATAAACTAATCTATTTTATATTAAGGAAACCCCTCTCCCCTCCACTATAAAAGCCACCCTTCACTCCCTCTTTTCCTCACACCTCTCAAGCTCCAATACTTCTCTAAATTCTACCCAAACACCTTCCCTAGCCCCTCCCCCACGTCCAAGATCTTCTGGTCTCATCAAAAGACCAAGCTTAGGCCCTTAGGGAGGTTCTCAAGAGGAGGATTCTAAAGGTAATTTCTCTCCATCTTCTCCTTTAATTTTCCTTTCAAGTTCAAGTTCCTTTCTTGATCTCTCTCTACCTATCCTCAGCCAAATTATTTTTTAAATCCATTATTATACATATACTGTATTTTTATGATTCTAATGGGATATTATATCACCCCACCCCCTTTCCCTCTTCCTTTTATTTTATTTAAGAGAACGTTGTTCGTGTGGGGATAATTTATCACCTTCAAAAACAACATGCTATCTTATTCCATTTCTACCTTCAGATCTGGTCATAAAACCATTTTTATGGTTGAAACAGAATATTTTATATGTATTATGTTCCATTTTAAGTTCTGGAAATAACCTATGGCCAAATTACTAAGTAAAAGTTAAAACGAGTTCGTTGTGATCCAAAAACCGCTCAAATTAACCCAAATAATCCTCATTTAATTCTTATCTAATGATTCATCCACATGGATATAATATAACTCATTATAAAATCATTCAAGCTTCTATAATATCATTAATAACATGTAATATCAGTTCTGTATGTTTACCCATGATCTACCCAAACATCAATTTAAAAATACAAGTGGACCGCTCAAGAAAACCATGAAAACGAACATCCCCGATCAATGTTTCCAAACTCTATAAGTCATCCAAAGGAAAATAATATTAAATAATGAAACCAGAATGAACCCTATTAATGTATAAAAGGTTATGGAATTTCTAATTAATTAATATAATGTCATTATACAGGACATTAAAGAGAAGGAGGCATTTGAGTACAAGGTTAGGGGAAATCTCGAACCCAATTTTTCTTCCTTCGGGTTCTCCCTCTTTCACTCCATTTTTGATATGGTTACTCCTCAAAGATCATTTTTTTCATCATTTACTTTACTTTTCTGGGATATACATGTTTGTCACTAGTTTTTATTTCCATCAAAATGTTTTCCAAAAGAACTCTTCTTTCAAGATCTCACCGTTTACCTTTCATTCAAGGTTGATGGTTCTTGTATCAAGTATGTTGTTCCCTCTTTCTTTTGGGAACCCAAATCTTATGAATGTGTTATTATGAGATGAAACCCATTCCTTTCCATGGGTTATTTATGTACATTTTTGATATGTTTTCTATGTGTAAATCATGATAATGATAATGTTATGATGTGACGGGTGCGCCCAGAATTATATAGCGCAATATGAATATTTAAATGTGGCGGGTGCGCCCGGAATTATATAGCACTCCAATGCATTGGGTAAAGTGATGAATCTCATGAGTAAATGTGAAATGATGTGTGAACAACATGCTATATTTGTTCACAAGTATGTGTGGTAGTTAACCACTAAGACATGATGTTTCATTTTTATGCATTTCCACATTTCAAGTTTATTGTTTAGGCTCCTCTCATGTTCATGATCTTTTGCCTATGTCATGATTATGTTCACCCCATGATGTATTGTTATTATCTATCCTCTTACTGGGCTTCTAGCTCACCCCTTTTGATGTATATCCTCAGGTGGCTACATGTACTAAGGAGAGGACAAGTGCTACTAAGAAGCTATAGAAGGAGAAATTAAATGAATGATTATGCTTGATGTTGTATTTGTTATGTGTGGTCCTATTTTTCCCAAGACACTAAACCTCTGGATACTCCATGTGTAATACTATTATGTTGTTTATCTTTGAAAAGATGTAATAGTAATGCAAGAAAAGTCTGGGTCTCTATAGTTGGTATCAAAGGAAATGTTTAGTTAATTTGGGAATTAGGATTAGTAAACCCTAGAGAAAACCTCTAGCTTAAGAATAAGTACAAACACATACACAAGAACATTTTCCTAGGGATCCCATATGTTATGTTTTTGGTATAATTGTTTAAATGGATAAGATATTCATGACTTGTTTACTTATGTTTTGTTCTAACCTTTTCTATTTTAGAAAATGGTGGGAACCAGGAGAAATCAGGCCAACAACTCTTGCGAGGGCCAATGCAACGATTGCCCGAACGAAATCCCCAATGATTTTGGAGGTGGAGTTCAAAACTTCATGACGATTCTTACCCAATTATCTCATGTTATGAATAATAACCATAATAATGGGGAACTTACTCCTTCACCAAAGAGGGAGCAACTAGCAATCTAATGTTTTATGCGGCAACGACCACCGACGTTTTGTGGATCTTCCGATCCACTAGTTGCAGAATAGTGGGTCAAATCCATGGAGAAGATATTTTCTGTGATTCACTGTTCTGAGACGAAGAAGGTGACTCTAGCCGTTTATCATCTAGATGGAGAAGCTGATCAATGGTGGGCTTTGATTAAGAACACCAAGCCAAGGGAGGAAATTTAAGAGATGGAATGGGAAGACTTTAAGATAATGTTTCTTAATAAGTACTTCCCAAGAACTCTTTGCAAGTAGATGGAGAGAGAATTCATAGAGCTCAAGCAAAAAGAAGGAGAATCTGTCACAACCTATGAAGCAAATTTCACAAGGCTCGCAAGGTATGCTTCAGGTTTTGTTATCAACAATGATAGCAAAATTGATAGATTCTTTAGTGGATTAAAACCACATCTTCGAAAGGCTCTTGCAATTCGAGACTTTGGGAGTTATGAAGAAGTTGTTCGGTGTGCTCTCAAAGTAGATATGGAGTTTGGAGAATGGTCCCATGGCTATGGTGATAAGAAAAGAAAGATGGAGTTTCAAGCCAGTGGATCTAATGACAAATGTGGGAAGAAAACACAACGACCCACATGCAAAAAATGTGGGAAGTTGCACCATGGAAACTGCCTCAAAGGGACGGGGAAATGCTTCAAGTGTGGGAAAGAAGGACACCTTTCTCACGAGTGTCGAAAAGACATGAAAAGGAAGGATAATGTAGCTGATGAAAGGAGAGAACCACTCGTGGTTCAATGTTACAACTGTAGGGAGCTAGGGCACTATTCAAACAAGTGCACTAAACCTCGAGCTCTCGAGGGTAATCAGCACCAGCAACCACCAAAGCCAAAGGAACAAGGGAAGGCTTATGCCATCACTATTGGGGAGGTGGATCATGATAATGAAGTCTTACAAGGTACACTTCCTATTCACTCAAGAATGGAAAAAGTCTTGTTTGATTCTGGTTCTACGCATTCCTTTATATCTTGCAAGTTTGATAGAACTATAGAATCGAAGCCCCGAAACCCTGAAGTAGAGATATCTGTAAAAACACCAAGTGGTGAAATCATTGTAACCCATGTGTTTGACTCTTCTCCTATTGATGTATGTGGGAATATTCTTCCGGAAAATCTCGTAATACTTCCCTTGGTGGAATTCGGCGCTATAATGGGAATGGATTGGCTCTTGTTATATAGAGCACATATCAACTATCGGGAAAAGGAAATATATTTTCATATTCTGAACCATCCCATGCTCCTCAAAAAATGCAAGGAAGATCATGAATATCCTTTGAAAAATCCTTCAATGGTGTGGGTGTTGATTCCCTATGAAGAAGCATACCTCGCCCAAATGGTTGAGTCGAAGGAAAGTTCCAACCTTGAGGAAATGCCCATCGTAAGGGAATACGATGATGTATTTCCCGAAGAGTTACCCGGAATTCCCCCGGATCGTGAGGTAGAGTTCTCAATTGAACTCATACCCGGAGCTACTCCTATCTCGAAGTGACCCTATAGGATGGCTCCTATCGAACTGGAGGAGTTAAAGAAGCAGCTGCAAGAGCATCTGGACAAAGGGTTCATACGCCCTAGTGCATCACCTTGGGGTGCGCCAGTGCTCTTTGTGAAGAAGAAGGATGGAACCATGCAGCTGTGTATCGATTATCGGGAACTCAATAAGATCACCATAAAGAACAAGTATCCTCTTCCAAGGATTGATGACTTGTTAAATCAGTTAAGAGGAGCTCAATACTTCTCAAAGGTGGATCTTTGTTCTGGATATCATCATGTAAAGGTGAAGAAGGAAGATATTCAGAAGACTGCCTTCCGTACAAGGTATGGGCACTATGAGTTTTTGGTGATGCCCTTTAGACTTACTAATGCCCCTGCAATCTTCATGGATTTGATGAATAGAGTCTTTAGACATTACCTCGACAAATTTTTGGTAGTGTTTATTGATGATATTCTCATCTACTCTAAGAGCAAGGAGGAATATGAAGAACATCTAATACTTGTGTTGGAAACATTGAGAAATGAGAAGTTGTACGCCAAGTTCAGAAAGTGTGACTTTTGGATGAATCAAGTCACGTTCTTGGGACATGTAATCACAAGTGAGGGAATTTCTGTGGATCCTTCAAAGACAAAGGCAATTGAGGAATGGCCTAGGCCCTCTAGTGTCATAGAAATCCGTAGTTTTCTTGGATTAGTTGGGTACTATCGACGTTTTGTGAGAAACTTCTCACAATTGTCAAGCCCGCTAACTAAGTTAACAAGGAAAGGGGTAAAGTATGTCTGGATGGATGAATGTGAGGGAAGCTTCAAGGAGCTAAAGAAAAGGTTGATCACTGCACCTGTACTCACACTACCGAAAAGTGGAGAAAGTTTTGTGATATACAGAAATGATTCAAAGAAAGGCTTGGGTTGTATACTCATGGAAAATGATAATGTGATAGCCTACGCCTCACGATAGTTGAAGATCCATGAGTAGAACTACCCGATGCATGATCTAGAGCTGGCAGCCCTGATTTTTGCCTTGAAAATCTGGCGGCACTACCTTTATGGTGAGAAGTGTGACATATACACCGACCACAAGATCCTGAAGTATATATTCACACAAAAGGAGCTCAACATGCGTCAAAGGAGATGGTTAGAGATAATCAAGGATTACGATTGCTCTATTCACTATCATCCTGGAAAGGCGAACAAGTTAGCTGATGCTCTAAGCAGGAAAGAACCTGCTACTCTATCCATGTTGAGGATTGAGAAAGACCCTATCTTCTTGGATATGCAAAGGATGGATTTGGGAATCGTAAGGGAAGGGGATACATCCTACCTTTCCCAAATGATTGCGCAACCATCCATCCAACATAAGATTAAGGAAGCACAAAGGGATGATGTGGAAATACAAAAGAGTGTGAATGCAGTAATGGAAGGGAATCTGCAAGAGTTCCATATCGACGATGATGGTGTGATTTAGTTTGGAATGCAGCTTTGTGTGCCTTCATCACCCGGGATAAAGAAGGAGCTGTGGGATAATGCACATAGCTCAGCTTTTTCTATCCATCCTGGGAGTACCAAGATGTATCGTGATCTCCGAGAGCACTTCTAGTGGGATAAAATGAAGAAGGAGATCGCGGAATATATATCAAGGTGCTTGGTATGTCAGCAAGTTAAAGCTGAGTGACAAAAGTCCAAAGGTATGATGCAGCCATTGCCTATACCCATGTGGAAATGTGAAAATGTTACTATGGACTTTGTCACGGGTCTTCCGAAGACGTCAAAGGGAAATAATGCGATATGGGTTGTGGTTGATCGACTCACCAAGACTGTCCATTTTATCACTATTCGGGAATACCTCTCACTTGAACAGCTTGCAAGGATATATGTGAAGGAAGTAGTGAGATTGCACGGTGTTCCACTCTCGATTGTCTCTAACCGTGATCCAAGGTTCACATCTAAGTTCTGGAGGATCCTTCAACATGCTTTGAGTACTGAATTAAATTTCATCACGACCTATCACCCCCAAACTGATGGCCAGTCTGAAAGGACTATTCAGACGCTCGAAGATATGCTAAGAGAATGCTCTCTAGAATTCAAAGGTGGATGGGATCAGCACCTCCCATTGGTTGAGTTCTCATAGAACAATAGCTTCCACTCGAGTATTAATATGGCTCCGTATGAAGATCTTTATGGGAAGCGATGTAGAACTCCAACCTGTTGGGATGAAGTTGGATAAAGAAAGCTACTTGGACCAGATCTTGTGCAGGAGATGACCGAGAAGGTTCAAGTCATCCAGAAACACATCAAAGCTGCTCAAAGTCGGCAAAAGAGCTATGCTGACAATCGTCGAAGGGACTTGGAGTTCGATGTTGGAGATAAAATCTTCCTTCAAATATCTCCATGGAAGAGAGTCATGAGATTCAGGAAGAAAGGGAAGCTAAGCCCAAGGTACATTGGTCCCTTTGAGATCCTTGACCGTATAGGAGTCGTGGCCTATCGTCTGGAACTTCCACCGAATATGGCTTAAGTTCATGATGTGTTTCATGTATCACTACTGAGGAAGTACATACCAGACCCCTCACATGTACTAAACTCAGAGGTGGTACAGCTGGAAGATGATCTCTCCTATGAGGAGCAGCCGGTAAAATTTTTGGACCGAAGTGATAAGGTTCTACGCAACAAGACAACCCGCCTTGTCAAAGTGTTGTGGAGGAACCATTAGTTTGAGGAAGCAATCTGGGAACTAGAAGAGGCAATGAAGGAGAAGTACCCTCACCTGTTTGTGTAAAGTTAAATTTCAGGGGCAAAATTTCTTAAGGGGGGAAGAATGTAACGACCCAAATTATTTCAATGGAAAATTACCTTCTTATATTTATGTCATAAAAACACAAAATAATGAACTACTAAGTGATAAGTGACCTTTAAACATAATTTTGTCACCCCTATAGTTGGAATTTTGAAAATATGACATTCACGGTTGTGTTCAAGATGATTTTTGGAGTCTAATGAAACAAAAATAATTTTTTGGTGAATAGTAACCTACCCTTATGAATAGTAACCTAAACTTATGAATAGTAATATGTCCCTTATGAATATTAAATAAGAGTAACATTACCTATGAATAATAAAATAAAATTTAGACATCTTAGAAAGTGACAATTTGACCTTAGTAAACGTTTTTGGTGTTTTATAAGTCATAAATAATTAATTAATTTAAAAGAATATTTATTTCCCTGGAATGTATTCAAAAATTATTGAATCAATGACTAATAGTTTTTAGATAATTTGATAAGACCCTGCGCAATTTTTGAAAGAACTATAAAATCAGTTTTAATCCTAAAACTGTTTTTTTAAGAAAATTCTGATTTTAATTAAATATTAAATTAATAATAAATAGAAAATTATTTTTGAAAAATGGACTTCATTTTTGTATTCTACATGTCGAAAAATGGTTGGGGTAAATTTTTGGGAATTTTCTGAGATACTTGATTTTTTGATGAATAGTGGAATCCGATAATTCACAATAAATGCTAAATAATGTATTAATTGAGTCACCGATGATGTTCTGCTGATTTAAGCCCACTTGGTTCGGAATTACATTATAAAATTACTATTTTTGGTCATCCAAGACTCACTATTCCTTGTCTTACGTGAAATTAATAAGCTAATCTATTTTATATCAAGGAAACCCCTCTCCCCTCCACTATAAAAGCCACCCTTCACTCCCTCTTTTCCTCACACCTCTCAAGCTCCAAGCCTTCTCTAAACTCTGCCCAAACACCTTCCATATCCCCTCCCCCACGTCCAAGAGCTTCTAGTCTCATCAAAAGACCATTCTTAGGCCCTTAGGGAGGTTCTCAAGAGGAGGATTCTAAAGTTAATTTCTCTCCCTCTTCTCCTTTAATTTTCCTTTCAAGTTCAAGTTCCTTTCTTGATCTCTCCCTACCTATCATCACACAAATTGTTTTTTAACTCTATTATTATACATATACTGTATTTTTATGATTCTAATGGGATATTATATCACCCCACCCCCTTTCCCTCTTCCTTTTATTTTATTTAAGAGAACGTTGTTCATGTGGGGATAATTTATCACCTTCAAAAACAACATGCTCTCTTCTTCCATTTATACCTTCAGATATGGTCATGAAACCATTTTTATGGTTGAAAAAGAATATTTTATATGTATTATGTTCCATTTTAAGTTCTTTAAATATCCTATGTCAAAATTACTAAGTAAAAGTTAAAACGAGTTCGTTGTGATCCAAACACTGCTCAAATTAACCCAAATAATCTTCATTTAATTCTTATCTAATGATTCATCCACATGGATCTAATATAACTCATTATAAAATCATTCAAGCTTATGTAATATCATTAATAACATGAAATATCAGTTCTATATGTTTACCCATGATCTACCCAAACA
Source organism: Viscum album (assembly GCA_963277665.1). Classification (NCBI taxonomy): domain Eukaryota; kingdom Viridiplantae; phylum Streptophyta; class Magnoliopsida; order Santalales; family Viscaceae; genus Viscum; species Viscum album. The sequence continues at coordinate 732,167,727 of OY728166.1, forward strand.
TCAATTTAAGAATACAAGTGGACCGCTCAAGAAAACCATGAAAACGAACATCCCCGATCAATGTTTTCAAACTCTATAAGTCATACAAAGGAACATAATATGAAATAATGAAACCAGAATGAACCCTATTAATGTATAAAAGGTTCTGGAATTTCTAATTAATGAATATAATGTCATTATACAGGACATTAAAGAGAAGGAGGCATTCGAGTACAAGGTAAGGGGAAATATCGAACCCAATTTTTCTTCCTTCGAGTTCTCCCTCTTTCACTCCATTTTTGATATGGTTACTCCTAAAAGATCATTTTTCATCATTTACTTTACTTTTCTGGAATATACATGTTTGTCACTGGTTTTTATGTCCATCAAAATGTTTTCCAAAAGAACTCTTCTTTCAAGATCTCACCTTTTACCTTTCATTCAAGGTTGATGGTTCTTGTATCAAGTATGTTGTTCCCTCTTTCTTTCGGGAACCCAAAGCTTATGAATGTGTTATTATGAGATGAAACCCATTCCTTTCCATGGTTTATTTATGTACATGTTTGATATGTGTTCTATGTGGCAAGCATGATAATGATAATGTTATGATGTGACGGGTGCGCCCAGAATTATATAGCGCAATATGAATGTTTAAATGTGACGGGTGTGCCCGGAATTATACAGTGCTCCAATGCATTGGGTAAAGTGATGAATCTCATGAGTAAATTTGAAATGATGTGTGAACAAGATGCTATCTTTGTTCACAAGTATGTGTGGTAGTTAACCACTAAGACATGATGTTTTATTTTTATGCATTGCCACATTTCAAGTTTATTGTTTATGCTCCTCTCATGTTCATGATCTTTTGCCTATGTCATGATTATGTTCACCCCATGATGTATTGTTCTTATCTATCCTCTTACTGGGCTTCTAGCTCACCCCTTTTGATGTATATCCTCAGGTGGCTACATGTACTAAGGAGAGTAAAAGTGCTACTAAGAAGCTATAGAAGGAGAAATTAAATGAATGATTATGCTTGATGTTGTATTTGTTATGTGTGGTCCTATTTTGCCCAAGACACTAAACCTATGGATCCTCCATGTGTAATACTATTATGTTGTTTATCTTTGAAATGATGTAATAGTAATGAAAGAAAAGGCCGGGTCTCTATATTTCTAATATTATTTTATATGCTTAGTTTTAATGTGGTTAAGTGTGGTGAACGAATAAATAATCATGTGCACATGGCTTGGTAGAGTGGGGTATAAACATGAGGTTCTATGACCATGGGTCATGTTATACTGAGGTTCTAAACTCCACCCCTTAATGAATGGGTTAGAGAGGAGGATGGAGTTCTATTCCCCTAATGGTTTCATTCCACATGGACTGAGACTTTGAGGTGAGGATAATGAAGTTATTTTGATGTGGTTCCATTGTGAGATATGAACTAATTTATTACCATATACCTTCAAATCATTGAACTACCCTAATCTATAGAACACAAGAGAGGGGTAATTAAACCATAATATGTTATGTATTGAATTTGGTTTTAATGATGGATTATATTAGAGGAAACATAATCTAGTACGACTTATTGAATTTTATTTTACTTATTTACCATTGTTTTGAACTGGGATGCACTATCTACTTGACCGTATATTATGTAGACACCATTGGTGGTGGCCTACTGAGTTGTACTCACACCCTTCTTAGGTCGTCGTTAGGTACCCGGGTAGATTTCTTGGTTCCAGGTCAGGAAAAGGACAATTTCCTAGTTCTCAAGAGTTGAGTTATAGTGGGATGTATGTAGAGGAGGTTCTAAAATTAGATTCGGGACCATTTGGGGGATTCCACTGTTTTCCCTTATTTTGGGTTTTAATCACTTGTCACTGTAGCATCACATGACATATTTACTATTAGATGTGGTTTGTACCCAGTTTGAGAGTTGGTTATTTATGAATGTTCATTGGTTTTTCCATATTTCTTTTGTTATTGTATATGTAATCTACTATTTCATACTTTGAAAAATAGGGTATAGTCTCCCCACTTGACTCTTAGACCCTTGTTGTTAGTCGGATACCTCTAGCGTATACGCTTGAGGTCATGTGGTGACCTGGATAAAGGCACCAATTTATTGGCACCCAGGTCATGGGCATTATAAAAACCTTAACAATATGATTCATTTAGTGATTTTTGGCTTAATCCCTAGGTATGGTTGTTTTGTGAGCTATTTTTTCATGAACTGTTTTCATTAATCATGAAATTTTTAGTATTTTCTAAGTGAAATATGGTTCATAAAAGTGTTAGTGTTATTATAATATAGTTCATCTAAAGATATTGATTTATTGGGAATCCAAATTAGAAACTGGAATATCTTCAAATGTGGAAAAGTCAAATTGTTCTAAATATACCTTACATATGGTTTTGATTGTTCTAAAATAATTACCATTTTTATACAACATCTCACTCTTATGTAATTTATTTAACATATTATATCTTTGTTTTCCTAGATTATTACCAGCTTGTGTAGCTACCACAACATTACTTCTCAACTGTTCAGTGACATGAATGGTAAGGATTTATATGAAAGGTAATTAAAAATATTATAGCATGTTGTTGAAAAAATTTATAGTGGGTATAATATAAATATATTTTTGATGATGATGTTCAAGAAAACATAACGAAGTGGAAAATTTATGAGTTCGTATTTCATAAATATTTTCATAACTCAAGCCTAGTTTTTTTGGGGATAAGAGTCCTAATTTGAAAATATTGACAACTTATTTGAATACTTACTAACATTCATATAAGGTCGGAAAGAGTATTTAAATTGTGATTCCCATACATTTCATGTTTATTATGTTTCCCATGTTTTTATTATAATTTCAATTATAAATACTTTTATTTTAATATAATTTTGATAAAGAATTTTCATTTTCATTTTATAATATTACATTACTAATTCTTTGGTTAGTGTTCTAGGAAGGAGTTTCTCAAGGTTAATGAGAATACATGTTGTTTTAGTCTAGATATCTCATGGTGTTAAACCTTATCTAGTGGATACTAACTTCATGGGTCTATAGATGCTATCACTGGTTCTTGGATCATAAATCATTGATGCATTGGTTTCTTTTATTTCTTCAAGCAAAACATATTTAGAATTTCTTAATCTGAGTGTATTTAGGATCAGTGCAAGTGGACCTTCTAGACCTGTATATAAAAAACTATTTTGAGTAATTGAATACCTCTTTTAAAGGTTGAATATCCACACCCTCAATTTCTAAAAGAACAAAAACGTGTTCAGAGATCTTAAATTCTCGATCTATAAGGTTTTCATATAATGTTACACTATTGTTCATTAATTACATTCTCAAAATGTTCCTATTTTTTAGTTTAATATTAGAGAATATTCTTTCCATGTTGAGTCACACATTATCATATCAAAGACGTCGAACTGGATGTTGTGGAATATGTGGTACATTATATGATAAAAAAAATAAAGAATGGAGGATCTCTGCTAAATTTCAAGGATTCATTAATCACTTGATTAAGGTCAATGGATTTGGTGTTTTGTTAAATCAATTCATGTGGCCTTCTGAAGATAAATCTCACTAAATCATGGTTTTTGTTGATATCTTGTTTAATTATGGGATTTTCTTGAGCACAAGTTTTGTAATATTATTTAATTAAAAACTACATATAATTTTTTTTTCATTTATGATAATAATTTGTGATGTTTAACTCATCTTTCATGTAGATATAGGTTTTTTATATGATTATAAAATATATGCTGGGAATTTTGATTGATAGTGGAATTGAACACGTGCATGTCTTTTCATGAAATTATTAGAAAAAGAAAAAACACTTATTTAAAATGATCAAATTTGTATAATATTGTGGGAGGGTTAAGAGGTTTTGATTATCAAAAAAAATTATTTCACAAGTCTATAAGTCATCTTGATCACTCTAGTATTGGTTTGTAATATGACATTAAATTGGTTAATTATTGATATGCATGTATATATAAATTATTCAAAGTAGTTACCTTTTCAATGGTATTACATACCATTTTATTCAGGTAAATACATTATTACTTGGATCTGTTATGTTTTATGTGAACTAATATTTGGGTTCACTTGTTTTGATTAATTTTTATATTCTTTTTATTAACCTTTTTAGCACCTATCAGGAGTGAGGATATGTTTTTTTATCTTACCCTTTTAGTTTTGAATGGTTTATTAGTACATCGATCTTGGAGAGGGTATTTTTTATTCTAATATTGATTGATCTATGTGTAGTAGTTCACAATTGTACTGATGCAGCTACAGAGCATTGCTTCCAGACATGTTAGAGGTTGGATACTAATTAATAGTGGTGCCCTTGTGTTATTGTTGGTTGCCTCGGTTTTGTTTTGTTGCATATTTAGGGTCTACAAAAGGGTTTTATCCAATATATACATTAATTATGAATTAAATAGAATGTTTTACTTGAGTTGGTTCATTCTTGATAGACTCTTGCCTCAACAGTTGGTGGTTTTTGGACTTTTGTGCTGGGTTTGTGGGTTAGGTTTTCTTGATGTTTGTGTTCTGATTGTATCCTATCATGATGCAGTGATCTACATGGAATGATTTGAATGTTTTTCCATAGTTTATGTTCCAATTTTATGCTCTTTCACTGGTGTTTCTGTTGTAGGGGTTGATTACTATTTTTGGTGTTGATCTAACCAATAGCTAGCTCGGGCCTGGACCTTTCATCTGATACTGTTGTGGATGGGATTATATGGATAGGTTATTGGTGATCATTGGTCCCTGGTATGACATGGATGGGTTTTTGTTGGTCCCTGATGTGGCATGCTTCTTACTGGTCCCTAGTGTGGAATGGATGGGCTGCTTCCAGTATAGATGAGATGGGGGTGGGAGCATGTATATGTTATTAGCTCACTAGAAAGTGGGTTGGGGTATGGAATTTATATTGATTCATTTTGTATTAAATTTCATTATTAATATAATTAATTTTTTACTAATTTTGAGCATGTGTGAACATGGAATTCTCTTTCATAATTAAAAAATATGTGTTATATATAATAAATTAATAAATATAATATGAAATTTTTCTAGAAATAAAAATTTATAATTTTTATTCAAATGTAATTTATAAATAGATATTTTATGTTGGTAATGTTATTACCAATAGGAAAAATTTTCATTATAACCTATTGCTAAACATTTTAACCAACATATATATTATCTGTTGGTATTATTATAATGGTAATAGAATATTTTTATCTATTTAAAAAACATTTAGTGATAGATTTTTTACCGATAGTTAAGTGACATGGACATATATGTTGGTAAAAAAATTTACCAATAGAAAATGTACTTTTACCAATAGATATGCCCCTGTTGGAAAAACTGAAATATTTTTTAGTGAGAGTAGCTAACCCACATACAAGGGAATCCCAGATTAACTAGGATGGGGTATCATTTTCTGGTTTACTCTTATTATAATTGATTAGATTCAACCCTTTGTTGATGCACATGTTATGTGATAATATCAATTATTCTGATGTTGATTAAATTTTTTCTTTATCCCAGAATGAAAAGTAGTAATTTATCACACATCATTCTAGGCATCCATGGAATTAATATGTCATGCATTATGCCATGCCAGGTAGGATTCATTTCCTGACTACATGATATCCCTTGTCTGTTCCATGAGAGATATATCTATTATTTGACTAACATTACAAGGGAATGAGAAACATTATTAGTTACTCAAAGTTCATGTATCAACCTATCAGTGTTTTCCAATATAGATTTATGAAAACACCATTATTATCCAATTATGAAATGTTGATCCATGGACCATTGGTCACATGGGCTAGAATGTGTTCATGGTTGTGATTAAATGGATGACACAGTTCAATTTATAAAGTTTACAGGCCTTTATAAATTCATAATGGTAATCAATATAATTAAACCATTTAAGAATATTTGTAATATAAATAAATACGAATTTAAATAACTTTATATTTGAAATAAAAAGGTTGTAATTAAATGGAGGTTCCAATTGAAACTTAAAGGGTGATTTCCTCTATAAATTTCAATTGAAACTAAGTATACCAGAACCCCTGACTTATAGGAGATAACTTAAACCTAACCCAAACTTATTAGTGGGTAGTAGGAAGTATCTCTTGTGTTCTTATGATTCTTATGTCACCCTGACCTAGATATAGAAGCAATAAGAGGGGTGTGACTCATGTGTAGAAAGTCGTGTACCTATCCTATTCATTTATGCGTGATCTTGTAGTTACCAAAACTTGACTAAGGTGTCTTTTTTGAATTTGTAGATATATTACTCTATGAAAGCCTCTAATTATTCTCTATGAGTCTAGTAATGACCATGATCTAGAGGTGGTGGACCTTGGTCCACCCATAGAACCTCCAATAGTATCACTTGCATCAGCTCCTATTATACCTGATATGGGTACTGATTCCCAATTTCAAGAGGGTTTCCTATGCCTCATATAGACTATTTAGGGATCCCCTCATCCAGGCTCAAGTACAGAAGAGTTGACATGTGAGTTTCAATAGTAGAACCCACCCATGTTTTCAGGAGATAGAGGACCATACGCTACAGAGTCATAGAAAGAGGCTATGTTATCAATTTTCTAGCATCTCATGACACCTCCCAAGAGGAGAGTAAATCTCACTACATATATGATTTAGAATTCCTCCAATATATGGTGGGATGTTATTTATTAGGCGTATCTCCATTGGGATATGGATTAGATGGATTTAAATATAGCCTTATATGATTATTTTTATCCCAATATGTTGGGGATGATAGATCTAGAGAATTTATGCACTTGAAGTAGGGAATCTTATCAGTTAGGGGATATTATTTCCATTTCATGAAGCTCCATCATTTCACACCTATTCTGTTAGGTGGTGACTTTCCTAAGGCTATAGATTTTAGGATAGTCTCATGTATGACATATGATCGTAAGTGAATGTATTTTGTATTCCTACTATATATAGAATAGTAAATCAGGTGATTATTACTAAACAAGACCTTAGGAAAGATGGGGGAATAGATCAGAGTAGTTCATCTTCTTGACCTATTGGTGTAGTTTCAAGTGGTAGGAAGCGATGTTTTGAGACCACTCAAGAGGGGAATACCAGCTAGAGCATGGTTTCTAGTAGTTCTATATTTTTTCATTAATGTGGTATGAAGGGATACATGGGGAGATGGTGTGATAAGAACCAAGTTGAGTGTTGAACTTACAGTTGGATAGTCCATCTATAGCAGTTTTACAAGACCTTTCCTACCATATCCAGTGATAGAGGATCGAAAATGACTCCATGTTTGAGATTAGGGTCATAAAATCTTCATTGAGTAAGGATCTAGAGTGAGACCGCTAATCAGGCTAAGGTGGTGGTCATGGCCAAGGTAGTCAGACACCATACTTATAGAACTAGTAGAGAAAGATAGGGTAGCCAGGTTATATATTAGGGTCACAAATCAAGCTAGATGTATGAAGTGAAATCAATACATGAGAAGTGGAGTGTCAGAACTTCTGTAATGAGAGGTTCTATTTTGGTAGACTCTATATTAGTATCTACTCCTTTCGATACAGATTCTTCTCATTATTTCGTATTTATGCCTATTATAGAGAGCCTTAGGCTCAATGTTCATTTTCCCTATGGAATGATGATAGTCAATACTCTATAGGGGATTCTATTAAAGAGTGTACGCCAATATAGGGACCTCCCCCTTGAGATAGGTGGGTTTCTCTTTTTATGGGTCCTTTTTTCCTTGAGATGATAGGGTTTGATATTATACTCAGGGTGTATTTTTTTCTTCCATATCATGATTAATTTAAATTCTATATAAAGGGTGTCTTTCAAATCACCAGAGGGAATGGTTTTTATTTACAAGGGTGAATGAGATGTCTGTGAGAGTCAAGTTGTACTCAAGCATCATGGGTTGGGTGGGATGACATCTTAAATTTCTAGCATATATTCAGATGATCAGGGAATGCATCAGACTAATTGAACTCTAGTTATCGATTGTTTCATAAAGGTTTTCCCGGATATCTTTTCTGGACTACCTCCTAAGAGAGAGGTAGATTTTTCCATCAATCTAGTTCCTAAAGCTGCATTGGTATTAATTCATCATTACAGGATGGATAATATTGAGTTTCAATAGCTCAATGGGTGGCTAAAGGACATGTATGAAAAGGGGTTTATACGACCTGGTACTTATACATGGTATTTTTCGGTCATTTTTACCAAGAAGGCGGATGGAACCCTTTTTTATATATGTGTGGATTACTTTAAATTGAATCAGTTTATGGTTAAGAATTGTTATCACTTTCCCTAAATAAATGACCACTTTGACCAGCTCAAAGGAACTCAAGTTTTCTCGAAAATTGATTTGAGTTCGGGTTATCGTCAAGTGTGTGTTAGACCATTAGATATACCATGTACAGAATTCCATAGTCGATATGTCTTGTATAATTATTTGGTCATATCATTTAGTCTCATTAATGCACCAAAATTTTTCATAGAATTGATGAACTGGGTTTTCCATCCATATCATGAATCATTTGTAGTGGTATTAATGGATAAATTCTTGGTTTATTCTCACACTAGACACGACCATGAAAAATATATTGGGATAATATTGGATACACTGAGAGATCATAAATTATATTCTAATCTCACAAACACTACGGGAAAAATGGGTATTTGCAACGGGTTATTTGCGACGGGGATAAATCCCGTCGCAAATAGTCCCGTTAGAAACTTATTTGCGACGGGGAAATTTTCCCGTCGCAAATAAGTAGTTATTTGTGACGTGGAAAGCTAACCCGTCGCAAAAGGTCTGGCGCGCAATGTGCGCCAAATCACGGGAAAGTTATTTGCGACGGGGGGTTACCACCCATCGCAAATAACCATCGGCGGTAAAAAATATTTGCGACGAGGAAAGCTCACCCGTCGCAAAAGGTTATTTGCGGGAAAGTTATTTGAGATGGGGGGTTACCACCCATCGCAAATAACTGGCGGCGGTACAAAAAATTTGCGACGGGAATATACCCCTATCGCAAATAGTATGTCGGCAGATTATTATTTGCGACGGGTCCCGTCGCAAATAACTATTTAACCGTTGACCGTGATAAATGTGGGCTAAAGTATTTGCGACAGGTATCGTCGCAAATAATACTATTTGCGATGGGTATTCCATTGCATATAGTCCCGTTGCAAATAAGTTAACCTATAAATACCCCCATCCGTTTTTTTCATTCATTCTCAAAATCTGTCTTCTACTTCTCTCAAAACTCTATTTTTAGAGTTCAGAGTTTCTTAAGTTTAATTTTTATTTCTGGAGTTGATATTGAAGTCTTCAACAATGTTCAGAGATCAACCTCAGATTAATTTTAAAGGTATTTATGTTCATTTTAATTTAATATTTATTTTAAATTTTTTATTAGTTTTAATTATTCTTAATTAGTTGTAATTTAATTATGTTTAGATTACTTAATAAATTTAAATTATTAGTATTCATTGTTCATAGTTAATGGTAATTAGGAATAATTATTAATAATTAGTCATAATTAAGAATAAATACTAATAATTAGTAATAAATACTAATAATTAGGAATAAATAGTAATAATTAGTAATAATTTAGAATAATTAAGAATAATTAGGAAATAATTAGGAATAATTATGAAAAATAAGAAAAAATACGAATAATTACTAATAATTACTAATAATTACTAATAATTATTAATAAACCTCCCCCATGCGCGCATTAACCTTTACAACTAATCCATATCATTTTTTTATACATTTAATGATCTATCTATATATATATAGTTATATTTATTCATATATTAATATAGATTTATATTAATATAAATATATTTGGTTATATGAATAAATATATATATATATTTATTCATATATTAATATATATATTTATTCGTATATTAATATATATTTATATCTATTTATATATATATATATATATGTAGTTATAAATTTTTATTCGTATATTTATTTGTATATTAATATATATTTATAAACTTAGTTTTAAATAAATTTATAAAAATGTTTTTTTATGTGTATTTATAAATAAATAAATACATACATACATACATATATACAACACACACACACACATATGTATATATATATATATACTTGTATAGTTGTGAATGAATACATAGAAATGAGGGGGTAAAAATCAATTGAGAATGTTAAAATGGATATAACTTCTAATCCGTAAGTCCGTTTCAACTCCACAACCAGTTAAATAAAATAACATGAAATGATCTTCGATATGATATGTGGTACAGGCCAAACAGACATCCGGATCGGAAGTTATAGCCATTTGAATGTTAAAATGACCATAACTTCTAATCCAGGAGTCCGTTTCAGCTTTACAATTAGTCAAAACGAAGAATATGAAACGATCTTTGATATGATATATGGTACAGGTTTATCAGATATCGGGATCAGAAGTTATAGCTGTTTGAATGGTAAAAAACTGGGGTACCCCGACTAAAAACTCAGTTTTAGAGGCCTTCTGGGCCTTTTTTGGCCTCAAAAAAACCTTTAACAGGTTCCACCAGTCTATAGGGATGTAGAGATCGTCGCAGGCTTCGATCTGATATGCTGTAGAGCTCAAACGGAGTCCCAGATCAAAAGTTATGCACGTTTGAAGTTTGGGTTTCATTTTCAACTTATTTCGGATCTTTCATTAATTTTTTTATTTTTTTTATATTCAAAAAGTTATTAAATGACTATTAATTGATAAAAATTACATAATTACTAACTAAAAATATTTTTTAATTTATTTTATAATCCTCTTTTATTAAATATCTTATAAATTACTATTATATTTCCATAGATCCTTTCAAAAACATGTTTATAAAATAAATATTATATTTATATCAATATAAATTGATTAATATATTTAAATATTAATATATATTTTTTTAAATTTTTTGAAATTTTTTTAATTTTTTTTTAATTTTATTATTATTATTTGCGACGGGTATATATACCCGTCGCAAAAAACTCTTCAAAGAGACTATTTGTGACGGGAAAAGGGTCCGTCACAATTTGTTTTTTTTTTAAAACCTGAAATCTATTTGCGACGCTGTTTTCTGCAACGGGTCATTTGAGACGGGGGCCCATTGCAAATACCTGTATTTCTAGTAGTGAAAGTCTCATTGTTGGATGGATAAAATTCACTTCATGGGTCATATAATCTCAAAAACATGAGTATCAGTTGTCCCATAGAAGATGAGAGTTGTATTTTTCTGGGAGAATCCAAATAATGACTTTGATATACATAGTTTTTAGGGACTATCCATTAATTATAGGCACTTTATTTAGGACCTCTCATGCCAAGAAGCACCTCTTAAAGTATTTACTAATAAGGGTGTGAATTTATCATGGTCTGAAGCCTATGAGACATCCTTTTAAGAGCTGAAAGTGATATTCAATTCTATGCTAGCCCTGATTCCTCTAGATCCATGAAAAATATATACAGTATATTGTGATACATCAGGTATTGGGTTAGGAGTGGTTATGATGTAGGATGAGCAAGTCATGAAATACATGTATCATCAGTTGAGGCCACACAAGAGAAATTAATTTATGCATGATCTTGAATTTGTTGTTGTTGTTCATGCATTGCAGTTTTGGAGACATTATTTACTAGGAGATGATTTTGTGGTGCATATGGACCAGAAGATCCATAGGTATATCTTTACATAGTGTGACATGAATATTTGGCAATGAAGGTGGGTTGAATACCTGTATTTTTTTGACTTAGAGATTCCCTATAATCTTGGAAAGTTAAATGGAGTTTCCAATGCTTTGTGTATGAGGAATCAGACCCAGGAGGTTTAGGAGGCCAGAATTGATTAGTCTATTATAGCCCTATTTTATTAGATACACCTAGAGGTTCAAGACCATCATGGGTATTATTTTTTTATAGTGTTATCGATGACCTATTCACTTCTAAATAGAGTGAAGATGAGGTAGCTATTAGACCCTAAATTCTTATCCCTAAGTGAGAGTGTGGTAGGTGATGATCCACCAACTGGTTGGAACATTGATTAGGATCAAATTATATGCATTTGCGGTCACATATGAGTTCCTATAGATATTTGAGAGGAGTTAATGAAAGAGTATCATGCCACTTTATGTGTTTTGTATCCTGGTCTTTCCATGATGTATCATGACTAAAGTCGTCAATATTGGTGGTTGGGAATGAAGTGAGAGATATATGGATTTGTTACTCAATGATCAACTTGTTAGAAGGTGAAGGTAGAAAACCGGTGACTAGTTGGGCTTCTACAACCATTACCTATTCCCGAGTGGAAATGGGATGATGTCACCAAGGATTTTGTGATGGGATTTCTTATATCACCTTGGGGAAGTGATGCCATATGGGTTATCATAAAAAGTTTTAAAAATGTCACCCATTTCTTATATATTCAGAAGAACTTATTAATGGATGGTATTGGGAGGCTTTATAATTGTGAGATCATATTCTTCTATAGAGTTCTATGTTATATCATATCAGATAAAGATGATCATTTCACATTGCATCTCTAGAAGGATTTATAGAAGGAACTAGGTTCATAGGTACTACTGAGTACATCCTATCACCCATAGACTGATGATCAATCCTAGAATATGGTATAGGTTTTGAAGGACATGATCTAAGAACGGGTCTTTGATTTTAGAGGTTATTTGGAGATAAATTTATTTATATCTAATTTCACATGTAATAAAATCTTCCATGTGACCATACAGATGGATCCTTATGAGGTCATATATTGCAGGTCATATTGTTCACCCCTATGCTGGTTAGAGGTAGGATAGGTAGTGCTACTGGTTCCTTATCTCATTAAAGAGACCTCGAAGTATGTTTATCTTATTATGAAGAAAATTTCTACTACACAATCTAGACTAAAATAATATGTTGATCATCATAATCAACCACTAGAGTTCGGGGGGATTTTGGTTTTCTTACAAGTTTCACCTAGATTGGGGCATAGACTGATTCAGAAACAAGGGAAGTCATCGCTTCAATACATAATAACCTTAAATATTTTTGAGGGAGTCGAGTCGATAACCTATCGGTTTTAGTTACCTCATAGTTACTAAGTCATGCACAATGTCTTCCACATATCTCAGCTTCACCAATATTATTCTGATCCATTGTATATTCTTCATCCTAAGGTGGTTGAGTTAGAGGTAGATGAATCCTCTGAGGAAAATCTTATCCGTGTTGTTGATCCTAGAATAAAGGTTCTATGAGGTTGATCAGTTCCTCTGGTATAGGTTTTATGGAAACACATCTTGGCACAAGATGAAACTTGGGAGTGTGGGGCCAATGTATGTACCCAGTGGCTGGAGTTATTCTCAGATGATGATTTACCACCCTTGTAAGGGAAATTATGAGATAAATTTTTTTAAGGGGTAAGATTTTAAGAACACGTATTTTCTATGATGTAAAAAACCTTTTTATTTCCGTAATTTTCTTTAATTTTATTCAAATGGGAGTTCTTAGTGGGGTCACAAATGAAACAAGTATGAGAATTGTATAGATCTTAGATTCTGATATTTTGGAGGAAATAGCTGGGCCAAATATTAAGCAGAAATCCAGCTACCTGGGCCACATGGTTTGATAAAAACATGCAGGGTGGTCAATTCCACTGTTAGGGGCCACATGGTTTTAGGAAACCATGCAACCCATACTACATCCTTGTGCATCTGTTGTATACTTTTTAATAGAGGAAAAATGCACAATTGGTGCAGGTTTTTTTTACCATGTTCCATGATCATGTGATGGGTCTCTTGAGGCAGTGCATAAAACACAGTGGGCATACGGTTTGTCCAACCATTTGTCCAAATTGTGTGACCCTTTAATTATTGGTAAAAATTACAATTTTCCCTTAATTCATTAAAATAACTCACCCTTATTTCTTATCATTTCCTGTAGATAACCTTTACTCCTCCATTTTGAACTCTTGAAGCCTTTGATATATGATTCGATCCTGTTTCAACATCTGACTTTTGGATAAAGATTCAATCATCACTTTGGATATCCACCAATAAGTTCTTCATTCCTTAGGCTTCTTTAAATTTTTTTCTTTCGATCGATGATTCTATTTTGGTGAAATCTAATATTCCCTATTTCTATGGTTTTTATCCATTCTTCCTTTTCCTTCTGATCTAGAAAAAATCAGAGGTTGAGGCTGGGTGATTGTTCCTTGATGGGATAAAGGTAGGTAGTGTATACCTTTTCTCTCAAAATCTGTTTATTTATACCTTATTATTGTTGTGCTGCATGCCCAACTTTTCAACATTTCTTCCTAAATGAATAAACCCTAGAGTTAAATGTTAAATTCATGTTTAATACATTCCATGACACCCTTATACTGGGTTGGAGGTTGTTGACCTCAACTTGAACTACCCATAGGGTGATTTATTTCCTTTGACCATGAATAGACCACCCTTGGGGTGTTTTGAGATCACTATATATTTTTTTGGGAATTGAATATGGTAATATTGTGGATTTTTAAACCTCATAGGAACCTTAAAGCACATTTTTATATGTATATGAATGACATGAATTGGATAATCTCTTGGATTAGGTATGATTATGAAGTGATTAATGAAATGATTAATAAAATGGTTTATGAAATGGTTAATGAATTAGTTATGATGATAATGTAGAATTTGTGGTATCACACTGACAACCCACTAGGACTCCTTGAACATTTCTACTCCTTCGATCCAATTTTCTTGACCCAATAGGATGACTTAGACATTTATACTACTTGGATCTAGTTTACTTAACTTACTATGATTCCTTGGAAAGTTCTAATACTTGAATCCAATTTACTAGAATTACTAGGATGTCTTGTACCTTTCTACTCCTTGGATCTCATTTACTTAGATTACATAGATTCCTTAGACATTTCTACTCCTTGGATCTAGTTTGCTCAGATAATTGGATTCCATGGAAATTTCAACTACATGGAAAATACTACAAAACTGGGTTTATTCAGTGCTAGGTCTTTAATAGTGCTAGCTAAAAGCACTACTAAATACCCCCTTAATCAGTGCTAAAAAAGTGTTATTAAATGGGGATGCTTAACAAATCTTTTTTTAGCACTGTTAAAGGGGATCTTTAACAGCACTAAAAAAAGCACTGATAAAGCCCCACCTATTAGCTCTTTTTGAGAAGCACTGATAAATACCTCCATTTATCAGTTCTATTATAAAAGATATCATAATGGGAGGTCTTTATAATTGAATCTGAAAAAGTGTTGAAAAGGGGGGGACTTTATCAGTGTGTATAAAAAAGTGCTGATAAAGGGGGGTGTAACACCCCGAATGAAGAAGCCTGAAGTTGATGAATTATTTCATTACATTGGTATGATTATAAGAAATTTTTATCCTAAATGAATGAATATTTTAGTAGATTTTGAGAACCAGATACAAACATAAGTTTTACAATACAACTTTAAATGAAAAACAATACATCAATTCCACTGGAAACATCCAGAAATCCCAGATTATCCCCGTAATTCATTCATAATATTCAACTTCACATCCTGGGGAAAGTAAAACATAAGAAAGGGGTGACCTCAGATGATCAGTAAGGTTAAGTAATATAGTTTCAAGTTATCATAGACATAAACACTACTCAAGGTGAACTACTAATAACACAAGCCTTTAAAAATATACTTGAGCATAATATAGAAGGAATGATAGATGATTAAACAAATCCATATAAATGATCATAAGGGAATGAAACATAACCATTGATATTCTACCAATCGAGTAATGACATGGTTTATTAATTACTAATATCATAATGAGATAATTCATAATGTCAGATATCTGAAACATATCATCAAGGCCTCGACCAAGATGTTTGAATATACTAGGGTAAGGCCTCAGCAAAAACCCAATTCTGTTTTGTCTCATCAGACCTACCAAAGAATCGAGGGGCTAAAGTGGGCCCCACACATCACATAAAAAGTTCAATGAATTTTTCATATGAATGGGGTTAAACATAAACATCATATACATATACAATGTAAATAACTTTTCTCAATTTGTAAACATAATTACTAACCATTCAGAGTAGTGTGGTGAATGGTATCAAGATAGTACATCCATATTCAAACTGATAATAAACCATTTAATAAAATATAGTAGATGACAAAAAAAATTATATTAACCTCAATAATACATAAAATTCAATATAGGTGTTGAAATATACAAAAACTACTCTAATAAAATCACCGATAAATTCTTTAGAAAATACTCTTTTACTTTGAAAAGAAGAGTTATTTTAGAAAAATATTTGTATAAAACCAGAAATGAATAAGATAGTATTTTTTATTATAAAATTAGTGATTTTATAAAAATAATTGTGTCCTAAAACAAATTATATATTTCACTTTAAAATAAGTAAGATTTTGAGAAGTTCCCTTGAATCGATCTTGTTTATCGGGAGTAATTGAGAAGGGAAACATTTTAAAACATGTAATTACCATAAATAAAAGATACAATGATCTATAAAAATAAGATTAGAATGTATAAATAGAATATAGAATAATTATACAAAAATAATGAATAGTTAAATTGGTTTATAGATTAATAAATCACACCTCGAATGAAAATGGAGGTTCGGGAAGAAAACCCTTACCTTATGTCTGAATGAGTTCCCCGCTTGACCTTAATATCCTGGATAATAAAATTAAATCCATTAATTAATTAATTTAGAAAATTTTATATAATTATTTGATTCGTTATAGTTTTATTAAGTTCATTTATGTCCTAATTGAGGAGTTATAGAGTTTAATTTAATCATTTGGGAGCATTTGTTTTCTTGGTTTTCATGATCGGTTCACTTGTTTATAAATAATGGAGTTCATGTAAAATGGGTATAATTCTACAAAATTACAATTACATGTTATTGATGAGAACCCATAATTTTAAATGTTTATATATATCATATGGTTATATTTCATGAGGATATATCATTTGATAATACATTTAGTGATAATCGTTTAGATTATTACTGTTGTATTTCGATCACCACAAACTTGTTTTTTCGTATGAATTAGTATAATGTATATATAATGGTTTCGGAACCTTAAATAAATTATAATACATATATTTTAATATTTTTTAACAATAAAAATGGTATCATTACAATACTTGAAAAATAAATTGAAGACCGAAATTTTGTTATCCACAAAGGTTGTAAATTGGCACCTCTTGGACGATGATTTTGTTTTTTTTAATAAAAGAGAGATTAAAAAGATTGATGATGGTTATTCAACTAACATTATTTAATTTTAATATATAAATGATAATGTAGTTATCATAATCATTTATAAATAGGAGGTTATGATGGAATAATAAAATAATTAACTTGAAAAGTAAATAAAAGGAAAAGAAAGAGGATTTTACCTCTTGAATACCCCTCTTTGAGAATCTCCTTAAGGGGATTGATTTTGGTCTTTTTATGAGACCAAGAGCTTCTGGGACGTGGGGGAGGATCTTGGGAAGATGTTTTTCTATAAATTTGAAAAGTCTCAAATCTTGGAATGTGTGAGGAGAAGAGGGAGTGGGGGGTGGATTTTATAGTGGAGGAGAGGGGTAATTTCTCATTATTTTATTTATTATTTTAATATTTTGCTAAAGAAAAGCAATAATGTTGATTATTGTGACTATTTATAGTAATAAGTACATTTTATTTATAAAAAACGGTTCTTAAATCATACATACATCATCTATGACTCCATAATTCAAGTATTTAGCATTTATCATAAATTATTATATTTTACTATACACCAAAAATTCAAGTATTTTAGAAAAATACCAAAAATTCACCCTAACCATTATTAGACATATATAATTAAAAAATAAACTCCATTTTATGAAAATTGTTTTCTACATATGAGAAATTTAATTTTTAATTAAAATCATCTTTTACTCAAAAAATATAGTTTTTAAAATTAAAACTGATTTTATAACACTCTGAAAATTAACTAAGGTCTTATTAAATTATACTACAATCATAGGAAAAAAATATTGATTTATGAATACATTTTATGAAAATTAATTTTCCTTTAAATCAATTTATTAATTATATTAATTAAATACTTTTTATTCACAAAAATACCAACACATAATTATAAATTTTTAAATATTCACTTAATTAAACCATGATATAATAATATCTTACTTTCATTTATAAGGTACCTGAATTTTATTTATACTTTTATGGGTGTGGTTACTATTCATTATGCTAGTTTACTATTCATAATGTTTATATTACTATCCCTAAGGTCAAGTTATTATTCACTAAAAATGTAATTTGATTCTATCAGACTCTAAATATCTTACTGATCGCAATCATGTATGTCCATTTTTTGAAATTCAAATCATAGAGATGGAAAAATTATTTTTAACATCTATGTTAAAATAAAAAAGTATTTTTCGTAGAGACTCAGTATTGTATGCATTACATTCTATATTAAAATTATTTATAAAAACTTTTGTTGTTACATTCTTCCCCCTTACACAAAATTCTTCCTCTAAATTTACAAAATGTTACCTCATAAAAAGATTTGGGTAGGTATTCATCATAAGTTCCTCATAATCCTGCATTGCCTTTTCAGTTTTATGATTTTTAGTACCTTTACTAGTAGAGTCATCTGATTCCTCAACACCTGTTATTTAGTGTCCAAAATTCAGATAGGCTCTTCACAGTAAGATAAGTCAGGCTCCAATTATATTCCTTCATAAGTGAGTACATGTGTTCAGTCTATCATGTACTTTCTTAATAAAGAGATGTGGAACATGTTCTGTACCTTATAAAGGCTAGGCGGCATTTCCAGATTATAAGCCACAACTATAATTCTCTCTAGAATTTCAAAAGGACCAATGTATATGAGGCTCAGTTTCCCATTCTTCATGAATCTTATAACACCCTTACATGGATATACTTTCAAGAAAACGTGATCTCCCACTTGAAATTCAAAATCCATCCTTCTATTATTGGCATAGCTCTTTTACCTACTTTGAACTGCTTTGATATGGGTTTTAATAGTCTTTACCTTCACTGTTATTTTCGCTACAAGCTCCGGGCCTACAATATTCCTTTCACCAATATCATCCCAACATGTTGGTGTATGAAATCTCTTTCCATACAACGCTTCATATGGTGCCATTTGAATACTTGAATGGAAACTATTATTTTAGGAAAACTCTACCAAAAGAAAATCTTGTTCCCACATACCTTGAAATTCGAGGAACCATGATCTCAACATGTATTCTAATGTTTGAATAGACCTTTCAGACTACCCATTAGTTTGATGGTGATAATAATCACTCAAAAAAAGATGATTATCCAATGATTTATGAATATTTTTTCCATAATTTTGATGTAAATCATAGATCATGATCCTAAACAATTGATATAGGTGCTCCCTGAAGTCTTACAACTTCACTAATATAGAGTCTTTCATGGTGATCTAGTGGAAAATACTATCTTATAATGAGGAAATGTGCATATTTGGTGATTTGGTCAACAATTACTCATATTTCATTATTATTTATTAGAGTTTTTGGTAAAATAGTGAAAAAATCCCTAGTAATGTCATCCCATTTCCATGTGGGAATAGGAAGATGTTGCTTGAATCCCCAAATATGTTGTCTTTCAAACTTCACCTATTGAAATACTAAATATATTGAAACATAGATAGCCATTTCACGCTTCATATTATCCCACCAAAAATCTTCCTTCAAATCTCTATACATATTAGTGCTACCATGGTGTATAGAGAAAGTAGAGCTATGTGGATCATTTAATAACTCTCTTTTTAGCTCTAGTATAGAGGGAACACATAACCTTATCTCAAATTTTATAATTCCATCCTCACACATGAAGTCTGGCTACTTCCCATCATTCACAGATTTAATTTTATTTTTAATATTCTCATCATTATATTGTGAACTTTTAATTATTTCCAATAAATATGGTTGGGAAACCAATTGAAAAAGTAATTATTCTTCATCTTATTTGATAATTCTCATATCCATCCTCACTATATCCATGTACATATGATCCTTATCAATCATCATTTTTTTCAAAACTCTATGATAATTTCTTCTCAATGCCTCTGTCACCTTATTTTCTTTCCCCGGATGGTACTGTATTTAAAAATCATAATCCTTGAGTAGCTCGAGCCATTACCTTTTCCTAATGTTGAGTTATTTCTATGAGAATATATATTTCAAGCTCTTTTTATCAGTATATATCTCACATCTTTCACCATAGAGATAATGTCTCCTTATCTTCAAAAAAAATATTACTACTACTAACTCAAGATCATGAGTTGGATAGTTCTGTTCATGAGTTTTTAACTACCTTGATGCATAGCCAATAACTCTATCATTATGCATAAAGAAACAACAAATTACTTTCTTTTATTCATCACTATAAATCACAAATACACCATTTCCCAATGTTAGAGTCAATATTTGAGAATTCACTAACCTCTTTTTTATTCTTAAAGACATTATTCACATTATTTTTTCCATATGAACTTAACCCCTTTACTAGTAATCTTGGTTAACGGGTTAGCTAATTATGTGAAGTTCTGAACGAAATGCGCATAATAACCAGCTAAACCAATAAAAATATATACCTCAATTATTTTTGGTGGTGTATTACATTCCTAAAACACATTTGTATTTGCAATATCCACTAATATTCTATCATTAGAGACTATATGGACAATAAAAGAAACTTTTTGAATCCAGAATTCACACTTTCTAAACTTCCCATATAACTCATTTATTCTAAGAGACTTCATAATAATGTGCAAGTGATTCTCATGTTCTTTAAATATTTTAGAGTATACCAAGATATCATCAATAAATACCACAAAAAATTAATTAATATATTCCTTGAAAAATCTATTCATTAGATTCATAATGATAGAGGGTGCATTAGTCGGTCTAAAAGGCATTACTGTATACTTGTAAGGACCATAACTGGTTTGAAATGTTGTCTTTGGAATATCTTCATTTCTCACATGCAACTGATGATATCCATATCAAAGGTCAATATTTGATAAATATTAGGCTCTGGGAAGTAGATCAAATAAATCATCAATGCTAGGAAGAGGATATTATTTATTTATCCTAATAGCATTGATATCCCTATAGTCAATGCACAACCTCATATGTCTATCTTTCTTCTTAACGAAAAGAAAAGTAGATCCCCGTGGAGAAAAACTAGGTTGGATAAATCCATTATCACTAAATTCTTCTAGTTGTTTCATCAACTCTACAAATTCCACTATGTCCATTCTATAAGGGGTCTTTGATATAGGCCTTGAACTGGGAATTAGATCAATAGAAAACTAGATTTCTCACTCTATAGGATGTCTAGGTAAATCTTATGGGAATACATTAATGTATTATTACACAATAGGTATATCCTAAATTTGAAAATTTCTTTCCTAGTAAATATATATTGTTTTATCTTACTACCTAATAATTTAATTCAGTAGAGATATTGAGGGTGGATCTAGATAAGAATCAAATGATGATTCTTCTTCTCTAAAGACAAGGGATTCTACACTATTCACAAAAATTGTAACATCCTTCTTATTTTAATATATTATCACATCATAACTTTAAATCCAATTCAAACTATGAATTATATCAAATTCAATCATGGGTATGATGATAATTTCAGCAACTAAAGCATGTTTATTTTTCATAAGGGGGATTGATCAACACATCTTTCTTTCAATGATATTTCCCTTGGGAGTTTTTACTGACAAATCCTTTATTAAATCAAGTTGGAAATGTATAATTTTCTTAGAAAACTGGGAAGATATAAATTAATGTGACAATATGAAATCAAATAAATCATTGTCTAAGTATAAGGAAATGATTAAAGTACATGCCACCACATCATTAAGTACTTCAACCTTAGTAGTTTTGATTACATAAGATTTTCCTTGCTCCCTTGAACTTCTTTGGAGAATTTTTACTTGACGCTTAGGACAATAATTGACATGATGTCCTAAATATTTAAAAATGTAGCATTAAACATTGGTAGCTTATTTCTTTCCCTTGAAATCCTGAGATTGGTGGCCCCTTTATCCACATTTGTAACATACTCATTTTTCTTTTAAGAAGGATCTGGGGTGTTTCTTTCCACAAGTATCACATGTTGGAAAAATCCCTTTTTTATTCTTCCCTTTATCCATTATTTCCTCTGCCACTCAATTATTCTCTTGATTTCCCTTAAAGTCATATGACTTATAGTATTCTTTCTATGTCTCAATAGCACATGAGACTATATCTTCATATGATGAGGTGTTTAGGAGACTAGTTCCCTTCATAGGAATGGTTTTAAACCATTAAATAATCTATCAATATTACTCCTTGGATTATGTATGTAGTCCATGGAATTCCTTTCTAACCTTGTAAAATTGGCCTCATAATTCACAATTTTTTGATCCTATTTTTGTTTTAGACTCAAGAATTGCCTCTCTATATCTTATTATTATTCTAGAGGAAAATATTTTTCTAATAATATTTCATTAAAGTCCCTCCATTCCATTTCTTATATTTATTCCTCCTCCTTCGTGTTTTGAATTAATGGCCACCACTGATCTATATCTTCTGATAGATGATAAACTACTATGATAACCTTATCCCTTTCATTACTTTCCAAAGTGAGAAATATATTCTCTAAGAAACTTATCCACAGTTTTACTATGAATGGTTTTATAATCCCATTGAATGATGTAGACAATTATCATATAAAGTGGTATAACATTACTCCACCATGTTGTGGATCAGGATTCTACATACAGGTAAGGTTATTATTTATAACCTGAGTCAGTTGTCCTTGTATAGTTATAAGTTTCTCAGCACCATTTGTAACTTCAGAACCAACATCACTATCTTTCATAGGATGTAAATCCCTACATTGGATATGTGTGTTCATGCAGTTGTCATTCCTTACACTACGCACAATTTCTAAATAATGGAATACACAAAATTAGGTTATGAATCATAATGTGTAATGTTGAACTATGAAAACACTTAGCATAAATTGAAAATTTATGAATGTATAATCTCATAATCATAAACATGGTTTCATTGAGGATATTTTTTCATCTAAATCCTTCATAATTATTTATAAATAAAATGTGAATTATCCTAAGCATATCCCATGAGGATTTAAAACTAGGTGCATAATAAGGCTCATTGTTGTGTACCAGGTTACCCTAAGTCAGGCCCAGAACACCTTGTCATAGTTGTTACTCCTAGGTACATCTATACAAGAACCACATCCATTTGTAGTATCCATATTGAGATTTATTTCTAGGAAGATCTAAATAATCTCTAATTTACCAAAATTATATTATTTTATTATATGATTATCCTTAAAGTATATCTTTGGGTTTTTTCCCCTAATCTACATTTTCTAAATCTAGTTACCAACGATTCTACTAAACTTCCTCTGATACCAACTGTAACACCACGACCCCAGAAGCCTAGAGTTCATGCATTATTTAATTACATTATTATAATTACAAGAAAGTAATATCCCAAAAAAATTAATAGTTTAGTAGTTTTGGAAAACCATACACAAACATAAGTCTTCCATTACAACTTGAAATGGAAAACAATATAGAAATTCTATTGGAAACATCTATAACTCCTAGATTATACCTGAAACTCATTCATAATATTCATCTTCAAATCCTGGGGAAAATAAGATGCAAGAAAGGGGTGAGATTATATGCTTAGTAAGGGTAAGTAATATAGTAGAAGTTATCATAAACATAAACACTAGGCAAGGTGAACAACTACAAACACATGCCTTTAAAAACATACTTGATCACAATATGGAAGGAATGATAGATGTTTAAAAAATCCATATAAATAATCATAAGGGTATAAAACATATCCATTGATATTATACCATTTAAATAATAACATGTTTTATAAATTAATAATATCATATTGAGGGAATGCATAATGTTGGACATCCGAAACATATCCTTAAGGCCTCAGCCAAGACGTCTGAAAATACTAGGGTAAGGCCTTGGCCAAAACCCAATTCTGTATTGTCTCATGAGACCTACCAATGCATCAAGGGGCTATATATGTTCCTTAATATAACATAATAAGTCCAATTTATTCCTAATATGAATGTTTTTAAACATAAACATCATATACATATGCAATATAAATAACTTTCCCCAATCCGTAAACATAGTTACTAACCATTTTGAGTAATATGGTGAATGGTATCCAGATTGCACATATATAGTAAAAAATGATCATAATTTTTTTAATAAAATATGTTTTATGGTAAAAATAATATATTAACCTCAATAAGGTATAAAATTCAACATAGGTGTGGAAATTGAAAACAAATACTCTAATAAAATCACCAATAAATTCTTGAGAAAATACTCTTTTACTTTGAAAAGAAGAGTTCTTTTGGAAAAATATTTGTATAAAACCATAAGTGAATAATATAGTTTTTTTTTGAAAATAAAATGACTGATTTTGGAAAATTAATTATGGATTGAAACATACTATAGATTGTACTTAAAAATAAATAAGAATTTGAGAAGTTCCCTTGAATCAGACTTGTTTACCAAGAGGAATTGAGAAGGGAAGCATTTTAAAACCTATAATTCCCATAAACAAAAGATAAAATAATCAGGAAACATGAGTTTAGAATTTATACATATAATATGTAATAATTATATAAAAATAATTTATAATTAAATTGTTTTATAGAGGAATAAATCACAACCTGAATGAAAATGGTGGTTCGGGAAATCACAACCTGAATGAAAATGGTGGTTCGGGAAGAAACCCCTTACCTTATGTCTGAATGAGTTCTACACATGACTTTAAAATCCTGGATAACCAAATTAAATACTTTAATTAATTAATTAATAAAATTTTATATAATTATTTTATTCATTATAATTTTATTAAGTTCACTTATGGCCTTATTGATGAGTTATAGAGTTTAATTTAATCATTCGGGAGCATTCGTTTTCTTGGTTTTCATGATTGGTTCACTTGTTTATAAGTAATAGAGTTCATGAAAAATGAGTAAAATTATCCAGAATTGGAATTAAATGTTATTGATGAGAATACATAAGTGTAAATGGTTATATATATCATAAAATTATATGGTATGAGTATGAATAATTTGATAAGACATTTAGTGATAATAGTTTAGATTTTTACGGCGGTATTTCAATCACCACAAACATGTTTTGTCGTATGAATTTGTATTATGTATATATACTAGTTATAAAAAATTAAATAAGTTATAATAAATATATTTTATTTTGTTTTAACCATAAAAATGGTATCATGACTAGCCATGAAGAAGAAATTGAAGACTTAAAGTTCGTCGTCTAAGAAGGTTGTAAATCGGCACCTCTCAGATGACGATTTCATTTTTTTTAAATAAAAGAGAGAGTGTAAGGAGATTGATGATGGTTCTTAAATTAACATGATATAATTACAGTATATAAATGATAATGGATTTATCATTATCATTTGGATAGATGAGGTGAGGAGAGAATAATAAAATAATGAACCTGAAAAGAAAATAAATGTAAATGGAAGAGAATTTTACCTCTTGACTACTCCTCCTTGAGAATCTCCTTTAGGGGATTGATTTTGGTCTTTTTATGAGACCAGGATATTATGGACGTGAGGGAAGATCTTGAAAAGAGTTTTTTCCAAAAAATTGACAACTCTCCAAGCTTGTAAGGTGTGAGGAGAAGAGGGGTGAGGGTGGTTTTTATAGTGGAGGAGAGGGGTAATTTCTCATTATTTTATTCATTATTTTAATATTTTGCTCAAGACAAGAAATATTGTTGTTTTTTATGACTATATACATTAATAATTTTAAGTGAGTTCTAACCAAGGGTGGTTATATCAGCCATATATCATCTATGACTCCATAATTCAAGTATTTATCATTTATCATAAATTGTCATATTTTACTATTCACAAAAAATTCACGTATTTTAGAAAAATATTAAAAATTCCCCCTAACTATTTTTCGACATGTAGAATTAAAAAATGAACTCCATTTTATAAAAATAATTTTCTAGATATGAGAAATTTAATTTTTAAATAAAATCATCATTTTCTCGAAAAGTATAGTTTTTAGAATTAAAACTGGTTTTATAACACCCTAAAAAATTAACTAAGGTATTATTAAATTATACTACAATCATAGGAAAATAAAATATTGATTTATGAATAAATTTTATGAAAATTAATTTTCCTTTAAATCAATTTATTAATTATAAATTTGTAATTAAATATTTATTATTCACAAAAATACCAACACTAGTTATTAATTTTTTAATATTCACTTACTTAAACCATAATATAATTATATCTTAATTTCATTAATAAGGTGCATAAATTTTATTTATACTTTCATGGGTGCAGTCACTATTCATTAGGCCAATTTACTATTCATAATGGTTATACTACTATATCAAAGGTCAAGTTACTATTCAACAAAAATGTATGTTGATTCTATCAGAATCTAAATATCTTACTGATCGCAACTGTATATTTCATTTTTTCAAAATTCAAATCACATATTCAAAACAATTATGTTTAATGGATAGGTTATAATAACAAATTGTTGTTTCATAGAGACTCAATGTTACATGCATTACATTCTATATCAAATTTATTTATAAAACCTTGAGGTGTTTCATGGGGTCTTTATCAGTGCTTTTTTAGAAGCATTAATAAAGGTTATATTTTAAAAAAAAATCATTAAAAATAATATATCAATATATAAATATATTCATATTGACATAAATGTAATATATATTTTTAAAATATGTTTTAGATAATGGTAAAAAAGTATTAAGAATTATTATATAATATGTTTAGTGAAACCACAAATAAAATATTTAAAAATTATATTTCATTAATAATTTGATAATTATTATCAAGTAATATTCATTTAATTACAATTTGAAGATAAAAAAATAAAAAAAATTAACAAAATATCTATAATAAGTTGAAAACATAACTCAAACTTAAAATATCCCTGACTTTTGATCCGCGTGTCTGTATGGGATCTAACACATATCAATTCAAATCTTATGATAAAATCTATGCCATATTGATTTGGGAGCCCCCGATCACTACTTTTTGAGTTCAAAAGAGGCCCAGAATTCCTCCAAAATTGAGTTTTTAGTTGGGATACCCAGAATTTTTAACATTCGATGGATTTTCAGCATAATTTAGGGGGGTATTATTGGATTTTTCAGTGGGGACTGAATTTATTCCCAGGTATTACATTCATATTGATATTATGGTTTCAAATTTTTGTTTTTTTTAATAATTTAGTTTTATTTATAATTAAATATATGAATATTTTCTTATATGTACATATAATAAATCACTTATATAAAAACATATATTGGCATATTTATGTAAAAATGTATTTTTAAATATTCAAAATAAATATTTATTATTAATTTTTTTTAAATTAAAAAATTATCTATTTTATTTACCTTATAAAAGTGCAATAATATGTAGATATAATTTTTATGTATATATATGGGTTTGTGTTAATAAACATCTATATATATTTATATATTTATTTTTATATATTTGTATTTATATATTTATATTTATATATTTATATTTATATATTTATATTTATATATTTATATTTATATATTTATATTTATATATTTATATTCTTATATATATATATTTATATTATAATATATATAAATGAATATTAAGATACAATATATTTTCATAAATATAATTTAATATATATATATATATATCACACATTTTAAAATATATACAAATAAATATAAAAATCACTAAATATACAACAAAACATGCATGGCATAGTGGTAAAGACCATTAAATCACATAAGGGAGGTCTTGGGATCAAATCCAGGTGTGCACAAGTATTTGGTGGATCTTTAAAGCATTTATAAAGGGAGTGGGGTGTGTGATGATGGATGGATAGTGGAAAGGGTTGAAAAAAGAGGGGTTTTAATCACTGAGAAAGGGGTGTTGGGGTTGCATGAAAAAATAATTAATTTTTTCCATATTTTTAGAAGTTCTTTTTTAGCATTGTTAAGGGGTGCCTTTAACATCGCTTTTTAAGTGATATTATAGACCACCCCTTTTAACATCACTTGCAATATCAGTGCTTTTTAAGCACTGATAAAACCCTCTAATTATCATTGTTAAAGCTCTATTTTGCAGTAGTGGGATTCTACTTACTTGGATGCCTTGAACATTTCAACTCCTTAGATCTTGGCCCATGTTAATATGACACATGATTACTCAATATAAACCATTGATTATTCTTATCATGCTTTATAGTTATACCTTATGATTTAGTTTATTGATCACAGTGAGCCTTGATAGATTGGATGGTATCACCTCTACTTTTATTACTACTACTCATATTATATATGTATACTGCTTCATCTTATATACACAAATTGGGCTTGTTATAGACATCGTTGGTGATGGCCTACTGAGTGTTTTCTCACACCCTATTCGTGCCACCGTTTAGTACACAAACAAACTTCATGGAAGTAATTAGGGATAGGGGAAAACACCCGCTTGGTAATGCTTGATTGATTGTCACATAGTAGCAGGGGATAACAAGACCATGTTATGGCCCACTATGCTATAAGGATGTTGTTTCTTTTCATATTTTTTCACTCTTGATATATTTATTGAACTTGATGTAGGTTCCCATGTATTTAATTTCTTTTTTATAGATTCATGGCCTACACATCATTTTGTATATGACGATGCCCTTGGCTTTGATTATTATTACTATTTTTTATACGATTTATCTTATGTTGTTGGTTGGTATTATGATTTCACATTATTATTCATTTGTGGTAACTTTGTGTTAATTTAATAATGATGGTATATTATCCCCATTAAACCATCATATACCACCAATTCTAGTTGGAATCCTCTGGTGTATGGTGAGGTACTCTTTAGGCCTTGTGACCCACCAACTTGAGGCACCATTTAACAGCTCCTAGGTCAGGATGTTAAAACAATGATTCTAGATTCTAAAAAATCTTGATGATCTAAAATTTTAGGTAGTATATGTGTTTTATTTATTGGTGTTGCAGTGATATGGAGGATCTCATATTATTCTAGGGTTGCTGATTCTATAGCTCCGAGTATATAGTGGCTTTCGATGAAACTAAGGAAGTAGTTTGGAAAATCATCTTTGTTTCCTAAGATTAACATTATACCTAGTAGTGTGAACCCTATTACAATATACTATGATAATAATATTGAAGTGGTGATTTCCAAGGATCCTAGGTCACATCAAAGGACAAATCATATACTTTAGAAGTTTCGTATCTTGATAGATTTTACTCAGAGTGTTGAAGTCATAGTTAGAATAGTATACACAGTGGATAATATCGTAGACCCCCTGACTAAATACATATATTATTAGAATCATGATACTCATGTGGGAGATATCAAGTTTATAATTGATAGTAGTTTTCTCTATTTAAAGTGGGAGTGTTGTGATTGAGTACCCTAGACCCAAATTCTTTATGTACTTTCACTACCATTATATGTATATATTTTGATATATACATGTTTTTATTATTATTATAATAGTTTTGATACTTATAAATCCACAATATATATGGTAATTTCCATAGATAATGTGCTATATAAAAAGGTTATAGTATTTCCCAGCTATAATAAGAACCTCAAGATACTATGACATTAATCTTAAATATATGTCATATGGTCTAGATACATCATACTAATGGGACATAGATTATTTATAACTATCAGGTGATAGGGGATCATAATAATTGAGACTTATTCTCATGAATTTCACACTTGGTGATCTCGAGTAGATTAGATCATGAGGACTAACCCGCTAATAGGAGCACCATATGTTTCAGGTTCTATTATTGTTTCTATCCATGAACATGTGTATTGTTCTCTTGAATTGAGGTCATTGTAAATGTTTTTTACTTGATCATATACTTTTATGCAATGGAAAAACCATGAAATTGAATTCATGGAGAGGTACCTTGTGTTGGGTTTATCTTTAGTGGCATGGCATTTGTTGAATGATCAAGATATAATTTTTTTCTTCTAAGCTAAGGAAAAGATATCTCATGGGCCTAGGTTGATTATGATGATATTAACTTCATTAAATCATTGTCCATGGTACAAGAAGAAAATTCCATCTAGTAAGGTCATGAAATATATAATGTATTAAAAGGATGATGATAGAATTTTGTATCCTTCTGTATGAGATATCTCCATATGAAGAGATTATATCACACATAGTGTATTCATAGGAGGTATTCATAACTATGGAATTCCTTATCTCCTTAGGGTCCATGATGGGTCACTAGAATTATCTCTTGGTATGTGGGTTATAGTCGATAATATTGAGATAAGGACCTATAGGGTCACACACTAAGTGTATCCAAAAGTTTCACCTATTTGAATGAATAGGAGTTTAGGATGAAATGGGCCCCAAGTGTGGGGTCAGTGAATTCACAAGTGTGATCGATTATAAGTAAAATAATTCAATTATATTATTAAAGTTTAGAATAATATTGATTGAATTTATTTCAATGTATTTATAGATTGTTTGATCATAAAAGTTTATATGATAAAATATAATTTTTTGAATGAACAGAACACATTCAAGGTTAGTTAAATTATCTGGGGAGCTAACAAGATTATTTCATGGTTCATATTTTATCACGTAACATGTTAAATTGTTACAAGTGAGTGATAATATATTTTTAACATTTATAAAAAGTTTAATTAATTCATAAGTGTGCACAAGGGTCTATAAGAAAGGTTATTACTTTCTAGTGACCAAAGTGAAATTTTGGAAAGTATGGACTATGTATAAAAGCACATTTTAGCCTATTGAATAGGAAAATAAATTATTTCAAGAATTTGAGATGTCTCATATCCGCTCTCTCAAGTTTAGAGTAAAAAACTGAAGGAAGAAAAAGGTTGTATTGATTTCATCTTCTCAATCTAGTTTGTGTTCTTCACATGATTGAATGGTCATCATAAAGATATTTGATTTCCCATGATAGCACTTGATAATTAAAGATCAATGATCTAGGAGCTATAGTGAACATGTGGATGATGTAGAGGATTCCAATATTAGCACCGTTAAACCATTAAATTTTGATAGCGAGTGAATCAAATTAGTGATTTCAAACAAATAATACACTATTTATGGTTTCATTCAATTTTATTTCTCATGATTTAATTGAATTACATGTGATACTTTGGGAAATATGGGGTATTGTGGATTTAGTTTTTCTTACATGAATCTAAACCCAAAATTTTAAATTGTGTCTTTTTCATGCTTCCGATGCACCTTGGGCTCTTTCACCTATTGGACCGTAATTTTTTTCCTCACACGGCCCAAACCACTGGGGCCCCACCTGAGCCAGTAGTAAGCCATGAATCCCACCTCAATACAACCTCCAATAAGACTGAGGCTGGTGAATAGAACCAAGTGGGAATATCTCACATGATGGAATGCCTTATCCTATTTAACCTATACATAAGGCACACCCCCACACAACATATAAAAATTATGAAGAGATAAATAGAATAAAAAACAATCACTACTTCAAAACACGCTTTTAAAAGCGCTAGAATCGGCTTTTATCAGCGCTAGAGAAGCGTCGATAACCTTAGCATGGTTAAAAGTCCATTAATTTTATCAGTGATAAAAAAGCGTTGATAAAGGGGAGATTTAGAAGAACATATAAAAGCACTGATAAAGGTACTATTTATAAGCACTATTCAAAGTGCTGATAAAAGACCCCATTTATCAACGCTTTAATTTAGTGATAATAAAGAGAAACTTTATCAATGCTTTAAAAATCATTGATAAAAGTGATATTTTTAGTGGTTTTTAATTTTTTGATATAGAGATGTTGATTCAATAAGGTTCTCTTATGACTTCTCCATTCTTTATGGTTTTATGTTTTGAAAATCACAAACACTTTTTCTTAAGTTCCAAATTTGTCATTCCAATTTACTTATAGTTTTGTCATTCCGTTATACTTATAGAATTATCATTCCGTTATACTTATAGAATTTTCATTCCAATATAATTATAGAATTTTCATTCTATTATACTTAGAGAATTCTCATTCTATTATACTTATAGAATTATCATTATGTTTACCTACATAATTATCATTCTATTGTACTTATGAATCTGTCATACCGTTTTTCATGATACTGATTCTGGTACAAATTTCATACCATTTTTCATGATACTGATTCTGGTACAAACGTCATATCATTTTTCATGATACCGATTTTGGTACAAATGCCATACCATTTTTCATGATACCGATTCTGGTAAAAATGTGATACTGTTTTTCATGATACCGATACTGGTACAAATGTCATATCATTTTTATGATACCAATACCCAAAGATAGTGATATCATTTTATCAATATGATTTTTATTTTCTTAGGAATCCATTTTCTTGAAAATGTTTGATTTGTTTAATGTATCATTTCAATATTATCAGATTCTAAGTTTTCTTATACTTAAAATTTACCTTAAACTTAACATCATTTCTTATACATAAAACAATGTTGTAAATTTTTTTACAAACTAACCATTGTATGTTTGACACGTGTCCAGGTCCCTTTGAAATTTAAGGAAAATATGACCATTGGAGTGGAGATGACCGTTGAGAATGCTTGCATATAAATACAAGTACATTTGAACGAGCAATGTAAAACTTCAATGATGAATAGTTAATGGAAAAGTGATCAAAGTTTGTGAAGTGATTTCTAGAGAGAGAGGCTCTTACAACTCTTAGTGCTTCGTACAGATGTCATGAAAAACTTGTTCGGGTGTGAACAACTTGTTCAGACTTTCTTTGTGCAAACTCCAATCATGCTGATAGTGGGCTTTAGGGTTTGGAAGATAGAGGTTCTGATATCCTTCTAAATCGTGGGCTTGTGAGGATAGCAAGATAGATACTGATATTACGATTGAGGGCTTACCTAGGTTTGGGTAAGACATACTTTCTTGAATGTGTAAATCAAGTAACATTTATCCAAGGTTGTTGGATACCCTTATCTTTGGGTTAAAAGAATCTTATTGTTACTTGTTTTCTATTTCAAGTTGTTTTTATTCTGCTGCTATTTTAACTTTGTTAAAGTTAGAAAGTACAACTTTATTATACTTTGTAATTCCGTTACTTAGATTATATTAAAGATTCTATAAGCTCTAAGGTAGAATCTTTATTTTAAGAAAATGTTTCTTAAGTTTTTATCTTAAGGTTGTAAAGTTTAAGAAAAAAATTTTAGAGGTTTTTGTGAATATTTGTTTAACTTTGTTAAACTAAGTTTTCTTAAAGTTAAAATCTAACCTTAAGAAACAGATTTCCTTGAGGTTAAGAAAATTTCCTTAAGTAAGTTTTATATCAACTTTAAAGGTTCCAAAGTGATTTTTATAGTATACAATTCACCCCTATTTTATTTGAGCATCTCATTATACATATTAGATCATATAAGATAGACTTTATCAGCAGATTTATAAGCACTGATAAAGGGTAAATTTATCAATGCATTTAATAGCGCTAATAAAGGTGAAAACTATAGTGTGATGCAACAACACACTACATCCCCAGAAATAGGTGCAATGTGCTGAAACACACTGCATCAGTAGAAAAAACAACAAAAAGTACCAAAATAAGATACAAATACTGAATTTTAAAGAAATAAAATTTATAACACAAATAAAAGAAAAATCAAACACTATTATAGAGTATGTCAGTTGTTTTTTAATTAAAATGAATGTAACTTTTGAATAAAAAAGACACAATTGGAGTCATATGGGTCACATCGTGCATCAGATTGAGGTGATATTGATCCCTACATGTCGCAAATGACATATAGATCATTGTCGTAAATTACCAAAACAATTTTAATGTTTTTACTTAGTTTTAAGTATGTCAATTGTTTTTTTATTAACGTTAATGTCAGTTTTGAATAAAAAATATGCACTTGGAGTCATACCAGTCACACCGTGCATCAGATTGAGATGTAGCTAAATGCTACGCATCCCAAATGACTCATGGATCATTGTCCTAAAGTATCAAAACAATCAGAATGTGTTTTCTCATTTTTGAGTATGTCAGTTGTTTTTTTGATTAAAATGAATGTCACTTTTGAATAAAAAAGATGTACTTGGAGTCATATTGGTCACACCATGTGTCATATTGAGGTGTAGTAGATCCCTACATGTCACAAATGACATATGTATTGTTTTCCTAAAGTACCAAAACAAGCTGAATGTGTTAAAAAAGTTTTGAGTATGTCAGTTATTTTTTTGTTAACATTAATGTGGGTTTTGAATAAAAAAGATGCACTTGGAATCATACCAGTCACATCGTTCATCGGATTGAGGTCTGGATGAATGCTACACATCCCAAATGAATCTTGGATCATTTTATTAAAGTATCAAAACAATTAGAATGCATTTTTTGTTTTTGAGTATGTCAGTTTTTTATTGATTAAAATTAATTTCTATTTTGAATAAAAAGATGCACATGGAGTCATACCAGTCACACCGTGCATCGGATTGAGGTGTGTCTGATCCCTACACTTCACAAATAATTTATGGATTTTTTTACTTAAGTACCAAAACAATATAAATGTGATTTTCCATTTTTATTTTGTCAGTTTTTTTATTAAAATGAATGTCAATTTTGAATAAAAAAGATGCACTTGGAGTCATACCGGCCACACTGTGCATCGGATTGAGGTACGACTAAATGCCACATGTCCCAAATGAATCATGGATCATTTTATAAGTATAAAAACAATAAAAGAAATTAGATCATTTTTTATTATGTCAGTTGTTTTTTTTTATTAAAATTAATGTTAATTTTGAATAAAAAGACGCACTTTGAGTCATATTGGTCACACCGTACGTCGGATTGAGGTGCGGCCGATCCCTAAATGTCACAAATTATATATGAATATTTTTATTAAAGTAAAAAAATAATATGAATTAATTTTCTTGGTTTAGATTATGTCAAAAAAATTTATTACCATCAATGTCGGTTTTGAATAAAAAAGACGCACTTGGAGTCATAGCGGTCACACCATGCATCAGACTGAGGTACAACTGAATGATACAGGTCCCAAATGACTCATGGATTTATTTCCTAAAATATAAAAAACAATTAGAATGAATTTTTCAGTTTTTAGTATGTCAATTGTTTTTTTTGATTAAAATGAATGTCGCTTTTGAAAAAAAAAGACGCAATTAGAGTCATACCAGTCACATCGTGCATACGATTGAGGTGGGGATGATCCATACACATCACAAATGGTATATGGACTGTTTTAATAAATTAAAAAAATAATATGAATGTGTTTCATTAGTTTTGAGTATGTTAGATTTTTTTATTAACATTAATGTCTTTTTTCAATAAAAATGATGCACTATGAGTCATACCGATCACACCATGCCTCGAATTGAGGCGTGTTTGAATGATACATGTGCCAAATGACTCATGGATCATTTTACTAAAGTATAAAAACAATTGGAATGAATTTTCTATGTTTTGATTATACCAGTTGTTTTATTGATTAAAATTAATGTCAGTTTTGAATAGAAAGATGTACTTGGAGTCATACCGATCACACCGTTCTTTAGATTGAGGTTTGGATGATCCCTGAATGTCAAAAATGATGTATGGATCATTTTACTAAGGTGACAAAAAAATCTGCATACGTTTTCTTGATTTTGAGTATGCCATGTGTGTTCTTTACTAAAATCTAATTTTAAACTAAAAGGACACACAATGAATTTTATCTTAAGTTAAAAGTGTTGTGTGCACTTTTAAACAATTTTTCTCAAACAAAATCATGGTATGATGCTTATTCTACTTCATTTCCCAATAGTTTTATTGTTTTCAAGCCAGTGCTTCTTATCCTCTTCTGCCTCGGCCTCCACCTTGGTCTTTGCCTCTACCTCCTCCTCCACATTGGTCTCCAACTCCAACTTTTCGTACATATTTTCCTCCACCTCGACCTATACCTTTACATCTGGCTCCACCTCTAACTCCATTTTTACCCAATAATTTTATTTTTTCCAGGTCATCACTTCTAAAAAAATTGATTTCCTCCATTAATATTCTTTTTGAGAAAGATATGAAGAATAATATATAAGCATTCTGACACTAATGCTTCACACCCCAAATATTTTTTGATGCTCATAACTCATACTAGATCACAAACATAGAAATTAATCACCAAAATTTGTTGTCGGCATACATTCTGTCAAAAAGTATGATACCCAATCATCTCTAAACAAATTGATTTCTTCTTTTGAATAACTATTTTGTCAGAAATCTTGATTATAATGAGAAAATATAAACAAACAAATGATTATGAAATATATTTAATGAAATTTTAATTACTTTCAGAAATTACCTATAGGGGGATGTTGTTTTTTTCATGATGTATGATTTCTATCATAAATTTGAAAATATAATATCCATAATCGATTTAATTATCTTGTTTCGGACACTGTATATACATTGAAAAAAATAAGTAAATTGTTTTGAAATGTTTTTATAGTTAAATATTTCTATATATACCTTAATTTGTTTCCATTTGCAGTAATCCACAAGATTTATATTTTCAGATTCCAACCTCATTCCATGATTTAGTCGGTATTTAGATGTCACCCTATAATATCAAAATTCTCATTAAAACACATACTGAACATATAGTTCAAATTTTATATATAAATTCATTTTTTAGTGTATTACATATTCACAATACACATCATGTGTGGTTAGTTGGTTGGAATTCCCTGAATTTAATCCAAAAAATAAATAGTTGGGGTGTCTATGTTGACTGCTATCAGCATCCAGTGCTTCCTAAAAAACAAAAAAAATTAAGTAATGAAAAAATTAAAAATATATTTAATGTGATTAGATCGTAGATTTTTACCCTTACATTGTAGGCACCAAAAAGATTTTGTAGTATGATACTTTTTTATTAAATTATTGGAGTAACTCATCTGTTTTCTTGTTTATTAATTCCTTTTCCAAAGTATTTTTTGCTGTATAAATGATATTAGGTTTAATGAATCTAAATTATGCTTTGTGTGATCTTCCCTTTATATAGTTTTAATATAAAAGAATGTACAAAATATGAATAGTTATTAACTTTAATAAAAATATTTAGCTCACTATTTGGATATAATTATTATGAAAATGTACCTTGTGTGTGTATTCATAACTGAGATGCACAACCATTCATGCCTGAGAATCTCATTTAGAGTCTCGAGACCAATTCCATACATAATGGAAACTCCAAATATTTCTTCTTCATAATGAATGTAAGACATAGTTTTATCTTTAAATGTGTTCTCTACATGAAGTTTTATTGTTAATAAATGTTTCTCTCGAACTGACCGAGAGAAGGTACTCTCGAAAGTTTCTTTTGTTTTCTTGACCAATTCAGTAGATTTTTTTATTCAACCTTTAGTTTCTCCACTGATTTATCCATATTTAATATCATACCTCACTTCAGACCTTTTATCATCAACTGCTATATGTTTTTCAAATGAAATTTTTTTTGTTAAAGACGTACCTCATGTATCTTTATACGATTATAAAACCATGCTATGAAATATCCAATAACATCTTGGACCGTTGTAATATCTAGATCATCAAGTGGAACCGGAAACTTAGCATTAAACTCATAAGATAACGCAATACCCACTCTCATGGGATCTTTTAGGAGGGGTTGGTTGTGTATCTAGTCTCCCAAGATATTAAACATTGTACCCCTCACAACACGGCGGTACGTGGGTGTTGAAATACAAAAATCACATACAACTAAAACCTGTAGAATTTTAGTAATATAAAGTTATAAGAAGTTTTTTGATTCACATTTAGGAGAAAGAGTAATAAAAATATTGATTACCCCAGTTAAGGTTTGGGGGGAATGACTAGCCTCAAATATAGTGGGATCATTTGGATCATGTGTGGATCTTTGCTCCATAGCTGGTTACTTTGATCTTTTCTTATACATTGGTCTACCAAACCAGACCACAAAATAATATCTTTTAGTGAGTCTATTTGTGTATACATTTGTCTCATTATATTATATGTATATTCATGTGGTTTTATCTTCTCAAAATATGTTTGAGGAGAGACTCCAAAACCAAATCCTCTAACGTGACCATATTGATCAGGCCGCTTCAAAGCTACTAAAATTCACTTTTCTTCTGGTATGCCCGTCTTCGATTCTTGTGTACCATCCTTATTTACACGATCCTCCTTCCATAGCATATGACATGGGATTAAAGTGGCTTCAGATTTTGATTCATCAATCTTTATATAAACAAAGGAACATATGTTGTTTTATGTCACAGAATTAAAATTTTATTGTTGATTTAAAATACATACCAATTTATTCTCTAATGAAGCATACCCCATCCTTCATTTGTGATAGAGGTACCACTAGTAGAAAAATGATTTTTAATGTCTCCAGTTTGACGTCGGTTTCTTATAAACTGACGTAAATAATTTTTTCGGTGATTTTTTGGCGTCGGTTTTTTTAAAAACCGACGCCAAAAAGGAAAAAGAATTGTTTTGGCGTCGGTTCTTAAAAAAAACCGACGCAAAAAACTAAAAAAAATATATTTTGGCATTGGTTTTTATGATAACCGACGCCATAAAAGTTTTAAAAAAAAATCTTTGGCGTCGGTTGTTTAACAAACCGACGCTAAAAATTAAAAAAAACTACTTTTCGTGTCGGTTTTTTTAAAAACCGATGCTAAAAACAAAAAATAATTTTTTTGGTGTCGGTTTTTATGAAAACTGACGCCAAAAAATTAAAAAAAAATTACAGTGTTTTAGATAATTTCTTAATCTTTGATTTGACTGGTTGTGGAGCTAAAACAGAGTTACGGATTAAAAGTTATGGCCTTTGAAAGTTGAACTTCTTTAAGACTTCTTTTAGAGAAGGTCAACTTCTGACATCCATAACTTTTAATCCGTAACTCCGTTTTTGCTCCACGACCAGTCAAATCAAAGATTAGAGAAATATATAAAACACTGTAATTTTTTTTTTTAATTTTTTGGCATCATTTTTTTTAAAAACCGACGTCAGAAAAATTATTTTTTGTTTTTGGCGTCGGTTTTTAAAAAAACCGACGCGAAAAGTAGTTTTTTTTTAATTTTTAGCATCGGTTTGTTAAAAAAACGATGCCAAAGAATTTTTTTAAAACTTTTATGGCGTCGGTTTTCATAAAAAACGACGCCAAAATATATATTTTTTAGTTTTTTGCGTCGGTTTTTTTAAGAACCTATGCCAAAAATGATATCGATTGAAATTTTTGGCATCGGTTTTCTAAAAAACCGACGCCAAAAGACCAATGTAAATAATATTTTGCATCGGTTTCAAACAAAACCGCCGCCAAAGAGTAACGCGGGATCAGAATTTCAATTTTGTTCACAACGCGCGTTTAACTTTTTAAAATCCCGCCTACATTTTCGTACAACGCAATTGAAAATATTTCCGTTTACTACATATATATCCTGTTTCTCCTTTGTTCATCATTTTCAACATCTTCGATTCAATCAAGATTTCAATGTGACTTCAATCGTTAATTTGAACACGGTACATATTCTATTCATTTGTTTTATTTATTATTATTATCCTTCATTTCTAAACAACTCGATTAGCTTTCTTATAATGATGATTCATTCTCATTTCTAAATACAAGTTATATGATGATAAAAAACATATTGTTTTGATGGAAGCCCCTAAAACCATTGAAATATGTTTGATGTATTATGATTATTTTATTTCATTTGGTGTATATGATTTTAATTTATGTTTATCATGTTTTCTTTGAAACGAGTTGTATCAATCAAAACTTTGATAGGTTCAACTTCTAACGGTGATAACTTTTGAACCGTAACTCCGTTTTAGGTCCACAACCTGTCAAATCAAATATTAGGAAATGATCTAAAACATAGAAAAAAAATTTGCTTTTTGGCGTTGGTTTTTATCAAAACCAACCCCAAAAATATTTTTTTTTTCATTTATGGCGTCGGTTTTTTTAAATAACCGACGCCAAAACTATTTTTTTTTAATTTTTCGCGTCGGTTTTTATGAAAACCGACGCCAAAAATGATATGAATTAGTTTTTTTGGCATCGGTTTTTTACAAAACTGACACCAAAAAACAAATGTTATTCATTTTTCGCGTCGGTTTACAAAAACCGACGTAAAAATTCATATTTTTTACGTCGGCAACTTCGACGTCAGTTAAAAACCGACATCAAAAATAAAAAAAAACCGACATTAAAAACCATTTTTCTACTAGTGTATGCTGGTTTTGATGCACACTCTTTATTTTCAGCACTCTTTTGTTGTTTCATAAATTAACAATTTTGAATCAAGTTGTATAAAATAAATAATGCCAAATAATATATTATCGATCGCAATCCACCTGAAATGATTTCTCATTGAGATGATTTCTAAAAGTAGATTATGTTTTTTACTTTATAATGTGTGCATAATAAGGTGGTCGGTGGGGATTTATTTTCCCCTTAGTATCCCTAAGATGTAACTTCGTCAAAAGAGTCTGGAAGCCTATATTGGATTTTTTAGGGGCCATTAAGACAAATTTATTATAGAAAAATTCTAAAATAAATGAAGTCTGCAATGAATAATGAAAACTAAATCAACATTTCATTATATAAGTTTTCAATAAAATAAAGAAAGTATATTGTAAAATTACCCTTAAATATTTCCAAATGATTTCCTTCACTACAGGTTGTACGTGGCGCCATGATTGAATATCAATCGGCACATTCATTCTCATTGTGACCCCAAGATAACTAATGAATGTTGAATTTTTGGGTTCAGTAGGTTGGTTGCGTTGATTCCAACCAACCTCAAATTTTATACCCTGTCTTCCTGCCATAATAATTTTATTCAAAACTATGATGTTGTGTCATTATTGTTTTTTTTTCTTTTTTTTCATCAATATGATGTTGATCCCCTAATAATTCTGCAGTTTCTTTATCAACAGTTTTTTCTTGATTGGGATTGGAAACATCATCATGTTCAGAAGACATTGTCTACATTAGTATTCAAACATTTAATTTCTCTTGAATAACAACAATGAAATACAATCCATGCATAAAATTCCACAATTTCATCCATCTTCCATGAAAATTTTTACTATCTTGAATAGATATATAATAATTCAATACTATAGTAAAACTAACCATCACTAGCTTTACTTAATCCATCCGTAGATTCTTGCTTCTCTTCCATCTCTTAATGATGGATTTGAGGCTACTCATTACCTCTTTCAAACTATCTGAGGTATGTCATCAATGAACTATGAAACCACAATGATGGGAGGAAATGTAGTTTGAAATAGGTAGTCCAATCCATCATCAAGATATGGAAGACAACCAAGCATCTAAGGATTAAAGTGTACTAGGAACCTAAACTAATGGAATCACTCAAAAAGTCTCCTCAATTGATGAGGACTTGGAATACCTACACTCTAATGGTCTTGAAAAAATGAATCTCACCCCACCTATATCAGACATCACTTTTTTCTACTCAAGGATTCCTCACCTTCCAATTTTGGATATTTTTTTAATCCACCATAAGATCCCTCAAAAAACAATCATTCCTTTAAAGGGTGAATTTTTAAACTTATGCTCAGTATTGATCTATATTTTTTTACACTTATAAATTAAATGATTCTATTCAATGAAACACTAAATTTATTATTATGATCTATTACCATGAAATCTTATATAGGAACCATAGATACTTCCCATAATTGAAAATTATACCACATAGCTTCAAGTAGATCTACAATTATATCTAAGAACTTCCTACTCTGTGATTGATAATGATATTATCAGTTGTAAAATATAATATTGGAGAGAGGTATCCCCACAACTCAATCATATTCTATGATGAAACTTTAATAATATTCCATGACTGATTAAAGTTTAATAATAACGATGAATTAATTTAAAAAAACTCTCACAACATGTATCACTAAAATAATTTTTGGAATGTGACTAATTAATTCAATATGTTTTTGAATTTAATAAAATATTATTCACCAAAATCATAAATATAAATAACCCATTTCATGGTTTAACAATTTACTTGAATAACCAAAATCCACAAAACATGTTTTAATGATTTTTACACTTGGTCCCTATATGTTCATCACCCATAAATGATGGCCACATCGGTATCCCCTAATCCTTAAAAAACCTCATAATTAATCCATTAGAATATATAATGTAGTATATAAGATGAATTAAATTTGATAAACTACCTAGATTTTGGAACCCTATATTATTCAAATGAAGAGAAAACTAAGGGGGGTGAGAGGTCTACTTGTTAATGTTGAGTGTAGTGTAAACCGTCTATGTGTCTCTAGGGAAAAATGGGTTGGACGCTAAAATACATATGAAAGGAGAAGAAGAAATAGAACAACACTTGTTGTCTTTCAGTAGTGATGAGAATAGATTTAGGGTTCTTCGTGTTTAATAACAGCGCAAAAACACAAAATAAGGAATCCAAAACATCAAACAACAATAGAGGAAGAGTAGGAAATAACATACAATGGATTATAGCCTTGATTAATTTGAGAGAACACATAGGAGTCACACCGATAGTAGACGAGTTCCATGAAAGCTTGAGAATCATGAGCAACTAAGTCATGGTCAGGGATTTTTAAATAGATCGGTGAAACTTTTAACAGTGATTTCAGAAAAGCGCTGATAAAGATCCATTTAATTAGAACTAAATTTATATGGGCTGATAAAAGGAGTATTTGTCAGTGCCTTTTTAGCACTGATA
Source organism: Viscum album (assembly GCA_963277665.1). Classification (NCBI taxonomy): domain Eukaryota; kingdom Viridiplantae; phylum Streptophyta; class Magnoliopsida; order Santalales; family Viscaceae; genus Viscum; species Viscum album. Next base: position 732,210,810 of record OY728166.1, read on the forward strand.
AATATCAAACTTTATCGGCACTAAAATGGAACTGAAAAAAGACATATTTATCAGTGCTAACATTTTAGCACTGATGAATATGTATTTTAACAGCGTTTTATTAGCACTGATAAAGATTTATCTTTATCAGACCTACAAAAGCACTGTTAAAAGTTTTTTAGTTATAATTATTTAAATAAATTTATTATAATTTTATACATATTTAAATATATATAATTATTTATTTATAATTATATAAATACTTATTTTAAAATAATTATTGTTTATTTATTATAATCATTTATTTATAATAATTATTAATATAGTAAATATACATTTATAGAAATATTTATTTCTAAATATTTATTTACAAATATATTGTTAACATTATTAATGGATATATAATCTTAAATGCATGCATTTTAAAAATGAGTGAAATTGAATAATTCAAAATGAGTACACTTTAAAATTATTGAAAAAATGGATAAGTTTTATTAATTAAATATAAGTTATTAAAAAATATGGATATATATATATATATAAATATATATATTGAAGTGTAAGAATACACATTGAAAATACTAAAACATAGTAAAAAAATATAAATAAGTAATAAAAAATGATCAAATTCAAAAATAAAATAAAAAATAAAAAACATTAAAAATGAATACCCTAGCTATAGTATATTAAAGAAAAATAAACCGATTAAAAACATAATATATAATAAATTTATCATGTTATAATTACATTCTGAAATATACTAAAATTTGAATACATTATATAAATATTAGGTGTAATTGTTTCTACATATTGCGTAATATATTTGTATGTGAATTTGTACATAAAAATGAATTAACATATATGTGTGTGTGTGTGTGGAATAAATGCAACACAAGAATTTTAATATAAGTTAAATTGAAAATCAAACAACATTAAAAATGAATAAGACATTAATATGTCTTTAATTAACATTTTATATATATTATACTTATTTATTTTATATATCTATATTTAAAATTTACTATTTATTAATATTTATAATCTATATATATGTATATGAAATGTATTCATTTTTATCAATAATTATTTAATTAATAAAATGATTCATATCTTTCTTAATTTACTCATTTTATTTTTATTTGTTCAATTTTTCATTTTATTTTGGACCTTTATCATCGCTAAAAAAAGTGACGATGAATGGAAACTTTTATCAACACCAAAGAAGCGTTGATAAAGGGTAACTTTTATCATCTCCATAAATAAAGCACTAATATGGGTTTCCTTTATTAGCACTAAAATAAATCACAGAAAAAAGTTATCTTTTATCAGTGCTAAAAAAGAAGCACCGATAAAGGGTGCATTTTATTAGCGCTTTTTTTAGCACTAAAAAGGAGATTCCTTTATCAGTTCTTATTTTAGTGATGATAAATATGGACTTTATCAACAAATTTTTGGAGTGATGATAAATGCCAGTACTACTATAGGTGGGTTTTATTGTAGTGAATGCATATAATGCGTAAAATAACATCTAACATTCATAAGAAGAATATAATACATAATCTATAAATAAAATGGGGTAAAATACATTCCTAATGAACCAAAGGACAAATGAACCTAATATGAGGGGTGTTGTTCTAGAGTGGTTACATGGCTTGTTGGGGGTAGTTAAAATTCTTGGAGTTTCATACTGATTTCACCAATGGTGGGGTTTGAAGAATGTTACCTCTCTATATATTTCAGGTTCTCTTACCTAAAGAATATTTAGGATTATTTCTATTTGGTTAATTCTCTCCTTTTGGTCATGTGGCTTTGAGATTACTTATTTTCCCCTTATCCACCTTTTTTCGATTTGGTTTATCTAAGGTAGAATTTTTTTATTTTGTTTTGGCTCTATTATTTGTGATAAATCTTTTTTATATTCATAATTGGATCCTCATTATTGAGTTTCAATCATGTTACATGAATTTTAAGGAAGTATTATTATCCCCTAACTTCATTCTTTATGATTTTTTGATGTTGAAGGAAGGAGTACGGAGGAAAACATTGATTATTTCCACCCACGAGGGGTCTTAGTGGGTTGGGTCATGTCATTCCTCCTTAAGAAACCCTCAATCACAACATATGATTTTTCCTTTGGAGTAAAGTGAGTGTGGAATAACTTTACACCATGGTTTAATTCACCTATGTTTATATCTTCCCCCTTGGTGACACACCTTACATCATAAAAAATTTCATCATGTGGCATAAGTTGAGGGTGAAATCACTTTACACCTTGGGTGAAAGCACTGTAGCATAAGTTTATTCCATTTTCACCTCACACCATAGGACAAAACTATTTATGGAATAAGTCATGTCACGAGAGGGAAAATACAACCATAGATAACTTGGACAATGTTTTAAGGTGATGATGGAATCAACTAGAACCATGAATGAAAGTACCTATGGTGTATGGTCGCAGTGGAATCACTTTTCACTATTGTTGAATGTACCCAGGGTTGTATCATTCCCCTTAGTGAAAAACCTTACACCATGAAAAGTTTATCCAATGGTTTAAGGTAATGGTGGAATCATCTTACACCATGAGAACCTTCACCTCTTATGTAAGGTGATTCCATTATCACATTACTCCATGGGCTAAAACTACTCGAGGCCATATCATGCCCTAGAAAAAAAACTAAATACATTAGTGTTATGGCATGTGGTTTGTGTGATTCTCCATCATCCACGTGGCTGGTATATTTAATATTTTAAATACATAATAAATATAATATTAAAATTCTAATAGCATATATATATATATATATATCTGTGTGAATGTGTGTGTATTTAGGTAAAATGTATTATGGTGAAGTGGTAAAATTTGATTCTTGGTACCCATAAGGTTTTAGGATCAAAATTCAATTTTTATATTTTTGAATTTATACATCTATAACCACTAGATTGTCCTATTGTGATAGTCTAGGAGATATGACAATGAGCATTACACCCATGGTCACTAGAACCATTATAGTAGCCCCTAGGGGATATTTACATGGGAATAGAATGTGACTATCCACATAGTAGTGATAACCTAATGGATATGGCCATGGGTGTCAAATACGGGGGTTCCCATAAAAATAGGTGTTTCCCAAAGGGTAATGACCATATTCATATATCTTTAGAAATTTCTACTATATGGATGGAAATGAGTCATACCTAAGGAAAGATCCCATGGGGGCTATCTTCATACCTCTAACGGCCATAGGCATTAGGGATATGACCACAATTTTCACTTGTGGACTTATCCTTTGTTTCTAGTAGTGATTTTATATCATTCTAGTGTTTTAATTTGAAATGGAATATTAAAAATAATCTATATTATTGATCTTATATTTATGTATAACAAAAACATATTTTAGGTTTTGGAAAAATTAGAAGAACTTATCAAGGATGGGAATGACTCAAAAATTGTTATATTCAATGGATATCCCAAGACTTACATGACATGGGATCCATGAACAATGAAAATTTTCTGATGAAACTTGACAGACACACCAAACCAAGAGGATCCTTCACAGTAAATTTATAATTTTTAAAAATAGATAAGAAGAAATGATACCTCAGTCTTGAGATCTTTCTTTAATCAATATATTGATCATCTGAAACCCTTTTTTTCTACCATTTTTATACTTATAGGATCCAAGTGTAGAATCCCTTTATTGGTGATCCACAAATTCTCCTTTGATCTCCAAATAATGTCGATAGATTTATAATTTCTAGCATAGCAGATCAATCTCCTTATGATATTTTCCTTTATTGTTGTGATGATTCTTTTTGGATTTAAGAACCATCCTTGCACTATCATTATTGATAATATGGAAGAGGAAGGAGAATCTCTTTGGATTGAGAGAACAAACTCTAGAGTGTTCCTCGATCTTGAGAGAGAGAGTTCTAGATTTTGTTGTGCACAATGATTCTCCAATTCGATCAACTCTAGAAAAATAGTCATAGTACCCTATTTATAGAGTTATGAGTATGGGTTACATGCAATTTAATTACACATAGGCCTTTAATAATATGTTAAACCCTTAAATGAACTCATTCCATGTAATAATAATTTTATTATTATTTTCTCAAGGCGTACACTTATTGGTGAAATGATAAATATTATTTTATTATCTGGTAAATTAAAATTTATCATCGAATCTCATCTTAGTCCACTCTTCTTCCTCAGTATTTATCAAATACTAGAATAATTTTTTTATTAAATATATATTCAATAAATAAATATTATATATCCTTGTAATTAAATAATTACCTTGTGAATGAATATTTATTTAATTTATGTGATCAATAAATACTAAAAAAATTATTCATTAGGATTGAGAAAAATATTTTTTCTAATAATTAAATTCAAATAGAATTTAATTGACCTCAATATAAACACTTAGTGTGTGACCCTTTAGACTTCTTCCTCGTAGGAATTAGGCTGGCTTGACTAAAGTTTAAGATTACTATCTAGAAACTGGTTAAGACACCAAAGAGGAAAACGTGAATGTAGAAACATCAATATCCATATATGAGCTCAGACTATGTAATACAATCCCTTTGTCTTGGTATCCGATCAAATAGGTTGCATACTTGTGTCTTCAACCTTAATTCTAGATATATTTTCTTTGATTATCTAGAATGAACATGTTTACATCACCATGGACAAAAAATTTATTTTTAAGATTCCTTCCAATCAAAGGACCAAGATATTAACTTCCATAAATGGAAGGTAAGATCATTCCTCTATTTATTTGTTAATAACAAACCAATCATGATGTACCAAACATATCCTACTTAGCATGAACATAGTGCATCATGGGATTAATCAATACATCTAAGTACATGAGTCGTGATATGTACTAATAATAATATTAAATTATAAGGTCCATTAAACACTCTCACATATAGGAATATTGAAATTATTCTTCATTGGTTCCCTCAAATTATGTATGGTTTTTGGGTACTTAGGTGTAGCAAAGTGGCTGAACAAGGTCATTATTTAATGATGGAGTACTTAAAACAATATATTAAATGTATTTTAAAAATAAAATAAAATAAAATCAAAAATAAAAATTATGGGGAGTTTTTTCATTTTTTATAATAATATAGTATGTATTTTGTAATAATATTGTATTTTTTTTGTGTTTTTTTGTTTCTGAATCACGATTTATAAAACACAATGAGAATATTTCTTTCAGAAAATATTTTTTAGAAGGCGTAATAGATATAACTCTACTTATTCACATAATTATTAATCAATATCATTTAAATTAAAATCTGATTAATTGTGATCCTCTAATTTTTTAACTCTCAAACCCTATGATAATTTACCTCAACCACAAAGATGAAATGAATTAAACCCTAGGATAGCTTCAGAACATGCGATCATAACACCCTTATTTTATTATCAATCCAAGGATAGCTTATGTTTAGTGGTTAATTAGGTATCATATCCATGTTGTAATTTGGGATGAATTTTGTTTAGGGATTTTATTTGAACCCTACAAATTGATCCCATGTTGTTTTTTTGCTGATTAAGACAACGCTCTCAAAATTCACACATTACTCAACCTTGCATGATTTGTGTTAATTGTTCAATTGCTTTATTGGTTTATTTTAAATAAAAAAACCAATTCATAGATCATATTAATTCATTTATATTATCTCATTGATTCAAAAAAATTAAGTGAACATGATAATAATTAGATTGATTAATAGGAAAAACTACTCTTTCATGGGTGGTGTAGTCGTCATAGAAATGTTTTTCATGTGAAAATGTTTAAAAAGGGTATAACCCAATAACATTTATAATATTAATTTACAACCAATTTAATTTAATTTTAAAATAATTAAATTGAAAAAAAATAGAGTAAATTGAAGATAAACTAATCTTTTTACTATGAAAACACAAACATTACAACATAAAGAAGAAGAAGAACGATGAAGGGATCCCTGCTTCAAGAGATATCCCTCTTTAAATACTTGAAGAAATGGACTGAAACTACTTCCTATCTTCCCTAAATATCATAATTCATATCCAAACACCTAAAAAGGATAAAAATACACATTTATATAGGGGAGGGGATGATAGGGTTACAGAAGCTTACAACTGTGAATGGGGAAATTTAGCCAATTATTTTAATCAAAATTTCACTAACTTGTTGAACAAAAAAATTCATGAACAAAATATCCTTACAGAAGGATGATTTATTCATTATTGGTTTCTATATATACTACACAAATTTTATCTCAATAAAATCTATGATGTATAAATTATGTCCCAAATAGTGAAGTGGTCTCTAGTCTGATGAGTCCAATCTAGCTTTGATTCCATGACCCATTTACTCTAATAAAATGAAATATCTAGATCAAATGTTCAAAATGAAATTTGTAGAAAATTGAGTGAGAATTTAATTTCAAATATTTTATGATCACATAGTCTACATATAAATATTTATGACTAAAATACTACAATTCACTTTAAATGGTCAAAACTATAATTTTCATCAAATTTGAAAATGAATAATCTAATGGAAAATATTCCATAAATAAACATATTTAACCCAATGTGATAAAATTATATAATTTATTATCAATAAAAAATTCAATAAAAAGGTTTTATAAAATATCTGATGACACCAAAACATGCAGAATTGTTATTGATGGGTTTTTCCTCATAATCTCCTATTTCAAGGATCACCAAGTGCGAACTTCATGAGATTAATCCTCATCCTCTTATGAGTACTCACACCTGATAGTCACAAAAATTATCTTTCATATTTTTTTATTCTAATCATATAACAAATATTTCATAGATATCATCATAACAACTCAAGGTTCTCATCATAGAGGGGAATTGTTATGAACTATTTTATATAACAGATACCCTATGAAATTGTATAATTAAATACATGTAGAATAATGATCCATATGTGACAAGATATATTTAATATTCACTTATTTGAATATATTCATTGATATAAATTAAAATATAGTTGGTTCTAGGATACCAACTCCAACAAACTCTCACTTAGCCTGGAGTTAACTATTAACAACTTTAAGTCTTATATCTCTCATATAAAGATCATGTTTCTACTAAGATAGGTGTTTTATTAAGAGATCCATAACAATTTATTATATGTTAATTTTTCTCACTAAAACCCCACTTCTTTAAAAAAATCCCTTGAGAAATAAATCAATCAAAGCATTTGATTTTTCCACTAATGTGACCCTGGTTCTTTGAAAAGAGATACCTCAGAAGTATTGTTATAATAAATTGTGATAGGGTCTTTATTACTATATAACACATCCATATCTTAGATGAAAATTTCATATCCATAATTCTTCTATAGATACATCATATTCCACAATATACTCTCACTTTGGTGTAGAATGATCCATCACTACTTTCTTTGAGATCTTCCAGCTCATGACTCCTCCATTGATGGTGAAGATGTATCACAAATGCCAATTCAGATCATATTTATCTATTTGGAAACAATAATTAGTATATCCACTGATTACTATCTCCTCATCTCCTCCATATACCAAGAACATTTCCTTTGTTTACCTTAGCTACTTAAGGATAGTTTTGGCAGCCATTAAATAGTGATCTCCTAGATCAGTATGATATCTACCTACCACATTTATGGAATAAGGAACATATATCTGGGTATAAAACATGGCATACATGAATAAACTAGTTACTGATTCATATGAAATCATTTCCAGTCTCATTCCCTCCTCATTTGTCTGAGGACATATTTTCCTAGAAATATGAGTACCATCTGACATAGGCAACAATACTCTTTTAGATTGTTCCTTACTAAATATCCTTAATATATTGTCAATATATATACCTTGAATTAGACCGATAAGTCTCTTGGAAATATCATGATCGATATTGATCCCAAGAACATATGATTCTTAACCTAAGTATCTTAGGGATAAGCATGTATTTAACCATGTCATAATGGTCTGTAAGACTGGTATCTCATTTCCAGTGAGTAAAATTTCATCAACATATACTATTAGGAAAATGAACGCACTCTCACTAAAATATTTATAGACACAAGGCTCACGTTTATTTATTATTAAGCAAAATTATATTATGGATTCATAAAAATTAATGTTCCATGACCTAGATGAATTATTTGATACATATATGGATATCTTAAACTTACATACTTTATTAGCATTAACTAGAGTCACAAACCCTTATAGTTGGGTCATATATACATATTCTTGAAGGTTTCCATTATAGAAGACCATTTTTAAATCCATCTTCCAAATTTTATAGTCCAGTTATGCTACTATGGTTAGTAGAATTATGATGTATTTAAGCACAAATACTACTGAAAAAGGATTCATTATAGTATATTCCTTGATATTGTTTGTAGACTTTTGAAAATATTCATGCTTTATAGGTACTAACTTGACCAACCATGTTCAGTTTCTTCTTGAATTACCATTTGGATCTAATTGGATTTACATAAATTGGAGGATCCAACAAAATCCAGACTTATTTTTCATATATGGAATCTATTTCAAAATACATTTCTTATTTCCATTTAGCACCATCAGATGAACTTACTTCTTACTTGTAGGTTATAAGATCATACTTGAAAATTAATAATGAGTAACCATCATCAGTGACTATAAAACCATATCTTTGAGGATCTCTAACCTATCTTGCACTACGACATAGTACTTGTGTCTCTAGAACCATTTCTTCTATAGGTATTTATGGAACTTTTTTCTGCACCAACTACTATGTATCCCGATTATGGACTTCATAAAATTCCATCTCACTCCCACTATCTCTTTTAGAGACGTGATCCCTCTAAATGAGTATGAAATGCCTTGACACTATTACCTTTTTATATGAGGGTTTTTATAGGTAATATCCATTTTTTCCCTATGGGTATCCTATAAAGATACACTTTATGCATCTAGGTGGATTTTTTTTCTTGAATATGCCATAATAAACGTTTCACATTCCCCCACATGTAAGTTTGACAACACAAGTTTATTTCCACTCCATAATTGGCATGTCATGTCATCTACCATCTTAATTGGTACTTGGATTAGCATGTACGTTTTTTTCAATAATAAATATCTCCAAAATTATTGTGAAATATTCGCTTGACTCATAATTGAACTCACCAATTCCAATAATGTGTAGTTCCTCCTTCCACTTACAACATTCCACTAGGGTGTATAAGGGGGATTAAGTTGGGATAAAATCTCATACTCCCATAAATATTCAATAAATTATTCATTAAGATATTATTTTCCACAATGTAAGTGGAGTTTATTAATATTATTACCAAGCTTGTTCTTGACCTCATTCTTGAATCATTTGAATTTCTCAAAGGAATCTGACTTTTACCTCAATAATTAGATATATCTAAACCTACTAAAATAATTAGTAAAAATTATGAAGTTTGAGTACCCACCCCTTTCTTCAACTGATAATGATCCATACACATCAATTTGAACCAATTCTAGAATATCTATGGTCCTTTCACATTTTACACTAAATGGATCTTTGGTCATTTGACCTTGTAAACATGATTTAAATTTTCCAAGTAGTTTTATTTTGAATGAATCTAAATAACCATATTTATAAAACTTGTTATATAATTTATCATTTACATGAACTAAGAAATTATTTCATATTTGTGTGTGGTATGAGTCACGTGAATTGTATTTTTTATCTATTTCCAACACTTAGTTATCATAATCTAATACATAAAGACCATTATGTAAATTCTCCTTACCATAACATATGGTTTCTTTATTAAAAAAAAAGAAACTTTAATTTTTTAACTTGAAAATAAATACTTACATATCTAACTTAGATATAGAAATAATGTTTTTTTAATTCCCAGAACATAGTAAGAATTATAAAGAACCAAGATAATTTCCATCAGTATAGTGAGATAGTAGTCACCAATGGCTAGTGCTTCTAACTTGGATCCATTTGCAGATCATTAATCCACATCACCCCACAAAAAAATTCAAAATATAATAGTTTATTAAGTTTTTATATAAATATGAGAACCAAATGTGGTATCCAATATCCAATTCATAGAAATTGAAATTTTACAATCGATAACAAACATACCTAAAGAATTTCAATACTTCTTTACTACTGTGCAATGTTTCTTCCAATGACCCTTCTTGAAAAATCATAAATTGATAGAATCATGCTCCCTTTATTACCCTTTGATCTTCCTCTTATTGTAAGGGAGGTGTATAGAATCCTTAGACTTGTACTTATTCTTGGTTCTCTTTTCTCTTCCTTTCATCTTATTCTCTGTAAGGGCATATAAATTTTTAGGATTTAGTTCCTTATCAGTCTAGAGAATTATGTTTAAGAGATCGAGGAGTGACTTCCCTATATTATTCATGTTAAAATTCAAAATAAACATATATAATCTATAAGGAAGTGAGGTTAGAATGAAATCAGTTCACATTTCATCAGATAATTTAAACCCTCTCATTTATAGAAACTCTATGTATCCAATCATTTTGACTATGTGTGGTCTTGCTCGTGTTTCTTCTCCAAGCTTGCATAGGAAGAGTTCTATGGAGGCCTCAAACCATTCTTGTATTGTTCTCTATTGATAAATATCATGGATACGACTAATAATTTTATATACATATATGGTCTTATGATATTTTAGTAGTTCACTACACATGGAAGATGGTGTTAAACACTATATATCTAGTGAATCATCCAAGTGTTTCTCATAGACAAGCAAATCTTCTTCACTCGCCTCCATGGTTGATGGATTGGAAATTGGGGGAAGCAAAACATATAAATTCTATTCTTGGTGTAGTATGATGTGAAAGTGTATGTACCATTCTTGGAATTTTTTTACAATAATGATATTATCTTTATTCATGATAGTTAACAAGGATGGTGTTATGGTTTTCGAACTCACCATTTTATTCTAAAAAAAATTTAAGCAGATTTTAGTAATATATATGATTACCAAAAATTAGACAAAATTATTTTAATTATATGTATCCCACTATTTTATCAAGCCCTAACATCCCTCACCATTTGACTCAGAATGTCTAGTATCATGAAAATTCTAGTAGCAAGGATCTATATGAACCTTCTCATAATCCAGGAAAGTTATTTATTAATTAATCAAAGGTATTTAGGATGGAAAATATTTTCTAATTGTGGGAATGAATCTCCCTGATTCGTTGAGTGTACTCCCCATTCCAGAAACCCCCTCTTAGGTTTCCTCAACAATTTCCTCCAAATTACATCAAGTTTAGTAATGGATACTATCCTCAATGTAAAATGGTTAAGTCAACCCAAAAATTCATAAGGACTCCCTGATAAAAGTAAGTGTCCCAATAAGGTAGGTAACAACACTTATTTCTATGGTTTCATTCCAAATTAGGTAATGAAAGTATTATTCTAAATTAATATTAAGTTTATGGATTTAATTTATTTTGTGTAAAAAAAATTTATTTTATCCTGTATAAGTATTTTTAATGTTAATAAGATTTTACTTGAGGTATTAACCATATTTCAATAAAAAAATTATGTATAATCCATTTATTTTAATTCCATATTTTTATATTAGTCCATTTATTTATGTAATTACAATCTTTCATCCATAAAATAAAATAATACATAATACATAAATAAAATAAATAAATAAATGACATGATCGAGATATTTATTTAATGGTTGATTTATTGAGTATATAATAAATCAACCTATGACCCTTGGGGAAAACTCGATGTTCTAGTATTGAAACAAGTTACAACATCCCACATGTCCACCTTTGTATTTTCTAGGTTAGTTTCACCTCAACTGTGTCTTGAAATGCCACAACGTTGACACTGTCTTGAACCAAATTCTTTCACCTTTGAATACTCCTTTTACTACATATGTTTTATAACTCACACATAGGTGAGGGGAACCAACCATTAGTTAAGTGTAATTACATAAAACCACCCTGGATATATAGGTCCAACATAATAAAGGAGGGTGGGATGATATGTAGGAAATCATATTTAATTTAATAATAAATAATTGAAAACTCATGTAAAAATATTCAATTAAATTAAACCAACACATACATAGGTATGTTCAAAGCTCATGGTCAGTTATAGACATGCAATGACTATGGATTTAAAATAACTAACTATCATTCATTTCAATTCATTCTTTGATAATTTAAAATGAGCATTAACTAGTCTAATTAATTTTATTATTAATAAATTAATTAATTTTATCTTATTCTATACAATCATGATATATATTCTCATCTAATTTAATTTTAAATAAAACAAATTATTTTATTTTATTTAAAATTTATTAAGTAAACTACTTGTACTTGAAATAAACATAGCATGTGCCCATCTAAACTACTTGACATGGTCCTTGTTATATATAGTTCAATCACATGTCATATCTCATGCACTACATGTGACATAATTTCATTTCTTGTACTGTCAAATAAATAACACATTTAACACATAAAAACTATGATTTGTGTACTAATTTAATGAATGTGGTGTATAAAATATGCAATGATCATGCAAGACTTGCAGATTATTATTTTACACAGAATTAATTATGTAATTAATATAATATAAAATCTAAAAACCTATTTTTACTATCAAATTAATGACACACAGAGTCTTATTGATGAGGTTTAATGGATTAATTAAATAATTTCATTTATATGTTAATTAATTTACTCGTTGTTTAACCAATATTGACAAATATTTTTCAAAAGTAGAAATGGATTAATTAAGCCACATAGATTTAATTACTCTATGTGTGAATTAACTATGTGGAATGTGAATTAATTACACTACATGTAAATTAATTAAACTGCATGTGTATTAATCATAATGTGTATGTATTAATTACCCCACGTGTTAATTAATTACCCATTGTGTGAATTAATTACTTCATGTGTGAATTAATTACACCATGTATGAATTAATTACACGAACTGATAATTAATTACACCTCATGTAAATTAATTTCATCATATGCATATTAATTACACTTTATGTGTATTAATTATAGTATAAGTAAATTAACTATAATGTGTGTGATTTAATTAATTACTTTGTGTTTTTTAAACACACAACCACCGCATCATGTGGGCTTACATGGAAGGATGGAAAGTTACATGTTGTGTAACCTTGAAATCATGTTCCACCTATATATAGTTCTTCAGATTTTATTCATTTATTTTTAATTAGTTTTGGTTATATGAATAAGAAATGAATAGGATAACAATAAATATCAACAATATTATTAAAAAAATATGGAAATGAAAACTAACTTTTAAATGCATAAATTATAAATAATAAATTAATGATTATAAATTTAACATGACTAATCTGATATCACTTGTAGGTTCTAGGATTAATGTAAGTGCTTATCGGGGACGATCTCAACTCAAAAATTGTTAGATTCAATGGATATTCTATGATATACATGACTTGGTAGCCATCACCAATTAAACTTTTCTGATGAAACATGAAAAACAAACTAGAACCAAGAGTACCATTCACGTTAAATTTATAATTAATTTAAATAGATAGTAAAAAATAATATATTGGTATTGAGGTCTTTCTTTGATGAATATATTGATCATTTGAAACCCTTTCAGTCTACTATCATTGAACTTGTAGGATCTAAGTGTATAATCTCTCTAGATAAAATCTATAGATGCTCCCTTTATCTCTAAACAACATCAATGGATTTTCAGGTGTGAGCATAATAGATCAATCTTCTTGTAGTGTTCACCTCAATCACTACAATGATTCCTTCAAGCTTGAAGAATTTTCCCTACACTGTTATTCTTGAGAAGATGGAGTAGGGAGGATAATCTCTCAGGCTTGAAAGAATAAACTCTAGAGTGTTATTTTTTCTTGAGAGAGATAACTCTATATTTCATTATTTACAACAATTCTCTAATTCGATCAACTCTAGAACAATAGTTATTTCAGTCTATTTATAGAGTTGCAGATTATGGTTAAATATTATTTCATTTCACATATTCCCTTAATAATATTTTAAACCCTTATTTGACCTCATATCATGTGATAATAATTTTATTATTATTATTTCTTGGTGTTTTCTTACTGGTGTAATGATAAATATAATTTTACCAACTTAAAAATTAATATTTATCACTAGACCTCATCTTGGTATGCTCTTCCTCCATGATATTTGTTGATTACTCTAATAAATATTTAATTAAATATTTATTCATTAAATAGATAAATAAATAAATATTATATAACCATATAATTAAATATTTATATTGTGGATAAATATTTATTTAATTTATGTGATCAATAAATCCTGAATACAATTATTCCTTGTACTTGAGAATAATATTTATTCTAACAATTAAATTCAAATAGAATATATTAGGGATCAATGGAAACACTTAGTGTGTGCCCATTTTGAATTATTTTTTATTGGAATTAGGTGATCTTTCCAAAAGTCTAATATTACTGTCTAGAAATGGGTCAATTCACCAAAGAGGAAGAATTTTATATCACAACATCAATAACCAAATACAAGTGTGGATTGTGTAATATAGTCAATTTTTCTTGATATACCATCAAGAGTGTTTCATACTTCTGTTATCAATATTAATACTTGATATATATTTATTTTATTATCTAGAATGAACATGTCTATATCACCATATCCATGTAATTTATTTATACTATTCCATTCCAATCAAAAGAATGAGATATTAACTTTCATAAATGGAATAGAAAAATCATTCCCTAACTTATTCATTAATAACATAGAAATTGTGACATACCCAACATATCCTACTTAATGTGAGCATAGTGCATCTTAATTTTTGTCAATACATCTAAGTACACGAGTCAAAATATGTACTAATAATAATCTTAAAGTCTAAGGACCATTATATGATTTTGAAAATAGTAATATCTGATGACACAACAACATTAAGAATTTCTATTGGAGAGTCTAGCCTTATAATATCTCTTCTTATAGTTCACAAAGTGAGAACTTCACCAGATGAAGCTCCATACTCTTATGATCACTCACACCCAATAGTCAAAAAACTATGCTCCCCATCACAATTCTTAATGATGAGAGTAGGGAAACTATTTAAGAGATATTTTCAAATCATTTCAAGGTTCTCATTATAGCAAGGAATTGTTATGACCTATTTTGATGTGACAGATACTCTAAGACATTATCACATTAAATTTATGAATAATAGTTATCAATATGTGATTATATATATTTAATATTCACTTCCTTGAATATATTGGACATTCTAAAGTACATACTAGTTGGTTCTAAGACACCAAATCCAACAAATATGTGGGTGTGGGTGTGTGTGTGTAATAATATAGTAATGAAATAAGATTTTTGGATCTATAATTTCATTAGTTTTTTTGTATTCCTTATATTAAAATACAAAATATGTTGTAATTTTCCATCATCTTGTCTAAAATCGAAATCACACTTTGTCTATGATTGATTAGGGTCACCTAAGGGGTTTCATCAGGGTGGAGTGGGATAAAGTCACATAAACCAGGCCTAAAAATTCCTAGTTAATTTAGGCTTTCATTTAATATGGGAACAAAAAATTAAGTCTGACCCAGTTCTCATTTTAAGTGGACCAGTCTAAGGGATGGATCACATTTTTAATTAAGATTAAAAAATTAAAAACACTTATTATTAAGTGATATTAAATATTATACATATAATAGTTATCATATAAATATTAATATATATATATATATATATATATTCTTCACATACTTAAAATATATATACATTTTTCATTAGAATATAATATATTATATTTAAATAATATTAAATTAGAAAAATCCTTAGCCCATGAACTGACTTGTATATGTTGAGGTAAGTCCATTTAAGTCCTCAATACTTTTATCCTAGTTTTTTTATACCCATTTAAAATATTGACCATTTTTATTAGTGAAAATTTCCCTATAAATGTGGGTGGGTATGTCTATATTGTGGGATTGAGGCCCATTAGCACCCCTATGATTGAAATATCCCTTATAATTTTAAAATAATTCATGATTTTAATCATCATTACAATCCTAGTTTTATAAAAAAAAATATAAATACTTGGTTTACTCATCTAAAAATATTCATTTATTGATTAAGTTTTAATTTCCATGGAAAAAAATCACTAAACTTCATTTTCTCCCTCTTAAAATCACCATTAAAAACTGCATGTCTTGGATTTTAGTTGTTGAGATCTATATGAATGTAGATGTCCTTCTTGAGATTATCAATGTGGGTAATAATGTTTCCACACAAGATCATTCCAAATCCCTGATATTCATCTATCATCATCTCCATGGTGATTTTAATAACGAGTCATTAATGATTAAATATCCTATAATAATGTGACAATATCTCAAAAAAAGGGTTGGTATGTTTAGAAAAAGTTCATCATAAAGGCAATAATTTTAGATTTCTAGATTTCTAGTGGGTAAGTGAATATAATTTTGATATGCTCAAAATAACTTCATAAATAAAATTACATGGAAATAAATTACTAACATAAATATATTAAAAAATAAAATTTCTAGTTTTCATGTCTCAAATGTTCTTTTACAATAATAATATTATGAAAATGGGTTTACAAAGTATTATAAACTATAATAACCCTCGTCATTTAATGATATTATTTTAATTTTAATTTATGTATTATACATCTTAAATTGATGAATATGGAAGTTTTAGGATATTTTGGAATCAAGAGAAAGAGAAGGGAAGAAAATGAAATTAGTTTTGGTGCAAAAGTGATGTCATGTTCATGGTGGCTTAGTAAGAAGCACCATATGATATCTATTGGAATTGTAAGTGCTTTTAGGTCAACTATCAGAAAGCTAATGGCCTTATGCCAACTACCAGGTAGATCAAAAGGTGTCCAGTGGCCCCATACTTTTTACCTAGAAAGCACCGGGGTAGTTTTTTATATATAAGGGGAAATTTTCTATTTAACATTAAAACCAGATATTTTTTTTCTATTACTTCTTGATTTTATCTATTCTATTGTTGTAAATCCTCCCAAAATATCTCTCCATCCCTCTATTCATCTCTAAGTTGAATTCTCTCTTGGTATTATTTGGGTTTTTCACCAAGGTGTTGAAGGGTTTTTCTTTTGGTGAAGAAAAGGGTGGGAAACCCTCTATTATCTTGATTTATATTGTTTCTTAAGGAATTGAAATGAATTTATGATCTCTATATTTTTAGGTTTCTCTTGTTCATCAAGAAGTGGGATAATATCTTCCTTAAAATTCTAGTTAAGGGTTCTAGACATTGTTTGGTAGGTAATCCCTCCATGTATCTTATATTATTATAGTGGTTATGGAAATTACATGGGGTAGAGGGATGAATAATTGAGAAAACAAATTCTAAAAAAATTTCAAAAAACTAATTTTACTTTAAGATAAAATTAATTAAGTTGGTTTTTCCCATACTATAATGATTATTTTTCTTTAACATGCTTATTTGATTTATTTCATATTGGTTATTGAAATATAATCCATGTTTACGTTTTTCTATTCATGATATTTGATCCCTGGGGCATTTTTTTGTTATATATTGTTTATGTAGGTAATACAGGATTTGACTATAGTGGTTTTGGATTGATACACGTATTCTAGATCCACACAAACACACAAGATTACATTTTTGAATATGGTTTCTTAATAGAGGATGGATATAGCTACCCACACATATGAATATATATATTGATATATGTGGATATTTATCTCTTATAAAGATGGTTCATATTTCCAATAAATTGGATTTTGAGTGTGAATCAAAGAAGGTATAATTTGTTCCCAAAGGTGTATTTTTGAGAACATGGAAATCAAGGCCATATGCATAGCATTTTATTCTATTTTAACACCTATAAGATAAAATATTTATTTTTTTATTTTCCTACTTTTCTATGTTTTATCACTACACTATACACTTGATCTTATAATAGATTGATGGGGTTTTTTGGTGACTGCCTACTCGGTATAATGCACTCAAAACCTACACATGTCCTCTTGGGATATGTGTAGACCTTGTATTTTATGGTCTAGTTAATAGAAAAGCTTCAATTCATATGGGTTGATGGATCCAGAAGCTTGGAATCTTAGTGATTTTGGAGTGAGTTATGACAACCTAGTTATTCCTATAAGGTAGAAAACTCATTAAAATTAGTTTAAATGTTTAATTATGGCCTAATATGAGAACCCTTTGATGTCATGGTGGTTTTGAGGGTGTCATGGGAATGTTCTAATCTTGGAGCCCAAGTTTTTATAATAACTAGGTAGGTTACACAGTTAATAGAAACCATTCAGGATAGGTTGCATGGTCTGACTAACTGTGTGAGGCCTGTTCATAGGGAAATAAGAGACCTCATGGTTTTTAAGACCATACGGATGATGGTTTATGCCCATGCAAGATCACCTATAATTTTTTGTAGAGGTTTTTTGCACATTTTGTGCAAAGTTAGTCAAATCATGTGAAGTGACCATGCGGGTGCCCTCTTAGCACAGTGGATGGAACACGGTTGGTGAACGATTTGGACAACTATGTGGCCCAGGAATATAAGGCCCCAGCCTTAAACCTTACTTAATATTGAGTTATTACAAGATTACACATTGAGTATCTTTTCAGGTTTAGAGTTTTAGAGAATTAGATCATGAAACTTGCATTACATTCCACATTTAAACAAAGTGGTTACATAAAATACAGTATTCATTCTTCCCATCAACAGAAACATATTGAAAATAAAACATGGATTCTTTTTTGACACATCCTTGACACTATCATCACATCATGTACCTTTCCCTTGACCTGTGAAAAACATTTCAAAAACTTGGTATGAGCATAAAAATCTCAGTAAGGGTTATACAAATATGGAAAGGAAACATGAGTTCATATATACATAAGAATGAAATCATACTTTACCCATAAAACATAGGCACTTTAACATACCTCATAAAACCATGAATAAATCATAGAAATCATAAGACATAAAGGTAACTTGATGCATTCATAACATTCTTACGTAGGGAGTAACCCTCTTGGTTACGTTTGGAATACCCATCACAGTATATTCCCTAAATCTCTTCGGAGAAACCTTAACGTTTCACTCCTTCGCGTTACCCAATGCATTGGAGAGCTATATCGGGCTCACCCGCCCTTAGTTTATCACGGAACCACCCGTCTTCATAACAATGCCCAAGAACCATAACATAATCTTATCACATAAAACATGCATAAAGGAAACATAACATTTCCACCTTTCAATAAAAAGATATCAATACAAAACATTGATATAAATACATTATGAAAACCATTTTCAATACCAAAATAAAAGAAAAGTAAAACATGGTATTTATTTATCTTTTATAAAGAAGGTATGGCTTGTAGAGGAAGCCAAAACTCAAATAATGGTCACGGCGGTGGAGAAGTCGTTGTCGCCGCATACGTACGACAAAAACATTCCCTTTTGTCGTTTAGTAAAACACTTAGTATAAAAAGATTCCTTTTGGATAAACGTAAAAGTAAAATGGGTTTATACACCATATAAAAAAGGTTGTGTATAAAACAAAATATGCCTCAATGAAAGGAGATTGAGACGAAGTCCCATACAAGGACAGTATCCTTGGTTTAAGGATAAATCAATTGAATAATTATGTGTGACAAACGAATACACCAAATATAAGTGGATATTAAGTGTAAAATAATCAAAGGTCATTCACACATATTCAAAAGATGACATATTCAATAACTACATGTTGAACCCAAAGAAATCAAAATTGGGTTAAGAAGTTCCCTTGACAGCCTAACGGCGTCACATCAAAATGAGTTGATGAGAGATAAAAAAAGGGTATTTCATCACTTGGACATAAAATTTACATCAATAAGGATATATGAGAACATATCCCAACATAACAATATGTAAATTAAAAGACCAAACAAAATAAGTCTTTTAAAAAAAGGAGGGTTAAAGGTTCCCTTACCGACATGGGTATCTTTCGATACATACGCCCCATGATAGAAGGACAAAACAACATTGATGTAAATACTCATAAATGAAATAATATTACAAAATGAGTAAAATAATGGTCAGTACATACACCAATCAAAGGAAATTGTGGCAAATGTAGCATAAATCTCACGGGGATAAAAGTGAGATGAAAAATCCCTTACGAAAACTCGGCAGCCTAACAGCGCCACATACAACTTACAGAAATGGATTGATGAGATCAAATAGGGTATCTCATCATATTAATATAAAGTTTATAGAAAGAGGTATATAAAATAACATCCCCCAATATAACAAATATGATCTTAAAATAAGTGACATAAAGGAGAGTACTTTAAAATAAATAGAGAGGTTAGATCTCTTACGAAAATTCGGCAGCCTAACGGCGCCACTCAAAACTTCCAAAATGGATTGATGAGAGAGAATAGGGTCTCTCATCACATGAACATAAAAATTATAGTAAGATTAATATAAAAGAACATACCAATAACAAGAAAGATGATCTTTAAAAGGAATGACATAAAAGAGTGTACTTAAAAAGAAAGAGAGGAGTAGGATCCCTTACCTCAAGTCCAACTTGTCTTGTTCGTTTCTTTATATTCCTTAAAATCGGGTAACTCCCTTTGGTTTGAGCTCAAAGGCTTCATTGGGAAGACTTATGCCCAAAGTGAGGCTTCAAGGAGTAAGATAGGGAAGTGGAGAGACAAAATGGGTAGAGGTTGGCCGAGCCAAAGGCTTTGGGAGTGTGGGTAAGGAGGTAGAGGTGGGGGCCTTTTATAAGAGGAGAGGAGGGGCACTCTTGGAAGGTAAAGAAAAGTCACTTTATTTTAAAATGGTATTCGTATTTAAGATGTCCCACATTGATGTGTTTCAAGGATAAGATGATAAGGGTTCTAAATCCACTCATCCAATAGGTTTTGGACATGTGTAGGTCTTAGATATTACATTATCTTTCCATTTTATTTAAATCGTTAAATAATGAGGTCATCGCTGCATCATTATGATGTCATAAATAATTTAAGTTATTTAATGTCTAAAAATTATAAAAAAATAATATGATGTAGTAAATCTTTTTAGCTTTCCAATGAATTTTTATAGTCAAAAATATGATTTGTATAACCCCATGTAAAAATTGTTTTAGTAAAACATTTCATGTTTGTCTCATTTTTACTTTAACTTTAAATAAAAAGATATTAATGTCATTTTCCAACCAAAGTGGCTTCATGGGGTCCTAAAGTTGACCCATGGGTTATCTTGGTCGGCCATGACACATCCAATGAGGTTAGGACATGTGTCAAGTTCATTTCATATTATTAAAACATTATTTTTACCTTAAACTAAACTAATTACCTCTAATCGCGATTAAAAACTTAACAAGTTACTATTCACCAAAAAAATTATTTTTATCCCATTGAACCACATTTTACTTCTTAATGACAACCATGTTTGTCGGATTTTTGAAATTCAAAACACAAAGATGGAAAAATTTCATTTAAATGGAAAAAATCAGTTTTTTATAAGTACCACTTAGTGGTTTCACTATTCATCAAAAATTGAAGTTTTTCAGAAAAATCCAAAAAATTCACCCTAAGGTATATTTGATATTACAAATTCAAAAATGAAGTCTATTTTACAAAATTCAAAACATATAAATCACATTAATTAATTTAATAATTAATTCCTGCTGTCAGAGCAAATAACGTGTTTTTATGAAACAATAAGTATCAAAAGATTGACACTAGTTTAAGTCTGATTTCAAAGTGAAATTAATTCCAACGACCACTATTGGATTTAACGGTAAAAATATATTCTAATTTCACTTAAAAAACAATTAAAAATATAATCTAATCATATAAATAAATTAGATTAAAAAGAGGTTTTGAATTAAAATACAACATTTTACACTATTCATAAAAAAATGAACTTTATCAGAAAGATACCAAAAATTTACACAAAGTAAATTTTGATGTCCCAATTCTTAAGAAGAGATTTATTTGGTCCAAAAGAATGTATAAGAGTGAACAAAACTATATTTAATGATGGTTCTCCATCAAAAGGCGATAAGTGAACCTTTAGTGAAAACTAGGGCATATACGCCTAAAATTGAATTCTTTCCGTATTTTATGCCTTTATATTTTATTGGATAAATGTAAAAACATTTAAAAACATATATAATCATATTTTAGTTATTTCTATCCATTCCCACCAATACAACGGCTACATGTTAACTACCATTTAAAATAATATTATTTTATTATTAGAGTGCAACGTAAGATTCCTAAGAAACTCGTTGTTGCGTGTTGGGTACGCCATCGATCATAGCGTCCCCTTTAAAGTCATATTAATATTTTATTCACAAATATGGATAAATATGAAAATTTCATATTCTTTATTTACCTGGGGTGTTACATCCTTCCCCCCTTTTTGGAATTCCGTCCTCGCAATTTTTAAAATTGAGCTTCGAAACATCCTTGAAAGTCCCACATCGGAACAAGATTCGGTAAAACAATCACTTTAAAATAAAGGAAGATAAGTATAGAGGTCACCCGAGTTACCCATACTAGGATTCCATGTAGAAAAACATGGAAATGGAAGAAAAAGAAAAGGGTCATGTTCTTGAGGGAGAGTGATAGTAAACATGTCTAGGAGAAAGTTAACCATAAGAAAATCACAAACTTGTGATGGGTTAAACGGTATTCGATTCTATAGTAGGAAAAGTTAATAGACAACATTTTTGTTTTAAGTCACCTTTTATTGAGGAATTTATTCATAAGGAATCATAATCACTTATCATGTTGACTTTCAACTTTTACTAGATTCCTTAATCAAACTCATATTTTTTTTCCAAAAGACGAGTATTTAGGGAGACTTGTTCACATTAAGACTACTATAATCAACTTCTAGAGAATCTCGTAATCCACCAAAGAGAACTATATACATCCCATGTCTTTAGGCTTTAACCATAACCAAAACCAAAAAGGTTAGTACAAGGTCAGATAATCCAGAAAAGGATAACCCATTAAAAAGAAAATCTATGCTTAATCTCTAAAATTTGTCCAACAAAACCCAAAGTTCAACGAGGACCATCCGATAAAAAATATGTCCATAAAATTCTTCAAAGTAAACCGATATAAGATTGAAACCCAAATATTTGAAGGATTTAGTCACATAGTCTTCCAAGTTAAATCGTAACATTTATCTCCAAACAACATCAGTTGCTCCTAAAGTCTCGTATTGAAAAGTAATTAACCTAATCACATATCCTCCATGATAGGTTAATCATTTTCATAAATAACCCAAAATAAACTTACTATTAATTCATAAAATCATATAACTAAAAAGAATCAGTCAAACTAACTAGGGACTTCACGTAGTCCAGTGGTAGGCGATAAATACCAGTCGCACTTTGGTTGTGGGTTCGATTCCCGCAGCTTTGTCCGACGTGACAGGTTGTCACACGGTCTGTGTGTTGTCCTTTTCCCAAAACTATATAATTCTTAAATAATTCCCCAAAAAGAGATAAAATCATCAAAATTGATCATAACATATTTTAACCTCAAGTTTATCTCATGCCTTTCATTTTCCAGCATATCATATAATAACCCATAATTACCTCAAAAGTAAGGATCATATAAACTCTAATTGTTACCTTTAAAATTATTACCTGAACTTCCACATTGATTGGTCATCTCATACATGATTCATTACAGAACATACCAAGGTTCAAGTGGTTGATCATGACTCCTTGATATTTGGTTTATAATAACCACGAGTTTCCTCATTGAATCCTCCATTTTATCTTGTATCTTAATCAGAGAACCACCACAGTTTCCTTCAAACCTGTTGTCTCTTTGGTGCCTGCTAGATCCATCCATTCACTAAAAACAGAAATGTCAGTGTGAGTATATCAACAAAACCATCATGTACTAATGAGGAAGGTAAACACTAAGATATACTTACTGATTCACATTATCTAAAACTAGGACTCTTTCTGAAATCCTAACCATTATGGTAATGTCACGTATGCTTAAAGAATACCCTAACCTCTAAAGTTATCTAAACCAACCTTTAATACCAACTATAAGGCCCCATCCTTAAACCTTACTTAATCTTGAGTTATTACAAGATTACACATTTAGGATCTTTTCAAGTTTAGATTTTTAAAGAATTAGATCATGAAACTTGCATTATATTCCACATTTAAACAAATTGGTTACATAAAAGACAGTATTCATTCTTCCCATCAACGGAAACATATTGAAAATAAAATATGGATTCTTTCTTGACACATCCTTGACACTATCATCACATCATGTACCTTTCCCTTGACATGTGAAAAACATTTCAAAAACTTGGGATGAGCATAAAAAGATCAGTAAGGGTTATACAAATATGGAAAGGAAACATGAGTTCATATATACATAAGAATGAAATCATAATTTACCCATAAAACATAGGCACTTTAACGTACCTCATCAAACCATGAATAAATCATAGAAATCATAAGACATAAAGGTAACTTGAGGCATTCATAACATTCTTACGTAGGGAGTAATCCTCTTGGTTACGTTTGGAATACCCATCACAGTATATTCCCTAAATCTCTTCGGAGAAACCTTAACGTTTCACTCCTTCGCATTACCCAATGCATTGGAGAGCTATATCAGGCTCACTCGCCCTTAGTTTATCACAGAACCACCCATCTTCATAACAATTCCCAAGAACCATAACATAATCTTATCACATAAAACATGCATAAAGGAAACATAACATTTCCACCTTTCAATAACAAGATATCAATACAACACATTGATATAAATACATTATGAAAACCATTTTCAATACCAAAATAAAAGAAAAGTAAAAAATGGTATTTATTTTTCTTTTATAAAGAAGGTATGGCTTGTAGAGGAATCCAAAACTCAAATAATGGTCACGACGGCGGAGAAGTCGTTGTCTCTGCATACGTACGACAAAAACATTCCCTTTTGTCGTTTAGTAAAATGCTTCGTATAAAAAGATTCCTTTTGGATAAAAATAAAAGTAAAAGGGTTTTATACACCATATAAAAAAAGGCTGTGTATAAAACAAAATATGTCTCAATGAAAGGATATTGAGACGAAGTCCCATACAAGGACGATATCCTTGGTTTAAGGATAAATCAATTGAATAATTATGTGTGACAAACGAATACACCAAATATAAGTGGATATTAAGTGTAAAATAATCAAAGGTCATTCACACATATTCAAAAGATGACATATTCAATGACTACATGTTGAACCCAAAGAAATCGAAATTGGGTTAAGAAGTTCCCTTGACAGCCTAACGGCGTCACATCAAAATGAGTTGATGAGAGATAAAAAAAAGGGTATCTCATCGCTTGGAAATAAAATTTACATCAATAAGGATATATGAGAACATATCCCAACATAACAATATGTAAATTAAAAGACCCAACAAAAGAAGTCTTTTAAAAAAAGGAGGGTGAAAGGATCCCTTACCGACATGGGTATCTTTCGAAACATACGCCCCGTGATAGAAGGACAATACAACATTGATATAAATACTCATAAATGAAAGAATATTACACAATGAGTAAAATAATGGTCAGTACATACACCAATCAAAGGAAATTGTGGCAAATGTAGCATAAATCTCACGGGGATAAAAGTGAGATGAAAAATCCCTTACGAAAACTCGGCAGCCTAACAGCGCCACATACAACTTACAGAAATGGATTGATGAGATCAAATAGGGTATCTCATCATATTAACATAAAGTTTATAGAAAGAGGTATATAAAAGAACATACCCCAACATAACAAATAGGGGCTTACAAGAAGTGACATAAAGGAGAGTACTTTAAAAGAAATAGAGAGGTTAGATCTCTTACAAAAATTCGGCAGCCTAACAGCGCCACTCAAAACTTCCAAAATGGATTGATGAGAGAGAATAGGGTCTCTCATCACATGAACATAAAAATTACAGCAAGATTAATATAAAAGAACATCCCAATAACAAGAAAGATGATCTTTAAAAGGAATGACATAAAAGAGTGTACTTAAAAAGAAAGAGAGGAGTAGGATTATGACAACCCTTCTTTTTATTACAACTTAAACATGCTTTATTACATAAAACTTCACTTGATACAACAGAGAAGATCGAGAGGTTTAGTGTCTTTTGGGCTTAGGATCATTACATAAAAACTTTAAACTTGAAATACAATATCTTTATTTAAAACTTCCTTTACATGACCACTACATTCCTTCGTACTTAGCATTGCATGGGATAACCTGAGGACATGCATAAGAAAAGGGTGAGCTATAAAGCCCAGTAAGGGCGTACATAATGAATAACATGAGGAGTACAATACATGTTAGGAAATGGGCATATCAATAGAGCATAAGAGAAACATGAACATAAAGGCATGATAAAGCATGATAATCATAACATGGAAATGTGGCAACAACACTTAACATTGAATTAGCATGAGCCAAGGCTCATTGCACATGGAGCATGAGTAAACCCTCATTGCACTTGAAGCACGAGTAAACCCTCATTTCACTTGAATTAGCATGAGTAAACACTCATTTCACATGACATATCATGATACTATACTTTACCCAATGCATTGGAGTGCTATCAGGGCGCACCCTTCTTAAACATTTCATTTCATGCATAAGTGTGCCACATGGATCATAAAACACGGATTCATAAAACATAATCATTTCTTCCACGATAAAGGAATGTGGAATCCACACATGAAACTTTACAATAAATATGTAAATTTGCATAAAGGTGAATACCCATGATGGAGAAATGGGAATGGTATTCACTACACAAAGACATTGGCTTAGAAAATTGATGCGATTTCGGCAGCGTAACGGCATGACATAAGAATTCATAAAAAAGGTTGATGAGAGAGAAAGGGGTTCCTCATAATATTTACATGTAATGGAAAGTAAGGAGGTCATATATATACATGTCCCAACAATCTAAATGGAATTTAGATTCATGATACAAAAGTATTGCTTGAATGTAAAATAAGAGAGAGAAGTTCCTTTCGGAATTTCGGCATAGTAACGGGTGTACATGGGAGGCATTTAATGAGAGAGAAAGGGTTCTCCCATCATTAAAACAATAAGAGGGCAGTATGGGGGAGGTGAGAAACCATACCCGAACATTCATAATTGAAATAAAAAGGGCAATACAACTTAAAGAAAATTGACAAAAATGAGAAAGGAAGAAAAAACCCTTACTTGGAAGTGTGCTTCCAAAGGCTAGAGAGAGGCTTGTGAGAGGCTTCTTGGGAGCTTGGGGCACCTTGAGAGGATTCTAGAGAGAGTAGGGCAGAGGTTTGACGAACTTCAAGGGCTTTGAGTGAGGAGGAAGTGGGAGCTTGGGTGGGTTTATATAGGAAAGGTGAGAGAATTCTTTATTATTTAGGTTTGGGACCCCTTATATTAAAATAATCCAAACCACAAACCATCCCATGGTATTTTCCCATGGTTTCTGGAAAAGGAAAGAGGAAAACAATATTTTACAAGTCCAAGGTCCGAACTTATTAAAAAATTAGGGTTGATTATGTGGAGGTGAGTCACACTCCCATGGAAATTAATTTAAAAAGGCAAAGTGTTGAATAAGTCTTGAGGGCTCCATTAATGCTTTGAAAAGTAAGTCAAACAAACCCAAAACCTCATTATTTTAATGATAAAACACATATTGGCCGAACATAAGGATTATGGTATTTTATTACATCACCATTGGGTCATTATGATGTCATAAAACACATTATATATTTAAATGGTATTTAATTTTTACCCAAAAATTTGACTGTCTTAGAAAATTATGAAAAATTCACTGTTGGATAATTTCGACGTCCTGATTCCAAAAATAATATTTATTTTATCTAAATAATTTTCTAAATATGTGAATTTTCACTTTTAAAATAAAAACAGACATTTATATAAAAAAATTCACGGGTTTTGACAGAAATGGCTTTCAAACCTTAATAAAAATTTTAATTGCATTCATAAAATTATAAGATCATTTATACTTAATAAAAAATTAATTTAATATTAATAATAATATTTTATTAAAATATTATTTAATTCAAAAAATCCTTTAATTTAATAAAATATAATTCTTAATTAAATAATAACTAAAAACACCATTTGTACTTTAAATACTAATTACAATGTATCAAAAATGACTAGAAATTATATTCATTATTATATACAAAAATAATGTACTTGAACATGGTGCTACTTATTTGTTACATAACCCCTTAAAATAGCCGCATAAGACCTAAGGGTAAGGTGTGCGATGGTGACAGACTCTTGGGGTTTCTCGGATAACATCGCTCGAGTTGTAATTTCAATCAACTTCCATTTTTACCGTAGACGATCACGTTAGAGCTTGACTTGATGAAGCTCAACTTGGGCTTGGTCAAGGGCAAATCCCAAAGACGCCACCTCTTTTCCGAGCTCCGACAAATGGGCTTCATAAGGGGCAATTCTACTGGATGAGGCCATCACTTCCTTTGTTTGAGTAGAAAATTGGTTCTTTAAAGCCTTATATTTAAACTACCCAGATGATCACTGTTCAATGGCTATAAAAGTAACGGTCACAAATCTTAACGTAAAACTAAAGAAGTTGACATCTTATAAAAACATTTTTCATAAAGAAACATTTAACTGGATCAAGAGGGATTTTTCATTAATGAAACTTTGGGTCATTACAACATTCCCCCCTTAAGAAATTTCGCCCTCGAAATTTTCCTTTTCCCACACTAAAACAAATGTGGGTAACTTAGCTTCATCATATCCTCTGACTCCCAAGTTGCTTCTTCAAACTTGTGGTTTCTCCACAACACCTTGACGAGGGGCATTGTCTTATTTCGTAGAACTTTTTCTCTACGATCTAAGATCTTCACTGGTTTCTCCTCATAAGAAATATCGTCTTCTAATTGTACCACCTCGGAAGAGAGTACATGTGAAGGGTCTGGTATGTACTTCCTTAGGAGGGATACATGGAAGACATCATGCACCTTGGACATAGTAGGTAGAAGTGCTAGTCGATAGGCCACAGCCCCAACATGATCAAGAATCTCGAAGGGGCCTATGTACCTTGGACTTAACTTCCCTTTCTTTCCAAACCTCATGACCTTCTTCCACGGAGATATGTGTAAAAACACCATGTCTCTGAATTTAAACTCAAGGTCTCATCGACGATTGTCTACATAACTCTTCTGTCGACTTTGGGCTTCCTTGATATGCTACTGAATGGTTTTCACCTTCTCCACCATTTCTTCGACCATTTCTGGTCCAAGCAGCTTACGTTCACCGACCTCATCCCAACATGCTGGTTTTCTACACCTTTTCCCATACAGGGATTCATATGGTGCCATTTGGATGCTCGAGTGGAAACTATTATTATAAGAGAACTCAACCAGAGGAAGATGTTCATCCCATCCTCCTTTAAAGTCCATTGAGCACGCTGTCAACATATCCTCAAGTGTTTGGATAGTCCGCTCGGATTGGCCATCAGTTTGAGGATGATAGGCCGTACTGAAGTTTAGTTCAGTATTCAGAGTATGTTGAAGACTCTTCTAAAACTTAGAGGTGAATCTTGGATCTCGATCAGAAACAATAGATAGTGGTACTCCATGCAACCGTACCACATCCCTGATATATATCCGTGCCAGTTGATCCAAAGAGAAATCCTCTCGAATAGCAATGAAGTGTGCAGTCTTTGTAAGACGATCCACAACAACCCAGATTGCATTGTTGCCTTTGGATGTCCTTGGAATTCCGGTGACAAAGTCCATGGTGATGTTCTCCCATTTCCATTCTGGTATGGGCAATGGTTGCATCATCCCCTTAGACTTCTGCCTCTCTTCCTTCACTTGCTGACACACCAGGAACTTTGATGTATATTCAGCGATCTCCTTCTTCATATTTTCCCACCAAAAGTTTTCTCGGAGATCTCGATACATCTTTGTGCTCCCTGGGTGAACAGAGAAATTTGAACTATGTGCATCA
Source organism: Viscum album (assembly GCA_963277665.1). Taxonomy (NCBI): domain Eukaryota; kingdom Viridiplantae; phylum Streptophyta; class Magnoliopsida; order Santalales; family Viscaceae; genus Viscum; species Viscum album. The sequence goes on from OY728166.1 coordinate 732,240,954, forward strand.
TCCAAAAGTTCCTTCTTCAGCTCCGGACATGATGGAACACATAGTATTTTCCCAAACCGCACAATTCCTTCTTCATTAACATTAAACTCTGAGGATTTTCCCTTTTTGATAGCTTCCACTTTTTCTTGGATTCCTGCATCATCCTTTTGAGAATCCTTTATCCTTTCCAAAAGAGATGGTTGAGCAATCATTTGTGAAAGGATTGATGATGTTCCCTTATTTATGATTCCCACATCCATCTTCATCAAGTCTAAGAAGATTGGATCCTTCTCAATTATCATCATTGATAGAATAGCTGGATCCTTTCTACTTTGGGCATCTGCCACCTTGTTTGCTTTCCCAGGGTGGTAATGTATTGAACAGTCATAATCCTTGATGAGCTCTATCCATCTTCTCTGGAGCATATTGAGATCTTTCTGTGTGAATATATATTTAAGACTCTTGTGGTCAGTATATATTTCACATTTCTCTCCATAGAGATAATGCCGCCAGATTTTCAAGGCAAAGATCACCGCCGCCAACTCCAGATCATGCGTTGGATAGTTTTGCTCATGGATTTTCAACTACCTTGAGGCATAGGATATCACTTTATTATTCTGCATCAGCACACATCCTAATCCCTTCTTCGAAGCATCACTGAATACCACAAAAGCTCCCCACTTGTGGGTAAAGTGAGCACGGGTGCAGTGATAAGCCTCCTTTTCAACTCCTTGAAACTTTCTTCGCATTCATCACTCCAAGAAAACTTTACTCCCTTTTGAGTTAGCTTGGTAAGAGGGTTGGACAATCGTGAGAAATTTCTCACAAATCGTCGATAATATCCAGCTAACCCCAAGAAGCTACGGATATCAGTTACCGATGTTGGCCTCGGCCATCCCTCAATTGCATCTGTTTTGGAGGGGTCCACAGATATCCCATTGCTTGTGATGATATGGCCCAAGAATGAGACCTCCTTCAACCAGAACTCACACTTGCTGTACTTGGCATAGAGCTTCTCCTTGCGCAAAGTCTCCAGTACAGTTCTTAAATGCTCCTCATGGTCCTCGGTTTTGGAGTATATTAGAATATCATCTATAAAGACTACCACAAATTTATCTAGGTAATCTCTAAAGACTCTATTCATCAAGTCCATGAATATTGCTGGAGCATTGGTGAGTCCGAAAGGCATTACTATGAATTCATAGTGCCCATACCTTGTACGAAAAGCAGTCTTGGGGATATCTTCCTTCTTCACCCTTACTTGATAATATCCCGACCGCAAGTCCACCTTGGAGAAGTATTGTGCTCCATGCAGCTGATCAAACAAGTCATCGATTCTTGGGAGAGGATACTTGTTCTTTATCGTGATTTTGTTAAGTTCATGATAATCGAGGCAAAGCCGCATTGACCCATCCTTCTTCTTGACGAAGAGGACTGGTGCACCCCATGGTGATGCACTTGGGCGTATAAACCCTTTATCCAGATTCTTCTGTAGTTGTTTCTTCAGCTCTTCAAGCTCAACAACAACCATTCTATATGGAGTCTTGGATATTGGTAGCTCCCCAGGTATAAGTTCAATTGAGAACTCAACATCTCTTTTTGGAGGAAGACCAGGAAGTTCCTCGGGAAATACTTCAGCGAATTCCCTCACAATAGGAATTTCTTCAAGGGTGGTTTCTTCCTTGGACTCAATCATCTGAGCCAGATATGCATGCTCATAAGGCAGTAATATCCATGCTTGAGATGATGGAGCTAAAGGAGATTCATCTTTTTCCTGACACTTGTAAAGAATCGGTGGTCGATTCTCCATATGGAGTGTGATTTCCCTCTCCCGACAATTTATGTTGGCTCTATATAAGGAAATCCAATCCATGCCAAGAATTGCATCAAATTCCACCAAAGGTAGTATGATGAGGTTCTCTGGAAAATTTAATCCACATATTATAACAGGGGAGGACTTATACTCATGGGATGCAATGATTGCCCCATTTGCCGTACTCACCGACATCTTTACTTCCATGATTTGTGGTGGTGCAGGGATTGTTCTACTAAAATTTTGAGATATAAAAGAATGCGTAGAACCCGAATCAAAAAGTATGTTTGCTATTCTTGAATGAATAAATAGCGTACCTGTCACCACTTCGTTGTCGGGGTTCACTTCGGCAGAAGTGATGGCAAAAGTTCTTCCTTGCTGTCTTGGAGGTTGCTGGTTGCCTCCGATAACCCTTGGATTAGGGCACTGATTTGAAAAATGACCCGGTTCTTTTCATTTGTAGCATTGAACAATGAGTTGAGGTTCGAACGGAGCATTCCTCTCCTCTGTCGTAGCCGCAGGTCCTTCTTGCTGACAGTTAACAGCTAGGTGCCCTTCTCTTCCACACTTGAAGCATTTTCTTGTCCCCCTAAGGCAATTTCCAGGGTGCTTCTTTCCACACTTTTGGCAAGTGGGGTGCTGGAACTTCTTAGCGCCATTGGATTTATCCATCGGACCACCAGAATTGAAGTCCACCTTACGCTTCTTGTCCCCATGATACCCCTGTGATTCTCCGATCTCCATTTCAACCTTGAGGGAACATCGGACAAATTCCTCATAGCTGTCGAAGTCACGGATCGCTAATGCTTTCCGCAAGCTAGGCTTCAGCCCACCAAAGAAGTGGTCAACCTTGCATTCAGGGGTAACGACAAAGCCGGAAGAGTATCGTGCAAGCCTTGTGAAGTTTTCCTCATACGCTCCCACAGATTCTTCATCTTTCTGTTTGAGGGAAAGGAAGTCCCTTTCCATCTTAAGACGGAGGGTGCGCGGAAAATATTTATCGAAAAATATCTTCCGGAATTCCTTCCATTCCAAAGCCTCAATCTCATCCTCAGGCTTCGTATTTTTGATCAACGTCCACCATTGATCAGCTTCACCCTCCATACGATAAGCCGCTAGGAGAACCTTCTCTTTTTCAGAGCATTGGAGGATGGAGAATATCTTTTCAATGGAGTTGATCCATTGTTCAGCGATCGTGGGATCGGATGATCCACTAAAAGTAGGAGGCCTTTGTATCATGAAGCTTTCAATAGTGACTTGTTCTTTCTTAGGGGGGGTTGAACGTTCCTCTTGACCAGTGTTTCTATTCAAAACTTGAGTTAGCTGAGAGAGAAGCGTGACAAAGTTCGCGATTCCCGCTCCCATTGGATTGGGCATCTCATAAGTACAATCATCACACTGATCTTTACAACGGTTGTTAGCCCAAGTTCTCCTATTACCATCCATTGGCTGGAATAAAAGGAAATTTAGGGGTAACACATAAAGGGTAATCCAAATACAAAAGTTGATGACTTATAAATAAACTTTAAACTCTTTAACTCATGAGTCTATAGGATTCAATCCAGGCTTTTCATGATCTTCCTTCTAACATATATTCTTAGGGGCATTTTTCCCTTAATAAGGGTTCATACTAAGATTGTGAATTTATCAAAACATATCCCCCGGGAGTGTCGTAACCAAGAGTTCAACAAGGCCCGTTGTCGTGCACCAGTTCCCGTTCGAGTCTAGCTCAAAGTGATTTTTTTCGGGTTTTACCCCTAGGATACATCTGTGCCAGAGCCGCCTCTACCTGCTCGTATCCAGACAGGGATGTATTTGTTTGATAAACCACTTACATAGTATTTACCAAAACATAGGGATGATTTTATTATACTTAGTCTTGTATCTAAGGCTTTACTAGGGTTTCATAATCCCAAAAATAACTAAACCTATCCTTTGATACCAACTATGACAACCCTTCTTTTTATTACAACTTAAACATGCTTTATTACATAAAACATCACTTGATACAACAAAGAAGATCGAGAGGTTTAGTGTATTTGGGGATTTGGATCATTACATAAAAACTTTAAACTTGAAATACAACATCTTTATTGAAAACTTCCTTTACATGACCACTACATTCCTTCGTACTTAGCATTGCATGGGATAACCTGAGGACATGCATAAGAAAAGGGTGAGCTATAAAGCCCAGTAAGGGAGTACATAATGAATAACATGAGGAGTACAATACATGTTAGGCAATGGGAATATCAATAGAGCATAAGAGAAACATGAACATAAAGGCATGATAAAGCATGATAATCATAACATGGAAATGTGGCAACAACACTTAACATTGAATTAGCATGAGCTAAGGCTCATTGCACATGGAGCATGAGTAAACACTCATTGCACTTGAAGCACGAGTAAACCTTAGTTGCACTTGAATTAGCATGAGTAAACACTCATTTCACATGACGTATTATGATACTATACTTTACCCAATGCATTGGAGCGCTATCAGGGCGCACCCTTCTTAAACATTTCATTTCATGCATAAGTGTGCCACATGGATCATAAAACACGGATTCATAAAACATAATCATTTCTTCCATGATAAAGGAATGTGGAATCCACACATGAAACTTTACAATCAATATGTAAATGTGCATAAAGGTGAATACCCGTGATGGAGAAATGGGCATGGTATTCACTACATAAAGACATTGGCTTAGAAAATTGGTGCGATTTCGGCAGCGTAACGGCATGACATAAGAATTCATAAAAAAGGTTGATGAGAGAGAAATGTGTTCCTCATCATATTTACATGTAATGGACAGTAAGGAGGTCATATATATACATGTCCCAACAATCGAAATGGAATTCAGATTCATGATACAATAGTATTTCTTGAATGTAAAAGAAGAGAGAGAAGTTCCTTTCGGAATTTCGGCATAGTAACGGGTGTACATGGGAGGCATTTAATGAGAGAGAAAGGGTTCTCCCATCATTCAAACAATAAGAGGGAAGTATGGGGGAGGTGCGAAACCATACCCCAATATTCATAATTGAAATAAAAAGGGCAATACAACTTAAAGAAAATTGACAAAAATGAGAAAGGAAGAAAAAACCCTTACTTGGAAGTGTGCTTCCAAAGGCTAGAGAGAGGCTTGTGAGAGGCTTCTTGGGAGCTTGGGGCACCTTGAGAGGATTCTAGAGAGAGTATGGCAGAGGTTGGACGAACTTCAAGGGCTTTGAGTGAGGAGGAAGTGGGAGCTTGGGTGCGTTTATATAGGAAATGTGAGAGAATTCTTTATTATTTAGGTTTGGGACCCCTTATATTAAAATAATCCAAGCCACAAACCATCCCATGGTATTTTCCCACGGTTTCTGGAAAAGTAAAGAGGAAAAAAATATTTTACAAGGCCAAGCTCCGAACTTATTAAAAAATTAGGATTGCTTATGTGGAGGTGAGTCACACTCCCATGGAAATTAATTTAAAAAGGCAAAGTGTTGAATAAGTCTTGAGGGCTCCATTAATGCTTTGAAAAGTAAGTCAAACAAACCCAAAACCTCATTATTTTAATGATAAAACACATATTGGCCGAACATAAGGATTATGGTATTTTATTACATCACCATTGGGTCATTATGATGTCATAAAACACATTATATATTTAAATGGTATTTAATTTTTACTCAAAAATTTGACTGTCTTAGAAAATTATGAAAAATTCACCGTTGGATAATTTCGACGTCCTGATTCCAAAAATAATATTTACTTTATCTAAATAATTTTCTAAATATGTGATTTTTCACTTTTAAAATAAAAACCGACATTTATATAAAAAAATTCACGGGTTTTGACAGAAATGGCTTTCAAACCTTAATAAAAATTTTAATTGCATTCATAAAATTATAAGATCATTTATACTTAATAAAAAATTAATTTAATATTAATAATAATATTTTATTAAAATATTATTTAATTCAAAAAATCCTTTAATTTAATAAAATATAATTCTTAATTAAATAATAACTAAAAACACCATTTGTACTTTAAAAACTAATTACAATGTATCAAAAATGACTAGAAATTATATTCATTATTATATACAAAAATAATGTACATGAACATGGTGCTACTTATTTGTTACATAACCCCTTAAAATAGCCGCATAAGACCTAAGGGTAAGGTGTGCGATGGTGACAGACTCTTGGGGTTGCTCGGATAACATCGCTCGAGTTGTAATTTCAATCAACTTCCATTTTTCCCGTAGACGATCACGTTCGAGCTTGACTTGATGAAGCTCAGCTTGGGCTTGGTCGAGGGCAAAGCCCAAAGATGCCACCTCTTTTCTGAGATCCGACAAATGGGATTCATAAGGGGCAATTCTACTAGATGTGACCATCGCTTCCTTTGTCTGAGTAGAAAATTGGTTCGTTAAAGCCTTATATTTAAACTACCCAGATGATCACTGTTCAACGACTATAAAAGTAACGGTCACAAATCTTAACGTAAAACTAAAGAAGTTGACATATTATAAAAACATTTTTCATAAATAAACATTTAACTGGATAAAGAGGGATTTTCCATTAATGAAACTTTGGGTCGTTACAAGGATCCCTTACCTCAAGTCCAACTTGTCTTGTTCGTTTCTTTATATTCCTTAAAATCGGGTAACTCCCTTTGGTTTGAGCTCAAAGGATTCCTTGGGAAGACTTATACCCAAAGTGAGGCTTCAAGGAGTAAGAGAGGGAAGTGGAGAGACAAAATGGGCAGAGATTGGCCGAGCCAAAGGCTTTGGGAGTGTGGGTAAGGAGGTAGAGGTGAGGGCCTTTTATAAGAGGAGATGAGGGGCACTCTTTGAAGGTAAAGAAAAGTCACTTTATTTTAAAATGGTATTCATATTTAAGAGGTTCCACATTGATGTGTTTCGAGGATAAGATGATAAGGGTTCTAAATCCACTCATACAATAGGTTTTGGACATGTGTAGGTCTTAGATATTACATTATCTTTCCATTTTATTTAAATCGTTAAATAATGAGGTCATCGCTGCATCATTATGATGTCATAAATAATTTAATTTATTTAATGTCTAAAAATTATAAAAAAAATACTATGATGTAGGAAATATTTTTAACTTTCCAATGAATATTTATAGTCAAAAATATGATTTGTATAACCCCATGTAAAAATTGTTTTAGAAAAACATTTCATGTTTGTCTCATTTTTACTTTAACTTTAAATAAAAAGATGTTAATGTCATTTTCCAACCAAAGTGGCTTCATGGGGTCCTCAAGTTGACCCATGGGTTGTATTGGTCGGCCATGACACATCCAATGATGTTAGGACATGTTTCAAGTTCATTTCATATTATTAAAACATTATTTTTACCTTAAACTACACTAATTATCTCTAATCGCGATTAAAAACTTAATAAGTTACTATTCACCAAAAAAATTATTTTTATCCCATTGAACCACATTTTACTTCTTAATGACAACCATGTATGTCGGATTATTTAAATTCAAAACACAAAGATGGAAAAATTTCATTTAAACGGAAAAAATTAGTTTTTTATAAGTACCACTTAGTGGTTTCACTATTCATCAAAAATAGAAGTTTTTCAGAAAAATCCCAAAAATTCACCCTAAGATATATTTGATATTCTGAATTAAAAAATGAAGTCTATTTTAAAAAATTCAAAACATATAAATCACATTAATTAATTTAATAATTAATTCCCGCTGTCAGAGCAAATAACGTGTTTTTATGAAACAATAAGTATCAAAATATTGACACTAGTTTAAGTCTGATTTCAAAGTGAAATTAATTCCAATGACCACTATTGGATTTAATGGTAAAAATATATATTAATTTCACTTAAAAACCAATTCAAAAGATAATATAATAATATAAATAAATTATATTAAAAAGAGGTTTTGAATGAAAATACAACATTTTACACTATTCATAAAAAAATGAACTTTATCAGAAAGATACCAAAAATTTACACAAAGTAAATTTTGATGTCCCAATTCTTAAGAAGAGATTTATTTTTTCCAAAATAATGTATAAGAGTGAACAAAACTATATTTAATGATGGTTCTCCATCAAAAGGCGATAAGTGAACCTTTAGTGAAAACTAGGGCATATACGCCAAAAATTGAATTCTTTCCGTATTTTATGCCTTTATCTTTTATTGGATAAATGTAAAAACATTTAAAAACATATATAATCATATTTTAGTTATTTCTATCCATTCCCACCAATACAACGGCTACATGTTAACTACCATTTAAAATAATATTATTTTATTATTAGAGTGCAACGTAAGATTCCCAAGAAACTCGTTGTTGCGTGTTGGGTACGCCATCGATCATAGCGTCCCCTTTAAATTCATATTAATATTTTATTCACAAATATGGATAAATATGAAAATTTCATATTCTTTATTTACCTGGGGTGTTACATCCTTCCCCCCTTTTTGGAATTGCGTCCTCGCAATTTTTAAAATTGAGCTTCGAAACATCCTTGAAAGTCCCACATCGGAACAAGATTCGGTAAAACAATCACTTTAAAATAAAGGAAGATAAGTACAGAGGTCACTCGAGTTACCCATACTAGGATTCCATATATAAAGACATGGGCATGGAATAAAAATCAAAGGGTCGTGTTCTTGAGGGAGAGTGATAGTAAACATGTCTAGGAGAAAGTTAACCATAAGAAAATCACAAACTTGTGATGGGTTAAACGGTATTCGATTCCCCAGTATGAAAAGTTAATAGACAACATTTTTGTTTTAAGTTACCTTTTATTGAGGAATTTATTCATAAGGAAACATAATCACTTATCATGTTGACTTTCAACTTTTACTAGATTCCTTAATCAAACTCATATTTTTTTTCCAAAAGACGAGTATTTAAGGAGACTTGTTCGCATTAAGACTACTATAATCAACTTCTAGAGAATCACCTAATCCACCAAAGAGAACTATATACATCCCATGTCTTTAGTGTTTAACCAAAACCAAAACCAAAAAGGTTAGTGCAAGGTCAGATAATCCAGAAAAGGATAACCCATTAAAAATAAAATCTATGCTTAATCTCCAAAATTTGTCCAACAAAACCCAAAGTTCAACGAGGACCATCCGATAAACAATTTGTCCATAAAATTATTCAAAGTAAACCGATCTAAGATTTAAACCCAAATATTTGTAGGATTTAGTCACATAGTCTTCCAAGTTAAATCGTAACATTTATCTCCAAACAACATCAGTTGCTCCTAAAGTCTCGTATTGAAAAGTAATTAACCTAATCACATATCCTCCATGATAGGTTAATCATTTTCATAAATAACCCAAAATCAACTTACTCTTAATTCATAAAATCCTATAACTAAAAAGAATCATTCAAACTAACTAGGGACTTCACGTAGTCCAGTGGTAGGCGATAAATACTAGTCGCACTTTGGTTGTGGGTTCGATTCCCGCAGCTTTGTCCGACGTGACGGGTTGTCACGCGGTCTGTGTGTTGTCCTTTTCCCAAAACTATATAATTCTTAAATCATTCCCCAAAAAGAGATAAAATCATCAAAAATGATCATAACATATTTTAACCTCAAGTTTATCTCACGCCTTTCATTTTCCAGCATATCATATAATAACCCATAATTACCTGAAAAGTAAGGATCATATAAACTCTAATGGTTACCTTTATAATTATTACCTGAAATTCCACATTGATTGGTCATCTCATACATGATTCATTACAGAACATACCAAGGTTCAAGTGGTTGATCATGAGTCCTTGATATTTTGTTTAGAATAACCATGAGTTTCCTCATTGAATCCTCCATTTTATCTAGTATCTTAATCAGAGAACAACCACAGTTTCCTTCAAACCTGCTGTCTCTTTGGTGCCTGCTAGATCCATCCATTCACTAAAAACAGAAATGTCAGTGTGAGTATATCAACAAAACCATCATGTACTAATGAGGAAGGTAAACACTAAGATATACTTACTCATTCACATTATCTAAAACTAGGACTCTTTCTGAAATCCTAACCATTATGGTAATGTCACTTATGCTAAAAGAATACCCTAACCTCTAAAGTTATCTAAACCGACCTTTGATACCAACTATAAGGCCCTAGCCTTAAACCTTACTTAATCTTGAGTTATTACAAGATTACACATTGAGGATATTTTCAGGTTTAGAGTTTTATAGAATTAGATCATGAAACTTGCATTACATTCCACATTTAAACAAAGTGGTTACATAAAAGATAGTATTCATTCTTCCCATCAACGGAAACATATTGAAAATAAAACATAGATTCTTTCTTGAAACATCCTTGACACTATCATCACATCATGTACCTTTCCCTTGACCTGTGAAAAACATTTCAAAAACTTGGGATGAGCATAAAAAGCTCAGTAAGGGTTATACAAATATGGAAAGGAAACATGAGTTCATATATACATAAGAATGAAATCATACATTACCCATAAAACATAGGCACTTTAACATACCTCATCAAACCATGAATAAATCATAGAAATCATAAGACATAAAGGTAACTTGAGGCATTCATAACATTCTTACGTAGGGAGTAACCCTCTTGGTTACGTTTGGAATACCCATCACAGTATATTCCCTAAATCTCTTCGGAGAAACCTTAAAGTTTAACTCCTTCGCGTTACCCAATGCATTAGAGAGCTATATCGGGCTCACCCGCCCTTAGTTTATCACGGAACCACCCGTCTTCATAACAATTCCCAAGAACCATAACATAATCTTATCACATAAAACATGCATAAAGGAAACATAACATTTCCACCTTTCGATAACAAGATATCAATATAACACATTGATATAAATACATTATGAAAACCATTTTCAATACCAAAATAAAAGAAAAGTAAAACATGGTATTTATTTATCTTTTATAAAGAAGGTATGGCTTGTAGAGGAAGCCAAAACTCAAAAAATGGTCACGGCGGCAGAGAAGTCGTTGTCGCCGCATACGTACGACAAAAACATTCCCTTTTGTCATTTAGTAAAACGCTTAGTATAAAAATATTCCTTTTGGATAAACATAAAAGTCAAAGGGGTTTATAAACCATATAAAAAAAAGGTTGTGTATAAAAAAAAATATGCCTCAATGAAAGGAGATTGAGAAGAAGTCCCATATAAGGACGGTATCCTTGGTTTAAGAATAAATCAATTGAATAATTATGTGTGACAAACGAATACACCAAATATAAGTGGATATTAAGTGTAAAATAATCAAAGGTCATTCACACATATTAAAAAGATGACATATTCAATAACTACATTTTGAACCCAAATAAATCGAAATTGGGTTAAGAAGTTCCCTTGACAGCCTAACGTCGTCACATCAAAATGAGTTGATGAGAGATAAAAAAAGGGTATCTCATCACTTGGACATAAAATTTACATCAATAAGGATATATGAGAACATATCCCAACATAAAAATATGTAAATTAAAAGACCCAACAAAATAAGTCTTTTAAAAAAAGGAGGGTGAAAGGTTCCCTTACCGACATGGGTATCTTTCGAAACATACACCCCATGATAGAAGGACAATACAACATTGATGTAAATACTCATAAATGAAAGAATATTACACAATGAGTAAAATAATGGTCAGTACATACACCACTCAAAGGAAATTGTGGCAAATGTAGAATAAATCTCACGGGGATAAAATTGAGATGAAAAATCCCTTACGAAAACTTGGCAGCCTAACAGCGCCACATTCAACTTACAGAAATGGATTGATGAGATCAAATAGGGTATCTCATCATATTAACATAAAGTTTATAGAAAGAGGTATATAAAAGAACATACCCCAACATAAAAAAGAGGATCTTAAAAGAAGTGACATAAAGGAGAGTACTTTAAAAGAAATAGAGAGGTTAGATCTCTTACAAAAATTCGGCAGCCTAACGGCGCCACTCAAAACTTCCAAAATGGATTGATGGGAGAGAATAGGGTATCTCATCACATGAACATAAAAATTACAGTAAGATTAATATAAAAGAACATCCCAATAACAAGAAATATGATCTTTAAAAGGAATGACATAAAATAGTGTGCTTAAAAAGAAAGAGAGGAATAGGATCCCTTACCTCAAGTCCAACTTGTCTTGTTCGTTTCTTTATATTCCTTAAAATCGGGTAACTCCCTTTGGTTTGAGCTCAAAGGCTTCCTTGGGAAGACTTATGCCCAAAGTGAGGCTTCAAGGAGTAAGAGAGGGAAGTGTAGAGACAAAATGGGCAGAGGTTGGCCGAGCCAAAGGCTTTGGGAGTGTGGGTAAGGAGGTAGAGGTGGGGGCCTTTTATAAGAGGAGAGGAGGGGCACTCCTGGAAGGTAAAGAAAAGTCACTTTATTTTAAAATGGTATTTGGATTTAATAGGTCCCACATTGATGTGTTTCGAGGATAATATGATAAGGGTTCGAAATCCACTCATCCAATAGGTTTTGGACATGTGTAGGTCTTAGATATTACATTATCTTTCCATTTTATTTAAATCGTTAAATAATGAGGTCATCGCTGCATCATTATGATGTCATAAATAATTTAATTTATTTAATGTCTAAAAGTTATTAAAAAAATACTATTATTTAGTAAATCTTTTTAGATTTCCAATGAATATTTATAGTCAAAAATATGATTTGTATAACCCCATGTAAAAATTGTTTTAGTAAAACATTTCATGTTTGTCTCATTTTTTACTTTGACTTTAAATAAAAAGATATTAATGTCATTTTCCAACCAAAGTGGCTTCATGGGGTCCTCAAGTTGACCCATGGGTTGTCTTGGTCGGCCATAACACATCCAATGAGGTTAGGACATGTTTCAAGTTCATTTCATATTATTAAAACATTATTTTTACCTTAAACTACACTAATTACCTCTAATCGCGATTAAAAACTTAATAAGTTACTATTCACCAAAAAAATTATTTTTATCCCATTGAACCACATTTTACTTCTTAATGACAACCATGTATGTCGGATTTTTGAAATTAAAAACACAAAGTTGGCAAAATTTCATTTAAACGGAAAAAATCAGTTTTTTATAAGTACCACTTAGTGGTTTCACTATTCTTCAAAAATTGAAGTTTTTCAGAAAAATCCAAAAAATTCACCCTAAGCTATATTTGATATTCAGAATTCAAAAATGAAGTCTATTTTACAAAATTAAAAGCATATAAATCACATTAATTAATTTAATAATTAATTCCCGCTGTTAGAGAAAATAACGTGTTTTTATGAAACAATAAGTATCAAAAGATTGACACTAGTTTAAGTCTGATTTCAAAGTGAAATTAATTCCAACGACCACTATTAGATTTAATGGTAAAAATATATTCTAATTTCACTTAAAACCCAATTCAAAAGATAATATAATAATATAAATAAATTAGATTAAAAAGAGGTTTTGAATTAAAATACAACATTTTACACTATTCATAAAAAAATGAACTTTATCAGAAAGATACCAAAAATTTACACAAAGTAAATTTTGATGTCCCAATTCTTAAGAAGAGTTTTATTTGGTCCAAAATAATGTATAAGAGTGAACAAAACTATATTTAAAGACGGTTCTCCATCAAAAGGCGATAAGTGAACCTTTAGTGAAAACTAGGGCATATAAGCCTAAAATTGAATTCTTTCCGTATTTTATGCATTTATCTTTTATTGGATAAATGTAAAAACATATATAATCATATTTTAGTTATTTCTATCCATTCCCACCAATATAACGACTACATGTTAACTACCATTTAAAATAATATTATTTTATTATTAGAGTGCAACGTAAGATTCCCAAGAAACTCGTTGTTGCGTGTTGGGTACGCCATCGAGCATAGCGTCCCCTTTAAAGTCATATTAATATTTTATTCACAAATATGGATAAATATGAAAATTTCATATTCTTTATTTACCTGGGGTTTTACAAGGAAATTTTGGTTAAATTTATATTTTACACTTAAAATATATTATTACTCAAACCTAATTTCTATTTCATCCTCTACATAGAAGTTACACCTATTGGAGCTCCTCTTGAAGCTAAATCATAGATTTTGATCTCGTTCTTCCATATAAACTTAGATTCAAGTGTTAATCATCTTGTTGGATCCATGTCAGTGAGTAATCAATTCCCCTTTTTCGTTCTCAGTTTAACTTTGTTTCAACAGATTTATTTAGGTGTAAGATAATATTCCCTAATTCTCAGTTCTTCATATGTTCTTAATTTTTCTCTCGATATGAGTCAAATCAAGAGATGATATTGGATGATCACTCCACTATATACCTATGGTGGGTGGTATCATTCTTTTCCCTTAATGTTTGGTTGTTTATATATATTTCATTTTTATGTGTGCTTGATTTTTCAAGTGATTCCATTGAAATATAATTTATTCCTTGATTAAAATGGATAGGTATGACACGTGTAATTAATGATACCCATTGATAAATGATTAAAAGTTATGAACCTTGAATTGTAACCACCCCTTGGGTGCGTTGTTTGTTTAATTGGACCACAATGGGTGGAATATGAACTTGACTACCCTTTTTTGTGTTGTTATCCCCTTTCAATTGGATGTTACATGATGAATTATAGGTGTAATTTGAAATGATAAAAGTATGGAATCGAATACCAAGTCCCTAGGATCTGTAAATGCATTTTATTACTTAATCATGAGTTTCTTATTATGTTTATGTGCCTACGTGAGATAATTAAGAGGCTAAAACATCAAAGCTTAGCCCTTGTTTTGAACCACCTTCTGAGGTGAGTTCTAACTGAAATGAACACTATCATGGATTTTTGAAATCATTAAATGAATTTGATTGAATATTTATCATAAACCTTGGGTGACACATGGGTTATCCTAAAAACAACATGTATAGAGTCACTTGTTTTTTCTTACTTATGCTTGAGTGACACTTAGACTCCCTAGTAGACTTCCAAGGATGGACTCGGGGGTGACTATTATACACCTGAGTGAAACTAGGAATCCTCATGTGAACTTCCAAGGAAGGAATCAAAGGGATGATTCTATATATTCCATGAGTAAGACTTGGTCTCCCTTAGTGGATCATCAAGGATGGACTCAAATGAAAATGTTGTTATACCACACCCAGATCGATACCAGGATTCCAATGAGCAATTCCCAGGAAGGTCTTGTATAGTGCTTGGTTCATGCTATACAAGAGCGATACCTAGATTCTAAATGAGTAATATCAAGGATGGGCTTAGGTTATTAATTGAATAATTAATGAATTGATCTATATGACACATCTTCCAGTCTAAATCACAAGATTAGATTCGGTCAAAGACTTATACCTTATTGATGGCCTGGTTAGAAAACTCTTGATCGCATATCATTACAAGGGATGTTGGGATACACTCTAAGTCCTAAGACTTGTTTATAAAATGATACAGGACTAAATGTTTAATTAGATACATCTGGATAAGGTTGAATAAGGTACTAGAGGATGGGTATCCATGTGAACCTGGACCTTTATGGGTTTTTTACCTGCATTTTTTCCTTTGCATATTCTCTCACCACTTGAACACTACTATTATTATGTCTTCACTAACTAGGTGGAATTTGACACTGTTGGGGGTGGCCTATGGGGATTTTATCTCACACCTTAATGAGGCTATCTTTGTAACCCAATAATATTATATGATGGTAGGTATGGACAAGGAAAAGTGGAATGCTACATGTTTTTTATTTCTTCTTAGAATCAGGGGAGCACAGGACCGAGCTGAGACTCATGATGCAAGATAGAGATAGATCTTTTTGGTATTTTTGGTATTTTGATACATGTATTGTACCATTACCTGTGTAGCTATTTTGGATGACTAGTAGACACATGACATAATCATCATTGTATATGAGATTGCTTCTATATTTTTATATATACTTGCCTTTGGATTTTATCTATTTTCTAATTGATTTACTACTCAAAATACTTGTCTGATATTTTATATCCATTGTTCTAAACTCTGGTGATGAGGGAATAGTCTCCCCATGGATACACCCTAGGCCCTCACTGCTAGTCGGAAGCCTCTAGAATTCAGGGATGTGTGCTTGAGACCATGTGACCCACTAGGTCGGGGAACTATTTAGTGAAATCCTGGTCGGGATGTTACAAAGTGGTATCATAGGCATTTATTTTTTGGATTATTATTGGGAAATAATCGATAGTGATAGAAAGGCATTGTGGAGCTGTAATAAGGAAGATGGCGCTGCATTTTCTCAGTCGTCCGCTCTGGGCGAACTAGGGTTTCACTATGCCTTTGCCGAAATCGAGCTGGATCCTCTCTATTTTGAGCTCATTTCTTTTCCACTCTGCCATGATGAAACTCTGGGAATTCTTCGCGGCCAATTTATTTCATTTTTCCTCTCTCCAAGCAGTATTCCACTCATTTCATCCTTTCTATCGACGTCAGACTCTTTTTATTTCACAGATCTGTTCTTGATATATGCATCCTTGGCCTGATTTGACGTCCCTTTGATCTCACAGGCGATGGTGATTCATTTGGTGGAAAGCAGCGGTGTATGGCCTTGTATTTGGATGATGGTTGGGGCCGTTCGATGGTCTCTGATGCCACACTTCCTCGATGAAAATGGTAGGAGGAATGGAGTTGATCATTGTTTTCAGATTTGAGGTGTTTTCTATAGCTTCGATGGCTTTGTTTCTTCTTGACTCAAGCACTTTCCTTCCTCATACATTACGGCCTCCATGCTTCTTCCATCTGCGACCCTCTTGGGTTTTTTCTCATCATGGCCATTAAACCGCATCCTTCTACTCCAGCTGAGTTTGTTTGTTGCGGGAAGGGAACTCTTCCTGTGACCTTGTTTTCGGCATGGTGGAGTGGGCTCTGTTTGATGCTTCACTAGATTCCTCCCCCCGGTTCCTTTTCGGGCATCTTAGACTGATTGAACCTCGTGTGGGGGGTGCAGCGGTGATCGTTTTTGGGAGATGATCATTTTTTGGGGCTTGTTTGTCTGGAAACTCCCTCAGGTGATGGTGATGGTCTCCAGCTGGAAAATGGATATCTCTTGCATTGGTGACTGTGGATCATGTGGTTTCTTGTTGGATACACCGGTGGTCTTTGGTTTTCTCGAAAGTTGGATTTGAGACTGATCTTGGTTGGTCCTCTTGTAATGGGTTGGCGGATGTCGTAATGGTTTGAGGAACTCTTGTGTGAGGTATGATATACTTTTTGCATCTTTGTTTTTAGTTCTTGTTGCTGTTTTTTGCATGGTTGATGAATTGTTGTTGGCCTAGGGGTTGGTAATTCTGTTTCATCGCATTTGGTTTCAGTACTTTTGTACTGTTGGGTGGGCGGCCTCGAAAGAGGGATGGGTGTGTTGACACCCATTGTCCAGACATCTATAATTGTAGATAGATGGGTGCCTTGCTTGAATTTCTGTCATGTTGTTGGTCTTGATATGTGTTTCATTAGGTTGACTTGCTGTGATTTTTTCACTAGCATTGTTAGGTGGGTGGCTCGAAAGAGAGATAGACGTGCTGGAATCTATCATCCTCCCTCCATATTTTATTTGTGTGGGAGGAATTACCTACCCTGTTTTGCTGCCAGAACGGTACAACCTCTTTTCAGGGGGAGTGACACTCCTCTTTGACCAATCGCATTGGCACACTTTCTTTCAGGGGGGGGGGGGCGATGAAACTCTTCCCTTCTTTTTCTGTCATCTGCTCTTCGTTAATCATTTTTTTCCATCTTTTGGGTTTTCTTTTTTGGCATTTGTCTTCCTTTTTGTTATGGGTTACCTCTTATACCATTTGTCAAAAGAGGATTTCATTATTTATGATCAATTTCGGGGGATATCCCCCCTCATCTCTTTCAAAAAAAAGGAAGGCATTGTAATTTAGTAATGAACTATTACTAGGAGTAACTAACCGGTGTATAGTAAAACGGCTAAATTTACTCAAATAAAATTGTTGTTTTCTGAATATTTTATATTATAGTTTATTTTATTCCACTATTGGGTGATGCACTTGAATTTTGATGTTTTAGTTGATATGATTGTGGGTTCTATTGTGTTTAAACCTAATTATATGAGGGTATTCCATCTCATGAATCATTTTACGCACCTATTAGAATTCACATTTCATTTATTATTTCATGCCATATAGAATGCATTTCTTGATTTCATGTTGTTGTTATATGTTTCATGATTGATATGCCAACTTCTTTATAAATGATTGAGTAGGGAATTGGAGAACATGGTTGGTATTTATAGTTCCTTCCATTACCTAACCATTTTTTTCCTGATTTGGATATAATATACACCCTAAGCAGCCAATTGTGTCACATTTATTCATGGAATAATATTTGCATGGGATGGAATGTGTTATGGTGTAAATTTGGTGGACACCATATTTGGTTCATGAGGATTATGGGCCATTATGGATCAGAATTGGAGAACCATATGGTTTAACCATTTAAAATGAATTGGGTAATAAATATTAATTAAAAAGGAAATTTATTTTTTAAAAGAAGTGAACTTGACCCGAACCCGACCTTGTAGTGGGAAGTAGGAGGTATGTCTTATTTTCTTATGATATGTATGTCATCCAAACCTAACTCAAGGAGAAGGAAGAGGGGTGATATTATTATATAGGAAGGATTATACCTATATTATTGTAATATTTTCACTTTTAGTAATTTTTGAATCATGTTCTGAAGCGTTGACTTGGAATTTGTAGATATATTCCACCGCGGTATCCTCTAATTGCATGCCAAGAGGGTGGAAACGACCACACTATGGAGGTAGTGGGCCATGAGATATCATTATTAACTCCAGTAGTGCCATCTAAGGCACTAGTGATAGTACGAGAAATGTGTTTTGAGGAACAGTTCTGTGAAGTATTTATGTGTTACATACATACCATTTAGGGAGCATAATAACCTACCTCGACTAGGGTAGAGTTGACATGTGAGTTTCAGAAAAAACATCCACCCACATTTTTGGTGGATGGAGGACCATAGGATGTGGAGTCCTGGATAGATTCCATGTTATCTATCTTCAATCATCTTGAGACACCTCCCGATATAAGGGTAATGATCGCTACATATATGCTACATGATTCCTACAAGAGATGGTGGGATGCCATTACTCATACAGATCATCATCGGTAGATGTCTTGTAGAGATTTTCATATGTACTTCTATGATTACTTATATCCTGAGATGTTTATGTATGATATATCCTGAGATTTCATGCACTTAGAGTAGGTAGTGTTATCATTTATGGATTATTCAGCCTATTTTATAGAGATCTAGTGCTTCACACCTATTCTGATGGGTGATGAGTTATCTAAATCCAGGCGATACAAGGATGTCCTGAGGTACGACATCCAATATCAGGTAAATTTCATTTGATAAAATATCATTTCCAGAAAGGTGAATTAGGAACTTATCACAATGAGTAACCTAAGAGAGGTTGGGAGTTTGATCCAGGGTGGTTCGACATCTAGATCTGGTACTACATCGACTAGCAGTAGGAAGCATCGAATGGAGCTTCCACATAGAGATATTAGTATCCAGAGCACATACATAGGTAGATAGATGAGGCACCACTAGTGTAGTATACCATGTAATATGAAACCTCAGTGCATGAGTGACACAATTGAATGTCGATCTTATTGAAATATGGTATATTTACAGTGATTTTGCAGAACTTTTCTTATAGAATCCAGTTAGAGAGGTTCCGTATCAGCTCCATGTTCAGAAGTAGGGTAAAAAATTATCATTAGGAAGGGATCTGGAGTATAGTAGGCTGATCATACTAAGGTAGTGTTCAAGTTCATGGTATTCATACCACATATTTGTAGTGATAACAGAGTGAATCTTCCCAGGGTAGACAAGTTGTATCACAGGGCCACGAATCATTCCATAAATATGCAATGAAACTAACCCCTGAGCATAATAGTCTCAGACCTTATACTATGAGAGGTAATATTCTATTATCCTATATTATATTATCTTCTCTTTTTGATACAATCACTTCCCATAGCTTTATATATTTTCTAGTTGTTGAGATCC
Organism: Viscum album; assembly: GCA_963277665.1. Taxonomy (NCBI): domain Eukaryota; kingdom Viridiplantae; phylum Streptophyta; class Magnoliopsida; order Santalales; family Viscaceae; genus Viscum; species Viscum album. The sequence continues at coordinate 732,260,855 of OY728166.1, forward strand.
TTGGGATCAATGTTGAGTGTTCTGATGGATTTATGACGCTTGATACTCTGTGGGGAATTCAAACAGAGGATGTACGTCAGTGCAAGGCATTCCCCCTTGATATTGGAAGGTGTATATTTATGTGGGACCTCTTTTTATTCAATATGATAGGTTTCAATATCATTATTGAGATGAACTAGTTGGTTCCCTTTCATGCTTTTGTTGATTTCTATCACTGAAGGGTGACCTTCACATCACCAAAAGGTGTATAGTTTATTCACAATGGTGAATGGAATTTCCATTCGAGCTGATCTAGACCTAAAAACCATGGTTTGGGTGGGATGATATCCTAAATTTTAATTTTATATCTAGATGATCATGGAATACATCAAGCATATTTCCCTCCAATGGTTGATTATTTTAGGGATGTTTTTCCAAAATAATTTTTTGGATTACCACCAGTGAGATAGGTAGAGTTCTCTATCAAGCTAGTTCCAAGAGCTGCATCGATAACCATTCCTCCATAAAAGCTGGATACTAATGAGATGTAGGAGCTAAAGATGTATCTAGAGGATTGAGAAGAAAATGGGTTTATCTAACTCAATACTTCTCTATGGGGTTCACCAGTCCTTTTTTCCAAAATGGTGGATGGTACCCTCAGACTTTGTATAGATTACTTAAAATTAAACTAACTAAGAATTAAGAACTGATATCCTCTTCTAAAGATAGATGATCTCTTATACCATCTTTGAGGAGATCGATTTTTATAGAAGATTTATTTGAGATTGGGTTATCATCAGGTGCATGTTAGAAAATCATACATACCACGCATAGATTTTCATAGCAGGTATGATATGTATATCTAGTTATGCAATTCAATATCATGAATTTGCTAGTGGTTTTCATGGTGCTTATGAACCAAGTTTTTTATCCTTATCGAGATTCTTTTGTGGTGGTTTTTATGGATGATATCTTGGTGTTTTCTCACAGTCTACATGACTATTACAAACATCTTGAGATCATTTTGGATACAATGTGAGAGCATAAGTTATATGATAAGATCACAAAGTGACACTTTTGGATGGATCAGATTCAATTATTAGGTCATATTATATCAGATACTAGAGTATCAGATGACCTAGAGAAGTTTTGAGATATAGTTTCCTTGGAGAAACACAATAATGACTTTTATACATGAAGTTTATTGGGTCTATATGGATATTACAGGCATTTCAGAAAGGATTTATCATGCATAGAAGCACCTCTTATAGGATTTACTAAGAAGGGTGTAAATATTAAATGGTTAGACTTCTATAAGATAAGATTTTAGGAGTTGAAAAGAATATTTACTTCAGCATCGATATTGATTTTTCCAGAACCAAGGAGTTTCACTATTTACTATGATGAATCAGGTATTGGTCTTGGAGCTATTCTAATACAGTATGAGAGAGTCATGGAATACAAGTCTCATCAATTGAGACCACATGAGAGTAGATACCTGACACAAAATATCATATTAGTTGTGGTTTCACATGAATTTCATTGTTGGATACACTACTTATTGGGGAAGAATTTTTTTGTGTTCATAGATCATCAAATCTTCAAGTATATTTTTACACATTGTGGTCTGAATCTGAGATAGTGAAGGTGGGTTGAGTACCTATAGTCATTTGAATTATAGATTTCCTATATTCTTGGTAAAGTAAATTTAGTGGTTGATGCATTGAGAAGTAGGACTCAAATATGGACAATTTAAGAATCTAGTAGTGAGTGGCAGTTTATTGATGGCCTTTTTAGAAAACTCTTGATCATATATCATTATTGGGATGTTGGGATACACAAAAGGTCTCGATACTTTTTTATAAATTAATACATGACTAAATGTTAATTCAAAGACTTCCAGCTAAGGATAAATAAGGTATTAGAGGAAGGGTGTCCATGCGAACATGAACATTTATGGGTTGTTTACCTTTAGAACTTCCTTTAAAAATTCTATAACTACCTTCACACTGTTATTGTTATATATTCACTGAATTAATGGAATTAGACACCATTAGTGGTGGACTATTAGGATTTTAACTCACACCCTACTCAGACCGCCTTTGATACCTGAGAAGATTATATGATTGCAGTTATGGATAAGTGAAAGTTACTTTCTACTGGTTTTTAATTTATTCTTAGTAGAAGGGGAGCACAGTACTAGGATAAGACTCATTATTCTAGTTGTAGATAGATCTTTTTGGTCTTTTTAGTATTTTGATCCAATTATTGTACCATTTCTTGTATACCTATTTTGGATTCTTTGTAGACATATAACATGATAATCATTTTATATGAGATTACTTATGGATTTTTGTATATACCTGTCTTTTGATTTTATCTATTGTCTGATTAATTTATTGATTCCACTACTTATCTGATATTATATATCTATTGTGATACACTATGGTGATGGGGTCATAGTCTCCCCACAAACACACCCTAGTCCCTCGCTACTAGTTGGTGGGCTTTGGCGTTCGGGGAGATGTGATTAAGGACATATAACCCACCGGCTTGGAAAATTTTTTAGTGTTATCTAGTTTTTGATGTTACACGAGTGATAGATTTCTAATCCATATATGGAATTAAGTTGATTTTTTTTTACCTTTTTTCATATAATACCATGGGTTTTCACTTACTTACATCTTTGGATATTTTTATTTTATTTTTGGATTATTTATATAGTTGGGATGTGATTATTTTGTTCTTTTTATTACTTGAGATTTCATATATATATATATATATAGTGTTTTTTTATATTTCTATTTAGGTAGGACAGGTACCCTCTGAAATATAGGTTTTTATATTTAGAATGTCGAACTTATGGATGTGTCATGCCAATTTTTAGAATGTTTGGTCAAGGAATTAGTTACATTTTAAAGAGGGTAAATCTCTTTCAACTATATTTTAACTTTTTCCTCAATGTTTATGCCATTATTTGGTGATCTATAAGCACTCTTGAGGTTTTTTGGTGGTTTGGTTCAGGTCAAAGAGTGATCTAGATTAGGTTGTTACAAAGTGGTATCAACACCACTATGTTAAGAAGTTTAATTTGGTAATATCCAAGAGATAGGACTATCAGGACTCAAGAAGTAATCTATAAATATTCATATTCATCATAATTACAGTGTAATCTTGAGTTACTATGAGTAGTTCAAGTTTGACTTAGACTCTTCTTCATTTAGACTTCTTTTTTTTAGTCCCATGCATCATGAGTAGGTTTTTACAAGATATTATAGGATAGTATGACATATTATATTCTTGTGTTTATTTTCTTAGTATATTACTGAGATCATCTAGAAGTTCATATAAATTGAAACTAAATAAAAATAAATAGTGTATTACTACTTATTTATTGGTGAAAAATTGATTAAAAGACACTTTTATTGATTTATCTTATTATTCTTGCTGATTAAATATGTATGTTTATATAGGGAAACCATTTTTCTATAAACTTTTTTGGATTATGTTTTATGTTTTGTAATAACATGACACATAGGATATAAGATAGAGGATAAGGGGTTTATTTTGACCATTATGATGTTGAACCTTTTCAATAAATTAATCTAATTTTAGAAGAATAGTTTAATATGATTATCTGTATAAATGTAATGTATGCCACTTCAACGGTAGCATTGATGGCCTAGATCGCCTAAACAAGATCTGATCCAAAGTTTCACTTACCCCATGCATGCCTCCCTATATACTAGACTCTTATAACTAGGAGTAATAGTTTAAGAGATGATAGTGGGGAAACTAACCTCTGATAAAAATACATAAACAATAGCAGAAACAAAATACATCAACAGTCAACACATAAATCAGAAGAAGTATAAGTAAAAATAAAACACATTGTATACAAAATAATTAATTATAATGTCATACGAGTCATATAAAAGTAAATTATATCTCCCATAGGTTTATCATACATTGATATATCCAAACATGAAAAAAACACCAATAAGACATTGAAGATGCACTCGGTCCATCCGTAGAGTCCATAGATGTCCAACCATGTATCTACTACACCTCTAACTATTTATTATCTAGTCACACGGCCCTTAACCATTAATATTTCATGAATCGTAAAGTTTACATACAACTTTAAGGGACTATGCATTGTGTGAGTATGAACTCAGTGGTCCACCACCAATGGTGTCCATAAATATTATCAATACATATACGAGTGTATTAAAAGTTATATGTATGATAAAAATAATCAATAAAACTTTCTTTTCTCCATGCTCAGCCAGTTATTGGTGAGAACCCTACCTACTTAATCTAATTCTAGAGAGGGATGATGTACCCATTGATAATACACACTCTAAGGAAGAACAATGCATCACCCCTTATATCATAACCAAGAAACACATCATCTCTATACCCATGGACTTCATGTGGATGAGGCATCATTGAATCATGATCAAAATTCAACTTCCACAATTCCAAAATCATAAAACATATACAATTACACACATAATGAGCATTTCATTCTTGAATGATGACCACAATCACCCCTCAATTCATGTGGACACCAAAAACGTATCCCTCCTATAGTTCGATGTTCAACAACATCACACTAGTCTGCTCATCTGCGAAGGATATTTCTAGAAATATGGTGGTCAAAACCACCTAATGGGACCTTCTCTATGTGAACATCACCCCAACGGCCTTAAACCCATATGAGTAGCATCTCCAACCTATTATAACCACAAATCAAAAAAAACTCTATTGTTTCACCATCAATGAAAATAATATCACCATCATACCATGTTAGTGAACCACAACACTACCAAGAGTAATGGTCATCCCCACCCATGTCATATCGATGAACTATGTCACCCCACTACTACACAATCCATATCCACCACATTAACAAGGAACAACATCAAGAAAAATATCTCATCAACCACCACTTTACAATATATGAAAAACTTCCAAGGAAGTTTCCAACCAAGTAAAACCCATATAGGGACTATTCCATCATTTCCCACACATTAATACCCCTAATAATCTATCTTGAATAATTAAAACCACATATTATTTCATTATCAATCACACACATAACCCTAACCATGCCCATAAATCATGAGACACATAAACACATGTATATCAAAAAAAATCTAGGCACCACCAACATGGTACTAAAAGAATACTACACATTGAATATCATTGGCCAAATCTACTCTAATCCAAATAAATTGAGAAACTTGAGAAAAGTAAAAATGGATATTTTATTCAAAAACTATTACAATGATGAAAAAACCAAAAAATGTTGATAGAAGACATTAATTCATACCCATGGAAGTTCCCCACAGTAGACATATCAAATAACCGTTAAGAAATTAATAAGATACCATTAAGTGGAGGAGAAAATGAAGAGAGGAAGAATTGGTAAGCTCCCATGGTCATTTGCTAAAATGAGGGATCACATCTCATTTAACAAAATTAAGGAAATTAGTTAACGAAAGGTATCACATGGAAATTGAGAATTCACTGGGGGTTAATCATTGAATCCACTCCTTTCTATATACCTCCTTTGAAAAAACCTTCAAAACCTATTATAGTGAATTTCATGATCACAACATAAACTCTAAACATATTCCAAGGAAAAAAAACACAGTAGGCACATTAGATTTTGATAAGGTTCACTACTCAAAATGATCAGATGCATCCTTGGCATGATTTGATAAAACCCATGATCGCACATTCCACTAGAATAACCATGTAGATCGCAAATGAGAAGGAATCATCCTTGAAACAATGATACAAAATGTGTCTCTAAAATTGTGTAATGTTCTCACATTCAGACAAATATATAGACTCTTTTTTCAACAATAATAAATTCTTCAACTAAATTAAACATCCATCATGTTTTCATTATGCTTCTTCTTATTCTCCTTCATATTCTTCCTATTTATCATAAACTTTCACAAAAATAGGTAAACTTTGTATCTTCCCCTTTTTATCTTCCTATATACATCTACTCATGCTACTAAGACTCCCATTTACCCATTCTTACATAACCATAGATTCTTCCTATAGTTCAAAGTTGAATTTCAAATTCAAATTCAAACTAATAACTTCCTTCAATGAATATCACTTATATTTAAGACTTTGGATCATTAAATAACTCTTAGTAACCATTTATGTGGTTAGGGGACTTCATATAACTATTATTAGAAATCTATGAGTCATTAAATGATCCACATAATCAAATACACTCAAATTTTGTAATTCTTCAATAATCATAGCTTGTTCACCTTCACTGCAACATGTTGTATGTTGTTTCAGTTTAAACATTATAAACTTATTTAAATCCAATTTGAAAACACCATATACCACAATGTGTTTTACCCTATTCATTTTATCTATGGATTTTATTTTTATACCACAATGTGTTCCATGACATAAGACTCCCTATTTTCAACCATTGACAATAGGTAACCAATTTCACTTCCTTGATAAAAATATTCCTTAACATTTCATGGACTTCTCAAAATAGTCACCATGGGTGGAATGAAATATAGTCATTACCATGTTAATCCTCAGATAAATAGTCACCTTTTTCTAATATATTAACACTTTTTTATTTAGTAATTGATAGGAAATAAGAATAGTGGAATTTAATATTTTAAAAGTCATTTTTTCTACAAATTCACTTTTTTTTATATAAGTTATGTTTGAATTTAAAAGCCAATTATCTCATAGTTATAAAATTTAATTAGATTGTATATATTCAAAATTTGAAATTAGAATTTTTAAATTTGGTAGTGAGTGTTTTATTATATTTTTAGTAAAAAGAAAATTTACATGATAAATATTTAATCAATGTTAATGAGTAAAAAGGAATTAATCTACCATGACTCAAAATTTTACTAAATAAAATTGACACTAAGAAATTATAGAATAAATTTAATATGTAGGTAATTAAATACCATATTTCACACAAACATTTCATCAAATAACTCACTTAAATCCCATGTGATTACATCTATACCCTTCACCTAATTTTAGTTTCCAAGAAAATGCCCCCCTTTTTCATTTGTAAAAGGAGATCAATTGAAACAAATTCAATACACACATATAAAAAGAATTTACATTGAAACTATATCCATTTTAAATCCCTTGGATCTATATTATACCTTTGTTATCCACATGTTACAATAATTGTTCCAAAGTCTTTCATTTTTAAGAGGTCTTTCAAGAGAAGATTCAAGTCCTCAACATGGGTATTATCCACTCCCCAACATTATATCTTATATCTTTCTCATTTATACCTCCTAAAAACCAATTCTAAACATAATAATATAATTATATAAGTATAATTATTATACTAAGATTTTATTAGAGTGATTAAATAACTATTTATTATCTCCCTCCCATCTATTGGGAAATGAAAATGTCACTCATATTATGTGTGGACTACCGCCACTATAAAGGATGTATTTCATTTTTCATAACCACATTACATGGAAGGTTTTAAGAATGTATTTAATAAATAAAATATTATATTTATTACATCATTAATGATTAATAAAAAAATTAGTAATTCTATTAATATCTAACTCATTTTTAATATACCATCTTTTTTCATTAAAAATTACTAAAATAAGTTTTTTGATGATTTCATCTTCATAAATCATAAATAAAACTATCATGGAATGAAATTAGAACTTTATAAATCATTATGTAATATATATTCTATTACCTTAAATAATCAAGGAATGATGAACTTATTATCAAAGTATGAAGGTCGATATTGACATTACAAAGCATGTGAAAAATAATCAAAATCACTAACATGAAATGATAAAAATAAACAATAACTAACTAATAAATGTATAATGTGTTGTAACTATCTCTATTTCATGGTTTTTTCATGACCAAATACACTCACCTATGCTTCTGAAATTTTTATTTAAGTTAATTTCAGTATTTTTTATTAAATATCAACTGATGGGATACATAGAATCTAAAAGTTCTTTTAAATACTTGATAATGTCTTGGTCGTGTCTCTTTCCACCCTTCAAGACCTAGGAAACAACTTAGTAGGTACAAATAATTTATTATAATGAAGTTTTGGTGGATATAGTTCAATATGACCCCAGATAGGCAACAACTTCTTGCCGATATAGGGTACCGAACAACCGGTTCCATGATAGCAGTAACCCATATGTGTAATAAGACCATCGACCAGCCAATGTAGTCTCACTGGTTAAATAGTGTTGAAGTAAGTAGTAATAGAATCTCTAGGATTCTTCTATATAAATGATATAGGTGTACCATCCAGCTAATGTAGTTCTTCCTATAGCAATCAGTCCTAAGTATACCATCAGCTACCCAGTGGTGGCTACCATGAATCTAGTGGCATTAAACTCTCTCCAACATGGTTGCATTTATTATGGTAAAAAAGACCATAATTGTAGTATTCTGAATATTCATGACACCCGATGAATTCCAAATCCATCTAGGTCCTTTTGGAGCCTATAAAATGAATCCCTTGTCTCCTTGAAGGCTCACTTTGACATCATTTCTACAAATGACATGCTCTCATAATCTAATTCGACAGTGAAGCACTCTAATTTTAATTCCTCTCAAGATAATTCCAAAGTGATATTTATCAAAGTGTCTCTAACCATACTATCAAATCTCTCAATCTCCATTTTACTTCATTTATCCAAAGATATTTATGATTGTCTTGTAAAGGGTTTTCCTAAAGAAAATATATCTCTCCTTAACATCCATTATCCAACAGTTCACACTACAAAATAGTGTGGTATGGGTTACTTAGCTACCGAGAAATCTCAAGAGGGTGATCAAAAACCACAATTTTTAAGGATGGGTTTCTTGATAACTATTGAGATAAATGGATTTACAAAATAAACCTCTCATGTTGAGTGGTAGATATATATAGTACTTACAATGATTTCTAGCTAAACACTTTATCAATTTTTTTTGTCAATCTTTTTCCTTTTCCACACTTTAACATTTTATGTCGAATTTCATACTTGAATAAATTTTCTTTGATAATTTCCACACTTAAATTATTTTTATTTTATATTTATAAAATAAAATAGAGTTTTCCAACTATCGCACATTCGATTTATTTATTTATTATTTCTTAACTACTTCAGTTTTGAATTAATATTTTATTTTTACTTTAATTTTATAATGGGAAAATTAACCCCCCCACTCTATTGTTGGAGTTGGTTACCTAGAACAAAATTCTATGTACTTTATGATAAAATTTATTCATTGTTTTAAATATTAATAATCTACTTATCATATCATGATTATTCTTCTGCATGACATAGTATATGATAATGTCCTAAGAGTAGTTATTACACTAAAAGGTTATAGTAGTTCCCCACTATGATGAGAACCTGAAAGTGCTACGACTCTATTCTTGAATATATGTTTTATAGTTAGGTGATATCATTTTAGGGACACAAATGATACATGATATCAAGGATGGGTACTCATATTACTTTGAGGCAACTTCTCATGGTGTACGCCCTTGGTGATATCCAATAGGATATTAAGAGAACAAGACCCTCTAGTAGGAAATAAACATTTGTATGTGTCATTGGATGTTTCTATTTGTGGATGTTTTTATTAGTCCTTAGATTTTAATATTATTACTAATGAGTATTATTAGTCTCATACTTTGATGTATTGATGAAAATCATGACTAAAGATGTTTTGCGGTGAGGAAGGATATGTTGGGTACATCATGAGTAATATTCCAATAATGAATAATATAAGAAAGGATTTTTCCTTCTGTTCATTAATGGAAGTTGATATCTCAAACCCTCTAATGGAAATGATATAGCATAAATAAATCTATGGCTATTATGTTAAATATGAAAGTTTAATTTCCAAGAAGTCAAAGAAAGAGACATCATGCACATAGGCTGATGGCACCAGCATGGAACCTGCTTGATTTGAGATATCTTGATAAAGGAATTATATTACACAGTAAAAATTAATATGAGGTAAGATGTTGTTGCAACATTAAATTATTTTTCTATGGGTTCCTTGGTGTGTTTCTAGACACTAACCTTGGATTTTAGGTTTCTTTTCCTAATTCCACTGAGAAATAGGCCTAGAGTAACACACACTAAGTGTATCCAGGATCTGAGTTAAATAATATATTACTATTTATTATTTAATAAGATGATTAAATATTATTACCACATGTGGTGCCAGTTCAGTGGGGGTGTAGTGGTGAGTGGTCGAGGGCCATAGGAATGGTGTTTGGTGAGGTCTGGGGTTCAATTCCTGGGAGCACGCTCTTGGGGGAATTTCTACCTCCCATGTACCACTCACCTTGTCGGGTCACCCAGTGTCTCACTGGGTGGGCATAAGGGCACACTTCACCTAGCTGATAGATTGTTGTGATGTACCATCATTGATCAAGGTGTAACCCCATGGGATACTCTGTCATCTCGGATGGAAATAGATCCTTCCCAGCTGAGGCATCTCTAGATGATCTTTTCATGGGAAGGGGGGTTCCTGGGTGTCGAGGGTTTGAAAAGGCAACTCCAGGAAATTCCCTTTCTCAAATAAAAATTATTACCACATGTGGTTTAATAATTATTCATGTATTCTTGATCACATATTAATATTTATTTTATATTTATAAAATATAATAATTATTTACTTATTGGAAAACAATGCAGTGATATTTATTTAATAAATAAATAAACATTATTCAAGATTCGATATATATTATGGAGGAATGACATACCAGAATTTTAGGTCTGGTGAGAAAATAATAAATATTGAATAAAATTTGATTAAATAATATTTAAATTAAATTTTCAAGTTAAGCGCATGTTGAGAAATATTATTATTATTATTATTATTATTATTATTATTATTATTATTTGAAATGGATTTTTCACTAGGATTAAATAAATAATTAAGGTCACTTGTTCAGTTATTTTATTTTGTCCCTAGTGATATATAAACCTAGTTATGTTATTTTCTCAGTAGAAAAAATCATTTGTTTGGGTTGTGCACAACAGAATTAGATAACTCTCTCAAGCCCTTTAGATATATCTTCTCCAAGATTTCTCCCAAGAATAGAGAGAAAACTTACTCCACCAGATCAAGGAGAATTATTTAAAATAAATTATCTTAGTGATCAAATATGGATGACACAAGAATAAGGATTTGTCATTCTAGCACCTAGAGATTCTTTCGGGGATGTCTAGAGATTCATGGAAAATGTGTGGATCATTGCTAGAGGGAATATACACTTGATTCCTATCACTACTGGAAACATGATCTTTCCCAACACTTCTATACCAACGGATTGTAAAAACCGTTGGTATAGCTACCATTTCCCAACGGTTCACCAAAACCGTTGGGAAAGGGCCTCAAAAACACACCCTTTCCCAACGGTTTTGGTGAACCGTTGGGAAAGAGTGACCTTTCCCAACGGTTCACCAAAACCGTTGGGAAAGGGTGTGTTTTTTAGGCCCTTTCCCAACGATTCTTGAGAACCGTTGGGAAAGAGTGACCTTTCCCAATGGTTCACCAAAACCGTTGGGAAAGGGTGTGTTTTGAGCCCCTTTCCCAACGGTTTTGGTGAACCGTTGGGAAAGGTCCCTCTTTCCCAACGGTTCTCAAGAACCGTTGGGAAAAAGAATCAAAAAAATCCAACATTCGGCCAACTAAAATAAACCCAACCAGAACCTATCCCAACGGTTTTGAAAACCGTTGGGAAAGGGCTATCCCAACGGTTTTGAAAACTGTTGGGATAGGTTCTTTAATTTTTTTCCAGATCCACTAACCGAGAACATTATATAAATCAAAATTTTAAATAATTATGATAATACATATATATATTTATGAAATTATGTTTACAAAAGTGATGTTAGCTTAGTGGTTATAATCGTTAGATTATAAACGAGGGGTCCTGGGATCAAATCCCAGCGGATGTTTTATTTTTGGAATTTATATACCAACGGTTCCATTACCGTTGGTATAGATTTCATATTACCTATACCAACGGTTTCTAAAACTGTTGGTATAGGTCTATACCAACGGTTTTTGGAAAACTGTTGGTATAGACCTATCCCAACGGCTTACTTGGCTACGGTTCTCCAAACCGTTGGTATAGGCTATACCAACGGTTTGGAGGCCTATACCAACGGTTCCAAACCGTTGGTAAAGGTTAGTTTTCCAGTAGTGTATAAGGCAATGAAGGTGCATCAAATATCTATTACCAAATACATCAATGAAGAAATAATTCCATCAATGTAATTCTTATTTAATTAAATTAATAATAAATAATATTTGATGATCCTCTCTCTCTGGTTCCAGTGAGATTCATGATTTTTTTCTTGTTTGATTCGATTATATTGAACACTATGTTTATTATAGTGTAGATTGAGATTTATCATTGAACATGAAAAAAATCAATGTTGGGAACCGCCCATCACACTCTTCCATTATGCCTTAAACCTTCAAGTGGTACTATAGAGGTCACATTATTATTTATAATTTTTTAAATATCATTGGTTATTTATACATTTTAATTTAGTTTTTTTAATTCATGTTTAATTTTTTTTTTAATCTGAATTGCGATATTTTCTTCTTACTCCTTCATTTATTGTAGATCTAATCAATACGATTAATTTTATGAATAAAATAAAATCAAAGATCGCATCCCGAGGTGCCAAGGACTCTGGTTGGATAACATGGTAGTATATGTCGTGTAACCAGTGTTATACACCTTGTAGTTGTGTTCAATGCATCAATAATTAATTTGGAATTAATTCAATCGTATGTATTGATGACACGTGGTGTAGTTATTATCTCACACCACATGTTGATCGGGACAGATTAGTTCACATTCAGCTGGAGTACACGTTCTGTAGCCCGCGTACATAGTGTGTAGTCCCTTTTAGTCAAAAATGGTCTTTTTATTTCAATACATAGCTTACCTGACTGGTGAAAATGTAATTAGGAGATCACATGGCATGTATCCCATTTGATATGCCAAGTACTCTAGTTTTTTAGGCCATATTTACAAGCATGGTCCCTAAACATTTTCCTTGGATAGCCGGTGAGAGTCATACACACCATGTGATCTCTTGTACACGTCATGTACTTATACCAAATTACATAGATTTAAAAGTTATTTATTATACTATGTAAAATTTATCGACATGTTCTTGCGTGTGGTTATTAAGTGGATTGGTCATGCCATGTGATAGGTTATATATATATATATATACATAAATTTTTAATAAATATCTGTATAATATTCAGATTTTCATATCATGTATGAGTCATATTGTAGTTTTTACTATATGGGAATGTTAGCATAACACGTGGCCAAAAATCATTTAATTCATGTAATAGTACATGTCATGAAAGTACATGATAAGTCGTGTATGACATATGTCACAAGAGTAAACAATATCCGAGTATAATACATATTGGGTAGAATCGGATGGGTGTTCACCGTATTTCCTCCAAGGTGAATTTATGTACACAATTAATTTGTTTAAAATTATTATGGATGATAATCTCAAGGAAATTTAGATGAAAATTAAGATAAAATAATTGATTAATTAATGAAGATATTTAATTGATTTGATCATGATTTATCTTAAATAAGAATGATTAAGAATTAAATGTTAGTTTTATTAAATGTGTAATTTGTTGCATGCATGTGGATAATCATGAGCATGGAACAAACCTTTATATATGATTGGTTTCATTTAATTTATTATTAAATTAAATTGTTGGTCTTTATGTCGTCTCTCTTCTTATTATGTAGAGAATGCATGCCCATGTTTTCTTTTATATAAACCCCTTTTCCCCTCACCAACGTTTGAATAAAAGGCATATGTAAAGTATGGATCTCCCAAGATAGTGGAGGCAGTTCAAGTTAGAATCTGTGGTGAAACCAACCCCAGAAGATTCATAGGTGGACATGTGGAAAGTTGTAACTCAAACCTTAATCGATTCGTGGTTTTTTCAGGTCAAAATTTAGTTTACTAACCACTAGATAAATTGTCCATTAATAAATATCATGATCATACCACTTTATTATTTTATTTCTATCAAGTTGAATTTTTATTTCATTATTTATGTTTTTGTCATGATCACATAATTAAATAATTAACAAGTATGCAAGATAGGACTAAAATAAACTAGATTATGTGTAAATATAACCTAAGACATGAATAATCGCTTAAGTAAACCCACTTAATGTTAACAAGCATGTGATAAAGATAATAATTATTAATTTATGTATAAAAGGGTAAAATAATTCAATTAAATATTATGTTGGTATAACCTTCCGCTACTTCGATTAAAATCAAACCATAGTTCAAAGTGCTTGACCAGCCAATATTGGGGTGCTTTCAATTATTGGGGAATTCTAACTTCAAGTTTTGGGTTGACTTAACTTGGTACACATCAAGGGTTGATTACCAAAGTATGGCTTTGTGTAAATGAGAGGAAAAATTTAGGAAATCCAATTTAAGGATTTCAGGATTGGGGAGTCCACTAAATAGATCAAGGAACTGTGAGTTAATGCAGTTGGAATTTATAATACCTAAATAAAACCATTCAAGTTTATTGACCAACCAAAGTTGGGGTAATGAGAATGGAAATATGGATCCTTTCCACTAGGATGTCCAAGAAACATGATATTCCAAATCAAATGGTGAGGGCTATTGGGTTTTGATAAAATAGTGGGAGGATAATAAATATAATATTTATTTATTTGTATAAATTTTATTAGATGAATTACTAAAATTATGGTCATTTTATTTTGTATAAACAACATTAAAATGACTTCAAACATATAATTTTGGTCCATAATTTAGAAGGAAAACCTTCTAACTAGCACACATTTCTAATAATGGAAAAGGAACTTGTATATCATTCTGTTTCATGAAAGGAAATTATATTTTCTGGAAGAACCGTTTCCTAAAGCACCTGGAAATGAGGAAAGTGATGAAGAGTTAAAACTCAATGAGAAACATTTGAACAATTCCACAAATGTTCAATTTTTTAAGCTTTTGACTATGTTAAATGAACTTTTTAAGCAATACGAGGACATGGATGCATATAGCATGAAGTATCACCTTCAGGATCTCTATCAAGAGAAGGAAAGACAAGAGTGGTATGAGATCTCCCATTCTTTGTTTACAACTAATCTTGGAGAGTCTATGCTAATTGGTCCTAATTTAGTCAAGCTTATTGGCTACATTGAACACTTATACATCATAGGGATTAAATTTCCAAATGATTAGAATATAGATATCACACTTTAATCACTTCCCAAGACCTTCTCCAATTTTATTGTTAATTACAATATATTAAATGATGAGAAGAGTCTCTCAAAACTTCTTAATTTAATTCTCCAAGTGGATAAGGACATGGGGTGTGAAAAACCCATGGTTATTAAGGTTAATAAGAAAATGAATAACAAATAAAAGGGTCCCAATACCTATAAACAATCTAAAGCTCTTGAGAATCGTCCTTCCAAGAAGAGGAACATACAAAGTTAGGGTAAGGAAAAGGATTTAGAATGTTTTTCATGTGGAAAGTTAGCCCACTAGAAGAGGAACTACACCCAGAAGTAAGGGGAAGCTAAATGTGTGCTCATTATCAAGAGTAAACATTAAATATCTACACATTGGGTATTAGATATATATTATGGAGCTAAAATCTATATTCAAATGCAGGAACCAAGTAGATTATGAAAGACTTCTAGAGGGTAGGTGGATCTCAGAGCTACCAATGGTCCAAGGCTGGTTACTCTATCTGTTGGTGAGCACCACCTTTCATTTCCAATGGGAATGATTTTGGTTTTAAAAAGATTGTTATTATGTACCTATGGTTAACAAGAACATTGTTTTTCTATCATGCCTAGATATATATTGATTTATTTTCAAGTTTGGAAATAATTTTTTTTTCTTTTATAAAGACAACATATGTTATGGTATGGAATATTTACATAATGGTCTTTATATATAAAATTATGAAAACCAAGTGTTTTCAATTGATAATGAATCAAGTTCACATGAATCATATAACACCCAACTTTGGAATTGTTTTCTTGGTCATGTAAATGAGATTACTTTTAAAAATCTCAGTCAAGATGGTTATTTAGACTCTTTTGAGATAAAACAACATAAAATATGTCAGGTTTTTTTATAAGAAAAAATGACCAAAACACCATTTGGTGGAAAAGGTGAAAGGTCCATAGATCTTCTTGGATTGGTACACACTGATGTGTGTATACCACTTCCAGTAGAAGCTATAGGTGTATATTCATACTTTGTAACTCTTAATAATGACTTGAGTATATATGGATATATCTACTTGATGAGGTATAAGTCGGATTCCTTTGATAAATTAAAATAATTAAATAATAAAGTAGAGAATAAACTTGGTAAGAAGATAAATAATCTTTCCTCAGATCGTGGTGGAGAATATATTAACCACTAGTTTATCGACTTTCTATGAGATTTTAGGATTCTATATCAACCCACTTAACCTTATACACCATTGTGGAATGGTTTTAGTGAAAGGAGGAACTGTACCTTGTTATACATGGTAAGTTCAATGATGATTCATGCAGATCTTCCATTATCCTTTTGGGGATATGCATTACAAACTACATAATAAACATTAAACAGAGTTCCAACTAAAGCAGAAAATAGAATTCCATTTGAGTTATGGAGTGTAAAGATTTTTTTTTATATACATGTGTATAGGGTTAGGAGGTGTTTGTTAAGGCCTTGTCAGGAAACAAACTAGAAACCCTGGAAAAAAAGTGTATCTTTATAGGGTATCCTAAGGAAAAAAGGATAATAACTATACAAACCCTCATAAAAGAAAGTGATTTTCACTAGGAAAGCCATATTTCTTGAGAGGTAACACATCCTAAAAAATCATAGTGGGAGAAATATTGAATTTGATGAAGTTGATGCTCAAGGTACATAAGAGTTGGATCAGGAAAAGATTACATAGGTCCTCATGGAATAAGTAGTTCCTAAAACACAAGTACTATATAGGGGCAAAAGAGAGGTAAGAGAACCATAGAGATATGGTTTTATAGTAACTAAAGATAGTGAATAATTATTGGTTGACAATGATGAACCTCTCTCCTACAAGGAGGAAGTAGAGAACTCAGAAGATTTAAGGTGGTGAGAATCCATGAATTATTAAATGGATTCCATGTATCAAAAACAAGTTTGGGTTTTTGTTGATGTGCCAGTTGATGTAAATCACATTGTGTGAAAATGGGTATTCAAAAGAAAACTGGACAAGGAAGGTAAATTAAATACCTATAAATCAAGTTTGGTGGCTAAAGGGTTTAAACAGTATCAAGGAATTGACTACGATGAAACCTTTTCAATAGTTTCCATGTTTAAATCTATCATAATTATACTTTCCATATTTTCTTACCATGACTATGAGATTTGGAATATGGATGTAAAAACTACATTTCTTAATGGGAACCTTCTAAAAGATGTCTATATAACACAACCAAAAGGATATGTGACTCCAAGTGATGCCAAAAGGATTTTCAAGTAGTATATATCCATTTATGGATTGGATTTATCATACAGTTCATGGATCATTTGATTCAATGAATCCATAAAAGAATTTGGTTTCATTAAGAATAAAATGTATTAGTGTGTTTACAAGTGGTTTAGTGGAAATTCAGACATTATTCTTGTAGTATATTTTGAGGACATATTACTTATTGGAAATGAAATAACAATCTTGAAGTACGTTAATAACTGGTTAAACAAATGTTTCTCCATGAAAGACTTAGGTGAAGCATCCTACATTATAGGGATCAAGATCATTTATGATAGACCCAAGAGGTTGATTGGAATAACTCAAATTACATATATTGACTAGATACGAAAGAGATTTATTATGGAATAATCCAAGAGGGGATTGGTTCCAGTGACATGCGGTTTACATCTTTCTAATAAAATATGTCCCCAAACACAACAAGAGAAAAATAGAATGATTAATATCCCATACTCTTTGATGATAGGATCAATCATGTTTTTCATGTTATGTACTAGAATTGATGTTTCCAATGAATTAGGCATGGTAGTCAGAAATCAAGAATATCTAGGATAATAATATTGGACTACTATTAAGGCTATCCTTAAGTATCTAATAAGAACTAAGGATATATTACTAGTTTATAAAGGAGATAAGGAGTTGTTCATCAGGTATTATAATGATTATGGTTTTAGATAGACTAGAATGATCTGAAGGAACAATCTAGATATGTTTTCTTTCTCAAAAGAGGTGTTGTGAGCTGGAAGAGTTCAAAGAATTCATTTTCACTGATTCTACAATCGATTATGAGTATATAGTAGCTTCTGATGTAGCCAAGGAATCCATTTAGATTTCAAACTTTTTCTATGATATAGATGTGGTACCTAATAGTAAAGATCGCATCACATTATATTATGATAATACTATAGAGGTGGCTCTTTCAAAAGAGCCAAGGCTACCCAACAGACATAGAATATACTCTAGAAATATCACCTCCTAAGGGATTTTCATCAGAGGGGTCAAGTTACAGTAATAAGAGTACCCACGAAAGAGAATGTGGTGAGCCCATTGAAAAAAGTCATATCTCAATAGAAGCATGAGTATCAAGTGATAGCTAGTGGATTGAAGGTTGTTAGTTGTTGGCTCTAGTGAAAGGTAAGTCTTTTGGAGTTGGTTCCCTAGAACCAACTTATGTTTACTTTATTATAACATGTATTAATTATTTTTAATATTAATAAACTACTTATGACATCATTATTTTTATTCTACATGACATAGTATGCAACAATTTCCTAAGATTAGTTTATGCACTAAAAGGTCATAGCAGTTCCCCACTATGATGAGAACCCAGAAGTGCTGCGAAATTATTCTTGAATATATGTTCTATAGCTAGATGATATCATTTTAGGGACACAAATGATACATGATATTAGGGTTGGAGACTCATAGGAATTTGAGACACCTTCTCATGGTGTACTCCATTTGTGATATTTAGTAGGATATTATGAGAACAAGACCCGCTAGTAGAAAATCCACATTTATATGTGTCATTGGATGTTCCTATATTTGGATGTGTGTATTGGTCCTTAGAATTTAATATTATTATTAATGAGTATTATGAGTCACATATTTTGATGTATTATCAAAAATCATGATGACATATGTTCGTGGTGAGGTAAGATATATTTAGTACGTCATGAGTAATATTGTATTAATGAATAATGTGAGAAAAGATTTGTCTCTTATGTTCTTTAAAGGAATTTGATATGTCAGGACCTTTAATGGAAATGATATATCCAAAATAAATCCATGGGCACGGGGGTCAATAGGAAAGTTCAATTTCTGAGAAGTCAAAGAAAGATACATCAAGAACATAGGTTGATGGCACCAGCATGCAACCTGATTGATTTTAGAAATCATGATAGATGGATAATATTACATAGTAAGTGTTCATATGAGGTAACATGTAATTATGGTATTAACTTCTTTTTCAATCAGTGCCTTGGAATGTTTCTAGATGATAACCTTAGACTTTAGGCTACTTCACCTAATGCCACTAAGAAAGAGGCCTAGAGGGTCACACACTAAGTGTATCTAGAATCTCAGTTAAATAATATATTATTATTTATGATTTAACAAGTTTAATAAATATTATTCTATAATGTGGTTTAATAATTATTCATGTATGCTTGATCTCATATAAATATTTATTTTCTATTTAGTAAATATGATATTTATTTATTTATTGGTGAATAATAAAAAGATATTTATTTAATAAATAAATAAAAATTATTCAACGTCCGATAAATATTATGGAGGGATAACAGACTAGGATATTAGATCTGTTGAGAAAATAATAAATATTGAATATTATTTTATTAAATAATATTTAATTTTAATTTACAAGTTAAGCACATGTCGAGAAATAATAATAATAATAATAATAATAATAATATTATTATTATTATTATTATTATTATTATTATTATTTAACAATGAGTTTTGACTAGGATTATTTAAATAATTAAGGGAACTTGTGAAATTATTTTATTTTAACCCTAGAAATATATAAACCCAGTTATGTTATTTTCTCAATAGAATAATTCGTTTGTTTAGTTTTTTCACAATGGAATTGGAGAATTCTCTCAAACCCTTGATATTTATCTTCTTTAAGATCACTCTCAATAACAAAGAGAAATCTTCCTCAACCAGATCTAGGGGAATTATTTGGGAGAAATTATCTTATATATCAAAGAAAGATGATGTAAGTATAAGGATCTATTGTGATAGCACCTGGATATTATTTTAGCGATGTTTGGAGATTCATGGAACAAGTGTGGATCACCACTAGAGGGAATCTACACTTGATTCATACAATGCAACGATAGAGCATCGTAGATCTGCTACTAGATTAATCAATGAAGAAAGAATTCAATCAAGGTAATTCTCATTTAATTAAATTAATTATAAATAATATCTGATGATCCTCTCTCTTTGGTTCTAGCATGATTCATGTTGTTTGTCTAGTTTGATTCAATTCTATTGAACATGTTGTTTATCATCGTGTAGACCTTGGATTTATCATTGAACATGAAAAAAAAGTAATTTTTGGAACCACCCATCGCATGCTTCTGTTGTGCTCATAACCTATATCTATAATCTCCGAACAACATTTGGTATCAAAGGAGTGTTGTGTTTTTTATCAAAAAAAACTCTTATTTTCAAAAAAAAATATTTTTTTTCTCAAATCCTAATCAATATCAAAGATATATTTTTTTTATAGAATCTAATTTCAATATGTATGCTCTAGTTTTTTATGGAACTGACTATTCCTTTTGGAATAATTGTATATCAAAATTTATTTTTATTATTTATTATCCCATATAGAAAATAGTAATGTATGAGTATGTTCCCAGCAAATAATTTGAAGAAAAATGGACTCTCGAAGATGTTAAGAATTTTGAATTGAATAAAAAATCTTTGAATTCCTTACACTTTGGTCATGATCATAATGAGTTTAATTATTTTTTCACTTGAAAAATGATTATGATATTTGAAAATTATTATAAGTCACACATGAAGTAATGAATAAAGTAAAGGATATTAGATTTGATATATACCATCAATATTTTTTAAGTTTCACTATTCATTCTAATAAATTTATCACAAGAATATTTATGATAATTAATGAAATATATAATGGTAGAAATTACCTCTATTATGAATTATATATATAAACACTCATAAAGAAAATCTTATGGTTTTACTTAGGTCTTGGTCTCTAAAAGTCACTACCATTCAAGAAACTATATATATCAGAAAGATAAAAGTCAAGGAACTCATAATCTCCCTAATACAATATGAAATCATGATGAAACAACACAAAGAAAAGGAGTCTAATAAAGTCAAAGAAGTCAAGAAAACCATCTCCTTCAATGCTACTAATGATGAAAAATCTTTAGGTGAGGTTATAGAGCATTCTCTTCTTATTAGTAACATGATCAACTACTTTAAAAAGAATAACTTACACAAGTGATCTAAAAAATAAAATCAAAAGGTGGAACTAAAATTTACATGCTATAAATGTAAAAAAGGAAAGGTCACATCAAGTTGGAGCACCCCATGTACAAGAAGAATCTCAAAGAACTTAAAAATTGTAAATAGGATTTTTAAGTCACAATGTAGAGTATAAGTGATGATTCCATGGATTCAACGTCATCATCCACTTAATGTGACTTAAGCCTCAAATTCCTTATGGAACATATTGATGAAGACATCTAGGTTAGTACCCATCTTCCTATTTTATACTCCTCCTCTTTTTATCCTTATTATTATCCTCTATTATTTTTCTTTATCCTCCAATCACCTAAATTGTGAAGAAATAAAATATGCCCGATATCAAATTTATAATGAATATCATCAACTCAATTATATATATTTAGAGATTGAAAATAATCATATGCAAGTGCTTCAAGGAAAATAAAATATCCAAAAAGAAAAGGATTTTCTTATAAAAGTAAAAGAAGATATCATCATGATAATAAAAAATCAGCTGGATGTCGATAATATTGAATCCGCCATTAAATACCTCAAAAAAATAACTTTTCAAATTCACTCATGGTGAAGAAAACTTAAAAAAATGTATCTCAAAAAACTATAAAATATCGGGTCAAAATTGGATACTCTGACCATACAACAACATCAAAAAATCTAATGAAAATTAATTTCCTAAAAGGTTACTCAAAAGAAAAATATTGTAATTATTGAAAATGTATTGGTCAATTAATATATGAATATGATTTAAAAAACACATGATATGGAATACCAAAGTTCATCTATCCTTTTTCTAGTTTTTTTTAAATAAAACCAACTAAGAAAATATGGATTTTAAAATCCTTACCATCTAATATAAGTGGAACTAAGTTTTTGTGGGTACTAAAATCTTTAATCATTTAATTTTTTAGGGAAAGTGTCATCTAAGAAAACCCCAAGAATCATTACAGTACCTAGATAGTGGTTTCTTGAGACACATGTGTGGAGACCTCTCCAAATTCAATCAAATCGATAATCTATAAGGAGGTTGCAAAACTTTTGTTAATAAATCTAAGGGTAAGATAATCAATGAATGTTCTATCAGTTTTCCTTACTCAACCCTTATAAAAAAATGCTTTATTCATAAAATACATGAAACCCAATTTTCTAAGAATTAATAAATTTTGTGATAGTTGTTTTAAAATATCTTTTAAAAATGATTTTTGAAAATTCATTATTTCAAAAGGAAAACTTTTATTTATCTCTTTCCATTTTAATTTTTTTATATATAATTAACTTAAAATCTCTTTCTATCCAAAACATTAAATTATTTAGTGCACAAGTGAGTGATTCATGGAATTGTTATATATGCCTCAGTCATTTAAGGACTCAATCCCTTATCAAAAAAAACTATTATAAAATAGTATGAGATATTCCCAAATTTTATTTAAAATATGACATGGTTTAAAAATCATGTCAATATAGAAAGCAACAAAAATTCTCTTTTAAAGCTAAAAAGGAATTTCCTCTTCAAAATATCTTAAATTGATTCATATTGTACTTTTTTGTTCTTCAAAAATTGAAATTCTAGGAGGAAAATAATATACTCTCATAATTGTTGATTACTTTACCAGATTAACATGGGCTTATTTTGTATATCATAAAATCGAAGCTTCCAAATCCATCACCAGGTTTTTAAAAAGGGTTGAAAATTGAAAAAAAAATTATTTCAATTAAAAGTGATCATGGTGTAGAACATGATAAAAAAGAATTTAGGTATTTTTTTTCCTTTTTAAGGTTATAATAATTATTTTTATGTTCCTTGAACCCCTCTATAAAATAGGGTGTTAGAGAGGTGAAATTTAACAATACAAGAAATTACTCAAAATCTTTTAAAATAATTTTCTCTTCTAAAATATTTTTAGGTCGAGGCTATGAGAACTTCATGATATATCATTAACCAAATTCTCATAAGACTTTTTATTTAAAAAATCCCACATATACTTTGGTTTATTAGAAACCCAAAGTTGACTTTTTCAAAAAATTTGGTTATAAATGTTTTATTTTAAACACCAAATACAATTTTAGTAAATTTGATCCTATATCTGATGAAGGTATATTTATTTTGCACACTAAATCAATAAAATATTACCATATTTTAAACAAAAGGACTAAAATAGTGGAAGAATCAATCCATGTTATATGTTATGAAATTTTTCTAAAATATTATTATCAAAATGTTTTTGAAAATTTTGTTTTAAACGAACCTTTTCAAACTAAATAAATTGAATAAGAATATGAATCACGTTAAAATTCACTTCATAAATTTTTTAAAATATCTAAACACCATCCCGATGAAAATTTCATTATATATTTACAAGTGGGAAGTTTTATTCAAAGATCAGTCTTAAATGAGGTTAAACACCTAGCCTTTTTCTCTCACTTTGAACCCCAAATCCTTAATTATCCCCTTAATGATGAAAATTTGGTGTTATCCATGCAACAGGAACTAAATAAATTCACTTGAAATAATGTATGTCATCTCATAGAAATACTAAATAATAATTTTGTTATTGGATATAAATGGGTTTTAAGAAATAAGATAGATGAGTCTAGTAATGTCACTAGAAATAAATCTCATCTGGTAGTTAAAGGTTATAACCAAAAATAAGGAATAAAATATGGTAAAACATTTCCACCCTTCACTCAGTTAGAATACTTTAGAATCTTATTTCCATTTTCTTCTCATCTAAATTTTAAACTAATTTAAATGGATGTCAAAATAATTTTTATAAATATTTTTATTTATATTTTTTTGTGGAATAACCACCTAATTTTTAAAATCCTATTTTTCAAAATTATATTATTAAACTATCAAAAGATATTTATGGCTTAAAACAATACCCTTAGGCTTAGTGTGAACATATTCCAAATTACCTTTTTTAAAATGGTTTAAAATGGGAAAATATGATTCAACACTCTTTTTAAAAAACATCTCAAATGATTTATTACTCATTAAAATTTATGTTGATGATGTAATTTTAGGCTCTACTAATGAAAATCTATGTTTTTAATTTTTTTAATTTAATAAAAAATGAATTTGAGATGGGATTTATGGGTGAACTCAAATTCTTTCTCGATTTTCAAATTACTCAAAGAAATTATGGTATCTTTTTAAACCAAGGAAAGTACACCAGTGGACTCTTAAAATGGTTTAGAATGGATCATGATAAGGAATTAGCATTACCATCGGTATAAATTGTAAGTTAATATTGGATGAATCCCGTAAAAGGGTCGACAAGAAAATTTATAAAAGTATGATTAGTAGTCTACTTCACCTTACTGGGACCTGGAATGATACCATGTTTAGTGTTTATCTCTATTCTTTTTTTTATTCAAATCCCAAATAATCTCATTTCAAATCAATCAAAATGATTTTTTGGTATTTAAAAAGAACCAAAAATATTGGTTTGTTTTATAAAAAAGGAACCAATTTTAAATTAACTTCTTTTTCTGATGATGATTTTAGAGGATTTCAACTAAATAGGAAAAGTAAAAGTGGAACTTTCCATCTACTTGGAAAATCCATTGTCATATGGATTATTGAGAAGTAGAACCTAGTTTATCTTTATACACTCGAAGTAGAAGACATAGTTATTGGGTGTTGTTGTCCCCAAATTTCATGGATACAATACACTCTCTTGGACTTAAAACTAATATCTTACCATATCCCCATAAAGTGTGACAATACCAATTCCATAAATATATATAAAAATATCATCCAATAATCTCTCATCAAACACATTTTTCTTCCTCACCATTTTTAAATAGATCAATTCGAAAAATGTGATATATTATTGGATTTTATCCCAATGTAATATCAACTCACTGGTATTTTCACCAAACAATTATCGTTTGATCATTTTGAATTCATTAAAGGTGGATTAGGAATGGTTCTCTTGTGACATTTTTCATTTGATCAGTGAATATCTTTAGTTCTTTTTTATTTCATATATTTTAAAACTTTTTCTTGTTTTAAATATTTAAATTTGTTTGTACCTTTTTTTATATGATCCATTTGTATCACCTATGTTATCATTTTATGGTTAGACTCATCTCTTTTTAATTATGAAATTTTCCTTAAGAGAGATATTTTGTTTTTAAAATTAATTATTTTAAAAAAATGATTTCTCTTTTTCAAAATTTTAAAATCATATTTTTGAAGATAATAAATTTGTTTTATAATATTAATATTATTTTTTAAAATAAAAATACCTTTGATACTTTTTTCTTGGAATATATTTTAAAATTACTTTTCAAAACTAATAAAATTATTTATGTCTATTTTTAAAACAAAATGGTTGTTTTTATCTCTCTTAAAATAAGATTAACAATGACAGAATTTTGTCCATATATTATTATCTCTATAACTCTCTTCTTGATTTGAACTTGATGTAATGGAAATCTGAGGATGTTTCGGAAGTATGATTCCACATTCAAAGTACCTTTTTTCCTTAAATAATTTCCAATGGAGAAATAAATCAATTGAGGTAAAATAATTTTTTTAGGAAAAGTGTTGTTGTAGAAAGGGTATGTAAAATTTTATTTTATTTTTCTTCTTTTTCTCTACTTTTTCTCTATTCTTTTATCCTTTATATTTCTTTTCCATTTCTTACTCTCTTCTATTTTTTCCTTAATACTTCTTTCTTATTCTCTTATCTTTAAAATTACAATCTCTCTCTCACTAATGATTATATTATTTGGGGAGTTTGGACATTAAGAGGTGTATTTTCTAATTTTTATCTTGTATTTTCTTTTTTACATTATTTTTTACTTTACCTTCTCTCTATGTAATAATAATATTATTTTATGATTTTGTAAATTAAAAGGTTTTTTCAAATCTTATCGTTAATTTAAAATATATATTTTTATTTTCAAAATATTTATCTTCATTTAAAAATATTTTAAAACTTATTTTCCATTTTTTTATTTTTTAAATATCCATTGAGTTTTTCTTCAAAGTATTTCTTAAGTTTCTCCTTCCTATTATTATTTTCCAATTTTTGTTGTTTTTCTCTTTTTTGATAATCATAGAAGGGTATAAATGTTTTAAAAAATTATTTTCACAAAGGGGGGTAATACTTAAAATTATCTTAATTATTTTTAGGCTTATAAAGTGTTTTTATACCTAAAAAAGGGGATATTTAAAAATTCTCTTTATTATTTTTAATATCATGATTGATATGTTTACTCTTGAGCTCATTGAATAACTTGTTAAAATCATGAATTTTTTAATCTCTTTTGATATCTCTTTATGCTTAATTTATCTCTTTATGTTATGTGTTTGTGATCATCAAAAAGGGGTAGATTGGTGTACCACTCTCTCTCATGGTGTTTTCATGATCTACAACACTCACCTATGTCTCTAAAATTTTTATTTTATTTTATTTATTTATTTTTTATTAAATATAAATTGATTAAATACCTGGCATCTCAAAGTTATTTTCAATCCATTATAAAGGCTTGGTCATGTCTCTTTCCACCCTTCAAGACCTTGAAAATAACTTATTAGATCCAAATAAGTTATTATAATAAATTAGAGGTGTCCATAGTTAAATATGAACATATATAGGTAGCACCGGCTCTCCAGCGCAGGGCACTATTGATCGCATCGTGATTCACTATTTCATTTTCACCCTTACACCACTGTGCTAAATTGGTTTTGTATTGAAAATAATAAAAATTATAAAAAATTTCATTTCATATTTTATTCAATTATTTTGTGTTTATAAATTTTAAAAAGGTCAATGTTACTTGTTTTGATAATTTCATTGTAGGTGGAGGTGATTTGGAGGGTCCATGACGAAGTTCAAGAAAAATGGGTCCAACTACATAGGATCCAAGCACACATGTGGACTCAACCACAAACTAATACTAAACATTATCTCCAAATGGGATTATATTTGGTGGTCTAGTCAAAACTTTATTGGGCTATATTTCATCTGAAGTAACTAAAGCCAAATTAGGCCACTAAGAGGCCCATCTAAACTGATCTTTCCATCACACCGAATCTGCACGAAGTTAAAAGTTGTGTGATGTTATCTATCCATATCGTGAGATGTAGGTGTCCAAATGAAGCCAAATTTTCTATGGAGATATTCCATATCTGGTTATATAACTTTTTATTTTTCTCTAAAATGAGATAAGGATTTCTATCGAATGAAAACTATGGGCCATGTGGTTTTAAGAAATATGTGTTCCTAAAACCACCTTCTACTTTGCCTATAAAATGGAACCTTAGGCTCCAAATTTGAAAGTTTGAACCATAAGAAAATATCTGCCTTTTTGGAGTCCCAAGGGATCTATATCCTCATATAAGAAGTTCTAGAGGCCCCTATCTTCATAGAGGGATCAATAATGAAGAAGGATTATCACCCAATCTTCCTCCTCCTCCCGATGTCGAGTTAAGCGGTGATTGATCATTGTGAGGGAGATACACACTTGAAGAGGGAGTTATGGAACATAATTATATAATTTTTTGGCATATATTATGGTTTTTAATTTTTCTTTTATATTTATCTTAACATGTTTTGATGTGTTTAATTGAAACACTTTTTATTTCATAACCGATAGGTGTGTAATTTTATGTGTGTGACTTGTGTTGTTCTGATTGGATAGAATAAGACTCCCCTTATTTCCCAAACATTTGATATTTCAGTGTTCCTTAAGAAAACTTAATTTATTATTAGGGGTTGTAACTTGACTATATGATTTTTATGTTAGGTTTTAGTCCTGTTTGCATCATTTTAGGTGTTATGGGTACCCAAGATCTTGGTTAACCCTCAACCAAAGTATTGCATGAAAAACCGAATAATAAATTAAGAACAAATAAATTTTAAAGTGGTGTATTAATTTATAAATGGTCACATACTTATCATATATTTTCAAAATCTACTTCTTTCTCAACTGTTAAAATCTTTAAATTAAATTATTTTCATAAAACTATTTTTAAAATCACCCCCATTTTTAGTACTTTTTATTAAAGAAACATACTCTAAACCTGTCAATGATCCTTGAGATTTGACCTAGGTTCTTCCCTATACTATAAATAAACCTTAAAATCGTAATATATTTGACATGTCATGACAGTGCATTCAAATTTTTTCACCATTTCCAGGGAGCATTTTGGTTTCTAGTGCGTGTTTTTTATAATATTTTTTTTTTAAATTTATCAAAATTTATTTGTTTTATATTATACATTTACCTATCATTTTGTGTTATAATTTATTTCTTATGTAGGTCTGTACATAACATGTTCTACTTTTCTAGATTTACCACCTTTTGAATCTGAACTGAAGAGGATCCTACATTAGTGACCCTGAGATGCACAAGAGAACCCTTTAAAGGAGGACACACAAAACATCGACACTCTTCTTGATCCTTCATCTACTTCATCTGGAACCAAAATAAAAACAAAAATAAACTTGAATAACAAGGATGAAAATAACTGAACATTAAAATAACTAACCTCACTTGATGTTGATATCCAACCCACCTATATTCAAATACAAGGAGAGGCACCAAATTTTGAACTAAACATCCTGTCTAATTCACTTATTGCCAAGATTTCATAGACTTGCTTGAGAAGATCCACACAAGCATTTAAAAGAATTTTATACTATGTTCTTGAAATTAAAACCTTAAAATGTGAAAAAAGAACAAGTTAAGCTTATGGAATTTCTATTTTCATTAGAAGACACTATGAAAGATGGGTTGTATTGTGTTGATTCACCAATTAGAGGTTGGGCGAACATGAAACGACTTTTTCTTGAAAAATATTTCCCAGCCTCTAGAATTTCAACAATAAGGAAAGAAATATTTGGGATAATAATTCCTAAGGGAAAATTCTTCATGAATACTAGGAAAGATTTAAATGGTTTTGTTCAAGTTTCCCACACCACCGAATAAGTGATCAAATTTTAATTCAATATTTTTATGAAGGTTTAATTCTTATTGATCAAAATATGATTGATGCTACTGTAGGTGGCACACTAGTTGATAAAACCCCAATTTTTGTAAGAACCCTAATTGAGAACATGGAAAAAAAATACTCAATAACTAGGTTCAAGGTCTAGCATACCCATTCAAGGTGTCCATGAGGGGAAAAGTACTGAATTTGAGAAGAAGGTGGACACAAAGTTAGAAGAGGTAAGTACCCTTCTTTGACAACTTTCTATTTACCAAGGGAAATCCCAATCTCCTCCTCTAATTCATTGTGGTATATTTTCTTATGACACCCAATACTCTGACCAGTTCCCCAAACTGAGAGAAACCTTTGAGATTTGTGAGGAAATCTTTCCAGGTCGCCCATATTACCAACCCTTTGGGTAAGAACCAAACTACCCATCCAACCCTGGGTGGAAATACAACCAAGACTATAGTAAATGGGGGTATTCAAACCAACCTCAATAACCATGGAACCAACTATGGTAGATTAGTTGACTACCACCACCTAGAAATACCAAACCACCACAAAGGACTTTCCAACCACCCCTTCAAAACTCTAGACTAGCCTAGAATATACGATGAAACAAATGGCTGCCAAAAATATAAAATTCCAACAAACCTCCCAAGTATCCATACAAGACCTAAAAACCCAATTAGGCCAACAATCTAACTCTGTTGGGAAAATTCAAAGTCATGGGTCAGGTAAACTACCCTCTCAAATAGTTGTTAAAACTAGAGGATAAGGGAAATGTTAGTTTCATCACCCTTAGAAGTGGGACACTACTTAAAACCCAAATGAACCCTCCATTAGAGTCATCCCCTCCTAGAGAAACCACCATCCTAACTACTAAAAATGGTTCAAGAGAAGAAAATCCTTATCCCGAGAGAAGACCATACAAAGGAAAGAGTGTGTATGTTGATGATTCACCTAGACCAAAAATTATTCTCCCATTTCCCCAAAGGTACGCCCAACAAAGAAAACAAATGGAATCTAAACTTGAGGTAGAAATCTTGGAAACTTTAAAAAAAGTTCAGGTTAACATTCCCTTGATCTATGTCATGAAGAAATTTCCAAGATACACCAAGTTTCTGAAGGAGATGTGTACGCACCAAAGGTGACTTCTAGGTGATGAGAAGGTGAGCTTTGTGAGGAACGTTTCAGCATTGTTAGATCCATCACTTCCCACTAAATGAAAATATCCCAGAACATTCTCAATTCTATGCACCATAGGGGAGTATTCCTTTTCTAATGTTGTTCTTGATTTAGGAACCTCTATAAATGTGATTCATTGCTCCATTTACTCCTCATTGTAGGTCAGG
This sequence comes from Viscum album, assembly GCA_963277665.1. Lineage (NCBI taxonomy): Eukaryota > Viridiplantae > Streptophyta > Magnoliopsida > Santalales > Viscaceae > Viscum > Viscum album. The sequence continues at coordinate 732,291,800 of OY728166.1, forward strand.
GAATTTAATCCCATAAAAAAATTTCAACTTTCAAACCATATTACTGAACACCCCTCTGGTATGTTATAGGATGTTCCTGTGAGGGTGCAAATTTTAATTTTTATTGCTGATTTTTATGTCCTTAAAATAGAATATGATAGGATAAATTGGAATGATTTGATTATACTGAGGATACCTTTCTTCAAAATTTTCAAAACCATAATTAATTTCCAAAATGGTAAATTATCTATGGATTGTTGTGGTGACATTTTCCACTTCAACATCCTTGATTCCATGAAGCACCCCTCATAAGAACATTTATCCCGCTCTGTTAACTCTGTAGATCTACTCAATTCCCTTGAAAAATATTCATATATTTCCCCCAATCCCCTTTCTAAATTTTCATTGATTGAAATGTTAGGTAATGAATCGTGAATTGAATGTTTTATTGGTCTAGAAAATTTCCATGCATGTGTATTAATTGATGATTTCTTGAACACTAAGGATCGCATGATCATCGATGATATTGATAAGCTTGTAAAATCTCATTCCTTATATGAGGATGATACCATTGAGAATGAGATGATATTAGTGACCTCTCAATTTCATACACACTCCCATCAATCCAAAATCTCCCTAAAATGGAACTAAAACAACTGCCTCAAGATTTAAAATATTTCTATCTTGAGAATAGAAACAAGTTGTCTGTCATCATTGCTAGTTCACTCCCTCTAGAGCATGAATTGGGAATTTTTAAACTTTTGAGGGAGTATAAATAGTATTTGGGATGGACACTTACTAAAATTCCTAGTATTATCCCGTAAATTTTCATACATCATATATTGTTAAATGATGAGGCTAAACCAGTGAGAAAGTCATAATGTCAACTGAACCCAAACATCCAAGATGTTGTAAAAAATGAGGTAACAAAATTGTTGGCTGTTGGAATCATTTACCCCATCTATGATAGCTAATGGTTCAGTCTAATACAATTGGTTCCTATAAAAACTAGTCTTGCAGTGATAAAAAATGAAAACAATTAATTAGTTTCAACTCGTGTGCAGAATAGTTGGTGTGTATGTATTGACTATCATCGACTAAACCAACACACTAGGAAGGAACATTTCCCATTTCCATTCATTGACCAAATTATAGAGAGGCTAGCAGTGAATTCCCATTATTGTTTTCTTAATGGGTATTCTAGATACTTTCATATCCATATTTCCCCCGAGTATCAGGAAAATACAACCTTCACTTGCCCCTTTTGCACATTTTCATATAAGAGGATGCCATTTGGTCTATCCAATGCTTCGAGTACTTTCCAGAAATTCATGGTTAATATTTTTTCAGATTACCTGGAAAATTGTATGGGAGTATTCATGGATGATTTCACTGTATATAGCTCTTTTTTATGAATTTTTGAGTAGTTTATGTTCATTCCTACATCATTTTATTGAAAATAATCTCATATTAAATTATGATAAATTCCATTTCATGGTTCAATAAGGTATAGTTTTGGGACATGTCATTTCTGGGGATGGTATCCAAGTCGATAAATCAAAAGTGGATGTCATTTCTTCCTTACCATTCCCTAAACATGTATGGGATGTGCGGTCTTTCCTAGGTCATGCTAGATTTTACCACCGTTTCATTCATGAATTTAGTATAATTACACTCCCCCTCTCCTAATTTCTCAAAAAAGAAAAGGAATTTGTTTTTAATAAAGAATGTGAGGAATCTTTTAATAAGTTAAAATAGAGTCTCACATCACCCCTGGTAATCTAACCACCTTGGTGGTATTTACCATTTGATCTCATGTGTGATGCCACTAACTATGTAGTTGGGTAAGTCTTATCATAAAGGGTTGATCGAGCTCCACATGTCACTTCATATACCTCACGTACTTTAGACCCTTCCCAATAAAACTACACCACAACTAAAAAATAATTTCTTTCGATTGTGTTTAAATTGGATAAATTTAATTCATATATTTTAGGGTCAAAAGTCATTATTTTCTCAGAACATTCATCCCTCTGGTATCTCCTTAATAAACTGGAAGCCAAACCACATATCATTCACTAGATTCTCCTCCTTCAGGAATTCAATTTAGAAATTAGAGATAAAAAATGATCCGATAATGTGGTGGCTAACCATATCGGTAGGATCCACCCATCCTCAGATATTGAATCATCCCCATGTATTCCCATAAATGACATGTTTCTAAATGAGAAATTGTACCAAGTGAGATATGTTATTCCTTGGTATGTCGAAATCATAAATTATTTGGTAGAATCTTTCATTCCTACTGGTTTCAATAAAAACTAGGTCGACCGTCTAAAACATGAGTCGCATTAGAACATTTGGGATGACCCCTACCTTTAGTGCACATGTAGTGATCAATTCCTCAAGTTTTGTGTTCCTGATAGTGAGTTTCAGTCTGTCCTTAGGTTCTGTCACACTCTTTCTTGTGGGGGCCACTTTGGTCCCCAACGGATTGCTAGAAAGGTCCTTGATTCTGGTCTCTTTTGGCCAACACTTTTTAAGGATTTCCATGATTTCTGTAAATCTTTTCCTCACTATAAAATAATGGGGAATGTATCTAAAAGAAATGAAATGCCAAAAAAACCTTACTCTTCTATAAAATTTTCTATGTTTGTGGAATTGACTTTATGGGACCATTCCCTAATTCATTTGGGAACCTTTACCTTATTCTGGTAGTGGATTATGTTTCAAAATGGGTAGAGGCATGAGCTACAAAGACTGATGATTCTAAGGGAGTTTTTGAAAACCCAAATCTTCTGTAGGTTTGGATTACCTAGATTTATCATCTGTGACCAAGGTTCTCAGTTCTACAACTAAACAATGAAATCTATTTTTCATCGGTATGGGGTTGGGTATAGAGTGTCTATTACATATCAGCCATAAACCAATGGTCAATCAGAGGTGTCAAATAGAGAGGTAAAACAGATTCTTGAAAAAAAAAGGTACAACCTAATTGAAAATATTGAATACTTAGACTTGATTATTCATTATGAGCTTACCACACTACCTTTAAAACTACCATTGATGTGTTACCCTATTGGCTTGTGTTTGGAAAGATTTGTCACCTCCCTATTGAGATTAAGCACTGGGTCTACTGAACAATCAAACTATGAAATTCTAATATGTTTGTTGTAGGTGTTCAAAAGAAGTTACAAATTCAGGAGATGGAGGAAATGAGAAGAGATTCATATGAGAACTCTCAAATTTATAAGGAGTGAACCATGGCTTCCCACAACCATATCACACTTCATCGTCAGTTCCAAATTGGGCAGAAGGTCCTACTCTATAATGCAAGTCTAAAGTTGCATCTAGGTAATCTTTGTTCCCACTAGTTTGGACCATACACTGTTACTAATGTATCTTCATTTGGTGTTCTTCCAGTTCAAAATGAAGAAACAAAAAAAACATTCAATGTCAATGGGTAGTAGTTGTATCACTTACATGAAGCCCTTTCAGATTCCCCAATATAGGAAATCCAAGTTAAAGAAGCATCATACCAATAGCACTCACTAGGTTTTATCCTTCCTTCCCACATTATCTTTTATTATAGTGAGGACACTACACACTCTAGGTGTGGGGTGATGGGTATATTCCTAGGTTAGTTAGTAATTTTCATCATCTTTCTTCTTTTTCTCTTTTTGGCTTGCTGGATTGTATTTTCACATGATTCCCCGCTTAATTTTGTGTTGGAATGTTAATTTTGGATGCCCACTTTATCATGGAAAAGGATTCCTACTTAATCATGGGAGTTATTAAAAATGCATGTGGATTTTTCATTTTTCATATTGTTTTAACATTAAAAAAATCTGATTAAATGTGTATTTTAGCATTAATTCAATACTATGGTGTAAATTTCTATTGAAATTTTGTTTATTTTTCAATGATATAAATTGTTGTATCATTTTTAAACGTTTGAGAAGAATGTTACCCTTTCTGTGAATAGTTTAAGAGAAATTTTTTTCACTTAATCTCTCCACACATATTTACACCCAACCATGAAGTGAGAAAATTTCTTACTTAATATAAGGTAAATACATGTTAGGTTAATTTTTATCTACCTTAAAAAATGATTTTTCCATATGTTTGTTTCTTATCCAATCTATTCATTACTATACCAAATTTACCTATGTGTGTGTACATGTTATCTGACTGTTGTATGCCCTCAAAAGAAACCCCAAAAAACAAAAAAAACAAATAAACATTGAGGGGAGTGATGAAATGTACAACATATGGGGATATCTAGGTTGGGAGATCATGTTTTGACTTCTGGGAATGCTTAAGTGAGTGGGTATTGAAATTTTATTGCAAAGGATTTAGGGTAGGTTTGGTGGAAAGGATCATATAAGTAGAAATTTTTTAAAATAACTTATATGTACTCAATATAAAGTGGAAATAATATAATGAAATGGTTTTCACACACACACATTGATAATTAGTGACATTATTAACTTTTTATTTATTTTCTTTGACTAGTATCATTCATCTCTTAGAATTTCATTCGGATAAAATTTTTGATACATCTTTTTTCATGATCACTGAGAATAACTCCTCGGTGTGATTTTTGATTTGATCACATTTCTATCAGGAATTAATATTTCATTAAATATTAAATATTTATGAATTTAGAAATATATACATAATTTTTTTTTGTAAATATCACTTTTCTTAGGAGTGCAAATGTTTAGGTGTGGGGGTGTGATCGCACTGCGATTCACTATTTCATTTTCACCCATACACCACTATGCTGAACTGGTTTTGTATTGAAAATTATTAAAAAAATAACTACATTTTGATTAAATTATTTTTTTTATAAATATTAAAAGTTTAAATATTACTTTTTTTGATAATTTCATTGTAGTTGGAGGTGATTTGGAGGGTCCATGATGAAGTTCAAGAAAAATGGGTCAAACTGCGTAGGATCCAAGGACACAGGTGGACTCAACCACACAATTAAACTAAAATTAGTATCCAAATTGGATTACATTTGGTGTAATAGTCCAAAATTTATTGGGATACATTTCATATGAAGGAACCAAATCCAAATTCAGCCACTAAGAGTCCCACCCGAACTGATCTATCCAGCACACTAAATCTGCACAAAGTCAAAAGTGGTGTAATGTGAACTCTTAATATCTTGAGCTATAGGTGTCCAAATGAATCCAAATTTTTGTTGGACATATTACAGAGTTGGGGGGGAAGTTTTTAGTTTTCTATAAAGAGAAATAAATATCTCTACCCACCTAAAACCATGGTCCAATTGGTTTTAAGAAATATGTGTTCCCAAAACCACCTTCCACTTTGCCTATAAAATGGAACCTTGGGCTTCTAATTTGTAATTTCAAACCAGAATTAAGGATCTACAATTTTGGAGTCCCAAAGGATTCATATCCCCAACAAATAAGTTCTAGAGTTCCCTATCTTGAAAGGGGGATCAATAATGAAGGAGTTCCACCCGAGCTTCCTCATCCTTCCAATGTCAAGCTAAACGGTGGATGATCATTGTGAGGGAGATACACACTTGAAGAGGGAGTTCCAGAACATAATTATATACTATTTTTGTGTATATTGTGGTTTTTAATTATTATTTTATATTTATATTAACTTTTTTTGATTCATTTAATTGAAACACGTTTTATTTCATAACTGATCGGTGTGCAATTTTAAGTGTGTGACTTGTGTTGTTCTGATTGGATAGCATAAGACTCCAATTATTTCTCAAAAATTTGAGATTTTAGTGTTCCTTGAAAAACCTTAATTCATTCTTAGGGAATTTAACTTTAATATACTATTTTTATGTCAATTTTTACTTCTATTTTCATCGTTTTAGGGGTTGTGGGTACTCAAGATCTTGGTTAACCCTCAACCAAAGGATTACATGAAAAACCTAATAATAAATTAAGAACAAGGAACTTTTCAAGTTGTGTAGTAACTTATAAATTACCACATAATTATCATATATTTTCAAAATCTACTTCTTTCTCAACTATTAAACTCTTTAAATTGATTTATTTTCATAAAATTGTTTTCAAAATCACCCCTCCCCCCTTAGTACTTTTTATTAAAAAACTCATACTCTATACCTATCAATGCTCCTTGAGAGACAAACTAGGGTCTGTCTGATACTATAAATCAAACATAAAATCAAAATCAATTTTATGTGTCACAATAACGTGTTCAACTATCCAGTCGGTTCTATCATGTAAATAACTTGTATGTGCAGCAGGACCACCGGCTAGTAGGTGGTGAAGGAGATAGTAATAGAATATCTAAGAGTCCACTGGTCAGTCGGTGGAGGTGTACCAGCTAGATGATCAAATTATTCTAGTATAAGAAAGTCCCAATTAGTCCATTGGCTACCTATTCATGGCTAATAGGTATTTGGTGGCGTCTATCCACCTTCAATGAGCTTTCATTTATTATGGTCAAAAAGACCATAAATGTGGTATTCTTCGGCTTCATGAAACCTGGAAAATTCTAGATCCCTCATGGTACTTTTTTAGCCTATAAAATGAATCCATTAGATCCTTAAATACTCACCTTGAAATCATTTATTCTAATGATGTGACCTCAAGATTTAATTTGATGATGAAGCACTAGAATTTTTAATCCTCTCAACACACTTTTAAATCTCAATTTCTCAATGGATTTCTACCAATATTCTCAAATATACCATCCTCTGTTGCACTTCATTAATCCAAATTTATTTGTGAGTGAATTGTAATATGTTTTCCTAAATAAAATCTCTCTTTACTCAACCTATATTCTCCAATGGTTCACACTCTGAAAAAGTGTGAGATGGGTTACTTGTCCACTAGTGAAGCTCAGGAGGGTGCTCAAAAACCAAAATTTTTAGGGATGTGTTTTTTGATCTCCATTGAGATTAATGGATTTATAAAATATAAATATTAGGTCATGGTGTGGATATGTAGGTTCTCACATTGATCTTTAGTTGAATTTCTTATCAATTGTGTTTGTCCTCTATTTACTTTTCTACATTGCATCATTTTACATCGAATCGCATACATGTATAAATTCAATTCGATTATTTACATGACTAAATTACATTGATTTTATCTTTATTTACTTGAATAAAATTTTCTAACTATAGCATATTCTATTTCTCACTTTATTATTTCTTAATCACTTTAGTTTTGAATTATCCTTTTACTTCCTCTTTAATAATGGGTAATTCACCCCCACCCCTCCCTAATCTCCAACTAACATAATGAATTATTATAATTAAAGATAATAAAATATAATATATTTGATTAAGGTTGTAAAATAAGTAATTAATATGGTTATGTTTATCATACATGATTTTTGAGCATGTTTGTACAATAAGGAATCCAAGGTAATGGTTTCATCTCCATTTTCCTTCATTAAGGTATATTTTCATATTATGAACTTATCTTTATTTTATATGGTGTACTTACTACCCCATTTGGGTATTTTTATTATTATTAAAGTTTATTTAATGGTATTTTTAATCCTTTTCATGAATCCATCCTTTATATTATTTTGATTCAATTATTATCAAATCCGTAAGGGATTTTTCATCTCAATTTTATTTCTTTGAGACATATGTCATTTTCACCAATTTTTTATATTTTTGTGGTGTATATATTACCATATGGATATTTTTTATCATAATTTCATAAAATTCAAGTGGTTTAAAAATTTCCACCAAATCCATTTTTTCATTTTCTAAAATCCTCTTTAAGGTTTAGTGGAAATCGTATATCCAAAAATTCAAACACAACGGACCCCAAATTTCACAAAACAGGTTAAAAATTAAAAATATCATAACCAAACCATGGATTCAAAACCAATCATAAGTAGATTCCATGAAATAAAAACAATAAAAATTTCAAAAGGCTAAACAAGACACATCTAGCTCAACACCATCACCCTGACACTATCGATGATAGCCTCGAGCCACCTGCTAACTTCTTATCGAACATCATTTTGAGGCCATCACCGCTACAACCTATCGAAGATAGAAATCGTTGGATGCCAATAGTAACCTAAATTAAAACATAAATAGAGAACCAATCCAAAAAACCTCTAAACACTGTAAACTAAAGAACAGTAAATTTCTTGGAACTATACTCAGTGTTGTGGGAGAAAAACTGATCACCACCACCGAACCGAGATAACAATCTACAACAAAAATCCACATCATCTAGATTTGTCACCTCCTATAACTTCATCGACCACTAAAACTAACATCCCAAGACACTTTTGAAACCACCATGCAAATACGAATAGGAGGGGAGTGGTGGAAACATGGAGAAAGAGTAGAGTAGGATCATACTCCACCGAGCAGAAACACCAACATCAAAAACTTATTTTGACATTGAGGTTGGAAACCATGAACAAATCCAAAATTTCACAAGAAAAAAAATCAATCACAAAAGAAATATAATCAAGAAAACATAATGTTGAAATAGACCCAGTGAAACCATAACCAAAAAATAGAACACTAAGAAAAAGGGGAAAACCCTAGATCTAGAGGAGAATTTTGGGGGAGAGGAAGAATCCAAAAAACAACCAAAACCCCAGACCAGTGATCCATCTTCACCATCCTAAGTTGTCATTGGAACCATTACACTAGACCAAGATGGGGTCAACAACAAGAGGGAAGATGAATAGGGTAGAGGATGTGGGAGTCCGAATCTTTAGCTACAGAACACCATCAAAAGAACTGACAAGATGAGAAAACCCTTGAGATGAGAAGATGAATGAAAAATCAAGAACTATAGATATGTGATCCCTTTTAAGTAATGTGGTACATCAGTTAACCAAAACATTCTTATCAGAAGGATCATAAAGTTAATATCCTTTAGTTTCCTTATCATAACCTATAAAAATATACTTAGTTCCCAAAGGTTTAAGTTTCTTTCTATAAACAACCTTAACAAATTCTTTACAACCCCACACATGTACATGTGACAACATGGGTTTATTTCCATACCAAATATGATATGGAATACCATATGCTACTTTAGTTGGCACTCAGTTTAGTATGTATTTTGTTGTCTATAATTAATATCCTTAAAAGGATTATAGATGACTCATATGAATAATTATTGATCTTACCATGTCTAAAAGGGTTTAGTTCCTCCTTTCACTTACACCATTCAATTGTGGTGTGTATGGATGAGTGAGATGAGATAACATTCCAAACTCCCATAAATAATCAATAAAGTATTTATTAAGATATTATCCATTATGATATGAGCATAGTTTCTTAATATCATTACCAAGATGGTTCTCAACATCATTCTTATATTTCTTGAATATTTCAAAGGAATATGACTTATACCTCATTAAGTAGAAAAATACATATCTATTAAATTCATCATCAAAAGTTATGAAGTATGAGTACCCACCCATGTATTTCACTAGAAATGGTCCGCACACATCGTTGTAGACCAACTCAAGAAGATTAGTTTCCCTTTAACCTTTTCCACTAAATAAGGCTTTAGTCATTTTACCTTGTAAACATGTGTGATGTACTCTAAGTGGTTTTAGTTAAAATGAATCCAAATGTCCATCTTGGTGTAATCTAGTAAAACACCTTTCGTTTACATGACCTAGCTGTTGAAACCATAATTGGGTGTCATATGAGTCATGTGAACCATCTTTATTATCAATTTCCATTAATTGGTTTGTGTATTCCAACACATAAAGATAGATATTTAAATATTCATTAACATAAGAAATTATTTATTATTGGTGTAGGGAATCCCCATGTGTGGCCTTTTCAAACCCACCACACAAGGGAACCCCCTCCCTATGAATAGTTCACTCCAGAGAGAGCCCCATTCGGGAAGGATTCATTACCAACCGATATGGAAGAGTATCCCAAAGGATTAAATCTCAATCGATGATGGTTCGACATAGTAATATGTCATCACGGGTGGGTTGAACCTCATTTTTTCCACCCAATCAGAGGCTGAGTGACCTGACAAGACGATCAGATCTGGGGGAAGGAGAAATTATCCCAAGAGTAAGATCCCAATAACAAATTTATTCTTTATAAAAGAAACAACATGCATTTCAAAATTTAAAAATAGATCCACATGTATAAAAAATAAAAATATAAATAATTTTTTTAGTGACTGAGAACACATAATAATAATATATTGAGACTAAGATAATTCCAGTTGGCAACAAGAGGTGGTAATATCTAATAGCCACAATATAAATTCCAAATCCATTGGTTTCTCATAGATCAACCTCACTACAGGAATTTTTTTTAAATCTACTTGGTTCATATATTTGAATACATATGTGAGAAACACATGTTATATATAGTACCCAATTTGTAGAAATAAATAAAATTATCTAGATGATAAATGCACCTGAATCTTCCCATTACTTCTTTGTTTGGGTGTAGCTTTTTTTCCATTTCCCATTATTTCCATATGAAAAATAGGTAGTGTCTTGTTCTCTTTCTTCCTCCTCGATCCTCTTATTCTTGGAAGGGTATTGTGAAGAAGCTTTATTATTGTAGTTATTCTTACATCTCTACACATGGAATTTCATTTTATTGACCATAAGAATAGAATTCTTTTCATTTTTTATATCATTCTCAACTTGGAATAGAAAATTGAGAAGATCTAGGTGAGGCGTCTCTATGTTGTTCATATTAAAATTTACAGTAAAACTAGAGAAGATTTTAGGTAATGATGAAGGAATGAAATTGGGGTGCATTTCTTTAGGTAGATTAAACCCTAGAACATCTAGAATATCAATACACTACTATAAAACTAGTTTTATCCAGTTCTAGGTCTTTAACAACTCTAGCTAAAGGTGTTGTTAAATACCCCCTTTATCAGTGCTTGAAAAAGAGTTATTAAAAGGGGTATTTAACGGTGCTTTTTTTATCATTATTAAATGGGTCTTAAACATTGCTAAAAAAGTGTTGATAAAGGCTTCCCTTTATAAATTATTTTTTATAAGTTCTTATAAAGGAATTATCTTTATCAGTGCTTCAAAAAAACATCGATAAAGGGTGGGTCTTTATCAATGATTTTTTTGAAGAGCTGATAAAGCCCCCCCCCTCGTATCAGTGATTTTTTACTAGCACTGATAAAGGGTATATTTCAATATATATATATATATATATATTTCATTAAAAATAATATCTTAATATATATATATATATATAAATATATAAATATATTTAAATTGATATAAATATTATATATATTTTTAAAATTTATTTTAGATAAGGCTAAATAAACATTTACAATTAATATATAAGTTATTTAGTGAAAATTTATTATAAAATAATTAAAAAATATTTATAATTAATAATGTTATGATGATTATATATTAATGGTCATTTAATAACAATTTTAAAACAATAAAAATCAAAAAATAATAATAAAAGATCCAAAATAATTTGAAAATGTAACTCGAACTTCAAACGACCATAACTTTTGATTCAGGTGTCTATTTGGAATCTACCACATATCAAATAAAATCTTGCAATGAGATATACACCGTGTTAACCAAGGGGGGATCTATAACTATTTTTTCAAGGCCATATGAGGCCTCTAAAATAGAGTTTTTAGTCGGGGTACACCAATGTATTAACATTCGATGGATTTTCAGCCTTGTTTAAGGGGGTATTATAGCCTTTTTTTTGTGGGGACTGAATTTATTACCAGGGATTGCATTCATATTGATATTATGGTTTTGAAATTTTATCATTTTTCACAATTTAGTTTTATTTATAATTAAATATATACATATTTTCTTATATTTACTTACAATAAATCACTTGTACAAATACATATATCAACCTATTTATATAAAAATGTATTTTTAAAACTATAAAATAAATATTTATTATTAATTTTATTTAAAGTAAAAAAAATCCTTTTTTTACTTTATAAATATACAATAATATGTATATATAATTTGTATATATATATATGTGTGCATATTAATAAACATATATATATATATATATATTCTAATATATATAAAGGAATATTAATATATATTATATTTAAATTAATATAATTGTGTGTGTATATATATAAAACATCTCAAAATATATAAAAATAAATATAAAAGTCATTAGATATACAATAAAACATGCATAGAATAGTGGTAAAGAGGTTCAGTCACATAAGGGAGGACTTGGAATCAAATCCAGGAACATACAAGAATTTGGGTAGCTTTATAACACTGAGGAAGGGGGTGGGGTGTGTGACGGTGGATGGGTAGTGGAAAGAACCAATAAAGGGGGATATAAGATCTTTTAAACATAGGTCATAGGTGTGTGAAAAATTAATTTTTCCCATATTTTTTAATTTCACTTTTTTAGTATTATTAAAATCCATCCTTTAATAGTGCTAAAAAAAGCACTGTTAAAGGCACCCTTTAACAGCACTAAAAAACATTGTTAAAGGGTGACTTTAACAATGAATTTTTTTTTTGAATTGTTAAATACCCCCCAACATTACTCTCAAAATCAATTATTTTTAAGTGCTGATAAAACCCATAAACTAGCACTATTAAAGCCCCTATTTGTAGTAGTGATATAGCCAATGATTTTGACTATGTGAGGCCCAATTGGTCCACCTTCTCCAAGTTTTCTCATGAAGAGTGCCTTAGATATCTAAAACCATTCATGTTTGGTTATCTAAAGATAAATATAATAGAGATGTTGTTTCATGTTATAGGCATCCATATTCTCATTCAACTTCATGAGTTCACTAGACGTGGAAAATAACATTAAAAATTGAATATCTTGCGCACCATTCATCTATTTTTCATATACATTGAACTTCTCATCACTTGACTACTTAGTATACAGATCAGGGTTCGAGGATTCTGGAATGTAAGACTTCCATTCATGGCATAACACAACCTATAGGAATCTAAACCCTCCATAGAAGTTACCACTAGTTAGGATATAGTGTTTCTTAAAAATTGATTGCAGAGATAATATGGTTTTTGAACTTGAAATTATTGAACAATAATAATATAGAAGATTATTAGTAATAGTGTACTTCTTTCCTTATTTAGGTTAAATTATCACAAACACTCTTTAAAGTTTCTAATGATTTCATTTAAGTGTTTGGTTTTTATAATCTTGATGATATCATGTTATAATTTTGAAAGATCCTTAAGGAATCCTTGATGAAGTCTTAATGGACCTATTGAACTCTTAGAGTGAATTTATAATATCTTTCAAAGGTGATAAAGGAATCTTGATGGTTCATATAAGTGTTTTGATACCAATGGGAATCACTGGCTATCTATTTCATAGCTACAGACCAGCCAGTGGTGAATCCAAAATCCTCCCCTATTAGTAGAAGTTCATCGGTCAGTCAGTGTGGTTAGATAGAAGTATTGCATGCTCTAGGTGTCCACTAACTACCCAATGGAAGAAGGCAGTGCACAATGAGTTCCAGGTGGCCCAAAAACTACCCGTTGGAGGCTATTGGGTATATATTGGAATCAATATTGAAGGTTCTAGTATTCATTTAATGATGGTAAAATGTGTTAATTTTGGTCTTCTTCGGTTTCTTTGATCTCAAAAAATTACAGAATGTTCCCAAATCATTTGGAGATAATAAATATACCTCTTAGTTTCCTTCTAAACTTACATTCTCAATATTTCTCCAACTCTAATATACTACGATCAGCAAATTTCTCCCAAGTTCCCCCAATTTTTAAGTACTCTATCTTTCATTCAAGCATCTTGTTTTGTTGTAAAATTATTCTCACTCTTACATATTTCTCATTATCTCATTGTTCTTCTTCTTATCTTTTTTAGAGAATTGATGTCGTACCTAAATGTTATTAATTCTATAAATTCCATATCCATCTTATCACTCTTCTATTTCAATGATCACTACCTTTAAAGTGGGGGACTCAAGTTTCTTTCCCAAACTACTAAAATTAAAGGTATTACTTTTGTTTGTTGTTTCTAGCTACAACCATTAAAAATATAGGGACTATTGTCTTCTGATTTCTTTCTAAAACCTTCACAAAGAAATGGATTTTTTTATCTAGTATATTTTTAAATCCAAGGGACTAATACAATAAACCCTTAAGAAATTGGGGCAAGAAACATAGGGTTTCATTAAAAAATTTAAGTAAACTTATTTATCAAATCTTTTTCTTTATTTTATGATTTTCCACTTAATATTTTTATTATCATTATGTCTATAATTTCATATATCAAAACACTTAATTTATAAATTTATGAATCAATTATTATTATATTCTTCTTCTCTTATAATCTTTTATAAATATTCCATTGTTCTTACTTATTTGATTTACTTGTATCGATTATTCTTTTAAAAGACTTTAAAACATTTTAATTATATTTAAAGACAAAAAAAGAGGTTTTCAGTCTTTAAAACATTGGATTGTTTATTTTTTAAAAGGAAAATTGCACCCTCTTTCTATTTTATCCTATTATGGCCAATATTTGGTATCAAGATTTTCCTAAATTTATTTAATTTGTTTTTAAATCCCTTTAAAAAATTATTTTGTTTTTAAAATATTTAATCGGATTTTTAAAAAATGTTCTTTTTTCTAAATGGTATTTTCAAACACCCATGGTACTTCTAAAATACACATATGGGTCATGCTCCCTTTTTTTTATGGTTTGAAATATGGTTATTGGAAAATATGAATGCCTAAATTCCTTAGATTTATTGGTTATATCATATGGAATATGGTTATTCATGTTTATACCCCTACTACTAAAAAAAAGAAAAATGGACTTCTGATGATATTTCTTCTTTTGAATTAGATAGTAAATCAATGAATGGATTGCATTTTGGTTTAGACCAAAATGAATTTAATCAAATTTTTACATAAAAAATAGCTCATGAAATATGGAAACTCTTAGAAGTGGCTCATGAAGGAACAAAAAATTCCAATGATACTATACTAGATATGTTTATAAAATAAATTTATAGTTATTTTATTCATCCTAATGAGATTATTATTGAAATATTTACACAATTAACTAAAATTTTTAATTTTTGAAAGGATCTTGGTGATACTCTTTCTATAGAGACTTTAGTTAATAAAATTGTTTTGGCTTTACCAAGAAATTGGGTACCCAAATTCACCAAAATCCAATAAGTTCAATGTAGAAAGAACATGGTGGTTGAGGAACACATCGGATATCTCATGATATATGAGATAACAATTATAAGACAAGATAAAATAAAAAAAAAGAGATCAAATAAACTATATAGAGAATTTCTTTCAAGTAAATCAATAATGAAACATCTGGAAGTGAATTCTTGATTGCTCATCTTTCCAAGAATATGAACAATCACATGAAAAATAAAAGATATTCTCCAATATTTAAAAAGTAAAATCAAGAAATGGAAGTTAATTTCTTTAGTTTCAAATAGAAGTATCATATAAATATGTATTTTCCCTTGAAAAAAAGTATAAAGTAAATAAGAAAAGTGAAAAAGGTGTGAAAAGTTTCAACTTAGAGTGCTAGAGATCATTCACTTTCAACATATGAATCAAGCGATGAATTTACTGAGTGCCTCATGGATGACATCTATGTATATAACAAAGTAAATTATACGTGTTCTAATTCTTACTCTTTTAATTATTTGACCTCTTCTTTAAGTTATGAAGATCTTATTTATGATAGATATTAACTTCAAAATGGATTTTGTGAACTTGTTTAAAAATTTAATGATCTTAACAACAATTGTAATCGATTTTTTAAGAAGATCAACCTTTAAAAGAAAAAAATATTATTTGGATTTAAAACTAAAATAACAACCAAATGTTGAGAATTTAGAAACTCAAATTAAAGATTTTGAAAACACTATTTCTCAATTTATCCATGGTGATCATTATCAAAATATGATTTTGGTATATCAACGTTTTGTTAAAATTAATTTGGGAATTGGATTTTCAAAACAATATAGTTTTCTTAAAAATTATAAAATGACTAATTTTCTAAAAGGAACCTTCCAAAATAAATTTTTTAATTATTGTAAGAATTTGTTTGCATCTTTTTTATGACTGAATTTGAAAAATTATAGATATAGTAGACCAAAACATCTCTTATCTCATATTTCTAATGGAAAAAAATTCTAAATAAATTTGGATTACAAATTCTTTATTAGATAAATTATATGGACCCAAGATATGGGTACCAAAAACCTTAGTTTCTTAATCTTTTATAGGACCATGGTCTGGAGAGAAAAACTTGAGAAACTAATTAGTATATAGAGAGTGGTTTCTCTAGGTACATGTGTGGTGATCCTTCCAAATTCAATCATCTTAAAGACTTAAACATAGGTCATGTCACTTTTAGAGATGATTGAAAAGGTAAAATTACCCGTATTGGTATGATCGATTTCTCCAATTATAATTTAATTAAATATGTTTTATTTGTTAATTTCTTAAAGCATAATATACTAAGTATTATTTAATTATGTGATAGTGGTTTTTTTATTTATTTTAAAATATTTTTTATAAAGTATTTAATTCTAAAGGAAAACTTTTATTTATCACATCTTGTTTTCAAAATGTTAATATAATAGAATTAAAAACTCTTACAAGTTAAAATGTGAAGTGTCTAAGTTCATAAGTCAATGAATCTTGGATTTGGAATTAGTTTCTAGGTCATTTTAATATTCATTGTCTTGTTAAGCACAATCATAACTAACTAATACAAGATTTACCAAAATTTTCATTCAAAGATAACTTAATTTTTGAACCTTATCAAAATTCTCTTTCAAAGAAAACTTAGTTTTTGAACCATTACAACTCATAAAGAAAAAAAATCAAATATAAAAAGAAATTTTTTACCTCTAAAGCCTTATAACTAGTTCACCTTGATCTTTTTATACCAACTCAAGTTACTATTATCATAGTTAAATTTTACACCTCTGTAAGTATCTATGATTACACTATATTTACATGGGTTTTCTTCTTATATCATAAAAATGTGTCTTGTATAGTCTTTATCAAATATTCAATAAAAATTGAAAATGAAAAGGCCTATAAAATCCTTTCTCTTAGAAGTGACAATAGTAGATAATTTAATAAAAAATACTTTGATTAGTTTTCTGCTTCTCGGGGATATCATCATTTCTTATCCAATCCTAGAACACCTCAAAAAAACTGGATTGTTGGAATACAAAATAGGAACCTACAAGAAATTTCTAGGACTCTATTGAATTAGTTTAAGCTACCTCAATTATTTTGGTTTGAGGTGGTAAATATCACTTTTTTTATCCTTAACAGTGTTATCATAAGTCCCATCTTTGTATAAAACCCTTATGAACTTTGGAAATGAAAAATTATTAAAGTTGTATTCTTTAAAGTTTACAATTATAAGTTCTATATCCTTAATACTAAGGATAATTTAGAAAATTTTGACCCCAAATTTAATGAAGGTATCTTTCTTGGTTACTCAAACTAAATTAAATCCTACTAAGTCTACAATAAAATGACTCATAGAGAAAATTTATGTGCATATTTTATGTATTAATTAAATGTTTTTAAACCCACTATAGTATAATTTAATGCCCATTTATCACATATTTAGGTTTTTGAAGTATTTTGAGATTAAATTAAAATATGGCCAAATTCTAGATTTTAATATATTTTCATGACTTTAGTATTTCAATAATATATTTTTCAATTTTGATCCAAATATTATGATTACCTTTTTTTAGAAACACTGATTTGTTGGATAAATAAATGTCAACTGGATCAGATCTTGATTCAAAATTCTATGGCCCCAAAAATAATTCTTTGTGGAAATTTTTTCTGAACATCATTGTGGACCCTACATCACTAATGGAGCCATAACTCTAGATCCATATGCCCAAATTCATTAATTCCACTTGATTTGGAAAACCAAATCATAAATATGAAACCAAGATAAATTTCAATTAAAAAATAGTTCATTAAAAAATTCATTGAATGTTTCAAACAAGGAGTAAATTTAGGAAACTTTTGGACAGAAAAAGTGGTGTTTGGTAATTAAATAATAAAAATATAACCACATTTCCAAATGATATGAAATTTTAGGGTCCATAAGAAAATTCAGTTTTGAACAACTCTCAAGAAGACTCTAGAGAATGATTCGTCCATTAGATAGGGATAAATGACATGTAACCCAAGTACATGTCGTGTACCTATCGACGCGCAAAAATAAATGAGTTCAAAGAGGATGCAGTGGAGGAGAACCCAGATATGAGGTACACGTTGTAAGAACCCAGATCTTATTTTTAGGTATGAATCTTTCTTTCTGGTTGTTTTTTAGAAAAATAGGAGTTTCTAGAAATTTCAGGAGTACACATCGTCTACTTATATGTACACGTCGTGTACCTGGTTGTCATGGGTGACCATGTACTATCTGAGGAACGGACGAGTACATGGCTGTGTGTGGTGACTTGGAGACCACCTAAAGTGGAGTCTGGAAAAGGCAAGTACACATCGTTTACTTTTAAAGAACACGTCGTGTACTTTATTTTTATTTCATTAAACGGATCGGGGCCGCGTTTAATCAACAGAACCCTTTTCTTCTTTGTTTTTCTCATCCAGGAGCGACCGTATGGAGGTAGATCTTCTCTGAGCCCCTGAATCATTGTATGTTCTCTGAATCGACCGCCATTTATTACGTTGGAATCGCATCGGTGAGTTATTCCTTCTTCTAGAACTTCATCTCCTGATTTCTCCTCTTTCACAAGATATCCTCGGGTGAATGTTTGAAGCGTTTTTGTAGATATACAGTGTTCTAGGGTGATTCAAGGCCTAAGGTTCACATATATCTATCTCAAAATGACTAGGTAGGTGGTTTGTGCCTTTCCGTAGATATTATTTGAATTTTATGTGCAAAAGTGCCCAATACCCAAGAACGGGGTATTGTGTGTTTATGGTTTTAGACCTTTTATTTGCCTGCTATGCCTTGTTTGATTGAATAGAGGTTAATCATTTTAGATTAGGGTTATCTTTGCCAAGATATGGGTGTTTTTCCCATGTTTGCTTGTTTTGGACTGTTTGGTCTAGCTTTGCCTATTAGTCTACTGCTTTTCTTTCCATACCTATTATTGTTAGGATGGAGTGATTATTATCTGACATGCTATGATATGTTGTAGACTGTTTAGCCAAATATTTATTGAGGTTTAATTTGGATTCCATTATATCATTTGTGCACGACTGACTTACACAGGGCCGTGAGAACCTGATGTGGTAGACCATAGGAAGAATGGACATTGAGGGCTTCTCTAGAGTGTTTGTTTTACTATTACATTGCGAGACCATAGGGGGGATGGACTTTGTACTCCCTCGGAGTGTATGCAGTTTCCTCGATATGGTCTACAGGGGGAATTTCAAATTGAGTGCTTCCTTAGAGTGCCCATTATTTACTGATACGAGACCACAGGGGGAATTGATGGTGAGTGCTTCCTCAGAATGTTTTTGTTAAAGATGAACCAGAGGGGTTAGACTGTGTATACTTCCCATAGGGTTGATTGTGTTTGGTTTTGTTGAACTAGAGGGGTTAATCTATGAATACTTCCCAAAGTTTTACCTTCTTTTTATTATCTCCTTACTTGATATATGAAATTTAATGTAATTGAATTGGTAGGATTGTTTACTTTTGAGTACTTTCTTATTTACTGCTTCTTTTTTATTATTGCCTACCATATATATTCAATGACTATTAGGCACAAATATTTGGGTGGTTTCCGCCTAGGATTAGTCTCACACCCTATTTGGGTCATGCTTTTGGGCCAAAATAGATTATATTTTTGTAGGTCTAGATAAGGTAAAGTTCCCTTCTACTTTAGGTACTTGATTGTTGTGGATCTGGGAAGTATGGGGCCAAACTGAGGCTTGAAATACTGTGGAGCTATTTACTTGTTTTGATTTTTTTACGTTGGTTTAGTACTGTATTCTATCATTGTGATTTGTTTGGATGCTTTACTAGACATATGTATCATGCATCATACATATATATGTGCTTGGTTGTTATTACTTCCAATCTTCTACTGTTTACTATTTCATGTTATTACTTCTTCCATAATTGTTATCTATTTTAATTCTGATGTGTTACTCTACCAATGAGGTCATAGTTTCCCCACTATCACATCCAAGGTCCTCACTACTATTCGGAAGCCTCTGTCATTTGAGGAAATGTGCTAGAGGCCATGTGACCAACCGGGTATTGGTCACCTCTGGGCGGCTTCCGGAACCGGGGCATTACAAAGTGGTATCAAAGTAATTCTTTTCTTATTGATTTACTATTTGGAGCCTATATCCAGGGATAGGAATGAATATCTACTTGTTAATAAGATGTTCTTGGGAGTAGCTAACCCGTGTACAGGTAAAATCTAATTTACCTCATTATTGCAATTTTTCTAGTTTTGCAATTTTACAGTTGATCTGATTTCACCATTGGGTGATTCACATGTTTTGTGCAGTTATTATTGATATTATTGAGGTTCTATTTCTATTTAAATCCGATGAGATGAGGTTATGTCATATCATGCATCATATAGGCACTTTTTAGAGATCACATGTCATGTATTCTTTCCATGCCATTTAGGGTGCATTAGCGATTGCATGTTGTTGTGATAGAGGTTGTGTTAGATATGCATGTTGTTGTGATAGAATACATTCCTTTTGATAGGGTATTGAATTGTGTAAGGTATGTTTGAATGAACGCCAAACTTTGGTTCTTGAGGTGTTATGGGCCCTCACATATTGGAATTTGGCACCTTAATGTTTGTTTCAGTGTTTTCTGGGTTCCGAAGTAGTTTCTGAGGCTTACTTTCTGGATGAACCTAGAATACACAGCGTGTAATTATGAATACATGGCATGTAATTATGAATACACACCATGTGTCCTTCTATTCAGGAAGGAACTATTTTTCTTAAGTACACGTCGTGTACTGTATGTACACGTTGTATATTCTCTAACCATGTCACTAGCTATGTGGGAAGAGACACGGGGTTAGTAAATCTTTTGGGAATATGTCGTGTACCGGTTGTACAAGCCATGTTGTGTAGACCATGTGTCCACCCATGTGACTAACAACACAGATGGATAAAGCTTAGGTTATACACGCCGTGTCAATCTTGAACACGTTGTGTAGTGTAACCCTTGAATACGACTATGTAACAAATAATACAGGATGGTGGAATCCTTATAGTTCATGATGTGTCTGGCATAAACACATCGTGTAGTTTTAGCCGTGTGTCCAACCATGTGAAAAACAACATGGGCAGTTGAAACCTAAGCAGTACATGCCATGTCCATCTAGAACACATCGTGTAGAGTGAGCCATGTAACCGGCCGTGTGACTAACAACACGGGTTAGTGAAGTTCATTTGGTACATGCCGTGTCTGGCACTAACACACCGTGTAGTCTTATTCTAGGGAAACCGTGTGGCTTAGACATGTAGAAGAACTCGGGCAGGGGAAGAGGATTCAAGTACATGCCATGTGTTAGGAAAACACGTCGTGTGTTTGGGGTGTTACACGACCAGTTTTTACAGAAGAACACACCCATGTGAAGGCTTATATGAACACGCCATGTAGTGGTTATACACACCGTGTAACCATGTTTTGAAAAACTTGAATTCTTTCTTTATCCTATTCCCTTATTACACTTATAAGTTTTTGTCCTTGTTAATATTGATCTAATGTGTGTGCTGGACCTTGCCGAGTCATGCCACCGAGACGTCCTCTGATTTTCCGCCATTTACGGGGCAGTGATCAGACACCGGACATGGTTGATCTGGGACTTCTAGTAGATCCTCCAGTTATGTCAGTCTTGGCACCAACCGTCATTCTAGACTTAGGTGTTGATGCACTGTTCCGAGATGGATTTATGAGGTTCATGCTGACCTTCTGAGGGTTACCGCATCTTGTTCCGTCTATGGCAGAGTTGACACGGGTTTTCCAGCAGCAGCAGTATCCCACCTTCAAAGGGGAAGGAGGACCTCAGGCTACTAATTCATGGTTAGAAACCATTCTTTCTATCTTTGAGCATCTGTAAATGCCTCCATAGAGGAGGGTGAAGATCTCTACGTATATGATTCAAGATTCTGGCAAGATATGGTGGGATGTGATATCACATGTGGGACGCCAGCAGGTTATGGCTTGGGATGAGTTCCAGTGAGCCTTCTACGACTACTTCTATTTGGAGACTTTGAGGGTCGATCAAGCCCGATATTTCATGAGTCTGAATCAAGGTACTCTTTCAGTTATGGATTATTCTTCTCGCTTCACAGAGTTGCAGTGCTTCTTGCCCATCCCATGAGGTGATGAGTTATTCCTTGCAAGGAAGATTGAGGATGATCTTAGGCATGACATATGATCTCAAGTGAACATCTTTAGGTTGAATTCCATCACTTATATAGTCAACCAGGCGCTGATCACGGAGAAAAATCTAAGGGATTCTGGAGTTGTGAGCCAGGGTGGCTCGATATTCGGAGTTGGTATCCCTCCTACTAACTACAGGAAGTGTCGTAAGGAGTATATATGTGAATATCTGAGGAGGTGAGAGATATCTTTTGGTGGCTAGGTGGTGTGATACCAGTGTGGGTAGAGTGGGCATATGAAGCCACATTGCCTGGGAGACCCAATGGAGTGTCGATCTTGTAGCAATATAGGTTATCTTCAGCGTTTCTATCAGATCTTCTCACCAAAATCTAGTGACAGGGGTTCTTCTATGACTCCACATTCAGGAGCAGCACCACCAGTTTCTCATCAATTAGGGAACTGGCATTCTTCTATCCGTTCAGTCCAAGGTGGAGGTCGTGGCTGTGGTAGCCAGTCACCAGGCTTTCAGCTACAACAGGGTCGATCAGCTCAGAGTGGTCAAGCAGGGTTATGGGGTTGTGGTGCAGGTCAGACTTTTGCAGTGGAGCAGACCCAATTGAAGAAGGATCCCGGAACCTCTACAGTTTGAGTTACAATTCTAGTTTCCTCATTTTTAGTTTATGCTCTTTTCGATACAGGTTCTTCCCATAGCTTTATATCTTTTGCTGTTGTGGAGAGCCTTGGGCTCTATATCTTTTCTTCTACTGATATCTTGACCTTAGACACTCCATTGGGGACTAGAACGGCCAGTGTACATCAGTGAAAGGAGTCCCTCTTGAGTTTGGTGGGTGTCACTTTTTATGGGACCTCTATGTCTTAGAGATGATGGGGTATGATGTCATTCTCTGAATAGTCTGGTTAGTTCCCTTCTAGGATGTTGTCGACTACTATCATCATAGGGTGAGTATCACATCACCAGAGGGTAGATAGTTTCTTCACAAGGGAGAATGGGATGTTTAGGCGAGCAGAGCAGGACCCTAGAATCATGGGTTGGGATGAGTTATAGCCCAGATTTCTAGTCTATATCTGGATGACCAGGGGACTTCACAATTGGACTTTTCTCTAGTGGTGGATCATTTCATGAATGTATTTCCAGAGGACTTTTTAGGTTTGCCTCCAGAGTGATAGGTGGACTTTTCTGTTGATCTTGTGCCAGGAGAGGTACCGGTGTCCATTCCTCCTAATATGATGGATACACCATAGTTGCAGGATCTCAAGAAATAGTTATAGGAGTTGTAGGCAAAGTGTTTCATCCAACCTAGTAATTCTCCTTGGGGTTCGCCTATCCCGATTGCGAAGAAGGTAGACGGTACCCTCAGAATTTGGGTGGATTATGGGAAGTTGAACCAGTTGATGGTCAAGAACCGATATCCCTTTCCAAGGATTTATGATCTCTTTGATCAAATTCGAGGAGCCTGGGTGTTCTCAAAGATTGACTTGAGGTCCAGATACCATCAATTGCGCGTTATACCATCTGATATACCTCTTACAACCTTCCGCATTAGGTATAGTCTATACGAGTATGTGGTTATGTCATTCAGTCTCATGAATGCGCCTACAATCTTCATGACACTAATGAATCGAGTGTTCCATCCATACTTGGATTCTTTCATGGTAGTCTTTGTGGATGATATATTGGTGTACTCTCGCACTTGATACGACCATTCCACCTAGCTTGAGATCATTTTGAGTACACTAAGAGAGAATCAATTATATAATAATCTCTCAAAATGCCAATTTTGGATGGATCAGATTCACTTCTTGGGTCATGTTATCTCAGAGAAAGGAGTATCAGTATACCTAGAGAAAGTGAGGGCAGTAGTTTCCTAGGAGAAGCTGAGGAATTTATTTGAGGTGTGAAGTTTTCTAGGGCTGGCTGGATACTACAAAAGTTTCATACAGAACTTCTCATGCTTAGCAGTGCCACTGACGGGTCTTACTAAGAAGGGTGTGAAGTACTTGTGGTTAGATTCTTACGAGTCAACCTTTAAAGAGATGAAAGGGAGGTTGACTTCAGCACTGATACTAGTATTTATAGAGAAAGGAAAGATATATACTATGTACTGTGATGCATCAGGTATTGGGCAGGGAGATGTGCTTATGCATGGGGGAGGAGTCGTTGTATACGGGTCTCATAAGTTGAGGCCACATGAGAGGAATTACACGACGCACGATATCAAGCTGGCTGTAGTTGTTCATGCTTTATGTTTTTGGAGACATTATCTTTTTGGAGTGCATTTTGTGGTTTTCATAGACCACAAAAGTCTCAAGTATATATTCACTCTACACGATCTGAATTTGAGATAGCAATGGTGGGTTGAGTACCTTAAGTCCTTTTAATTTGAGCTTGCCTATATGTCTAGGAAAGGAAACATTGTGGCTAATGCGTTGAGTAAGAGGACTCAGATACATGCAGTTTAGAAGGCCAGCAGTGAGTGGAAGCTTATGGATATATTATCTGAAATGCATTTTGAGGTGCACGACAGACAGGGGAAGATGTTTCTATCTTTGGAAGTTGTTACCTCTACTCTTCTTGATCGAGTGTGAATGAGGCAACTTTTAGTTTCAAAAGGCCTAGTCCTATAGGAGAGTATGTCAGGAGAGAACCCTATTCCTGGATGAACCATAGGTGAGGATGAGAACTTACATTTTCTTGGGCGCGTGTGGGTTCTATCAGACTTATGCGAGGAGTTGATGTAGGTATTTCATTCCTCAGTTTGGGCAATTCATCCTAGTTTCACCAAGATGTACCATGATCTACACCATTAGTATTGGTGGTCGAGTATGAAGAGAGATGTTTCTAGTTTTTTCATGAGTTGTTCCGCCTTCCATTAGGTGAAGGCGGAGCATTAATGACCAACAGGGCTTTCAAAGTAGTTAACCATCCCTGAGTGGAAGTGAAACTATGTCACGATGTACTTCATGATAGGTTTACTAAGGTTGCCTCAATTGAATGATACAGTATGGGTTGTCATTGACAGACTCATGAAGGATTCTTATTTATTACCGATCAAGGAGACCTTCAGTGTTAATGATCTTGGAAGTTTTTACATCCGATAGATTGTACATCTACATGGGGTTCCACAATAAATTGTTTCAGACAGAGATGCACATTTTACTTCTTGGGTCTGGCAAGGACTTTATAGGGCTTTGGGTACATAAGTACTTTTGAGTATAGCTTACCATCCCCAGACAGATGGCCAGTCTGAGTGTACGATTCAAGTGCTTGAGGACATGCTTTGAGCATGCATCTTGGATTTTGGAGGTTCTTGGGAGAAGCATATACCTCTTGTGAAGTTTTCCTATAATAATAGTTTTCAAGCAACTATTCAGATGGCACCTTAAGAGGCTTTGTACAGTAGGCCATGTCGATCACCCTTATGCTGGTTGGAGGTAGGAGAGGTAGCTATGATGGGACCCCGTCTTGTCCTGGAGACCACAGAGTAGTTAGAGTTGTTTCAGAATAGGATGGATACTCTATAGTCACCACAGAAGTCTTATGCGGATCTATGAAGATGACCTCTGGAGTTCGAGGATGGAGACTAGGTTTTCTTGTGTGTCACACCGAGGTTGGGACACAAAAGGATTAGGAGACAGGGTAAGATTTCATCGAGGTACGTCGGGCCATTTGAAGTTTTGGAGAGAGTCGGGCCGGTTACCTATTTTCTACAGTTACCTCAGAGGTATCGGTCTATTCACAATGTCTTCCAAGTTTCTCATCTCCGACGTTACTTCTCAGACTCATCTCATGTTTTCCAACCCAAGGAGGTTGAGTTAGAGGTTGATGCCTCGATTGAAAAGCATTCTATCTGAATTTTTGATCGCAGTGCGAAGGTTCTCTATGGCCAGTATGTTCCTCTGGAATGAGTGTTATGGAATCATGGGTGAGTACAGGATAAGACTTGGGAGAGGGAGGCCGATGTACGATCACAGTGGTCGGAGCTGTTTGGGGATTCTTCTTCTATGATACCTTGCTAGGAAAATTTGGGGACAAATTTCTTTAAGGGGAGAAGTTTGTAAGAACCATGGTATTCTTTTCAGGTATGAATATTGGTTTTTGGTTATTTTTGAGAAAAAGAGGAGTTTCTAGAAATTTCAGGAGTACACATCGTGTACTTATATGTACACATCATGTACTTGGTTTTCATGGGTGGTCGTGTACTGGCCGGGTAACATTTGAGTACATGGTCTTGTGTTGTGACCTGAAGACCACTTAATGCGGAGGCTAGAAAAGGAATGTACATGTTGTGTACTTTTAAATAACACG
This sequence comes from Viscum album, assembly GCA_963277665.1. NCBI lineage: Eukaryota > Viridiplantae > Streptophyta > Magnoliopsida > Santalales > Viscaceae > Viscum > Viscum album. The sequence goes on from OY728166.1 coordinate 732,318,454, forward strand.
TTGTGTACTTTATTTTTATTTCATTAAACGAACCGGGGGCATGTCTAATCAGAAGAACCCTTTTCTTCTTCATTCGTCTCATCCAGGAGTGATCGTACGACCTCAGATCTTCTCAGATACCCCGACTCTCAGTTCGTTCTCCAAATCGACTACCATCAATTGCATTGGAATCACATCAGCAAGTTATTATTTCTTCTAGAACTTCATCTCCTAATTTCTTCTCCTTCACGAGATATAATCTGTTGAATGTTTAAAGTGTTTTTGTAGATCTACGGAGATCTAGGGAAATTCAAGGCATGAGGTTCACGTATATCAATCTCACGATGCCGAGGTAGGTTTTTTGTGCCTTTCTGTAGATAGTCTTTGAATTTTATGTGCAAAATTTCTCAATACCCAAGAATGGGGTATTGTGCGTTTATGGTTTTAGCCCTTTTATCTGCCTGTTATGCCTTGTTTGATTGGATAGAGGTTAATTGTTTGAGATTAGGGTTATCTTTTCCAAGATATTGATGTTTTCCCCATGTTTTCTTGTTTTTAACCATTTGGTCTAGCTTTTCATGTTAGGCTGCTGCTTTGCTTTCCATGCCTAGTATTGTTAGGATGGAGTGATTATTATCTGACATGCTATGATATGTTGTAGACTATTTAGCCAAGTAGTTCTTAAGGATTACTTTGGATTCCTTTACATCATTTGTTCATGACCAACTTACACAGGGCCGTGAGAACCTAGTGTAGTAGACCATAGGGAGAATGGACAGTGAGGACTTCTCCAGAGAGTATTTTTTACTGTTACATTGTGAGACCATAGGGGGGATGGAATTTTTACTCCCTTAGAGTGTCTTTAGTTTCATAGATATGGGCCAAAGGGGGAATTGGATGTTGATTTCTTCCTCAGAGTGCCTATTAGTTACCGATACAAGACCACATGGGGAATTAATGATGAGTACTTCCTCAGAGTGTCTTTGTTAAAGCTAAACCAGAGGGGTTAGACTATGTGTACTTCCTAGAGGGTTGCTTGTGTTTTATTTGGTTTAACGAGAGGGTTTAGGTTGTGAGTACTTCCCAGAGGGTTAACTACTTTTGATTAGCTGCTTACTTGATATATGAAATTGAATTCAATTGAATTGGTAGGATTGCTTACTTTTAAGTACTTCCTTGTTTACTGCTTCTTTTTTCTTATTGTCTGTCATATATATTCACTAACTGTTAGGCATAGATATTTGGGTGGTTTCCTACTGGGATTAGTCTCACACCCTTTTTGGGTCATGCCTTTGGGTCCAAACAGGTTATATTTATGCAGGTCTAGATAAGGGTAAGCTCCCTTCTACTTCAGGTACTTGATTGTTGTGGAGCTGGGGAGCATGGGACCAAGCTGAGGCTTGCGATGTTGTGGAGTTGTTTACTTGTTTTGCTTTTGTACTTTAGTTTAATACTGTATTACAGCATTGTAATTTTTTTGGCTGATTTACTAGACATATGTATCATGTGTCATATATATATATATATATATATGTGTGTGTGTGTGTGCTCAGTTGTTATTACTTCCAGTCTTCCACTATTTACTATTGAATGTTATTACTGCTTCCACTGTTGCTATCTGTTTTACTTCTGTTGTGTTACTCTGCCAATTAGGGCATATTTCCCCAATATCACACCCAAGGCCCTTGCTGCTAGTCGGCAGCCTCTAGTGTTTGGGGAAATGCACTTGAGGCCATGTGACTAACTGGGTACGGGGCACCTTTGGGCAGCTTCCAGAACTGAGGCTTTATGCACGTTATGAGAGAGGAGTACACGTCATGACAACGTCGGGATGCTAAGAATTTAATGTGATGTTGTAAGATCTCCATGTGATTTCACCTATAAATAGAGGCCTTTTTCATCCTTCCAAGGCATTCTAAAGTAGTCTGGACTAGAGAGGATATCCTGGGGCTACTGCATAGGATTTTTCACTTACTTTCTTTTCTTTTTAGTTTTATTTTCATGTAACATGTGCTTATTTTTAATTAAAGTGTTTTCCTTTCCATCTTCTACCACTAATATAATTAATCACTCTATCTCTTCCATATTTATATCATGATCTCTACTCACTTTTCTATGGAAAGTGACTAACCTGAGTCTTGGCTATGGGGGGAGGATTCATGGTGTTCTTTGTTATTGCACTTCAATTCAAAATGTTTTTATTTTATTTGTAATGGATGCGGGAATATTGCATGGGTGTGGTAGTTGTCCACCATGAAACTATTTCCAAATCCATTCCTTTTCCTTGATTAATCATTTTACCTCCCTTTTCTTAGGCAAACCCGTCATACGATGGAGTTGGGGTTACCATAAGGGTTGAAATGGCATACGGTGGAGCCGTGTCTTATAGGAATAACATTCTCGGTTGAGGTGTTACCCTACTTTACTACTGGAGGAGGTCTGGTTTGGTGTCTCAGATTCATTATAAAATCACACACTTAATAAATCAAGGAAAATTAATTTGTTAATGAGGTTTCATAAAAGAAATTATCAAATTGAATTTAAACAATAAATAAATAATGAACGAACCCATGTTATCAACCCTAGGAACAAGTTATTTCTTCCCTAATTTCATTTTGTATGCATCTAAATCTTCATTTTTAATTAAAGTTTGAATTTAATTATTTTAATTCCATGATTTCAAAAACATTTTTAAAATAAATTAGAATATGTGAACTAGAATTAGTGATTGAACTGACTGCAATGCTCCTCAAGTTAGACGACCATGGTCAGCCATTGTGATGTACTAGGAATATAAATTTTATTTTTCTGCACCCTACGACAAGTGTGCATCAAAACTGGCACTATTTTTAGAGAGATAAATAGTTATTTCAATAACCTTTTCAAAATTCAAAATCCTTAAAATATTTTTATTTGTTTTATAAAAAAAATAAAAAAGAAATTTTTTTCATGATGTATTCAAATACATATTATTATCCATGAGAATATTACTCTTAGGTGCAATATCAAGAAGCAGAATTCAATTACAGTGATCTAAATGACCGGGTGGATAGGATAAGAAATACTCTGGATGACTTGGGGAGGAAAATGGAAAGATCAATGGACTACATTCATACATTGATGGAGCAAACCTACCTTGAGCCTAAGCAAGAACCTGAAGAAGTGGTGGAAGAAATTTCACCACTCGTCATTGAAGAACCAAAGGAGGTAAATGTAGAGGTACCTGAAGATTCATTCAACCTCACTCAACCAATTCCACCTGGGATAGATGAAAATGAGGAAGAATTACCTTCTGATCTACATGGATAAGATCAAGATAAAATACATGAATTTTGGAATGAATGTGAACAACTACTCGACCTTCCCAATACTTTCAAAGAATAAGATCCAGCACAGTTGAAAGAAGACACCACCCGATTGGTGGAATTTGAAGTCAAGATAGAGGATCCCGACTACCTACATCCGTCTTCAGAGAGTCTAATCCATGAGGCACTTCCCACTGAGGTAGATATTTAAGCTGAACCAAATCATGGAGTTAAACCTTTCTTTGACTCTATCTCTTCTGATTTTATTGAATCTTAATTGTACATCACTCCCTCTTATTTTGACTATACAGAATCAAAAATTCTTTTCTATAACCTAGAGGAAGAAAAAGAAACAGGTCATGAACCTTTTAAGGAACACATGGATCTCCTTGAAGGCATTGAACATCTACTGGAGGAATCCCATGAAGAGATACCAGTGGATCCACTAGAAGAACCAGAGACACATCTGGAGAAACCACTAGATTTTGAAGAAGATGTTGCAAAAGTATCAATAAAGGAGGAGGAGGTTCCATACTTTATCATACCCCACCATGCAAGATGTACCACATTGAAAAGGGGGTGGATCTGGTGTACTCTATCCATGGAGTCTTTCTCAACAATAATAAAGAAGCGAATTCTAGGAAAAGTCACATGTGGTGGTTCAAGTCAAAGAAACTCTAGCCACTATCAGACTTCGAATAATAGCTGGTACTGCCATCTGGAGGTAGTAAAAGAAGCCAGGGCCCACTTTGGAGATCACACAAGGATTTATCTTTACATGCTTTCTAGGAATTTAGATTTCAATTTAATTTCTTAAGAATTAGTCAATAATTCAGCCCACTCCCTCTATCTTTTTTAGCTTTAATGACCTGGTCCTTGTGCTTAACTATGTAATTATATTTTGAAGGACCATAATAGAAGAAGGAAGGCTCAAAAAAAGGAATAGAACTAAGATTCTTTTCAAAAGGGAGTTCACTTTTAGTGTTTAAACTTTTACACTCCTTAAATTTTTGTCCAAAAACATGTTTTGAGCATTAAAGTTAAATTACATGCTCACACTTGAATTCATGTTTTACTTGACTTATCTAGGAAACATGAGTTTATCAGGAATCTAGTGATGCCATGTTTTATATTTCAATTTTAATAAGATTTAATGAGTAAAATAGATAATTGAATTTTTAAAATTAATCATAGATATTGAAATAAAGAATCATGATTTGAATTAATTAGTTGATTCATGTAAATGAAATTTCCCTACCAACTTTCATGTTTTGAATTTCTGAATTTCATGTGGATTGATTTGTTATTATTAGTCATTCCATGAGTGATTGTCTAATGCTATATTTCCCATTCCTGAGAGGATTTCTAGACCAAGTACTTCCTATTTATCTTGACCATATTTATTGAGTGATCTTGGGACATGTCACCTTCCAGAACTTGTAATGAAACTTGTCGAAGCTATGACTGTGCAAAAACATATTTAAAATGATTGAGGCATCTTTTGAAAAGCCCTTATCCTCCAAGACCCACATTTACATTAATCCTTAATTAGACCATATAATCCATGAATGACCTTTATAGGAATGATCCATGTTTCAATCCAATTTTATTTGTTCCTACCTTACTCTTGATATTTTCATGATATTTTGAAGTTTAAGTGTGGGGTTGAAGGGAATAATGGTGGAAGGGATGTTTTAAATTGTAAGGAAAAATTGTGGGGGTGATATTTTTGGATAATTATAAAGGTCATTTGATTCATTCATTGTACACTTTATTTGTTTCTCCACTTTAATAAAAAAAAAATGGGTTGTGATTTGGAAAAACCAAAAATCATCATTTTCCAGACCGATGATTTTCTGATCGTATGTGGTTAGGTGATGGATGTGAGGTTTCATATAATCATAAATTTCAAAAAAAAAAGAAAAAAATTTGCAAAAGTAAAAAAAATTCAAGAGTTTGCACAAATCATTCATTACACTTTATTTGATCATGAACTGACTTTGAATTTTGGGGAAAGTATGTGTTTTTACATTGAAGGGGAGAATTTCATTACACTTTTACTTTTAATATCATTCAATTTAATTAAGAGATTAGCCTCATTCTTGAGACTTAATTTTTAATACATCAAATCCTACAAATCTTAATCCTTAGAGTCATTTGAACCTTTATTGAAAAGTCCTCATGATTTTATGTGCGTTTTGCCTTTAGAAAGTGGAGAAATTAGTTCATTGAAAAGTCTATGGATAAGGAGCATGTTCTAATGATATGAGCATAACTCTACTTGAATTGTATCATGAGATATGAGAGAAAATATTCAAGTGAGGTAAATCATGACTTGGTATGTTTAATAATAATGAATTGAGGGGAATGAATTAATGAAAGGAGAAGTTCCATCATATTTGAAAGGGGAAAAGTAAAAAACATGAATCAATTATTTCTTTAAAAAATGTTAAATTAAATTGATACTTCATGTGGATATTTTAAAGTTTGACTTGATATTGAATTTTTTTTGATTTTTATTACTTTGAAATTTGAATATTGGTAACATTTGAGTCCTATGAATTCCATGTTGAGATCTTATGCTTGAAGACAAGCGTGGTTTATGTGTAGGGGTATTTGACATAGCAAATTTATGTGCATATTTTATGTATTAATTAATTGGTTTTAAACCCACCATAGTGTAATTTAATGTGAATTTATCACATATTTATGTTTTTGAAGTATTTTGAGCTTAAATGAAAATATGGCCTAATTATGGATTTTAACATATTTTCATGACTTTATTATTTCAATAATATCTTTTTCAATTTTGATCCAAATAGTGTGATTACTTTTTTTTAGAAACATTGATTTATTAGATAAATAAATTTCAACTGGATCATATCTTGATTCAAAATTCAATGGCCCCAAAAACTTATTCTTTGTGGAAAGTTTTTCTAAACAGCATTTTAGACCCTACATCACTAATAGAGCCATAACTCTAGATCCACATGTCCAAATTCAATGATTTCACTTTTTTTGGAAAACCAACTCCGAAATACACACTGATGATAAATTTCAATTTAAAATTAGTTCATTACAAAATTCATTGAATGGGTCAAACAAGGAGTAAATTTAGGGAAATTTTGGACAGAAAAAGTAGTGTTCGGTAATTAAATCATAAAAATATATACACATTTCCAAATGATATGAAATTTCTAGGGTCCATGGGAAATTCAATTTGAAACAAATATAAAGAAGAATATAGTGGGTGATTCTGTAATTCAAGGGGGATACACGATGTGAAACCCAAGTACACATTGTGTACCTGTCGACATGAAAAAATAAATGAGTTCGAAGCAGAAAGGGTGGAGGAGAACCCAGATCTGAGGTACACATCATGACAGAGGAGTACACATCGTGACAATGTCGGGATGCTAAGAATTTAATGTGATGCTACAAGATCTCTGTGGGATTTCACCTATAAATAGAGGCCTCTTTCATCCTTCCAAGGCATTCCAAATCAACTTGGACTAGAGAGGAGATCCTAGGGCTACTACTTAGGATTTTTTACTTTCTTTCTTTTCTTTTTAGTTTTATTTTCATGAAACACATGCTTATTTTTAATTAATGTGTTTTCCTTTCCATATTACACCACTAATATAATTAATCTCTCTCTCCTATCTATCTATCATGATCTCTACTCACTTTGCCATGGAAAGTGACTAACTCAAGGCTTGGATCTGGGGGGAGGATTCACGGTGTTCTTTGTTATTACACTTTAATTAAAAATGTTTTTATTTTATTTGTTATGGATGCAGGAATATTTCAAGGGTGTAGAAGTCATCTTCCACAATGCTATTTCTAAATCCATTCATTTTTCTTGATTAAAAATTTTCCTTCCCTTTTCTTAGGAAAACCAATAATACGGTGGATTTGGAGTTTCAATAAGGGTTGAAACAGCATATGGTGGAGCTGGGTCTTGTAGGAATAACATTCTCGGTTGAGGTGTTACCCTACTTTACTACTGGAGGAGGTGTGGTTTGGTGTTTTGGACGCATGCTAAAATCACACACTCAATAAATCAAGGGAAATTAATTTATTAATGAGGTTTCATAAAACAAATTATCAAATTAAATTTAAACAATAAATAAATAATGAATGAACCTATGTTATCAACCCTAGGACCAAGTTATTTCTTTCCTATTTTCATTTTGTCTGCATTTTCATATTCATTTTTATTTAAAGTTTTCATTTCATTATTTTAATTCCATGTTTTCAAAAACCTTTTTAAAATAAATTAGAATAGGTGAACTAGAATTAGTTATTGAACTGACTGTAATGCTCCTCAAGTGAGATGTCCCTGGTCAACCAATGTGCTGCACTAGAAATATAAATTTTTTTTTCCACACCCTAAGTTAGGCATGTTTCAATGACCAAGACCTTATAAGAGTAAATTCACATAAAATTTGATGAGAATATTCCTAAACCTCATCCTAAAATTTATTACGATGTTGACCAAGCTATTTTGAACTTATATAAACCTTAATCATCTAAATAAAGTAAAGATATTCAAGAATCCCCTTCTACTCCTTTACCCAAGGCATAATTTCAATCCAAAGACCATACCTTGAGAATTTTATTGGTGAATTACAATCCTGAACTTGTACTAGAAGGTCAGTCCTAAATGATATTAAACATCAAGATTTTCTCTCTCGTCTTGAACCATAATCCCTTGATGATTATATTAATGATGAGAACTATATAATTTCTATTCAAGAGTTATTGAACCAATTTCAAAGGAACAATGTTTAGACTCTCATATAATGACCTGATAATTATCCAATTATTTGAACAAAATGGGTTTTTTTAAGAAAATTGATGAACAAGGAAATTTCATCCTTAATAGGGATTGAATTGTTGCTAAAGGCTGTAATCAAGAAGAAGGTATTCATTATGGTGAAACATTTTCACCCATTTCATGCCTAATAATAATCCGTAAAAAGTATGTGACTCAGGATATTCAAAAATAATAATATTAAATTCTAAGGACTATTACACCCATTCATGGATAGTAATATCCAATAATGCATATAAATGAGGATTTTCTATTGGAGGGTCATGTGCTCATAACATCTTTATCTTAGATATTACTAAGGATGAACTTCATGAGAAGAAGTCTCAATGTCTTATAATCCCCCTACCATTGATAGTATATATCATATGTGTGCTCCGTCAGATAATATCATTTGACCATAGGATAAGTGTTTAATAATATTGTCATGGTACTTTTAAGTTATCATCATAGCAGTGAACTGCTATACCCTTTCAAGGTAATATATACGCTTAGGAAATTATCACATAGATTTTAATAAAAATAAAAAACATCACGTGATAAGATATAAATTAATATTCAACACTTTCAATATTTCTGTAATCGGGTAGTAATTGGTTATAGGGAACTAACTCCAACACAATCATCAGTAAAATTAGAAATATCAAAGAAAAAAAGTAAGTACATACAGAACACATCCTTACCATAAATTTAATTATTTATAGTTCATTATATTTATTTGGAAATTATATATTCCTTTTATAGCATGATAATTCCATAATTTACACAAAATAAGTGAGAGTTATCGAATTCAATACCTCAACTGAAGATTTCTAAACCACTATGCAATGAAAGGATGTCGAAGAGATGATTCCAAGACTGAGATCACACTAATGGGAAATTCTAAGACCTAAAGAAAAACATTCATCGTCATAAAATCTCTTTAACCTAACATAATCAATCATATCCCACAATAAAAAATTTCTTCATATGACGAACATAAAGAAATTCAAGAATTAAAGGGGAATGACTCACCTTGAATCACAATAATCAATATTCTAAAGCTAAGGATCAAATACAATCAAGAGGGGATGAAAGGTCACCCAAAATCACACTATAGACACCAAGAGTCGAGAGAATTGAATGAAGTTTGATGTGTTTTGAAGGGTTTTCTGAATTTATACCTTGGTTAGATAACATAAGACCACAATGTAAATGGTAGTGCCAAGCCGTAATAGACAGGGATTCTAAAAACCCACAGTGCAACCTATCCTGCTACACTGTGATGTTCTTGGTCAACCCCCCCCCCCCCCTGAAAACCACACTTTATATCCACCCTAGATCCAATAAAACTGGGGAGGGACCATGGTGAAAGGATCACTTCCATGAAACAACTTCCAGACTTCTGAACCTAATCCACAGCACAGTGACATCAAAAAAAGTAGATCCATAAATCAGTTAATTGAGACTCCATGTCACAACCATGAGAACCATATCGCAGTCTCAGACTATTGTAAAATGGGGCTATAGCCACAGGATGTGAACATGCTTATAGCCCCTATGACTGTAGTTATAGTTTATAGCCATGGTCACATCACCCATGGTAACTATTGGTGTTTCTATATACTCATAGGTTATAGCCACAATTTATGGTTTTGGCAGTAGCCCATGTCTATAGGGTGTTCCACATGGATCCACTTATGGCATGGACAAGCACCGGTGGCTATAGGTTGTCCCCAAAAACATCAACTAGTGGGTTTTGAACTCACATATCTCCTAGGTTACTTAACACACTTTAACACTACACAAAAACATAAATAAATCATGTATATAAATATATTTATGTATTTATATATATGTAAGAATTTTGGAACTTATTTTATAATAATTATTAAAATAATTACAATTTTCAGGTTATAGATGGTTATTGCCACAGGCTAGAAGAACCCATGGAAATAACCTATCTTATATTCACGGGTGCCCATGCCCATGGATATAAAGTCTTCTAGTGGGTCCCCATAGCCATGGATGTAGGTGTCCATGTAAAGACCCGTAAATTTCAAGGAAATTTTTTTTTCTTAATTTTCTTTGGAATTTTACAAGAGCGCAATTTCTGACGGCACCTAATTCCGAGGCCCGGTGTGCCCGGAATCATTTTCTGAAGTTTTGGCTCGGGTACGTTCAGTGAACGGACGAGCGGGTTTTTCTAACTTTTGAACTGGTTCCCGGAATCGAATTCTGAGGGCACCGATGAAATCGCAGCGCCGGTATTCACTTAGAAACGCCTCTTCCGGAGTTGCGTTTGCTCGGGTGTGGTTTTTAATTTTCGGGCTTAAAGTTAAGAAATAAAATAATTTTGCGACAACTTTATTTTATTTCACTTAAGCCACTTGGAAGCCACTTGAAGCCACTTAAAGGTGGCTTGAACTGAGTTGAACCGGATAGGATGCTATCTAGAAATATCCTACCCCCTTGGTAGGATATTTGTGAGGTGGGGCCTGCACGAGCCCCGCCGTTTCTTTCCGCTAAGAAACGCACCCACGAAAACCCGTCTTTATGAAAGTCAACTGATGCGTTTCTTAAAATCTTAACAGACCATTTAATTGGGCGGTTTATTTCGTAAATTAAATGGGCTGTTTCTTTCATTGAATTAATTCAACGAATTGATTAGTCGTTTCTTAACCAGTTTTCAAATTCGTTGGCGTAATAATAAAATAAGGCCAACGCTCGACCTCTGGTTATTTGCGCGTTGAGAAGATTTGAGAGGACCCTTGTATCTTCTTTTGCCTTGAGAAGAACGTGAAGAACGCAAAGAACGCGAAGAACGCGAAGAACGCGAACCCGGAAATCGACGACGCTTCCGTCCGAGACGTTCTTCCCTGCTCTGATCTCCGATCACCAACCATTTGAGGTGAGTGATTTCGGGTTTCCTCTAAAGGTTCTTTTTGGTTTTAAACGAAACACAGATTTAATTATTTATAACTTTAAATCTGTTGTTCTTGGTCTGTTGAGCTCGCCGACTCAACGTCGGATGCCGCGATGACGCGACGCCTTCCCGCGACGACGCGACAATCCCCCTCTTCCGCGACGAGCTTTTCCGCGAAGAACGCCCGCGCACGACGACCAACGAGGTAGGGATTTTATGATTCGGAATACCCCTCTTTATATTCCCGTGAACGTTCTTTAAGAATTAAAGAACCGGTTTCAAATGAACAATTTTATTTTTTAAGATTGTCGGTTCATGTGTTGAACAAAATTCTCCCGGTTGTTATCTCTAACGCGGAGGGTGCGGGCCAAACGAACACGGCCTGACGACCCTCCGTCGTTCTTCATTTTGTGCGGATTTGGCGGGCGACGACGGAACGTGCCGCAACGGATGTTTGATGATCCCGCAGTGAAGAACGAGTCCCGGGAGGAGCAATGGCGCAGACGGGAAGAGAATCGAACCACCGGAGCGATCCCGGTGGCCCGTGGAACTCACCGGCGGCGCGGGTCGCCGGCGCGGCGGCGCCGGCAGCCAGGAGCGGCGGCGCCCCGGCGTGCCGCCGGACAGGCCGCCGCGGCTGAAGCCGCGTCCATGACACAACGCGGCCCCATGCGGGGGGCCGCGGCACCACCAGGCCGCGGGGGCGGCGCCCCGCGCGCGTCGGCCGAACCGGGCCCGGCTGGTTCGACCGGCCGGGCCGCGCCCTGGCCGGACCGGACCGGGTCGGACCGGGTCGGGTCGACCCGGTTCGGCCGACTCCCGGGGGGGTCGGGCCGGGTCGGCCCGGGCCTGTACCCCCCGTCTTCGGACGTTTTCGCTCAAACGCCCGTAACTTGAGCTACGGGCCTCCAAACAACTCGCCGTCAGCGGCAACGCGATCCTTGGATCGAGACGGTCGTTTCGGTATATCGAACATAAGGTTTCGGAATACTTTGAGTTTGGCCGGGTTGGTTCGTACACAAAACCAACCGGGCCCTCGGAGCGGAAACGCTCATATCTCGAGCCACGGACGTCCGATTGACGTGCCGTCAGCTTCGTTGAATTCCTCTAAGTGAGACGGATCTTTTGGCATACTCTGGCCGAGGTTTGGACGTAGGTGGAGTACGGTCGGTTTGGTTTTTCCTTAAAAACCAACCGGGCCCCTGGGAAGAAAAAGCCAATAACTCTCAGACCGGGCGTCCGATTGACGCGCCGTCTGCAACACTGAGTTCCAGTTGACGATACAGAACTTTTGGATACATCAACTTCGTACTTTGTGTCAGTTGATGTATCGGCCTCTCGGCTCGTGGAGCGGACCCTCCCGAACGAGCTTGCTGTGTGCGGGAACCCTAGAGCTGGCTGCAACTGCTTCTTCGACAGCGACGACCGTGCAGAGATCCTCAGTGGACTGCGGTGACGACTGTGCAGAGATCCTCAGTGGACTCCGACGACGACCGTGTAGAGATCCTCAGTGGACTACGGCGACGACTGTGTAGAGATCCTCAGTGGACTGCGATGACTACTGCACTCAGCGATCCTACGTGGATCAGTGCTACAGGTCTTGTGTGGGCCCGGTCCTATGTGGGCCCGATCCTGTGTGGGTCTGATCCTGTGTGGGTCCGCGCTCAGCGGTTCTGTGTGAGCCAGTTCCTATAAGTCTTGTGTGGGCCCGATCCTGTGTGGGTCATTGCGGGGGTTAGTTACCTATCGATCCTTCGTGGGTCCGACGACTTAAATGGATCAGTGATCGTCTTTATCGTCATCCGAAGAAGTATACCTGTGTGAGATGAATCTTGTGTTTCTCTCCTTTGTGGATTGTGTTGAGCTATCCTGTGTGCATTTACTGTTTACTCTCCTTTGTGGATTGTGTTGTTCTATCCTGTGTGGGTATACGTTTGCTTTCCTGTGTGGACTGGGTTGTGCTTGGGCTCAGACGTTGGAGCCGAACGGGAATTGATGACTTAGGTATATGTATGGGCATATACCTAAGCCGTGTCAGATGTTACTTCGTGATTGTATCTATCCTTTGTGGATTTCGGGATACCTTCGGGGGTCTCGGGGTCCCTACTGAGTAGCTTATACTCACCCCTGAATGGGCTTTGCCCGCACTACGTTTTGTTGGTTGCAGACGACGGACAGCGCTGATCGTGGTGGAGGCGTGCGGAGCAGGACGGTACCTGGAGGTGGACCACTGGGCGGGACGTACTCGGAGCGGTCAGGTGGACCCGAGGAGCAGTGGAGGCTATCTGTACCCCCCCTTCATGTGGTATTTCCAGAGGACGGATCAACGTTGCAGTTTTCCCTTTTTAGTTGTTGTTGTTCTTTTCAGTTGTACTTTACAGTTGGGCTTGTATTTCCGGCCCCTTTTACTTTCAGTACAGCTTGTACAGTTTTTACTTAGTGTTTACTTTCCTCTTGCTTACTCTGTGGTGCTTGTTTACTTTTCAAAGGCAATGCCTTCCCTTTTTGTTGGGATTTACGCCTTGGTTCTAGTCGCCAGCCCCTGGCCTATGGAAGGCGGGCTTGGGGTAGTCACGGCACGAGCCCCGTGGGCGGGTCGTGACAAATTGGTATCAGAGGAGGTCGGTTCTACCGCAAACTCTGATCTTTCTTCTATGTGAAGCAATAGTGTTTAGCTTATTGATTGTGGTTATCAGTCCAGGGAGTCCAGTGTTGGTGCGATGGCCGACGTATCCATACACCAGGACCCTGACTTCTGATTTCCGACTTAATGCACGAAAACATTGATTACATGTGTGTTTCAAGTTTTCTCTGTGATTAATTGTGTTAGCTCATCAGGTATACTGTTCTGACCGTGGCATTCTTGTTTCCTTTTCAGGATGGCACGACGACAGCAGCCAGCTAGGGTTCCTAGAGTAGAGCGCGACGACAGCCCGCTGAGCAACGAGGCCTCGGTACAGGGCCTGTTGACAGTAGAGGCACCGACGGTACCTTTACCCGCCGAGCCCCCGATGCTTCCAGCACTGGAAGCTGACGACGCACGACGCCTCGGAGCTCTGCACGAGTTCCAGCGCCAGCGACCACCCAGGTTCCGTGGGGAGTCGGACCCCCAGGCAGCCGAGGACTGGCTGGAGGCGGTCGTCCGAGTTTTCAGGCTAGTGAGGACACCGGCAGACCTCATGGTGATCCTCGCGGCGAGCCTACTGCACGCAGCAGCAGGGCGATGGTGGAGCCTGATGCTCCAGGTACACGATGAGGCCTCCCTCATCTGGACGGACTTCAAGAGCCTCTTCCGCTCAGAGTTCATCCCGGCCACCCTCCGTGCGGTGCACATCCAGGAGCTTCTTCTGCTGCGGCAGGGCAGCTTGACGGTCGCCCAGTACGCGGCGAGGTTCACCGATCTTTATCGCTACTCGACAGACATGGTACGGGACCCCTTCTTCCGGGCCCGGACCTTCGAGCAGGGATTGAGACACGAGAGCAGGGCATCGCTGATCTCCCCCAGCATCCCAACCCAGGCAGGAGTACTGGAGCGAGCCCTCCTGATCGAGAGCTTCCTGGATGAGTCAACAGCGAGACCTACCGTAGGGCGGCAGATAGCGGAGTCTTCGGCAGCAGGTAGCCGACGGATGACTCAGGGTTCCAGGCAGACCAGGCCCTCCGGCAGACGAACTCGGGACACTGGCTCACCGGTGCGGGGCACACAGCGTGGACCCAGCCTTCCGAGAGGCAGACAGTGCTACGAGTGCGGCGGGCAGGGCCACATGGCTCATGACCGCCCGACCCATCGTACCGAGGGGCAGCAGACGGTGGAGGGACCACCCAAAAAGAGGCAGAGGGTCGACCGTGGCGGTCCGCAGGGAGGAGACGGATGAGGCAGAGGAGCTGGCCGAGCAGCAGGTGGTGGGCGACGCTTTGAGGCTCTGCCACCACCACCAACAGGAGGCTCGCCCCGACCACAGGGAGCTGCCGGGCAGAGACAGGCGCAGCTCCAGGCAGCAGAGGCCTACGACCACGGCGCGCCAGAGATGATTCGAGGTACGATCTGTGTCTATTCCACCCTTGCTGCAGTTCTGATAGACACAGGAGCGAGTCACTCTTTCATAGCCACTGCCCTTGTTCGGAGCTTGGAGATTCCGACAGAGCCGTTGGCTCGATCCTTACGGCTAGAGATTCCTACGGGAGCAGACTCGACGATTACGCACTGGTGCCGGCAGTGTGAGCTTAATCTATGAGGCGAGATCTTCGGCTGGGATCTTCTTGTAGCGGCGTCGAGGCCTTACGACGTCATCTTGGGCATGGATTGGTTATCTACGGTCCATGCTCAGATTGACTGCATTAGGCGCAAGGTGTGATGTGTGTGCACCGACGGGAGAAGGTTCACCTTCACCGGCGAGAAGGGAGCCTTAGTAGAACAGGATGGACTCACGTAGAGGAGAGGTCAACCCATCACTCATCAGTTGGCTAGCCTCATCCTGGGAGCAGTTGACGTGCGGAGTCCCAGTTTTTCTGCAGTGGTGGATCAGTACGCGGACGTCTTTCCCGACGACGTTCCAGGACTACCTCCTCGCAGAGAGGTAGACTTTTATATTGACTTGTACCCCGGGACAGCCCCGATATCCACTCCAGCATATCGGATGTCCCCCACTGAGCTTCGAGAGCTGTGGGTACAGTTGGAGGACTTTCAGGGCAAGGGGTTCATCCGACCCAGTGTTTCACCCTGGGCTTCCCCGATATTGTTCGCCAAGAAGGGGGACGGGAGCTTGTGACTGTGTGTCGATTATCGTCGCCTGAACCAGGTGACAGTGAGGAACAATTATCTACTACCCAGGATTGATGACCTCTTCGATCAGCTCAAGGGAGCATGGTGGTTCTCAAAGATAGACCTCAGGTCAGGCTATCATCAGCTCAGAGTTCGAGACGAGGATGTGCAGAAGACGGCCTTCAGGTGTCGGTATGGCCACTATGAGTTCTTGGTTATTCCTTTCGGCATGACCAATGCTCCTGCAGTGTTCATGAGCCTCATGAACAGGATCTTCCAGCCATACCTCGATCGATTTGTCTTAGTCTTCATCGACGACATCTTGGTGTACTCGACCACGGAGGAGGAGGACGCCTACCACTTGCATGTTATACTAGACACACTCTGAGAGCACCAGCTTTATGGAAAGCTCTCGAAGTGTCAGTTCTGGTTACGTGAGGTCCACTTCTTGGGGCACGTCATTTCTGAGGCGGGAGTTGCAGTGGATCCCGCGAAGATCGAGGCACTGCTAGCTTGGGAGCCACCCAAGAGCGTGACAGAGGTGCGGAGTTTCTTGGGCCTAGCCGGATACTATCGGAGATTTGTGCCAGACTTCTACAGAGTTGCGGCCCCACTCTCAGCGTTGACGAAGAAGGGGAAACCCTTCGTGTGGTCAGACAGATGTCAGCAAAGCTTCCAGGAGCTAAGGCAGAGGTTGACCAGCGCACCTATCTTGAGGTTGCCTGAGGAGGGAGTTGGATACGTAGTCTACTACGATGCATCAAGGACCGGACTCGGGTGTGTCCTGATGCAGGAGTGGTCCGTGATTGCCTACGGATCATGTTAGTTGAGGCCGCATGAGCAGAACTATGCTACCCATGACTTGGAGTTGGTAGCAGTGGTCTTCGCCCTGAAGACATGGCGGCACTATCTGATGGGCGAGCGCTTCACAGTCTTTTCTGACCACCAGAGTCTCAGGTACATCTTCTCTCAGAAGGACCTGAACCTGAGACAGCGGCGATGGCTCGAGTTCCTCCAGGACTATGACTTTGAGATAGTCTATACTCCTGGGAAGGGGAACGTGGTAGCTGATGCCCTTAGCAGGAGGACGGGCATCCAGCTACTTGAGGAGGCGACAGAGCAGCTAGCCACCTTGCAGATATCCTTCGTGGATAGAGACGGAGCAGCCTTCCTTAAGTCTCTCACAGTCTCTCCTCCACTTCTACAGCGGGTCAGAGAGGCACAGCGTGGGGACGCTGACTGTGAGACACGGCGTGCACAGATATCCTCGGGACAGGCACCTGATGGTTTCTCCCTTGGAGAAAAGCATGATGCCCTTTTCAGAGGGCGTACCTTGGTACCAGTCTCTTTACGAGAGGAGGTGCTGAGAGAGTTCCACACTTCTCCTTTGGTGGTACATCCTGGAGTGGCGAAGATGTACCAGGATCTCAGATGTCAGCACTGGTGGTCGGGCATGAAGAAGGTTGTGGCAGAGTTCGTTTCACGGTGCCTCACCTGCCAGCAGGTGAAGGCAGAGCACCAGGTACCAGCAGGCTTGGTACAGCCCTTGGAGGTCCCAGAGTGGAAGTGGGATGACATATCTATAGACTTCGTGACTGTACTTCCACGCACTTCCATAGGTCACGACTCCATTTGGGTGATTGTTGACCAACTCACCAAGTCGGCACACTTCTTACCCATTCAAGAGCAGGGCTCGGTGGAGAGCTTGGGGCGTCCCTAAGTTCAGGAGATTGTACGGCTTCACGATGTGACATCGACTATCGTCTCCGATCGGGACGCTCGCTTTACTTCTCGGCTTTGGAAGGGGTTGCAGGAGGCGTTCGGGACGCGGCTACGTCTGAGCACCGCCTTTCACCCTCAGACGGATGGTCAGACGGAGAGGACCATTCAGACCCTCGAGGACATGCTCCATGCATGTGTCCTCGACTTTGGTCGCAGCTGGGAGGACCACCTACCCTTGGTGGAGTTCGCGTACAACAACAGCTACCACTCCACCATCGGGATGGCACCCTATGAGGTGTTGTACGGCAGGCCTTGCAGATCTCCTTTGTGCTGGACAGACCCTGGGGAGTCAGCACTTGTGGGACCAGAGATGGTCCGGGCCACGACAGAGAAGGTCCAGGTCATCCAGGAGCGGATGAGGACAGCACAGAGCCGGCAGAAGTCATATGCTGAAAGGAGGCGGAGGCCATTAGAGTTCGAGGATGGTGACCACGTCTTCTTGCGTGTCTCACCTCGACGTGGTTTGCGGAGATTTGGCCGAGGCGGAAAGTTGTCTCCACGCTTCATCGGGCATTTCCAGGTCCTCAACTGGATTGGCGAGGTGGCTTATCGCCTGGATCTACCACCTCAGTTGCACCGGGTGCACGACGTCTTCCACGTATCCCAGCTGAGGAGATACGTGCACGACCCGACGCACATCATTGACTATGGGGAGCTAGACGTGGATGATGGGGTGACTTTTGCGGAGGTCCCAGGGGAGATAGAGGATCGACAGGAGCGAGTCCTACGTGGGCGATTGATTCCTCTTG
This sequence comes from Viscum album, assembly GCA_963277665.1. Classification (NCBI taxonomy): domain Eukaryota; kingdom Viridiplantae; phylum Streptophyta; class Magnoliopsida; order Santalales; family Viscaceae; genus Viscum; species Viscum album. Next base: position 732,336,770 of record OY728166.1, read on the forward strand.
TGCGCATCAGATGGCAGCACGGGAACCTCCAGGAGAGCACTTGGGAGCGGGAGGCTCAGATGCGTGCTCAGTACCCACATTTTTTCCCTAGTTTTTGATGTATCTTTACGGGGACGTAAAGTCCTGAGGTGGGAGTAATGTAAAGACCCGTAAATTTCAAGGAAATATTTTTTTCTTAATTTTCTTTGGAATTTTACAAGAGCGCAGTTTCTGACGGCACCTGATTCCGAGGCCCGGTGTGCCCGGAATCATTTTCCAAAGTTTTGGCTCACGTACGTTCAGTGAACGGACGAGTGGGTTTTTCTAACTTTTGAACCGGTGCCTGGAATCCAATTATGAGGGCACCGATGAAATCGCAGCACCGGTATTCACTTAAAAACGCCTCTTCTGGAGTTGCGTTTGCTCGGGTTTGGTTTTTAATTTTCGGGCTTAAAGTTAAGAAATAAAATAATTTTGCGACAACTTTATTTTATTTCACTTAAGCCACTTTGAAGCCACTTGAAGCCACTTAAAGGCGGCTTGAACTGAGTTGAACTGGATAGGATGCTATCCAGAAATATCCTACCCCCTTGGTAGGATATTTGTGAGGTGGGGCCCGCACGAGCCCTGCCGTTTCTTTCCGCTAAGAAACGCAACCGCGAAAACCCGTCTTTATGAAAGTCAACTGACGCGTTTCTTAAAATCTTAACAGACCATTTAATTGGGCGGTTTATTTCGTAAATTAAATGGGTTGTTTCTTTCGTTGAATTAATTCAACGAATTGATTAGTCGTTTCTTAACCAGTTTTCAAATTCGTTGGCGTAATAATAAAATAAGGCCAACGCTCGACCTCTGGTTATTTGCGCGTTGAGAAGATTTGAGTGGACCCTTGTATCTTCTTCTCCCTTGCGAAGAACGCGAAGAACGCGAAGAACGTGAAGAACGACGAACCCAGAAATCGACGACGCTTCCGTCTGAGACGTTCTTCCCCGCTCTGATCTCCGATCACCAACCATTTGAGGTGAGTGATTTCGGGTTTCCTCTAAAGGTTCTTTTTGGTTTTAAACGAAACACAGATTTAATTATTTATAATTTTAAATCTATTGTTCTTGTTCCGTTGAGCTCGCCGACTCAACGCCGGATCCCGCGACGACGCGACGCCTTCCCACGACGACGCGACGATCCCCCTCTTCCGCGACGAGCTTTTCCGCGAAGAACGCCCGCGCGCGACGACCAACGAGGTAGGGATTTTATGATTTGGAATACCCCTATTTATATTCCCTTGAACGTTATTTAAGAATTAAATAACCGGTTTCAAATGAACAATTTTATTTTTTAAGATTGTCGGTTCATGTGTTGAACAAAATTCTCCCGGTTGTTATCTCTAACGCGGAGGGTGCGGGCCAAACGAACACGGCCCGACGACCCTCCGCCGTTCTTCATTTTGTGCGGATTTGGCGGGAGACGACGGAACGTGACGCAACGGATGTTTGACGATCCAGTAGTGAAGAACGAGTCCCGAGAGGAGCAATGGCGCAGACGGGAAGAGAATCGGACCACCAGAGCGATCCCGGTGGCCCGCGGAACTCGCCGGCGGCGCGGGTCGCCGGCGCGGCGGCGCCGGCAGCTGGGAGCGGCGGTGCCCCGGCACGCCGCCGGACAGGCCGCCGCGGCTTCAGCCGCGGCGGCGGCGGCACCCGCGGACCCGCGGCCGCGCGGGTCAGGTGCCCTTGGACGCGGCTGAAGCCGCGTCCATGACACAGCGCGGCCCCACGCGGGGGGCCGCGGCACCGCCAGGCCGCGGGGGCGGCGCCCCGCGCGCCTCGGCCGTTCGGCCACTCGGCCGAACCAGGCCTGGCCGGTCCGACCGGTAGGGCCGCGCCCTGGCCGGACCGGACCGGGTTGGGTCGACCCGGTTCGGCCGACTCCCGGGGGGGTCGGGCCGGGTCGGCCCGGGCCCGTACCCCCCGTCTTCGGACGTTTTCGCTCAAACGCTCGTAACTTGAGCTACGGGCCTCCAAACGACTCGCCGTCAGCGGCAACGCGATCCTTGGATCGAGAAGGTCGTTTCGGTATATCACACTCAAGGTTTCGGAATACTTTGAGTTTGTCCGGGTTGGTTCGTACACGAAACCAACCAGGCCCTCGGAGCGGAAACGCTCATATCTCGAGCCACGGACGTCCGATTGACGTGCCGTCAGCTTCGTTGAATTCCTCTAAGTGAGACGGATCTTTTTGCATACTCCGCCTGAGGTTTGGATGCAGGTGGAGTATAGTCGGGTTGGTTTTGCCTTAAAAACCAATCGGGCCCCTAGGACGAAAAAGCCAATAACTCTCAGACCGGGTGTCCGATTGACACGCCGTCTGCGACACTGAGTTCCTGTTGACGATACGGAACTTTTGGATACATCAACTTCGTACTTTGTGTCAGTTGATGTATCGGCCTCTCGGCTCGTGGAGCGGACCCTCCCGAACGAGTTTGCTGTGTGCGGGAACCCTAGAGCTGGCTACGACTACTTCTTCGACAGCGACGACCGTGCAGAGATCCTCAGTGGACTGCGGCAACGACTGTGCAGAGATCCTCAGTGGACTCCGACGATGACCGTGCAGAGATCCTCAGTGGACTGCGGCGACGACTGTGCAGAGATCCTCAGTGGACTGCGACGACTACTGCACACAGCGATCCTACGTGGATCAGTGCTACAGGTCCTGTGTGGGCCCGGTCCTGTGTGGACCCGATCCTGTGTGGGTCTGATCCTGTGTGGGTCCGCGCTCAGCGGTTTTGTGTGAGTCAGCGCCTACAGGTCCTGTGTGGACCTGATCCTGTGTGTGTCATTGCGGGGGTTAGTTACCTATCGATCCTTCGTGGGTCCGACGACTTAGATGGATCAGTGATCGTCTTTATCGTCATCCGAAGAAGTATACCTGTGTGAGATGAATCTTGTGTTTCTCTCCTTTGTGGATTGTGTTGAGCTATCCTGTGTGGATTTACTGTTTACTCTCCTTTGTGGATTGTGTTGTTCTATCCTGTGTGGGTATACGTTTGCTTTCCTGTGTGGACTGGGTTGTGCTTGGGCTCAGACGTTGGAGCCGAACGGGAATTGATGACTTAGGTATATGTATGGGCATATACCTAAGCCATGTCAGATGTTACTTCGTGATTGTATATATCCTTTGTGGATTTCGGGAGACCTTCGGGGGTCTCGGGGTCCCTACTGAGCAGCTTATACTCACCCCTGCATGGGCTTTGCCCGCACTACGTTGTGTTGGTTGCAGATGACGGACAGCGCTGATCGTGGTGGAGGCGTACGGAGCAGGACGGTACCTGGAGGTGGACCACTGGGCGGGACGTACTCGAAGCGGTCAGGTGGACCCGAGGAGCAGTGGAGGCTATCTGTACCCACCCTTCAGGTGGGATTTCAAGAGGACGGCTCGACGCTGCAGTTTTCCCTTTTTAGTTGTTGTTGTTCTTTTCAGTTGTACTTTACAGTTGGGCTTGTATTTCCGGCCCCTTTTTCTTTCTGCACAGCTTATACAGTTTTTACTTAGTGTTTACTTTCCGCTTGCTTACTCTGTGGTGCTTGTTTACTTTTCAAAGGCAATGCCTTCCCTTTTTGTTGGGATTTATGCCTTGGTGCTAGTCGCCAGCCCCTGGCCTATGGAAGGCTGGCTTGGGGTAGTCACGGCACGGGCCCCGAGGGCGGGTCGTGACAGTCCATAGCTATTGTATTTTCACATGGGCCTCATATCCACAACCATTGGGTTCCAATGCCTATAGGGTTTTTTCCACACTGAAAATTTTTTCCTGTGGTGGTGCGGGTAAACATATAGCCACTTATAGCCATGATTTTTTTTCCCTGGCTCTAGAACTACTACAGATCACAATTTTAAAAGTGATAAAAATTGTCTTTATTAGTGCTAAAAAATCATTGTTAATCTAAATGTTTCTAAAAGCCGTCTTTTATCAGTGCTAAAAAAGTACCAATAAAGGTACCCTTTATCAGGTCTTTTTCTAGCAGTGATAAATTTCCACTTTATTAATACTAAAAAATAAGAATAAAGGACTCATTTATCAGCATTAAAAAAGAATCATTTATAAACAGACCCTTTATCAGTGCTGATAAAATTTTAAAAAAATATTTTTTTGACACACTCCCCACTCTTTTTTAACTCTTTTCATCCACCCGCCCCACACCCCACCTAGAACCCACGCTACCCCCCCAAGTGCTCAGAATGACCCTTTTTCAGTTCTTTTCTATTTCTCAGCCTCTTGTTCACCTACTCACATGCCTAGATTCGATCCTTGTACCTCTCTTTTGCAATTTTAACACATTACCATTGCACCATATTTGTTTTGCTATATATTTTATGGTATATATATATATATATTTACATTCAACTTTTTTATTCATAAATTTATATAATTATTTTTAAATACATTTATGAAATATATGTTTGTTTGTGTGTGATATATATATATATATATACTTATATTTATTTTAATATATTATATATTAATATTCATTTACATATATTAGAATATAAATATAAATATATTTCCTTTTATTAATACACACACGTATGTATATATAAACATTATATATAAATTTTTATAAGTATGTATGTATGTATATATTCATATATATTTATAATGTAAAAAAATGGTTAGATATTTTTTTAAATAAAATGGATAATAATTAATTTCATATGATTTATATAATTATTGTTAAATTCATTATTAAAATATGATTATATATTATATATTTAAATATAAATTTAATACATTACATATATATTTATATGTCTATACATTTACATATATATATTTATACATGTTCACATATAATTGTATATTTAGATATATTTTTTTATATTGTATTTATAAATATTTATTGTGTATATGTTTATATACTATATTTAATGATAATGATAATTATATATTTATAAAATTACATTTATATATGATGTATTTACACAATATTGATACACACACACATATACACACATATTTACACACACAGACACATTTATATTTCCCACATACATGAAAAAAATAATTACATATACATATTTATTTACATATATTAGTATATATAAATAAATATATTTTTTATTAACACACACATATTTATATATAAACATTACTTGTATAGGTGTATATATATTTATTAATTAATTTATATAATGTAAATAAAATGGATAATTTTTTATTTTAAATGAATAATAAATATTTATTTCCATTTGATTTATTTGTAAAATTTATTTATTATATGTAAATATAAGAAAACATGCATATATGTTAGGTCCACTAGGAAAGATACCTTGAGAGGGGGGGTGAATCGGGGTATGACAGATTAAAACAACTGCCCCTTCTGATCTTGTTTTGTTTTTAGACAAAACTCTCTTCTCTCTCCTTCCCATTGCAGAGTATGAATAAACCTTAAAGAATACACAGGACACATTAATTTTTACTTGGTTCACCCTCACTAGGCTACATCCAAGGAGAATACACTGGAAATGTGCCGATGTACCAATTCTACTATACACGCACTACCATTTAAAAGTTTGAAGTAGACTCACTATCCCTCCTGATTTACAACCACTCACAATTTGAGAACTCAATGCTCTCTCAACTGAAGTGAGCTAACTACTTCTTCAGAAGATCCACTCACAGTTTATAGACAGGTAGGTCTCTTCATTACCACTAATGAATGCATCCTCCACTGTATGTAGATGCTATATTGATGTCAAAATTTCATCCACTGATGAATACCCCTTTTCCCCTGAACACTGAGCAACAACCTTTGGGAAGTACCTTCGCAAAGCACCCTACTTCGCGAAACTCCCAATTTCACAAATCTCAAATAAGCCTTTGCGAATTCCCTACCTTTTCGCGAAGCTCAAACCTTCACAAAGCTTAGGACATCGTGGAACTCAATTCGTCATAGAGAGAATTCCCTCGCGAAGCTCACGACTTTCGCGGGGCTAGAATAGACATCGCAAAGCTCTTCTTTCACGAAGCACGCTGTCTTCACGAACCACCTTCGTGAGTTGAGAGAAAAATATTTTCTTCAAAAACTCTCCTCTTGTCTCGAGGGGGTTGAGGCCTATTTATAGGTGATTCCACCGACCCTCGAACCTTCCTCACAAAGTCAGCACCACGTCATCACAAATCGCAAAGCTCCAAAATCTCTGCCGAAATTCTCTCAAAATCACAAAGAACCATGGAAATTTTCCGATTGCAGAGCTCGTTGTAATAACAGAGCATCCCGTAAATTCCTTCACGCCTTCGCTGTGAAGATCCTCCTTCAATTCCCTTCGCTTCCACAATGCTCTTCAACTCTTCCATTCGCGAAGCTTGCCGTAATCGCGAAGAATCACCATCAACATTCTTATGGTCTTAGTGAAATCCAATCCATGAAGCCTATCTTCTCTAAACTCATTCCTTTTAAAAAATTTGATGATATCTTCAAGGAAATCCATATTTTGCGATGCTCAACAAACTCTAAATTTTGGACCCTAAAAATTTGGCAAACACTGGAAAACGGAACCACCTTGTATCTATTCTTTTATACCGCCTCCAGATCTTCCATTCCTCTTTCATGGTTCTTTGTAAACATGGATTATCAACAACATCTCTAGAACTTGACAATTACCCATGGAAACCTACTTTGTCAACAAACACAATCACCCCAAAAATGCTGCAATGTTACCTTGAGGGATTTTTTCCCAACAATATATTTAATTATAAATAAAACTAAAATGTGAAAAATGATAAAATATCAAAATAATAATATCTATATGAATGTAATCCCTAAGAATAAATTCAGTCTCCACTGAAAAATTATAAGAATTCCTTTTTAAATGAATGTGAAATCCCATCGAATATTAAAAAATTGGGACATCCCAACTAAAAAATCAGTTTTGGAGTCCTTGTGGACCTTTTTTGACCTCAAAAAAATAGTGACCAAGATAAATCAATAAAAATGGCATAGATCTCTTCACAATATTTTATTTGATATGTGGTAGATCCTAAAAAGACACATAGATCAAAAGTTATAGTCATTTGAAGTTCAAGTTTTGTTTTCAACTTATCTTTGATCCTTCATTCATTTATTGAATTTTTATTTCATCAATATTTTATTAAATGAATATTACTCGATAATAATTAGAGAATTATTGACTTATATTTTTTTAATTGTTCTATAAAGCTACATTTCACTAAATATCTAATATATTAAGTGTAAATGTATATTTAATCTTCTATAAATCATATTTAATAAAATATATTATATTTATATCAATATTTATATATTTATATATTTATATATTTATATATGGTTTTTAATGATATATATTTTTTTATAAAATATACCTTTTATTAGTGCTAGAAAAAATCACTGATAAAGGGTTCCTTTTATCATTTCTATAATAAAAGCGTTGATAAAGAGTAGATGCTATCATCGGTTTTTTTTTAGTGATGATAAAAGGTACCATTTATCAGTAATTTTTTCTATCACTAATTAAAGTACCCTTTATCAGCACTTTTTAATGATTATATAGACCACCTTTATCAGCATTAGCATAAAGTACTAATAAAATACCCCATTTATCAGAGCTAAAAAAATCACTGAATAAAGGGGGTCTTTTACTAGTCTTTTTTTAGTACTGATAAAAGGTACCCTTTATCAGCACTTTTTTCTAGTGATGATAAAGGTAGCCTTTATCAGCACTTTTAGATAGCTTTGGATAAATCCAAATCTATATTATTATAAGTTGTTTTCCCACTAGTGTTGTGTCTTTCTCTCCATCTTGATCAACCTTAGACCAAAACCACAACATGGCCAAAGTGTCATACCACAAGAGTCCCTAAAATGTAACAACTCCCAAATCTCGATAACCTGATCTCCCAAGAATAGCATGCCATTTATGCTGCAATCCTATACCCTAGTTTAATTTTCTACTTAAACACTTCTCTTACTTCCTTAAACCTCCTCCTCACACCTCTATAACCCAAAACATGAAAAGTAGTGGATCAGTAAGGTCCGGACTATTACATCCACCCTTTTATAAAGGTGTTGGACTTTAAAATCCATAAAGATTTTCAATTTTCAATTTTGGTTCTATATTTTTAAATTTTGAATATTTATATTTTATTAATAATAATACATACTGAAAAAAGTTATATCTAGAAGTGAAAGCTACTGATATTTTATTAAAGGTGAAAGAAAAAGAGAACAAGCAAGCAAGAAAATGGATGGGATCATACAAAATAACATGCCCTCATATAGAAAATAAAACTATAGTTAAAAAAAGCAGGATCATTTCCATAATCATAATCAGAATCATCAGCATCATTATAATTATCACATTCTGACTATGAATTACCTTTATATAGGATCCCAAGGATCCTCTCCTTGGACCTTTATAACTCTGGAGTGAGTTGGATCTTTGATTCCTTGGAAGATGGCCTGTTAAACACATTCCTGGGTAGATTAGAGTAATCCTTTCATGACCTTATTTTTTGAGGAATCAAAGATAATCATTCTTTTTTGGCCATATTTTCCTTGAAATTTAGTTCAACATACTTAAAGAAAACAGGATCACCACTGCTCTTGGATCAGATATGATTGGTGTCCAATAAGATCACATACTGCTCCTTATCACTTCTGTTATCCGAGACATTACCCCAATTAAAAAACACTCCAAAAGAGATGAAGACATTATGAATCTCTTAAATATAATCCATAGTTTTTTGAGCATCAATTTTCCTAGACCCATCATCATGTGGAACATGCCCTAAAAATTCCATATCCAATGGTTTCACAATGAAACTTTTTTAATCAGTTTTTGAAGTAGAATACCCTAGAACAACACTAACAACTACATCTACAGATTTTTTCACCTCACCAGTGTGCTTCCTATCATGTCCAGTGAAATGAATGACAATCAATTCGGAGCTACCGGTCTTATGAGAAGGTTCAAATTCAGTTTCATATTGATTTAATTCAACAAAAATAGAAGAACCATCAATTTCCCCTACATTTCATTAGAGTAGGAGGGTCCATCATAAAAAACATTGATAGGAATACCATTTCCACTACTCTTTTAGTCCAGTTACTCAGTATATCTTTTTCTCTTTCCCCTATCAAGATGAATTTTCTTTATGCCAACAGGAACCACATTATTTTTCACTATTTGTCTCCTCAATTTCCTCCTACAAGAAGTCCCAGGATTCCCTTTAATGAACAAATGGAGAAAAACACATTTTTATGGCATGCATCCTTACCATGACTAATGACTTGACAATCTGAGCATAAATCAATAAGTTTTTCATATTATACTTTTGGAGAGAGATCATCATATAGTGTTTAGAAGATAATATTATTAATCAATCAAGAGATTAAATCAACCTCCAATAGAACCCTAGAATAATGACAAAATTTGGAAATCTCAGTGGTCTTGTCCATTTTGATCAGAATTATCATAGTAGAGTCTATATCAAACAAGATATTAGGTTTCTATAGGATCTATTTTAGACCGATAATTTTGACCCAGAATTGAGCCCTATAATTTTTTATATAAAATGGATTGAAATGGAAATCCCGTTATAGAAATAAAACCATACCTATATTTAAAGAAATTGATCTATTCCCCCATTCAATGTGATTCAAATATTCTAAAGGAAAAATTATATGAAATAATATATAACCCATAGGTGTGTATTTCCAATCAAAAAGGCATCATACATAATTAATCTTTTGGACCAGATCCTCATTTTTTCAAAACCTTCCTCCAACAGGTAGAAAAATCCTCACAATAATGGAGTTCTCAAAAATCTTAAACCAGTCAAGAATAGCCTCCTTATTTTCAATTACCTAGGTAGTGTCACCTTTCTTTACAATTTATTCTGGTCCAGCATCTTTCAGAGTTGAAAAGTTTATTTTGTTGGAGTTTCTTTCAATTACAACAAAACTAGATGGGGGGATTCACCGCACTTATCAAATTATCAGATTTATTTACCTCAATGGAAGAACCAGATTTCTTCACCACCATCTCCTTGCCTACTACACCAGATCACCCCATCCCTGCAAGTTAACCTTGGATAGACATCACTTCCGCACCAGCAAAAGAATTAAGAACATTGTCTTCCTGAGCCACCATCCCCACTAAGGATCGATTAATGTTCATATCCTCATATCCATGAACACCATAAGATTTGGTCTCAAATACATATCAAGACTGATTAACCAAGTATATAACTTAAACATTTACCTTAGTCGCCATGATCACTATCGCAGGATGAGGAACCGCCATAGCCGAGGGCCGACAATCGTCATTCACCTCAACCACCACCACCTCTGATCGCCAATATCCCTTAAGATCTAGCACCACAGTATTCAAATGAGCATGGAAAATCAATTCTAGCAACGTCGTATACCACCGATTTTCAACATCAATGGAATCCTTCATCTCATTCACCCTATCCATGAGACCAGATCTACAAGGTTCAACCCCGATTGTCACAGCCAAAAGACTATTACCTTCTGAAACATCACCTCAGGCAATAAGGTTAGATCCAAGAAAGTGTGGTATCCCCATACCAAGAAACTCTAAATATCTAGAACACCCACATAACCATCTCTCAGGAGCTCCTCAACCCAAAACCCCATCTTCATAATCATACATAATTAATTATAAATATAAATATCAAAGCAAGATGGGGTAAATCCCCTTTATAATTAATTATAAATGATTAATAATATAATAAGTAGTTAAAAATACAATTAATATAATTAGTAATTAAAAATATAATTAATAATATTAGTAATTAATAATATAATTAGTAATAATTTATTAATTAATTAAAAAATTAATAACTAATGTTATAGTTAATATAATTATTGATATCAATAATTCACACAAAAATAGCAATAAAAAATAACTAATTGATATAATTGATATGGTTAATAATTAATTATTTAACTAAAATATTAGTAATTAATGATATGAATATTAATAACTAATTAAGTAATCAAGAAAATGAGTTACTAATAATATAATTAATATATTTAGTAATAAATAATATATTTTATATAGATTATCAACTAATAATTTAGTTATATTATATATTAGGTGTTTGGGGGTACGATTATATTCAAATACACAAATACCGTGCACACACACTGTCTGGAAAGACATGTCATAACACCCCAAGGGATAACCCATGCAACCAACCAATTTATTACATTGTAAATTTGTCCTAAAGGCCCAATGGGAATGAATACTATTACATGGCCCAAAGACCCCTGGTACATGGCCCACAGGCCCACCATTGGATGGCCCGAAGGCCCTACTTGCATCATTCTTGCACCATTGTCTGCCCATGTCTTGCATGCGTCATCACCCCCTTAATGTCCCAAAGGCCCAGTGGCCTGGAGGCCATATTTTTTTAGCCTAGAATCCCATTAGGGATGAATAGTATGGTTTTTATAGTACCCCCGCTATAGTACATGTGTTGTTATAGTGCTACATTCCTGCTACAATGCCTGTAGAAATTCGATCCCACCCAGATTTGAACTCGGGTCTGATGTAGGATTATGGGGAGCCTTTACCACCTAGGTAATCCCCCAACTACATCAACTAATAATGTAATTAATAATACAATTAAAATAATAATTAATAATTAACAATATCATTAATATATTTAGTAATTATTAATATAATGAGTTTTATTTATCTAATTATTTGACATCACTAATAACTAATAAATTAACAATGTAATAAATATAATTAATTATAATATTAATTAGAAATATAATAAAAAAATAAAAAATAATTAATTAAATTTATTAATAAATAATAATATAATTTATATAATTAATCTAAAATGATTGGAACCATGAGACCGAAAAACTAAACTAAAGATCCATTTATTAAAAAATTTAACATGATATAGGGGGTTGCAATGTCAAAAGGAGTGGTCTTTAATTAATATAATTAATAATAATAATAATTTTTAGTATTAACTAAATCATTAATTATTATTATTTATTACTAATTATATTTAGTATATTATTATTTATTAATTATATTATTAATTATAATATTAATGTTAATTATTAATTACACTATTAATTATACAATTAATTGATAATATAATTGATAATGATTAACTGGGATGGCTCTCCTGAGAGGATAAAGTTTGTTCGTGGTGGAAAACCCTAGCCTTGAGTGGAAAGGGTTGGAGGTGAGATCGACTCTTCAAAGAGGAGGAAGGCTTCATACAGCAATGAGGCCTATCCATGTGCAGCAAAGGTGGATGATGTGATTGGATATCTTGATAGGAGGTAGGTTTCATGTGATGGTGATCCCTATCCTTGTGCATCAGGGTTGGCAGCGAACATGAATCTTCTAAGAGAAGATCTTTCAAGAAGAGTAAGACTATGAGTGGTAGCATCAAAAGATCCTCGTCTATGGGGATCTATGGATTCTGGTCCTTTGTCTAGTGGGAGAAGATCGAGTAAAATAGTCAAGGGATATAGGTAGAGGTTTTTTCCCTAACTAGAGGCTTAATTTAAGCCTAGATTCACCCCCACCCCCTCACGATGGAATGGTAAAGTTGTGGATTTCATAGTTTCTCATTTTTTTGAAGGTCAACGGTTGGGTTATGTGGCCTTCAAAACTCTGCTACACATGCGGGTCGGCAGTAGTGAAGCATGGCGACAAGGGTGGATCTTTTTCAATGTTGAAAGAAACTTTTTGGTATCAGGGTATTCTTTGGGTGTCTGATTTAGTCTAGATCTACTTGGATCTATCGCTACCAGTTGTGTAGAAGGTTTGGTTTCAAATATAGGGACTAGACGACGATTATTCATTAGGAAAGCAGTGCTAGTGTGGAACCATCGTTATGCATGGATTTTGTAGCTCTCTGTCTCTCCATATTCCCATACCCTCTTCTTATTTATCTTCTACCAATAGGAGCGGGTTCACTATGGTGTAGTTGGGGCTGACTATAATATCCCAGACCTGGTTCACTTCTGAGTAACTAAACTCAGTTGGCCACATGGCCTCAAGTGTGCCTCCCCGTATGCCAGAGGCTGCTAACTAGTAGTGAGGGCCTAGGGTGTGATAATGTGTGGACTATGTCCTCTGGTCAAAGTGTATCATAATGGAGATAATAGATAAATAAATAGTGAAAGTAGTATAATAATGAAAAAAGTAGTGAAAACAAGAATAACCATCCATGTAAGAGATAATCACCCTAATAATTATAAGTTGTATCATATACAAAATTATGATGTCATGTCTCAAAAAAAAAGATAGAAGGTATACATAGAAGAATAAATATAGTGAAATACATTATATACAAAAGAATCAAAAAGTGAAAAATATATCCAAGCATCTCAAGCACTATTCTGGTCATCTACTACCAAGATCCTATCCTAAAGAAATAAAGTTGGGTTCCCAAAGCAAGATGCTTCTCCTTTTCCACACCAGTGATCATATAATATTCTCAGGTCCAAAAAGTATCCCGGATAGGGTGTGAGATAAATCTCATTAGGACACCGCCAACAGTGCTTATAAAAACCTAGTATGTAAACTGAAACATTGTGTAGGTATATAAAAGTAAAGCAGTACAAAATAAATAACCCATGCCTGTTTAAGCCTCAGATGGTGTCTGAACATATATTCATTTTATTAATTAATTTAAGATTTAGTTTATATATATGTATCACATGAAAGTTTCAACTACACTGAAATATATCATAATGATAATAAATTAGGATCCAAGGTGAAACCAAAGCATCCTTGACCTCAAGAGTTGGGCCAACTCATAGTAGTAACTCATGTAGTCTGGCTATAAGGGTATGATTGTAATCCAAGAGGTACACCCAAGGAATTCCACTGTAATATATTCTAATTGATTCCATGGATCTCGTCTATAGTAATATTTGGCTAATCATTATTGGGGCTAATGGGGTGAATCCATGGCACCGTGTGTCCAAAGATATCAAGATGAATCCAAGGAGTGTACCCAAGGAATTCTAATGTCTTGAGAATATGCCAAGTGAATCATTGGTACAACACTAATAAATTCACATAATAATACAAGAACTAGATTCCATGGTGGGTATCTCCCATGACAACCAACTCAATGAATTATAATGGCATCATCTGATTGCACAAGGCATTCCCTCATGAATCCAAGTCTAGCTCAATCATGACCATTCCTATAAAGATGAAAAAAGTACAATGAAATAGGAACACTATACTCATTCCATTTATATCATATATAATAATAGGTCATGTAATACTCATACCAAATAATAATTCAATGGGTTCATTACATTAACTTTCATTAAACAATACATGGTAAATTAGGGACATGAAACTAATTATTACTTCAATTACATAGTCATTTATTAGGTTCATTCCATTACCTTTCATTAAGAATGAAAAGGTGAGTTAAAGACATGAAACCAATATAAATTCAATTATATTATCCAAGTCCAAGTGACATTTACACACATATACTTTCCAATTAACAATTTAGAGTTTCATTTAATAGTGATAGAACACTTACCTTAACACAGGTCAAGTTTAGCACACACAAATGGTGTCTTAATGATCTCAATATAGGTCCCTAAGGCATAAATAAATAACTCACCCTAATTTGGTGGTTCTCATTGAGGTCTAAACCTCCAATAGTCTCAAAGAGGTCCCACTAGAGCCATATCTTACAATTTATTTGATTGAATCTAAGGAATATGTATATAAAAAGAAATTCCCAGTGAAACTAGAATGCACACAATGAAAATAATTTATAGATGGTGATACTTTAAGGGATGATTCATAGAGAATATATCTTATTCCAATAGTATACACCTAGTCTAGTATCAGCCCTTAGTTTGGTCTGGATCAAAATAAAATGGAAGAACGGACAAACACTCTAAAAATAGTTCATATGATCCCACATCAAAATAGAATCATCGATAGGAATAATAATGAATAAAGGAGCCTAAAGAGTGAAGCACTTACTAGTAGGAATCCAATGATATGATCAAATATTAATTATAAGGTTGGACATAGAATAAATCAATGAACCTAGGTGGATGTCATGGGAGGAGATATCAACGTGAAGGAGTAGGGGGTTCTATCTACTAGAAATAAGAAAGGAAGAGGGTGGTTTAGGTTATAAATAATTAAAGGAAAAAATGTCATTTTATCCAACTTTAAAGGGTTCCCATAGTTTGGATACATGGTTGTCCAAACTGTATGACAATCGTGCACCATTAACTTCCTCAAGAGACCCCTCACATGGGATGGCATCACATTTTGAAAAACTATGTGTAGCCTATGAAAAAACCCTCTGTTAAGAGGTTTACATCACATGCATAGGCATGTGGCTTAGTTCATATGGTTAGGTAAAAATTTTTATCCCTCTTAAATGCACTAAAATTCCCCATACGGTTTCATCAATCTATGTGGACTTGGTGGCATGGTTTCAACTAACTATGTGGCCTAATAGTTTTCTCCAAAATATGGGGCTCTGGGATATGAACAAGACTCAGACACCCTCTTTTCATCCCTAACCTTACTAGGTATTAATATTAGGTCAAAACTATGGAATTAAACTGAAAAGAAAATTATTTGTACCTCAAAGAAAAATTGGGTTCTTACTGTCTTCCCCCTTAAAGAAACTCGTCCCTGAGTTTCCCTTCTAATGGCGGTAAGACACTGTCTGAGAAAAACTCCATCCACTAAGCACGTATGTCAGCATCCCACTCCCAAGTATCATCATGTACCTATTCGTGCTACCATAGCACTTGTACTAAAGGGATAGACCTTCCTTGTAGAGACTTCATTCTCTGATCAATTATGTGTATGGAAAACTCATCAAAAGAATCATCAAAATGCTATTAATTATCCATAGGATCAAAATTATGAGATGGGTCATTGTGATATTGTAAAAGTTATGAAACATGAAAGACATCGTATATGGCATGGTACCTATAAGGTAATATAAACCGATTGGCTATCGGACCAACTCTATATAATATCTCAAATAGCCTAAAAAAATAAGGTGACAAATTCACTTTCATCTATATCTGTCTATGCCCAAGTTTGGGTGATACCCGCAAGAAAACATGATCCCTAACCTCAAACTCCAGAAATCATTGATGACGATCAGAATATGATTTCTGTCTAGAATGAGCAATATACATTTGTTTTCTAATCAATTTATCTTACTCAAAATTCTCCTATATGAGATGAGGACCTAGCAGCACTACCTCTCCTGCCTCTAACCGTCATAGGGGTGAATGGAACAACTTAATATATAAGGCATCATACTAAGACATTTGAATCATATCATAAAAATAATTATTGTAGGGAAAGTCAATAATAGGGGTATTCTTCTCCCAAGAACCTCTGAAATCAAGGACACATGCTCAAAGCATGTCCTCCAACACCTATATAGTATGTTCTAATTGGCCATTAGTCTGAGGGTGAAAAGATATGCTCAGAATAACCTATATACCCAAATATATTTGTAACCCTTTCTAGAACATCATTGTGAAATAAGAATGCCTATATGAAATGATAGTACAAGGGAACCTGTGTTGGTGTATAATATCACAGACATATAGTCTTCTCATATCATGAAATTAGAAATTATCCCAGATAGGAAGCAAGTAGGCTACCTTCGTTAGTTGGTCCATGGCTGCCAAAACCATGTCGCTGCCTTGAGAAATCCTCGGTAATACAACCAAAAAATCCATTTTTATGTCATTGAATTTCCATTCTTGGACCAGTAATGGATGTAACAAGCCAGCGAGATGCTCATGTTCTTCCTTCACAAGTTGACAGGTGGAACACCTAGTGATAAAATCTGCAATATGATATTTTTTCTCAGGCCACCAATGCTGTAAAAACATATCACGATACATTTTGGAGATACATGGATGCACTACCCACTGAGAATAATGGGATTCTTATAATAACTCATCTCTCATGTTTTTAGAAACCCGAATATATCCATGTATACTCAGAATGTCATCTCCATCAATAGACTAATTTGGAGGAGGGTCCTCTCCAGAAATACTTTCCCATAGGAATAAACATTTAGGATCCAAAAACTTACTTCTCTTCACCCTTTCTAGGAGTTAAGAGGTAATTACTAAGGATACAAGAAAAGGTTTTTCATGAATCTCCTGAAAATCTAGATTCATATAATAAATAAGGTTTATAAATTTTCATTAGTCACTAGATTCTTAAATGTATTGTTCCTAAGTTTTCTATCTTAGCACATTAGCTACCTCATTTCCCTTTCTAGATGTATTGGAAAGCTCAAAGTCAAAATATTGAAGTTATTCAACCCATATTTGTTGAATGAGATTCAAGTAACACTACGTAAATATATATTTAAGGCTATTTTGATCCATATACATTACAAAGTGCTCTCCCATAAAATAATTCCTTCAGCAATGCAAGGCATGAATGACTATTGCAAGCTCAAGGTCGCGCATCAAGTAATTATGCTCATGAGGTATCAATTGGAGAGACATGTATGAAATTAATCGATCCTCCTAGATCAATAATTCACCCAACCCAATGCCTGATGCATCACATAACATGGTATAGCCTCTTTCAAGATCTGGTGGAATCAGAATTAGAATTGAAGTAAGTCTTCCTTTCAAATCCCGAAAGGCCTTCTCGCACACTTCATACCACAAGAAATTAACACCCTTCTTAGTAAGTCTAGCAAAAATTGAAACAAGGTGTGATAAGTCCTGTATAAAATTCATGTGATATCTGGACATCCCCAAGAAACATTGTATATCAAAAACGTTCTTAGGTTTCTCCTATGAAGGCATAGAACTCACCCTCTCTAGGTCAACTGAAGCTCCTAATTATGAGATAATATGATCCAAGAAGTGAAATTTTTCAATATAGAAGTGTAAATTCATGATCTTAACATATAATTGATACTCTCTCAGTGTACTCAATATGATCTCAATATGTTTGGCATAGTCGCTTTGAGTATGAGAATTCACTAAGATGTCATTTACAAAAACCATGAAAAAGGAATCTAGGTAAGGGTGGAAAAACTTATTCATCAAGTCCATAAAAATATCAGGAATGTTCATGAGACTGAATGGTATATAAAAATACTCATATAAACTATATAAACTTTGAAAAGCCATTTGTGTTATGTTTTAAGGCCTAACTCACACCTAATGATAGCCCAATCTTAGGTCGATCTTCGGGAACACCCTATCTCCTCAGAGCTGGTCGAAGATATTATATATTCGAGGAAAAGGATATAGGTTCTTCACCATAATATGGTTCAATTTCCAATAATCCATGCATAGCCTATGGTTACCATTCACCTTCTTGGAAAAAAGAATGATTTAACCCCCAAGATAAAGTGTTGGGTGGGATAAAACCCTTAGATTCTAAATCCTCCAACTATATCTTGATCTCCTAGAGCTTAGTAGGTGTCATCCTATATGGAGGAATAGATACTATAGATAATCCTAGAATTATCATGATCTTAAACTCTACCTATCTCATGGGAGGTAATCCAAATAATTCGTTTTGGAAAACATCCACAAAAAAATACACCACCAGAGGAAATTATCCTGACACATTCCATGCTCCTCCATATAAAGGCTAGAAATCCGGGCTATCATGCAACCAAGCCCATGATGCTCTGGTCTATCTCGGGTTTCCTAGATTCCACTCAACCTTGTGAATATAACTATCTCCCTATTGTGATGTAAATGATATCCTATAGTGATAGAATTCCACATAGGCATGATATATAAACAACTAGTCCATCTTGATAATGAAATAAAATCCCACAATATCGAGGATTAATAGATCACATAAGAAACGATAACGACCTACCTCAAGGGGATAGTCCTTTCATTAGAATATACCCTCTTACCTCACACCCAACGGTGTGTCTAGGGTCACCATCCCACAAAAGTATATAATTTAAATCCTAATACTTTACAAAATTAATACAAATATGAAGAAGTGATATTCACATATATCTAATAAACAAGATAAAATAGTATTAGCTAATAGAATAGTACCTCATACTGTAGAAAATCCTACACTCTAATCCTCAAGTATCGACTATAATTCATACAGCCAGCATGATCCATGGCCCCGAGTTATAGTTGTACTACCCTGAGAAGGTATTCTCTACTTGTGATAATAATCATAAATCTGAATACCCTAACCATGACCTCTTCCTCATCCTATTCGGAATGTGCTACTCTAGATTCCTTCCTAATGTGGAGTCACATATCCCACTCATGAAGGTGGAGATGGTGTGGGATATCTTATGCTATAAACTAGTAGAAAGGTCTAGAAAAACCTTTTAAGATGACCCATACAACCACAAGAACAACACTCTATCATATATCTATCACAATGAGGTTTCACATACCCCTTTCATCCACACTGATGGCATATAACTGAGATACCAGTGAAGGCACTCCGGTCACCACTTATCTGATGAGAAACCTCAAGGCTACGCTTCCTGATACCAAAAGAACTATTGCCTTGTCTCATTATTGAACCTTTATACCAAGTACTATTAAATTCCCTCAAGTTTCACTCATTAATAAGATCCTGGTTCACAATATCAGAAAAGTTAGATAGGAAAAAGACATTCACCTGCGAGCGGATGAAATACTTGATCCCATCCTCAAAGCATCTAACCCATGATATCTCATCACTAGAAAGAAGTGGTGAAAAAAATTTAAGCTCGGTGAAACACATATAATACTTCATGATAGACATAAAAACCTACTCCATGTTCATTAACTATCTGGATCGATCAGCTCTCAATGTATGAGGAAAAAGGTAATTATAGAAATTAGTCTATAATTCCTCCCAAACCATGCCCTGATGATGACTGACATAGATAATCCCATCCCACCGGTACTTGGAAAAATCACGTAGCATATAGATGGAGATATTGACCCTCACCTTTGGTGGCATCACTAGATACTCAAATATAGATAAAATGAATTCTAACCATGACTCAGCAGCCTATAGACCACCATACCTTAAGAATATAGAAGGATGTTTCTGCTGGAACTCATGAGTTAGATCATGCATCGTAGGTGTAGGTCATGGATCTCCCTATATAGACTACATCAAGCATAGAAACCCCCATTGAATATGTGGTTAAATTCCTATTTTAGGAATAATAGGTGGTGCCTCAAGTGGAAATACTAGAGGTAATACTGGGGGATTAGGGCCCACCACCTCTAGAGCATGGTCATCGCCACACTTCAAGCACACAACTTGAGGATTTCATGGTGGAATATCTCTAAAAATTCCAAGTACACACCTCAGAACAAGATATCGAAGAAGATATGATCACTAACAGAAGTGGAATATAATAAAAAGGGCTCACTACCCAAAATACTATCCCAAATAACTGCTTATAAGGCTAGGGTATTGGTAAGTGTTAAAGTTTTATTTATAGGGGTTCCAGTATATGGAGGTCAAATTGCAATTTAAGGAGCAAGACACTCTTTAAATTGTACTTGGCCTTGTTATTTATAGGTAACCATTTCATTTATAAGACAAAATTTACATTTTAAGTTTGTAAACAATTTTATATATATCACATGGTCCAATTAAATGGATAGTCATTCCTAGTTTATATAGACCCATACACTTTATAAATTGAATTTGACACCCATTTAATTATAACCCACCCCTTATATTTGGTCTCAGAATGTAATGGGTAAAATATGATGGTTTGATTTCAATGAATTACCCTTTCCAATTTATAAGGGCACATACACCTTATAAATTTAGATTGCTCATCATGTAATCGCATCCAAATCCCAGTTCACATAATCAGGGGTACATTGCTTACATGGGTCAAAAATTTTAATTTAAGATTCCACCATCAATATGTATGGGAAAACACCATTTGGGTTGATGATTACATTTTATACAAAGAATTTTCTTTCCTTGTGGAAGATGTTAGTGGCATATAAATATGTAACAACCATGGA
The DNA here is from genome assembly GCA_963277665.1 of Viscum album. Taxonomy (NCBI): domain Eukaryota; kingdom Viridiplantae; phylum Streptophyta; class Magnoliopsida; order Santalales; family Viscaceae; genus Viscum; species Viscum album. The sequence continues at coordinate 732,357,805 of OY728166.1, forward strand.
TCACTCAACAATCATAGGCAACATAGGTAATTCAAGCAATAAAATACACCTATATGGTAAGGAATATGCATGGAATGTGACTCCTAGGTTCCTATAATGATACATTTAATGATGATTCTTTCCATACCGATCTAAGGTGAAATTTCCATAAATCATATCATTTACCACAATTCATGTGCATCACCCCAAAGTGGAAGTATATCAACTATAATAAGTGAAAAACATAAAAAAATTATTCCTAGGAATCTTGGTATTTAACCCAAATGTGGGTTATCTACTCCCAGGAAAAACTTATGAGTAAGTTCCAACATATTCCTAATATCCTATCTAAATTTCAAAAACCATAATACAAAAGAAAATAAACCCCCTATGATACTACTTTGTGATATCCCAGGCCCAATTCACTCCTGAGTAATTGAACCCGGTCGGCCACATGACCTCAAGCATGCCTCCTCGTATGCCATAGGTTGCCGACTAGTAGTGAAGGTCAAGGGTGTGACAGTGGGTATAATATTCCCTATGGTTTGAGTAAATAAAAGTGGAGATAATAGATGAATAAATAGTGGAAGCATTATAATAATGAAAAGGTCAACATAAATAATCATAATCATCCATGTAATAGATAATCAACCCTATAATTGTAAATTGTATCATATGCAAAATGATGATGTCATGTCTCAATATAAAAAATATCAGGTATACATGGCCGTAGAAAGATAGTGAAATACATGATATAAAAAAGAATAAAAAAGAGAAATATCTATCCAAGCATCCCGAGCACTGGTCTGATCATCAGCTACAAAGCTCTCATCCTAAAACAATAAATTCATGTGTCCAAAGTGGTATGATTCCCCTTTTCTATACCAGTGATCATATAATCTTCTTAGGTACCAATGGAATTTTAGATAGAGTGTGAGATTAATCTCAGTAGGCCACCACCAACAACATCTATACAATTATAGTGTGTGAATATAAACTAAGATAGTGTGAGGGTATATAAAGTAATACAAAATAAATAACCCATACTTTCTTAAGCCTCAGTTGGTGTATAAAAATTTATTCATTTAATTAATTAATTTAATATTTAGTTTATATAAATTTCACATGTGAAAGTGTCAACGACACTAAAATAGATTATAATAATAATAAATGTGGATTTGAGGTGAAACCAAGGAATCCTTGACCTTAGTGGTTATGTTAAATCATATTAGTAACTCATGTAGTCTGGATATAAGGGTATGAGTTTAATATAAGGGTTACACCCAAGTAATTCCACTATAAAAGATTATAATTGCGTTCATGGATCTCATCCATAGTAATCTTGATCTAAGCATGACTAGTCCCAATTTGGTCAATCAATGGTGTCACATTTCTAGAGAAATCAATCTAAATCCAAGGAGAGTATCCAAGGAATTATAATATCCCAAAAATATGTCAAGTGAATCATTGGTACAATGTCAAGGAATTCACAAAATAATAAAAGTACTAGATTCTGTGGTGGGTATCTCCCATGGAAATCGGCTCAATGAATCGGAACGGAATCCTTTGAGTGTACAAGGCATTCCCTCGATAATTTAAGGTTATCTCAAGTCTAACCATTCTTATAAAGATGAAAAGGGACCAAAGAAATAATCACCCTATCCTCATTCTATTTATATCATATGTAATCATAGTCCATGTAATACTTATTACAAATAATCATTCAATAGGTTCATTCCATTACCTTTCATTAAACATGATAAGGTGAATTAGGGACATGCAACTAATTATCACTTCAATTGCATTTTCATTTATTAGGTTCATTCCATTGCCTTTCATTAAGCATGACAAGGTGAGTTAAGGACATGAAACCAATATCAATTCAATTACATTATCCAATTCTAAGTGATGTTTACACACATATACTTTCTTATTAATAATTTATAGTTTCATTTAATAGTTATGGAACACTTACCTTAATGCAAGTCAAGTTGATCACACCCAATCAATGTCACAATAATCTCAATATAGGTCACTAAGGAATAAAAAAATAACACACCCTAAATGGGTGGTCCACATCGAGGCATCAACCTCCAATGATGTCAAAGAGGTCCCACTAGGATCATAGCTTTCAATTTCGTTGATTAAATCTATGGAAGATTTATATAAGGAGAAATGTTTGGTGAAACCGTCTTGTGCACAATGGAAAAAATTAATAGGCAGCGATACTTAAAGGGATGAGTAATATACCAACTACCTTATGCCTATAGTGGATGCATCATCTAGTATTATCCCTTAGTTTGGAATGGATCAAAAGAATACAGAATAATAGATGAATAACCTAAAAATAGGTCATATGATCCTACATCAAAATAGCACCATCGATAGAAAGAATAATAATGAAAGGATCCTAAGGAGTGAATAACTCACTATTAGGAATCCAATTAGATGATTGGAACTCAGTTCTAAGGTCAGAAGGAGAATAAATCAAAAAACCTAGGTGGATGTTATGAGAGGATCTCTCAACATGAAGGAGGATGTGGTCCTTTATACTGGAAATAAGAAAATAAGAGGGGGGTTTAGGTTATAAACAACTAATGGAAAAAATTATTTTTTCCAAATTTAAATGGGTCATATGGCTTGGCTACATGGTTGGCCAAATCGTGTACTAATCATGCACCATGCACAGCCTCAAGAGTCCCCTCACACTAGCTAGCTACATGGTTTGACAAACCATGTGCATCCCATGTAAAACCCATCTATTGATAAGTTTATATCACATGCACAAGCATGTGTCCTAGGTCACATGGTTAAGGAAAATAGTGTGGCTTTATACATTGCACTGAAATTCCCCGCATGGTTTCATCAAACCTTTTTGACTGGATGGTGCGGTTTCTACTAACTATGCGGTCCAACTATTTTCTCCAAAATATGGGGATCCGAGATCTGAACAAGCCCCAAACACCCTCTTTTCCTCCCAATACTTACTAGGTATTCATATTAGGTCAAAACCAAGGAATTAAACTAAAAATGAAATGATCTTTACCTAAAATAAAAACCAGGTTCTTACAGACGATGGTGATGATGTGGTATCGGTGGGTGTGGTAAGCCTTTGATGATGGTTCCAACTTGACAAAGGGTTTGATCCACACTATCGGACTTCTAGGAATATCATATTCTTACAGTGGGTAGGGTTAACTCTAGAGACATCAATATTTGGGTTTTCATTATCCTTTAGTCCTTAGTGGGCCTATTTATCTTGTTTGTTTTTATCTAAGTCTTCGGGTCATGCTGTTGGATTGTGTTTTTTATGGTCCATCTAGCCATTTAATTTGGGTCGCATGACATGTAATCGGTCCCTAACCTAGTTAATTGGGTAATGGTATTCAAGAAGGGTTCAACCATGCATGTGATAGCAAACTCGAATGCAATCATCAAAAGACTTTAAATGTGAAAAAAATTAGTATCTCTCAACTAGTCCTTCTAAAAGGAGATAAACCTTGGTGTTAGGAAGATCTGTTAAATTAGGTATCTTCACTTTGGGGTTTTTCTAAATGGAGATACATCTCAATTGGTTGAGGTTATTTCCATTTTTTATTTCTGTCTGATGAGTTTTATCAAAAGGTATGGATTCTCAGGTCACTATACTTGAAACCATGTCTGCTTTATATCTTTGAGTGGTCTTTAGAGTTTGATCTATTCTCCATTAGTAACACCTTTTCAAAAGTGTTTATGACGATTTATGGCTTGTCTTGGATTCTATAGAATCCAAAACTTTTATATGACATTAAAACCGCGGTTGGATTTTCCATTCGTATGGATAGGGAAATGAAATTAGTTATATATGGACACTTTCTAGGTTTCTGGTAGAGATTGATCTTAGTTTCACAATGATTGAAAAGTATTTTTTGTCAACACATAATGATGACATAAATTTGAGGATACAAGATGAGAAATTCACATTGTTCTGTGAGTCTTGCAATATGGTTGGACATAATGAGGATAAATGATTCAAATAAATGAAATAAAAAAGCTTGTTTCATGATGGGGAATCTATATAAGGATTATAGAATAAAGGGAAAATCAACCAATATTACACAGAAGTCCTAATCTAGGATTCTTTGTGAAATTACCCATAGGGGATTAAGGCATCTGATGTAGGGGGTATCACTGGTGATAAAACTATGATGAGAAAATTTGTCGTTACTGATATTGAAAGTGGGAAAGTTGTTGGAAATTATGTTGCGATAGAGAAGGGCTTGTTGTTGGGTTGGTCTTCTATTCTAGAGGGACCCAAGTAGCAACATAATTACCTCATCAAATTTATTGGAAGACGTGATAGCTCTTGGGCTAAGGAGGTTAATACTGGTTCAGAACCTCTTTCTTTGGATGTAGAGAAAGAGGATATGACTATTGGAGTTGGTGCCCTAGAACCAAATTTTGTGTAATTTATGATAACCTTTATTCATAGTTTTGAATATTGATAATCTTATTATGACATCATGATTATTCTTATGTACAATATAGTATGTGATAATATCCTAAAATTTGTTATCGCACTAAAAGGTCATAGTAGTTCCCTGTTATGATGAGAACTCAAAAATGATACGACAATATTCTTAAATATATGTTCTATAGCTGAATGATATCATTTTAGGGATTCAAATGATACATGTTATCCTATTTGGAGACTCATGGGACTTTGATTCACCTTCTCATGGTGTACACCCTTGTTAATATCTTGTGTAGGATATTATGAGAACAAGACCCCCCAGTAGGAAATCCATATTTATATGTTTTGATTGGATGTTCTTATATGAAAACATGTGTATTGATCATTATATTTTAATATTATTATTAATTACTATGTTGAGTCATGTAATTTTATGTATTGACAAAAACTGTGACAATAGATGTTCATGATGAGGTAAGATACGTTGGGTGTGTCACGAGTAATATTGAATTAATTAATAATGCAAGAAAGGATTTCCTCTTTTTTTTTCTTTAATAGAAGTTGATATCTTAAAACCTTTTAATAAAATTATATAGCCTAAATAAATCCATGACCATGGTGTTCTATAGGAAAGTTCAATTTCTTGGAAGTCAAATAAAGAGACATCGAGCACATAGGTTGATGGCACCATCATGCGACTTGCTTGATTTGAGATGTCATGATAAAGGGATTATATTACATATTAAGTGTTTGTATGAGGTATTATGTTGTTGAGACATTAACTTCTTTCTCTATGGTTTCCTTGGCGTGTTACTAAACACTAACTTTGGACTTAAGGCTGCTTCGCCTAATGCCACTGAGAAAGATTCCTAGAGGGTCACATACTAAGTGTATCCAGAATCTTAGTTAAATGATATATTATTATTTATTATTTAACAAGTTGAATAAATATTACTATCACATGTGGTTTAATAATTATTCATATATACTTGATCACATATATTTTTTCACTAGTTATTTGAGAGAATATAAATTGATTGGAATATTTAATAAATATTTATTTACTATTTAGTGAATATAATATTTATTTATTTATTGAAGAATAATGAGGTGATATTTATTTAATAAATAAATAGTCATTATTAAAGGCTTGATAAATATTTTGGAGGAATGGAGGACCGAGTTTAATAGTCCAGTGATAAATAATAAATATTGAATATTATTTGATTAAATAATATTTAATTTAATTCGCAAGTTAATCGCATGTCGATATATAATAATAAATATTATTATTACTGACATGGGTTCCATATGGATTAAATAAATAATAAATCATGGTTGTGCAATTATTTTATTTTAACCCTAGCGATATATAAACCCAATTATATTATTTTCTTAGTAAGCAAATTCATTTGTTTGGTTGTGGACAACATATTTGGAGAATCCTATCAATCCCTAGAGAGATCCCTTCTCTGAGAATGATCCCAATAATGGAGAGTGATATTCCTCCACCACCCACTACCAATTTAATAGATATCAAGGAGAATGCTTTGGAAGAAGTTTTCTAGGCGATCAAAGGTGGATCACACAAGTGATAGGATCTGTCGTTCTATAACCTGGAGATTCCTACAGGGATATTTAAAAGATTTTTGGAACATGCATGGATCACCGCTAGAGGGGATCTTTTTTGATTCCTACAACATAATGACCATACAATGTAGATCTGTTATCAGATTCATCAAAAAAGAATGAATTATAATAAGGTAATTCTTTATTTAAATAAATTAATTATAAATAATATGTGATGATCCTCCCTCTAGTTATATCATGATTTACATTGTCTATTTTCATTGATTCAATTCTTTTGATCATGGAGTTTATCATCGTGCAGATCTCGGATTGATCATTGATCATGACAAAAATAAAATTTTGGCATGAACCATCACTCGCTTCTGCTGCACTTGGAACATACAAGTGGTATCAAAGTGGTGGAATAATTATTTATAATTATTTAAATATCATTGATTGATTTACACATTTTTGATTTAGTTTTCAATTAAATTTTAATCTTTATTTTAATACAAATTTTGATATATGATTCTTCCTCCATTTCTCATAGATCTAATCAATTTGATTAATTTTATGAATGAAAAAAAATCAATGAAATCATCTAGAGGTGCTGAGGATTATGTCCAAATAACACATAATTTCACACCGTGTAACCAGATTTACATGTTGTGTACTTGTGTTCAATGCATCAATAATTAATTAATTAATTAATTCAAGTCATGTGCATTGATGAAACATGGTGAATTTAATTCTTACACCATGTGTTAACCGGGATAGTCGGGTTCACAGTCAGTCAGAGTATACACCATGTATCCCATGTACATAATGTGTACTCCCTTTGAGTCATAAAAGGGTTGTGTATTACCATACATTGACTACCTAACTGGTGACCATGTAACTCGGAGACCACACATCATGTATTCACTTATACATGTTGTGTACTCAATTTTTCGAGGCACATTTTACACATTGATTCCCTAGGCATGTGCCTCGAATAGATGGTGAGAGGTGTACATGCTGTGTAGCTCTCCTGTACACGACGTGTACTTATACCAAATCATGTAGATTTAAATTTTATTTATTATACCATGTAAACCTTATTGAAATGTGCTTTCATGTGGTCATTAAATTTATAGGACAAGCCATGTGATGGGTTTTAATATATTTGTGTGTGTGTGTGTGTGTTTAATTGATATCTGTGTAATGTTCAGATTTGCATATCATGTATGATTAGTATTATAGTTGTTACTCTACGTGAATTCAAGCATAACAAATGACTGAAAAATCTTGTAATTCATGTAATCATTAAGTTTATAGTACACATCATGAAACTATGTGATAATTCTTGTAATCGATATGTCACAAAAGTAAAATTGTATACAAGTATAATATATGTTGGGTGGATTCAGATGATTATTCACTATGTTATGTCCAAGGTATATTTATGTACAAAGTTAATTTTAAATAAATTTATTCAATTTTTTTAAAATTGTGATGGATGATAATATTAAGTAAATTTGGATGATAATTAATATAAAATAATTGATTAATTAAATATAATAATTAATAGATTCGAGCATGATTTATCATAAATAAGAACAATTAAGAATTGAATGCTATTTTTATTAAATGTGTAATTCATTTCATGCATATGGATGATCATGATCATATACCAGACCTTTGTATGTGATTGGTTTCATTTAATTTATTATTAAAATAAATTGTTGGTCTGTGTGCCTTATCTCCTCTTATTATATAAGGGAATGTGTGCCCATGGTTTCTTTTATGTAAACCCCTTATTTCCCCCACCTGCATGTGATTAAAAGAATATGTAATGGATGGATCTCCCAAGATAGTAGAGGTGATTTCAGTTTGGAGTCATGGAGAAACCAATCCAAGATATACATAAGTGGATAGGTGGAAATCTGTAACACGAACCTTAATTGGTTCAAGGTTTTTCCCCCTAGGTCAACAATAAGTTTATAAAATGCTAAATAAACTAACCATTATAATAATATCATTATCATACCACTTTATTATTTTATTTCTTTCAAGTTGTATAGTTATTTCATTAGGTATGTTTTGTCATGATCACATGAATTACACATGAGCCTCAGCCCAGTTGGTGAGGTATCCTTAAGTGCATCCACAAGACCAAGGTTCAAAACCAGGTAGAGGCATATTTCTAGTACTGTAGCAGGTACTCTAGCAGGTACTATAGTAGGCACTGCAGCAGTACTGTAGCAGGTTGTACATTGTGCAGGGTACTGTAGCAGAACTGTACACTATACAAGTACTGTAGCAGATTGTACATTGTGTGGGTACTGTAGCAATTACTGTAGCAGGTACTGTTCAGTACTATGGCAGCTGGAAATATTCACCTTGGGCCACAGGTTTGGGCTTGGAGTCCTTAAGGCTTTCGGGCCACCCAGGCCTTCGGGTTAGTAGGGCTTTCAGGCCACCTTTAAGGCCTTCGGGCCACCTCAAGGCCTTCAGTCCACATGCAGTTTCCCCAGACACACTACAAAAAAGGAGCAGCCCCAGAAGAGGATTCATAGCAGGTGAACTCACCAGATCAAATACAAATAGATTTTTCAGAATGAGAGGGTATGGCTATGCCATCGGGACTAGCCTATTCTTTCATGGGAAGCCTATCCAGACAGCATGCGAAGGTAGAGAGCTACTATCATGATGCAGATGTTGGGGAGGGGCAGTTCCTTGTAGATAGTCTGGCTGAATTCCCTAAGGCCTTTGGGTCATGTAATCTTCTAAGCCTACAGGCCATGTAATCTCTAAGCCTACGAGCCTTTTAAGGGTTCCCCATCATCCCTTTAAAGGGGGGTTATAAAAAATCAATAAAAATGAAGGCCTTTGGTCCATTCAGGTTACATGAATTAATCAAATTTAATGAGCATGCAAGATAGAACTAAAATAAATTATCTTATGCATAAATATTATCTAATACATGGTTAATCATTTAAGTAAATCCACTTAATATTAATAAGCATATTATACAGATAATAATTGGTAACTTGGGCATAAAAAGATAAAATCCATCATTAATATATATTAATTTAGTATATATTTCCACTACTTCAGTTACAATTGAACCATAGCTCAAAGTGCTTAACCAGCAAAAGTTGGGGTGCTTTCAATTATTGGGTAATTCTAACTTTAATTTTTGGGTTAACTTAACTTAGTTCACATAAAGGGTTGACTTCTAAACCAAGACTTGGTGTAAATAATAGTAAAAGTTTGAGGAAATAAAATTTAAGGATTTCGGGATTGGGTAGTCCACTCGGTAGATTAAGGAGGTGTGAGTTAATGTAGTTAGCATTTGGAATGCCTACCTAAAACCATTCAAGTTTCTTGACCAACAAAATTTGGGGTAATGAGAAGGGGAATATAAATCATTTCCACTATAATGTCTAAGAAACAGGATATTCTGAATCCAATGGTGAGGGATATTTTGTTTCGATAAAATAATGGAACATTAATAAATATAATATTTATTTATTTGTCTAAATTTTATCAGGAAGGGTACTAAAATTATTTTTATCTTATTTTTTAGAAATATTATTAAAATGACTTCAAACATATCACCATGATCCATACATGAGAATGATAACATTATCACTGGCATAAATTTCCAAGAGTGGCAAAGGTGATTATGTGTTATCCTTCACCATGAAAGGAAATTGTATGTGTTGGAAGAACTTATTCCTGATGTGCCTAGTAATGAGGCAAGTGATGAATAGTTATCACTCTATGAGAAACATTTGAATGATTCTACATACTTTCAATGTTTCATGCTATCATCCATGTACAATGATCTTTTGAAGCAACATGATAACATGGATGCATATAGCATGATGTCTCACCTTTGAGATCTCTATCAAGAGAATGAGAGACAAGAGAGGTATGAGATCTCCAATGCTTTGTTTACAACTAAGCTTGGAGAGTCTGTGTCAGCTGGGCCTCATGTAGTAAATATTATTATCTACATTAAATGCTTAAACATCTTAAGGATTAAATTCCCAGATTATTTGTGTATAGATATCATAATTTCATCACTACCCAATACCTTCTCTAATTTTATTGTTAATTACAATATGAGCAATAATGAGAAGAGTATTTTGAAACTTATTACCTTGATTCTCCAAGTGCATAAAGAAATGAGGCATGATAAACCTGTAATTATTATGGTAAATAAGAAAAGGAAGAATAGGGAAGAGGGTCCCAAGACTCATAACATGTCTAAGGATCCTAAGCATCGTCCTTCCAATAAGAGAAAGATCTAGAGGTAGGGTGAGGAAAATTAGGTTCTATGTTTTTCATGTGGAAAGCCAGACCACTGGAATAGAAACTACAGAAGCAAGGGTAAGCTAAATTTTCATTATTTATCAAGTGTAATCTTTCAATATCTACACATTTGGTATTAGATATAGCTTGAGGTGATCGCATCTATATCCAAATTCAAGAACCAAGTAGATTCTGAAAGATTTCTAGAGGATAGGTGGATCTGTGAGCTACAAATGGTGCAAGGTTGGCTGCTCTAACCATTGGTGACTACCACATTTCATTACTAATAGGAATAATTTTGGTTTTAAAATATTTTTATTATATACCAATGGTTACCAATAACATAATTTATGTATCATTCCCAGATACAGATGGGTTTATTTTCAAGTTTAGAAATAAATTTTTTTATTTTATAAAGAAAACATATGTTATGGTATGGTACATTTAAAAAAAGGTATTTTTGTATTAAATTATGAAAACTGAGTATTAAAAATTGATAACGAATCATGTTCACATGACTCATATAACACCCAACTGCGGCATCACCATTTTGTCCATGTAAATGAGAACCGTTTGACAAAGCTCTATCAAGATGGTTATTTAGAATATTCTACGATAAAACCACTTGAAATATGTCATTCTTTTTTATAAGTAAAAATGAAAAAATCACCATTTTGTGGATAGGGTGAAAGGGCCTCAGAGATTCTAGGATTGGTACACACTGATGTGTGTAAACCATTTCCAGTAGAATCTAGAGGTGGATATTCTTATTTCATAACTTTTACTGATGGCTTGATTATATATGATTATGTCTAGTTGATGAGGTATAAGTATGATCCCTTTGATAAATTCAAGGAATTAAATAATGAAGTAAATAATCAACTTGTAAAGAAGATAAAGAAAATTCGATTGGATCAAGGAGTGAATATCTTAACTAATAGTTTATTTACTTATTATAGGAGTTTGGGATTCTATCTCAACTCACTCTACCTTACACACCACAATGTAATGGTGTGACTGAAATGAGGAATCGTACCTTGTTAGACATGGTAAGTTCAATAATGAGTCATGTAGATATTCCATTATACTTTTGAGGATATTCATTACAAACTATGTCATACACATTAAACCAAGTACCAACTAAAGTGTCAAATAGAATTTCCTTTGAGTTTTTGAGTGGAAAGAAACTCATTTTGTTGCGTACACATGTATGGGGTTGTGAGGAGTTTTTTAAGGCCTTCTTAGGCAACAAATTAGAACCTCGGTGCACAAATTGTATCTTTATAGGGTATCCCAAGGAAACAAAGGGATACTACCTATAAAATACCTCGGATAAGAAAGGTATTGTCACTAGACAATCCGTCTTTCTTGAGAGGGAGCACATACTCAAAAAGGATAGAGGGACCAAGATTGAATTTGATGAATTTGATGTTGAAGATACACAAGAGTTGGTACAAGAACAGATTCCACAGGTCCCCATGGAATATGTAGTTCCTGAAACACAAGTATTGTGTAGGAATGTAAGAGAGGTAAGAGAAATAGAGAGATGTGGATTACTAATCACTGAATATGGTTACTCATTATTGGTTGACAATGATGAAACTTTCTCCTAAAAAGAGTCTATAGAGATCTAGAAAGATGCAAGATGGAAAGAATCCACGAATTTTGAAATGGATTCCATTTATCAGAACCAAGTTTGGGTTATGGTCAATGTGTCAGTTGATGTAAATCACATTGGATGAAAATGGGTATTCAAGAGGAAATTGGACATGGAAGGTAAAGTAAATACCTATAAAGAAAGTATATTGGATAAAGTCTTTAAAAAGAATCAAAGAATTGACTATGATGAAACATTTTCACTAGTTTTCATGTTTAAATCAATCATAATTTTACATGTTATAGTAGCTTACCATGACTATGAGATTTAGCATATGAATATCAAAACTTCATTCTTTACCTTGAGGAACATGTCTATATAAAATAACCGGAAGGTTTTATGAATCCATGTGATTCCAAAAGGATTTTTCAAGTTTCATAGATCCATTTATAGATTGAAGCAAGCATCCAGGTCATGGAACATTCGATTTGATGAAGTTATAAAAGAATTTGGTTTCATTAATAATGAATGTGATCCATGTGTTTATAAGAGGTTTAGTGGGAATGTGGTTATTATTCTAGGATTATATGTTGATGACTTATTACTTATTGGAAATGAAATACCAATCTTATAGTTAGTTAAGGAATGGTTAAACAAGTGTTTCTCCATGAATGACTTGGGTGAAGAATACTATATTATAGGGATCAAGATCATTAGTGATAGATCCAAGAGGCTTCTTGGACTAAGTCAAAGTGAATATATTGACCAGATACTAAATGGATTTAGTATGGAATAATCCAAGAGGGTTTTGGTTCTAGTTTCACATTATTTACATATTTTTAATAAAATGTGTCCTCGGACACAATAGGAGAAAGAGATAATGAGTAAGATATCATATGCTTCGGCAATAGGATCAATCATGTATGTTATGTTATGTACTAGACTTGGTGTTTCCTATGTAGTGAGCATGGTAGTTAGATATCAATATGGAATAGTAGAATACCATTGGTATGTTTTTAAGGTTATACTTGAGTATATAAGAAGAACTAAGTATATATCCCTGATGTATGGAGAAGACAAGGAGCAGGTCATTAGGGGTTATACTGATGGTAGTTTTCAGATAGATCAGAATGATCTAAAGTCACAGTCAGGATATGTTTTCTATATCAACGGAGTATTTGTGAGCTGGAAGAGTTCAAAGAAGCCAGTTTTCACTTATTCTACATCAGAGTTCAAGTATATAGTGGATTATGATCTAGGAAAGGAATCCATTTGGAAGTGAAACTTTTTCCAGGTTCTTGATGTGGTACCTAGCAGTAAAGACCCTATCACATTGTATTGTGATAATACTAAAGTGGTAGCTCTTGAAAAAGATTTAAGGTCACACCAACAGAAAAAAATATACTCTAGAAGTATCAACTATTGAGTTATTTTTATCATAGGGGTAAAGTTGTAGTAAGAATAGTACTCATGGAAGAGAATGTGGAAAACCACTTGACTAAAGGCTTATCTAAACAGAAGCATGAGTATTATGTGAGAGCTATCGAACTGATTTTTGTTAGTAGTTGGCTCTATTGAAAGTGAGATTCTGTTGGTGTTGGTGCCCTAGAACAACTACTATGTACTTTCTAATAACTTTTATTCATGGTTTTGAATATTAATAAACTTATTATCACATCATTATTTTTCTTCTACATAACGTAGTATGTGATAATGTCCTAAAATTAGTTGTCGTGCTAAAAGTTCATAGCAGTTCCCCACTATAATGAAAACTCGGAAGTGCTACGACACTATTCTTAAATATATGTTCTATAGCCGGGTGATATCATTTTAGGGACAAAAATGATACCAACTATTAGGGGTGGTAATCATAGTAATTTGAGGCACCTTCTCATGGTGTACGCCCTTGGTAATATCCATTATAGGATATTATGATAACAAGACCTTCCTATAGGAAATCCACATTTATATGTGTCATTGGATGTTCCTATCTATGGACATGTGTATTGATCCTTAGACTTTAAGATTATTATTAATGAGTATTTTGAGTCATTTAATTTTATGTATTGATGAAAATCATGATGATAGATGTTCGAAGTGAGTTAGGATATGTTGGGTGTGTCACGAGTAATATTGCATTAATGGATAATATGAGAAATGATTTTTTGCTTATATTCTTTAAAATAAGTTGATATCTTATGTCCTTTTATGGAAATGATATAGCCTAAATAAATTTATATTCATGGTATTCTATAGGAAAGTTCAATTTCTAGGAATTCAAAGAAAGATACATTGAGCACATAGGTTGATGGCACCAGCATGTAACCTGTTTGATTTGAGATATCTTGATAAAGGGTTTATATTACACAGTAAGCATCTATATGAGGTATTATTTCATTTTGGAATTAACTTCTTTCTCTATGGGTGCATTGGCATGTTTCTAGACACTAAACCTGGACTTTAGTCTGATTTTCCTAATTCCATTAAGAAAAAGGCATAGAGGGTCACACACTAAGTGTATCTATAATTTTATTTAAATAATATATTAATTTGTATTATTTTATAATTTGAATAAATATTAATCTTTCATGTGGTTTATTAATGATTCATGTATGCTTGATCACATATATTTTATCACCAGTTATTTGATAGAATATAATGTGAGTGGAATATTTAATAAATATTTATTTTCAATTTAGTGAAAATAATATTTATTTATTTATTTTTGCATAATGAGGTGATATTTATTTAATAAATAAATAGTCATTATTCAAGGACTGATTAATATTATTGAGGAATGGTGGAATGAATTTAATGGTCTGGTGAGAAATAATAAATATTGAAGATTATTTGATTAAATAATATTTAATTTAATTCACAAGTTAAGCACATGTCGATAAATAAAAATAAATAATATTATTATTTGACATGGGGTTCAGTAGGGATTAAATAAATAATAAAGGTCAATTTTTTAATTATATTATTTTAACCATAGTGATATATAAACCTAATTATATTATTTTCTTAGTAAGCCAATTCATTTGTGTGGTTGTGCACTAAATATTTGGAAAATCTTCTCAAGCCCTAGAGAGCTCCGTTCTACAAGAATGATCCCAAGAACGGAGAGCAATCTTCCTCCACCACCCACTCTCAAGTCAAGAGAGATCAAGGAGAATGCTTTGAAAGTGGTTCTCAAGGAAATCAAAATCAGACGATGCAAGCTATAAGATCTATCATGCTAGAACCTAGAGATTCTCATGGTGATGTTTGGAGATTTATGGAACATGTGTAGATCATAGTTAGTGGTAATATTATTTTATTCCTACAATGAAACAACTGTACAATGCATATCTGTTTTCAGATTCATTAATAGACAAATAATTCCAACAAGGTAATTCTTTAATTAACTAAATTTATTATAAATAATATGTGAAGATCCTCTCTCTGATTACAGCATGATTTCTATTGTCTATTTTATTTGATTAAATTTCATTGATCATGGTGTTTATCATCATGTAGATCTCAGATTGATCATCAATCATGACAAAAAGTAAATTTGTTCATGAGAAATTTCACACTTTCACTACACCTGGAACCTACAATGAGAAATTTCATGTAATTTGAAGATGATGGGAAAACTGATGTTGACGTTGATATTCAAGAAGAGGACCAGGAGGTGGTCGATGACCATGTTGCAGACAAGATTGCTTTGGTTCCTGGTCAAGCTCCTGCTGTAAGGGACGAACTTGGGGAAATGAATTCCAAGATGGTGTAGATTAAAGGATCTTTTGAGTCACCCTCGATCCAGGTTCAACTGAAGGTAAGGTCACTTAGTCTAACTAACATTTTAAATAGGTCCAATAGCAATGAGTTGTTCCTTGTGGAATTTTCACTACCACAAACATGATGCAGGTAGGCGGTGACACAAGCATGATGTGGGCCTAGTGATGCAGGTAGGATGATATAGGCATGATGTTGCATAGGGATTTTGGGCTATATTATGGGCTTCATGCCCATAGGTCCTATAGGCCATGTACTAAATAAATAAATCTTGATGGATGGGATATCCCCTTAGGGGGATATGGCCTACCCTTAAGTCCATTGTGTGTGGTGTGTGTGTGTATTTGAATGTAATCATACTCCTAAGAACATAATATATATATTTATATTCAAAAAATAATGTTTGTTTATGTACATTAGTTAAAAAATACAAGTATATACTTAATATAAATATGATATATTAATATATATTTTTAATAATTCAAATATATATATATAATGTTTTAAAAAAATATTTATAAAATTATAAATAAATATATATATATATATTTAAATAATTAAAAAATTATAATAAATATATTTATTATATTTATAATTATATTATTTATTTATTAATAAATATATATAATTATATAAATTATGTCTGAGGTGAGAAGGTCTTCTGAAGATCCTCTAATTTCTAGGGCTCCAGATGTAGGGAATGGATTTGCGTGTTCATATGTTCATATCGTGGTGGGGAGGATTTTGGTGCTGAATTTTGATTAAGACTGTGAATGGGCCTTTTTTTAGCAAACTGAAGACATATTTTGAATGATCGGACAATCCCGAGACACCCAAGGGAGGTGTGCGCAAGATCTGAGATCGGCACCCAAGATTGAAATCTGCATGCAAGAACTTGCGCACCCAATGCGACATCAAATGGATTCTCCCGCATCAACCTTATGATATTCATCCAAGCCAGAGGCGCTAAAGAAATTAGGTCGGCGTGTGAAAAAATAGACCACGCACAATATATTTCATGCCAAATGCGACGTCAAATGCCACATGTGCACCATTGCTAAAATTTTCATCTATGAATAGAAGTGTACCCCCTCACTCTGGGGTACTGCTCTGAAAGAAAAAATGTCGCTCTACTGCGCGTAAGACAGCCCTTCTGTGACCATGTAAAATCCATGGATTCAAGGTACTAGATCTTGCACAATAGGTCTCCCAAGGGTCCTCCTTCAGTTAGGCCCACTAGGGCTTGACCCTCACCCATTTCCTTTTACTCCAAAGAATTTTCTCACAAAATATACTTCTTGCATGCAAGTTTTCCCTTATTTCATGCCAATCTTGTGTGGAGGATCCCATATTGTGCACAACCCCTCATCTTCCATACAATACTTCAGTCTTGCGTGCACCCCTTATTATGTGATCCATGTGTTTTCATTACCTTAAGGCACCATGTATAATCCCCTCTTATGCACAAAACCCATGTCTTATTCAGACTTCTTCCATACGTCCCTCCAGGCTTATACAAAGTAATTTCAAGGTCCCCCGAGGAGTGCTTCATGTTGTGTTGCCCTGCCTTGTGCTTCTTCTCATAGGCATGCTAACAACTATTGCTTCTTCACATAGCCACAATAATGTGGACCCCTCAATAGATCACTCCATAACCCCTTTTTCACTAGTCATTTCTCATGCCTTCTCATCCCCATGTGTGGGTCGGTGCAATTCATGTAAGTACAAGGGGTGAGGATCGAGTCCTCATCGTCCAATCTACAAGATATAAACTTCCAAGAAACCATATGTCCTTAACACACAACATTAAACTGTGATCACTACATGAGTGAAAAGCCTGAGAAGACCGTGAATGGGATAGGAACTAGCGCACTCTCACTCCTCCTCTCCTATTGTACTTTGTCACCATGTGCACCTTAGGTAACCCTTGCATAAGCCCTGAAACACCTGGGTAGAGTGCCCCTATACGATGGAC
The DNA here is from genome assembly GCA_963277665.1 of Viscum album. Lineage (NCBI taxonomy): Eukaryota > Viridiplantae > Streptophyta > Magnoliopsida > Santalales > Viscaceae > Viscum > Viscum album. The sequence continues at coordinate 732,375,460 of OY728166.1, forward strand.
ATATCCTCCTCATATATCTAGACACCCTCCTAGAGTAATCCTTGACACACCTTGGTATGGTGACCCCTATATGATGGCCATATCCTCCTTGTATATCTAGACACCCTCTTGGAGTTTCCCAATATTCCTCTCCTTGGGCCACTAACCTTGTGTAAGCCCCACACCACTCCTCACTGACGCACCTTTCATGACACAATCATCAGGTCTGTTGATGCCTCTTGTTTCTCATACCGAGCGTCACTCATATGGGATTAGATTAAGCAGTGACCCTAAAATTATCCATGGGTCTCTAACCATACATAATCCTCAATCCCCTCATTACTAAACTCATGTACATTGATCTTTGTATTCTAAACATGGTACGTAGGAAGCCTCTCTGAGCTTCAAGTTCATCACTTCCCATCAACCATCAATCCCAACCACTTCACATCAGTTTACCCTCATCTTGTATGACGTTAAACTATATTCCTATTTTGTCCTACATGATGTTAAACTGTATTATTTAGAACTACATGGGTTTTGATCCTTGTCTTCTAGATAGGGTACGTAGGAATCCTCTCTGATCTTTAACCCCAAACACTAGTAAAATTCGGTGTACCCTATGTTGGGACCCACATCCTTGATCCACACCTTAGTGGTGTCAGACTAGCTCTTGGGCCGCCTCAGTGCATAAGTCCCACACTCAATCCATACTCCTTCAGCCAAGTGCATCCCTCTTGCGATGGGTTGATAACCACGCGTAAGCCCTAGCATGTCTTCAAATTTCTGTCCTTTGTGTACACCCGATCCTATGCCCCATTCCTAAACTATGTAGACTTTGATCTTTTCCCTCTTTGATCAAGGTATGCAGGAAGACTCTTTGAGGTGCAATACCAACCCACTCCTCATCCTGGTATCTCCCTCGGGCCTTGATGTCTCGAGAAGATCATGCTTTAACCCATTGGTTCCATTTCCTATGGGTCCCCATCCACACGTACATTATCATGAGCCGCCTCCTTAGGTGACTCATCACCCCACTTCCATAACTATGTGGAATTTGATTCCCTGTCACTAGGATACGTAAGAAACCTCACTGAGGTTCAAGCCCAATTCCTTCACCCTCACACAGGTTCTCGATTCTATCACCATTCATTCCATCCTTCGATACTTCATCCATATCCATCCTGATTTCACCCAGGCCACCACATCCTGGTGAAATCATGCCATCTATATGGGAATACAACCATTTGTAAGCCCCATTAATCTCAGTGCTCTTTTTAGCACCAAGTACACTAACCACGCATAAGCCCCAGCATGTCTTTGGGTTGTTTTCCATTGTGTACACCCCGATCCCATGACTCACCCTCTCAAAATACATGGGTTTTAATCCTTTCCTTCTAAATAGGGTAAGTAGGAATCCTTTTCGAGGTTCAATCCCAGAAAATGGTAAACCTCAGTGTCCCCTTTTCATGGACCCATCCTCCTCTCCGATCCGCCCTTTGTGGTTTCCAGATTGGTCTTCACGGTGTGAAACCTTCCCCTGTGTGGGGCATGTTATCTTGGGTCCATCCGTATTGGGTGTTTTGACCCATCCATCAGGTAAAATTTCTAGGTGCTCCCTTGTATGGGTGTACCCATCTGATCCACTCCCATCAGTGTTTTGATCAGTCTGATCCATGTCCTCTAGACATTAAACTCACAGCATACCCCATGTTAAACATGGGAAGCTAAGGAGAAACTTAGAGACATTACTCTGGAATAAAATTCCTCATATTCGATGTAGGATGCATCGAGATTTCGTTCCCTCAAAAAGCCCTCTGATAAGGAAAAAAATAGGTGTACCAGTGTTCCAGCGTCCAGACACGATAGTGATTCCCAACATGACTACTCCCTTGACTGAAGGTCACTGCCCTAAATTGACCCCTTTGGAATGTCCTGGCAGAAGAAGTGTAATTAAACAGCATCCAGAAAGACATGGAACCAGGGAGAGTTTCATGAAAAACATATTAATCTTTAAGGGAGACCTAGACTAGTCAATTAATTCTGAGGAGAAATCCATGTAAAGATAGACCGAAATCTCATCATCATGTTTCGATCAAGGAGAAAACATCTCTGAAGAAGTAATGAATTCAACCCACATTTGGAAAGAAAAAATATGGGGAAATAATTAGCGCATCCTCACTAATAATGTGTGCCCTGGTGAAAGTGTTAGAAACATAAATGGTGAACTTGATGTGAAATTATTCTCCTCAATATGGGTATTAGTAGCATTTGAGGCATCAACAGATGAATGTGTTGCTGGATCCAGCTATCTGGTGATAGGTCCCTCTAATAAAATAGTGGTCCTGGCATGAAACTTACCAAGATTTAGGTTAGTTAATCATTGAGAATCCCAGTATGAAATGTTGTTGGTGTGGATATTTCTATCCATCCATGGAAGACTTAATGATGCTGGGGAACTGGGAATTACTTTTATACTATCTGTAATGATAGCTGAATCTTCCTGCTTTGTAGGACCCAAGCTATAGCTACAAAAAAACCAATCACCTCCCACTCGTAGATGTAGGGGTAGGGTCAGGAGAAATACTGATACGTAAATCCCATACGTCTCCACCTCTTCCACGGCATCATCCACTACCACAACTATCGGGCACCCAGGCCCCATCTCACCTTCCAAAATTGTCCAAAGGAGGGTAATGGAAATTCTTGTCCATTGATATGAATTTGATGGGGTCATCCCGATGAGGGATATGGCCCATCAAGATATGGAGGTCTCAGTTCCATTCCATTACTATCTCCTCCAAGGGCCTATTAGGGAGTCGCTGCTCCCCACTCCAATCTTCAATCATTTTGGTAGCCTCTCCCTGAAATGGTCTTATGAATCACTCCCTTAAGCCAATGAAGTAAGGGGTGTCTGAGTCCTCCAGACTGTGACTTAGTCTATGGACCCACCGAGGAGGGATCCCACCAGGCCATGGAAATTCCACCAACTAGTTCCGTATAATGAGGATCAAGTGATCTATACCCCTACATAGTCATCCCTAGCTTAGCTGACTTGATGTCAACGTTGGGTGCATGCTCATGAGGATGCCCGCTAGGGGGCATCATCTTCTATGGATTCAGTGGCCCTAGACACCACCATCATGTGTTATTACCTCCATGTTACTACATAAAAAGGGAACCTCTATGCCCAATCATGATTAAGGCCTCAACCACCCCCTGGGTAGGATAGGTTTACTACCCAGGTCCCCAATGCAAGTAGTAGTCGTTGCAGGCCGCCCCACAACAATGATATTCAGTACAGAGGTCCTCCTCATACCATCATTAGCCAGAGTGGAGTTCATACCTACTCCCACATTCATAATGGACCTCATACCCATGCCACCATTACCAGTTACAATGGAGGTCCTCCTCATGTTCATGATCCTATGTATGGAGGTTTTCCCCATATTTTAGGTCATCAACGTAAAGGTCCTACTCGCATCATCACCATCTCAAGAGGGGTACATCCCCATGACGGCACTAAACAGAGTGAAGGCCCTCCAAACCCTATCACCCATCAGCATGGAGGTCCTCCCTTTGTTCCATTCGATATTTCTCTGGGTGATCCCCAAACCCCAGCTCATCTAAGAAGAGATCCTCCCCACTCCAATACCAACCCACACAGAAGTCTTCCCTATGTCAAAGATCTAACCTACCCTGAAGAATCATCCTGGGGAAGGAGGAAGGGTCATCACTTCCAAAGTAAGATCCATGAGAAACCTCAAATCGTGGTCAAACCCATTCGTCTTTCAGACACTAAAGAAGAGTGTGACTTGATGATAGATCCCTCAACCTGATCCTTTGTGTTGGGGTATGGGGTAGGAACTCGGCATATTAGTTTTTTCCTCCCGAAAAGTGAGATACACTAGATCCCTAAATCCCTTTGTAGATACATACATGAGGAAAAATATTTGGATCCTTTCTAGGTTATTGTTTTGAAATCCTCTCTATCATCGCTAGGATCATTCTCTACTTCGACAAGAGAGCATGGAGAATTGTTCTAGGGACTGGACGATGATGAGCTCCAGCCTGATCCACCACCAATGATTGCCCCTCCTGTACAGAAATCAGTGGTCAGTACCCTAGCCTACATGGATTTGGTGATACAACCAGTGAATTCTTCAAAATATATCCCAAGATGCAGCGGTTTTTCAGTTCGTGCACTGTACTCTTCACCGATTAGTCTAGCACTACAACAGTACACATCAGTGCTATTACCGACCCCTCAACTACCCCTAATCTATGAATGGGGAAACCAATGTCTAGATCCCAAGTCTAAGACGAGAAGTTTGTGGGACATTCTCACAGTGGACCATCTCCCTAAGATGATTTGGCCAATTATAACTGCAAGCTTTAATATTCTGGAGTCCCTCACCCATGATGAGGTTGTGTGCTTCCTCTGAACCTTGAGGATGATGCATTTACATCTCAGTCATCAACGGTAATCTTACCCCAAAATTTGGGAACACTTCGATGACATTGGAGAGTAGTGTCTCCTAGTTGAGTTGGTCACACTCCCTATTGATCAGCACCCTACATCACCTGGTTATCATCGGACTCTCCAACAATGATGCATCCAGAGGTTTACTGTACTCTATAGAGTGATTAAGGAGGCATCACCACATGTCCAGATCCATGGATAGGGGTAGTATGTTACCCTGTATTTTATTCCAATCCTACTCCAACCTAGTTTACCTTGTGATATCGAGGATATGCCTTCAAGAATCACCAAAGTAAACTTGTTTGTTCTTAAGATATACCTGGAAGGGGTCATCGACATATGGTTTGGAGAATATGAACAGCTCACTGGGGCAGCACAACACCCAGCATACCCTGCAGGTGTCCACAATCACCAAAAAAGGTAGACTCTTGGCCATCCTGAAACTTATGAATCATTTCCTTTGGGTCAAGATCCTAACAAGGTAAAAACACACATGGGAACCGTTAAGACTTCTGATCCATCTGGTTCATTGAAAAAATATAGAAGATGATTCTGAAAAGGTTGTGTTATGTCATCAGCTCACTGAACAAAAGAATATTCTTGATTAAATCCTTTCCGAACACATGGAGAAATGAAAACCAGGTTACGGTAACCCTCAATTAGGATAGCAGGGGTAGGAACATCTCTCCCTCGGTGAGATACCTCCTGGTGATCTTGACAACCATGCCCATCTAGATCGGGTACAAGCCAAATTTTATGGAAAGAGAGAACAGTACGCATCACCAAATCCACCCAAGCTGTGTGAGAATCCTTCTTAAGACCCTCCTCAGGTTCCACTAGCTGCTCCATAGGTTCCATCATCCATTCTGCAGATTCCTCCAGCGGCCTCTCGGGTCATTCCACCAGCCGCTCCACAATCCACTCATCTAGATTACCGCGTTGAAGAACTTTCCAATGATCTGGTAGTTAGGAAACCTTTCCAATATAGAAATACTTTTCCAGATAATCCAATGGATTCTCTTTTCTCTAGCCTTGAGGCCCTTGAAACCTGATAGGTGGCAATCCCACTTGATAGAAAAACATATCCAGTATGGTTAGATGATATTTCAGCACCCCCAGGCTTTAGAAATCCTACCTTCTACCATTTTAATGGGACAAGAGACATGTTACAATATCTGACCCACTTCATTTAAAGATGTGGACCCATGATAGGGAAGCCAATGCAATAGGAATCTTCTAAGCTATCTTGTTTCATGCAGACACTGGAAGGGACCACATTCATTTAGTACAGCCAGTTACCCATCAGGTCCATAGCTGGTTGGGAGTATCTTTGCAGTCAATTTTTGTATCAGTTTAGTTCCACCACCCACAAGACTAGTATTTATGACCTCTTAAAGTTCAAGAAAAGGCCATATGAGTGAGTCACAGACTTTATTTCTAGGTGTAAGGGACTCACATATTCACTCGATATGCCTCTAACTCGGGAATAGATACTAACGATGTGTGTAGGAAATGTGAAGACTAAACCGGTCCCTTATCTCATCACTCAGAACTTTCCAGGTGTATTTTAGGTTTTTTATGATAAGGATCAATGTATAGAGGAATCCTTGTAGAAATACAATAAGTCATGCTTGTTTCCTCCTGCAACCCCCACAAGACGAGCTACCAAGGTCGATACCGCTACTGTTGCATAGATAGAGGCCCCTAGACAGCTGGAATTGCTACGAGTAGAGCCACCTCCATTGCCTCGCCAAGGGATACCACCTTAGGATCAGCCTCTTGATTAGAATCCCCTACCTTGTAATCAGAAAGTGCCACCTCATAACACACAACCACCACCTAGGCAAGACAACCAGGTTCCATATCCTCTCCAGGATCTAGCCCCTCGTTAGGTCAAGGTTCCTAGAGTCCCTTTACCAAATCAAAGAAACCATATCTACTCATTCAATGAATCTCAAGTCCCCATATATTTTTGGAGTTCCTTGGAACAAGGAATCCTTCAGTTTCTAGAATATAGGAGGCCCAAAGAGGTAGATCTTACTGATCTTCCCAATTACTACCCCTATAACTGGTTTTTTGGACACACTCTCAAGTAGTGATATGTGTTCAAATATTGGATCCAAGACTAGGTAAATAACAACGTAGTCATATTGGGTCTATCCCTGACACAGGTGGCATGTGTATCTACAAGACTTGATAGTGATAGTGAGGGTGAATGGTAGCAGGTCTCTCACCGCAGGTCTCAAAAGTATGATGACTGGATAGAACGCAAGGCAGTTTCTCAGCCCCATGGTATTATCCATGCCCATTTGACTCAACCCAATCCATCTGAAGTCATTGTTCTACCTCTATCTACTACTTCTTCCTCGACATTTCATCCTTCCATCTCCTAGAAAGGAAGGCTCCAATAGTGAAAGGGAGATCGAATCCCTCTGCATGTTCCAAATTCATCTTGTACTCTTAGTGAATTCATGACCCTAGAGATAGGGATTCCCCCCATGATCCACCCATTAATGGAGGGTTCCTCAAGTGATGATCATGAGTACACCTTAGTGAACATTGTCGAGATAGTGGGCCCGTACATGGACCCCAAAGATGATTAATGCCAATCCAACCCTCTTAATGTCCCTAGTCGACACTAGTGTTGACATAACTATGGATACATGAACCGTAAAAGTGCATTGTCTAACACTTCCAACCAAGATGTTTATGCTACTGAGATGAGGAAACGGGGTCAAAGAAGGACTCAGCATGCGCAGTCTTCTTATCCTATTTCATTAGATCCACTTTTCCCGCTGTTTGTGCTACTCGACTAGGAAGAGCAGTCGTGACCATGATATGATCAGCCACGTACACTTGAGGCTAGGCCTCAGTCATCTGACAATCATCTGGTAGTCATTTTTCATGGTTAGACTAATGATCAATGGGATGTCCCTACCACAAGATGAAATCCACCAGTTTGACCTACAGTGTCCGCTATACCTCTTTCCACAGACCAACCTCCTGTTGGAAGAAGTGTGCACCTCACATGGAAGTATGATGTACTCAAGAACCTTTCCATCATTCCCCTAAGTTTATCGATTCTCTAGGATCTCCACCTATATATATACATGTGTGAATCCCTCTTAGAGTCTTTAAGGAGCCCCCTCCAATTCGAAATAGAGTTAGCATCCGTAGAGGCATTCCATGCTAAGGAGGCCGAACTTACAGAATGTCAGACCATCATCTCATTCTTAGGAGAAGATTAAGGTTCTTTTATAGAGGGGAACATCTGCCCACTATACATCACTGGTTAGTTCAATGGCATGGAAGACTGTCGTTGTCTCATTGACATGGGTTCCAGGATCAATCTCATCTCAACCTAGACGCTCTACAAGTTTGGGTTGCCTGAAGAAAACCTGAATCTCTCTGAACTAAAGATTCAAGGTTATGATAGGATGGAGGATATTCATGTTGGAAAAATCCACTTGAATATGCATGCACGGGAATTCCTAGCCGAACAGCCATACGAAGGTGGAGAGCTGATTTCACAATGAAGATGTTGGGGAGGATAAGTTCCAAGTAGTTAGTCTGGGTTGTATGTAATGTTTGAAGCCTACGGGAAATGAATTCCTTTAAGTCCTATGGTCCATGTAATAATTATGCCTATGGGCCTTGTAAGGGTTCCACCTCACCCCGTAAAAGGTGTATTATCAAAAATCAATAAAAAAAAATGAAGGCATTCAGGCCATTAGAGGTAGATTCTAGCTCTATATGCACGTGGCAGTCCCCTCCTCATATCACCAATGCCTCAAGTACTCCCTTAGTGGTCAAGTGGGCATGCTTCAAGGTGATGCATCTCCCTTTTCCTCTTGTGAAGCCTGCTACCTAGATAATGACTACAATAGGAGCAAGTAAAAGAAGGTTCAGGCTAATAAGGTCAAGCATACTACCATTGTGACCAACCGATGGAAAGACCTAGATGATGCCCACATTTTTCCAATTCGCTGATTGGAGGCCACAACCCCAGACAAGGGATGCTGAATTATCATCTCTGGTGTAAGTGTAAATCTCATTCCCTAGTGTAAAGATCATAGGAAGATCAATTCTTACTCCTACATGAATCAGGCTTGAGTGATCCTAGATCCCCTTACCCTGTAAAGTATCGGGATGTTCTCCCCATGGAAACAGCAATATTTCATACTTGATTATTCTTCCAAGCTGGGTTGAACCATCTCAATCCAATGTGACACTGATGCTTTGATATTATCAAGTGTTTCCCATTAGGTCGAAGGACTTATGGAATTGAATCGATAGCTTTTGTCACCATGATTTTAGCAACACAGGAGTCCCTCAGTAAAGATTCCACCACCGCTTAGGCTAGCACTAGCATTCTGTCAGGGTCAGATAACTCAGAATAGTTTCCCCTGATGATGATCATATCACTTCGAACAATGGAGAGGATTTGGAGGATGCTCCTCCTGTGTTTGAGGAAGGCATCTCCACCACTATCGATGAGTTGGTACAGTTGAACCTCGGCATTAAGACAGATCTAAAACCAACACTAGTCAGTGCATCCATATCTACCAAAGAACAACAATAGTGTGTGGATTTCCTAAATCAGCATTGAGATATATTTTTATGGACCTATGGAGAGATTCTAGGACTAGATCCTCAAGTTTCCATTCACTTCCTTGGTCTTCCGATAAACCATCATGGGTTCAAACAGCCTCCCAGAAAGATACACCCTTCTCACGGTACCATGGTTGAGTCCGAAGTTGATAAGATCATTAAATCAAACTTTGTAAAGGAATTACAATACCCAAAATGGATATCCAAAATCATTCATATACAAAATAATAATAGAAATATTAGAGTCTACATTGAATTATGGGATCTCAATCTTCACTTTACAAAGGATGATTTTCCCCTTCCTACGACTGAGTTGTTGATTGATGTTAATGTTATATTCCAAGATCTCTCCTTCATGGATGGGTATTCTGGATATAATAAAATATGAATGGATCCTGAGGACAAATATTCTACTACCTTAAGATCACCACAAGTTACTTTCTGTTATCAAGTAATTCCTTTCAGTCTAAAGAATGCAGGTAACACCTATCAGTGTTCCATGCACCACATATTCATGCCGATCCTCGTGACATTGGTGGAATTCTATGTGGAAAATTTGGTGGTAAAATCCCGCCAGTGTCAAGACCATATTATAAATATTTAGAAAGTGTTCGGCTTCCTCCGCTCCTTCCATATGAAGATGAACCCCTTGAATTGTGCCTTTGGTATTACCTCTAGAAAGTTTCTCAGCTTTTCTATTTGATATAGAGGCATCAGGTTCGATCCAAAGAAGATCAAGTCCATTAGTCAAATACCTCCTCTGAGAAACATTTGAGATCTATGAGGCTTTTAAGGACACTTAGCCTATATATGGTGATTCATTATAAACTTGGATTGAAAGTTTAATCCCTTTTCTCGGATTATAAATAAAGGTGTTGAATGACAATGGGGATAAAGAGTGTCAAAACACTTTTGAGGAGATCAAGAAGTATCTACTACAACCTATGGTTCTAATTCCACCTATATTCAAAATCCACTAGTCCTTTATGTGACCCTATAATGGTCCCTCAGTGCCCTTCTCGCTTAGAAGAACAATAAGGGAATAGAGAACAATTTATATTATCTTAGCCACATGCTCATCTATAGAGAGACCAGATATTCCTCTATCGAGAAGAGATTCCTTGCACTGGTATTCGCTATCCAGAAATTGTGACATTAGCTGCAGCACCATGAAATATAGCTGATGTCTCATGTAGACCTGCTAAAATATATTCTGAACCTCCCTATTTTGACAGGTTATCTAGCTCGGTGGGTGGTGATCTTTTAGCAGTTTGACATCAGGTTTATTCCAAAAAAAATTCAAGGGTCAAGCACTTGTAGACTTTCTTTCCACCCATCCAGCCCCTACAGAGCAGTCTCTAGATCTTGACTTCCCAGATGAATCCATCTTTTTAGTGGATCAAGTTGTACCATATTAGCAGATGTACTTTGATTCACTTCACAAATCCTTACTAGCAGAAGACTCAATGATCCCAAGATTAACAAAGTGGGTCTGGGTATCATCTTCACCATTCCTTCACAGGTTGTTATTCCCTATTCATTATTTTTTTAGAAGGATACACCATAAATGAGGCAGTGTATCAGTGCTTCATCATTGTTCTTGATCCATCCATTGAGATTGATGTTCCCCACCTGCATGTGAAAGGGGACTCTGAACTGGTCATCAAGCTGATCAATGGTGACTACACCATCAGGAAGCCAGAGCTTGTACCCCTGTTAGAGCGCACTCACTAGATAATGTCCCAGTTCCTTTCCCATCCTAAGGTCATTTATGTTCCTCGATCACATAACGGTTGAGCTGATTCCTTGTATAGATTTTTTTCATCTCTCTCAAAGCCTGACCAGGACGATTTGATCATCCATGTAGCACATCAAAGAGTCGTCACTCCCATCACTCCATACTATGATGATAGCCAACATGTAATCCAACTTAATGCTAATGTTTCCAAATTAGGACCTCCAGTTCCCCTTTCCGTAGTATTGAAAGAGACCCCTGATTGGACAACTCCTTTTTTCAAGTACCTTCTACAAAGAAATCTTCCGATAGATAGAGCCAAACATGAGAGAATCTATTGGCACACAGTGCAGTTCACCCTCCAGAGTGGTCCCAGTCTTAAGTATATCCTCTACAGACATAGTTTTGATGGGATTCTCCTCCATTTTATTCAATGAAATGAGATTCCTCAAGTTATGCAGGAATTTCATGCCAGTTCCTATGGAGCACATCAGGTAGGGATGAAACTCTCTCATTAGATTTGAAGGTTGGGCTATTTTTGGCCCACAATGATCCATGACTGTATTGAGTTTTCCAAGAGGTTTCACATGTTCCATATCCATGCTAATTTTTTGAATCATCCGCCAAAGCCTCTCCATACCACCAATTACTCTTGGACCTTTGTAGTCTCGGGGATTGATGTTGTGGGACCATATCCACCAGTGACAGCTCGCCAGTGCAGGTTCATCCTGACTGCTGAAAATTTATTTTCCAAGTGGGAAGAGGAAATTCCTTTCAAGGAAGTCAATACCCATTCTACCATTGCTTTTGTGAGATCTAATATCATCCACCGATTCAAAGTCCCTCACGTCGTCCTTACCAATAATGGCACCAACTTTCGGGCACCCAAGCTAAAGAAATTGTATGCCAAGTACAATATCTATTCTAATAATAGCTCTAACTGTCATGCAAAAGAAAATGGGAAGATTGTGGTGTTCAACAAAACCCTATCTAACATCTTGAAAAATATGGTTGGACAGAATAAGAAGAGATGGTTGGACAAGCTTCCCAATGCTCTCTGGGCTTACCGGATTACAACTCATAATTCCACCCAGGTGACCCCATATTCCCTAGTGTATGAAATAGAGGAATTCCTACACATTGAGATTCAGTTTTCTTCACTCCTCATATCCTTTTATGATCAATAGACATCAGAAAAGGTATCAGATGTCTATTTGGCTGAATTGGAGGCCTTTAATGAGAATAGGCTTCATGCCTTGAACAATCTAGAGAGGCATTAGAATAAGATAACTAGAGCCTTCAATAATAAAGTTTTCCTTAGTTACTTCCTTCAAGGTGACATAGTATTTTTCCTGAGAATTCCAATGATTCCTAGCAGTAATGCACCAAAGTTGGAACCCAAATGGGAGGGGCCTTGTATCATTCATAGGGTTTGTGCATACTCCCTAGTCACCATAGAGGGTGAGTGTATTTCCTCTCCCACCAATTCCAAATTCTTCAAGAAGTGCTTCGCATGAGTGGAACCCTTTTCCTTCAAGATGATAAACTATAAATGTACTGATCTCTATGACCTTAAACTAATATCCCTTGAGTCCTGCATGATGGTAAACTGTAAATGGTGAATACACCATATGGTTCATGTTCTATGACCTTAAACTATGATCTTTTCCATCCTTTGCATGACATAAAATTACCCAAAACCCTTATCCTACATGATGATAAATTGCAAGTGGTAAACATACCTTATGGTCCGAAATCTACGACTTTAAACTAAGATCTCTCTTATCTTTGCCACAAGATGTTAAACTAAAAGGGTACCACCATGCTTCATGCATCCCTTCAGTTGGGTCTTCATCGTCTTTCACATCCAAAAGGACCCCCTAGAAGCCTGGTCTCATGCCACCTCAGCTCACCTAACAATCTGGGCCAACATCCCAGAGGATCTCGAATGAAAATTTGATACAAGTATCGCATTGAAAATATGGTCAATGGTTGATAATAAATTGTTTGTTCCCATTATAGGTCAAACGATATGGATAATATGTTGCGAACATGGTCATAAGTTATCCTCTATCATTATCACCATCCCCATTATATCCCAAATATCAGGTGCAGTGATTCACCTTTTTCTACCCTTTTGTCTCATGCACACGACATTAAATTGGGAATCTACGATCTGAGCTCTATTATCTTAAACTAATATCTCCCTAATCCTTACCACATGAAATTAAACTACATGACATATCAATAAATACATGTGGCTTGATTACCATCCTTATGGGATATGTAGGAACGCCCAAACATTTCATCTTTAGATCAAGCCCTAGGTACTACAGATTATGCCTTCCTTCTGGTCCCTCGGCCTAAGTGTTCCGAAGCACATTATTCCATGTGGACTTATTTTTTTTACATTCACATTGGTCTTAAAACTACCACATCACATATCCCCTTCAGTTATCTTCTTATTTTTCTTCCTTACCGCACAACATTAAACTGCACGACACCTTAAGAACTACATATGGATTGATTCCCATCCTTATGGGATGCGTAGGAATGCTCAAAAATTTTGTCTTTGGGTCCAACCTAGAAAAAAATTTCATCTTTGTCTTTATCGCATGATGTTAAACTACACAACACTTCAATAACTATATGTGGCTTGATTCCTACCCTCGCAGGATACGTATGAATTCCTAGACATTTCATCTTTGGGTCGAGCCCCAGGTACCTCGATATTTTCTGACCCCTTGGTCTGAGGTTCCCCCTTGGGATTGTGCACAGTGTAGTGTTGACTTCTCTTATCCACATTCACATTGGGTATGCTTTTTCACACCATGCTCATTCCCTTTAGAATCTCATTCTTCCGTATACATCCTTACCATATGATGTTAAACTACACGGCATCTCAAGAACTACATATGGCTTGATTCCCATCCTTATGGGATACGTAGGAATTCCTAGACATTTTGGCTTCATATCTATCCCCAAGTTCCCCATTTTTGGTTTTAAAAACCAAAATTCCTTTTGGAAGCATGTGGCATGATGTGGACTTCTTTAGTCCTCATTCATGTCAGGGTTTAAAATAGTCATGCCATGTGCCTCCCTTAGGAATACATCCCTTTCATCTACTTCCTTACCACATTAAGTTAAAATGCATGGAATTTCTATAACTATGTGTAGATTTATTCCTACCCTCACAATATATATAGGAATTCATGGGCATTTGTTCCCAGGTCCAGCCCAGGCTCTAAAAATTATCTCTTTCATTCGGCCCCTCATCCATGATTCTTATGGGATTAAATTGTGTGTAATGTGGACTTATTTTGTTCCATTCACATCGAGTCTATAATAGTAACACCATGTACCCCCTATGGATTTTCTCCTTTCATCTTCATCCTTACCGCATGACGTTAAACTACATGGCATTTCAATAACTACGTATTGCTTGATTCTTTCCCTCACATGATATGTAGGAACGCCTGGGAATTTTGACTCGGGTCCATCTCTAGCTTCACTAACCCATTTTACCCATTTATTCTACTCATATAATTGAGTCTTCTAACCCTAGTTGAGCCCTTCTACCTTTATCCCACCTCATTAACATTCTTAGATGCATTGTGATCTAGGGCCTAGAATGTTGGATTTTGTATGGAAGTGCTCTCATTCTGTTTCCACGCTTCATGCATCCCTTTTTTTGGGTATCCATCATCTCTCACATCTGAAAGGACCCCTGAGTGGTATGGATTCCCAGCCTTATGGATTACCTACCATTTTGGTCCAACATCCTATATGATCTCGAACGACATTTGAGACAGGTCCTGCATTGTGAATATATTCAGCAGCCAACCCTCACTTGTTTGTTCCCATCCCATGTCACATGATATGGATGTTTCATTTTGAATACAGTCAACAGTTATCATCCATCATTACTCCAACCTCTTTATTCCCTAAATGTTGGTTTCTTGATTCACATTCCTTTCCATTTCATCATGTTCAGACAAAATATTGACACCCTATGTGTTATTCCTCCGTGCACCTTTGTACATTGAGAGGACGAACCACCGTCGTGGGGTCATTCTTGACTCTACACCTCTGTTCCCTATTGTGTGCTCCCATGTGTTTTAAATATCTTCTTCACCCTTGTTTCCCACACCGATCATGGATTATGTGGGCTTGGGGATTTGGGTAAGTTTTTTTCCTGCATGGAAGAACTGCACTTCCCTACGGTCCAAGTGCTATGACCATAATCTAGGATCTCCTGCATCCTTACTGCATGATGTTAAATTTCATGACATTTTAGAACTATGTATGGATTGATTCTCACCCTTGTGAGGTACATAGTGACACCCGGGTACTTTACCTCTGGGTCCAGCCGCATAGTCAGGAACCTTTTTGCCCCTTCTTGGTATGAGTTTTTCCTATTTGGAAAGGTGCAGTTTGGTGTGGACTTCCTTTATCCTCATTCATGTTGGGTTTCCTCATGATTCTATACTGCACCTATCTGCCCCTCAATGAAATCTATGACCTTTAAACTAATATTTCCAGTGTCCTAGTTTGTATGACATTAAACTGCATAATAACTATGATTTTCCTCACCTGATAGGGTATCACTTATTTTTGTATTGTCTTTCTGCTATACCATATTCAATAACTATGTGTGGCTTGATTCCCATTCTTATGGGATACATAGTGATTCCTAGACTCTTCATCTATTGTCTAGCCACACCCCCTTTCATCCTTATAGCCTCTTGGACCTATCCCCCTTTCAAGGATGTGTGGTGGAATGTAGACTTATTTTTCCCTCATTCACATCGGGTTATGTACCACACCACATGTTTCTCCTTAGAGTGTCTCATGTCCTTACCGTTTGATGTTAAACTACATATCACTTCAATAACTATGTATGGCTTGATTCATTCCCTCACAGGATATGTAGGGACACCTGGGCATCTCGCCTCAGCCCCAGCCAAAATTTCATTAACTCTTATAACTTTTCGCCCCTAATTACGGTCCAAATTATATTACCCTGAATTAGAAATCCTTAGTCTGTGTAACATAACTTTAAACTGTTAGACAGGGTCCAGTTGGTATGACCTTAAACTATATGCAACTTCATGATTATATGATGATAAACTATTTCCTGCCTCCTCCTCACTATATGACATTAAACTGTGATCTTACTGTCCTCATTTTCATGATGTGGAACTACAAACCATCCCAAGTCCTTTCTAGAGAGGTACTCTCTGGTAATAGTTTTGATCTTTATTCAGACTGATATGTACACCCAATGTGATTTCATCATGGCAGTGTAGTTTCAAGAGTGTTGGACTCCATTTGAATATCCCATCACTCTATCTTCATGCTTTTAATGCCCTTTATTTGGATCCTCATCCTCTTTCACGTCTGAGGGAACCCCCCCAATGGTCTAGTCCCATTCCACTTTGGATCACCTACCATCCTATGAAAATGTTCTATAAGGAATCAGACGTCATTTCGAGTTAGGCCCTGTTTTTTCAAATACAGCCAGTGGTTGGACCTTGTTTGTTTGTTCCCATTCCAGGATAGCGATATAGGTGATGTGTTTTGAATAAGGTCAGCATTTATCTTGTATTGGATTTCCATCATTACTGTGTTTCCCTCTAGAATTGGGTATGACCTCATCGATTTAAGGTTCAAACATTCCAAGCGGTTTCTAACGGGTTTGTTCGTAGAACCAGAAACATCCAATGATTCCATATCCATTTGAACCTACTTTCCAAAGGTAGGCGCTCATTAGTTGTGGAATGATGAGGCTTAGGAATTTTCATTGGTTGAGAGGATAGGAGGTCGGAATCATCACAACTTTTTTAGGGGAATTATTGTCTACTCCGGGACTCTCTTTATAGATTTAAGTTATGTTCGTGAATCCTTATTACATTACCAAGTATAAAATGAGCTTTCCTTTAGATCTGACAATAAATGATTGATATGTTGGAAATTTAGAGAATCCTTTATATGTATTCGAGGTTCTTCATCGATAGAGAATCATCTATATTTGTTAGAGATTCTTATTCAATGGTATCCTTTGATACATAAAAGTATCTTGGTCATTATGATGACCATACTGGTTTTAAATCCACTCAGTGGGGCACTTGAAGTTTATTGTCATTCAGAAGGACATTGATTATTTCAGAGTTGGGATCACACCCACAGATGGGCTACCTACGTATCCTTGTTTGGAGAAGGAATCAGAACCCACGTAGTTCGAGTAAGGGAGTATGATGTTTATGATTGATGGCTCAAAGAAAGATTTCATAATTACTTTTACACTCTAAGCTCACGTGAGGCATGCTCGGTGTGAGAAATAAGAGGTATTGGTAAAAACCAGAAAATTTTTTCATGAAATATGCAATCATAAGAAATGATGTGGGGATTATGTATGTATGACTACCCAAACAGATGAATATTAATATTTACTTTAGGGAAGAAATCCAGGAACAGGGTCCATAAAGGTATATGTGCTTTATGGATATTTGGATACTCTAACTTGGGGATTACTCTTGAAAAGGAGGCCCAAATTAAAATGGGACTTATGATTTGGTTTTACTCCTGAGAAGGAATCCCAAATCAAAATTAAAATAGGACTGGTTAAGAAAAATTAAGACTGGGGCTTACTCCTGAGAAGGAGGCCCATATTTGAGAATGGGGCTTACTCCTGAAAAGGAAGCCCAGGTTGAGAGAATTATGACTGGGGATTATTCCGGAAAAGGAGGCCCAGGTTAAGAGAATTATGACTGAGGATTATTCTTGAAAATGAGGCCCAGGTTAAGAGAATTATGGTTGGGGCTTACTCCTAAGGAGGATGCCCAGATTTGAGAATTATGGTTGGGTCTTACTCCTAAGTAGGATGCCCAGATTAATGGGAATTTTAATATTGGGGCTTACTTCTGAAAAGGATGCCCATATTAGGGGACTTGGGGCTTACTCCTAAGGAGTATTCCCATACTTTTGAACTTTGAGATTGGGGAGTACTCCTAAAAAGCAAGCCCAGGTTAAAGAGGACTTGGGGCTTACTCCTAAGGTGGATGCCCATACTTGAGAATTATGACTGGGGCTTATTCCTGAAAATGAGGCCCAGGTTAAGGGGTTCTCTAATCTTAAAGGATGAGGTTAAATGAATGAAATCTCAATCTTTAGGGACATAAATATGTGTAAATCACTAGGTTTGAGAGATATTCCATAGAATTACTTTCAGATAAGGAAGTTAATCAAGAAAACATGCCATAAATGGCTTTGAAAAATGTCTTGAAGACTGAATCTTGAATAGGAGAGGTGGAATGGCATAAGAGGGGTGAAATGGGCAAGAAGGGAACCCAAAAAGGCAGGGGCGTGCAAGTCCTGGTAGGCATGCAGGTACTGCGTGGGTGCACAAATCCTGGTCACGCAGGTATACCTGCGCGACACATGGGTACTTGCGCGATTGTTAACCAGTAGGGTAACACTTGGCCGAACCTTGACCAAATCCTTTAGAATTATCCTGAGGTACTTCCAGAAGAGAGGCGCGCAAGTTTTGGTGAAGAAGTAAGGCAGCGCACAAGTATGTTCATTTTCCTTAAGGGTAAAAAATCTTATGCGCGCAAGTGTTAGTGAATTCTAACACTTAGACCTTACTCCTCTTGTTTAGACCTTCCATTCTAGGTAAAGAATTACCTTAGAAGTGTTCAAAAGACCTGAATAAGAGACTTGGGCGTTCATAGCTCTATATCTGAATTCTGGAAAAATTACTCTTCAAATGGGGGGCCCACCGGGGCTATTTATAGGCTAGAGAAGACCCCGGTTGGTTATCAATTAGGGCGCGCAAGTGACTTGTGCTACCAACTTCGGCGTGCAAGTGTACTTGCTCGACCATTGTAGAACTTGCGTGACCCTTGCACAATGTTCTTCTTATTCCTTCCTTTGTCAATTTTTGATATTTGTCCAAAGTTTAAATTACTTTGAGTTAAGATATTCCCCTTTTCCAATATTTAGACTCTGTGACGAAAGGAGCATCAACAAAAGTCCCCCCTCAGAGTTGGATGCAAAAGAAATGAGGATTTGACTCTGAGGAAATTAAGAATCAAAAGGAAATTGTGGTGCATAAGGTATAGCGCGCAAATGAGATTCGGGCGCGCAGGGGTATGGCCTTTGGTTGTGCAGCGTACGGTGCGCAGGGTTATGGCCGCGTCTATAAATAGAGGGCCTCATTTCCGTACAAAGCATACGGATCTTGCTTTTCCTTTTCTCTCGGCGCGCAAGTTGACTCCTGGCTCTCTCTTGTCCACTCTTCTTGCTTCTTGCGTCGTGCTTCTGTTTCTTATGTCGCGCTGCTGTTAAGGTATTTAGACTTGCGCGGTGAAACCTGCGTGCCCAATACTTGCGCGACCGAAGGAGACTTGCGCGCCAACTATGGGACTTGTGCGCCTTAATGAATTATCCAATTTCTTCAAATCCTTCACAAATTTTATGAAAAAATTAACATACTTTAAGAGTTAATTATTCAACTCTTGTGCAGATCAAATGGCTCCAAAGAGAATTGGAACGGCTGATGAACTGGTGAGAAAAAGAATTGATGAGATGATGGACATCGTTGGCCATGATTACTATTCTATCTATGAAAGAACTCTTCCGGACTTGGCTAAGCATTTGAAGAAATATCATCTTAACTTCCCACAGAGCATCTATCTGCCCCTGTATGGTCATGGTCATCTACAAGGAGTCAATTTTCCAGATGCAAAGAACTATATTCCTAAGATGCAGGTGCACTACTACTCCTCTATTTCGTTTATGCTGTGCATTAAGAGCAACAACATTGGTGTGAACTTTCAAATTTTTCTTCCATGTCATGTCCTTGAAGATATGAAAATGGAAAACCCATGGGATGAAATGTTTTCTGCTGCCGATTGGTGGAGAGAAGAAAAACATGGCATTAGAGCAATATCTGAAAAGAGTACTCTATCCAAATGGCTCTTTACTTCCAATGCTTCATTCTCAAATCCATGTATCCATCTTCAAAGTATCTTGGACAGAAACAGAGTCACTGTTTGATCAGCAGAAAATTTTCTCAAACCGCACTCAAGAACATTCTTTTACAATTGTTCCAAGAAGAGCTGGTATCACTGCATCTCTTATGGTATCCAGTTGAATGAATGAATTCCAGGTGGTTACTGATGAAGCTCGAGATGCCGTAAATCAAATGAATAGTTATGTTGAAAGTCTTTTTAATTCCTGAAAAAGAGAAGAGACTCCAATCTGTGGATGTCCTTCTAACTCTTGTGCATCAATGAAAAACACTTTCACCTTCAATCATTTGTACCTTCATTCTATTTTTCCATCTGCTTTAAATTTTATCAAATCCAATGGGCCTAGTAAGCATAGTTTGATTTTTACTAGGATTATTATAAATAACCCTAAAAACTTTGAATATTTTAATTGCTCAATATTACCTAAAATCACACAAAATGTATGTTTAGTGAGGTGGAACTTGACTTTTATTCAGATTTCCCTTGTCTTTTGTGGGCATTTTAAAGTCATGCATGTCGGACATAAAAAGGCTAATGTTTAAGGTCAAAATATATTTGACCAAAATGAATTAAAATTGACTCAATTCCTTGAAAATTTATCTGAAAACATATTACCATACTCAAGTATGAGGGAAAATATGTAAACTATGACTTAATAATATTTGAATCTGAGGAAAGATATGAAAAAGAGCTAAAAAGGCATTAGAAGAAGTAGTTCCCAAGAATGAAGTTACCATTATTTAACAAACCTGTTAGGGGGTTGAATTATGCAGGGCCACCTAAGGGCATTGGTTTCATAGTCAAATAAATAGCATCTTTTGGCTGATAGGTTCATTATGTAGACTACTTATGCAAGGCCACCTAAGGGCATGTGTTGCATAGTCAGGAAAAAGAACTCTCAGAAATTTACTTTCCTAGTGCTAAAAGCCATTGAAAGTTTATGGAGATTCAAATTTTCCAAATTATAGAGTTTTTTGTATGGAAAGAGGTACTTGAATATGAAGAAGATATTTCCAAACAATATTATCAAAGAACTAGATGGATATCACTCCTACGAAGGTCTGACCCAAACGTAGGGAAGGAGAATATAAACCATAGACCTGAATATTTTCATATCATGAAAAAGGATATGGGACAAATATGTTAAGGATGGATATTTTTTGCGAATCCCTACATATTGTCATTTAAGACAAATAAGGAAAAAATAGGCTTTCTTCCCAAGAATGAAGTCACCAATATCTGAAAAAACCCATTAAGGGGTTGAATTATACAGGGAATCCTAAGGGAATTGGCTGCATAGTCAAATAATAGTATCTTTTGGCTGACAAATCTGTTATGGAGACTGTTTATGCAAGGCCACCTAAGGGCACGTGCTGCATGGTCAGGAAAAAGAACTCTCAGAATTTCAAGACTTTTGTGATTAGAAGTTAATAAAAGGGTTATGAAGATCTGAAAATATTTAAGGTTGGGATTATAACACATAAAGATGGGTATTGTCCAATGTATGCAGAGATACACAGATCAATGCTAACCATAATCATGTTGTGGCTGGGTCCTGAATAGAAATGTTAGACTTCACTACATATCCCATAAATATGGGAATCAAGCCATACGTAGTTCTTGAACTACAGTTTAACGTCGTGTGGGACAAAAGGATTGGAGATCTTAGTTTAGGGTCATAGAGCTTGGACCATTATAAGAAATACACAGTGTGTGTTTTCATGGGGACTTTTCAGCCAAGGTACTGAAAGTGGAATTTGGGGTTAGGCCCAAAGACTTGGGGCTAGATTCGAGAGACACTCGAACGTTCCTACGTATCCCATGAGGATGGGAATCAATCCCACATAGTTCTAGAAATACCCTCTGTAAAAATTTGGTTCGTACATGTGAAGGGTGAAAGGGGACTTTAGTGCAATGATGGTTTAACCCAAGATAAAAGGTTCAGGCATTTCCATGTATGCACATAGTCTTTGGAATATAACATGATTGAAAATCAATGTAAATAATGATTCCCTCTCAGGTGAGGGTATCAAAGAATATTATAGTTTATTTTCATACTGGACAAAAGTGTTGTATAGTTTAACATCATATAGAAAGGACGAAAGTGAACCAATGTAAAGATATTGATTCTGGGGGCGGTTTCACGAATCAATCATCATATGAGATGGAGGTGAACCGATGTGAAGAGATTGGTTTTGGGATTGAACCTTGGGAGGTTGCCTATGTACCCAGCCTAGAAGGCAAGGATCAAAGTCTTCATAGTTCAATTAAAGAATGAATTAGTGATCAAGTTGTCCTTTGGGACAACGACCTAAAAAAATAGTGTTGGGACTTAAACATGGTTAGTAGTATAGAGAGAGTGTTATGGTTGAAGTTTTCTCTAAGCTCAAGTGAGTCATACTCGGTGTGAGAAACAAGAGGTAGCAACAACCCTAATGATACACAGTTTAATGTCATGTAGGACATAAAAAAGGGACTATGCAGTTTAAAGTCTTGCAGTTAGGACTATTGGTGCTGCACAGTTTAATGTCATGTAGCAGGGACAAAGCACAGTTTAATGTCATGTAGGACGTATTAAAGGACTTTCTGTACAGTTTAGCGTCATGTAGTTATGACGATGGGGACAATACAGTTTAATGTCATGCTAGACAAAAAAGTACTGTGCAGTTTAATGTCATGCAGTAAGGACAAAAGAGTATACCATTTAACTTAATGTTGGATGTATTAGGGACTTTTTCATAGTTTAATGTCATGTTGGACGAAAAGGGGACAATACAGTTTAGCGTCATGTTGGATGTAAGTGCGAATAGTTTAAGGTTATATGCATGGACCATTGGTTATGCAGTTTAACGTCTTGCTGGACGTAAGGGACTTCTATATAGTTTAACGTCATATAGAAAGGACGATGAAGGGGGACACAGTTTAACGTCATGCTGGACGAAAGTGCGAATAGTTTAAGGTAATATGCATGGACCGTGGATGGTGCAGTTTAACGTCATGATGGACGTAAGGGGCGTGTAAATATTTTAAGGTCGTATGCATAGACCGGTGGTTATGCAGTTTAACGTCTTGCTGGATGTGATGAGTACTTTAATGTCATGCAGGACAGTGGTGCAGTTTAAGGTCATACTGGACCGTGGTGTAGTTTAAGGTCATACTGGACCGTGGTGATATATTTTGTGTTTATACAAAATACTTCTTCAAAAATCTGGCATTGGTTGGATTAGTGATGAGTTCTCTATCCATCGATATTAATGAATAAGCTCCATTGGAGTAGACCATATGTATTGAGTAAGGTCCTTCCCATTTTGGCTCAATCTTGGGAGGTTTCTTTCCTGGTATCATTGGAGTTCTGATAACTAATACCAATTCTCCCTAAGTGAATGAACGAAGAAAAACCTTTTTGTTGAACGCTCATGCTATTCGATTCTGATAGACTTACAAGTGGTGAAAAGTGCACAATCTTTTCTCATCTAACCATTCCAATTCATTCAATCGCTTTTGAGATTTCTCATCTGTAGATGACTGATCACAAATGGCTACTCTGAGTGAGGGTAGTTGAACTTCAATGGGCAATAAGGATTCTGTTCCATATACCAGTAAATATGGAGTTGACCGTGTTGCAGTGTGGGTGGTAGTCCGATAAGCCCATAAAGCATGAAAGAGTTTATCAGGTCATGACTTCTTATCTTTATCCACCATCTTTTGCAGTATATTTGACAGAGTCTTATTGAAGGCTTCTATCTAGCCATTGGCCGCTACATGATACCGAGATGAATGATTGGATTTGATGTTGTATTCTTGATAAAACTTCTTCACCTCGGATAAACAGAAGTTGGTGCCATTGTCCGTCAATATGGTATGAGGGACACCAAATCTGGTAATGATGTTAGACTTGATGAAGCTAACAATGCATTTAAAACTGACTTCCTTGAGAGGTACTGCCTCTGACCATTTGGAAAAGAAATCAGTAGCAGTAAGAATATACTTAAACTGCTTGGCCTTAGCTGAAGGGTAAGGTCCCACCACATCCATTCCCCATGTAGAAAATGGCCACGAGTATTTAGCTGTATGAAGCAACTCTGGAGGTTGATGAATGAAGTTGGCATGTACTTGGCATGAATGAAACTTCTTTGTGAAATCAACAAAATCTTGTATCATTGAAGGCCAAAATTATCCAAGCCTTTGAATCTGATCAGATAGTCTATGTCCAGACTGGTGGGCACCACAGACTCCTGCATGCACTTCTTTCATGACAGCCATTGTCTCTTCACCATCAATGCATCTGAAGATAACTCCATCAAAACCACGTTTGTATAGAATTTTCTCTAAGTGATCTGGGCTATCATAAAGAGTAAAATTGACCACACGTCGCTGGATTTGTTCTTTCTCATCTCTATTAGGTGGAAGTGTTCCATTTTGAAGGTATTCTCTGATAGGTGACATCCATTCTGTAGTATAACCATACGGTTCAAAAATGGGACTAATTTCATTAATTTCCTCTGTTCTGGATCGAACATAAGGTGAAATTTCACGATGGTGGGAAATAATGATGGTTTTCTCGTCCTGATTTGGATCTTCCAGAGCTGTGGCTATATTAGCCAGTGCATCAGCTTGAGCATTTTGTGATCTTGGGACGTAAGAAAATGTCGGTTCCGAAGGGAATTCCGCCATTAAATCTCTAACGTAATCATAAAAAGGGATTAGTTCTTCTTTTCTGATAGCATAATCCCCATTGACTTGTTTGATTACTAGGTCTGAATCACCTTTCACCTTTAAGTGATTCACTTGTGCTTGAAGCGCCAATTCCAAGCCTGCGATGAGAGCTTGGTATTCTGCTTCATTATTGGTACCACCTTCCCATAATAAGAAGGAATAAGGTAACACTGCCTTTTCTGGATAAATGAGCACAATTCCTAAGACAACTTTGTTGAATTTAGGATTTTCCATTTTCCTCCCTGTTGGACTTCTGGAAGCACCATCAAAATACATTTCCCATGCCTGAGGACTATCCTAAATAGAGAAGACTTCCTCATCAGGGAGTTCAATATCTGAAGATGTATCTTCTACTGAAGGATGTTCAGCAAGGAAATCAGCCAGAGCTTGGCCATTTATTGCCTTTTGAGACACATACTAAATGTCGAATTGCTGAAAAATAACTGCCCACCTTTCCAGACATCCTGTAAGAATTGGACAGCTAAGGATGAATTTGAGCGGGTTATTGCGAGATACCAATTGGACCTCGTGATGTTGCAGGTAGTGTCTCAACTTCTGAACTGCAAAGATTAATGCCAGGAATCACTTCTCAACACTTGAATACTGGGTTTCTGCTTCAATCATAGTCCGACTGAGGTAGTAGAGGTTGTTTTCATTCCCAGCATCATTCTTCTGAGCAATAAAGGCACCTAATGATCACTCTAAAGCTGTTACGTAGAGGATAAGTGGTCTTCCTTCAACAGGTGGCATGAGTACTGGTGGACTTAAGAGATACTTCTTGATAATATCAAATACTTCTTGACATTCTTCAGTCCACTGGTAAGTGACTCCCTTCTTCATCAATTTGGTGAATGGTAAACTTTTTCCTGCCAAATTGGCGATGAAACGCCGAATATAGGCTAAGTTTCCTTGAAGTCCTCTCAATTATTTCAAATTTTGAGGAGGTGACATACCAAGGATTGACTTGGTCTTCTCAGGATCGACTTCAATACCACGATGGCGTATGATGAAGCTGAGAAATTTTCCTGAGGTTACCCGAAAAGCACATTTTAAGGGGTTCATCTTCAAATTATGTTGCCAAAGTTTGCAGAATATGACTTCTAAATCAGCCAAGTGATTAGAACTTTTCTTGGATTTAACCACCAAATCATCCACATAACATTCAACAAACTTCCCTAAAAGGGTTTGAAGATATGATGCATGGTACGCTGATATGTTGTGTCTGCATTCTTTAAGCCAAAGGGAATTAACCGGTAGAAAAACAAACCCTGAGGGGCTCTGAAGGCTGTGGATTCCTCATCTTCTGGAGCCATTCAGATTTTCTTATATCCAGAATATCCATCCATGAAGGAAAGTGCTTCATAGATAGATTTTTCATCAATTAAAAGTTCTGTAATCGGAACTGGGAAATCATCCTTAGGACAATGTTGATTAATATCTCTGAAATCGATGCAAACTCTAATTTGTCTGTTCTTCTTCTTCACAGGGACAATATTATCCAACCACTTGGGATATTGAACTTCTCTGACAAAGTTATCTTTGATAAGCTTATCCACTTCAGCTTCAATTTTGGAAGCATAAGTTGGGTGTGTTCTTCTCGCAGCTTGCTTAAATCCTCAATGTTCTTCTGGTAAACCCAAATGATGAGTAGCAACATCAGGATCAAGCCCGGGCATTTCTGTATAGTTCCAAGAAAATATGTCTCGATTTTTCTTTAAAAAGTAAATATACATATCTTGTTCTTCAAGAGTCATGGATGCACTAATTAAAGTGGGGCGTGGATCTTCTTTTGTACCCAGATTTATTTCTTTGAGTTTATCCATGGTGGTAGAGATACCCTCTTCAAATGCTGGAGGAGCATCTCTGAGATCTTCCTCTTCCTCTTCGACATGTGTTACTTCTTCCGTTTCTACTTTCATAGTAGATGATGAAGTAGAATTTCCATGATTAAGAGAGATGTTAAAATTTTAAAATCTTGAAGAAGAGGCTTCCATTTCCAACCCAATTGATGATGAAGGGTCTTCCTTGGGTAATAAAGAGGAGATGATGGATTGAGAATCGACATCATTGTTCACCTCCGACGTCGCTATCACTTCTTCTGGCCTGGTTGGCGAAGTATAGACTTTCTGGATTTCAGCAGATGAAATGAAAACTTCTCCATTTGAGCTTTCATCATTGCCTGGTGGGTTACCAGTTTCTCCCATGTTGTCTGGATCGATTTCTGTAATTGACATTATGGATCTTTCCATAAGAGTATTTTGATTTGGGTTTATCTTATCAATTTGACTGATAGGAAACACATAATCTGTACTCACATGCTCAAATGGATTTACTAGAATCTTTTCCAAACCATACGGAGCCTTAACTTTGGTAAGCTCCCTTGTTGTGGATTTATCCTTTCCCTTCATGTGATAGAATTCCGCCTCAATGTATTGAGACTCACATGTCTTGAACGGGGCCTTATCACCATAAAATGTCCCAACTTGACCATCGAAATAATACTTGAGACATTGATGGTATGATGAAGGGATAGCCACATGTTGATGTAACCAGGGTCTTCCAAGAAAGATGTTGAAGGCTGAATCTTGATCAACAACCATGAAATCTGAATTGGATACAAGATCTCCAAACTAAGTTCTGTGTGTAACTTCGCCCAGTGGTTCTTGTTCATTTTTATCATATTCTTGTAACATCATGATAGAAGAAGATAAATCAGATTCCGTGAGGCCCAATCGCCGAAGTGTACAAATGGGCATGAGGTTGACTCATGAACCATTATCAATGAAAGCTCTTCGATGTCTATGCCATTGACCTTTCCAGATAAGTACAAATTTCTAATATGTCCATGCACGACATCACCTTCATCTTTATCAGTAAAAGATATTACCACATGGAATTCTGCAGGATTATTCTCTATGTGATAGACTTCAACTGCAGCAATTTCAGTTTCAAACTCTTGAGGACTTGACAAAGCCTCAATAAGTGCTTCCCGAAGATCCTTTGATAAATTCAAAGAATCTAGAATTGATAACCTGGCCGGTACTTGGTCCAGGTGTTTCAATACATCATACTTTTGATCTAGAGGTCTACGTTTCCCAACAGGAACATGTGGTTTAGCAGGTGCCTTGGAAGCAGATGCTTTGGAAGTTGATGCATCTTGTATCGGGATAGGAGTTGGAAATATTCCTGGTTTTGGAAGATTAGACTGATTAGATCCATTTATTTGCTGAGAGAAAGAAGATGGAACCTTCAACCGGTCTTCCAGAATAACTGTGCCAAGACTGAATTTTTTATTGGTAGAAGAACTTGCTTGTTCTTGCTGACCTCGCTGAAGGGCTCTACCACGAGTTTCTGCTGCGTATACAGTTCTAGAAGGGGTAGAGTTAGAATAGTGACTTCTGAAAGATCCATGTCTTCCCCTGTATTCTGATCCTTTGGAACTTCCTCTGATTCCTCTATTTTATATAGGGAATTTTGGCTCATCATAATCGAAACTGCAACTGGCATATGGATCTGTTAATTGAATCATATTAACAGAACCGAAAATCAACTCTTCATCTGATGAAAACTCTGCCTGACTAGCCAATTTAGGCTATGTTGTTTGATGGGGCGGTGCCCGTGGCTTCGAAGTAGATGGCATGAAATCTACCAGAGTCAAAGACAACTTAGGCTTTAACACATACTCATCTTCTTCTGATTGTTCCTATTTCTTGGAATTATGCCGCCCTTTTGAGGATTTTCCCTCTGAAGAGGATTTTTTTGTGGCATTCATGGCAGAAGGCACAATTGGTTTCTTAAATTGTGTTCGCAAAACAACATGAGTTCGGTTGATCATCTTTCTGACCATTCAATCATCATATTTCTACACATTTTTTCTTTTGACTTCTTGCCACTCGCCTTCCTCCTCTGTAACTATAGCAGTAACACATGCTACCTGAGCTGAAGAACCTTTTATTTTGACTTGTCCCGAGTCGACCATCTTTTGTAGAAGGTATTTGAAGAAAAAACACTCCTGGATGGGATGCCCCAACATTTGATGAAAGGGGAAATAATTGGGATGGTCTTCATATCATTCCTTGTTTAGCCTCTTGGGCCTTGGAAATTGAACAAGATTATTTTCCAGAGCCTAAATGAAGTAGCCAGGAACTTGTTCATTTCTGAAAGAGTAAACTTTGCTCTTCAACTCATAAAACTGTTTCCGTCTTTGATCTCTTTGATCATATTGACGAAACGGCCTTTGTTGTTGGCACTCAGGAGGTGGAGCCCTTCGAGAAGATGAAGGTTTTGAGGTAGAAGCAAGTATAGGTTCTTGTTTAAGCATAACTGTAGCAGTCTCTGCTTTACCCATTCTCCTTCCTGGAGATGATGGAATTTCACGAGATTTAGACTTAGTCTATATAAGATAATCTTCAATCTGTTGAGCGATTGAAGTAAGGTCTCGAAACCCTCCTGTGTATTTCACATGGATCAGCGGTGTGCGTAATTCATCACGCATATTTTCCACACATATTGGCAACAGTTCCTCTTGAGGGAGTGCTAAGCTTAGGGAATATGTTAATCCCTTCCAGCGAGCAATGAAATCTAAGACCCTTTCATTCTCCCTTTTCTTACAGTTTGTAAGATCAAAAACTATTTTCTTTGGCAAAGTTGAGCTGAATTGAAGAAGAAATCGTTGATGGTGATCTTCCCATCCGGTAATTGACCATGATTGCAATCTTGTGTACCAGACAAAGGCTGGTCCTTGCAAGGTTCGTATGAAGAATCTGAGTTTCACTGTTTCTTACTGTTCCAGAGTTCCCATCATAGGATTGCAACAAGACACGTAATGCATCAAATGCTATCCAGGGTCACCTGATCCATTGAAAATAGGGAATACAGGGTTCCCAAAACTTGATGGGGGAGAGACTGAATCTACCCATTCAGGGTAAGCTCTCTTTTCTGGTTGAACTTGCACATGCTTCCCTTCCATAGTCTCTAACCGAGCTATTAATGACTCAAGGTTAGTTATTAACTTTTTAGAAATATCATGTTGAACTTGGACTTGGGTAGGTGCAATGACTAGAGTTTGAACAGGTATAGCAGTTGGTGCTGCAACTGATGGTAGCACTGTCAACTATTGTTGCACTTGACCCGTAGGATTAGACCTGTGAGGGTGTACTGATAGAGGAGGATATTCTTGATCCATCTCAGTAGCTGCAACAAACTCCCTTGACTGGATGGCTCCAGTACGTTTAGGAGGAAGACTACCCTGAATTAGTTCTGCATTCAACCTCCTCAATTCCTTCATTTCTTCCTCCTGTTGTGCAAATCTTTTCTCTAGTGAGAGCGATTGTCCTTCTCCAGAGGAAGGATATATAACCTGATTCTTCCCCTTTCCCTTGTTTGATCCCTTTCGGAGAGGGGGAAGTGGGTTATTTGAAGGAACACCCAGATTTTGGGTAAACCTTTGATTTCTTGTACGCACACCTTCTTCATTTGTGTCTGTGCGTACAACTTCTTGAACAGGAACCTCTTCATCTGATCCCTCTGAGTGAGCCTCATCTAGTGGATCAGCAACAATGGAATTGATTACATTGATTGATGCATAACGCATCGCATCCCTTCTATCATCATTTCTGTGATATTGTCTTCTTCCATGTCTTTGATGAGACATTTCCTTTTGTTGATTCGATCCCTCAGGAACTTCTTGACGAACCGTAATTTGGAGAGAATCTCTTGACAATTTGTCTCTTCGTTCCTCCTATGGATTCTTCCCCAATCGAGAGAAGACTGACTTTCGCTGAGGAGGGGATTGATGATTTGAAAAAGTCCCCAGTCTGGTGGACTGGGGCTGTTCCTACTGTCTTTGCTCAACTACTCGAATCCTATTTATTGATTCCGAGGGTTTTTTTAAAAGAGTCCCCAGTCTGGTGAGCTGGGGTGGCTCTTGACATGCTATGTCTAAGACTTTCTTAAAATCTCTCCTGATCTTGTGGACCTTAGTCCTGAAATTAGCTAGATGTATCAACCTGCATCCACTTTTATCACCCGGTTCAAAAGACCGTTGGATGATTTCTGACACTTCTATCACTTGGTGATGTGCTTTCTCCAAATGAGAGGTCTGTTCAATATTCTCTTTTGCTTGATGTAGGAGTAATTCAACAAATTTTTCTCTGTATTCTTGATTTTGGGAGGAACTAGTTGAAGCATGTTCTTAGGAAAGATTTTGATTACAAAAAAATCCAGGTATTTGTGGCCGGCCATGGGCAATAACATTGCATGAGACCATTTTCGGCGGGCTTTGCTGACTGGAGAGCACAGTGAAATGTAGTGCTCCATGAACACCCCATCCTCTGACATGAATACCAGATGGGGCATTGGAAATTAACTGGCACAATCTTCTTAGTGCACCAAGGCATGAACGCTGAAGGGATCTCTACTGCTTTTTAGCCTTTGGATATCGAGAGACTGATAGAGATGCCAAGTCAATTTGACGTTTTAACCCTTCTATTATCTTAACATGATTTTCATATTAATCATAAGATAATACTTTCTTTTTCAACTGACAAAGAGTTTTCCATATGTTGAGATGAATATCATGAATTCCATCTTCCGTCAACATCTCTAGAATGTCATACTGAGAGTCAGCCAAAGGCCAAAACATGATTGGCACTTCACCTTTTTCCATATGTTTTCTCATGTTTAGCATTTCCTCTTTATCATTCAATGAAGATTATTCTACTTGATTTGACCAGAGCTGGTTCTTCCTTATTGCTTCATCAGATTCAACAAGATTGGTAGAGAAACCACTAATCAAGCTAGAAGATGCATGAATTAGGGGTGGTTCGGAGAATGACCTACACCCTGGGCTATCTTCTGATTGAGAAAGTATTTCACCTGCTAGCGATGAAGCATCAGACATGACTGGTTTCTCATTTGCAAGTGCCTCAAGATAAGAGGGCTTTCTTAGCACTACATTGTCCACTGGAGCATTTTTCGGGCAATGTGCATCACTACTATAGAGAGGAATTTCGCAGCGAAATTCATCATCATGGGGGGGACCACCATGGTGGGTTAGAGCAAAAGATGATATCTCTTTCTCCTTGGTCTTCTAACCACACAGAGGGTTATTGTAGCTCTTATCTGAAGATTAAACTTCGAGATCAACCGAATTGTCATGAAGCAAGCCTTCAAGAGGAAGTGTCTGTTGAAGACCTTCGGAATTAATGTTCCCACTATTGGGAAATAAGGGAGTAGAATCTTGAATTCCAACAGATAACTGTCTGAGTGCTTCAAGAACTCCAGCATCGAGCAAGGCCTTGTTGTAGATTGGCTCTTGATCTCTTAACTTTGCTGGGAAGGTCTTCTTCTTAGATGCCTTCTTACTCAACTTGGAAACCACTTGTTGATGAAAGTGGTTGCTCTGAGCAGGTGTATGTGCCTGATCAGGAGAGATGGCTAGGTTAGGCTGATGATCTCTACTCAAATCAGGTGTATGTGCCTGACTTGGTTGTCCGTATGATATGGGGGAGTATTCCCCACAACCCTCTTGGACTGGAACAGATGTGTGTATCTACTCCGAAGTGAATTGTTGATGTGACACTCCACTACTAGGGACAGATTTGTGTGTCTTTCCCTGAGAAGTTGCTGAAGTTGTTATAATATCCTATCAAGCATCCAGAATATGAGCAGGGATTTGCTTCTGCTCTTTCGCCATTGATAGAATATGCTTGGTGACTTTAGTTGCCAGAACGGGGATATACGTCCATTCCGTGCTTGGAGTAGGTGTATGTGCCTGCTCCTGTCCTCCTTTTCCTATCAATGAATCCTGACAGTACTCAAGTGTAGGGGTAGAGAGTTGAGTTTGCCTCCTGTTTGTCATCGTAGCTTTCCGACTGACTTCTCCAAATGATACCAAGCGAGACTGTTGGTAGGATTGATCAGTACTAGCATGTGTATGTGCCTGCTGATTGCACTTCGCCGAACGCGGTTGACAAGATCCATCATATGTAGTCAAACGAGTCTGTTGACTAGCTAATGATATATAAACAGGTGTATGTTCTTTCCTATAATACTCCGCCGGAATTGCCTGGCGGGATTGGCGTGATTCTTCCAGACGAGTCTCCTAGACAGCGGAATTAAAACGGTCAGGTGTGTGTGCCCGCTCGTTGCTTTCCAACAAGTTAGGTTGGTGGACTTCTCCAAAAATGGCAGAGATGAGAACCTTCTCACTGTTAACCAGACTTCACCTCTGGCGATTCGTCTTTCCTGCCCGGGTTCGAGGAACCTGAGTCGAATGCCTGAAGTCGGTACCCTCATCATGTTGAGGGCGCACTGTCTCACGAGTCTAGCGACGATTGTTGATAGGAGACCTTGGGAAGAACTCTTGTCTGCTTGAATTAAGGCCCTGAGGGACCTGCTCATTCACCTCCCCAGAATAAGGGAGAAAATGGTGATTGCGTTCTGGGGATAACAACCCGAAATGGTTGGAGACGGTGGTTAGCATCGCCTACTTCTTGATCACTGGTCATCGTTTTTCTGGATGACCGGTGTGAGTTGTTCACTTGGAGGGATTTTCGGGCAGCCTCCATAGTTGGAATGGTACTGTGTTGACGGTACTCCTTAACCAGCGCGTTTGATACCCAGCGTTGAAGACACTAAGTAGGTGATGTCATCCTCAGAGCGGATGATGATCCAGCAGGAGTAGCAGCAGTGGCATTTGTAGCAGAAGTTTTCACAGCGGACATATTCAAGGATGTGAACTTAAGAGAATCCATTCTGGAAATGCAGAAGATCTTGGAAAAGTGTGCATGTTTGATATAACAGACATAATCAAGATAAATTAAGCCACTACATCTTTTGGATGAGCACATATGTCAATGATTGTTTTTTTCCCTCTCGTTGAGTTTTAAATAGGGGCCTAACAAATAAGCAAAACATCATTTTAACTTGGTTAAGGATTCATGTCAGGTTCACCATTTTTTGTTTCCCTTTGGAATTGGGGATTACCTCATAGATTTAAGGTTCAAACATTCCAAGCAGTTTCTAATGGGTTTGTTTATAGAACCGGAAACATCCAATGATTCCATATCCATTTGAACCTACTTTCCAAAGGTAGGTGCTCATTAGTTGTGGACTGATGAGGCTTAAAAATTTTCATTGGTTGATAGGATGGGAGGTCGGACTCATCACACCTTTTTTAGGGGAATTATTGTCTACTCCGGGACTCTCTTTATAGATTTAAGTTATGTTCGTGAATACTTATTACATTACCAAGTATAAAATGAGATTTCCTTTAGATCTGACAATCAATGATTGATATGTAGGAAATTTAGAGAATCTTTTATATGTATTCGAGGTTCTTCATTGATATAGAATCATCTGTATTTGTTAGATATTCTTATTCAATGGTATCCTTTGATACATAAAAGTCTTTTGGTCATTATGATGACCATACTGGTTTTAAAGCCACTCAGTGGGGCACTTGAAGTTTATTGTCATTCAGAAGGACATTGATTATTTCAGATTTGGGATCGCACCCACAGATGGGCTACCTACGTATCCTTGCTTGGAGAAGGAATCAGAACCCACGTAGTTTGAGTAAGGGAGTATGATGTTTATGATTGATGGCTCAAAGAAAGATGGCATAATTACTTTTACACTCTAAGATCACGTGAGGCATGCTCGGTGTGAGAAACAATAGGTATTGGTAAAAACCAGACAATTGTGCCATGAAAGATGAAATCATAAGAAATGATGTGGGGCTTATGTATGTATGACTGCCCAAATAGATGAAGATTAAGATTTACTTCAGGGAATAAATCCAGGAACAGGGTCCATAAAGGTATATGTGCTTTATGGAGATTTGGATACTCTAACTTGGGGCTTACCCTGAAAAGGAGGCCCAAATTAGGAGGGGACTTATGATTGGGTTTTACTCTTGATAAGGAAGCCCAAATCAAAAGTAAATTAGGACTGGTTAAGAAAAATTAAGACTGGGGCTTACTCTTGAGAAGGAGGCCCATATTTGAGAAGGGCTTACTCCTGAAAAGGAAGCCCAGGTTGAGAGAATTTTGACTGGGGATTATTCCTGAAAAGGAGGCCCAGGTTAAGAGAATTATGACTGGGGCTTATTCCTGAAAATAAGGCCTAGGTTAATAGAATTATGGTTGGGGCTTACTCCTAAGGAGGATGCCCAGATTTGAGAACTATGGTTGGGGCTTACTCCTAAGGAGGATGCCCAGATTAATGGGAATTTTAAGATTGGGGCTTACTCCTGAAAAGGATTCCTAGATTAGGGGACTTGGGGCTTACTCCTAAGGAGGATGCCCATACTTGTAAACTTTGATACTGGGGCTTACTCCTAAAAAGGAAGCCCAGGTTAAAGAGTACTTGGGGCTTACTCCTAAGTAGGATGCCCATACTTGAGAATTATGACTGGGGCTTATTCTTGAAAAGGAGGACCAAGTTAAGGGGTTATCTCATCTTAAAGGATGAGGTTGAATGAATGAAATCTCAATATTTAGTGACATAAAGATGTGTAAATCACTAGTTTTTGAGATATATTCCACAGAATTCCTTTCAGATAAGGAAGTTAATCAAGAAAACATTCCATAAATGGCTTTGAAAATTTTCTTGAAGACTGAATCTTGAATAGGAGAGGTGGAATGGCATAAGAGGGGTGAAATAGGAAAGAAGGGAACCCAAAAAGGCAGGGGCGCGCAAGTCCTAGCAGGCGCGCAGGTACTGCGTGGGCGCACAAGTCCCGGTCGCGCAGGTATACCTGTGCGACACATGGGTACTTGCGCGATTGTTAACCAGTAGGGTAACACTTGGGCGAACTTTGACCAAAGCCTTTAGAATTATCCTGAGGTACTTCCAGAAGAGTGGAACGCAAGTTTTGGTGAAGAAGTAAGGTTTCGTGCAAGTGTGTTCATTTCCCTTAAGGGTAAAACACCTTAGGTGTGCAAGTGTTAGTGAATTCTAACACTTAAACCTTACTCCTCTTGTTTAGACCTTCCATTCTAGGTAAAGAATTACCTTATAAGTGTTCAGAAGACCTGAAGAAGAGACTTGGGCGTTTAGAGCTCTATATCTGAATTCTGGAAAAATTCCTCTTCAAATGGGGGGCCCACCGGGGCTATTTATAGGCTGGAGAAGACCCCTGGCGGTTATCACTTAGGGCGCGCAAGTGACTTGCACGACCAACTTCAGCGCGCAAGTGTACTTGCACGACCATTATAGAACTTGCGCGACCCTTGCACAATGTTCTTCTTATTCCTTCCTTTGTCAATTTTTGATATTTTTCCAAAGGTTGAATCACTTTGAGCTAAGATATTCCCCTTTTCCAATCTTTAGACTCTGTGATGAAAGGAGCGTCAACATACTGTGTTCTGAATTTTGGGTACCGTGACTCACACCTCCCATTCCCATTAGTTTGGATGGATTTTAACATCCCTGACATTACCCCACTCATTCACTAGATCATGTTGAGAAAGACAATTTGGCTATTCTGGGAACTCTACCCATCAGTTACAACCTCTCTCCACCCAAATACTCTGATAAGTGATTTAACAATAGAAAACCCCAAGTATTCAATGTTTATTTGGAACTCTCATACACAAAATGGATGATTATGTGGTTTTACCTTGTTTATCAAATCAGGTATGACCCAAATGATCTTAGGGATTAATCGTTAGTTACTCCATAGTTATGATCGAGATGAACTAATTAAAACAAGCAAGAAAACGTTATAGTCATGCATGCGGTTAGGGATAAGTAAACAAAGAGGGAAGTACATTTCATAACTTCAGCCAAAACACGGTCCCTATGGATCATCCCCTTCAATAGACTTCTTTAGTACTTCCACTTTATGAAATGTGGCCTCTAGGATTGTCTCCCACTCCCTGAGCTCCCTTTCTTCATCAGCAGCTGTGGATCGGAGCTCATTGGCTCTGACCTACATTCACTCCTGCTTAGCTTGGAATTCAATAATTTGATAGCTTGCATACACTTCTTTCTCTTGGGTGTCTGGCATCTGAGCTTTCAACTATTCAATGAGCTTGGATTGTCTTGAAATAAATGTAGACCATTCATTTTCCTTCTCTTCAAGGTGTCGTAATTCCTTCTCAACCTCAACAAACTTCTAGATATTTTCTGATTTCTTCTGACTCCAGGAAACATCAGACTATTGGATACTCTTCCATATCTTCTTAGCCAGATAATCATAGATTATTATATGAATACGGTGAGCATACACCCCTCTACGTCAGGATCAGAGTCATCCATCTCCTCAGGATCTCTAGGCCTGTACTCAGGAAAAATATCTAGGATTTCAGTGGTAGGGTCCTCTTCTAGCATCCTTTATTCTTCAACAACCTCACCCCTGCCATCCTGGAGCTCAACCCCAGTAATAGGATCACCTGTGATTGCAGCTTCTTGCTCACTGGGTGCTAGGGCTAGACTAGTTTGAATGGTTAATTATGTTTGTTCTGGTACGGTTATTGGTAGAGCTCCTATAGATGTTCCAAATTGAACAGTTTTCCAAGCCTCCAATCTTGTGATCACTGCATTTGGAATTGATACCTTGGTCATCTGAGTTCCCCAATAAATATACGAGCCTAAAAAGGTAGAAACTTGCAAGAGCCAAGCACAATGGTATCCAATGCCTGAGTCACAGTAGGAGCTACCACCATAGGAGATCTCTCATCGCTTGTTAATTCAATGATTGGTGTTGGTTCCTTCTGAGTGGTGGAAAAAACTTGAGACTCTGAGGTCTCCATTTCATCCCCTCTTATTGGATATCAATTGATCACTTCATCCATGGCTAGCCCTTTTCCCACTGCAGCTATGTTCGGTCCTCTGCCCTGCTCGATTCCAGATACAGATTCATAAGTATGTCCTTCCACATCCATCGGTACATTCTCATCCCCTACAGGGGGAACTTCCTAACTATCATCACTGATGTGTTCCTAAATAGATAAAAGTTTGGTTAATGGATTCAAATTATGAAAATAGAAAGACCAGTAGAGATAATAGTTGATACTCACCTCAAGTTGTTTGACGAGTTCCCTGTCAGAGCCTGCGATTTCACCACTCTCATGTGGGATTCCCTGATGGTTTGTTGTTCCCTAAGGTCCCTCACCACCAGTTCCCTCACCTCCATCCTCCTCTTCTTGCTCTTCTGCTCCCTCTTTTTCCACTTCCTTTTTCTTTTATTCCTCCTCTTCTTCTTCCTCATCATCATCATCCCCAGATGTCAGTTTTTCTAGGTTGTGTTCCTGACCAAGCATCACTTTCAAGAGAATATGTGGTTCTTCATACCACCCCCATTGGAATGCATAAATATCCATGGCTATCATATACACATGTCATCAATTAAAGTACACCTTCTCTGCCACCCGAATACATCCTACATCTAGTATATCAATACCATTGTGCACCAGTATCTTCCAAAGATTTTTAGTGGACATTGATTATCACAACATCCTCTAGGAAGACCATAGAGATGGAAAAATGGTTTAGGTGGTCAAATTTATAATATGTATTAGTTTCTTCCCAAGTATTTCCCTAGATGTCCTGTGAGGCCTCCCCCGAGACCACCTCTCTTCAGAAGGCGGAGGCGCATTCTCACCTTGCGATGCTCCTATCACTGAAGTTCCAGCACGCATCATTCAAGCTGCCTAGATTATTCCTGGTCTCACTTATCCAAAAGCACCTCATATGCTTTCTTGTTGTATAAAATCCACATTAGACACCTTTATCTATCGTATACATTTCCATAGAATCGCTTCTAGATACGCTGCTACCCAATGGTCAACATACTCTGTTGATAGGTCGACATTAACATCAGTAAGGGGAAAGGTAATGACTTAACCAAAGCCAGAAGTTGTGAACATGATCTATAGTTAGATAAGGATTCAGGGATTCTTCTCTTAAAAACCCATGTATATAATCTCTTTGGAATCCATTGCATACACCCAAACTTCCTGGAAAACCTCGACGGCACATTGGGTTCACAAAATATTTGCTCATCAATTCGGGCTACCAACACATCGCCCCTGATACTTTACAAGTATTCCCTTTTCTACAGTGGGCCTTTCCCATCATCTACCATCTGTCTATCCAGGGTTTGAAATGGTTGGAAATTTAAATTCATATGGTTTACTATCTTGATCTTTATCCATTCCTCTTTAAGCATCAATGGTCTAATTTAGGAAATATTCAATAGGGACGACCGCAGACCATCACCTGGAGGGAGGATAGAGTTTGGGAAGTCATACCCACCACAATGAGATGAAACCCAACCATAAAGAATTTGGAATGGTATGAATATTCTCCTAGACTTAATTCCTCTTGAAATGTGCCCCATGATGTTGTACAACCTGGCCAACACAGGCACTCCCAGATTGACCTTGTCCATGGAAGCCATGATTTCGACCATCACCAATTTCCCTAGACGGACCCCCATCCTCGCATACCTTACTGAAAGTATCCACCCACTAAGAAATGTATTAAGGAACCTATAATATCATACATTATGGTCCTGACTTTCTTTTACACTAAAGACCCATGATTGGTACTCGCCTGCTTTTAGGACCATCTAGTATGATCATGCCTTCTCCCTCTACAATGTGTTCAGGAGCTACTTCCCTCAGCCTGACATTTTCACTACCTTGTACTACTACAGAAATAGGCTAAACCATCTTGGATAGTCTATATCCTTTAGGATGTACTTGATTTTCATCTTCTCTTTAGCCAGCTCTAATAGATTCCATGTCAGAATGGGGGTGTGCGTCCTGTCTCCCCAAACATTCTCTATTTGAAGGAACTTATTGTACTAGTACCCTTCTAGGGGAATTATCCTGATGTAATGGATGTCCCAAAGTCTGATTCCCACCTCCCCATATTGGAGGTGGAAATTATTTGTGTCATGGTACCACAGGATGAATAGCTCTGGCACCAGGTCTTGCTAATGGTAGAAATGAAACAACGATGTCCACACAACTTCGAATATCTTGATTGACTGAAACTTCATCCCAAACTCCTCGCATGTCTGGAATAACCAGTACGCTCATTCCCATTCACTTGAAAAGTTTCCCTCAGACCTAAAGTCCCATTACTTCCAACCTTTGGTCTCATCAGTTATGCTTCTCCTCAAAGTGCTTGCATAGTGAGATGGAGATTCCTCGGGATCCGGATTGCTCCCCACAACAGTCCTGGTCTTCAGATTCAAGACATAAAAATCCATGTCTTGCATTTCCCTGTAAGATTGACCATTGTTCATGATGTTGTACCTTGTAAGTCTATCCTCACGTGTCACCCATGACTGTGGCACATTAGTCTCGAAGCCTGGCATCAACACTTCTTCCGGAATATGGAAATTCCTTATCGGTAGACTTTAACTCAGAACATAATCCTTTTGAACTTATGTTATCATACCAAAGATAATCTGATTATCAGATACTACTTTTCTCTCACGAAGAATTTGAGGGTTTGTGATCATCTCGGTCCTCCATGGAGCAGCAGCAGCTTCCCTCTCGACATCGGTCTGTTCGGTAACCATTTCTGTCAAGTCCTAAAATTCACAAAGGGTATTGCAAGAAATAATGGATTTTCAGAATTTAATATAGTCTATTGTGTATAATATGGTATTATGCCATGAAAAAATCTATCTAAGTCAGGTACGCGCAAGAGTTGGCAGCGGCGTGAAAGAGCTCACGGTGGCACACAAGATGCTAAACGAATCCAAGATCTTTCGCACAGAAAGGATGATATTTAATAAACAAGAGAAAATTCACCTATCACATGAGATATTAAAGTTATAAATACTTTCCCCCACCCACACCCCCCTCTCCACCTATTTATAGTGGTGGATCGGGTATTCTACATGAGCGGAAGGCTTTTGCGCACCGTAACACCCTTTTTACACGTAGCCCCAAAATTTGATTATTTTCTTCAGTGTTACCCTCAGAACTTGACCTTTTGGTCCCCTTTAAGCTCATATTATAAGGGGGGGATTTTTTGGCACTTAATTTTGGTTAATACCATGAATGGGCCTTTTTTGAGAAAACTGGAGGCATGTTTTGAATGAGCAGACAATCCTGAGACACCCAAGGGAGGTGCGCGCAAGATCTAAGATTGGTGCACAAGATCGAAATCCATGCACAATAAATTGCGTGCCCAATGATATTTAAAATGGATTCTTCCATTTCAACCTTCCTAAAATCATCCAAGCCAGAGGCACTAAATAAATTAGGCCGACGCATAAGAAAATGGACAGTGCGTAAGATCTTCCGTGCCAAATGCGATGT
This sequence comes from Viscum album, assembly GCA_963277665.1. NCBI lineage: Eukaryota > Viridiplantae > Streptophyta > Magnoliopsida > Santalales > Viscaceae > Viscum > Viscum album. Next base: position 732,416,311 of record OY728166.1, read on the forward strand.
CAAATTCCACTTACGCACACATCTCCTTGCACACTGCCACTGAAGATTTTGTCTATAAATATAAGTGTACCCCCTCACTCTAGGTTACCGCTCTAGAAGATGAAATGATTCTCTACTATGCGTAAGAAAACCCTTCCATGACCACACTAAAGTCATAGCTTCAAGGTACTGGATCTTGCGCGACATATCTCCCAGGGGTCCTCCTTTGGTTGGGACCACTAGGGATTGACCCTCACCCATTTACTTTTACTCCAATTCAATTTCATGTAAAAGATCCTTCTTGCACACAATTTCTCCCTTGTGTCTTTCTAATATTGTGCACAGGCTTCCATCTTGCGTGCAGGATTCCATCTTGCACGTAGCCCCTCATCTTTCATGCAATCCTTTAGTCTTTAGTGCACCCCTTCCATGTGTTTTACTTACCCTAAAGCACCATGTATGATCCCCTCTTATTCACAACACTCGTTTCTTGTACACACTTCTCCTGTGTGGCCCTCCAGGCTTGTACGAAGTGATTTCAAGGTCCCTTGAGGAGTGCTTCATGTTGTGTTGCCCTACCTTGTGATTCTTCACATAGGAACCCTAATAGATATTGCTTCTTCACATAGCCACACTAACATGGACCCCTCAATGGATCACTCTACAACCCCGTTTTCACCATGAATTTCTCATTCCTTCTCATCCCCAAGTGTGGGTTGGTGCAAGTCATGTAAGTCCAAGAGGTGAGGAGTGAGTCCCTGTCATCCAAGTTATAGGATATTAAAATACCAAGAAACCATATGTCCTCAACACACAATATTAAATTGTGATCACCACATGAGTGAAAATCTTGATAAGACCGTGAATGGTATGGGAACCAGTGCCCTCTCACTCCTCCTCTTCCACTATGCTTTGTCTCCATGTGTGCCTTAGACAACCCTTGTGTAATCCCCAACACACCTTGGTATGGTTCCCCTGTACGATGGTCATATCCTCCTTGAACATCCATACACACTCCTGGAGTTTCCAAATCTTTCTCTCCCTGGGCCGCTAACCATGTGTAAGCCCCGTACCACTCCTCACTGACGCACCTTTCGCGACGTGGTCACCATGTTTGTTGGTGCCTCTTGTTTCCCACATAGAGTGTGACTCGTGTGGGATTAGAGTAAGAAACAACCCTGACATTCTACTTAGGCCACTAACAATGCATAATCCTCAAGCCCCTCATTATAGAACTATGTGGACTTTGATCCTTGTCTTCTAAAGAGGGTATGTAGGAAGCTTCTCTGAGGTTCAACCCCATAACTTCCCATCACCCATCGGTCTTGACCACCTCATGTCAGTTTACCCTCATCCCGCATGATGTTAAACTATTTACCCCTTTTTCCCGCATGACATTAAACTTTATTCTTTCAAACTACATGGGTTTTGATCCTTTTATTTTAGATAGGGTATGTAGGAAGCCGCACTGAGGTTCAACCCCAAACACTAGTAAACTTTTGTGTCCCCTTTTTTGGGACCCATATCCTTGGTATGCCCATTAGTGGTGTCAGACCATCTCTTGGGCCATCTCAGTGTGTAATTCCCACACTCAATCCATACTTCTCTAACCAATTGTATCCCTCTTGTGATGAGATTCTAACCACGCGTAAGCCCTAGCATGTCTTCAGAGTGTTGTCTTTTGTGTACACATGATCCTATGCCCCATTCCTGAACTACATGGACTTTGATCTTTGACCTCTTTGAGCAAGGTACGTAGGAAGCCTCTATGAGGTGAAATCCCAACCCACTCCTCATCCTGGTATCTCCCTCGAGACTTGGTGTCTCGAGAAGATCATGCCTTAACCCATTGGATCCATTTCCTTCAGGTCCCCATCCACATGTCCATTTTGACGAGTCACCTCCTCAAGTGACTCATCACCCCACTTTGAGAACTATGTGGACTTTGATTCCCTACCACTATGATATGTAAGAATCCTCCCTGAGGTTCAAGGCCAATATCGTCAGCTTCATATAGGTTCTCGATTCCAACCCCATTCATTCCATCCTTCGATACTTCATCTATATCCATCCTGATTTCACCTGAGTTTCCACATCTGAGTGAAATCATGTCATCCATACAGGCATCTAACCATGTGTAAGCCCTGTTCATCTCAGTGCTCTTTTTATCACCCAAGACTCTAACCACGCGTAAGCCCTAGCATGTTTTCAGGTTGTTTTCCAATGTGTACACCCCAATCCCATGAATCACCCTCTCGAACTATGTGGTTTTTTATCCCTTACTTATAAATAGGGTATGTAGGAAGCCTTTTATAGGTTCAATCCCAGTCAATGGTAAAACTTGGTGTCCCCTTTGCATGGACCCATCCTCCTCTCGGATCTTCCCTTTATGGTGTCTAGATCAGTCTTCAAGGTGTGAAACCTTACCCTTTGTGGGACACATCATCCTGGCTCCATCCTTATTGGGAGTTTTGACCCATCCATCTAGTAAACTTTCTAGGTGATCCCTCCTAGGGATGTACCCATCTGAACCACTCTCATCAGTGTTCCGATCAGTCTGATCTGTCTCCACTAGATGTTAAACTCGTGGAATACCCTATGTTAAACATGGGAAGATGAGGAAAAACTCAGAGACATGCCTATGGAATAAAATTCCTTACATTAGATGTGGGATGCCTTAGGATTTTTCACCCTTGAGAAGCCCTCTGATAAGGGAAAATCTAGGTGTACCAGTCTTCCAGCTTCCAGACATGTCAGTGATGCCCAACATGACTACTACCAAGACCAAAGGTCGCTTCCATGACTTGACCCCTTTGGAATGTCATGACAGAAGCAGTGTAATTAACAAGAGTCCACAAAGACATGGAACCGGGGAGAGTTTCATGAACAGCATCTTAATCTTTAAAGGAGACCCAGACTAGGTGATGAATTATGAGGAGGAATACATGGAAGGAGAGACCGACATCCCATCATCCTGTTTCAATCAAGGAGAGAACATCTCTGAAGAAGTGATGAATGTTGCCCGCCTTTATAAAGTAGGAATGAGGGGAAAAAATCAGTGCATCCTCACAGACGATGCACGCCCCGGCAAAAGCATTGAAAACATAGGCATGAATTGGTCTCGATTGACCCTCTGTGTCTCCTGGTAAATCTCTAGTTTCTTCTCCATTTTTAAAGGATATAGTAGCGACATTGAGCCATGTTTTTGAAGAATAGGTTGATGGTGATGTTCTTATTCTAGTTGTGAACCCTAATCCTATTACTGTGAATTCATTCTCTTTTGAGTTTTCTGTGAATCAAAGATCATTCGAGGGATTCTTGAGTGAATACAATCCTCTCTTTATGAAGATTATTAAGAAAGGGGATACCACATTCTTTGAAGAAAATAATTGTATTATTTCTAAAAAAGAACTAATAATGTAAGCACTCTATAATTGCACGTATATCTTTGCAGTTTCAACAAATTTGATGGAGCAACTTTAAGTTGAAGAAGTGCCTGCTTGATATCTAGGGTTTTGGTGGTTGGATAATCACTTCCCTAGGTAAGGAATTTTCCACATTGTCTTCTCTATAGAGGCTTTGAAGTCCAAAGAATGGGGGTTTTATTTGGTGAATTTGAAGCCTGGATTCTTCCATATTCTGGTCTGAGACCCTAATTTAAATCCACTATCTATTAAAAACTCAATTACCCAGATTTGGGTGAGAATTAGAGGTCTTAAATGGTTCCTATGACACCTTCAAATTCTGTGGAAAATTGATTTGTCAGTAGGAGTCCCTATTAAGATTGATAGGGACACTGAAAAGGATAGATATTGATGCTTTATAAGGCTATTATTGGAGGTTTATCTTAGAAGTCTATTGATCAAAAATAGTGGTGCTAACTGCCAAAAAAATTCAGTTTGATTTTCATTTTGATTATGAAAAAACAACTGATTATTTCTTGAGATTTAATTATATAGGGAACATGTTTTATTATTGCTAAAAGAGGCTTGTTTTCACCTATTGTGGGCTGAATGGCCACAACGCTGAAAATTGTAGGAGGAATGTTTCTACTAGAGTGAAGGGTGAAGCTACTCATCCCTTGATAGATGAGAAGACTAGATTGGACCAATCATAATTTTTTGATTCGGTGCTACAGAAGAACCCTGAGAAGGGATCAGCCTTAACCTTAAATCAGATACAAGTTGAACCATCTGCTCATTCTTTAAAGGCTACCAAGGTCCTTGATGGTGATCTTGTTATGAATATGGAGCAGGGAAACCAGGATATGGTTCCACTTGCACGGTAACCCTAATTGCAGGGGACCCACTTGGCTAGCACACTCTTGGTGTTGGGGGAACCCACCTTGGTATGTTTTGACCCAAGTGTAGGAATTGGATCTTCCCCTGTGGAATCATAATGTGATAAACCAACATCCATGATAATGGCCAAGTCAATGAACAACAAGAAAATTGTTGTGGATGAAGAGGGTTTCCAAGTGGTTTTCCCTCAGAAACCCAATACAAGTGCACCTCTGTCTGTGGAGGCTGCACCTACTCTGATTCAACCACCTCTCCCAAGTGGGTAGAATAAGGATTTGTTGTCTATTAATCTTTCCAAGGATTGTGATGAAGGTATGGTTGTGAAAAATCCTATAGGTGAGAAGCCTCATCCATCTTCCCCACTACATGTGCTTCATGGTGAATCTCAAGAACATATCCAGGTAGAGTTGACTAAGGCGGCTCCTTTACAGGCTAGTCTTGAAGATGTTATGGGTGTGGAAGCTCTAGAAACTGTTGAGGTAATTTATGATTCCATGGGTTATGGCAAAGAAGATGGTGGTAGGAGGATGGGCTTTGTTGAAAATGTGGGATGGTCTTACCCGCTTCATTTTTCCGAGCTGATGAAATCTAATTACGAATGTTTTGGAAAGTCTTCACTTCTTGAATGTGGATCTATAAAGACTAAAAATTTCATGGATCCTCTAGTGGATTATGAGGGTGATAGGTTCCCCCAAGGTCTTATAGATAAAATAGGAAAATGTTTTGATTTACATCTTGAAGTTACCTTCAAAAAAATAGAACTGGGTGTATTTGGATATAGGGATTATTTAATGGTTCAAAAATTGATGCCAAAAAACATTGAATATGGTTATCAGTGTAATCTTAGGGTTGATTTTCAGGAACTCTCATGGAAATACATGAGAAAAATCATTCCAGAGGATTCCTTGGACTCGTCATCGAGTGATGAGTTCATGCTTCCCCAATGGGCCAAGTCACGGAAGAGAGGGCGACACCCAAAGGACAAAGGTCAATATCCCAGGAATTTGGGTTCTAGAGGGAGCGGTAAGAGTTGATCTCTTATTTTCATTATTTTGGGCATTTTTAATGTTGTGAAACTTCGCTTTTCATTCATTGTTGTACTTTACTTTTTTTAATAAATTTGTTGGGTGTGGGTTGACTTGTCAACTCGTACTTGGACCTTTTCGAGTATATATATAATTATATACAAATATTTATAAATATATTTATTTATAATTAGAATTATATATATATATATATATATTTAAATAATTATAAAATTATAATAAATATATTTAAATATTTATTCTATTTATTCTATTTATAATTATATATACTTATATATTAATAAATATATATAATTATATATAATTATATAATTATATAAATATATATTATTATATACATATATTAATAATTGTATACAAATATTTATAAATATATTTATTTATAATTATAATTATAAATATATATATGTATTTATTTATTTATTTATTTAAATAATTAAAAAATTATAATAAATATATTTATTATATTTATTATATTTATAATTATATATACTTATATATTAATAAATATATATAATTATATATATATATAATTATATAATTATATATAATTATATAAATGTATTTATAATTATATACAAATATTTATAAATATATTTATTTATAATTATAATTATAAATAAATATTTTTTTTCATAACTATAAAATTATAATAAATATATTTATTATATTTATAATTATATATACTTATATATTAATATATATATATAATTATTTAAAAATATATAAATATATAAATATATATAATTATATAAATATATTTATAATTATATAGAAATGTCTATAAATATATTTATTTATAATTATAATTAAAAATAAATAATTATATATTTAAATAATTATAAAATTATAATAAAAATATTAAAATAATAAATATGTTCAAATATATATATATTTATATAAATAATCATAAAATTATAATAGATATATTTAAATAATAAATATATTCATTATATTTATAAATATATATATATATATATATATATAATTATATAAATATATATAAGGTGTTTGGGGGTATAATTACAATTAAACACACACACACCTCACACACAGGCCGAAAAGGCAGGTCATAGCCCCCTAAGGGGATTGCCCACCCATCAAACCTTATTTATTCAGTACATGACCCGTAGTCCCAAGGGGTATGAAGCCCATTACATGGCCCATAGGCCCAGTGGGTATGAATCCCATTACATGGCCCGTATACCCAGTGGGCATGAAAGCCCATTACATGGCTCGTAGGCCCAACTTTTTTACCCAAAGGCCCACTAGTGAATAGTGTTGCTACAGTGCTCAGGTTGTTATTGTGTCGATGTCGCTAGAGTCCTTACTACAGTGAACACCAATGCTATAGTGCCCGTAAGTTGGGGTTGAAGCATCTTTGTTATTGAAACAAAGAAAATCACCTCTTTTTTGGATAGAGGAGACCCATTACATGGCCCGTAGGCCCAGTGGGAATTAAAGAATTAATAAATATATATAATTATATGTAATTTTATAAATATACTAGAAGGGTTGGGGGAAAACCCCTTTATTAAAAATATAAAAAACAACAGGAACCCCTTTTCAACTTGGTAAAAGAAAACCCATTACAAGCCTGTTGGCCCAAAAAAACACCCATTACAGTGGCCTGAAGGCCCAGAGGGACAAAGTCCAATACAAAATCAAGTCAACCTAATGTACTTAGAAAAAAATTGCTTTGTTCCACTCCGCCGCCGATGTAGCCGTCTGGAATCCTGCCATTGTCGAGCTCAAAATATCATAGCCCACCACCGATGACATTGTACGCACCTGAAAACTATCACAGACCACTACGTTGGGGATCCTGGATTTCTGCAACCCTCAATGAGATCCAAATCCACACCAGAAACCCACCGTACCAGTGACCCTGTCACAACTGAAGGCCACCGCACGTCACCCCTCGCCAACGCCAGCACAACCAGGACCACCGCAATTCAGCCAGATCTGAACACCCACACGCCAGGACCGAGTACGCCACTGTCATCGCCATGATTCCCTATGCACTCTCCTTGCTCCGTTGTGATGCCATAAAATCATAAATTCCCACCAACAATCCAAAACCAGATCTAGTAACATATCTGAGAACCACATCGGCGTCGACTGAAGAGGGCCCATCCGAAGCCACCAAATAAATCGAGTCGCACCTACGTCGAAGTCGGTCGCACCCATCACTCGAGATGGCTGATCCGTCGAGACTAAACCCAAACAACTAAGGATGCCAGAAGCGACACTGCCAAGGAAGCCGAGGAAGCAAGAATCCAAGGTTCGAAACCCTAAGGGATGTAGAGAGTTCCCCTATGTCGGCAGTTTTTTTTGGACGGTGGTCACCCCCCTCTTTTGTCAAAGGGGGGGGGGGGGCTGGTGGTGGTAGATGGTGGGTGGCCAACCCACCCAATATTCCATTAGGAGAAGGCAAGGGGAAGGGGTGAGGAGTCCTATAAAAGGAGGCTCTCCCCTTTTCCAAAGACGATCAGCTTCAACATCTCATCTCATCACTTGTATTCTGTTCTTATTATCATTTGTGAGTGGTATTAGTGAGGCGGTTTCCCCACCATATTCAAGAGATAATATTGTGAGGGTTTTATCCTTGTAATAAGTGAGGTAGTGTGTACCCACTTTACCCATAGTGATCCTTCTATTTGCCCTTGGTTTTTTACCCCTTCCATTTGGGGGGTTTTCCACATTACATCTGGTGTTCTTTTATTTTTTTGCATTTTTCGCTTTATTTTTATCTCGTGATTATTGCTACACCAGTGGGCCAATAATTTACGGTCCCAACAAGTGGTATCAGAGGCAAGTTTCTGGCCTAATGTTGTTCACATTTTCGAGTATTAATAATTCTCATAAATTTAATTATGCTCTGTGATTGTAACTCCGGTTGATCTGTCATATCATAAAAAAATTATTGAGATTATTAAATACACCATTTTGTAACGGAGGAGGTTTTTTACTAATGTAATATCCAAATGACGGTGAAATTTGAGATCGAAAAATTCAATGGGAATAATTTTTTTTTTCAGAAAATGAAGATGCAGGCAATGCTACGGAAGGAAAATTGTTGACTGACAATTAACGAAAGACCGGCAGATGTGATGATGGAGCATGGTTCCAGTGGGATCCAAGATCATGACATGGACAAAAATGTGGTGAGTACTTCTGGAGATATACTATTCAATGAAGCGGCGACGACTACTGGAAGCAGGCAGCATCTCGATGATGCATGGATTATCAACTCAGGAGCAACATGGCACATGACGTCACGACGGGAATGGTTTGACCAATATGAAACCATCCCGGAAGGACTTGTGTACATGGAGAACGATCACACTTTGAAGATCATTGGAGTTAGTACCATCAAACTAAATATGCATGATGGTATTGTTCGGACTGTCCAAGGAGTACGTCATGTGAAGGGCTTGAAGAAGAACATATTGTCTTTGGGACAATTCTATGATATCGGATGCAAGACTCACACCAAGAATGGAGTGATGAGAATCGTGAAGGGTTTGATTATGGTAATGAAGGAAGAGAATATCTCAAAGAACATGTACGTTCATATGGGTGAAACGTACAAGGAGGCGGAGATAGTTGTTTCATCAACTACCTCGACGGAAACGTTGATGACGTTATGGCATCGGAAGCTTGGCCATATGTCAGAAAAAGGACTAAATATTCTTGAAGATCAGAAGTTTCTTCCTGGGCTTACAAAGTTATCCTTACCATTTTTTGAGCATTGTGTTTTGAGAAAGCAACGCAGGTTAAAGTTCGGGACATCAACAGCAAGAAGTCAGGAGATCTTGGAGTTGATCCATTCTGATGTTTGGCAAGCACCGATTATATCCCTTGGAGGGGTGATTAGCCACTAAATGAGGCTAATATTCATTGTTAATATACATAATTTTCATGTTCTTTGTTATTAATAAACACCATTTTAGTGCATTTTACACTTTGAACATCATTTCACATTATGATTGTAATACCTTCTTAAAATGCACTATTATGTGGTACATTTTTGAACATCATTTAAAGTACCCAATTATTCATCTGATTTTAAGGAATTTAATTTTAAATATTTTAATTTGATATTTTTGGAAATTGATCTACACTTAAATATGAACATGTTTGATTCAGGGATCAGTGGAGAATTCATGGAGGATGATGGAGATATTTGGCAATGAAAGGAAGCAATTCTGGAGAAGGCATATTGGACATCAGCCCACTGATGAGACTGTGGGGCCCAACATATAGGCCCAATTAATCCCAAATTTCATGGGATTCTAGAAGACATGTATAGTAACAAATAACTATTCAGGAGTTAATGCTAATTTGTCCTCCATGTTGGTCATTTAGTCGTCCCAAGTTAGAGATAAAATTCTGGGCCAGATTCTGCGTCCCAGAAAAACAGTCCACTACTTTGATCATATCTCGGAATCCACAACTCCAAATGGGCCCAAATTTTACAGTCGATTAGAAGAAATCCGGAGATCCATTTTCTTCTTCTATGTCCCACCCTGATTAGGCCGTTTAGAAGGTCTTCCAGACGCGTCTGTTCGGTGAAGTAAAGCTGGCTGCCACCTCGGGTCAAACGTGGAAAAGTCCAAATTCCACAAGCTTTCCACCACCTATAGCCTAGCAAAATTAATTAAGATGCTTTGTACTGTTGTTGGTTCGACCCAAAGATCCCAAAATGCCTATTTAAGGCAGTGGTGGTGAAGGAGTTGAGGATCTTGGATGCTTTGTTTAATTGTAATGTTATGCTGCATTTTTGTTGCCTCAATTTTGTCTTTCACATGTAAGTTGTTCAATTCACTTTAGTTTCTTAATAAAAGTTCTTCTTCTACTCTTATTCTGTTGTTCTTAATATCACTTTGATACCGTTGGATCAAGGTGTGAATTTATTCACACCAACCCTTGTGAAATTATTCACACAACGGTGGAGTGATCATTTTATTTTTGTTGTTTTCTTTACTTCTCCATTTCCTCCCTTATGAGTCTACTTTCCGCTTCCATTGAAACCATGGGATCAATGGAGGGCTAACCCACTTATGGATTGATCCAAGGGAGTAGCAAGGGGCTGGATTGGATGTTATTTATCACCTAATTAATGTATAATCACTTCTTTAATTGGGATTTTTATTTGATGATTTTTAAACTCCATCGTCCTTGTTGAATTTAAGGCCACACACTTCAAGTACTAATGCGATCTTTTACCTTGAAGTGCTCAAAACTTTGATCCTTCAAGTGTATAGGTGATTAGTATTAGAGGGTGTAGGCATTAAACCAATAAGTGATGATGTTGTTTTATCTCCTTAAATGAACCCATCTCAAATTTAAGAAATTTAAATCATTAAAAAGAAAATACGTCCAATCCACCCCGAGTGATAACCTAGGATCAACTCATTATTTTAAATTGAATCCACTTAAATCTATTAGATATCTTTAAAACTAATCCAAAATAAATCCAATTTGGCCACTTCATATCCAAAAATCCATTTCTTAGGTTGTGTATCTTAGGTATCTTCTTAGGTATCTGTGGAATCGACAACCCAAGCTACACTATAAGGATCGTTCTACCCTTCTTCTCTTGGGTAAATTTGGGCGTGAACCAAATTTTGGCGCCGTTGCCGGGGACCAAGTAAGTACCTTAGATCCAAAAAAAACCTTCTTTCCTCACCTCCATTCTTCTACTCTCACCCAAGATCTCTTATCTTGTCCCTTTCTCGCTTTTTTTTTTGGTGCATGTCCGCCTACACCCGCGATTTCTCAAACAGACTAGTTAGGGTGGAAAGTCCTAGGATAGGGGAGTCAAGTGCACCTAAAGGATTGTTTAAATCAGATTCAAATATTCTTGAAACCCCAAAGTCAGAACTTGAAATAAGTCCAATGGAGGGTCATCCACAAAATCAAATTGTAAACCCTAGGGGGAATCAAATGGGAAACCAAAACCAAGAAGCTCCAAACTTAGGGAATGTAGTTGATCAAACCATGAACGACTACCTCACTCCAGCTTGGACCAATGCCCCCTCATGCATTAGACACAATTCCATAGGAGACACCAACTACATATTCAAACCCCATGTCCTAAACCACCTTCCAACCTTTCATGGGATGGAGTCAGAAATGCCATACCTTCATGTCAAAGAGTTCAACGACATTGTTGAAACCATGTGTCCCACACATCAACTAGAATCTGCTAAGATGAGGATATTTCCTTTTTAATTAAAGGATCGAGCTAAAAATTGGCTAAACAACTTGAGACCTGCATCAATCCACTCTTGGGACCAACTGCAAAGAGAATTCTACAAAAAATACTTCCCTCATCACAAAACAATTGCACTTAAAAAGAGAATCCAAAACTTTTTTGAAAAAGAGGGAGAGTCATTCTATGAAACATGGGAGAGGTTCAAAGACACCCTAAACATGGTTCCACACCATGGGTTTTCCATACCTGAACAAGTGATAATTTTCTATGAAGGGTTGGGTCCGGGTAATAAACAATTCATTGACATGATGTGTAATGGAACCTTTAAAAACAAGGCCCCAAATGATGCTTACGAGTATCTCGAAAGTCTGGCTGAACAAAACCAAACTTGGGGAACTTCACCTTATTCTGAAAAGCCACAAAGAACCACTGTAATTCATGCACTTAGAGAAGAGGAAAGCCTTAGGGCTAAACTCACAGCACTCTTTAGGAAGGTTGAAGAGATAGACCTTAGGAAAGTCCATGAAATCCAAAATGTAGATCTTGTTTGCACAATTTGTGACAAACATGACCATAAAACAGACAACTGCCCAACCATTCCATCCATCAAGGATGTTCTTCTAGGAGGAACCCCAGTGGAAGTCAATGCCCTAAACTTTCAAAAGCCCCAATACCAAAACACCTTCAATCCAAGGTACAATGACCACCCAGGCTTCCGCTGGAAAGATAACCAACAACCTAGCCAACCACAGGGACAAAATCCTTACCCCCATCAGAACTACCAAAACCATAACCAGTTCCAAACCCAACCTATCCAATACCAACAACCACCGGTCCATTTTCAACAAACCATCCCACCTCCAAAATATCCCCCTGGGATAAACCAACCTACTCAAGCACCAACCCAAACTGTTCCACAAAGCCTACTAGAAAAACTGTGCAAACAAATGGAGAGGATGAACTCGGAGGTATCTTCCCTAAAACAAGAACTTCAAACCATCAAAACAGGAAAGGCACCCATGCCTACTCAGGCGGTGTCGTCCTCAACTTCAAGGGGAGAGTCAAGTTGTGCTCAAACAACTCATGAACAACTAAAGGTTGTGACTATTTTAAGAAGTGGGAAATCAATTGAGAAACCTGAACAACTAATTCAGAACCCACCTGAAGATTCAAACTTGGATGAAAATTTAAATGAACCACAAGATCAAACTGAAGAAACTGATAACAATGTGAAAGAAACAACTCTTCAATAAACAACCCCACAACCTGCACCATTTCCTCAACGCATGAGGGGGAAAACCAAACCTGAACTGAGTGAAACGTTGAGGGAAATATTTTCACAAGTCAAGTTGAACATACCCCTTCTCGATGCAATCCAAACCATACCTGCCTACTCAAAGTACCTTAAGGACTTGTGAACTTTTAAAAGAAAATTTTCACATAAAAACCAAGTCCTTTTGGCTGCTAATGTGAGTACCACCATTCAAGGTACAATTCCTCCTAAGTTGAAAGACCCAGGTTGCCCTTAAATCAATGTTGAACTAGGAGAAAGCAAAGTTGTCAAAGCCTTGTGTGACCTAGGTGCTAGTGTCAATCTCATCCCATATGTTGTGTACTGCCAGTTAGGCCTAGAAGAACTCCAACCCACATCTGTCACACTTCAACTTGTTGATCGTAGCATTAGGGTTCCAAAGGGGATTTTAAAGGATGTTCTGGTAAAGGTTGAAAACTTCATCTACCCTGCTGATTTCATTGTCCTTGACAACCATCCAAACTTAGGAAATAAGGAACAAACCCCAATCATCCTTGGTCGTCCTTTCCTTGCAACAATCAACTCTATTATTCGAGTCCGAAATGGGAACATGACCATCACCTTTGGGAACATGAGTCTAGACCTGAACATCTATAATGTAAGCTCACAAATAGGGTATGACGAGGATATTCATGAAGTAAACATGATAGGAAGCATTGATAATGAATCCATGGAACATCAAGGAATATTTGATGAATGTTTAAGTCAGAATGAGATTGATTTCCTTTGTTCATATGAAGGGAGTTTATCTCCTTGGCTTGAATCATTTTCAAATTGCTCTTATGGTGAAGTCTTAGGTCCAACAATCAGTGAAACCTTTCAAGAAACCAATTTCATAGAGACCCCTCTAAATTCCTTCCCTAAATCCGATCAAACCAATCTAGTAGCTGAAACCTCTACATGTGAGGAATCAATCCTATCTGAACCTCTAAAAAAGAAATTTATCTTGATCCAATGTCCCAATCTTCTGCTGAAATTTTGAACCAACCTGATCTTGAATTGAAGGAACTTCCTGCTGCACTAAAGTATGCCTTCCTAGGGGAAAATCAAACACATCCTATTGTCATTTCTTCTTCTCTTGAAGCCAATAATGATAGGATTCTTCTAGATGTCCTTAGGAAGCATAAGAAAGCCATTGGTTGGACCCTTTCTGATATTCCTGGGATTAGCCCACTTATCGGGACTCATAGGATTGTTCTAGAATCTGATTCAAAGCCATGTCGTCAACCTCAACGGCGACTCAATCCTAATCTCATGGAGGTAGTAAGGAAGGAACTTCTGAAATTGTTGAAATCTGGCATCATATATCCCATAGTTGAGAGTGAATGGGTGAGCCCAATCCAAGTGGTTCCAAAAAAGGCTGGAATCACAGTGATAACCAATGAGGATAGAGAGATTTTTCCAACAAGGGTGAGTAGTGGATGGAGGGTCTGCATTGACTATAGGAAACTAAACTCATTCACCAAGAAGGACCATTTCCCTTTACCATTCATTGACCAAGTCCTTGAGAGAGTGGCAGGTCATGCCTTCTACTGTTTCTTAGATGGGTACTCGGGGTACAATCAAATTGAGGTCTCCCTAAAGGATCAAGGGAAGACTACATTCACATGTCCTTTTGGTACCTTTGCCTTCAAACGCATGCCCTTCGTGTTACGCAATGCCCCTGGAACCTTCCAGCGGTGCATGATGGGAATCTTCTCAGGCATGGTAGGGGATTTTCTTGAGGTCTTCATGGATGACTTCTCTGTGTTTGGGGATACTTTTGAGGGATGTTTGCAGAATGTGGAGAGAGTCTTGTCAAGATGTGAAGAAAAAAATCTGGTCCTAAACTGGGAAAAATGCCATTTCATGGTTAAAGAGGGACTTGTTCTAGGCCATCTGGTCTCGAGTAGGGGGATTGAAGTTGATAAAGCAAAGGTTGACATCATTCGTCACCTTCCATCACCCAAAACTGTCAAGGAAGTGAGGTCTTTCTTAGGACATGCTGGTTTCTATAGAAGATTCATCAAGGACTTTAGTTCAATATCTCGTCCCCTTTGTGCTCTCTTAGTAAAGGATGCTCCATTTGTTTGGACAGAAAGCTGTGAGGGTTCATTCTCAACCCTCAAATCCTATCTCACCTCTCCTCCCATTATGAAATCTCCAAATTGGAACCTTCCTTTTGAACTTATGTGTGATGCCAGTGATGTGTTAGGACAACGTTGTGATAAAACTCCTTATGTCATTGCTTAGGCAAGAAAATCCTTAAATGATGCCCAAATCAACTACACCACCACTTAAAAGGAGTTACTTGCTATTGTTTTTTCCTTAGATAAGTTTAGGTCCTACCTATTAGGATCACCCATCACTGTGTTCACTGACCATTCTGCACTAAAATACCTCTTCCAAAAACAAGATGCTAAGGCTAGACTGATTAGGTGGGTCCTTCTCTTACAAGAATTTGACCTCACAATCAAGGATAAAAAGGGAGTTGAAAATTTTGTAGCTGATCACCTCTCTAGGATGGAATTCAAAGACAACTCAAATCACCTCTCTGTGTCTGATTCGTTTCCTGATGAACACCTATACTCTGTGAGTGACTGCCCTTGGTATGCTGACATAGCAAATTTCTTAGTGACAGGAGTCATTCCAAAATTCTTAGGGACTCAAGCTCGAAGGAAATTTCTTTCTGATGTTAGACACTATGTGTTTGATGATCCTTACCTCTATAAGTTCTGCCCTGACCAAGTCATTAGGAGGTGTGTTCCAGAATCTGAACAAGATTCCATCCTTAAATTCTGTCACAGTGAGGCATGTGGAGGTCACTTTTCCTCTAAGAAAACATCTGCTAAGATTCTTCAATGTGGTCTTTTCTAGCCCACCCTTTCAAGGGACTCCTACACATATTGTCAAAGCTGTCCTAGGTGTCAACAAGTAGGGTCCATCACAAAAAGGAATCAAATGTCACTCACTCCCATCTTAGTGGTTGAAATCTTTGACTGTTGGGGAATTGATTTCATGGATCCCTTCCCAAACTCTCGAGGATACCTCTACATACTCTTAGCTGTTGATTATGTCTCAAAATGGGTTGAGGTCATTCCCACAAAATCCAATGATCATCAAACTGTGATTAGATTCCTAAAAGAAAACATATTCTCTAGATTTGGAATTCCTAGGGCTATCATAAGTGATCGTGGAACTCATTTTTGCAATCTTCCATTCTCATCACTCATGGAAAAATATGGAATTTCTCACAAAGTGTCCACTGCTTACCACCCACAGACCAATGGTCAAGCTGAGTTAGCCAATCATGAAATTAAGAAAATTCTTGAAAAAAACTGTCAACCCCTCTAGGAAAGATTGGTCTGAGAAACTCTTAGATGCTCTTTGGGCCTATAGAACTGCATATAAAACCATTTTAGGAATGTCCCCATATAGGTTGGTTTATGGAAAAGCATGCCATTTGCCAGTGGAGATTGAACATAAGGCCTTTTGGGAAATTAAGAAAATGGATTATGACCTCTCATTGGCCGGAACAAAAAGGAAATTAGATCTCAATGAACTGGAGGAACTAAGGATGGAGGCTTATGAAAATTCAAGGATCAATAAAGCTAGAGTTCAAGCCTACCAATCTAGGAATATCAAGGTCAAACATTTTGAACTGGGAAAACTTGTGCTCTTGTATAGTTCAAAACTTCATTTACATCCGGGAAAGTTAAGGTCTAGATGGTCAGGACCTTTCATAGTGCATCATGTATTCCCCCATGGGGCAGTAGAGATTCAAGATCCCACAAGTGGTCACATTTTCAAGGTCAATGGTCAAAGGTTAAAAAAATTCGTTGAATCATTCAATAAATAGGAAATAGATGTTGAGTTAATTGATCCAATCTATGAACCAGGAAAAAAATTGATAAATTTGGGATCTATGTCGGGCTAACGACGTTAAACAAAGCGCTGCACGGGAGGCAACCCGTGGTTTTTATGTTTCTAATCTTTCTGAATCATCTTTATTTTTCAAATAAGATTACTTAATCATTTTTATATTTAAAAATAACAAAATAGACTTTTGACCTGTTCTTCTATTATGAGTATGGATGGGTACGAAAGAGGAGCACCATATTCATCCGTGTCACGTGGTGTGATCCTTGAGTAGTACCTTACCCAGAAATTTAAAAATAAGACAATGTATCATCAGTTTATTTTGTTTTTATTATTCAATAGGTTAAGAAAAAAAATAAAAATATAATAATACAAAAAAAAAGTCCACGTCATAGGCCGTGGGGCAAACCCCGTCACAACCGGCGAAGTCGCGAGGACTCGAACCCGGGACCGAAGGGAGACAGGGGCGCGCGCTTACCACTGACCTGCGGCTTCTTGTGCTACCTTATTCTATAATTTTTATATATATTCTTATATTTTACTTCCTTTATTATATAAATATATATATATATTGTTTGTTTTTTTTTTTTTTTTTCCTTTTTCTACTAGGGAACTTTGCAAGTGACATGGATATCAAAGGAATAAATTCGAGCGGCAAGAACTTCAAACTTCAACCACCAGGTGACTTCATTCCATAATCCTCATTTTCAATTTCTTTTTTAAATTTTTATTCCCTGCCTCTACTCCTAATTTTTCATTTCTTCAAACACTGGGGACAGTGTTGTTTTAAGTTGGGGGGGAGATAAAATAAAAAAAAATCTTTTGTGTCAAAAACAAAAATTGAATGATTTGAAAAAAAAAGTAAATGGAAGGAAAAATTCCTTTAACTTTGAACATGGTAATACACATTGCACACTTTGAAACTGAATATCAAATAATTTAGCATGCCCTGATTCTGATTTTAATCCTTGTATAATTTCATGAGCATAGATTTTGGAAAGTGTGGTTGTCCAATGTGATATTTCATCATTTATATTTTCATCCAAATAAAAAAAAATGCCACAATGCACGTCCTCTAGACTGTGGGGTACTAATTTGAATTTTTGGGGTCCCATAATAAATAGCATAGGATGGTTTTATTTTTATGAATAATATGAGTATTCAAAAAAAAATTAAAAAAAATTATTAAAAAATAAAAAATAAAAAATAAAAATAAAAATTTGCGTGTAGAGCAATGGATTGATAAAATGCGAGGCTTTCGGCACTTGGGGATCGTGACTCCAGAGTTGTCTAGCCCTGAGTTTTTCAATCTATCTCTATTTATGGTAATATGACTTTGTTTTTGATTAAGTTAACTCGAGACGATGTCCGAGTATGTGGGTTTCACTTGGTGCCCTAAGGCCTTTGAGTCTGGGAGTCATCGGCAAAGTCTTGCTACATGGGTTAATTTGATTAATTGCAATCTCAATTACTATAGCAATATTGCAAAAAAAAAATCGAAAAAAAAGAGGGATGAAGAATACTCATATTAGGATTAAATGTGATTCCACCTAGCGCTTCCATGATTTTCCCCTTGAATGAAAATGAACCCCCATATCTATTGTGATTCACAACACATCATTACACCTAATTGAGTTGGATGAAGAATGATGATGGATTTAATCAAAGTAATGGGCTTGGGATTGGGATCTGCTTGTGAAACTATCTCGTATTAAAATATTTTGATGGGTTTCATGATTGTTTGGTATAAGGTTTTTTGGTGATCATTGTGTATTAAAATGTTTTTGGAAAAGGGAATTCGAATTTCATTTTTGATGAGATATATTTTGCTCGGGACTAGCAAAACTCAAGTTGGGGGTGTGATTAGCCACTAAATGAGGCTAATATTCATTGTTAATATACATAATTTTCATGTTCTTTGTTATTCATAAACACCATTTTAGTGCATTTTACACTTTGAACATCATTTCACATTATGATTGTAATACCTTCTTAAAATGCACTATTATGTGGTACATTTTTGAACATCATTTAAAGTACCCAATGATTCATCTGATTTTAAGGAATTGAATTTTAAATATTTTAATTTGATATTTTTGGAAATTGATCTACACTTAAATATGAACATGTTTGATTCAGGGATCAGTGGAGAATTCATGGAGGATGATGGAGATATTTGGCAATGAAAGGAAGCAATTCTGGAGAAGGCAGATTGGACACCAGCCCACTGATGAGACTGTGGGGACCAACATACAGGCCCAATTAATCCCAAATTTCATGGGATTATAGAAGACATGTATAGTAACAAATCACTCTTCAGGAGTTAATGCTAATTCGGCCTCCATGTGGGTCATTTAGTTGGCCCAATTTAGAGATAAAATTCTGGGCCAGATTCTGCGGCCCAGAAAAACAGTCCACTACTTTGATCATATCTCGTACTCCACAACTCCAAATTGGCCCAAATATTACAGGCGGTTATAAGACATCCGTAGCTCCATTTTCGTCTTCTATGGCCCACCCTTATTCGTCCGTCTAGAAGGTCTTCCAGACGCGTCTGTTCGGTGAAGTAAAGCTGGCTGCCACCTCGGGTCAAACGTGGAAAAGTCCAAATTCCACAAGATTTCCACCACCTATAGCCTAGAAAAATTAATTAAGATGCTTTGTACTGTTGGTGGTTCGACCCAAGGATCCCAAAATTCCTATTTAAGGCAGTGGTGGTGAAGGAGTTTAGGATCTTGGATGCTTTGTTTAATTGTAATGTTATGCTGCATTTTTGTTGCCTCAATTTTGTCTTTCACATGTAAGTTGTTCAATTCACTTCAGTTTCTTAATAAAAGTTCTTCTTCTAATATTATTCTGTTGTTATTAATATCACTTTGATACCATTGGATCAAGGTGTGAATTTATTCACACCAACCCTTGTGAAATTATTCACACAACGGTGGAGTGATCATTTTATTTTTGTTGTTTTCTTTACTTCTCCATTTCCTCCCTTATGAATCTACTTTCTGCTTCCATTGAAACCATGGGATCAATGGAGGGATAACTCACTTATGGGTTGATCCAAGGGAGTATCAAGGGGATGTATTGGATGTTATTTATCACCTAATTAATGTATAATCACTTCTTTAATTGGGATTTTTATTTGATGATTTTTAAACTCCATCGTCCTTGTTGAATTTAAGGCCACACACTTCAAGTACTAATACGATCCTTTACCATGAAGTGCTCAAAACTTTGATCCTTCAATTGTATAGGTGATTAGTATTAGAGGGTGTAGGCATTAAACCAGTAAGTGATGATGTTGTTTTATCTCCTTAAATGAACCCATCTCAAATTTAAGAAATTGAAATCATTAAAAAGAAAATACGTCCAATCCACCCCGAGTGATAACCTAGGATCAACTCATTCTTTTAAATTGAATCCACTTAAATCTATTAGATATCTTTAAAACCCATCCAAAATCAATCCAAGTTGGCCACTTCATAGCCAAAAATCCATTTCTTAGGTTGTGTATCTTAGGTATCTTCTTAGGTCTCTGTGGAATCGACAAACCCAAGCTACACTACAAGGACCGTTCTACCCTTCTTCTCTTGGGTAAATTTGGGCGTGAACCAAGGGGCAAGGTACTTTGTATCATTCATTGATGATTATTCCAGGAGATGTTGGGTGTACCCAATCAGGAGTAAGGTATATGTTTTTGAAGTCTTCAAAACATTCAAAGCACGGAAGGAGCTTGACTCTGGAAAGAAGATCAAGTGTCTAAGGACATACAATGGTGGAGAATATACAAGTGAGGAGTTTGATACTTTTTGTCAATAGGAAGGGATCAAGATACAGTTAGTGGTGGAATACACTCCTCAGTAGAATGGAGTGGCAGAGCGGATGAACAGAACCCTATTGGATAGAACAAGGGTGATGCTGAAGACTACAGGTATTGCCAAAAAAAATTTGGGCATAAGTAGTGAATACCACCTGTTATGTGATCAACTGATATCCTTCCATGGAGATTGAGCTGAAGACACTGATGGAGATGTGGACTGGTAAACCCACTGACTATTCTCGGTTACATACTTTTGGAAGCCCTGTATATGCATTGTTTAATGACTAGGAAAGATCGAAGTTGGACTCGAGATCCAGGAAATGTATCTTCTTGGGGGTATGTTGATGGTGTGAAGGGGTATCATTTGTGGGACCCCACTTCCCACAAATTTATCATCAGTAGAGATGTCATTTTTGCAGAAGATAAGGTGAAAATGACAACTGATCGAGACACGAAGAAGGAGAATATAGAAACTACAACATTCAAAGTAGAGGACAAGTCCAAGGAAGAATCAGTTTCCTCTGAAGCATTACCAGAGCACAATGATCAAGTACCGGTTGAGTCTGGACCACGACGGTCAACTCGGGAGAAAAGAGCACCAATATGGCACTCATACTATGTCACTGAGATCAATATTGTGTATTGATTATTGACGGAGGATGAAGAGTCATCTTCTTTTGTGGAGGCGACCCAGAGTCCAGATGTATCCTCATGGATGGTGGCAATGCAGGAGGAACTTGAATCCCTACACAAAAACAAGACTTGGGATCTTGTTCCATTACCTCATGGAAGGAAGTCTATCAGAAACAAATGGGTCTTTAAGATCAAGAGGGATGAAAAGGACCAGGTGGAAATATATCGTGAAAGATTGGTGGTCAAAGGATTTTCTCAGAAGGAAGGTATTGATTTCAATGAAATATTTTCTCCTGTTATTAGACTAACGACTGTTCGGTTAGTTCTGGCGATGTGTGAAACATACAGCTTACATCTAGAGCAGCTGGATGTGAAGACTGCTTTTCTCCATGGTGATCTTGATGAAGAGATCTATATGCTCCAACCAGAAGGTTTTTTAGAAGAATGAAAAGAGAACTTGGTTTGCAGGTTGAAAAAATATTTGTACGGTATCAAACAGGCGTCGAGGTGTTGGTATAAGAGATTTGATTCCTATATCATGAGCCTTGGATACAACAGACTTCATTCAGATCCTTGTACATATTTCAAGGGTTCATATGGTAATGATTTCATCATTCTTCTATTGTATGTGGATGACATGTTGGTTGCAGGCCCCAACAATGATCAGATCCAGGAGACGAAGGCATAGTTGGCTAGGGAGTTTGATATGAAGGACTTGGGACCAGAAAAAAAGATTCTTGGGATGCAGATTTATTGAGACAGAAATAATGGGAAGATTTGGCTATCAAAGAAGAGTTACTTACAGAGAGTCTTGAAACGCTTCAACATGAAAGACTGTAAGAAAATCTCAACCCCTCTTCCTGTTAATTTCAAGTTATCCTCCACGATGAGTCCTAGCAGTGAAGCAGATAGGAATGAGATGTCTCGAGTACCATATGCATCAGCAGTGGGTAGTCTAATGTTCTCTATGGTTTGTACTAGACCAGACATTGCACATGCAGTGGGAGAAGTTAGTCGGTACATGGAAAATCCAGGACAGGAGCATTGGAGAACAGTGAATAGGATCCTGAGATACATTAAGGAGACCTTAGATGCTGGATTATGTTATGGAGGATCAGATTTTACTGTTAGAGGTTATGTTGATTCAGATTTTACAAGTGATTCAGACTAGAGAAAATTCACTACTGGTTATGTGTTTACTCTTGTAGGAGGAGTTGTGGTCTGGATTTCAAAGTTACAGTCAGTTTTGGATTTATCCATGACAGAGGAAGAGTACATGGAAGCTACACAGGCTTGCAAAGAGGAGATTTGGATGAGAAAGTTGTTGGAGGAGCTCGAGCACAGACAGGAGCAGATTCCATTGTTTTGTGACAGTCAGAGTTCCTTGCACATTTCAAGGAATCCATATTTTCATTCCAGGATGAAGCACATTGGGGTACAGTAACACTTTGTCCAAGATGTGATGGAGGAAGGAAGTGTGGATATGCAGAAGATTCATACTAAAGAAAATCTAGCAGATTTCCTGATGAAGGCGATTAACTTTGATAAGTTTAGATGGTACAGATCCTCGAGCGGCCCTACAGATACTTGAGCAGCATGTTTGGAAGATAGAAAGGATGTGGAGATGTGATTGGTTCTCAATCAAATCTCCAAGTGGGAGATGTGTCGGCAATTTTTTCTGGATGGTGGTTGCCCCCCTCTTTTGTCAAAGGGGGGCTGGTGGTGGTAGATGGTGGGTGGACAACCCACCCAATATTCAAATGGGAGAAGGCAAGGGGAAGGGGTGAGGAGGCCTATAAAAGGAGTCTCTCCCCTCTTCCAAAGACGATCAGCTTCAACATATCATATCATCACCTGTATCTAGTTCTTATTATCATTTGTGAGCGGTATTAGTGAGGTGGTTTCCCCACCATATTCAAGAGAGAATATTGTGAGGGTTTTCTCCTTGTAATAAGTGAGGGAGTGTGTACCCACTTTACCCATAGTGATCCTTCTATTTTTCCGTGGTTTTTTACCCCTTCCATTTGGGGGTTTTTTCACGTTACATCTGGTTTCCTTTTATTTTTATGCATTTTTCACTTTATTTTTATCTTGTGATTATCGCTGCACCGGTGGGCTAATCATTTACGGTCCCAACATCCCCCACCAAAGTGGAGAGCCATCTTTCTTCCTTATATAAATATATTTATAATTATATAAAAATATTTATTTATAATTATAATTATAAATATTTATATTTATATTTATATATTTGTAAATAATATTTATTTTACAATAAGTATATATATATATAAAGTAATATATAAATATGATTTATATAAATTTTAATCAAAAATGAATCTTATTTTCACAATTTTATACATAAAAAATTATCAAATTTATACTTTGAATGATGCGAGCCATGGATTAAACAACTCATGGTCCCAAAAAAATTATTCACAAAAAATAAATTACAAAGAAAGGAAAGTGAGAGAATGCAATATTAAAAAATGGCATAAACATCACCACCAAAAAAACAAAGGATCATTCAGTAACCTTCTTTTATGCCTGCTGCCCCTTCCTCGAGATTCGCCCTGGCCACTCGGATATCTACCTCTCTTCCATTTAGCATCCTACCAATTTTCATCCTGAACATCCATGCTAAGTGACTCATCATCCTCATTAGGAGACTCAATATCTTGATCTCAAGTGGAAACATTTTTTAAAAGAAAATCAGAGTCATATTGAGAGTTACTCCTTTCCTCATGAACATGAATGGTATAAAATCCCTCATAGAACACATCCCTTCTCATAGACCTATTTAAAATATCAAGCAAAGTAAAATTACTAGGACATGGGTCTGATGGGACAATGACACCTTCCTTAGGTTCCACCTTCCCTTCCATCTCCCCACCAGTAACAAGATTTTCCCCTACAAGACCATATTCTTTGTCCCTGTCAGCTTCCATTCCTACCTCAAAGATAGTTCTGGCCCTCTCACCCTACAGAGAAAAAGGGGGCCGCAAAATTATATTCATGTTGGTGACCGACAGATAACCTTCATCATCTACTAAATCATTTTTTCATTTGGATAATTGAATGCCTGATTGATCTTGGGAAGACAAACCATTCCAATTAGAAGTCGGGTTAGTGGTATGAGAAAGAGATTAGGGATATCCAATAAGCAGTTCTTCATTAGAGTCCACATTAATTGGGACACCAACCCCTCCTAGTATCTGATCAACAACAGTAGAAATCCATTGTATAGGTGATGAAGAATGATGAGCAACTAAGGGACTCACACCATGAGGGGCCTTTCCCATTGCAGTAAGAACTCGTGAACCTGAACCAACAGTCCCCTATTTTACCGCATTAATAAAAGAGGAACTCCCAAAAAGATGCACTTGAATAGTAGGGTAAGCTCCCACGTTGGACACCTACTTAAAGATAATCTCTCCCCTCTTGGGTATAAGATGCCCCACCACCCTATCCTCACCAACAGGCAACTTGAGTTTTCATAAATCAATTAAATGGCCTGATTTCTTACAATTAGAACATTGTAAATCCCTATGAAATTGGGTAGAACAATGTCCAATATAGGATAAACTACCATAGAATTCAGGAATCCATTCGAATTCAATTGACAACTCAAGATTGAAATCACCCATCCAAGAATATAGTTTTAATAAGATCATAACACATATTAATCCCAACCAATACTCTATAAAAAATTACCATACTGAGCATGATCGTTCTCCTTATCAGTTTTAATTGGAGTCCCCATTATAGAGGAAACATCCCACAGAATCTTTGGATGCCATAAAAACTAGCTCAGACCCCTAATATGAATCTAGGATTGAGTAAAAGAGTTTATGGATAAGATTATATAAAAAGAGGGGATTCCATTCTTGAAAGGTAAGAAACCCAAGTTTGAGAGAAATTGTACCAAAACTTCAAGAAAAAAGTGTTCCTTTATAGGGAAGATGAGGTGGTAAAACCCCTTACCAATTGAAATGATTCTCCGGTCACCGAATCCCCAAAAAAAATTGACGCTGACTCCTCAGATCCTCAACCTTCCATGGAGTACCCATTTGAGGAACCAAGATCCGATCAAGGAGTGATAATTTTCACTCATCAAGTCGGTCTTCAGATTTTTTAAGGTTTGCCTCGATGAAATCAATGGAACCATTTATGGTAATCCTCCTATGCAATGATGTCAAATAATCATGGTGATTAGAAAAAAACATGTTATTTGAATCATGAATCTTCACATCATCAGAATTTAGCATCGGGTTCTTCACATCATACTTCACTACACCAACCAAACCCAAAGGAACCAAGTTCTTCTAAGTTGTGCTACCTTATACAGTCACAACCTTCGAAGAAGGAATGAAAAAATATTTGGGGTCGAAGTATAAATCGATAAGATTATCCATGGATCAATGAATATATTTATTTTTATATATATATTTATAATGATATTAAATAGTTTAAAATATATGTACATGTATAATTGAATGTATGTATGTGTATGTGTGAGTATACATGTGTGTGTGTGTACATATGTATGTCTGCACTGGGACTTTGGGCCATTTTCATGGACCACTTGACCTTGGGCCTATGAGAAATGCAATGGGTCTCCCTTTACTGAGATAGAAAGATGTATTTACTTTGTGTCGGTCCAGCAGTTGGCTTTCTGCAGGTGTGGTTGGCGTCATCAAACGTTGGTGGTGAGGAGGTGCCCCCGCCTGACGGTGGGGGTGACAAATGAGGCTAGCATCCCACTACCCTTATATATGATATATATATATATAAATACTTGGGTGTATATTCTTGACTATCCCTATGGGGGGTCTATAGAATAGGTTATGCTCTTGGGGCGTGTGTGTGCATGTTTCTATTTGATTGTAATTATACCCCATTCACCTAATATATATATATATATTTATTTATTTATTTATTTATAATTATAATTATAAATATATATATATATATATATATTATTAAAATTAGATCTTTATCAATGCTGATAAAGAGTA
This sequence comes from Viscum album, assembly GCA_963277665.1. Lineage (NCBI taxonomy): Eukaryota > Viridiplantae > Streptophyta > Magnoliopsida > Santalales > Viscaceae > Viscum > Viscum album. The sequence goes on from OY728166.1 coordinate 732,442,504, forward strand.
GTTTTATCATCACTAATAAAGATTAGTTTTATTAGCGCTTACTATTTTAGCGCTGATAAAACTACTCTTTATCAACGCTTTTTTGAAAGCACTGATAAAAGCCTAACCCAATCTTATAAAAATAACCCTAATAGAGTCTCCTCTCTCTCTCCTTCAAGATCTCATGGAACCCTATTTCTACTACCACTCTCTCTAAATCATACTTCTTCCACCTTTCTCGCTCTTCATCTACTTTCTTGATGGATCGATCCTCTCCAAATCTAAGGCATATGTCGATTTATTTTGTTATCACCTTTGGATCTGTTCCCTAACTAAACATTGTATTGATTAAGTTTCCTCTTGTTTTTATGCACCGAGTAGCCATATACTACACCCATGCACCACATCGCACCACCCATCATGGATTCCACAACAACTTGTAAAATGGATTACATGTTGTTTCAAAATCTCTATGTATTCCATGATCTTTTGTTTGAAATGTCAATCATATTTTAAGATTGATAAACCTTTTCATTTTGACTTCATGGTATGGCTATCAATCCAAGGTGTGGTTGACTCTTCACCTCAAACAGTAAAGTGAATGTACCTTATACAAGGATATTGTATTCTTTCCTTTTCTAAATTTCTCCATTCTGAAAGAACTAGTGAAATGATACTTTTTAGAATCATTTTTTATATTTTAATGTTATTTTTTCAGACATTGTAAATATGAGTAATGTTGTATGTATTTTTTAACATCGATTATATAAACCAACATCAAGATCTTTATTTTGACTAACTATCAAGGATTTAAACATTAGTTATTTTTGATAATAGATATAAAATATCATCAAACATTACTTTCAACATCGGTTATTTTGAGAACTATCTTAGAAAATCACATATAACATCTATTATTTTTATAACCAGTGTTATAGGAGACTTTCAATGATGGTTTTCAAAATAACCAATGTCAAATGTTATAGATTTTTTTAAAAAAAATATTTCAATACACATAACTCCCTTGGAATAAAAAACTACATGAAAGAACTAGAAAATTATAGAAACAAAATGAAAACATGAAGAAAAAAAATCAATGCTGTTGTTTCTTTTCATTTCTAGTGATGGTGTCCTTTGAATATAAATATTATTTATTAATATTCATTTTATCTTCAAGGAATAACTCATGTGACATTTTAAACTTCATTTAATAAATATCATGTATAAGATTTAACATTTATACTCAATCTGAAAAAGTTATATTCTTAAAAAAATCATCAAATATATATATATAAAGACAATAAATCATAAAACAAACCAAACAATGATAAAATATTATAAATACCAAGTAAAAGTGATGGAATGAAGAATCGATGGAATGAAGAAGCATTGAAATGATGAAGGAGGTGTAGATAAGGAATGTAGAATGTGGTGGAAGGGAAAGATATATGAGGTTTGTAAAAAGTTTTCTCACAACATGATAAATTTATAGGTGGTAAAATAAATCAAATGGGTGTGTTATAAATAAATTGAAACATTATGAGCATTCAATTTGAAATTTTACCTTTAATGTTAGTTATTTATATAACTCACATAAAAACCTTGGATTTTAACACTATATAAATATTAACCAATGTTAAAACTCTTTTTAACATTGGTTATTATATAATAAATGTTAAAAACCACCATGAAAAAGTGCTCTGTGAAAAATTAAAATGGCGTATTGTAAAAAAAATCTTTTAAGATCAGTTATACATATAACTGACATTAAAATCATTTTTTTATTTTAGTCATATAATAATTGATATTAAATGTGACATTTAAGATTAATTATTTATTAACTAATATCAAAAACCACACCGACAGGGTTTTAACATTGATCATTTATATAACCAATGTTAAAACCCATTGATAAAGGGTTTTAATATCGATTATTAATATAATTGATATCAAAACCCTGATGTAAATTCTACTATTTTATACAAGTGAAGATATAAAATCTTACATATCACTTCCATAAGATAGTGTCTCATATATATATATAGAACTTCACCGGGACTTTTCTAAACTATTTTGATAACAGAATGCCCATGTTATTTAGGTGATGCATGATTTTAAAATTTTGAAAGCTTGGTTCAAAATGGAAAGGGAATGGTTTTGAAAAAAGTGAGTTGGTTTTCTGAGGCTGTTTGAAAATGAATTCGGTGTTTGATTTTCTAAAAAAATTATTTTTAATGGGTACAAATTTTTTTTAAAAATGATTTTAAATAAAGTTCCATGTTTTTTAGTGGTGAAAATAATTTTTAAAAACTAATAAAAAGTGTCCTAGTGATTTATTAGGACACGATTCGTCGATTTTTTATAATTTAAATTTGATTTTAAGAGTAAATAATTGGTTTTAAAGTTAATAAATTGGATTTATATGATATCTCAAAATGAGGATGGTATTTTGAATTTCAATGATGATATCAATAAAGGATATTTTAAATTTCACAATGAATTTAAAATGGAGTTTTGTGATTTGAAGTTAGAGTGAATAGATTCATCGGTTTTTTATAATGTAGTATGATCTATCAGTAATGTTCGATCCATCTCAAATAAAATTTTATTATTCTATTATAAAACCCCAAATCTTTATGGAGATGTATTAGACTCATTTTCATGTACTCTTTTGACTAGTTTTGAGTTTTTTTTCGTTAATTTTCGGGGAGTTTTTTGGTGGAATTTGAAAAAAAAAATGGAAGAAAAGGGGCAAGTGAACGATTGGCACACGGTTTTCCCAAACTGTGTTCCATCACCCAGCAAACCATGAAACCCTGAATAGAAAGAAATTTCACAGCTACATTTCTCTTGAGAATGTAAATTAAATCCCCAATTATGACTATCTAGGAGTCTTAGTTGTAAATTTATTCATGAGGTGTGTTTTCATGATTTTTTTTAATAGTTGGTCTAATTTGTTAATTATGACTAAATATAATTTATATTTTTTATATCCATCTATATCAATACTATTTGAAGGGAAACCCATGTGAACATAAATATGGAATCATTAGTCCTCACATCACTTCTACATAACTAACCTCATTGGATTCAGATAAAATTGATATAATAGTGGAAAAACGGGTCATAGTGCTTGAAAGAAAACTTACGAATGACAAACTCTTCTTATTACCAACAATGCAGGGGTAAAAATCTAAAATTTAATCATATAAAATATATTTTCATTCCATTCATTAATTATTCCTTTTTGTTTTTTAGGAAACATTGGTTACTCATTTCAAGCAATTTGGATACTCCAAAGATTTATTTTCTGCATGGATTCCCAACAAACTGACCACACTTGATGACGTTTGTCAATTTATAATACACTACATGCAACGTTTTAGAACAAAAATTCAAGTTATATATTTTATATTATGTTTTAATGAGAATTATATTATAATAGGGTGGTGTTTAAATATCATCAAAATCATGGAATGAAAACAGTCTGTGTGTATAAGGAGTCTATCTACTTCTACAAGTGGATAAGTATTATGGTATATATAATAATATTTCACTATCAAAATACATATCAAAACAAATTAATTTTTTCTTTAATGTTTCTGCAGTGTATGAAACAAACCAATGGTAAAGATTGTGGTTATTATGTTTGAAAATTTAGGAGAGATGTCATATACCATCAACAAATTTGCATCCCCAAAGAGGTATTTTCGTTGATAATTACTATTTCATTCAAAATATTTATTAATCCTTTATGTATTTATATTTTTTCAGTACCATCATGATTGTAAAAAGTCCTCATATTCACAAGATGAAATAGATTTGTTTATAAATGACTAGGAATCATACCTAGTGTCATAATGTATGCATATATCATGTACTATGCTCATGAACTCAATAAGTATGATTCACTCATGATGATGCGATTTTATTTTTATTCTCTAATTCATTCAACATTATGGGTTATCAAAAAAAATATTGTTAGATAACCTGTAATGTTGAATGTATTGTAGGATAAAAAAGAAATAGTGGAATCAACCATACCAAAAATCGATATACGGTGTACCCGGTATGACTCAAATTGTGTAGCTTCAGTTTAAAATTGACATTTTATTAATTTATTGTTTCATATTTATGTTTTATTTATTTATTTATAATATTACTAACATAAGAATTGTTTTCTTATATAGGTGGATTCTTTTTCTCAAGTTGGGGTGGTTTGTTCGAAGCTACTCATGCTCGTGAGAGATTGGACTTTGAGTTTGCAACTGAGATAATAGAAACAAGGAAATGGTTTAATCAACTGCACCGCAATATGATACACAGTGTGCTCGGTATGACTCAAACTGTATGATTTTAGTTTATAATTTACATTTTAGTTCAAAACACACATCACATACTCAAAATTGATCAGACACATCCAAATTATTTTGACACTTCAGTACAATGATCCATAAGTCATTTTTGTTGTGTATGAATCAACCACGTTTTAATATGAAATACGGTGTGACTGGTATGACTTCAAGTGTATCTTTTTATTTAAAATTGACGTTTTAATAAAAATAATAATTGACATACTCAAAATAGATAAAACACATTCATGTTGCTTTTATAATTTAGGACAATGATTCATAAGTCATTTTTTCTGTGTAGAAATCAGTCGAACTTCAATCTGATACATGGTGTGCCGGATATCACTCAAAGTGGTCATTATCAATCTAAAATTGACATTTTAGTTCAAAACCTGCGTCACTCACTGAAAATAGAGAAAACATGCTCGGATTGTCTTAATAATTTAGTAAAACTATTCATAAGTTATTTTTGAGGTGTATGAATTAGTCTCGTGTCAAACCAACACACGATGTGACTGGTATGATTCAAAGTGTGTGTTTCCAGTTTAAAATGACATTTTAGTAAAAAACACTAGTGAAATACTAAAAACCAAGAAAACGGATTTGTATTATTTTGATACTTTAGGATAATGATCCATAAGTCATTTTTGACATGTAGGAATCAGTCACACCTCAATCTAACACACGGTGTGACCGTTATGACTCCAAGTGTGTCTTTTTATTTAAAATTGACATTAATTTTAGTAAAAAGGACAAGTGACATACTCAAAACCAAGAAAACGCATTCAAATTGTTTTGATAATTTAGTAAATTAATCCATAAGTCATTTTTGATGTGTAGGAATCATTCTTACCTCATTCTGATACACTGTGTGCCCTGTATGACTCAAAGTTTCTATTATCAATTTAAAATTGACATTTTACTTCAAAACATATGTCACATACTGAAACCCAAAAAATATACTCTAATTGTCTTTATAATTTAGGAAAATGATTCATAGGTCATTTGTGATATGTGAGAATTATTCTAGCATCAAACCAACACATGATGTGAATAGTGTGACTCAAAGTGCATGTTTCCAGTTTGAAATTACATTTTAGTAAAAAAGACAAGTGGCATACTCAAAACTGAGAAAACGCATTCGGATTGTTTTGATACTTTAGGAAAATGATCCATAAGTCATTTGAAACATGTAGGAATCAGTTGCGCCTCAATCTGATGCATGGTGTGGCCGGTATGAACCTAAGTGTGTCATTTTATTTAAAATTGACATTTTAGTAAAAAATACAAGTAACATACTCAAAACAGAGCAAACACATTAGGATTTTTTGATACTTTAGGAAAACTATCCATAATTCATTTGTGATGTGTAGGAATCATCTTCACCTCAATATGATGCACGGTGTGCTCAGTATGACTCAAAGTGTCTATTACTAATTTAAAAATTGACATTTCAGTTTGAAACATGTGTCACTCGCTGAAAATTAAGAAAACACTATCTGATTGTCTTTATAATTTAGGAAAATGATTCATAAGTCATTTGTGACATGTAGGTTTCAGTCTCACATCAAACCGACAAACGATGTGACCAGTATGACTCAAAGTGCGTGTTTTCAGTTTAAAATGACATTTTAGTAAAAAAACACAAGTGACACACTCAAAACTGAGAAAACGCATTCAGATTGTTTTGATACTTTAAAAATGATCTATAAGTCATTTGTGACATGTAGGAATTAGCTCCATCTCAATCCGACATATGGTGTGATCGGTATGACTATGAGTGTCTTTTTATTTAAAAATGACATTTTAGTGAAAAAAGACATGTGACATACTCAAAACCAAGCAAATTCATTCGGATTATTTTAATACTTTAGAACAACGATCCATAAGTCATTTTTTATGTGTAGGAATCAGTCACACCTCAATCTGATACACGGTGTGCCCGGTATGACTCAAATTCCCCGTTATTAGTTTAAAAATGATATTTTAGTTTAAAACGTGCGTCACTCACTGAAAACCAAGCAAACATGTTTGGATTGTCTTGATACTTTAGGACAATGATTCATAAATCATTTGTTACGTGTAAGAATTAGTCTCACGTCAAATCGACACGCAATGTAACCAGTATGACTCAAAGTGTGTGTTTTTAGTTTAAAATGATATTTTAATAAATAAGACAAGTGACATACTTAAAATCGAGCAAACGTTTTCGAATTATTTTGATATTTTAGGATTACGATCCATAAGTCATTTATGACATGTAGGAATCAGCCCCACCTTAATCCATGCATGGTGTGACCAGTATGACTATAAGTGTGTCCTTTTATTTAAAACATTTTATTCATGTATTGTTTCATATTATGTTTAATTTATTTTTTTATAGTATTACTAACATAAGAATTGTTTTCTTATACGGGTGGATTCTTTTGCTCGAGTTAGGGTGGTTTGTTCAACAAGTGATTCTATGTTCGTGCTTTTTTTAGGGGGTCGGGTGCCAAAGATAATGAAACATTGATGTTTTTGAATTTTTGTGATAGCACTTGCTAATGTAATTGTACAAAACATTGTTTGAAATGTCTATAACATTGTGAGATGTAATTTTTAATTCAATTAAATTATTATAAAATTGCCATGTACAAGTTGCAGGTTGCTGATGCAGTGTGTTGTAATTCAAACAACGCACTACATCAGTATGGTTTTTATCAGTGCTAATGAAATTGTGGATAAAAGGTGTCTTTTATCAACGTCAGAAAATAGCACTGATAAAAGGGTCTCCGTTTTAACGACGCTTAAGACAACATGTCTTTTTTAGCGTTGTTAAAGCCCATTTTGAGTGTTGTTAAAGGGCCGATTTGTGGTAGTGTTGGCAACGCCTACGGAAGTATCTGAGGTGAAAGACATTCCTCAAGCACCGATGAACCTAGGCAGCAGCTTGCATGTGGAGATGAGCATTTGACCCTTCAAAAGGGAGGTGAGGCACCATGCTGACAATGGACAATGGAAAATGGTGGACAAGGGGTCTACATTAGGTTGATGATGGACAACATGAAGTGGAGAAGTATGCACCCCATGAGCATGGGACAAGTTTGGATGAATGGGGTGGCAATTGGGTTACTTATAAATGGAGGAGGGGATGTCATCCTCAAGGTGTTGAATTTTTTTTGTTTAATGCGCTTTTGCAGTGTGGAATGGGGCGACATAATATGTCATCTGTGTTTTGGTGGCATGCGTGTTTGCGCTTGTTTTGCATCACTATGTTCTGTCTTTACTTTTCATTAATAAAGTTTTTGGGGCCATGAGTTTAACACATGATTAGCACCTTTTTGAGTATATTAATGACATAATAGTAATAATTGTACTGTTAATTAATTATTATATTATAAATTATTTATAATTAATTTTGTATTATTGTTAATAAAATATTAACATTCAAATGATGGCAAATGTGAACAACACCCCCATAATAAAAAACTTTATGGTCAATCCAGTCTCTTATAGAAGGTAGGTATGTATGAGGTTTAAATGTTTATTTATTTTATTTTATTTTTTAAAGAGAGCAATTGTTTAGACCATTTTGGTAAATAATTTTAACTCTAGCCCATTTTACGATTTTTTTTTAACCCAAAAACAATTATCCAAAAAATATCCATCAATCAGCTTCCGGCCATGGTCGTCCACCCAACGCCTTCAGTTTTTTGATTGCATGCGTCCACCCTCACCTTCCATTTGAATATGATATCAGCTACAGGCTTCCGCCTGAAACGACACAGTGACCCAGAAGATGAGTGGTGGGAACAGTGGAGGAGAAGAGGGGAAACCCCACGCGGTGTGCGTTCCAGCTCCCTACCAGAGCCACATCAAGGTGATGCTCACCTTCGCCAAGCTCCTCCACCGCCGCGGCTTCCACGTCACCTTCGTCAACACCGACTTCAACCACCGCCGCCTCCTCCGCTCCCGCGGCCCCGCCGCCCTCGACGGCCTCCCCGACTTCCGCTTCCTCTCCTTCCCCGACGGCCTCCCCACCTCCAACCCCGATGCCAGCCAAAACATCCCCGCCGTCGTCAAGGCCATCCAGCACGCCTTCCTGGCTCCCTTCCTCGATCTCGTCACCACCCAGCTCTACCCCAACACTCCGCCCTCCTCCGACCCCGCCGCCACCGTCCCGCCGCCCACTTGCATCGTGGCCGATACCTTCATGTTGTTCGCCCACGCAGCAGGCGAGAAGCTCGGGATCCCGGTTATGTGCCTCACCACCGTCAGCGCTAGCGCCTTGATGGGAATTCATCAGTACCGTCCACTGAAAGAGAAGGGCTATTCGCCGGTAACCGGTACGGAAAGATAAACCCTGTGATGTCTAACTTGTTCTGTTTTTGATTGGTTGTTCAAACTTCAATGGACTGTTCATTTTTAGTAGCCATGGTGGACTTTCGTGTCTCCATTAATAAGTATAAGAACGTCGAGGGCGAAGGGAGGTGGAGAGAGCAATAGAGATGGCGGGCTCTGAAACGGCATCGGTGGCGCCCCATCTGGTGTGCGTGCCATTCCCTCTGCAAAGCCATGTCAAGGTGATGTTGAACCTTGCAAAGCTCCTTCACCACAGAGGCTTCCGCATCACCTTCCTCAACACCCACTTCAACCATGCCCGCCTCCTCCAGTCCAGAGGCCCTCGCTCCCTGGATGGCCTGCCGGACTTCTGTTTCCACTCCATCGCCGACGGTCTGCCTCCCTCCGATCTCGGCGCCAGCCAGTACACACCGTCTCTGGCCGACGCAATCTAAAACAACCTGTACACCCCCTTTCTTCGCCTCCTCGCCGGTGCCGTCCCGCCGGCGGCATGCATCGTTGCCGACATCACCATGCCCTTCACCCATGCTGCCGGCAGGGAGCTCGGGATCCCGGTCATCAGCCTCTGCACCATCGGTGCATGCGCGCTGATGGGAGGCCACCAAATTCGCTCTCTCATGAAAATGGGCTATTCCTTCGTAAATGATAGCAACACGAACAGATCCGGTATCGCTGGTTCTTAATTCGACTTTCAGAGATGGATTGATTTCTGATTTCTGATTTCTGATTTCTGATCAAATGCTCATAACTTGATTTCGCACCGGAACCCTGCTTTTTTGGTTTGTGCTTACAGATCCCAGAAAAGGCCTGGACACCCTCATGGATTGGGTTCCTGGCCTAAAGAACATCCGTGTGAGGGACATCCTCACTAATTTCAGAGATGATGAACCAGATGCCCTTCGACTGTTCAATTTCTCCATAGATGCAGTGGAATTAGCTGCTGCAAAAGCTTCCGCCATCGTAATCAACACCGTGGAGGATCTGGAGCGAGACGCGCTGAACGGCCTCGGATCCATATATCGCCGCGTCTACCCGATCGGACCGATTCACCTGCTTCTGAACCAGATCCCTCCACAATCCCCCGTCCGCTCCATCGGCTCCAATCTGTGGAAGGAAAAATCGGAGTGCCTCCCGTGGCTGGATTCCCAGCCTCCTGGCTCCGTGGTGTACGTAAATTTCGGCAGCGTCGCCGTCGCAACGCCGGAAGACATAACCGAGCTAGCCTGGGGGCTGGCCGGCTGCAACCGGAGATTCTTGTGGGCGGTGAGGCCGGATCTGCTCGCCGGCGGGATTTCGTCCCCGTTGCCGCCTGAAATCAGGGACCGAACCAGAGGAAGTGCCTTCATTACGAGCTGGTGCCCTCAGGAGGAGGTGCTCGATCACGCATCCGTGGGGGCGTTCCTGACGCACTGCGGGTGGAACTCGACGCTGGAGAGCGCGAGCAGCGGGGTTCCGATGATCTGCAGGCCGTTCGCCGGGGACCAGCGGACGAACTGTCGGTACGTGTGCGCGGAGTGGAGGGTGGGGGTGGAGATGGAGGGGGAGATAAAGAGGGAGGATGTGGTGAGGGCGGTGAGGGAGGTGATGGAAGGCGAGGAAGGAAAGCGGATGCAGGGGAGGGCGGCGGCGTTGAAGAAGGCGGCGCATGCAGCGGCGGCTCCGAAGGGTTCGTCGGCCATGAATTTGGAAAAGGTAGTGCGCCAAGCAGTTTCGAATTTCCGACGCGACGAATAGGTCAAATGATGGGGTACGGCACCCCGAACCGGAGACAGGCCCTACCGGTTTAATCAAGTGTCGTTGTGATTTTTTTTGTGCACTTTTTTTACTGTTTAATTTTAAATGTTGGCTGTGCGTGTAATAAAGTATCAAAATACTCGAAAGTTGTTCATAGTGAATTTATAATAATGATTGGAAAAATGTTAATATTTTAATATTTTTAGAAAAGGAGAGAGAAGATATAGATAGGTTGTGTCATTTCTCTATCATATCATTCTATACTTTCCAACTATAAAAAACTAGTATTTCCTAGTTAAATTTTAAAAAATAATGTGTTGATTATGAATAATAAATTAAAAACTAAATAGAAAATATGGAAAACATGGTATCATCAAGTTTGACATTGAAATTGTTTGCTTAACCAAAAAACTTTTGTGAAGAAAGAATAAGGGGGGATAAAAAGTATATATAAATTAAATATGAGAAGAGATAAAATTAAAATTTTAATTATAGTTAAAAAATGCAACACTAATGAAGGGATAAATAGATAAAAACAAAAGAATGTGATTAATAAATTAAATATTAATAAATATTAGAATCTTTTGAAGATGACAACACATTTGTATCATTTATATCATAAGTTGGTGGGAATGAAATTTTACGGTATTGCATGACTACATAAAAACTATTTTTATTACAACGCACCCAATGAACGAAACTATTTTTATTGCATAACTACATAATCTAGAAGATAAAAAACTACAAATGCATAATTCTAATGAAATGTGTACAAATTGATACCTTCACGATGCAACAAATTATATGCATGGCCATTTGATATTATATATATCCACATGGAGTGTGTTTGGTGCGGGTGAAGAGATACAAATACTTGAAACACATAAATCAAAGCTAATGAATATATAGTTTTAAATGAAACGATAAAAATGAATTTACATACATATTAACAATATAACAAATAATTATTTATAAACATTTATAAGTGGTGACTCATTTTTATGACATTGATATTATGGCCTATGTAATGGTGGGATCGAGACATTGATATTCTCTATTTCAATCACGCTTCATTACAACTACCTTTGTAGTTCGTTTATTTTCACTATATTTTTGTGGTTATATGATAAGGGTATTAAAATAATATATATTAAATGCAATAAAGGTTAAACATTACATTAAAAATAGAGTTGAAATTGATTGTTTAAGAAACAAAATTGTAAAGAAAGAATAAATGGGCGGAAAAGGCATATATAAATTTAAATCTAATCTAAAAATTGAAAGTAGAGTAAATCTAATCAAAAAACGACTTCACATGATGAAACAATTAAGAACAAGCAATCCAGAATCAAAACAAGTAAGATATAATCAAAAACTCCCTGCGAATGAAGAAACGTTGAAGAATGACACGAGCGTTGATGAAGAATGGTGAGCGGTGTTGAAACACACACTGGAAATGAAAACGGTGTCACAACAAATGAAGAATGGGAGAAGAATGATTAACAACTCAAAAGGATTCAATAAAACAATGGAAGTAATGAATGAAAACTAGTCTAGAATGAAAATGGACGAAAAACTAGAAGAAATGGTGGAAGAAAAACGAGAGAAAATAAAAGTGGTTGATGTTCTGTATGCAGAGGACACTCAAAATATTAATATGCCCGAGAAGTACATGACTGTAAGTCCTGCATGTCATGTCTTGGCTTAAGTGACTTTGGCCACGACATTTGCACGTCAGGTAAGTTATCTACACGACGTGTATTTGAGATGAACATTTCCATCTGAAGAATCAGTTTGTATCTTTGACCGGGTGAGTCTTTAAACTTTGAACGTCACGTAATTTCTACACGAAGTGTATGGGATTCACTTTTAGCGGGTTTCTGATCTTTGAAATCTACAGGCCATGTAATGATGCTACACGATGTGTACCGTCTTCACGTCCTGAAATTGCATCACGGGTTGGTCTGTGTCCTTGCAGGTATGTTATGAATGAGGTTTACACGTCATGTATAAGATACACGACATGTAAAGCACCTTTTTTTCCAATTTTCAGTATTTCTTCCTTTGAATCCAAATTTCCTAATTCCTATGAAAACTAACAAAAACCTAGTGCATTATCGAATAAATCATGAATAAACCTTAAATAAATGTATCCAAAATATATATATAATTACAGCTTATCAAATTTCCCTACACTTGAACAATTGCTTTTCCTCAAGCAAAAAGCATCTCAACAGGGATTCCTAAAGAAACAATTTTTAAAACCGGAAACATTCATTATGACCAGGCAAATAAAACTGAGTGTAAGCAGAAAAAGTTAGTCCTTTAGAATCAATCATGCAGAGAAAATTAGTCATTCCTCATAGTTCAGTTCTTTATCCATATTCGTTATTCTTTTAATTACAATTTCATAACTATTCCTTAAATTCTATACCCACTTTGCAATTTACCTCACAATAAATTTTCTCTCATCACTCAATGTAAAATGTAATTGGAGTTATGATCATACCCTAAATACATGTTCCTAACCCTAGGCTTGCACTGAATCTATCATCTCTACTTCGTAATGGAAAATACAAAATCAATCATGAGGGCTTCGGAAAAAAGGTTTAAAATGACTCTGAGGCTGAGGGAAGGTGGGTGGAAAGTAAAAAACTAAGCTCAAAAGGAGGGTAAGCTATAAAGTATAATGCGTGATAAACGTAAATAGTGCAATGAAGTGACTCCTCCAAGGTCAAATGGTGTCCATGCTTCAAGCAGCTCAAAGTGGATCCATGAATATAACAAGTAAGTATAAAGAATGTAGCATGTTCCTTTTTTTCTTTCTTTCTTTTTCTTTTATTTATTTTTCAAAATTTATGTTTAGGCCAGATCCCACATCCATCTCCTAACCACATATGATCCATCAGAGGATTCATCAGTATAGAAATGGTGATTTTTGACCTTCCTAATACAATACTCTGATATTTTTTCTTTATATAGATATATATATATTCAAAGGAACAAGGTAGGCGTAGAAAATGCCAAAAGTAATCATGAACCACATCATATCAGTATATTGAAAATGCCACAGTACATCTCCTTAATAATAACAACCTATGTCCATCAGCAGTGAAAATTCCTCCACACTTGTTCAAAGTATAATTATGTATAATACCGAGAGCAGGGTAGGAAGTGATAATCATCTTGAGACGACTCCATCCTAAATAGGCTGTCATGCCCCCCTCCCACCAAAGATGCCGCAATGAAGGGAGAGAGATAATAACCCCCCAAGTACCGTCTCCAGTAGGGCTCGGGTTGGCGACTAAAACCAAGGTATAAAAATCTCATAAAATGGGAGACATTACACTCTATAAATGAACAGGACCAAGAGATAGGATAAACAAATACCGAACAACTCCAATAGACTATATAAAGATAACCGAAAACCATCCCAAAATGCATGGACAAAATAAAACTGATACATATGAAAGTCTCCAAAGTAAATACCAAAAAAACAAGTATACGGCAATGATTCAACAACTCCAACCCAGCTAGTAATGTCCATCTCAGTTCCAAAATTCCTCCTAAAAACTTGAAAATAGTTTATATACATAGGGAGAACATAACATGTATACTTAGTAGGGAAATAACCAAGGCCTAAAGTGCACATATGAAAAGAGTATACTAATGCGCCAATGAACAAACATAAGAACCAACAAGAACCTGAACAAGTCATCTAACCAAACCCAGCATCACCATAGCTCACTCACTAAATCACGTGTCACGAACCAGCCCGGGTCGACCCTGAACCGGTCACCCGAGCCGGCCCGCGGCAAGTCCCGAGGGGCGTTCCCGATCCCCCCGGGATGGCAACAAGTGCCAGGCATTAAAATTTTATCGTTGGGAACGATTTCAGCCCAAACAAAAGTAAATAGAACATAACAAATAAACACTAACAGTGGAAAAGAAAAAAAGGCCACACGACCACGTACCTCCATGTGACCTTTCAGGTCACCACCCAACTAGAGAGCAACCTCGCCCCAACACTGAGCGACTCAAAACAGAAGACCTGAACACAAGGAACCTGCAACTGAAAAGGTAAAAGATAGGCGTGAGCACAAAAGTACTCAGTAGGTGAGCCCCACAACAAATCCCAATGCACCGCCAGTAAATAAAGAATCTACATAATCCAGGTTTGAATTATAATGTATAAAAGTAATTTTTCATAATGTTTTACTTGAAAATCAAACACGAGACATTTCCCTTATTCTTTTTTGAAAGTTAGTTCCATTTCATTAGTTTTTAAATCATTCTGAAAAGCAAAGTGTTACATTTTCAAATCTTACCCAAAGAGAATAAAGCATTTTCATTTGAAAACCATTTCACCCCAAAGTCTAACAGTATAGGCTGTAAAGGATGACTGAATGTAAACGAGCAGGGGAACAAGTGCAAGTAAAGGTAAACAGGCAAGGAAAACCAAGTGCAAGTAAAAAAAAAAAACCAGAAGTTATCAGCAATAACCATGGGCGATCCTGAACATCCCTAGAAAATCCCTGGACGTACTCGGGTTCAGACTACCTGCCGGCGTGGTACTCCATAGTCAATAACCAACTGGCCGCCCTAATAGCCAACCAGTGGCACATCCCTCCTGGCCTGTCTACAACTCCAGGGGGTACCAACCCGTCTAATCAGGGTTAGCAAGCAACCGTCACTCGATAATCTACAAGACGCCCAGGAACCCATGGTGGTTTTAGTAACACTGTGTAAGTGGGAGACCCTCGCACGCGTGACTCATCTCACCGCACTTGCCAACCCCTTACACGGACATCGCTACACGACAACCCTCGAAGGGAAGTCCCCCTGTAGAAATGCCCTCACAAGTACGTATATATATATATATATGTAAAAATCACTTCACATTTATTAAAGTGCCAACCGGGCCGTCATATCATTTACATTTTTAACATTTTACACTAAAACATTTCCAAAGGGATATGACACACGCCATGCCATTGAAAACCAGAGACACACTTAGAACATTATTTAAGAAACTCAGATCGGCATATTAAACCCGAAACACACTGGTTCCACAAGTAGAATCATTTTCCAATATCCAAACGCACCCCACTTTTATTAAGAGCCAAACGGGCCTTAAATCATTTTTTTGAAGGGACACCATTTCTCAAATGAAATAAAAACTTTTGTTCACGCGACAAAGGAAAACATTTCTCGTCAACCAAGAACCACACTTCAAATTTCCAAAATCAAGTTTAAAGGTCTTACGGTCATTTTCTCTAATCCAGGTTCTAAGAAACACCTTTTTCATTAACAATACATCTACAAATTTACACACGCCAAAAACATTTCAAAACACAATTTAACATGACTTTCATTATTCAGGAAGAACCATTTAGCAATACTACCATGGAAGCACAAAACTAAATCCAAGAAGAACACTTTCAATGAAACGCTAGAATTAAAAACGGCTTTTATCATCAGCAGATCACCACACTATAAAAACTACTAAATATTCTTTTAAATTTACTGAAATTCAATAAAAGGCAAGGAATAAATAAATTCTTAATTTAAAGGCGAGTGCAATGGGAGACCTACCTCAAGATCCAAGTGCGACGGTATAACGACCTTGGAACCAAGGCGCGATGACACGACGTGTGTCCGAAGCCACGTGATAAAGTCCAACACTCTCGAAACTGAGGCGCGGAGACGGCAGAACCTCGGAAACAAGGCGCAGTGATGGCGCTCTCTCGGAAACGCCCTACGCGGGTCCTAAAATCTTAAACCTACCAAAAACAAATATAAGTTGATGGAAAACCCCTAACAAAGCACAAGGGAATGCCAGAGTAATAATAATGAGAAAATAATAATAATGGTCATAACAATAACATCATAATAATAATAACACAATATAATAATAATAATAATATAATAATAATAACAATCATAATATGGAATTTTTATAATATAATAATACAATAATAATAAAAATAATAATATTATAATAATAATAATAACATAACCATAATAATAACAATAACATAACAAGATAATAACTTAATAATATTAACTTGAAAATAATAATAATAATAATAATCTTAATCTTAATAATATATTAATAATAATAATATAATAATAATAATAACGTACTTTAATAACAAGAATGATATAAAAATAATAATTTAATAAGTATAATAATAATATAACAATAATAACAATAATGATATAATAAAAATAATAATAATAGAATAATATCAACATAATAATAATATAATAATAATATAATCACAATAATAATAATATAATGATAATAATAATAATTTAGCATAATTATAATATAATAATATAATAATAATAAAAATGATAAGATAATAATAATAATAATAATAATAATAATAACATAATAATAATAAAATAATTATAATATTATTAATATGATAAAAATGATAAACGTTATATAAAAAAAATGAGAATAACTTAAAAATAAAATAAAAATAAAAATAAAAATAGACTTACAGCGGAGGGGGGTTGCGGAGCGGCGAGACGGCGCGACGACAGGGCAGGGGAGGTGCGGCCGGGCGGAGGAGGCCGGCGCGGCGAGCGGGACGCGGCGGTCGGGATGAGGCGGAAGGCCTGGTGAGGAGCAGGGAGGGTGAGGCCGGGGGGTGCGGGCCGCTGGAGAGGAGTGCGCAGGAGGGGCCGGATGGCGGCGGTTCGGCAGGAGGAGGTTGCCGGAGCGGGGGGGGGGGGGGTATCGCCGCCGGAGGGAGAGGAGGTCGGCGGAGCGCCGGCGTCGGGGTCGGACAGGGGGTCGGTGACGGGAACAGGCGGAGGGGGGGGGGGTTGCGCGGGGGAGCCGGGACGGCGACGGGGAAGCGGGGCGGCTGGGAGCAGCAGGGGGGGGGCGGAAACAGGGAGGGCGGTGCGGTGGTCGGGCTGGCAAAGGAGGGTGCGAGGCCGGAAGCAGGGAGGCGGAGGCGGCGAGCCGTTGCGGCGGACGGCGCACCGGGGTGGAGCAGGGGCGGAGCAGGGCAGTGTTCGGGCCGCCGGACGCTGGAGCAGGGGGCGCGCCGGGCCAGGGGTCGCCAGGACGGGGAGCGGCGGAGCGGACCGATCACGCGGAGAGGTCGGTGACGGCAGCGGCGGCTGCTGGGTGTGGAGGTCGGGACGGCGAGCTGAGGGATGGTGGGCGCGGCGTACGCAGGAAGGAAGAAGGGGGGGAGGCGGCTCGTGAAAGAAAGAAAAACGGGGGGAAGGGTAAAAACGGGTTAGGGTTTCTTTAATATATATATATATATATATAATAAAAACATAATAATAATAATAATAGTAAAGCATTATAATAATAATAACAAAATGTATAATAATAATAAAACCTTTTAATATTAATAATAATAATAAAACGTTATAATAATAATAATATAAAAACTTTATAATAATAATGATAATAATGATAAAACTTATAATAATAATAATAAAACTTATAATAATAAAAAATGATAAATTAGCTAATTCTAATAATAATTATTTTGATCAAATATTTAAAATAATAAAATAATTTAAAGATACTACACATACATATATTTATACACATATAGATATATACATAAACATATATAGACCTATATGTATATATACATTATTATACATATATATATAAAACATACGTAAACATCTATAAAATAAAATTAACTATGATATTAATAACACACCTTAAATAGCGTTAATAATAAAATGTCAACATAAAAATTATAATATTTAAACATGCCGGGTGAACACACGGTCACCCGGGCTGAACGCACGGTCACCGCTAATGATGCAGTGACCGCGCACCAGCGCGAAACCGCCAACGCAAATAATCTCCGAAAAAATTTAAACCAGGACCAAGAAAGGAGAAAAATTACGGACATCTGCGGTCGGGGTGTGACAATTCTCCCCACCACAGACACTTTCTGCCCCCAGAAAGTCACCAGGCCAAAAGTCGGTCAAGATTTAAGTTCATGCCCCAACGGAACTAAAGGAGCCAAAGAGAACTGAGAATCTCGGGGATGACCTTACTCCGCATAGGTCACACCCGACCGATTCAAGAGAAAACTGGGGTCCGAGATTAAGGGGAGAACACGAAGGGGTTCTCTCCACCACAAGAACTTAACTAGTGTAGGAAAGTTGGTCATCTAAATAGAAAACCCTTGGAAAAGGGAGGGTCGATGTGGGAACTCCCAACCGGTTAAAATCAACTCTTATAGCACGATTAAAACAACACCTCCGTCGAGACATTGAATCCTCGACTAGAGTTAACAACCTTCAACACCAGGGAAAACCCATAGAAAAACATTTAACCAACATCAAATTGGCGACATGAACCACCGAAGTCCACAAAGCATAACCACATCGACAACATAACTAAAACGAGGTCACCCCACACGAGAGTCAAACACACTTTTAAGAAGGACACACGATTTAGAATATTACCTTCACACGACAAGCCCACGTAGATTTATCATAGAACAAGTCCATCATCACTTTATAGAAAAACAAAATATTTACAACGCTGTTGAAACTTTAGTAGCAGGAAAACAAGTATGAAAGAGGTTTCTAATGGTTCCACCATCAACACGGAACACAAAACCTGGACCAAGGCTTCACACCCCTGGGGACTCCTGACTGTGCGCGAGCTTCACCCCAAGACCTGTGGTTGGGGCTCTGGTGGCTGAAACATCTTCTGCCTCACAGTCAGGTACTGACGTTCTCCCATCATGACGTCCTCTTTAAGTGACGCTTCCGGCAGAACTTCTCCAGATGACCCAGACAACCGCATCTATGACACGTCTTCGGAGGGTTGCGACAAGACGGCTTTAAATGCCCGAAACGACCACACTGATAGCATACCATCGAACGATCTGACGAACTGGAAGCTGAGACCAAAGGGGATAACTCCTTAGGAACAGGTATCTCTGGCGCCTTTTCCTCACCAGAGGGGGAACTCTTATGAACAACAACAGGGGACGCTGAAGTATTAGCCACCCGCACACCAGAAACTAACTCAGCCAAGAAAGCTTCCTCCACCAGCTCCTCGAAACAAAGGTATTTAGAAGGGAGGACTCGATCCTTGATCTCTGGACGAAGACCCCCAGTGAAAAGAGAGACCTTCATGAGCTCATGTGACGCTACATCTGGAGAAAAGGAAATCAGTTCCTTGAAATGGTCAACATATGCCTTCACCGTCCGTTGGCCTTGTTGAATATGCACAAGCTCTCTCTTTTTCTCCAGCTTCACTTCCTCAGGTACAAACCATTGGATGAAAACAATTCTAAAGACATCCCACGTCATTTCAACTTGCATCGATGGTGGGGTAACCACCTTCCACTGGTCCAGAGCTGGACCCTCGAAAAACTTCATAATTGCATGAACCTTAACATTATCAGGAGTTCCCAACATTCTAAAGACACGTTCCACTTCCTCGAGCCATTTTACTGCCTCTAACGGACCCTGATCACCATGGAGAATAGGCAGAGTCTGAGGAGGACTAAAAACTGGGCATGACATATCCGAATCCTTAGAGACCTTTCTGGGCGGCATTTCCTGAGCGACATATAAAACACAAGGCCAAAACCAACATCAAATCGAAGCAACATCAATAAAAGCGCCTTCATCAAAAACAGTCAGCACAAGGACCAATCAAATACAACACAACCCAAAATAAAATCTCCTCTTTAAAATTCCCTTTTCATTTTTGATTTCAAAACCACCCTTTTTCAAGATCACTTTCCAAAACCAATCCACTTTCAGCCCAAAAACTTTCCAAAACCGTTTCCCCTTTAAAACCCATTTAGAAAACAAGGTCAAGCCATTAATTTCAAATACACACCCAGGTAATCCCATGAATCGTTGCACATGTCTTCATCCACTGTCCAATAATACTCGCACCAACACACATTTTTTTTCCATGCATTCTCACACATGTGCGAACGTTCATAAAGAGGACCTGGGGTTTCATCCCAAATCATTCTTAACCAATTCCAAGCAAACAACAGATTTTCAAATCAAGAGATTTCAGTTTTAAAACCCATTTTATACATTTAAAGTCCTTTAAAAGAAACCAGTCCAATTTTCAAAAACCCTTTTTCATTTCCAACTACGCACTCACACAGACCAAAACGAAAACAACATCCAAATTTGCATCAATCACTGAAATGAGGTACTAGTAGTCACACTCAACCTGGCGACATGGTAGTGGGCCATGTCCCAAGTCAGCGTCGACCACTAGGAGGAATTCAAACCACGTACTCGGACTCCACATGGGTCACTACTCCATGTGAAATTACGATGTAACGTCAGCTTGCCTCCATTATCATCTCTCAATCCAAGACAAACCAGGAAAGACAAGGACACAATTCCCGAACTACCCCTGGTAACTCGAAGATCAGTGCGAGCAAGAGTTCGCGACGCTCTTCCCGTACCTACCCCTCGAGTTCCGACAGTCCTAATCTCCTTCTACCGGACAACCCAAATAACAAGAACCAGCTCTGATACCATTTTGTCACGAACCAGCCCGGGTCGACCCTGAACCGGTCACCCGAGCCGGCCCGCGGCAAGTCCCGAGGGGCGTTCCCGATCCCCCCGGGATGGCAACAAGTGCCGGGCATTAAAATTTGATCGTTGGGAACGATTTCAGCCCAAACAAAAGTAAATAGAACATAACAAATAAACACTAACAGTGGAAAAGAAAAAAAAGGCCACACGACCACGTACCTCCATGTGACCTTTCAGGTCACCACCCAACTAGAGAGCAACCTCGCCCCAACACTGAGCGACTCAAAACAGAAGACCTGAACACAAGGAACCTGCAACTGAAAAGGTAAAAGATAGGCGTGAGCACAAAAGTACTCAGTAGGTGAGCCCCACAACAAATCCCAATGCACCGCCAGTAAATAAAGAATCTACATAATCCAGGTTTGAATTATAATGTATAAAAGTAATTTTTCATAATGTTTTACTTGAAAATCAAACACGAGACATTTCCCTTATTCTTTTTTGAAAGTTAGTTCCATTTCATTAGTTTTTAAATCATTCTGAAAAGCAAAGTGTTACATTTTCAAATCTTACCCAAAGAGAATAAAGCATTTTCATTTGAAAACCATTTCACCCCAAAGTCTAACAGTATAGGCTGTAAAGGATGACTGAATGTAAACGAGCAGCGGAACAAGTGCAAGTAAAGGTAAACAGGCAAGGAAAACCAAGTGCAAGTAAAAAAAAAAACAAACCAGAAGTTATCAGCAATAACCATGGGCGATCCTGAACATCCCTAGAAAACCCCTGGACGTACTCGGGTTCAGACTACCTGCCGGCGTGGTACTCCATAGTCAATAACCAACTGGCCGCCCTAATAGCCAACCAGTGGCACATCCCTCCTGGCCTGTCTACAACTCCAGGGGGTACCAACCCGTCTAATCAGGGTTAGCAAGCAACCGTCACTCGATAATCTACAAGACGCCCAGGAACCCATGGTGGTTTTAGTAACACTGTGTAAGTGGGAGACCCTCGCACGCGTGACTCATCTCACCGCACTTGCCAACCCCTTACACGGACATCGCTACACGACAACCCTCGAAGGGAAGTCCCCCTGTAGAAATGCCCTCACAAGTACGTATATATATATATATATGTAAAAATCACTTCACATTTATTAAAGTGCCAACCGGGCCGTCATATCATTTACATTTTTAACATTTTACACTAAAACATTTCCAAAGGGATATGACACACGCCATGCCATTGAAAACCAGAGACACACTTAGAACATTATTTAAGAAACTCAGATCGGCATATTAAACCCGAAACACACTGGTTCCACAAGTAGAATCATTTTCCAATATCCAAACGCACCCCACTTTTATTAAGAGCCAAACGGGCCTTAAATCATTTTTTTGAAGGGACACCATTTCTCAAATGAAATCCAAACTTTTGTTCACGCGACAAAGGAAAACATTTCTCGTCAACCAAGAACCACACTTCAAATTTCCAAAATCAAGTTTAAAGGTCATACGGTCATTTTCTCTAATCCAGGTTCTAAGAAACACCTTTTTCATTAACAATACATCTACAAATTTACACACGCCAAAAACATTTCAAAACACAATTTAACATGACTTTCATTATTCAGGAAGAACCATTTAGCAATACTACCATGGAAGCACAAAACTAAATCCAAGAAGAACACTTTCAATGAAACGCTAGAATTAAAAACGGCTTTTATCATCAGCAGATCACCACACTATAAAAACTACTAAATATTCTTTTAAATTTACTGAAATTCAATAAAAGGCAAGGAATAAATAAATTCTTAATTTAAAGGCGAGTGTAATGGGAGACCTACCTCAAGATCCAAGTGCGACGGTATAACGACCTTGGAACCAAGGCGCGATGACACGACGTGTGTCCGAAGCCACGTGATAAAGTCCAACACTCTCGAAACTGAGGCGCGGAGACGGCAGAACCTCGGAAACAAGGCGCAGCGATGGCGCTCTCTCGGAAACGCCCTACGCGGGTCCTAAAATCTTAAACCTACCAAAAACAAATATAAGTTGATGGAAAACCCCTAACAAAGCACAAGGGAATGCCAGAGTAATAATAATGAGAAAATAATAATAATGGTCATAACAATAACATCATAATAATAATAACACAATATAATAATAATAATAATATAATAATAATAACAATCATAATATGGCATTTTTATAATATAATAATACAATAATAATAAAAATAATAATATTATAATAATAATAATAACATAACCATAATAATAACAATAACATAACAAGATAATAACTTAATAATATTAACTTGAAAATAATAATAATAATAATAATCTTAATCTTAATAATATATTAATAATAATAATATAATAATAATAATAACGTACTTTAATAACAAGAATGATCTAAAAATAATAATTTAATAAGTATAATAATAATATAACAATAATAACAATAATGATATAATAAAAATAATAATAATAGAATAATATCAACATAATAATAATATAATAATAATATAATCACAATAATAATAATATAATGATAATAACAATAATTTAGCATAATTATAATATAATAATATAATAATAATAAAAATGATAAGATAATAATAATAATAATAATAATAATAATAATAATAATAATAATAATAATAATAATAACATAATAATAATAAAATAATTATAATATTATTAATATGATAAAAATGATAAACGTTATATAAAAAAATTGATAATAACTTAAAAATAAAATAAAAATATAAATAAAAATAGACTTACAGCGGAGGGGGGTTGCGGAGCGGCGAGACGGCGCGACGACAGGGCAGGGGAGGTGCGGCCGGGCGGAGGAGGCCGGCGTGGCGAGCGGGACGCGGCAGTCGGGATGAGGCGGAAGGCCTGGTGAGGAGCAGGGAGGGTGAGGCCGGGGGGTGCGGGCCGCTGGAGAGGAGTGCGCAGGAGGGGCCGGATGGCGGCGGTTCGGCAGGAGGAGGTTGCCGGAGCGGGGGGGGGGGGTATCGCCGCCGGAGGGAGAGGAGGCCGGCGGAGCGCCGGCGGCGGGGTCGGACAGGGGGTCGGTGACGGGAACAGGCGGAGGGGGGGGGGGGGGGCGTTGCGCGGGGGAGCCGGGACGGCGACGGGGAAGCGGGGCGGCTGGGAGCAGCAGAGGGGGGGGGGGGGCGGAAACAGGGAGGGCGGTGCGGTGGTTGGGCTGACAAAGGAGGGTGCGAGGTCGGAAGCAGGGAGGCGGAGGCGGCGAGCCGTTGCGGCGGACGGCGCACCGGGGTGGAGCAGGGGCGGAGCAGGGCGGTGTTCGGGCCGCCGGACACTGGAGCAGGGGGCGCGCCGGGCCAGGGGTCGCCAGGACGGGGAGCGGCGGAGCGGACCGATCACGCGGAGAGGTCGGTGACGGCAGCGGCGGCTGCTGGGTGTGGAGGTCGGGACGACGAGCTGAGGGATGGTGGGCGCGGCGTATGCAGGAAGGAAGAAGGGGGGGAGGCGGCTTGTGAAAGAAAGAAAAACAGGGGGAAGGGTAAAAACGGGTTAGGGTTTCTTTAATATATATATATATATATATATATAATAAAAACATAATAATAATAATAATAGTAAAGCATTATAATAATAATAACAAAATTTATAATAATAATAAAACCTTTTAATATTAATAATAATAATAAAACGTTATAATAATAATAATATAAAAACTTTATAATAATAATGATAATAATGATAAAACTTATAATAATAATAATAAAACTTATAATAATAATAAATGATAAATTAGCTAATTCTAATAATAATTATTTTGATCAAATATTTAAAATAATAAAATAATTTAAAGATACTACACATACATATATTTATACACATATAGATATATACATAAACATATATAGACCTATATGTATATATACATTATTATACACATATATATAAAACATACATAAACATCTATAAAATAAAATTAACTATGATATTAATAACACACCTTAAATAGCGTTAATAATAAAATGTCAACATAAAAATTATAATATTTAAACATGCCGGGTGAACACACGGTCACCCGGGCTGAACGCACGGTCACCGCTAATGATGCAGTGACCGCGCACCAGCGCGAAACCGCCAACGCAAATAATCTCTGAAAAAATTTAAACCGGGACCAAGAAAGGAGAAAAATTACGGACATCTGCGGTCGGGGTGTGACATCACGCATCCAATATAATAATGTAATATCGAGATCATGCCAAAGCAAGGTGCCCCGCTGTCTCTTCCCCACTGATTTTCCACTCGGATGCCCCAACATTGAATATTTTATGCTCTCATCCCTTCCACACATATCACATCACATCTCACACATACACACCTGGTCCACACATCACATCACATCACATACTGCCCGTACACACCTGGTGTAGAGACCCGTACTTGACGTATATAGACATTAAATTACTTTTGCGGAATACTTAATACATAACAAAAACAGACACCAAAGGACCGTAATAGTTTAGTGTCTTTGGAAACTTGGAACATAATATTCTAATCATGGTGAAAGATCTTCAACATCTCCCATAAAGATCTTCCCCTTTTGTTTTCTTACCTAAAACCTTTCTTTATATCCTGGGGAAAATAAAACATAAAAAGGGTGAGCTCAAATTCTCAGTAAGGGTAAAAATAGAGAACATAAAACAATCCATAAACATTTGAATGCAAAAACTTGAACGAAAAAAAAATCTAAACATCAAAATCTTGAGCAAAGACATAAATCTTGGAAGTACGTAAGACATATATCATAAAGGAACATCAATCATGATAAAATAGCATGAGAATAAAACATGTAATTGTGGAAAACCATTAAGCACATGATATGATTTCCATAGTAGCCAAGACATTGCTGCCAAGACCATCTTAGTGGACAAAGTCCCTTTTTGAATCGAGTTCACTCCTCGTTCCAGTCCTGTAACACTGAACCAGATTAACTTGTCGTTCCAGCCATGTCTATCTCATGAGATATAAATCTTTACACAATGCATTGGAGGGAGATATAGGTCCCAACCATCTCATAATGAAATCATTCTTACTTGTGCCACAACATAAACATAAATCATTCATCATAACCCAAAGAATAAAATGGGTTTCATAAACATCATCCCATCATAACATAATCCATATAAAACAAATGGATATCATTTCATCATAAAGAAAATGAAACCATGTAAATCATAGAGACATTATACTTGAAACATAATCATAATGTCATCTTAGATGGAAAATAGTTTTGACAAACACTTGAAATGAATTCTTGAGGAAAATATCCTTTCTTCTTCAAAATCATTTTCTTTTCACAAAATGCCAAGCAATTTTAAAAGAAGAGGATTTTTTTGAAAATAGTCATGAAATATTGTAGAGTAAGATTCATGAAAATAAGGTGATATGAAATCGTAAAAATTTGTTCATGCCGTATAAGTTAAAAAAAACATTCTTCACGTACTTTTGTCGGAAAAGTCAAAAAGTACCTCGTATGGTAAACAAAAGAAAGATTCCTTGCATACCATATAGTAAAAGTCAAAAATGGATAAAAAAGGACTTTAAAAATACATGAAATAATTTTTAGAAAACAGGGACATGGATGATAAATATAACCCCAGTAAATACTTATGAATAAACAATCTCAGATAAAAACGAGACTTGAAAAGTTATCCATTACCTTATGTCCGATATGCTTCGTATGTATCCGAACCTCCTGTATAATGATTTAAATAATGTCATTGAATTATTACAGAATCATATTTATTGTTATGATGTCATATATGGTTCACTTATGACTTTATATTACCCGTTCTTTTGTAAATTCCATGTTAAAGCAGCATTTTGGGTAAAATCGTTTCATTTATCGTACGTGTTTCGATTTGTTATTCTTGATATTATTACTCATATCCTGATTTACTTAATTCCAGAATGTAAAACTTGATTTATATATAATATATATTCAGTATAAAATATATATGATAGATCGATAAATGGAATGAAATACACCTTTCATAGAGACGGTAGGTCGTACGTACGCATGAACGCTGTTTTCGTTTCCTTATTGAATTGAATTGAATTAAGTAAATGAAACATATATGTACATAAATACTATATCATTATTATTTAATATCTTTCATGATTATTTATTACATATATACTTTATAATCATACTTGAATGTTTAATCATGGAAAATGAATCTCATCGCGTTCGTGGAGACGGTAGTCCCTACGTACGCACGAGCAATGATGTCGTTCCCATAGTTATTGCATAGAATTGGAGTGAATGATATAATATCTCAGATTAAGTATGATGTTATAATAACCATATATAGTTATTATTTACACCATTATACCCATCCAAGAAAGTTGGTGGTGGAAAAACTAATTACACCACGGCGTGGAGACGATATTCCGTACGTACGCACGCGCAGTGATTTCATTTTCCATAGGATGGATAGAAGGTGAAATGTGGTTGTTTCATATTTATAATAACATATCAGTATATTATTGATACTGATGTTATTACTTTATAATGAAAAAACTAAAGAAGAAGATGTTTAAAAAGAAATAAACTTGAAAGAATCGGTAGAAGAGATTACCTCTTCTTCGATGCACCTCTTTTAGGATTCCTCTTAAGGGACTAGAGTTGGTATATTGAGAAGACCAGAACCTCCAGAATGTTTCTAGGGAAGTGGAGAAGAAAAATGGGTAGGTTTTGTCCGAGCTTGAAGGCTCAAAGTGTTATGAAGAGGAGAGGGAGGAGGTGTCCTTTTATAAGGGAGGAGAGGAGCACCTTTGGAAACCTCAAAAATATTAATTTATAATAAATTCAAAAACCACATAAAAACTTCCAAAATGACTCAAATCCTAAGCTTAGATGATATAGGGTTGTAATATCATCAAACAATAAAATTTAGACATGTTGGGAATTTATTTTAAATATTATCAACTTGATTTATCCTTATTTAATCTATTTAATTTTATTTTTGGTAATAAGATTCTAAATTTTAAATTGTTATAAATAATTACTTATGTGTAGTGAATTGTCCATAATTGGACAATATATGACATTTTAGACCATATAAATTTTAATTTATAATTTTTAAATATTTTTGTGATTTTTAAACAATTTTATATTATGTTATTTTTATAAAATAACAATAGTGTCAATTTTGACACTATTCATTTATTTGAATTTAAATAAAATCCTCACAGAAGACATATTCAAAATAAAAGCTTTAATAGATTCATAACATGTCATATTTATCTAGAAAATTAGTGGATCACATTAAATAGTTCATATAATATTTATTTTAATATTTTTAAAACCATTTATTTGATATTTCAATCAATAAAATAATTTCAACATCACTATTGTGTCATCTTTAATGATAATTATTTAATCCCTAAAAATTCTAAATAAATTCACATGATTTAGATAATTTTATTATCTTTCTGGAGACTATTATTGTTCGAAGTTTCATAAAGTTTATCACTAAATTAAAATTATTATACTTATAAGATTTAAGAGAGTGACATGTTGTCACTTTCTTTGGTTTTAATAATAATTCTATCATTTTCATGGTCAATAGTCCATAAGATGAATCTAATCTGGCCCTTAGGTGACATGGGTCGACTTTTATTCATTCAATAGAATTTTGTCAGGTGTTAGGGAAATTTTATAATCTTACTTTTACCCTTAATTACTCGATTTACCTTTAACTACAGTAAATAAAAATTACCGTAGTTACTATTCATAATATCAAAAAAATAAAAGTAACCTATTAACATAATTTGGACCCAATAAATTCAAATATGGAATCCATTTTTCAAAATTCAAAACATAGAAGTTGCAGTAATTAAATTAAAATTAATCCCATTGTTAAGAAAACAGGTTTTAAAAGTTAAAACATTGCCAAATATTTAAATGTTTTTACCTATGAATTAAATGTAAAATTAATGGTAATTACATACATTATATTAAATGGTAAAAATATATTCTATTTATACTTTAAAACCATTAAATATTATAATTTAACCATATAAATTATTGCGATGAAAAAAGTTGTTTTTAATTAAAATATAGCGTGTTTTTACTATTCATTAAAATATGAAAGTTATCAGAATAATATGAAAAATTTATCCAAAGTACATTTTTATATCCTGATTCCAAAGAAGAATTTTATTTTGTCAAATTGAACTTATAAACTTGTCAAAAACTAGATTTAAAGTGGGTGTGCCATCAAAAGGCGACACAACTGCATTTTTTGAAAAATACTTATTTTACCCAAAAAATTTATTCTGTTCACATACCATGTTTTAGAAAATGTGTAAGATGAATAATAATGTTATAAAATTTAAAATATAGTTAATACTATTCATAACGGCTAGTCCATAATAATATTATAACAATATATCGTTGTTTAATGAAACCCGGTATTGCGTACTACACACGCTATCGAGGAAGGTCGCAATTGCGTGTAACGCAAGCCAAGAATAGTGTTTACGTATAATATAAGCTAATACGGTGTTGCGTATAGCACAAGATAATTTTGGTGTAACGTACAACACAAGACATCAATGAAATTAAAAAGAATAATTCTCATAAAATCTCGGGTTGTTACATTCTACCCATCTTAAAATGAATTTCGCCCTCGAAATTTGTCAGGGTTATAAATGGTTTACTACTTGAAAGTTTCTTTCATAGAAACCCACATTGTAAAAAGGAATACCAAAACTGAACTTTAAAAACAAAATAATGAAACGTAACGGTTACCCAAATTAACTAATCACTAAGTTTCCATATAGGAGAACATAAGTGAAAATATGGATATGGAAGAGAAATCTAACCATCAACTTCTGATGAAGAGTGGTAGAGGACATGGCTATGAAAAAGCTAACAATCCCAAAGCCATAAATTTGTGATGATCTAAGGTACCATCTAATTCATCGGATATAAGAGCACCATGACAACATTTTTGGTTTTCAAGATCATTTCCCTAATGTTGAAGAATTTTTGAATTAAAAGAAATAATTACTTGATTTTGGTACAATCTCACTATTGTTTGTGCCTTGAAAAATTTCCACTTCATCTCTTAAATAAATGAAGTTGAATTTGTCTTTCATGAAGTGTTAGAAGATCATGTGATAGAATGATAGGTCATTCCATCTGTCTCAAAGAAAAGGTTAGCAAAAGTTATCAAATATACACAAGTCCATCTATGGTGAGGTTAATCGTATATGATTCCAAAAATGGACTTATACTTCATCTATCATACCGCTTAATAAAATAAAACTAGTTTCTTCTAACCAGGGACTTCCTGTAGGCTAGTGGTATGTGATAAAGGCCTGTCACACATCGGTTGTGGGTTCGATTCCCACAACCTTATCTGACGCGACAGGTTGTCGCTCGTACTGTAGGTTGTCCTTTTTCTAAAACTACATTATTATAACATTCCATCAATAATATCGAAAAAAGTTCTAGACTTAAACAATACTAACTTATGTCCAACATAATCCATTCCATTCTTTAGGCTTATCCAAAATACTTCTGTCCAAGCTCATAGTATAAAAAAAACTATTACTAGAAATTTCATCTGTCGAGCATGTGAATACCATCATTTATCCCCCATATATCATACGATATATCTTGTTGGTCACATTACAAACATGTGAATACCTTAATCATGCATTCTCTTAAAAAATGAATACCCATTGAACTTTAGTGAAAACATGAATGCTGTCAAAAGTTAACTCTTTCCACATACCAAAATCTCAAAATTTCTATATACTCAAACCATGATATCACTTTGTCCTTATATCAGTCATGAGCTCATGAATACTATCAAAAATTTCATTTTCACCTTATCCATTCATTATGCGCATATCATCTGCATTCCAAAAATATTTCAATCACTTTTCATGGTTACTGGTACCATAAAATTATTGAAAACCACAATAGACCAATACATAAATATTACAATATTCCACGATACTATATACAACATTATTTTGGAATCCCATTACATAAACACATAATCATTCCACCACATCGTTGTCATATTCAACATCACCAATAGTGATCGCATGTGACTTCCCTTTGTCCTTTGCCTTAAGTGGTTGTTGATGTCGATCATCATTAACCCTTGGATTAGGGCATTGATTAGCATAATGCCCCATTTCCTTGCACTTGAAGCATTGAAGTGTTGGTGGAGAATTCTCTGTAGTATTTTCTATATTCACATCATTAGATACCTTTTTCCCATTACTTTGACACTCAACTGCTCGATGACCTTCTTTTACACACTTAAAAAATTTTCTAGTCCCTTTAAGACAATCTCCACCATGCTTCTTTCCACACTTTGAGCATAAAGAAACATTCATCTTCTTTCCACCATTGTTTTGAGATTTTTCCTTGAACTCCATCTTTCGTTTCTTTTCAAAAACATGAGATTGATATGTAACACCAACTTCTAGTTCTACCTTGATAGCACAACGCACAATTTCTTCATAGCTGCTGAAGTCTCTTATCGCTAATGCCCTTCAAAGACCTGGTTTTAAGCCACTGAAGAATCGATCAACTTTACTTTTAGGTTGGATGATAAATCCAGATGCATACCTTTCAAGCCTTGTAAAATTCACCTCGTATATACCAACAGATTCATCATCCTTTTTCTTAAGCTCAAGGAACTCCTTTTCCATCTTTGTTTGAAGAATACGAGGGAAGTACTTACTGAAAAACAAGTTCTTGAACTCCTCCCATTCCATGGATTCAATTTCATCTTGGGGCCTTGTATTCTTAATTAGAGTCCACCACTGGTCTGCTTCACCCTCTAAATGGTAAACAACTAAAATGAATTTTTCATGTTCTGAACAGCGAAGTATGGAAAATATCTTTTCAATGGTACTGATCCATTGTTCAGCAACAAGTGGATCAGAAGACCCATTAAAAGAAGGTGGACGTTGCCTCATGAAGGACTCAATAGAATATTGTTCCTTTCTCTGATCATTTGGAAATCCAGAATGATTCATTGCTTGTGTAAGTATAGTAATAAGATTTTGCTCTCCATCTCCCATCACATTTGGTTGTTCGGGAGGACAATCATTTCATTGTCCATTACATTGATCAACATGATTCCTTTGGGTTCCAGCCATCATCTAAAACCCAAAAAGAACAGTGTGAGAGACAAAAATCATGTTAGGAAAACAACATAATAAAGGGGGAGTACCTTAAATATCTAACATATTAGGTTTAATTCTAATATTGTTACCATAATTCTAGGACTATAACCAATACTTATACTTAACCTTAACGACATCCCTAGACATACCTTAGAAATATCTCTAGGGATCTCACTAAAGTTCTCACATCCTAGTTTTCAAAGGTTGACTAAACCTTTCCTCTGATACTAACTGTAGAGACCCGTACTTGACGTACATAGACAATAAATTACTTTTGCTGAATATTTAATACATAACAAAAACAGACACCAAAGGACTGTAATAGTTTAGTGTCTTTGGAAACTTGGAACATAATCTTCTAATCACGGTGAAAGATCTTCAACATCTCCCATAAAGATCTTCCCCTTTTGTTTTCTTACCTAAAACCTTTCTTTATATCTTGGGAAAAAGAAAACATAAAAAGGATGAGCTCAAATTCTCAGTAAGGGTAAACATAGAGAACATAAAACAATCCATAAACATTTGAATGCAAAAACTTGAACGAAAAAAAAATATAAACATCAAAATCTTGAGCAAAGACATAAATCTTGGAAGTACGTAAGGCATATATCATAAAAGAACATCAATCATGATAGAATATCATGGGAATAAATCATGTAATTGTGGAAAACCATTAAGCACATGATATGATTTCCATAGTAGCCAAGGCATTTCTGCCAAGACCATCTTAGCGGACAAAGTCCTTTTCTGAATTGAGTTCACTCCTCGTTCCAGTCCTGTAACACTGAACCAGATTAACTTTTCATTCCAGCCAAGTCTATCTCATGAGATATAAATCTTTACACAATGCATTGCAGGGAGATATAGGTCCCACCCATCTCATAATGAAATTATTTTTACTTGTTCCACAACATAAACATAAATCATTCATCAGAACCCAAAGAATAAAATGGGTTTTATAAACATCATCCCATTATAAAATAATCAATATAAAACAAATGGATATTATTTCATCATAAAGAAAGTGAAACCATGTAAATCATAGAGACAGTATACTTGAAACATAATCATAATGTCATCTTAGATGGAAAATAGTTTTGACAAACACTTGAAATGAATTCTTGAGGAAAATATCCTTTCTTCTTCAAAATCATTTTCTTTTCAAAAAATTCCATGAAATTTTAAAAGAAGAGGATTTTTTTTGAAAATAGTAATGAAATATTGTAGAGTAAGCTTCATGAAAATAAGGTGACATGAAAGCATAAAAATCTGTTCATGCCGTATAAGTTAAAAAAAGATTCTTCTCGTACTTTTTCCAAAAAAGTCAAAAAGTACCTTGTATGGTAAACAAAATAAAGATTCCTTACATACCATGAAGTAAAAGTAAAAAATGGGTAAAAAGGAATTTAAACATACATGAAACCATTTTTAGAAAACAGGGACATGGATGATAAATATAACCCTAGTAAATACTTACGAATAAACAATCTCGGATAAAAACGATATTGGAAAAGTTATCCCTTACCTTATGTCCGATATGCTTCGTATGTATCTGAACCTCCTGTATAATGATTTAAATAATGTCATTAAATTATTACAGAATCATATTCATTGTTATGATATCATATATGTTTCACTTATGACTTTATATTACCCGTTCTTTTGTAAATTCCATGTTAAAGCAGCATTTTGGGTAAAATCGTTTCATTTATCGTACGTGTTTCGATTTGTTGTTCTTGATATTATTACTCATATCATGATTTACTTAATTCCAGAATGTAAAACTTGATTTATATATAATATATATTCAGTATAAAATATATATGATACATTGATAAATGGAATGAAATACACCTTTCATGGAGATGGTAGGCCGTACGTACGCATGAACGCTGTTTTCGTTTCCTTATTGAATTGAATTGAATTAAGTAAATGAAACATATATGTACATAAATTCAGTATCATTATTATGTAATATATTTCATGATTATTTATTAAATATATACTTTATAATCATACTTGAATGGTTAATCATGGAAAATGAATCTCATCGCGTTTGTGGAGATGGTAGTCCGTACGTACGCACGAGCGATGATATCGTTCCCATAATTATTGAATAGAATTGGAGTGAATGATATAATATATAAGAATTAGTATGATATTATAATAACCATATATATTTATTATTTATGTCATTATACCCATCCAAGTAAGGTGGTGGTGGAAAAACTAATTACACCACGGTGTGGAGAGGGTATTCTGTACGTACGCACGAGCGTTGATTTCATTTTCCGTAGGATGGATAGAAGGTGAAATAGGGTTGTTTCATATTTATAATAACATATCAGTATATTATTAATACTGATGTTATTAATTTATCATGAAACAACTAAAGAATAAGAAGTTTAAGAAGAATGAAACTTGAAAGAATCGGTAGAAGAGATTACCTCTTCTTCGCACCTCTTTTAGGATTCCTATTAAGAGACTAGAGTTGGTCTATTGAGAAGACCAGAACCTCCAGAATAGTGCTAGGGAAGTGGAGAAGATAAATGGGCAGGGGTTGGCCGATCTTGAAGGCTCAAAGTGTTGTGAATAGGAGAGGGAGGAGGTGCCCTTTTATAAGGGAGGAGAGGGTCACCTTTGGAAACCTAAAAAATATTAATTTATAATAAATTCAAACCCCACATAAAAACTTCAAAAATGACTCAAATACGAAGCTTAGATGAGATAGGGTTGTAATATCATCAACCAATAAAATTTATACATGTTGGGAATTTATTTTAAACATTATCAACCTGATTTATCCTTATTTAATCTATTTAATTTTATTTTTGGTAATAAGATTCTAAATTTTAAATTGTTATAAATAATTACTTATGTGTTGTGAATTGTCCATAATTGGATAATATATGACATTGTAGACCATATAAATTTTAATTTATAATTTTTAAATATTTTTGTGATTTTTAAACAATTTTATATTATGTTATTTTTATAAAATAACAATAGTGTCAATTTTGACACTATTCATTTATTTGAATTTAAATAAAATACTCACAGAAGATATGTTTGTACTAAATAATTTAATAGATTAATAACATGTCATATTTATATATAAAATTAGTGGAGCACATTAAATAGTTCATATAATATTTATTTTAATATTTTTAAAACCATTTATTTGATGTTTCAATCAATAAAATAATTTCAACATCACTATTGTGTCACCTTTAATGATAATTATTTAATCCCTAAAAATTATAATTAAATTCACATGATGTAGATAATTTTATTATATTTCTGAAGACTATTCACGTTTTAAGTTTCATGAAGTTTATCACTAAATTAAAATTATTATACTTATAAGATTTAAGAGAGTGACATGTTGTCACTTTCTTTGGTTTTAATAATAATTAAATCATTTTCATGGTCAATAGTCCATAAAATGAATATAATCCGACCCTTAGGTG
Source organism: Viscum album (assembly GCA_963277665.1). Classification (NCBI taxonomy): domain Eukaryota; kingdom Viridiplantae; phylum Streptophyta; class Magnoliopsida; order Santalales; family Viscaceae; genus Viscum; species Viscum album. The sequence goes on from OY728166.1 coordinate 732,478,131, forward strand.
ATATGGGTCGACTTTTATTCATCTAATATAATTTTGGCAGGTGTTAGAGTAATTTTATAATCTTACTTTTACACTTAATTACCTGATTTACCTTTAACTGCGGTAAATAAAAATTATCGTAGTTACTATTCATAATATCAAAAAAATAAAAGTAACCTATTAACATAATTTGGACCCACTAAATTCAAATATGGAATCCATTTTTCAAAATTTAAAACACATAAGTTGTAGTAATTAATTTAAAATTAATCCCGTTGTTAAGAAAACGAGTTTTAAAAGTTAAAACATTGCCAAATATTGAAATGTTTTTACCTATGAATTCAATGTAAAATTAATGGTAATGACATAAATTATATTAAATGGTAAAAATATATTATATTTATACTTTAAAACCATTAAATAATATAATTTAACCATTTAAATTATTGCGATGAAAAAAGTTGTTTTTAATTAAAATATAGCTTGTTTTTACTATTCATTAAAATATGAAAGTTATCAGAATAATATGAAAAATTTATCCAAAGTAAATTTTTATATCCTGATTCCAAAGAAGAATTTTATTTTTTCAAATTAAACTTACAAACCTATCAAAAACTAGATTTAAAGTGGGTGTGCCATCAAAAGGTGGCACAACTGCATTTTTTGAAAAATACTTATTTTACCCGAAAAATTTATTTTGTTCACATACCATGTTTTAGAAAATGTGTAAGATGAATAATAATGTTATAAAATTTAAAATATAGTTAATACTATTCATAACGGCTAGTCTATAATAATATTATAACAATATATCGTTGTTTAGTGAAACCTGATATTGCGTACTACACGCGCTATCGAGGAAGGTCGTGATTGCGTGTAACACAAGCCAAGAATAGTGTTTGCGTATAATATAAGCTAATACAGTGTTGCGTATAGCACAAGATAATTTTGGTGTAACGTACAACACAAGACATCAATGAAATTAAAAAGAATAATTCTCTTAAAATCTCGGGTTGTTACACCTGGGCCACACATTACAACTCATCACATCCTGTCTGCACACACCTGGGCCACACAACACAACTCATCCCAAAGACACTTAGGACCACACGTCACATCTCATTATAAAGACACTAAGGACCACATTCCACATCTCACCCAAAGACACCCAGTCCAACACGTCACTTCTTAAGGAAGAGTGGGGGGGAGGGGGTAGCCAACTATCTGTATTACTACCATCCTAGATGTTGGGAAAAACACCCAGAACCCAGAACCTCTGAGCATTGGTATGGTTATCCAACTTGAGTGGGGCGTGTATAAAATAAAATAAACATACATGATATAGAGATATCACACAATACCCAACCTAATGGTTTACATCACCAACACTAGCACACCACATCACCACCACATACCATATATCAACCGTTACAACTGCTTCCACCACTATATACAACACACTACACAACCACCACACAAGTGACACAACATTTTCCACTTTCAACTTACAAGTTCCACCACTTTTATTCATTAGCCTTTTCATTTCACATTATATTAATCATTCAATTATATTTAAGCTATTTATCATAACCACGTAACCAACCTATTCTTATTCATTTATCTTCCCATCACATTTAATTATTATTTATTCTATGGCTACCTGAGAAACCATCACAACCAAACCACACAACTATCTCCACAACACCACACATCCACCATTGTCGTCGCATCACATCGCCCAAGCCATCTCACAACACAAAAACCACACATATCATCCATCTCATAGCTACAACTACTATGTACCACAACCATAGTGCCACAACCACTACGCCACAAAACACAACTGCCCACATCACATCCATGCTAACCAACCATCACATCACTGCCCCACTCACCACACAACCTAGCCAAACAATAACATCACCACACAACAACCGCAAGCCACAAAAAAATCACAGTCACACACAACATCAGTACATTTTGGCTTCACATTCATTTAGGGGATTAATCACAATACTTCTTTATATTAGCATGGGTATTATCACCCAAACAAGATATCCAGGATCAACCAATTATTGGCCGAGTATAATTTTTTTAACCTTTTATTCAAGGTGTGATCAGACAACAACACAGTAGAGATATTACATATATCAACTATAGTGAAAGCAAGACTTCCAATAGTCACTATTTTTAGAATTGGAAACATGTAGACATAACAACAACAACATATAACAAAACATCAAAACACGCGATAAATCCCTATATCCATCAATTTTTAGACATGACAATTAAATATATGATTATGTCGACCTTCGTCAACACCGACTTCAACCACCGCCACCTCCTCCGCTCCCACGACCCCGCCGCCCTCGACGGCCTCCCCGACTTCCGCTTCCTCTCATTCCTTGACGACCTCCCCACCTCCAACCCCGATGCCAGCCAAAACATCCCCGCCGTCATCAAGGCCATCCAGCATGCCTTCCTGGCTCCCTTCCTCGATCTCGTCACCACCCAGCTCTACCCCAACACTCCGCCCTCCTCCGACCCCGCCGCCACCGTCCCGCCGCCCACTTGCATCGTGGCCGATACCTTCATGTTGTTCGCCCACGCAGCAGGCGAGAAGCTCGGGATCCCGGTTATGTGCCTCACCACCGTTAGCGCTTGCACCTTGATGGGAATTCATCAGTACCGTCCACTGAAAGAGAAGGGCTATTCGCCGGTAACTGGTACAGAAAGATAAACTGGTGCACTGCGATGTACCAGCGCTATCTTTAAAAAAAATTGTAATCGTTTTATCTATATACTAAATGGTTTATATTTAATTTAATATATTCATATCAGGAATATAAAATGAATTAAATGGATTGGAGTTAATTTCAATGTTCAAACTCCATTTTGGACTAACTTTACTCCAAAATGGCGGAGAAAGGAGGTGGAGAAAGGAATAGAGATGGCTTGATTTCTGATTTCTACCCCAATGCTCATAACTTGATTTCGCACGAGAACCCTGTTTTTTGGTTGGTACTTACAGATCCCAAAAATGTAAGAGGTCTGGACATCCTCATGGATTGGGTTCCTGGCCTGAAGAACATCCGTTTGAGGGACATCCTCACCAATTTCAGAGATGATGAACCAGACGCCGTTCGACTGTTCAATTTCGCCATAGATGCAGTAGAATTAGCTGCTGCAAAAGCTGCCACCGTCATAATCAACACCGTGGAGGATCTGGAGCGAGACGCGCTGAACGTCCTCGGATCCATATATCGCCGCGTCTACCCGATTGGACTGATTCACCTGTTTCTGAATCAGATCCCTCCACAATCCCTCGTCACCTCCATTGGCTCCAATATGTGGAAGGAAGAATCGGAGTGCCTCCCGTGGCTCGATTCCTAGACTCCTGGCTCTGTGGTGTACGTAAATTTCGGCAGCGTTGCCGTCGCAACGCCGGAAGACATAACCGAGCTAGCCTGGGGGCTGGCCGGCTGCAACCGGAGCTTCTTGTGGGCGGTGAGGCCGGATCTGCTCGCCGGCGGGATTTCGTCCCCGTTGCCGCCTGAAATCAGGGACCGAACCAGAGGATGTGCCTTCATTACGAGCTGGTGCCCTCAGGAGGAGGTCCTCGATCACCCGTCCGTGGGGGTGTTCCTGATGCACTGCGGGTGGAACTCGACGGTGGAGAGCGCGAGCAGCGGGGTTCCGATGATCTGCAGGCCGTTCGGTGGGGACCAGCGGACGAACTGTCGGTACGTCTGCACGGAGTGGAGGGTTGGGGTGGATATGGAGGGGGAGATAAAGAGGGAAGATGTGGTGAGGGTGGTGAGGGAGGTGATGGAAGGCGAGGAAGGGAGGCAGATGCATGGGAGAGCGGCGGCGTTGAAGAAGGCGGCGCATGCAGCGGCGGGTCCAAAGGGTTCGTCGGCGATGTATTTGGAAAAGGTGCTGCGTCAGGCAGTTTCGAATTTCCGACGCGACGACTAGGTCAAATGTGGGGTACGGCTCCCCGAACGGCCTGCAGATCAAGTGTCAGTTGTGATTTTCTTTTTGTGCACTTTTTTTTGCTGTTTAATTTAAATGTTGGCTTTGTGCGCAATAATGGATCAAAATACATGGTGAATTTCTCAATCAAATGCAAACTAATAATGATTGGGAAAATGTTGATATTTTAATATTTTTAGAAAAGGAGATAAAATATAGAGACAGGATGTGTCATTCCTTTATCATATCATTTCATACTTTCCAACTAGGAAAAATATATGATGTTTGTGGAGATCATTTTGTAGCCTTAAGGTACGATTCAACAACTAGGATCACCTCTGTCCAAGCAATAATGTATAATTTAAAAAATAAGACTCATGATAATAAGCTTTTATGGAAAATTGTGATGTCCAATAAATACTGAACATTTATAACATTTTTTGTTGTTGTTGCATGTTTCATGAGATCTCATTTAGATTTTACTTTAAATATGTCTTATGGTCTTGATAACATCCATTTGACGGGATACAGATGGTGTTCAACTATTAGATGCAAAAGGCTCATAAGGCATTGAGAATACTTCTATGAAGTTTGCATTTAGTAATTTTCAAGAAGAAAAACTATGATGACAGATACATTAATAAAAATTACACATGTTCTATGTGTCGTTTGATATTTCTAACTACAAACATGTGTATTGGTATTTATACTTGATATTATTATTAATGAATATCATGAATCCTGTAATTTGATGTATAGACGAAAATTGTGACAACATATGATCGCAACAAGATAGCATATGTTGGGTGAGTTACAAGTGATGTGACATTAACTGAATAAGTCAATAAAAGATTTAGTCATTCCATTTAAATGGAAAAAGATGTTTCTTGTCCTTTAATTGAAATGAATCTGCCATTAAATCCATGACCATGCTAGTTTATAAACGATTTCATTTCAAAAAGTCAAAGATGTATAAATCAAGCATATAAGATGATGACACAATTGTGCATCATGCTTGATAGGATATTAGTACACAAAAAGATTATATTACACAATATCGTTCATAGGAAGATTGTTGTTGCGCTAAAAAAAATGAGGCATTAGCGGTGATTATTTTTGCTATTGGTGCCAATTTAAACCTCCGCTAAATTGTTTAGTGACAGTTAATAAAACCGTCGCGCATTTCACAGTCAACAATCATTTAACGGTGGTTATTTTCTTTTAGCGGTGGTTTTTGTATGTGTCGTTTTTGGAACATTTAGCGATGGTTTCTGTTTTATTTAACGACGATTAATAGTAAACACTGCTAATTAAAATGTTAAGATATTTATTTAGTGATGGTTCTCTTAAAATTTATTTTTTAAAGTATATAATAAAAAATACGTAAATATAAAAACTTTGACATGCAATAAATTAAAACACAAATGTATAGTAAACCCATCACACAAACATCACACATCACATATCCACATTCATATATACATACATCCACAATCACCATAACCTGAGTCACCATAACCTCAGTCAACCCATACCTCAGTCATCAATATATACATATAAAATATGTCCAACAACCCATGCCCAATATATGTCCATCCCACAACCTGTGCTGCATCAATTTGCCTCTACATTATCTCATTAACTTTAACAAAAAAAGACATAAATTAAAACTGAACATAATAAATCAGAATTACAGTAATTATATTACAAAATTTTACCCATGTATTTTAGAGTCCATGAGCGTGAAACAGAGTTAAGGACATCAAAATGAAAAAAAAATCTAGAAATAAAAAACACTAACACTTTATAAGTATATTACAAAATTTTACTCATATATTTAAATTAGTTATCAATTAATATTAAATTAATTTTACCTTTACTTGATTATAAAAGATCTCATATTTCCAAGCTGTGGGAATATGCCTCTAATCTTTATAATTAATGGAAAAACTCATCGTCTCGCAAACAAGCTACTCAAGAATCTGCTCATAGATTCCGACAGCGTTACCGGTAGACACCACAAACTCATCAAATGGAATAATAATCTTGAATTCCTTTAGGTCTCATACATCTTTCGTATTCATATTTATATCCATTCTATTGTGTTCTTTATCTGTTTGACAAATTCATTAAACAATTAATAAAATATGTAGTTTTTTTGTATAATGAAATACATAACAATAACGATAACTCGCCAATATCTCCTAGAGGGAGGGGTGACCAACTGTTCCATTGTCGAAGGTGAATTGGATGGTGTGTAGACTTTGGTTTTGTCATGCAAGACTTTGGAATATTCATTGGAATATTTTCGGAGTCAGACGCAAAGACATAGTGCGATTCTGAGACCTGATGAGCCTAGAATTAATTTTATAAAAAAATTAAATATATTTTTATTACGCATGCACAATTTTCCTATAAATATGAAATATCTCGTAAACGAAGTCACAAAGTGGAAATCAAATACCACAGATGAATTCAGAATGTGGATTTTATCCTCGACGCGACCTAAGGTTGGTCAGCACAGGACGTTCGGATAAGGCAGTCGTTGGAGGGTGCATTGGTTAAATAAAATTAATAAAATTAATTTATTCAATAACCCCAACCCAGATAACTCACAGACGAAGACTCATATTGGAAATCCGAGACCACCATTGAGTTCAGAATGCAGTGTTTACCCAAGGTGTGACCTAAAGCTGGTCGGTACAGGACGTCTGATAATGGCAGCTGTTGGCGGTGCGTTTAATGAATGAATGAATGAATTAATTTGTTTTCTACACAACGGATAACCCTATAAGCGTTCTGCGTGACCAATTTCTCCATGGTTAGTCATATAAACCCCGGGAGAAATCCAAAGCTCTTCCACCCTCACAACCCCAAATCGGGTTTTCGCAGCGCCACCCTTTAACAACGCTAAAAAAAGCGTTGATAAATGGAGTACCTTTATCAGCGCTAAAAAAACGCTGTTAAAAGTACCCATTTATCAGCGCTGATAAAGATACCCCATTTATCAGTGCTTTTTTTTAACGTTGTTAAAGCGATCTCCTTTATCAGGGTTTTTTTATTAGCGTTGATAAAGAAGGTTCTTTATCAACGCTTTTTTTACTAGCTCTGTTAAATGGTATATTTCAAAAAAAAAATCATTAAAAACAATATATTAATATATAAATATATTTATATTGATATAAATATAATATGTATTTTTTAAATATGTTTTAGATAAGTATAAATAGACATTTACATTTAATATATAAAAAAATTAGTGAAAATAGCTTAAAAATATTTTAAAAATTATTATTAATTATTAATTTGCTAATTATCATTAAATAATAATCATTTAATAACAATTTGAAGACAAAAAAAATCATAAAAATTATAAAAGATCTAAAATAAGCTTAAAACGTAACTCAAACTTCAAACAACCATAACTTTTGACCCGGGTGTCCGTTTGAGCTCTACAATATATCAAATCGAAGCCTATGATGAGCCCTACGCATTAGTGATAGAAGGGAACCTTATATCACTTTTTTCGAGGCAAAAAATCCTAAAAAGCCTCCAAAATTGAGTTTTTAGTCAGGAAACCCAAATTGTTTAACATTCAATGGAATTTCAGCTTCGTTTCGGGGGGTCTTTTTGCTCTTTTTCAGTGGGAATTGAATTTATTCCGAGGGATTACCTTTATATTGATATTATCAATTTGAAATTTTATCATTTTTCCCAATGTAATGTTATTTATAATTAAATATATAACAATATTTACATATTTTTTATATATTCACACATAAAAATTTAATTTTATAAATAAATAATTAAACATATTTACATATAAAGTATGTTTCTCAGTATACAAGCCTTATAATATCCATTTTATTTAAAATACAAATATATGTATATTTATATACCTATGTAGTGTGTGTGTGTGTCTTAGTTTGTGTCTGTATTAACAAACTGATATATATTATCTATATATTCTAACATATGAATATACATATGAATATAAATATGAATATAAATATGAATATACATATGAATATATAGTATATGTAAATATATATAATTATGTATAATTATACTTACAGATACACACACATATATAAAATATATACAAGTGTATGTATGTTGTATGTGTGTTGTATATATGTATGTATGTATTTATTTGTAAACACAAAAAAAAATATATTTTATAAATGTATTTAAAACTAATCTTATAAATATACATTAATATACGAATAAATATATAGATAAAAAAATATAACTAAATATATATATAAATTAATAGATATAAATATATACTAATATACAAATAAATAAATACATATATATATTAATATAAATCTATATTAATATACGAATAAATATAAGTAAATATATATAAATAAATAGATATATCATTAAATGGAGAACAAATCAACATGGGGGAGTGGTAAAGAGTCTAGGTGTGTAGGGGTGAGGTCTTGAGTTCGAATCCTGGGGGATGCAGAGACGCGCGGGCGGGTGCAAGGTTGGGGGCTAGTGCTATTAAAGGGGGGTGGCCAATGCTGTTAAAAGGGGGTGGCGGGGGCGCGGGTGGGTGCAGGGTTGGGGGTTAGCATTGTTAGGGGGGGCTAACGCTGTTAAAGGGGTTGACTCCGATTCAACGATTTTTTATGTTTTTTTAACTTTTACCAGGGCTTTTAATAAAGCATTGATAAAAGGAGTATTTTATCAGTGCTAAAAAAAGCGCTGATAAACAACCCTTTTATCAATAGTCTTTTTAGTGCTGATAAAAAAGGCCTATATCAACGCTAAAAAACCAATGATAAAAGGGACCTCCCTTTATCTTTGTTGAGATTAACAATTCCCTTTTAGCACCATAAATACCTTTTTCTAGTGCTTTTAAATGCCATATTTGCAGTAGTGCCTCATCCGTTGGTGAATTATGACGAAACTTCAGATTAGAGCAGATCATGATGCAGTGAACGCAATAGCTCCTCCCAAATCATTGGCGAAGGTATTCTTCACCAATGATTGATCCATAATCGAGGTAGGAATGTGGTTTTTCACCCTTATAATTAAATGATCAAGTAGATTGCCCTTGTTTCTTTGATCGACACCCTGTTTCTACCTTTGCATGAGCCCATGTACCAGTTTTCCATTTGTTATCAATTTCCCATCTAACCCCAGTGTTCATTCTGTAGGTTCCGGGCGCAGCAGAAGCGCGTTGATGGGTTTTCCCAACTTTAATTTTAACGTTAGCAACGTTCAATCCGAGATCCGTCATGATTTAAAACGCTGAATCTTCGAAATAGAACGAAGAACGAAAAACTTAAGAGGGAATCCCAGAACCATATAGATAGGATCATCATATGTTGGTTATAATTAATTTAATTAATTCACAAGAATTAGCTTGGTGGAATTCTTTCTTCGTTGATGTCTCCGGTCATGATCCTGTGATCCGTCGTTGGGTCGTAGAATCCAAGTGTAGGATTCCTCTAGCGGTGATCCACACGTGTGCCACGTATCTCTGGACGTCACCGAAGGGATCTCCGGGTGCAAGCGCGAAAGAGCCTTCACTTGCGATGTCCGCCTTCAACCGCCATGATCCGGTGGAGGATCTTGCTCTCATAACTTGAGGGTGTTCTTGGTGGAAAGAGAATTCTCTCTTGGCTTGAGAGTATTTCCAAATCCGTTGCGCATAACAAAATGGCTCTGGAAAAGTGTTGGGTTGTGAGGATATTTATAATCGGGTTTGAGGTTAATAGGGTTATGATAATAAATAAACGCGTTACGCGTTTTATTTATTTCATTAACTCTTATTGAAACCCCATGTCAAATTATTAATTCATTGACATGCGATCATGTTGATTATAATTAATATCATTTAATAAAACAATATTATATCCTCAAAATCATGACTGGAAAACTACACGGCGTGTAATAATTAATACACGGCGTGTACTTGTTTTCCATAAAACTACACGGTGTGTATATTTAATATACACGGCGTGTACTTTTATTTTCCATTTTTCTCCACCATATTTATTAGACCTTGAGTAATGACTATTTATTTCTTAAATAAATGTAACTGCATTACTCGTTAATGAATATATTATTTCGCCCACAATATATTCTCTTGAATAACTAGTGTCGAAATAAATGCGATCAGGCATCCTTAAATAATTATTAAACCACAGTCGGAAATAATATTTATTTAACTTGTTAAATTAATATTTAACTGAGATACATGGACACACTTAGTGTGTGACCCTCTAGGCCTCTTTCTCACTGGCATTAGGCAGAGCCTGCCTAAAGTCCAAGGTTAACGTCTAGCAACACACCAAGGCACCCATATAGAAAGAAGTTAACACCGCAATGACATGTCACCTCCTACAAACACTTACTGTGTAATATAATCCCTTTGTCTCGATATCTCCAATCAAGCGGGTTGTATGCTAGTGCCATCAACCCATGTGCTCGATTATTCTTTCTTTGACTTCCCAGAATTGAACTCGCCCATACCTTACCATGGACATGGATTTATTTAGGCCATATCAATTCCATCAAAGGGCTTGAGATATCTACTTCTGTTATGGAACAGAAGGGACAAATCTTTTCTCGCATTATCTATTAATACAGTATTACTCGTGACGCACCCAACGTATCCTACCTCGCTGCGAACAGTGTGTCATCACAGTTTTCATCAATACATCTAAGTGCGCGAGTTGTAATACCCATTAATAATAATCTTAAAGTCTAAGGATCAATACACACGTCCGCAGATAGGAACATCCAATGGCACTATGAAATGTGGATTTCCTACTGGCGGGTCTCGTTCTCATAATATCCTCCTGAATATTACCAAGGGCACAAACCATGAGAAGGTGCCTCAAAGTTTTATGAGTCCTCACCCCTAATGTCCTGTATTATTTGTGTCCCTCAAATAACATCATCCGGCCATAGAACATATATTCAAGAATAGTGTTATGGAACTTCCGGGTTCTCATCATAGCAGGGATCCGCTATGACTCTTTAAAGCAACAACTATCCTTAGGACATTATAACATGCATTGTCACACAGAAGAACAAACAAGATGTGATAAGGCTTTTATTAATGAATAAAGTACAAAGTAGTTGGTTCTAGGCCACCAACTCCAACAGACTCCCACTTGGACTAGAGCCAACTGCTAACAACCTTTAACCCGCTATCTTTCACATGATATTCATGCTTCTTCTGAGATAGACCTTTAGTCATGGGGTCCGCCATGTTCTCTTCCGTGGACACTCTGCTCACTGCAACTTCACCCATTTGTTAGAAATCCCTCAAGAGGTGATACTTTCGGAGTATGTGCTTTATCTGTTGATGTGACCATGGTTCTTTTGCAAGAGCCACCACTGCAGTATTATCACAATACAGTGTAATGAGATCTTTACTGCTAGGCACCACATCAAGCTCTTGGACAAAGTTCTGAATCCATATGGCTTCCTTGGCCGCATCAGAAGCCGCTATATATTCGGACTCCGCTGTAGAATTGGCGACAAATGGCTTCTTTGAACTCTTCCAGCTCACAACTCCTCCATTGAGACAGAAAACATATCCAGATTGAGACTTCAGATCATTCTGATCTGTCTGAAAACCAGCATCAGCATACTCTCTGATGACAAGCTCCTCGTCTCCACCATACACCAGGAACATATCCTTAGTTCTTCTCAGATACTTAAGGATAGTCTTAACAGCAGTCCAATGCTGTTCTCCTGGATCTTCTTGATATCTGCCTACCATGCTCAGTGCATAGGCAACATCAAGCCTGGTACATAACATGGCATACATGATGGATCCTATAGACGAAGCATATGAGATATTACTCATTCTATCTTTCTCTTGTTGTGTCTGGGGACATATTTTCTTAGAAAGATGTAAGCCATATGACACTGGAACCAATCCCCTCTTTGATTGTTCCATACTAAATCTCTTTAGTATCTGGTCAATGTATGTACCCTGACTTAGTCCAAGCAGCCTCGTGGATCTATCACGAATGATCTTGATCCCTAGAATGTAGGCTGCTTCACCTAAATCTTTCATGGAGAAGCACTTGTTCAACCAGTCCTTAACTGACTGTAAGGTTGGTACGTCATTTACAATAAGCAATATGTCATCAACATATACTACTAGGATAACGACTGCATTCCCATTAAACCACTTATAAACACATGGCTCACATTCATTCTTAATGAAACCAAATTCCTTTATGGCTTCATCAAATCAAATGTTCCATGACCTGGATGCTTGCTTCAATCCATAAATGGATTTCTGCAACGTGAAAACCCGTTTGGCTTCACCTGGTGTCACAAACCTCTCTGGTTGTGTCATATAGACATCTTCCTGAAGGTTCCCGTTAAGGAATGTTGTTTTGACATCCATCTTCCAAATCTCGTAGTCATGGTAAGCTGCTATGACAAGTATGATTCTTATGGATTTAAACATGGAAACTGGCGAGAAGGTTTCATCATAGTCAATTCCTTGATGCTGTCTGAATCCTTTAGCCACTAGCCTTGCTTTATAGGTGCTAACTTGACCTTCCATGTCCAGTTTTCTCTTGAATACCCATTTGCATCCAACAGGATTTACATCAACTGGTTCATCGACTAGAACCCAGACTTGGTTCTGATACATGGAATCCATCTCAGAATTCATAGCTTCTAGCCATCTTGTAGCTTCCGAGCTTTCTATTGCTTCCTTGTATGAGAGAGGTTTATCATTGTCCAACAATAACGATTCACCATCCTCAGTGACTAGGAAACCAAATCTCTTTGGTTCCCTTACCTCTCTTGTGTTCCTACACAGTACTTGTGTTTCTGGAACCTCTTCCATGGGGACCTGTGGAACTTGTTCCTGTACCAACTCTTGTGTATCTTGAGCATTAACTTCGTCGAAGTCAATCTTGCTCCCACTATACTTCTTGAGGATGTGCTCCCTCCCAAGAAAGACGGCTTGTCTGGCGACAATCACTTTCTTTTCTTGAGGGTTATATAGGTAATATCCTTTCGTTTCCTTGGGATATCCTATAAAGATACACTTCGTGTCCCGGGGTGCTAGTTTGTTGCCTGAGAAGGCCTTAACAAACTCCTTGCATCCCCATACACATGTATGTGACAAAATGGGTTTCTTTCCACTCCATAACTCAGAGGGAATTCCATTTGATGCCTTAGTTGGTACTCGGTTTAATGTGTATGCTGCAATTTTTAATGCATATCCCAAAAGGATAATGGAAGATCCGCATGACTCATCATCGACCTCACCATGTACAACAAGGTGCGGTTCCTCCTTTCACTAACACAATTCCACTATGGTGTATAAGGAGGAGTGAGCTGAGATAGAATCCCAGACTCCCATAGAAGATCTATGAACTCTTGGCTCAGATATTCTCCACCTCGATCCGATCGAAGCTTATTTATCTTCTTACTAAGCTGATTCTCTACTTCATTCTTGAATTCCTTAAATTTCTCTAAGGATTCTGACTTATACCTCATTAAGTAGACAAATTTGTATCTACTCAAATCATCAGTAAAATTAATGAAGTAAGAATATCCACCTCTAGCTTCTACTGGAAATGGTCCACATACAACCGTGTTTACCAATCCTAGAAGATCTGTGGCCCTTTCACCCTATCCACCAAAAGGCGGCTTGGTCATTTTACCTTGTAAACAAGCGTGACATATATCAAGTGGTTTTAGCTCAGTTGAGTCTAAATAGAAATCTTGACAGAGCTTTGTCAAGCGCTTCTCGTTTACATGACCAAGGCGGTGATGCCACAACTGGGTGATGTATGAGTCATGTGATTTTGTTTCATTATTGATTGCCAACACTTGGTTTTTTTAATTTAATACATACAAACAATTATTCAAATGTGTCATACCATAACATACGTTGTTCTTATAAAAGAGACAACCCTTATTTCAAAACTTTAAAATAAATCCATCCATATCCATACAAGATACAGAAATTATGTTTTTGGTAACACTAGGCACATAATAACAGTTATGTAAAACCAAGATCATCCCAGTCGGCAATGAGAGGTGGTAGTCGTCAAAAGCCAATGCAGCCAGCCTTGCGCCATTGGTAGCTTCTAAATATACTTGGTTCTTGCATTTGAATACATATGTGAGCCCCACAAGCTGTATCTAATACCTAATGTGTAGAAATAGAAATATTACACTTGATAACAAATGCACCATTAGCGTCCTGATGCTTCTGGGTGCAGTTCCTCTTCCAGTGGCCTTGCTTTCCACATGCAAAACACATTTCCTCCCATTCCTTTCCCTGCCTCTGGATCTTCCCCTTCTTGGAGGGACGGTGCTCAGGGGCTTCAGACCGTTTATAAGTCTTTTCCCCCTTTGCCTTGTCCTTCCTTTTCTTATTCACCATAAGGACTGCAGGTTTTTCATGCCCCATGTCCTTATCTACCTGGTGAGTTAAGGGTAGAAGTTATGATCTAGGCGCAACTGGAACAGGCTCTTCCAGCACATACAATTTCCTCTCGTGGCGATGGATAACGCGTAAACGCCTCTGCCACTCTTGGAAATTGGTGCCGGTGAGAAGGTTTTCCTTCTCGAGTATGGTTCGCAATGATATGTTTGAAGTCATTTTATTGCCGTTTCTACAAATTAAGATGAGCAAAGGTTTAGTACTTTATTACAAAACTGAGACAAATAAATAAATTAATACTTATTAGTCTCCCACTATTTTATTGAAATCCAATATCCCTCACCATTGATTTTGGAATATTCTGTTGCCTGAATATTCTAGTGGAAAGGATCCATATTTCCCTTCGCATTACCCCAACTAGGGTTGGTCAAGAAACTTGAAGGGTTTTAGGTAGGCATTCCAAATGCCAACTGCATTAACTCGCAGCTCCTTGATCCACTGAGTGGACACCCCAATCCTGAAATCCTTTTATTTTGGATTTCCTCAACCTTTGCCTCTTGGTCACACCAAGTCCTGCTGTGGCAGTCAACCCTTGATGTGAACCAATTCAAGTCAACCCAAAACCTTGAATTATAATTCCCCGATAATTGAAAGCACCCCAACTAGGGTTGGTCAAGCACTTTGAACTATGGTTCGATTCTAACCAAGATTATAGAAGGCTATACCGACTTAATATTTCTTTTGAGGGATTTCATCCTTATACGTAAATTTCCATTTTATTATCTTTTATTACATGCTTGTTAATATTAAGTGGGATTTACTTAAGTGATTAACCATGTCAAAGATAATATTCACGTATAAGCTGATTTTATTTTACTTCCATCTTGCATGCTAGTTTAATTCATTAATTGTGTGATCGTGACAACACACCCACAATAAATAAACCATGCAACTGAAAGAAATAAAATATATGGAATGATCATGAGCTTTTTCTATTGGTTAGTTTATCTAGAGGTTGATAAACTAATCCAAGACCTAGGGGAGAAACACCTTGAACCTTTCGGGTTCATGTTTACAGCTTTCCACCTGTCCACCTTTGTATCTCCTTGGATTGGTTTCACCTTGGCTACTGACTTGAGCCGCCTCCACTAGCTTGGGAGCTCCATCCATTACATATGCATTTATCTCACATACAGGTGAGGGGTAAAAGGGGGTTTTACATAAAAGAATCCTTGGGCGTGCAGGCCCTACATATTAATGAGGAGATGGCTTGCAGACCAACAAATTTAATTTAAATAAATAAATTAAAAGAAACCATTCACATACAAAGGTCTCGATCTAGCTCATGATCATCCATACATGCAATGATATTTACGCATAAATAAAACTAGCATTCAATTCTTTAATCGTTCTTGTTTAAGATAAATCACGCTCAAATCAATTAATTATCTTTAATTAATCGATCCTTTTATCTTAAATCATTTTTCTGAATTTCATTGAGATTCTCATCCATCATAATTTTAAACAAATAAAATTATCCTTGTACGTAACTTGTACCTTAGAGGCAACCCGGTGAATTCCCATTTATTACGCAGATGTTAAATTAAACACATATATATAAAACACCTATCACGTGTTGTGCCTCAAATTTATGCCTGCACCATGGTACACGTCTCAAGGGTTTGTATAATATAATAATAAATTTTAATAAATCTGCGTAATTTGGGTGGGTACACGGCGTGTAGTTCCGACTACATGGCATGTACTTTTTCTTCACCGTCCATCCAAAGTACATGCCCGGGGACATGGCGTGTTAATGTACTTTGGAAATTTTCAGAGTACACGGTGTGTACAGTGGGACACACGCCGTGTAATTTCCGCGTTACACGGTTTCCAACCGGGAAATCCGTGTACGGGGTACACGGCCCAGCCCTAACCCGAAGGGACTACATGCCGTGTTCATTGGACCACATAGCATGTAATTCGGAAACCGTGTGCCACCTGTTTCTGGTCAACACACGACGTCTTAAATTCTTAGAAATAATCCAATACACGGCCTGATTTGGCGGATCAGTCAATTCATTAAACCTAGACTACACGACGTGTACTTCTGAATACACGCCGTGTATTCTGGTGTTGTATGTACAGAAACGTTTGGTTCCTCCGGATGAGTTCCTCTATTTTATTTTAATCAAAATTAAAAGAAAAATTCATTTCTGTGAGGTGAACGAGAAACGAGGGAGGATGAACAGATCTCGATATTCAGATTTCCAGAACGATTAAACTTGAATTGAAATAACTAAATTATTAAATGTGCAAATCATTAACGAAAAACTAAATAATTATAATCAACGATATGACCGCTCTGATACCACTTGTAGGTTCCGGGCGCAGCGGAAGCACGTTGGTGGGTTTTCCCAACTTTAATTTTAACGTTAAGCAACGTTCAATCCGAGATCCGTCACGATTTAAAACGATGAATATTCGGAATATAACGAAGAATGAAAAACTTAAGAGGGAATCTTGGAACCATAAGATAGGATCATCATATGTTGGTTATAATTAATTTAATTAATTCACAAGAATTACCTTGGTGGAATTCTTTCTTCGTTGATGTCTCTGGTCACGATCCTGTGATCCGTCGTTGTGTTGTAGAATCCAAGTGTAGGATTCCTCTAGCAGTGATCCACACGTGTGCCACGTATCTCTGGACGTCGCCGAAGGGATCTCTGGGTGCTAGCGCGGAAGAGCCTTCGCTTGCGATGTCCGCCTTCAACCGCCTTGATACGGTGGAGGATCTCGCTCTCATAACTTGAGGGCATTCTTGGTGCTCTTGGCTTGAGAGTATTTCCAAATCCGTTGTGCACAACAAAATGTCTCTATACAAGTGTTGGGGTTGTGAGGATATTTATAATCGGGTTGAGGTTAATAGAGTTATGACAATAAATAAACGCGTTACACGTTTTATTTATTTCATTAACTCTTATTGAAACCCCATGTCGAATTATTAATTCCTTGACATGCGCCCATGCTGATTATAATTAATATCATTTAATAAAACAATATTATATCCTCAAATTCCCGACTGGAAAACTACACGACGTGTAATAATTAATACACGACATGTACTTGTTTTCCATAAAACTACACGGCGTGTATATTTAATATACACGGCATGTACTTTTATTTTCCATTTTTCTCCACCATATTTATTAGACCTTGAGTAATGGATATTTATTTCTTAAATAAATGTAACTGCATTACTCGCTAATAGATATATTATTTCTCCCACAATATATTCTCTCGAATAACTAGTGTCGAAATAAATGTGATCAGGCATCCTTAAATAATTATTAAACCACAGTCATGAATAATATTTATTTAACTTGTTAAATTAATATTTAACTGAGATACATAGACACACTTAGTGTGTGACTCTCTAGGCCTCTTTCTCAGTGGCATTAGGCAGAGCCTGCCTAAAGTCCAAGGTTAGCATCTAGCAACACACCAAGGCACCCATAGAGAAATAAGTTAACGCCGCAATGACGTGTCACCTCCTACGAACGCTTACCATGTAATATAATCCCTTTGTCTCGATATCTCCAATCAAGCGGGTTGTATGCTAGTGCCATCAACCCATGTGATCAATTATTCTTTCTTTGACTTCCCGGAATTGAACTCGCCCATACCTTACCATGGCCATGGATTTATTTAGGCTATATCAATTCCATCAAAGGGCCTGAGATATCTGCTTCCATTATGGAACAGAAGGGACAAATCCTTTCTCGCATTATCTATTAATGCAGTATTACTCGTGACACACCCAACGTATCCTACCTCGCTATGAACAGTGTGTCGTCACAGTTTTCGTCAATACATCTAAGTGCGTGAGTTGTAATACCCATTAATAACAATCTTAAAGTCTAAGGACCAATACACACGTCCGCAGATAAGAACACCCAATAACACTATGAAATGTGGATTTCCTACTGGCGGGTCTCGTTCTCATAATATCCTCTTGGATATTACCAAGGGCGCACACCATGAGAAGGTGCCTCAAATTTTTATGAGTCTCACCCCTAATGGCCTGTATTATTTTTGTCCCTCAAATAACATCATCCGGCCATAGAACATATATTCAAGAACAGTGTTATGACACTTCCGGGTTCTCATCATAGCAGGGATCCGCTATGACCCTTTAATGCAACAGATTTCCTTAAGACATTATCACATGCATTGTCACACAGAAGAACAAAAAAGATGTGATAAGGATTTTATTAATGAATAAAGTACAAAGTAGTTGGTTCTAGGCCACCAACTCCAACACATTCTTGATCGCTGGCTAAGAACACTTGGTCGGTGATGTTTAAAACTATGTTTTGATGCTTTTATCCCTCGCTGCTTCACATTTTTCACCGGTGGAATCCCCGCGGTTCCCAATTCGATGATTTTCGGGCGGAACCGAGCTCAATTAGGCCCCTGAATCTATGACAGATCTATGAAACGACAACAAATTGGCGAGTGAAGCACAGATCTGGGATCGTTGCGAGGTGAGGATGACCGATCTAGTGTTTAATCTTCAGGATTGTGATGAACGGAGATGCAGAGGCATAAAAAATGAACAACGATTCATTGAATCTTCATTAGGGCCATTTTATACTGAACGACAGCCGACAAGTGTGAGATTCGACAAGATCTGAAGATTTCAGATCGATTCTGGGCAATATCAGCAGTGGTTAGAGCAGATTTGAAGTGGCGAATCTGATCAAGAGTTTTTTGAAAAAGAAATCGTGACTACACACCATGTACAATGAAGAACACACAACATGTATTACCTTCTAGTGACGACTCTAGAGTTTTGGAAACCCATAAGGATGGAACGACACATACATATCTTGAAGCGCTGTGTACCTCCTTCCCGTGTGAGTGAGCTGTGTGACAGATCACATGACCAGGCACATGCCTTGTGCTGAGTACACAGACACAACCGGACTATACCGGTGACATCACATGTGTCCCAACATGCCATGTACTATAATACAGGGACACAAGGTCCGAGTACACGGACACGACCAGTAGCACATGACCCAGTCCCCATACAAGTTGGACACACTGCGTAGTCCACCTACACGGCGTGTACCCCTACATGGTTGGGATCCATGTGCTGGCTAGGGACACTAGCAGGATGTGAAGTGGGACCAAACATCGCGTGGATCCCCTCACACGTCATGTACCCCTTAACCCCTATGCCAGAAATTTCTGTTGACTATATCTCCTTCGTTTAAAATCAGATTTTGGTTCACGAGCAGCCTATCCTGAGTTTTTTTCTTGCGTAAAACATGATGGTGCCCTCAGTAGAGTATTTTTACATACGATGTGAAATTTTTGGGGAATGGAACCTTTTTCGGTGATACTCGATGACAATAGTGATCAGGAGGGATCACCAGATACTTTTTGGGTGTTACCCTCTAGCGGGGCTGGGCAGTGGAGTTCCCCAATGATCTTTCTAAGTTACCCTATAGTAGGGATGGGTAGTGGAGTTCCTCAACATTCCGGGTGTTACCCTTTATTAGGGATGGGCAGTAGAGTTCCCCGGTGACTTCTTCTAAGCATTACCCTTCAGCAAGGCTGGGCAATGGAGTTCCTCGATGGATTCTTCCAGGCGTTACCCTCCAGCAGGGCTAGGCAGTGGAGTTACCTGATGAAATTCCCAAGAATTACCCTCCAACGGGGCTGGGTAGTGGATTTACTTAGTGATTATCATAGTAGGAACCTCCTTTCGTACAAGGGAATGAGATCCTTACCTAGAGTTGTGGCCCCTCGACTGTGTGACATAGTGACGAGGTGTGGTTTGATGTAGATTTGGACTCATGGGGAAGAAGGATTCTTTCTCCATAGACACATTTTTTTATGCGATTTAAAACCGTGTGGATAAGTCAGTGCTACCCAAAACCAATAGTATCAAGATGTGGTGATTGAGTCCCTTAGACTTGGGTGTTCAAGGAAGACTTGTGAGATGCTGTGCATCACTGATGGACTTACTCTTGGAACTATTGGTTACTCATCTTCTTGGGTTGATATGTGAGATGTAGATCCCCTTACTCTCTCGTTTGGGATTTTTTTATTGGGAACACACAAACACACACAAACACACACACACACACACACACATAATTATCCTATAACCACTCCTTGGATTTGGTTACTCTCCTTCCAGGAGAGGTGAAGATGCATGAGGTATGTCATGTGCTTTCCGTGTTTAGCTTCTCGTGGTTGGATGAGTCTACTCTCCTGCTATAGGTGGGGAAGGCTCAACAGGTAGTTCATCTACTCATTGTGTCTACCCCTTATGCTTAGACAATCTTACTTTCACTCTTTTTTGGGTTGATCTATACTCTTTCATTGTACCTTGTGTATCTACTGTCTTTATTTTCTATTGTATCTATTACTACCCCCCTTCACCATTCAGGGTGTTTTACTGGGTATGTATATATTCACCCTTGCATGGGATTTTCCCACACGTGTTGTGTCTTATGCAGGCAACAAACATGTTGATCGTGGCTTCAAAGGATCTTAGGGATACTGGGTGATTGTACCACGTACAATGGTCATAGCTTGGGAATCAGGAGTGGGGATCTCATTCAGTTTTTTTCTTTTCCAGTTTTTTCAGGTTGAGACATATTATAGTTGGGTGTGTATTTTTCCCCTTTGCGTTCAGTTTACACTACCGTACTCTTGTATTTTCTAGAGCTTCATGCATGCTTGGTTTATTTTATAGCAGTGTTGCATCTTTTCTTCTTTCCCTCTGTACTTTTGCATTGAGTTGGTTGTGTGTGTGTGTACAAGTTCTTAGGAAAATACCTCCACAAGTTAGTTATGCCTTTGGTTCTTGTCTCTACCCCCTGACCTATGGAGGCGGGCTTGGGGTAGTTGTGGATCAAGCCCCGACATGGGTCTGGTCGTGACATATTGGTATCAGAGAAAGTTCATTAATTGGGATGTTGTTTGGATATATCCCCTTAAGAGGATTTGGTTGGGTTTAGGGAAATAGTGTCAGAGTGTCTCGAGTGCGACTCTCAGGATAGAGAGTCTAGTGATGGTGCGGTGGTCGATGTATCCATTCACCAGGGACCTGACTACCTACTTGTCGACTCGGCATGTCGAGACATTTTTTGTAGGGATCAATGGTACATGCATCATATAGGATTGAGTCTTTGCCTACCCTTCTTGTGTTATCTACCCATTATTGTTGATATATATATATATATATATATATTCTTATATGACTATGGTACTCCTTGATAACTTTCAGGATGACTCCGTGATGACAACCAACCAGGATACCCGCTCCAGTTCGTGACAATGACCCTATGAGTGATGAGGCCTCAATTCAGGGTCCATCCCATGACCCCTTTCTCTAGGTGGGTAAGTAGAAACACCTCCATTTATTGAGTATTAAATTATCCCAGTAGAGAAGGCTGAGGATGTGCACAGGTTTAGCGCACTCCACGAGTTCTAGTGTTAGAGACCGCTGAGGTTTCACAGTGAGCCAGATCTTCAGCAGTTGAGGATTAGCTAGAGTCATTGGTCCACATATTCAGGATTATCCAAACACCAACAGATTAGGTGGTGGAACTGGTAGCCATCCTTTTCCATAGAGTAGTTGGGTGTTGGTGGATCTGGGTTATATAGATGCATGATGAGTCGACACTCTCTTAGGATGACTACCAACATCTATTCCATGAAGAGTACTACCCCTCTTACTTATGCTCACTCTAGATCCAGGATCTTATAGAGCTGAAGTAGGGAGGTATGACGATGGATGAGTATGAGGCGAGGTTCAAAGACCTTACGCACCACTCCCTTGACATGATCCGAGATGGCTATTTCTGAGCAGGAAAGTTTGAGCAGGACTCTACTAAGAGATTTGAGCCAGTGTTGTTCCCTTGTGTATTCCCACCTATGCCGGGGAGCTAGAACGAGCATTGGTGATAGAGAGATTTATATCAGTGGGATTCTAGATAGTTGGAGCTGGTAGTGGGAGTCCTAGAGTTGATCTATCTATAACAGCTAGTATATTCCAGACACTAGGATCTCAGAGTAGGATACCCTTTCATGAGCAGGTTCAGGCATGTAGTCACATGGGTCCAAGATCGCACAAAGCGAAAAGGTGGTCTAGAGAGGGGAATTTCTTTACTTGTGATGGGTGAGGTCGCATGGCATGGGACTGCCCAACCCGACGTGATGATCAACACTAAAAAATAACTGATGGACCACCATGGTAGAGGCATCACCATGATCAAGGATCTCCCAAGAATAGACAGGGTGGTCCCCAGGGAGGCAGAGCTAGAAGAGGAGAAAGAGGAGCTATGAGTGGTGGACATCACTATAAGATCCTTCCACCACCATCAGGCAACCCATGTTAGGATTAGGGAACTGGCGACTAAGGCTACGAATAACTGCAGGTTTTGGATGTCTATGATTCCACAACGCATGAGATGATAAGTGGTATGCCATATGTCTCTTCTACTTTATGAAGTAGTAATTATTAGACATAGTGTTAGGTACTCTTTTCTTCCCACTTCTTGCTTGAGGTTCAAATCGGGGTGATACAGGGAATCAATGTAACCCTGTGTCGATGTTGCTTGATGTGGCTTTGAATGCATGAGGAAGAAGGACTCTTCCCCCACCAAGATGCATTTTTGACATGTGAAAAGAACTGTGAGGGAAAGTAAGTACCTCCCAAAGCAGATAGTATCAAGGTGTGGTGGATGATTCCCTCTAACTTGTGTGTCCACAGAGAGGTTGTACGATGGAGTGACGAAGTAGGTCCTAGAATTACAGGTGTAGATTTTTTTCTTGACCCTTTTTACTTGGGATGCCACTAGTGGATGTGGAGGAATTTTTATTTTGGGGTTACTCTCTTTCCAAGAGAGGAAAAGACGTGTAGGGTATGCCGCATGATTTCCATTTCTAGCATCTCATGGTTGGATGAGTCTACTCACTTGTCCTGTTCGTTGGAATCCTTGCGTGCTTAGTGTCAACCTTGATGAAGCAAAAAATAGTTATTTCATATGGGTTGAGGCAGTTGAGACCCCATGAACAGAACTACATAACTCACTACCCAGAGCTGTCGGTGGTAGTCTTCACCTTGAGTATATGGAGGAACTACCTTCTGGGGGAAATAAATTGTGAGATCTTGCGTGACCAGATATCCTTAGAAGTTTCACCTCATAAATTTTCTGAAGAAGGGAATCACATCATCCTTTTTAGGGATGAATGGTAATTTCGATCATTTTATGATATGAGGCGATGAGAGAGTTTTACACTTCTCCTTTGGCTGTACATCCCAGTGTAGGGAAGAACCAGGTGCAGGCTTAGTGTCCCCACCTTTTTATATAGTTTTTGCTTTTCGGGGATGACAATCATTGAAGAAGGGAACAATTTAGAGACTTCGGTTTTTCTGAGTAAGAATTTGGAATATTCATATAAATATTTTCGGAGCCAAGCGCTGAGACAGAGCACGTTTTTGAGACCCGGTGAGCCCGAAATTAATATTATAAAAATATTAAATATATTTTTATTATGTATGTATAGTTTTCTTGAAAAAGTATAATATCTCATGAATGGGGTCTTGTATTGGAAATATGAGATCACGGTTGAATCCAAAATGTGGATTTTACCCTAGGCACAACTTAAGGTTGGTCGGCACAAGACGTTCAGATGAGGCAACCATTGGTGGGTGCATTGGATGAATTAAATTAATTAAAATAATTTATTTAATAACCCTAACCCAGATAACTCATAGACGGAGACACATATGGGAAATTAGAGACAACCATTGAGTTTGGAATACAGTATTTACCTAAGGTGAAACCTAAATTTGGTCGACGCGGGATGTCTAGTAAAGACAGTTGTTGGCAGTGCATTTAATGAATGAATAAATGAATTAATTTGTTTTTTTGAACAATGGATAACCCTATAAGATTTTTTCTTGAACAATTTCTCTAGGGTTAGCCACATAAACCTTGGGAGAAATACAGAGATCTTCCGCCCTCCTCTATTGGAAGATTATGATGAAACTTCAAATTAGAGGAGATCAAGATGCAGCAAATGAAACAACTCCTCTGAAATCATTGATGAACATGTTCTTCACCAATGATTGATCCATAATCAAGGTAGGACTCATTATATATGGGTTTTCACCCTTATAATTAAATTATTTAGTAGATCACTCTTGTTTCTTTGATCTGCTCCCTGTTTTTTCCTCTGTATGAGCCCATGTACTGGCTTTCCATTTGTTATCAATTTATCATCTAATCCTAGCACCTGTTCTTGATCATCGACCAATAACTCTTGGTTGATGATGTTTAAAACTCTATTTTGATGCTTTTCTCCCTTTATAATTCACGTTTTTCATCGGTGGAATCCCCATGGTTCCTAGTTCGACGATTTCCAGGAGGCACCGAGCTTAATTGGCCCCCAGATTTGCAACAAATCTACAAAACGAAAACAGATTGGCGAGTGAAGCACAGATCTAGGATCGTTGCAAGGCAAGGATGACAGAGCTGGTGTTTAGTCTTCAGGATCTTGATGAACGGAGACACGATGACATACAAAATGAACACTACTACAAAACCAGTTTTTAATAGTGTTGATATTTATCAGTACTACAAAAAAGTGCTAATAAATGACATCTTTATCAGTACTAAAGAAAACACTGATAAATTTAACCTTTTATCATCACTTTTTTTTACCACTAATAAATGGACTTTTACCAGTACTTTATTTTTAGCATTGATAAAGATACATTTTGTCAGTGGTGATAAAGGTTTGAATAAATAAAATGAAATAATTAAAAAAATAAAAAATAAAAAATGAGTTTATTAAAAAAATATTAAAATTTTTATTAATTAAATAATTATTGATAAAAATGAATAAATTGATTATATGTTATTAAATATTAAACATTTTATTAATTAGATAATTATGATAATTATGATAATTAATGTTAATAAATTGTATATATCAATTTTTTTATATTGACTTCACATATACATAATCAATGTATTTTTATATACAATGCACACACACAAAAATTATCCATTCTTTCAATATCGTTAAAGTGTACTTATTTTTAATTTATTGATTTTCATTAATTTTTAACATATATGCATTCCTGCACTTAAAATTAGATATAAATACTATTTTTCAAAAATATTTCTACAATTATAAACAAATAATTATAAAATTATAATTAATAAATTTAAAAAGGAGTATATTTACTATATTTATATTTATATATATTTATTAAGTATATTTATATATTTATACTTTTTTATTTATAATTATAATTATAAATCTTTTATTAGTGGTTAAAGTAATTAGTTCCGATAAAGGTAAGTATTTATCAACTCTTTTTTTGTGCTGATAAAGATGAATCTTTATTAGCGCTAAAAAAGCACTGATAAAATAGATGTTTATCAGTGCTAAAACTTTAGCATTGATAAAGACCTACCTTTATCAGCACTAAAAAAATGCTTATAAATATTCCTTTTATCAGAACTTAAGTAATAAGCACTTATAAAAGGACTCTTTATCAACAGTTATTTGTAAGCGTTGATAAAAGTGTCCCGATCTATTTAAAAAACCCTAACTATTTGCGAAACCGTCACGATATCAGAAGCTTTCCGCAAAATCCACCAATTGCTGGAACTCCTCCTCGGTTAATCGATGCTCAAATAACACCACTCGAATACCTCCAATTGCTCGAACATCGTTAGACATCCAGTGTTCGGTTGCAGTTAGGGTTTTGGAAGTGGATTTTCTTCAACCTGGTGAGGCAGTCCTTGCAATTTTATTTGTTTATTTTTCATTTTGTTTTTGATTTCTTGTTCGATGATGTCATGAGTTATTTGTGTTCCAGTCCTTGTATACTATTTTTCTTTTATATTATGAACAAAATGATTTGTTTATGATCTGTTATTTGATTGAATATCGATTTGGATATCCTGTTTTGGTCTTTTTAAATTGTTGTTTTGAATCAATTTTCTTCACTGTATACATCTATACCCCAAATTTCCCCACAAGATTAATTTTGTCGCTATTTTGAAATCTTAGAGAATAAACTATGGTGAATTTATTCTTATTGTTAGATATGAAATAATTGATTCACATCCTCAATTCATTCTAAACTATTTATATGAAAATATTGAACATTTCCACCACATATGATTTATTTTTTATAATCATCACATTAATCATTATGGAAAAGTAATCGATAAATGTGATGAAGTAAAGATCACCCTGAGTGGAATTGTGTCTCATGGGTCCAAAAAAATAAAAATGTTTCAACTAAAAATGACTGTTGGACTGAATTTCCAGCCTTTTATGACTGCCTTTAATTATTTTTCCTTTTGGATTGTCTCACAAATCAATCCCATTTAGCTTTTGAGATGAGTAAAGTCTCTCAACATATCTCAATTTTAATTTTGTCACAAAATTATTTGAAAAAATATTACTCAAACTTCTATTACATCATTTTTTCTCATAAATTGAACTCAGATAGCTAGAATGGTTGGAGTCTCCATTCGAAAAGAGATTCCCACTAGTCCTCCCACATGGATTAACAATCATTGCATATTTTATCCTATTTAATATGAATGTTTCTTTCTAAATAAAACCTCATTAAAACCATCACATAACTAAATTAACCTAAAAAAAATTGTGTTTAAGACCATCAACAAACAATAAATCTTCTGACATCAAAATTAGTATGGGGTTGTATTTATTTTACTATGTTGTGATATTATGCTGTAAGGGTTACATAGATTTTTATCGCTTTAAGTTTATTTTATAAAGATATATAGACACACACACACACACACATATAATTACAAAAGTTTGAGGAGGGGGAGAAATGAAACGAAAATACTACTCTACACCAATAGGGAATAACTCAGCGAGACTCGAACCCGAGACCTCACCGAGACCCCACAGAGCCACTACCAATCGAGTTGGACCCCGGGGGCATATATATATATATATTTAAATATATATATTTCTATCTATTTATATATGTTTTTAGAACTTATAATGTAAGGGTGATTTTATAATTATTTATTCACAAATTATGGTTCTGGATTTCTAAATTAGGAAGATATTTTATTTATTTTCATTAAAAATTATGTTTAAATGTGATTTTTTTTTGTAATTATGCATATTATAAATTCCATGTTATATATATATATGTTTAAATGTGTATGGGATAGATGTTTCAAGGGTTGGTGTGTTTTTATTCCCTTTTTTGTGATATATCTTATTGATGTGTATTATTACTTTATTCCAAGTTCTTTATGGACCTCCCTAGAATTTCAAGGATGGGTCGATGTGTATTAAAATTCCTCCCTAGGATCCTTCAAATGGGTAGATCTAATATTAAAACCTCCCTAGAATCCTTGGGATGGGTCAGTGCGGTGACATGACATCCCAAGATTCTTGAGATGTTTTCAAATATTTGATATACCATTAATTTTAAATGTATTAATTCCTTAGGTTTCTACATCACTTATTCCAAAAAATAGAATGGAAGATATCAAATTCTATATATTATAAATTATTGCAATTTGTTTCTTGAAACTCACCCCAATCTCTTTTATAGACAGCTTTCATCCTCACCACCTTCATCTCTCGAACAACCATTATTGCAATTTTTTACTTGAAACTCACCCCCATCTCTTTTATGTTGCTTGTACTACTCTGAGCATTAGTCATCCCATGGATAACTACTTCTTATATCATTTCAAGCAACATAGGTTCATTTCCACAACAGATGAAGTATGTGTCAAACAAAAAAATGCAATGATAAATGTCTAAGAGATGAGGTGATAATGATGAGTTGTCTATAACTTTCACCTTTGAATTAATTCATAGTATATCACCTACCATAGTGGATTAATTATTTTCTTAAATCTAATTACCCATTTTCTTCAACATACTGGAATTCTTTGAAATAATCAAATGTTGGGTTTCCCTTATTATAATTGTTTATAACTTTCACCTTTGATAATGAATATCTTAGGTGTATTTATTAATATATTTTAAAAAATTAATCTTTTATGAACCTAATAAGATGGATATGAGTCAAAAATAGATACACACTAATAATTTGACAAATGAGTATGAAGACGGAGTTAAAGAGTTCATCAAGTTTGCAAGAGAGCATACATACAAACCTTCTAAAATCTTCTTTCCATGTTTACGTTGTTGTTATTCAAGAAAAATTAGTCTAAAATAGTTGTAAGAACATTTTATTTGTCACAAAATAGATCAAAGCTATAAATTTTGGACTAA
Source organism: Viscum album (assembly GCA_963277665.1). Taxonomy (NCBI): domain Eukaryota; kingdom Viridiplantae; phylum Streptophyta; class Magnoliopsida; order Santalales; family Viscaceae; genus Viscum; species Viscum album. The sequence continues at coordinate 732,506,836 of OY728166.1, forward strand.
ACACGAAGAAAAAAATGAATGTGGACACTGATTGGGATGATACTATGGTTTATGAATCATTTGATATGAATTCCTTTGTAAATGATGATAGAGATCACATGGAAGAAATGACGATGGAAATTGAAGATGACCTTCATGATTGTACAAAGTTATTTTAGGAGTTAAATAGCAATTCCAAGAAACCATTATATATCGGTTTTACTAAATAGAAAACATTTTTAGCTGTATTGAAGTTATATAATTTGAAAGATGGAAGCGGATGGAGTGACACCATTTTTATAGAACTACTTGATCTTATGAATGATATTCTACTAGAATAAAATGAACTACTATGACAAACACATGACACTAAACGAATGTTACGTTCAATGGAAATGATATCTTAAAAAACATGCTTGTCCAAATGATTTCATATTGTTTCGCAAGGACCATGAATCACTCATAAAATGCCCTAAGTGTGGCACAGATTGATACAAGAAAAATGAATCAAGTCCTTAGAAATTTGTATAGTACTTTACTATTATTACATGGTTTAAAATACTATATGGATGTTAGGAAACCATGATACAATTAACATGGCATGAAAATAAAAGAATTAAAGATGGGAACCTATGTCATCCAATATATTCTCCTTAGTGGAAGAAAATTGACTACAAGTTTCCTGAATTTGGAAATAAGCTGAGAAACTTGTGTCTTGTGTTATCTATAGATGGAATAAATCCTTTTAATGTATGGATTAGTACTCATAGTACATGGCCCATAATGTTGGTAAATTATAACTTTCTGCCATGGTTATGCATGAAGCACAAATACATTATGTTTTCTCTGCTTATATCTGGGCCAAAGAAACCCGGTAATGATATTAATGTCTATTTGGATTCATTGATCAAATATCTGAAATTGATGTGAGATATAGGTGTTATAATGTATGATGCTCATGGAGGTTAAGAATTCACATTAAGGGACATGTTTTACAGAATGATAAATGACTTCATGCTTATGGAAGTTTATTTGGATATAACATTAAATGAATGTTGGGGCATCCCATTTGTGAAACACACACATAATTAGTTTGGTTGAAATATTCCTCGAAGACTATGTTTTTAGGACATCATTTTTTTTACCTCGATAACATAAATTCTAATCCTAGATGGCAACATTCAATGGGACTATAGAAAAGGTACAACATTGTCTCTAGTAATGGGTAATCAAATGTACAATAAAGTAAAACAATATTGACACTATTTTCAGTAAACCATTTTTGAAAAACCTTACAAAATTAGGTTGGAAGAAGAGATCAATTTTCTTTGAATTACCGTATTGGATTTTTTTGTATGTCAGACATTTTATTGATGTCATGAATGTAAAAAATATATATTTGATAGTGTTATTGGCATGTTACTAAATGTTCCTAAAAAAATGAAATATAGAATCAAGGATAGGTTGGACTTGATTGAAATGGGGATAAGGGAATAGTTGGCACTAGTGAAGGGTAAAAGGTGGAATTTTCTTCCTCGAGCAGCTTACACTCTATACAGATTGGAAAAATTTCAATTTTTATGTTTTCTTACTAGTATATAAGTTCCACAAGGGTATTAATAAAATATCAAGAATGTTATTTCAATGCCTAATTTAATGTTAAAAGGACTAAAATCACATGATTTTCATGTTTTGTTTCAAGATTTAATGCTTATTTATTTTCACTACATTCTGCATCAATATATACGACATAAATTAAATATACTCTACTTATTTTTCAAATCCACATGCAGTAAATTTTTAGACCTAGTGAAGTTTCCTATCATGAATAAGGAGATTGTAGTCATATTATGTGAATTATATATGTTCATCCCACCATCATTCTTTGACATAATGGTCCACCTGACGGTTCACTTGGTTAGAGAAGTTCAATTGTGTGGTCCTATCCATTAAAGATGGATGTACCCCATTGAATGGTATATAAAGATTTTGAAAGGGTATGTAAGTAATTGAAGTCAGCTAGAAGGTTGTTTTAAAGAATGATATATTATTGAAGAAACTATTGAATTCTATACCGATATCTATCAGATGTTGAAAGCATCGGTCTCTTAAAGTATTGTCACAGAAAACTCCTTCTAGGTGAAGGGATTTCTAGAAGATATGTTGTTACAATTACCTTGACAAAGTGGGAGAAAGTGAACTTTTACATATTACATAATAGTGAAGATGTTGATTTATACATTGAATCCCACATAAAAATTCTTAGAGATTTGAATCCATAAAAGGATAAAGGATGGGTATCAAATACACATAATCAAAAGTTTATAGGATGGTTCAGAGATCAAATTTATATAGAGTTATCTGAAAATCCAAATTTAATTATCGAATGACTTCAATGGTTAGCCAGAGGACCGAATAAAAATGTTATATCTTACACTGATTTTGTAATTAATGGTTATATGTTCTATACAAAATAACATGAAGACTTTAGTAAGATGCAAAACAGTGGTGTTATGCTTATGGATGAAGTGATGCACATATCTAGTTCTAAGGATAGAAATCCAATTTATAAAAATATTTCATATTTTGTCATTATCGAACAAATATATGAGTTAGATTATACAACATTTCAAGTGCCACTTTTCTGTTGCAAATGGGTTGATAATATTAATGGATTGAAAGTTGATGAAATGGGATTTGTGAAGGTGAATTTTAGTGCGGAAGGGAAAAAAACAAGCCATTCATAATGGCATCACATGCAGTGAAAGTATTTTATGTCTTTGATCTAATAAAAAAGAATTGTTCGATTGTCTTTTTGGTGACTAAAAAAATGTCAAGTCAGATGAAAATTCAATCGAAGATGAACCTTTCATTGGGAAATCACAATTAGTTCATACCAGTCCCAATATAGAAAATGTTTTTTATATTAGAGGTGACCACAAAGTGGGGATTTGGATTCTCGATAGAGGAACCAAATCCATGTAACCTTTAAAAAAATAAAGAGAGTTCAATGAGAAGGTAAAAGTGTTTTTTAAAATATTATGTTTTTCTTCATAATATTATATGTTCTCTACTAGATTAACATAATCTAAATTAAATGTTTGACTACCCATGCAGACAATATCTTCTACATATGATGATGTTACCAATACCTCAGAAGAACAAACTATAATGAAGGAAAATCTTTGTAAAGATGTAAAGGTAATGTTACAATATACTTTCTATATTTTTTCGAAAAATTATATAATGGAACATTGATTTAATTTTCATTATTCCGTGCAGATTTCATTTATTTTAGAAGATTTATGTCCATGTGTCATGCCTTTTCAAGAATAGAAACAATGCTGTCTCTACTCAATCACAGAGGTAATCTTGATGTTTTCACAGTAAAATCATTTCCCATAGAATTAATATATTGTTTCATATTTATGTTTAATTTATTTATTTATAATATTACTCAAATAATAATTTTTTTTATACTAGTGGATTATTTTGTTCGAGTTGGGGTGGTCTATCCATATTTCACACCTTTATTCACCAAAACTTCCAAAAACTTCTTCTCCCTCAAAACCTTTTCACCCATGTAGCGGTGCATTTATCACTTTCTTTCAAGTTATCTCTACTAAAATTGTAGGAAGAGCAAAGATGCTTCATCTTCTCAATTACAGAGCTAATCTTGATGTTTTCACAATAAAATCGTTGTCCATAGAATTAATGTATTGTTTCATATTTATGTTTAATTTTGTTTTTTAGTATTACTCACATAATAATTGTTTTCTTCTATATGTGGATTCTTTTTTTGAGTTGGGGTGGTTTATCCTTCTTTCATGCCTTTCTACACCAAAACTTCCACAAAATTCTTCTCCCTCAAAAACTTTTCACCCCTATAGTGGTTAATTTATCATTGTCTTTCAATTTCTATACACACCCTTTGCAGGAAGAGAAAAAATGATGCCTTTGCTCAATTAGAAAGGTAATCTTGATGTTTACAAAAAAAAAATAATTTTCCATAGAATTAATGTATTTTTTCATATTTATGTTTAATTTATTTATTTTTAGTATTACTCACATAATAATTGTTTTCTTATATAGGTGGATTCTTTTATTTAAGTTGGGATAATCTATCCATCTTTCATGGCTTTCTACACCAAAACTTCCACAAATTTATTTTCCCTCAAAACCTTTAACCCCTGAAGTGTTGATATTTATCACTTTCCTTTAAGTTCGATCCACTGCTCAATCAGGGTTGTAATCTTGATATTAGCATAGTAAAATAATTTTCCATATAATTAATGTATTATTTCATATTTATGTATTATTTATTTATTTTTATTATTACTCATAATAATTGTTTTCTTATACAGGTGGATTATTTTTTCGAGTTAATGTGGTTTGTTCGAATATTCTCATGTAGTGTTAGCAGTTCGAAAAATAAAGTCAATGGAAATCATGGTAACATTGACAGTTAGGATTTTTTTGAGACTTTGGGATGTGTATAAATTAGCCACACCTCAATCTGACACACAATGTGGCTAATATGACTCTAAGTACTTATTTCTATTTAAAATTGAAATTAATTTTATTAAAAAATACAAATAACATACTCAAAACTGAGAAAACATATTCAGATTGTTTTGATATTTTAAGAAAATGATCCATAATTCATTTTTGAATTGTAAGAATCATCCAAACCTCAATCTGATACACGATGTTTTTGATATGAATCAATGCATCCGTTATCAGTTTAAAATTGACATTTGACTTTAAAAAGTGCCACTCACTAAAAACTGAGCAAACATGCTCAGATTTTCTTGATAATTTAGGGCATAAATTCATAAATCATTTTTGATGTGTAGGAATTAGTATCACAATAAACTGATTTACGATGTGATCCGTATGTGTTAAAGTGTATGTTTCAAGTTTAAAATGACATTTTAGTAAAAAAGACAAGTGACATACTCAAAATTGATAAAACACATTCATATTGTTTTAATACTTTAGGAAAATAATCTATAAGTGATTTGAAACATGTAGGAATCATCCGCATCTCAATCTGATGCATGGTGTGACCGATATGACTCTAAGTGCGTGTTTATTTAAAATTGACATCAATTTTAGTAAAAAAACAAAATGACCTACTCGAAACAAAAAAACACATTCATATTGTTTTTATATTTTAGTAAAACAATACATAAGTTATTTTAGATGTTTATGAATCATACACACCTCAATCCGATGCATGGTGTGATCGGCATGACTCCAACTGTGTGTTTTTATTTAAAATTGACATCAATTTTAGTGAAAAGGCCAACTGACCTACTAAAAACCAAGAAAACTCATTCAAATTATTTAAATACTTTCTAAAAATGATTCATAAGTCATTTTTTATGTGTATGAATCATCCATAACTCAATATGATACACAATGTGATCATTATGTGTCAAAGTTTGTGTTTTAATTTTAAAATGACATTTTAGTAAAAAAGACAAGTGATGTACTCAAAACTAAAAATACACCTTCATATTGTTTTGATACTTTAGAAAAATGATCCATAAGTCATTTTTGATGTTTAGGAATCATCCTCACCTCAATCAGATACACAATGAGATCTGTATGAGTCAAAGTGCGTGTTTCAATTTTAAAATGACATTTTAGTAAAAAAGACAAGTGACATATTGAATACTGAGCATACATATTCATATTGTTTTGATAATTTAAGAAAATTATCTATAAGTCATTTGGGACGTGTAAGAATTATCTGTACCTCAGTACGACACATGGTGTGACCGGTATGACTCAAAGTGCATCTTATTATTTAAAATTGTCATCAATTTTAGTAAAATGGAAAACTGTCCTACTTAAAACTAAGAAAACACATTCATATTGTTTTGATACTTTACAACAATGATCCATAAGTCATTTGTGATGTGTAGAAATCAACCACACCTCAATCCGATACATGATGTTCTCGGTATGACCCAAAGTGTCTGTTATCAATTTAAAATCAACATTTTAGTTCAAAAAGTGTCACTCACTGAAAATTGATCAAACATGATCAAATTTTCTTGATAATTTAGGAAAATGATTCATAAGTCATTTGTGACATGTAGTAATCTGTTTCATATAAAAATGATACACTATGTGATCTAAATGAGTCAAAAGTGCATGTTTCCAGTTTAAAATAACATTTCAGTAAAAAAGACAACTGACGTACTCAAAATCAAGAAAACAATTTTAGATTGTTTTGATAATTTTGGACAATGATCCAAAAGTAATTTGAGATGTGTTGGAATTAGCCGCATCTCGATCTGATGCACAATGTGATCTGTATAACTCCAAGTGCATCTTTTTATTGAAACCTGACAACATTTTTATTAAAATCAACACTTTATGTTAATTTATTTCTTTATATTATTACTAACATAAGAATTATTTTCTTATACAGGTGTGTTCTTTTTATTGATTAGGGGTGGTTTGTTCAGAAATTGCATGAGTTGGGTCAAGATTAAAAGGTATAGGAATATTTATGTTTTTGAATGTGTGTAATAATTTGTATTTATGTAATTGTATAAACCAATGTTTGAAATGTCAATAATATAGTATTTTTTCTTGTGTTTGTGTTGTAAATTTCATTTCATTTAAATCCTGTATTGATACTTTTTTTTGATATCTGGTGTGTTTCTGGTGCTGTGGTGTGCTGTTACATCACATTATAGTGGTGCTGGAGTTTGCTGTTATAACACACTGCAGTATGACCATTTATTAGTGCTTTTAAAAGCACTAATAATGGTATACTTAATTAGTTCTTCTATGTGTGATGATAAAAGTTCCTTTACCAGTGATTTTATAAGCACAGATAAATGTAGAGTTTATCATCACTTCTATAAGTTCTAATAAATGGTTCCTTTAGCAGTTCTAAATTAAAGCACTAATAAATGGTTCCTTTATCAGTGTTTTTTCAGTGATGATAAAAAACCAGGGCTTTTAACCTCACTCATTTAGTTAGTGATTTTCTAGCGCTGATAAAGGAAATTTCTAGTGTTGTTAAAGGCCGACTTTGTATTAGTGGAATGACGGTTCACCAAATCTTCATCAGGGCCATTTTACAGCAAACGACGATTGGTGAGAATGAGATTTGGATAGATTCGAAGATTTTGGATCGATTCCAGGAAATATCAGCAGCGGTTGGAGTAGATTCGAAGAGGTGGATTAGATCTGAAGTTTCTAAAAAAATAATGACTACACACCATGTACAATGAAGAACACATGATGTGCAGCCCCTTCCCGTGGTGGAATTAGGGTTTTGGAAACCCATAAGTATGGCACAACATGTATATCTCTTGACATGCAGTGTACCTCATTTCCGTGTGAGTGAGCCGTGTGACAGATCACACAACTGGGCACATGCCATGTGCTGAGTACACAAACATGTCCAGACTACACAAGCAAAATCCCATGTGAACCAACTTTCCATGTACTAGAATACATGGAAACAGAGTCTGATTACACAGACATGACTAGTAGCACACAGCCCAGTCCCCAGATAGGTTGGACACGCCACTTAGTCCACTTATATGGCATGTACCCCTACACGATTGGGATTAGTTTTCTGGCCAGGGACATGGGAAGACTGTAAAGTATCACCACAAGCTATGTGGATCCCCTCACATTCTATGTACCCCTAATCCCCCATGCATGAAACTTCTATTATCTGTATCTCCATTGTTTGAACTCAGATTTTGGCAGAGCAACTTATCCTAAGTGTTTTTCCTCTTAGAATTCGATAGTTCCCTCATTATCATATTTTGATATATGATGTGAAATATTATAAGAAAGAAACCTTCTTAGGTGATTCTTGATGATGACAGTGATGAGACATGATCACTAGAGACCTTTCAGGGAATTTCCCTCCAGTGGGGATGGGTAGTGGAGTTTCCCAATAATCTTTCTGATTTACCCTCCAACAAGGATGAGTAATGGAGTTCCTCAATGTTCTAGGTATTACCCTCCAGTAGGGATGGGAAGTAGAGTTCCCCGATGACTTCTTCCAAGTGTTACCCTCCACCAGGGTTGGACATTGGATTTTACCAATGACATTCCTGAGTATTACGCTCTAGTGGGGATGGGAAGTAGAGTAACTCAGTGATTATTAGAGTAGGAACCACTTGTCGTACCAGGGCATGGGATCCTTACCTAGAGTTGTGGCCCATAGACTGTGTGACATAATGATGAGGCATGTTTTGATGTATCTTTGGACTCACAAGGAAGAGGGACACTTTCCCCACTGATACGTGTTTTTGTGATGTGAACTAAAACCATGCGGGTGTGTCAAGGCCACCCAAAGTGAATAATATCAAGGTGTGGTGATTTATTCCCTTAGAATTGGTTATTCTAGGCAGATGCATGAGATTATGGGCATCACTGATGGACTTATTCTTGGAAATATTAGCTACTCATCTTCTTGAGATGATCTATGAGATGGAGATCCCCTTACTCTCTCATTTGGGATTATTTTATTGAGTATATATATATATCCTTCTCCTATACCCAGTCCTTGGGTGTTCTAGGTAGACACATGAGATTCTGGGCATCACTGATGGACTTACTCTTGGAATTATTAGCTACTTATCTTCTTGGGATGAGATATGATATGGAGATGCCCTTACTCTCTCATTTGGGATTCTTTGATTGAATATATATATATATATATATCATTCTCCTATACCTAGTCCTTGGGTTTGGTTACTCTCCTTCCAAGAGAGGCAAATATGTGTGCGGTATGCTACATGATTTATGTGTCTAGCTTCTCGTGGTTAGATGAGTCTACTCTTCTACTATAAGCGGAGAAGGCTCAATGGGTAGTTTATCTACTCCCCGTGTTTATCCCCTTATTCTTGGATGATATTACTTTCACTCTTTATTGGGTTGAGTTGTACTCTTTCACTATACCTTGTGCATCTACTGTCTTTCTTTCCTCTTATATCTATTACTTTTCCCCATTCACCATTCAGGGTGTTCTACTAGGTATGTATATACTCACCCCTATATGGGATTCGCATGCACGTGTTGTGTCTTATGTAGGCTACAGATAGGTTGATCGTGAATTTAGAGGAGCTTAGGGATACTGGGTGCTTAGACCACATATGGTGGTCGTAGCTTGGGATTCAGGAGCAGGGCACTCTTTCAACTATTTTCTTTTCTAGTTTTGTTAGGTTGGGACATATTTATGGTTGGAAATGTATTTCCCCCCTTTTCTTTTAGTTTACACTACCTTACTCTTATACTATCTAGATTTTCATGCTTACTTGGTTTATTTTATAGCAGTGTTGCATCTTTTCTTATTCCCCTCTATAGTTTTTCATTGAGTTGGATATGTTTGTGTGTGTATAGGTTCTTAAGAAAAGGCCTCCCTACGTTAGTTATGCCTTCGACACTTGTCTCCACCCCCTGGCCTATGGAGTCTGGCTTGGGGTAGTTACGTCTTGAGACCTAACATGGGTCGGGTTGTGACACGATGGTCTAACAACAACATCTAGGGAAATGGATAGCTCGCTAAAAGTCTTAGGTGTAATGGAATCACTTGAATCCACTAAAGATGGCGGTAGTGGTTCCGTGCTCTGACATGCTGATTGGCTAGGATATTGATTTTTTTTACTCTCGACATTCCTAAAATTCAAATAGTTCAGATATATTAAATGTATAAAAAATGAAAAACTAAAAGATTTTTACAAAAAAATGGAAAAATAGAATAATGTATATATGTAAGTAATAGTTATAAATGTGAAATTTTAATATAGTTTTATTACCAATTTATATATTCAATTATCTTTATCTTTATTGTATTCATTTTTATCAACCTCTATTATGATGATTTCTTCTATTTTACCCTCTCTTGCAAGTTCTATTATTTCAATATTTTTATAAAAAAACTTTTCAATGTTTTTTGGTTGATGAGGTTCACTCTCACAAAGTACCAATTGATCTTAATCACCCATATCATATAAGTCTCTTTGCTTTAAGTTTATAACAAAACTCCAAACTTCATTCATTTCATCACCCACAAAATAAACCATATTCTCTTGTGAAGCCAAGAGAAATGAATCATGCTCTACACACTCACTGGTATGAATCAAGCAAGAGAAGTTGAAAGAAGTAAAATGCAACGAATCTTTTATTATACCCTAACTTTCCATAGTATCCCACATCTTTAAGTGTAAATACACCACTATTTTTAGTTTTCAAGTCTTCTTCACGATACATTGAATGGGACCTGAAGCCTTTAATATTGTAGGAATTGAATCTCTTATCCAACCTTGGAGGACCTTGATCCAGAATTTTTTAATCATTTGATATTTCAAATTGATTTTCAACATTAATTATCTATACAAGAAGATATAAGGTGTTACTTTTAACATAGACAAAATAACTACACTTCAATAATATGAATATGAGTATATACTTACATGATGGGAGAATTATTCAAAAATCTCCTTGTTAAAAGATTTTGTTAATTCTTGATCATTTCAAGATCGACCCCTTAGTCACCAATTTGTTTACAATCACAATTTTTCAATAAGTGGATATGTAATAAGACTATTGAGTAGCACATATCTATGTGCTTGTAGAAACTCCAATCTAGTCAGTGTAAAATTTGAACCCTTTCCAATTGGTCATCCAATAGTTTGAAATATTGATCACTGGTTTTCATAATGTGAATTACTAGAGATGTCATCAACACATCCAGCACGATCGAATCTAGTCTCAATCAAATCCAAATGCCTAGAACAGAAGTTCAAGCACTCTTCAGCTATGTAACCTTTAGCAATATAGCCTTCTGGTTGATCTTTATTCCTTACATATGATTTCAAATTACCTAATACCTAATGAAAAAAATAATAAACATATTAAAAAATTTTATTCAATGATTTGATAAAATTGAATCCACCAATGAAAGTGAAAATAATATCAATATACCTCTCAATTGGATAAATCCATCGATAGTGTACCAGTCCACCAAGTTTATCTTCTTAAACCAAGTGAGAAGTCAAATGAATCATGATTGTGAAGAATAAAGGGGTAAATAAAATATTCAAATGGAAATGTGTCAAAAACCGTTCTTTCATGAAGTTTATCAATATTAGTTGGATTTAGAGTTTTTTCACAAAGATCACTGAAAAAGGTATAAAAATCAACTAGAACCACATTTAATTTTTTAGGTAATGTATTACAAAATGATAATTACAACAAATAATCCATTAGAATATGTGAGTCATGACTTCAATCCATGTAGCTTTCGATGTTTTAAGTCAACGCACCTTGATATGTTACTTGAATTTCCATTTGACACTTTTACATTCTTTAAATTTTTAAGGAATATGTCTTTATTATGATTTTCATTGTAAAAATATCCAAAGGATACTTTCTATTCTCATTTTCCCACAAACCATGCTTTATATTCATTGACTCTAAATCCTTATGAGCATTAAGGCGATCCTTTGATTTATCCTGCTGATTAAGCAATGTAAAAGTTACATTATCACAGACATTCAACTCAATATGCACTACACCAAGATAATGAAGTATCAAATTAAACACCCAATAAGGAAGTTTGAAATATATACTATTTTTTCTTCCATTTTTTTGTTCTATATTCTTTGGATAATGTACCTCAAACCATTTACCCCATCTTTAAACTGATTACATTTTCTATTTTCTTCAGTGGCATTCATTAATTTCTCCAATATTTTTGAACCATATAATACAATGGATTTCTCAATTAAATATCTCCATTAAATTATGTATTTTTAAACCTAAATTTATGATAAGTATCACGAGATTGATGATGAAACACAAAACACCATTTTCTACTATGAGATAATCATTGAGGTTCGAAATAAAAATTACTAACTAGAAAAGAAAAACTAGTATGAGTGTTCCAACCAGATAAGTTTCATAGTCCAAGAAAGTCACTAATTGTCCAAATTAAATAACCATGAATTTTGAATAGTTTTCTCATTGAATCATCACATGTTTCCACACTGTCATCCCATAATTCTCACAATTATTTAATTAGAGGTTGAAGGTATACATCAATATCATTTCTAGGAATTTTCTTTCCAAGCTTAATCATCAAAATAATGAAAGAATTATTCTACATAAAAATCCATGGAGACATATTATAGGGGATAAAAACAACTAACCAAATGTTATAATTATTACTTAAAGTACCAAAAGGGTTAAAACCATCATAAGCCAATCCCAAACATACATTACTAGGTTCTAAAAAAATCTGGATATAATGAATCAAACATCTTCCATGATGTTGAATCTTTTGGATGTATCATCAATCCATTGTTACTATACTAAGCATCCCACTTCATGTTGTATGTAGTTTTAGACTATATGAATAATATTTGAAAACATGGTTTTAGAGGAAAGTAGTGTAATAAATTTGAAGGAGTTTTATTCTTCTGTTTCTTCCTGGGGTTGCATTGATTTATATTCTCATTGTTGTTCATTGACTTCCATCTACTTGTATGTCATCTTATGCATTTTTATTTATTGAATTATTCTCCCTAGTAAAGCATGAAATCATTAGGGAATCCTTGTATCTTTGTATAATCAAGTCCATTTGTTGATGACTTTCTTTATCTCATAGAATGATGTAGGGATCATAGCTTCAATAACTACATCATGAAGAAAATCTAAATTCATAGACATTTCTTTGTTAGTAATTATACAAAGACACTTGATATGATAAAACTTAAATAGAAAATAAAACTTAAAATACTTGGAACACTCTTCATATAGTTCTTGTTTTCCATCTTCAACTAATTCATAAAACTCATTTTTTTGATCACTGAAGTTATGACTAAGATTAACCTACTTAGGATCAACAGATGGTTCTGTTGACAAGATTATCCCATGGTGGGTCACTTTGTGTTTCCTTGACATGATTTTAATTATTTTTAATTTCCATAACATTCGATTCACTATACCAAATCCAATATAAATATCCAGTAGGAAACTGTTTCAATATCAAATTCTCATATACTTCAAATCTATTCAACAATCACTTGAATTTACAATTTGGAAAAAAATATTTTATTCTACCATCCATTGATTAGTTTTCAATTGCATAATCTAAAAATTCTTCCAAACCCCTGTTATACTGAGGTGTGTTTAGAGGTAAATTAATATAAATTTTATTTATAGGTATTGGATTTTCACTCTTCTTTCCCGTGCATTGAAATATAAAGATATTTTTTTAATTAAACAAGTACAATAAAAATTAAACATCACCCAATTTTTTCATTGACCAGGGTTGGGTCTTGATTCGATATAACACAAATTCAACATAAAAATCATTCAATTCAACATTAAAAACATAAAAAACATAAATGAATAAATATTACCCCTTAGAATAATACAGTAGGATATCATAGAATAAGTTCATTGATATGAGGAGAGTGGTTACTGTGATGTCGAACATACTGTTATCAGTACATAATAATATAATAACATATTATTATATTAAAAAATATATAACTTTTATACTTTGTATATTATCAATTTTTATTTCATATTATAGAAACATGATTGTCTCTACACCTATAATTTTATTTGATAATTATGAAAATAAATATTTTTATTTCTCAAAACAAGAACTTGGAATTATGATATCTGGTTCATGTGTTTCTATATACATCATATAATTGTATGTAATTATGGTTTTACAACATTTTTGGAATCATTTTGAAAAAAAGTACTCAACTTGAAGAGTGTATCACATAATTTTTTTTATGTAATTTGTATCTATGTATCTTGTAGTAACCATTATGCATTAAACTCATGATTAAGAGTATTTTTTATTTATTATATTAACTTTATGATATAATATAAAAAAATAGTGGTAAATTATATGCGACTTGTTTTCTTAAATTTTATGCTTAATGATCATATTTTTTGAATGAAAAATACCCTATGAAACATCTAAATCCACTATTCTACCTAAGACAATACATAATGGCCCTTAAGGTGGACCTCAATAGGTAAATTATCATTTTAAAAAAATTTAAACAATTATTAAATGGGGAAGAGACCCAAAATAAAAAGATTGATCTACCTATTGATGAAAATGTAAAAGATTCAAGTCTTACACCAAACACCGACAACAACCTAGGAACCTGTATCATGCCACATGAAATAAATAAATAATTATAGCAATTTATAATTAATTATTAAAAATAAAAAATAGGAATACTTTCCTAGAAAAACATTGAGGTGCATCCACTCTCCAAAAACATGACTAAATACTAATGGAAGGTCTACACTCCGACATCATCCTGAGAAAAATCCCCAAAAAACAACACTCAATTACAAAGATCTTTATATAATTTAATTAAAAGCCTTAAAAAATTTAATCTATAAGATCCAGGTTTTTCTATGAGGTGAGTATCCTTTTAATTTTGGTATAATTATTTTTTTTTGAACCTACTATGGATTCCTAATGAGGTCAAAAATATTTTGGGTGGTGTCTATGGCTTGTTCAGATCCCAGAACCCCAACCAATGGAAGAAAGCATTGGGACACATGGTCAATAGAAGCCATGCGGGCTAGTCCATATGATTTCTTCTAACCATGTCGGGCATTTTAAAGGGTAATTTGTGGCACATGGTTTTCATTAACAATATGCATAGGGCTGTACACTCATTCTATATATCTTTAATTTTTAGCAGAGGAGAATGGAAAAATTTCTCAAATCATGCATCCAAACCAAGTGGGTACCCTCTATAGACAGTGGACTAATCATAGTTTTCATATGGATTGGCCAACCATGAATCCAAATCGTACGACCCATAGTTTCTAGGTAAAATGATCAAAATTACCTTAAATTATTTAAAACATAAACATATTGTTACCTTTCCTATTTACAGCATAAAAAGTCTCTATTTTTCTCCCAGATGAGATCCCAAACCTCTTTTCATAGGTTTTGATCCCGATTCATCATTAGACTTCTGATTCAAGATCTGATAATCATGTTGGATTTCTCTCAGCAAGTGATTCAATCCTTAGATTCAGTTCATCTTTTGTTTTTCTCTCAATGACACTATTTTGATGCATGTTCATATATCCTATTTTTATGATATTGATATATTATTCCATTTTCTTCTAATCAAGGAAAAACTAAGGATTGATACTATATGAGGAGAGTTATATAGGCATAAGGTAGGCGGTATATGACTTTTCCCTAAAAGTATATTCTTTTATAAATTTTTGTCGATGTGCGCATTCCAGTTTCACTAGGAAATGATTCTTAAATTACAATGCCTTTATTATAATCATGATTCTCATATTCGTACATGTTCTTCATTTCGTTGGAGGTTGATATCTCAAATCCTTCCACCCATTTAGGGTGTGGACTATGTTATTCATTATTTCCCCTTTTTGAGACACCATTCAGGTGTGTTTTCCACTTGGATTTGTTAAGGTAAGTGTTTCTTATTAATTAAATGAACCTTTAAATGTTAACTGGAAAGTAGATTAGTAGATATCACTTGCCTAGACTTTTATAATAAATTTAATTGGTTACATCTCCTAACTAACCTTGTCACATTTTATGAAAGGTGACAGAATAGACTTAATGAATTAATAAATGGAAAGTATATATATGTATAAATAACTTGTCATAGTTAAATATAATTAAGTGGTAATTGGTTTCATTTTCATATTCACCTTGTCATGATTATTGAAAGGGAATAGAGTGAACCTATTAAATTATTAAGTAATTAAAGTGATAAATGGTTGCATGTCCTTGATATACCTTATCATGTTAATGAAAGGTAATAGAATTAACCTAATGATTTACCAAAAGGAATGAGTATTACATGGAATAAATTTAATAATGATATATGTATAAGGTTCCTATTTCATACGGAACTTTTATCTTTATATGAGTGGTCAGATTTGAGCCATCCTTGGATTCCAGAGGGAATGCCTTGAGCAATCAAAGGATGCCATTTTGATTCAGGGAGATAGATTCTAAGGGAGATACCCACCTTGGAACATAGTCCTTGTCTAATAGAGGATGCCTAACATGACTCCATAAGATCCCTTCACTATATTCCAGATATTAGGATGATTTGGATGTACTCCTTAGATCTATCTTGACGTCTTTAGACATGTGGCACCATGGATTCCACCTATTGGGCCTAGTATTTTATATCCCATGATTACCTTGGACGATATCCTTGGACTTAGTTAGAATCAGAGTAATTAATTGGGAGTTTCCCCTTATATTACACTCATACCCCCTTTATTACTATACTACATGAGTTACTACTATGAGACGGTCGACCCCTGAGGTCAAGGATGCCCTAGTTATGCCTTGGATCCTCCTTTATTATTATTATGATATATTTCAGTATTGTTGAAACATTCACATGAATTATCTATATAAACCAAACTTAATGAATTAATTAAATGATATCATATTCAGAGACATTACCACTTGAGGATAAAGTAGGTATGAGTTATTATTTTGGGCATTACTTTACATACATATATATAAATGAACACTATTCATTTTATATTCACAGAATGGATTTGTATAGATGTTGTTGGTGGTGGCCTAATGAGATTTATCGCATACCCTATCCGAGCTGCCATTGGTACCTAGGAAGATTATATGATCACAGGTATGGACAAGGGGAAGCATCCTACCTTGGACACCTAACTTTCTTTCTTACGATGGAGCTTGGTAGAATATGACTAGGCTAGTGATCGGGATTCTTGGATAGTTTTTAGTCTTTTTTTCTTTTGTATAGCATGTAATATATTGATTTTATGCTACCTTGTATACATGTTTTACTGCTTTGTAGAGACATTTAATACATCATCATCTTTTTTATATGATACTGTTCAGCTTATGAGTTGATTGGTATTGATGGATGTTTATTCTTATCTTTCATTGCCAACTTTATTTATTCATTATTAAGCTTCCTTTATTTTTATCTATCCATTATATTATATATTATCCACCATGATCTAATCTGACCATAGGGAATAGTTTCCCAAATTTCATGCCCTAGGCCCTTGATGCTAGTTAGCAGCCTTTGGCATATAGGGATGTGTTGTTGAGGTCATGTGGCCCACCGGCTCGGGGCACCTTTGAGTGGAACCCAGGTTGGGATGCCACAAAGTGGTATTAAAGTGTTTTATTTTATTTTGTATTATTATTTCGGAATATAGATATGATTTTAGAAACATGTCAGAACTTGATTGTAACCCGTGACTAGGAGTATCTAACCCATGTTTGGGGTAAATACCAAGTTTACTAGGACTGAGAAATTATTGTTATGTATTTTTCTTATTATAGTAGATATCTTTCACTATTGGGTGGTGCACATGAGTGTGATATTTTTATATCCTTTATGGATAATTACCTTGTCCTGGTACAACAATGAGCATTGTTACATGCATCATTATAGGCACCTAGAATTTACATTCGATGCATATTCCATGACATATAGGTGAATTTCATGCTTTCATTGACAGTGTTTCCTATGATTGTTGAGTGAGCCATGGTTGTTATATATGCATGTTCTACTAAAATCTTTTTCAGGGTAAGGGAATTGATTATTTAAAGTGTCAATATCAATATAAATAGTGTTTTCCTATATAGGATGATTGTGGAACCTTAAATAGTTGGTTTCTACCCATTTCATCTATGTATCACTAGTTAAATGAGCTAGACTTTGGCTATGATTGAGTGACTACTAGTTTCAATTTATGAGGTGTATGGGACCTTGTGAATTGGAATGGGTAATTAACCAAGTCAAGCTATAATATATTGCACGTTACATTCTGATACTGAATGTAGTGGGGGTTTAATGAAATTAGATGGATTTCACATTCAGTTATAAAGTGTATGGGCTTTTATTAACTTGGAATGAAGATCCATTTAATCAGGCCTTGATATATATATAATAAAATATAAAATATAAATGAAAATATTGACTTATAAAATGAAATGTTCTCCAGTAAATGAAGCGAAAAATTTCAAGTGAGCCTTCACCTACTAGAACCCTTGTAAATTAAATTCGAACACTTACCATTACCTTTCCCTTTTAAGAAAGTAGTTAGGGTAGTACCTTAGGTAGTGTGCCCTAATTCTTGTGAACTACTTACACTAATGTATCTACCTTCTCTCAAATCTTGTTATAAGGTGTGTTATTGGAATTTTTAGAGCTATGCCTCAATGAATTACTCAAGTCATGTTCTAGGAGGGTGGTGACGACCAAACTCCAGAGATGGTGGGCCTCGAGCAGCCTGTCTTACTGCCAAGAGTGCCACTTGAGGAACCATCTGCTATACCCGAATTGGGTACTGATACTCAAATTTGAGAGGGTTTTCTACATCTGATATAGTCCACGAAGGGTGCTCCATGACCTGCACCTACTATGGTTGATCTGACTCATGAGTTCCACTAGCAGTATCCTACCATTTTTTCGGGGGATGACAGTCCCCAGGATACTGAGTCTTGGAATAAAGGAAATTATTTCTATCTTCAAGAATCCATAAATTCCTATAGAGAGGAAGGTAAATCTTACCATCTACATGCTGTATGATATTTCCAAATTCTAGTGGTATGTGATTACTCAGGATGGTTGTCGTTAGGACATGATCTAGGAAGACTTCCAGACTACCTTATATATATTTTTACCTTAGATACTGAGAGATGATTGAGCCAGAGAGTTCATGAACCTAGAAAAAGGTGCTATTCCCATCATGTACTATTCAACATGATTTACTAAGTTTCAATGATTTTCACCATTTCTACCTGGTGATGAGATATTGCGAGCAAGATGTTTTGAGGAAGGGCTTAAGTATGCCATCTACTTGCAGGTGAATGCTTTTCACCTATCTACCTTTTCTAAGATCATAAATCAAGATCTTATCACTAAATGAAACTTGAGAGAAGATGATAATACCAAGAATAGAGGTGCAGTTCCAAGGTAGGGAAGTAGTTTTTTCTATTAGCACTACCACATATCTGAGAAAGGGATACATCGACTTTTATCAGCGCTAAACAGAAAACATTGATAAAAGGGGGGCCTTTATTAGAGCTAGCTAAAAGCACTGATAAATCTACAATTTATTAGCACTAAAAAGAGCACTGATAAAAGTTTTTAATAAAAAATATTATTAATTTATATAAAATTATTATATTTATATTAAAAAATAATGTTTATTGGATACATTAAATAAAAAACACATGTTTATAATTAATATATATATTTTAATAATTCATATATATATATATATAATGTTAAAAAAAATATTTTCTAAGATTATAATTAAATAAATATATATTTAAATAATTATAAGATTATAATAAATTTCATTAAATAATAAATATATTTATTATACTGAAAAAGTTCGGGGTCAAGCCCCTTATTATTAAAGTGAAATAAAAAGAAACAAACACATGAAAAATAGATAAGGTCAGAAAAGGGAAATCCCACATTGATAAGAAAAAACAGCAACTCAAGCATCACCATAATCACGATTAGAGTTATGACCAGAATCTTCAGCATCATCAACAGACTCCCACTCTGACTGTGAATTCCTCTGATTAAAAAGTGCAATATATCTTTATTAGTGATTTTTAGCTAGTGTTGATAAAATATTCACCCGATTTTATAGATGAACCCTAACAGTTGAATTTTTCTATCACACACCTCAAGCTCTTGCATAAGCTGACCCCTGCACCATTAACCCCTCCTCTGCCCCGATCTCACCTCTACCTCCACCGACCCCTCCTCCACCGCTGTGAGTCCCTAATTTTCCACGAACCCACCTTCAATGCGCACCGAACCCCACCTCCTGTTGTGAAACCTCTTCCACCATGAACCCTACTCCCCCATGAACCCTCCTCCACCACAAACCCACCTCTTCCATGAACCCCACCTCTGTTGCGAACCCCTATATGGCCTTCGCTACCGCTGTCGCCGCTGCCTACCCTGACTCTACCACCGCCATACCCTACTACTGTCATCAGAGGGGTATTCCATTTTTTTCACATTATTATGAATTTATAATATATAGATAGATTTTGGATTGGTTTTGGTCTGTTCTTAAATTACATTTAATATCAATAAATCCCTTTAAATACCTTCAAATGGAGTGTCATTGATTCAACAACCCAAGCAGTATCATAAAAATCCTTTAAAAAATCTATACATTCTATATTTTCCACAATAACATTGTTGGAATTCTTAATAAGAGAGGTTTTAAAAAAATACCATTTCCCCTTCAAAATTGAACAAGTCTCTAAAATTAACATTCCCATATCTTGTGAAAAGAAACTAGCATATTGAGATCCCCTAAACTATTTTCATCCAGCGGAATTACCATACCTTATTTATTTTTAGTTTCTATGACTATCAACGGATCTTAATTCAACTTCTTTGATGTTGTAACATTATCCATAAACTAGTATAAAACTCAATATCATGATATCCATTCATATTATGTTTGTTTTATTCAACTAAACATTTGTATCATTCTTCTAACATCACTTTTTCATTTCATTCCATATGCCCCACAAACTCATTTTTTCATAATTTATTTATGGTCAAAGACCTTATATTGAGCTATAGAGTGACCCATAAAATTATGTGACCTAAAAAATGATGGAATATTTTCATTTTAAATTCTTAAATAAAGATATTGGAATAATTATTATTAGAGCTGGTACTATAGATCTAGCTGACACTATACTTTCAATTTCCAAAATATGTATATATTTATATCACATTGTGATTATTATTATATTTAACATTAATATTTTAATGTCATTAGAATATAATTCAAATTAATAGGTTATAATAGTTTCCCACTATAATGAGAAGATAGATATTCCATAAATATATTCTTAAATCAATAAATCATATAGTCTAGAAACATCTATCTTACATGACAGGTTGAATATCAGGTGATGGAGTCTCAATTGAATTTGATACATCTTCTCATGAAGTTCAAACTTGGTGATATCTAAGAAGAATGGTCCCAAGGAAAGACCCAATAATATAGATTTCACATATTTTATGTTTTATTTTATATTATTATATACAAAAATGTTTATTTTCCCTAAAACTAGATTTTTTTGGTTTTTCTTAAAAAATGAATGATATAAAATCTCTGACGATATCCTACTAGGATGTTTTCTCACACCATAAATATACACATTGGTGCGTATATAGACTTTTCTATGATACAGGTAAAAGGAAAGGGTCACACTTTTAGAGTGGTGTTCTATAGTCACTTGTTAAAGATATAATGATAATGGGATGTAGAGGTCACTACAGGGCATAAAGAGACAATATTCATTTTGTGTTATTTTAAGATATTTAATATAAAGTGCCTCTCTTGTAAATAAATTTATTTTTGGTTTACATTTATATTTTGGATCATGCGTAAAACTTTTATAGATTTATATTTTATAAAATATTGGTTATTTTTTATTCATGTATCTTTTATAAAGTTCCTCTCTTGGGATTTATGTCTGTAAAAATGCCTAAGTGGCTCTTTTAAAATGATTTAAGTGTTTTGAAATGTTTCTTAAAAAATTATATGCGTTCAAAATACCCTTTTTTGGTTTTAAATATCTTTAAAATGATTTAAACACTTAGCATGGACTTAGGTTGCATGTCAAGTGTTTTTCAACTCACCCAATTGGATTTCATAAAGGGCATCTAAAATGTAGTTTTTCCATAATATTTTAAGTTTATATTTTTATATAATTAGGAAGACCAATAAATTATATAGGGAAGACAAGTATATTGATTATAACACCATGGAAAGGGAATTTCACTAACTCTATCCAACCCATAGGATATCCATCATGACCTCACTCCCACAAAAGAAGAATTAATGTTTAACCCCATTGCAAATCCTAAACCTACATTGAATCCAAAATCACCTACATGGTTTAAATTAGGGGGAACCTTGTTTGATATTTCTATTTAGGCCTTTTCCCTTAGAGGGATGAAATTGACTATTAATATGAAATGCTTGATGCTTATTCATGGATGTGAAAATGGTCTCTTCCTTGTGAGGGTGTTAGAGTTGACATGT
Source organism: Viscum album (assembly GCA_963277665.1). Taxonomy (NCBI): domain Eukaryota; kingdom Viridiplantae; phylum Streptophyta; class Magnoliopsida; order Santalales; family Viscaceae; genus Viscum; species Viscum album. The sequence continues at coordinate 732,528,955 of OY728166.1, forward strand.
GATTTACTACTTATATTATATTTATTCATGTGATGATCATTTGATTTTTGTTTCCCACTTCCACTTGTTTGGGTTCATGGGAACCCTATGAATTAATAAATAGTTCCAGATGTATACTATACTAGTTAGATCACACACTAGATAGTTTCCTCTAGTTGTATAGTTTTCTTACTCTATAGAAGTGTCCCTAATGATGAATGTGTGGGTAAGTCAGGTGAATTTTATATTTTTTTAGGATTCAACATAGGCCGACTATTGGCCTCATTGTAGTGTGAGCATGAAATGAAAGAATAATTGAATCCCCTCTATGATTTTGATACATTGCAGATAATTGAATTGGAACTAGGAAAGAGGGATCTATAGAACAATTAGATTTATCATCTAAAGGAGAAAGTGGATGATAGTAAATAGTGCAAGGTGTCTCTAGTTGTAAATATATTTCAATAATTATAAGGATTATATTTTAGTTAGATTTTCTCTACTACTGTAAAGAATATAATAATTCAGATGGTTCTTGGATTGGTTTCCATTGAATATTTATTTATAGAACAAATTGACGTCATGATTATATTCATTCATGGAGATTCTAAGGAAGATATCTGTATATATCAAATAGAAGGTTTCATGCTAAATGGAATAAAAGGTTTGGTTCTAGTCTTAAATGGAGTTTTTGTGGGATTACGTAGGCACCAAGATAGTGTAACTGTAATTTCAATGCTTTCATGGTAGAATTAGTGTTAATGCAATGTAATGTAAATAATTACTACTATATAAAGGTGTATTATGATGGGAGTTTTTTCATATTACTTATTTATGTGGATGAATTTATCTTATTTGGATCAATGAAGGAAAGAATGGAATAGTTGAAGATTGATTTATCTAAAAGATACTAAATGAAGGACCTTGGTTCTGGAAAGTGGATATTGGGGATACATATTTAAAGAGACTTAAAGTTTATAATTTTTTTTAGCCTTGGTTAATTTTTATATCAACATTTTTTGTATTTATTTTCTTAAATATTAATATTATTGAATCAAATAGTATGTATATGAATAAATAATTAATGGATGCCAACCGAATGATAAAAGAGTAAGAAGATATAGTGAAAGAGTTCATCAAGTTTGAAAAAGATCATGCATATGAACATTATCAAATCCTTTTTTTCATGTTTAAACTATTGTTATTCAAGAATAATTAGTCCATAGTAGTTGGAAGAATACTTGATCTATCATGAAATAGATCAAAGTCATAAATTCTAGATAAACATGAGGAAAAAGAGAATGTAGCTAGTAGTTGGGATAACACTACGTTTTATGGATCATCTGATATGATTACAAGTGTGAAAAATGAAGAAGAATGTATCAAGGATGTGACAACAGATGTTAATGATGATGAAGATCATAATGATGAAATGACAAGGAAATTTTAATATGAACTTCATGATTTCCCAAAATTGTTTAAGAAGTTAAAGAGTTGTGAAAAGACACTATTGTATGCTGGTTGCACTAAATATACAGCATTGTCAGCCGTACTGAAGCTGTATAATTTGAAAGTAGGCAATGGATAGAGTGACACCAATTTTATGGAATTAATTTATCTCTTGAATGAAATGCTCCCAAAATATAATGATCTCCTGAGCCAAACATTCGATTCCAAATGAATGCTACACTTGATGGGTATAATCTATGAAAGAATACATGCATGACTGAATAACTGTATACTGTTGCACAGGGACCAAAAATCACTTACATAATTACCAAAGTGTGGTGATTCTTGATACAATAAAGATGAATCTGGTACTACTAAAGTTCTATAATACTTTACAATCATTCTAAGGTTTAAGTGCCTATATTGAAGTGAGGAGACTACAGGGAAATTAACGTGGCATGTAGATACAATAATTAAAGATGAGAAACCAAACCACCTGATAGACTCTCATTAGTGGAAGATAATTGATCATAAGTATCCTAAATTTGGAAATGAGTTGAGAAACCTTTGTCTTACATTATCTAGAGATGGAGTGAATCCATTTGGTTTTCAAAGAAGCACTCAAAGTACATGGTCGGTTATGTTGGTAAATTATAACTTTCCACCGTGGTTATGCATGAAATGAAAATAAATCTTGTTATCTATGCTTATATGAGGACCAAAACAATTGGGTAATGATATTGAAGTTTATTTGGCTCCACTGATTGAGGATTTGAAATTATTGTGGGATTCAAGTGTTATGTTGTATGATGATTACAAAAATGAAGATTTCACATTGAGAGCCATGTAGTAAGGGATGATAAATGACTTTCTTGTTTATGAAAAATTTTCAGGATATATAATTAAATGAACTAAAGGGTTCCCTATTTTAGAACAAGGTACACAATCAATTAGGTTGAAACATTCATCAAAAACTATGTTTATAAGACATCACAAATTTATATCCCAATAGTATAAGTACCGATATTGGACAATATCATTCGATGGAAGTTCAGAAGAATTTACAACACCATATCCACTAAAAGGTGATCAAATGTTTGATAAAGTAAAATATATGGACATTGCTTTTGCTAAACCAATTTTGAAAAACCTTATGAAAATCGGTTGGAAAAAGAGATCATTTTTTTTGAATTACCATACTAGAATTGTTTGTATGTCAAAATTTTTCTCAATGTTATGCATGTTGAAAAAAATGTATGTGATAGTATCATCGCACGTTTCTAAATGATCCCAGTAAAAAAAGTATGGAATTAAGGCTAGTTTGGACATGGTTGACATGGGAATACAAGAAGAGTTGGTGCGAATTAAGGGTGAAAAACAAACTTTTCTTTCTCCAATAGCTAACACTCTTTACATGCATGAGAGATATCATTTTTTCAACTTCTTGAATGATGTAATGGTTCTAGAGGTTTATTCATCAAATATCAAGAACATAATGTCAATGACTAATTTAAAGTTAAAGGGTTTGAAATCACATGACTGTCATGTTTTGATGCAAGATCTAATTCCTATAGATTTATGTTGCATTTTGGCCAAGAATGTACAACATACATTAACCAAGATCTGTTTCTTCTTCAAAGCTATATGTAGCAATGTTATAGTCTTAGAAAAATTACTAACTATGGAAAGATAAATTTCCTTCATATTATGTGAATTAGAATTGTTCTTCCTACCAATATTCTTTGATATGATGATTCATTTGATAGTTAAATTGGTGAGAGAGATTAAACTATGTGGTCCTTTACATTATAGATGAATGTACCCCATTGAATGGTATATGAGGATTTTTAAAGGGTATGTCAAAAATTGAAGTCATCCAGAGGGTTGTATTACAGAGTGACATATTGTTGAAGAAGACATTGAATTATATAATGAATACTTTTCCAATGTGAAAAGAATTGGTCTACTGAAATATTGTCACATTGGGTGGCTTCTAGGTGAAGGAATTTCTATAAGAGATGTTGTTACAATCAATATTACAGATTGGGAGCAGGCTCACCTTTACTTTTTTCATAACAGTTTAGAGGTTTCCCCATTAGTTGAAACCTAAAAATAGGCATTTGAATCCATCAAGGGTTGGAATATGGATATCAATTACACATAATCAATAGTTTATATGATGGTTTTAGGACCATATTTTTAAGGATTCAGATGAAAATACAGATTCAATTTCAGAAAAACTTTGATGGATAGCTAGAGGACATAGTGTGTATGTATTATCTTATAATGGTTATATAATTAATGGTTATATGTTCTATATAAATGAACATGATAAAGACAATATTGTACAAAATACTGAAGTTACACTTGTGGTTGAAGTGATACATGTTTTTGGTACTAAGGATAGAAATCCAATTTACATGAATATGTCATACTTTGGAATCATCAAACAAATATGGGAGTTGTATTATTTAACATTTCAAGTTACGTTTTTTCAATTCAAGTGGGTTGATAATAGGAGTAAAGAAAAAATAGATGAATTGGGATTTGTGAAATTTGATTTTAGTAAGGCAGGGTACAAAGATGAACAATTTATAATTGTATTATAGGTAATACAAGTATTTTATGTTCCAGATCCCGCAAACCAAAATTGTTCAATTATTCTATTATCGACCAAAACCACTGAAGGTTCAAATAAAAATTCAACTGAGAATGAACCTTTCATTAGGATGTTGAAATCATTCCCTAGTATTCCCAATGTAGACAGTGTTTTGTATGTCAGAGGAGACCACAATGAAGGGATTTTGATAATCGATAGAGGGGTCAAATCCATTTAGCCTTTTAAAAAAAGAGAGTTCACTAATCTGGTAATATCTTTTTTGTAATATACATCTTGTTACCTCATGTTATTATCCATTTTATGATGAATTTATATACTCTAAATTAAATGTTAAACCACTTTTGTAGATAACAACTTCCATACAGGATGGTGCTCCCAATCCCGAGGAATAACAGGTCTCTCAACCTGTTGCTTCTCACAGTGTAGAGGAACAATGACCTTCTGTACATGATGGTGCTCCCAATACTGAGGCACAAAAGGTCTCTTAACCTAATGCTGTTCGTAGTGCAGAGAAAAAACAACCTTTTACACATGCCGGTGCTCCCATTCATGAGGAACAACAAGTTTCTAAACTAGTTACTGTTCCTAGTGTAGAGGTACAATGACCATGTTCACATGCCGATGCTACCACTCCAAAGAAACATATTGAAAATGTTGAATCCTAGGTAATGGTAGGTGACAAAGGACCAAAGAAGAAGAAAAAAAGAAGCACCATAGTTTGATGGTGTTAGAAAAAATCATTATAGTGAATGCCAATGGCATAAAATATGAGGTCGGATGGAATACACAAGGATGACATGTTAACCCCAATAAGGCCATGTTTAATATTTACACTGGAATCATCAATTGACAATGTGTTCCAATTGATGTAGATTTGTGTCACCATTTTGTGCCCGTGCTTAAGACACTGACGTGGGAAGAGATTATGGTAACATTATGGTATCATTTCTTCATTTTACTAAAAAATAAAATAATGAAACATTAACTTACTCTTTATAATCCATTATAGAGTGAATTTATTATAGATAAATCCCAAAAGAAATATGTATTAATGATTTCTTGAAGGATTCACATAGGATTTTAAACAATTCTAACAAGACATTATCTTAAAGATGCTGAAGGGAAAATAAACCTAAACCCACCGATTATCTATGAACACCTAATAACCCAATAATCATGGGATGCATTTACTGGATTTCATGAGTATGTGTCTTTTCAGGTAAACTGTGGCTATTAATACATTGTTTTATGATTTGTGCATTCATCACTTTGATTGACAATTTTTTATTTATGAAATAGTAAATGAGTGCTGTAAATAAGGAATAGGTGGTAAAACCAATATACCCCTACTATAAAGTAAGGATGGGGCACACTTCACTTGAAAAAATTGGTACGTATTTTAAATCTACCATAATACTTCTATACGACATGAAACAACTCCATAATTATGTTCTTTTTTTTATGCAGATTGATGAATCTAAATTTAAATCCAATTCCATCCCACACCATGTGCTATGGAAGGAGGCACGTGTAAATACATATGGGATATTAATAGATGAAAACACACAAAAAGTGTGGGAAACATGTGTAAGTATTACATAATAAAAATTTGTTTTGCTTTAAATCACTATTACATATAAATGATCAATTATTTTCCTATATTTTCTATTTCATAGTCATATAAATTAGAAACACCTATACTAGATTAATACATACTATCAGTGGCCTTAACATGGCTAGAACAGTATGGCCACGTTAGAGGTGCAAGTTTTGGGGTGACACCCCAAACATATTTTGAGAAAAAAACAAGAGGATGATAAAAATGAATTAATGAAATAGATGAGAGAAATAATAGCTAACCTTAAAGAATAATTCCATTGTAAGAGAGAGTTAATGGAAACTTTTACAAGGCGAATCAAAGATAATAAACAACTCAAGAACAACTATTATGTGAAGATCCTGCCCCACCCCTACCAGATTTGAGGTGATCTATTCCCCTAAAAAACTATCTTAACCGAGGTAATAAATGTTCTAATAATTGTTTCTATGAAATTTGAATCATATAGTCACTGATACCTTTCCTATATAGATATTCGATAGGATGATAATGATTTTTATTTATATCTATCAACACCCACCCATCGCCTTGTAGAGAGGTCTATAATGTTCAATATGCAAAACAACATGCTACACAACAGACCACTTCTAAAAGGTCATGTGAGAGTGTTGATTAGAATAGACCATGAGCCGATCACTAAGATACCTATTCCAATTGATGAGGAATATATTCATAAGGTCGAAAAAGATGTTGGAACATTCATCACATGACCACCACATCTTGTAAAAAATCATGTCGAAAATGTTTCATCCATTTACAATTTATTTTTCAAGCTAAACCCTTAACAATTAATGAAAAAATATCTAAAATGATGAATGTTATTATAGAAAAAAAAATGGAAGGGGGTGAAATTAAATACCGACTCAAAACCATCTAAAGGATCAACCAACCGATTGAAAAGATCTTCTAAAAGCATCGTTACCCCACCCATTCTATATTTGCATTTACTATAATTGAAGGTTCATGTGGATAAAAAGTTAAAAAATAGTCATACTCACATAGTTTATTTTGAAGAAAATATGTATGGAGAGAAATTTCAAGAATTCGTTGATGTAGAGAATGTAAGTGAAATCCTCAACTATGATTGGCTAGGTGAATCAATTGTAAATGTATACATGAGGTATTTTTTTATTATTTGATTTTCCAAAAGATAATATAATATTTTAGTTATAACTAAATACATTTCATATTTTTGGCAGGCTTATATATAAAAAAAATTGAAGGGATTTTCCCATGAATTTTTTTTGGGCTCTTTATTCCTCACACCACTTCTATAGAACAACCAAAAATAGATTCCAAAAAATATGATGAAACAGTAGTAGTCCTGGTCAAATCATTTGAAAGAAAAATTTCAGATGATAGAATCTTCTTAATACCAACTATGTAGGGGTAAAACTCTACAATTTAATCATAGAAAATATAATTTCATTTATTTCATTACTTATTCCTTTTTGTATTTGTAGGAAACATTGGATGCTCATTGCAGTCAATTTGGATACTCCAAAGATTTATTTTCTGGATTCAATACATAGATACCCAACAAACCGACCACACATGATGGAATTTTTCAATAAGTAATACACTACATCCAAGATTTTAGAACTAAACATCAAGTTACATAATTTATATTATCTTTTAATGAGGTTTCTAATATGATAGGGAGGTGTATTATTATTAATAAAAATAAGGAATGATTCCAGGGTCTAAGAACGAGAAAGATGACAAGTTCTATGACTAAAAATGTATCAGGGTTTATATAATAATATTTCACTATCCAAACACATATCAAAACAAATTAATTATTTTTCTCAATGTTTTTGCAGTGTCTGAAACAAAAAAATGGAAAATATTGTGGTTATTATTTTTGTAAATTTATAATAGATATTATATTACACGAACAAACTAGCAAACCTGAAGAGGTATTTTCAAAGATAATTACTATTTAATTTAAAATATTTATTAATCATTTGTGTATTTATACCTTTTCAATACTACTATTACTATAAAAAATACTCATATTCACAAGAAAATATAGTTTTTCTTAAAAACAAATGGTCATCATACTTGATAGAATAATGTATACAAATAGAATGGAGATGTGACTTCCATAGAATTAGTGGATTATTTTATATTTATGTTTAATTTAATTATTTTTAGTATTACTCACATAAGAATTTTTTTCTTATAAAGGTGGATTCCTTTGTTCGAGTTTGGGTAGTTTTTTTGAAACTAATCATGCTCGTGAGAGATTGGACTTCGAGGCTGCAACTAAGATAATGACAACAAGGAAATGGGTCAAGAATGTATAAAGGTGAATTCATACTAGTTATGTAATTAATTAATTTTTTAATCATTTTATCTACTATTTTTAAGTTAATTTCCTTATCATTTTTATCTAATACTTATTTAGTTTTTTAAAGATTTTTTTAGAAGTTATACTTTCCTTTCAACTATTCACAACAAGCTAAAAAAGGGAGAACATGTTCCTTTTAGGTGGAAGAGAAAACCCCATGTTGTATGAAATGTGAAGTGAATCATAAGGATGCATTTACCAAGTGATTTCTTAGTAGTTTAATGCAAAGTATAACTTCCTAAAAGATTTGTCATGAAAATTTTCTTTAACATTATAGTAATCAACCACACCTCAATCAACAACACCTCAATTTGATACATTGTGTGCTTGGTATGACTCAAAATGTACGGTTTTAGTTTATAATATCCTTTTAGCCTTTAATATTCATGTCTTCTGAACTTCCATGCTTTAATACATGACTCATGATTATGATCTATGATATGAAGAGTGTAAATTTCTAACATTAATATCACCTTGTAACATCTTTATGCTCATGTTATCCTTATATTATCACTGAAATATTCCTTTTTTACACTTATTGATCATCTATGATCACACTTTATTATGTTTCATACCCTTAGTTTATTAAGAATAGTTTTAGAAATGATATTTCTAATAATGTAGTTCCGTATGTTTCCATGTTTCCAAAAGCACTAGACCTAAACTATTCTATAATGGATCATTATGTTATGTAAGGACTATTAATCTACTAAGATGTGATATCTATGTATGAAATGTATGGGTCAATATAGTTGGTATCAGATAAATTAACCTACTCAAAGCCGAGAAAATTCATTAAGCTATTTTAGTACTTTATATAAATGACCCATAAGTCATTTGATATGTGTAGGAATCAACCCCACCTCAATAAAACACAAAATACGATTAGTATGACTCAAAGCGTCTCTTTTTATTTAAAATTGACATTATTTTTAGTAAAAAGAACAAGTGACATACTGAAAACCGAGCAAATGCATTTGGATTGTTTTGATACTTTAGGAAAATGATCCATAAGTAATTTTTGATATGTAGGAATCAACCATACCTCAATTTGAAGCACAGTGTGAATGATATGACTTAAAGTGTGTATTTTTATATTAAATTGAAATTAAATTTAGAAAAAAGAACAAGGTACATATTGAAAACTGAGGAAAAACATTCATACTATTTTTATACTTTAAGAAAATGATCCACGAGTCATTTTTGATGTGTAAGAATCATCCACACCTTAATCTAACACATAGTGTGACTGATATGACTAAAAGTGTCTATTATCAGTTTAAAATTGACAATTTATCTCAAATCATGTCACTCACTGAAAACCAAGAAAACACACTCCGATTGTATTTATAATTTAGTACAATTATTAATAAGTAATTTGTGATGTGTATGAAGTAGTCTCATGTCAAAATGACACATGATGTGACCATTATGACTCAAAATGCGTGTTTCCAGTTTGAAACGACATTTTAGTAAAAAAACACAACTGGAAAACTGAAAACTAAGAAAATGCGTTCAAATTATTTTTATACTTTATAAAAATGATTTATAATTCATTTGTGACATGTAGGAATCAACCACACCTCAATATGATGAATGGTGTGACCGGTATGACTCAAAGTGTCTCTTTTTTATTTAAAATTGACATTATTTTTTGTAACAAGAACAAGTGACATACTGAAAACTAAGAAAATTCATTTTTATTGTTTTAATACTTTATGAAAATGATCCATGGGTCATTTTTGATGTTTAAGAATCAACCGTACCTCAATTCGACACACGGTGTGAACAACATGACTTCAAGTGTGTATTGTTTATATTAAATTGACATTAAATTTAGAAAAATGAACAAGTGACATACTAAAAACCAAGAAAAATCATTATTATTGTTTTTATACTTTAGTAAAATGATCCGTGAGTCATTTGTGATGTGTAGGAATCAACCACACCTCAATCTGATGCATGATATGACTGGTATAACTAAAAGTGTCCATTATCTGTTTAAAATTGACATTTTAGCTCAAAACGTGTCACTCAATGAAAACCAAGAAAACACAATTTTATTGTTTTAATAATTTAGGAAATTAATTCATAATCCATTTTTGATTTTTATGAAGCATTCTCATATCAAACTGATGCACGGTGCGACCGATATGACTCAAAATGTGTGTTTCCAATTTGAAATGACATTTTCGTAAGAAAAAAAATTGGCATACTAAAAACCAAGAAAACACATTTGTAATATTTTGATACTTTAGGAGAATGATATATAATTTATTTTTATGTGTAGGAATCAAATTCACCTCAAAATGATGCACGATGTGGCCGATATGACTCAAAGTGTCTCTTTTTATTTAAAATTGACATTGATTTCAGTAACAAGAACAAGTGACATACTAAAAACTGAAAAAACAAATTCGTATTATTTTTATACTTTATTAAAATGATTATTGAGTCATTTTTGACATGTATGAATCAACTTCACCTAAATACAATGCATGGTGTGAATGATATGACTTTAAGTGTGTATTTTTATATTAAATTGATATTAAATTTAGCAAAAAGAACAAGTGACATACTAAAAACCAAGAAAACACATTTAGATAGTTTTCTTAGTTTAGTAAAATTATCCATGATTCATTTTTTATGTTTAGGAATCAACCACCCCTCAATCCGATACACGGTGTGACCCGTATGACTAAAAGTGTTCATCATTAGTTTAAAATTAACGTTTTAGCTCAAAATGCGTCACTCACTGAAAACCAAACAAACGTGCTCCGATTGTCTTTATCATTTATTAAAATGATTTATAAATCATTTTTTATGTGTATGAAGTAGTCTCACATCAAACTGATTCACAATGCGACCAATATGACTCAAAATGCGTGTTTTTAGTTTGAAATGACATTTTAGTAAAAAACACAATTGACATACTAAAAATAAATAAAAATTATTTATATTGTTTTTTTCTTTAATAAAATGATCTATAAGTCATTTTGGATGTGTAGGAATCAACCAAACCTTAATATGATGAACAATGTGGATGGTATAACTCAAAGTGTCACTTTTTATTTAAAATTGACATTAATTTTAGTAAAAAGAACAAGTAACATATAAAAAACCAATAAAACGCATTCAAATGGTTTTGATAATTTAGGAAAATGATACATAAATCATCTCTAACATGTATTAATTAACCAAAAATCAATATGACACACGGTGTGAACAATATGACTTTAAGTATGTATTTTTATATTAAATTAACATTAAATTTAGCAAAAAGAACAAGTGACATATTGAAAACCAAGAAAGAACATTTTGATTGTTTTTATACTTTAGGAAAATGATCCATGATTCATTTTTGATTTGTATGAATCAAACACAACTAAATCCGATGTATGGTGTGACTGTTATGACAAAAAGTGTCCGTTATCAGTTAAAAATTGACATTTTAGCTAAAAACATGTCACTCACTAAAAATGAAGAAAACATGATCTGATTGTCTTCATAATTTAGGGAAGTGATTTATAAATTATTTTTGAGGTTTATGAAGTAGTATCACATCAAACTGATGCACAATGTGATCGGTATGGCTCAAAATGTGAGATTTGAGTTTTAAATGACATTTTAGTAAGAAAACACAATTGACATACTAAAAACCAAGAAAACACATTCAGTTTGTTTTAATAATTTAGGAAAATGATATATAAGTCATTTTTTATGTGTAAGAATCAACATAAACTTAATATTATGCATGATGTGGCCGATATAACTCAAAGTGTATCTTTTTATTTAAAATTGAGATTAATTTTAGTAAAAAGAACAAGTGACATATTGAAAACTAAGAAAACACGTTCATATTGTTTTTATAATTTAGGAAAATGAACCATGATTCATTTTTGACATATAGTAATCAACCCCAAATCAATACAACACATAGTGTGACCGGTATAACTCAAAATGTGTATTTTTATTTAAAATTTACATTAATTTAAGTACAAATAACAACTGACATACTAAAAATTGATAAGATGAATTTGTATTGTTTTTATACTTTATAAAAATGATACATAAGTCATTTTTGATTTGTAGGAATCAACCACACCTCAATTTGATGCATGGTGTGACTGGTATGACTAAAAGTGTTCGTTATTAGTTAAAAATTGACATTTTAACTCAAAATGTGTCACTCATTGAAAACTAAGAAAATTTTCTCTAATTATCTTCATAATTTAGGATAGTGATTCATAAGTCATTTGTGATGTGTATGAAACACTCTCACTTCAAACTAATGCACTATGTGACCAGTATGACTCAAAATGCATGTTTCTAGTTTGAAATGAAATTTTAGTAAAAAAACAAAACTGACATACTGAAAACCAAACAAACTTATTCACACTATTTTGATACTTTAGGAAAATGATCCATCAGTAATTTGTGATAGGTAGGAATCAGACGCACCTCAATCCGACACATGGTGTGACCGATATAAATCCAAATGTGTCATTATTTAAATTTTATATTAATTTTAGTAAAAAAACAAGTGACATACTCAAAACTGAGAAAACACATTTGGATTATTTTGATATTTTAGAAATATGGTCCATAAATCATTTGTGACCTGTAGAAATCAACCCCAGCTCAAACCGATGCATGATGTGACCGATATAAATCCAAATGTGTCTTTTTTATTAAAAACTGACATTTTATTAATGTATTCTTTCATATTAATGTTTAATTTATTTCTTTATAGTATTACTAACATAATATTTTCTTTCTTATATAGGTGGAATATTTTACTCAAGTTGGGATGATTTGTTCAGCAACTGATACCATGGGTGAACATTTTTGTGAGGGGATCACAAGCGTCAAAAGAAAAAACCTTAAGGTTTTTAACTATTTGTTGGATAACTGTAAATTTAATTATATAAAACATGTTTTGAAATGTATATAGAAGTGTTTTTTTATATACCATGGGTGGATATTTTTGTATTCATGATGTCAATTAAATTTATATAGCATTATTTGTTGGGTGTACTGTATATACATGTAGATTTTTGCTGGGTGTGCTATATATTAACACATTGCAGCCAGCTATGCCCTTATCAGTGCTTGAAATAGCGCTGATAATGGGGGGGGGGGGTCCTTTATCCATGATAAAATAGTGTTTATAAAGGAGGCCTTTATCAATACCATTTTAGTGCAGATAAACGACCACCTTTATCACTACTATGATTAACAACACTTTTTTAGCACTGTTAAAAGCCATTTTTCACATTGTTAAAGGGTATATGTGTACTAGTGTAGCAGGAAGTATAGCCTTGAGGTTTCTCATCAGGGCAGTTACGACTAGAGTATCTACACTGAAAACTCCATTATATGACATCAGTGTGGATGAAAGGGGAATATGAAGCCTTTGTGTGATAGAGACCCTCTTGAGTTCCATACTTGTATCCATATGGGACATCTTAAGATATTTTGCCGAACCTTTCCACCTGATTATAGTGGTAGATTCTCTGCACTAGATCCACATTTAGGGGAAGGTTTAGTTGTGCCTTGTTAGGATGGGAGTTTAAGTAGGACTGGAAGGAAAGGTTGAGGAGGTGGTCGTGGCCATGGTAGGTAGACTTCTAATTGTTAGTGCTAGTAGAGAATACTTTCTCAAGGTATTCCATCTATAGCATAGGGCCGTAAGTTTGGCTAGTTTCATTCCTTATAGCCGATACCTAAGGATCAAAGTGCAGGACTACCTAAAATATGTGGTACTATTATAGTAGCCTATGCTATTGTATTTTCTTTATTTGATATAGGTTCTTCTCACTCCCTTATCTCTTTATAAACTGTAGAAAATATCAGGCTAGAAATTTAGTACTTCTATGGTGTGATGACCCTAGACACACCATTGAGAGTGTGGTTAGAGGGCATACATCAATGCAGAGACTACCCCTTGAGGAAGGTAGTTATCCCTTCTCATGGAACCTCTTCGTACTTAAGATGATAGGTTTTGATGTCATTCTCATAATGGATTATATGGTTCTATATCACACCTATGTAGACTGCTATCACCGTAGGGTGTCATTCACATTACTAGAGGGACGAATTTATCTCTACAAGAATGAGTGGAATGTCCCAGATGGTAGAACTAGACTAGAGCATCATGGGCTAGGTGGAGTGATTTCCCAGATTGCTAGTCTTTTCATGGAGGAGTCGGGAATACATCTGACATATTTTCCTCTAGTGTTAGACCATTTTAGGGATGTTCTTCCTGATTATTTTTCTAGATTACCTCTTAAGGGAGAGGTAGATTTTACAATTGATATTATCCTAAGAGAAGCTCCCATATCTATTCCACCATAAAGGATGACACCTAATGATCTTTATGAGATCAAGAGATAGTTGGAGGATTTATAATCAAAGGGTTTTATCCAACCCAACACTTCATCTAGAGGTTGACCCATGATTTTTGAAAAGAAGATAGATTAGACACTTAGTATATGTGTGGATTACTGATGGTTGAACCAACTTACAGTTAATAACCAGTATCTATTACCTCAGATAGATGATCTCTCTGTCTACCACTAATGATATAGGGTATTCTCGAATATCAACCTGATATAGGGCTATCATCAGGCATGATTTAGGCCTTTAGATATATCATGTACAAATTTTCATAGTCGGTAAAATTTATATGAGTATCTTGTTTTTACACTTGGTCTTATGAAAGTTCCCTCCATTTTTATGGATTTTATGAATAGGGTTTTACAACCCCTATTTGGATTATTTTTTCATGGTTTTCATGGATGAAATCTTGGTGTATTCTCATACTCATAGAGACCATGATAAATACCTTAAGATCATTTTAATAAAATAAGAGAGAATCAACTATATTCCAATATTTCTAAGTGCCACTTCTAAATCAAAAAATTTCATCTCTTGTCTCATATTATCTCAAAATCAGGAGTATCAGTTGACCCAAAGAAGGTGAGTGCTGTGGTTTATTGGGAGTATCCCAAAAATGTGTTTGATATAATAAGTTTCTTGGGGATGGATGGATATTACAAGAATTTTATACAGGACCTATCATTCCATATTTCACCTCTTCCTGGTCTTACTAAGAAGGGTTTGAATTTCCTATGGTTAGAAGAATGTGAGAATACCTTTTAGGAGTTGAAAGGAAGGCTTACCTCAGCACCGATTATGATTCTTATAGATCTTGATAGAGGCTATACAGTTTTCTATGATGCATCAGACATCGACCTGGGTGCGTTATTGATTTAGGAGGATAGATTCATTGCATAAAGTTCTCACTAGTTGAGACCTCATGAGTGTAATTACCTGATACATGACCTTTATCTAGTAGTAATTGTCCATGCCTTATGCTGTTGGAGACACTATCTGATGGGTGGGAACTTTTTGGTGTATATAGACCACAAGAGACTAAAATATATCTTTATGTAGTTTACTTGAATCTCATACATAAAATATGGGCTGAATACCTTCATTACTTTGGTTTTGATATTTCTATACACCTGGAAAGGCCAATACAATAGCTGATGTGATGAGATGGAAAACTCAGGAATAGGCCATATAGGAAGCCAGTGATGAATGGAAATTTATGTAACACTTTTTAGAGATGCATCTGGAGTTTCATGAGAGTCACAAGTGGCCTTTTATTTCAGCCTTGGCATTTACCAATTCAATCCTTGACAGGGTGAAGAGAAGACAATTTTCAAATTCTAAAGGTTTGGTTCTCTGGGAGATTATTTCAGGTGAGGACCCACCTCTGGATTGGTCTTATGATGGAGATGAAATACTATGTATACATGGGCGTTTCTGGGTTCTTAAAGACATGAGAGAGGAACTGATGCATGGGTCCCACTCTTCTTAGTGGTCAGTTCATCTAGGAATCTCCAAGTTGTATCAAAATATGTGTCACCAGTATTGGTGGCTTGGTATAAAATGTTAGATAACAAGTTTTATTAGTAGGTGTTCCACCTGTCATTAGGTGAAGGCATAACACCAGTGAACTTTTGTATTTTTTTCAACTATTTCTTATCCCAAAATGGAAATGGGAAGATGTTGTGATGGATTTTGTAGTTGTATTACCAAGGTAGCCATGAGTTTGCGACATCATTTGGGTAGTCACAGATTGACTGGAAAAGGTTTCCAAATTCCTTCCTATCTAGGAGACTTTCTCAGTTGATGAGTTATGAATACTGTATTTCCATGGGATCATAGGACTACATGGAGTCCCTCATACCATTGTTTCAGATAGGTATTCTCTTTTCACATCAAGGTTATGGTAGGGGTTATAGATATCTATGGGTACATAAGTTCTCCTGAGCATATCTTTTCAACCTCAGAATTATTGACAATCAGACCAAATGATACAGGTGTTAGATGACATGCTCTAAGCATAAACCCTTGATTTTGGCAGTTATTGGGTGAAGCATATCCCCCTCATAAAATTTTCCTATAATAATAGCTTTCAAGAGATGATTCAGATAGATCCATATGAGGACTTGTATAGTAGTACATGCTGTTCACCCTTGTGCTAGTTAGAGGTAAGAGAGATATCACTACTAAGTCCTCATCTCGTATAGGATACTTCAGAGAAGGTACAACTAACCAAGAAGTGTATGTATACTACTTAGTCTAGAAAAAAAATCCTATGCCGATCACCATCAATAACATCTAGAGTTAGAGGTTGGGGATCATGTTTTCTCATGGGTATCACTAGCTTGGTAATAAATTAATATAAAGTCAAGGGAAGATATCACCTCATTACTTCAGGTTATTTAAGATCTTGGATAGATTCGATCTAGTAAGCTATCAATTACTACAACCCTATAGGTACCATTCCATGAATGAAGTCTTCTAGGTTTCACAGCTTTGTCATTATTATGCTTACCCTACTCATACTTTTGATCCTGAGGAGGTTGATTTAGATGTTGATGCTTCATTTGAGGAGTATACTATACATGTCATTAAATGGAGCACATAGGCTCTCCGAGGCTGTTCTTTCCCTTTAATATGGGTGCTATAGAAGCATGACCATTTCTAAGATGAGACTTGGGGGTTGGAGGCTAATATATATTATTAGTGTATGGAGTTATCCTCAAATGATGTTTTTCCACCCTTGGAAGAGAACTTGAGATGATGATTTCTTTTAAGGGGGGAAGACTATAAGAACCCAATTTTTCTATGGTGTATGAATCCTTTAAATTTTAGTCAATTTTTTGGACCTATTATGGATTCATAATGAGTTTGTGAAGTTTCGAGGGGTTTTTGGGGCTTGTTTGAATCCCAAAACCCCATCCGGTGGAAGAAATCACTGGGCCACATGGTTAGTAGAAACTGTGCAATTCAGTCTGCCCAATTTATTCTAACAGTGCAGGGAATTTTAAAGAGCAGTAAGAGGTGCACAGGTTTCCCTAACCATGTACCTATGGTTTCACGCTAATGACAGATGTCTGCAATTTTTAGTAGAGGATAATGGAATGGTTAGCACACAATTACTTAAATCATATGGCCAAACCATATGGGTACCCTCCATAGATAGTGTCCTAAGCACGGTTGATGCATAGTTTGGCCAACCATGCGACCCATAATTTCTGGGTAAAATGACCAAGATACCCTTAAATTATTTAAAACTTAAACCTATTCTCCCCTTTTCTATTTCCAAATATAAGAGGATCCATTTTTCTTTTAGATGATCTCCCAAGACTCTCTTCATAGTTTTTGATCCTGATTCATCACCCGACCGCCGATTTGAGATCTGATTATCACATTGGATTCCTATCGGTAAGTGCTTCAGTCCTTAGGATCAGTTTGTCATTTATATTTTTCTTGATGATGCTTTTTTGATACAAGATCATATTCCCTATTTTTAGGGTGTTAACACTTTCTTCAGTTTTCTCCAAATCTTTTACAAACTAAATTCCAATACTAGATGAGGAGAGTGATACAAGAATAAGGTAGGCAGTCTATGAATTTTCACTGAAGGTATTGTCGTTTAAAAATTTCTGTCAATGTGTGCATTCCGATTTCACTAGGTGGTGCTTCTTAAAATTCATATAACTTTATTATAATCATTATGATCATATTATATATCCCTATTCATACATTTTCTTCATTCCGTTTGAGGTTTATACCTCAACGCCATCCACCCATTTAGGGAATGGACCATGTTATGCCTTGTTCCTACTTTTCAAGACACCGTTCAAGTGGGTTTTCCACCTTCCCTTGTTAAGTTAAGTATTCCTTATTAATTAAATAAAAATTTAAATGTTAATTGGAAATTATATTTGTATATATCACTTGGACTAAAATTTTATAATAAATTGAATTGGTTACATGTCCCAACTAACCTTGTCACCTTGGATGAAAGGTGATGGAGTGGACCTAATGAATTAATAAATGGAAAGTATATATGTATATAACACTTTTAATAGTTAAAAATAATTGAATGATAATTGGTTTCATGTCCATATTCACCGTGTCATTATTATTGAAAGGTAATGGAGTTAACCAATTAAATGATTAAGTAATTAAAGTGATAAATGGTTGCATTTCCTTGATATACCTTATCACATTAATAAAAGGTAATAGAATGAACTTAATGATTTACTAAAAGGAATTAGTATTACATAGAATAAATTAAATAATGATATATGTATAAGGTGACTATTTCATATGGGTCTTTTATATTTATTGGAGTGGTCATATTTGAGGAAGCCTTAGATTATTGAGGGAATGCCTTAAGCACTCAGAGGGAACCATTCTGATTCAAGGAACTGGTTTCAAAGGGAGATACCCACCTTGGAACATGGTCCTTTTCTACTAACAGATTCTTGACACGATGCCATAGAATCCCTTAACTATTTATTGAATATTATGATGCCTTGGATACACTCCTTGGATCTAGTTTGATGTATTTAGGCATGTGGTGCCATGGATTCACCCTATTGAGACCAATCTTTCTTAGCCCAAGATTACCTTGGATGAGATCCTTGGACTCAATTAAAATCATTTATAGTGGAGTGCTTTGGGAATTTCCCCTTGGATTACATTCAAACCCCCTTTATTTCCAGACTGCATGAGTTACTATTATGAGATGGATGACCCCTGATGTCAAGGATTCCTTAGTTATACATTGGATCCTTCTTTATTATTATTATGATATATTTCAATTTTGTTGAACCATTCACATGAATTATCTATATAAACTAAAATTAAATTAATTAATTAAATGATCTCATGTTTAGAGACATTACCAGCTAAGGATGAAGCAAGTATGAGTTATTATTTTGAGAATTTATTAACATTTATATATACCAGAACACTGGTAAATTTATATTCACAGACTATATTTTTATAGATTCCATTGGTGGTGGCCTATTGAGATTTATCTCACACCCTATCCATGTTTCCATTGGTACCCAAGAAGATTATATGATCATATGTATAAATAAGGGGAAGTGTCCGGCCTTGGACAATTGGCTTTATTGTTTATAATGGATCTTAGTGGCAGATGATCAGTCCAATGCTCAGGATGCTTGGATAGTTTTTGGCCTTTTGTTTTTTTTATAGCATGTATTGTACCGATTGACTGATTCCTTGTATACCCATTTTACTACTTTGTATAGACATGAAATACATCATCATATTTTGTATATGATACCATTATTATTGATGGATGTTTATGATTATCTTCAACTCCCAGTTTTCTTTATTCATTATTACGATTTTGCTATTTCTATCAATATTTTATATCATATATATATATCCACTATGCTCCACTCTAACCAGAGGGCATAGTCTCCCCACTACCACACCATAATCCCTCACTGCTAGTCAGTAGCCTCTAGTGTATGAGGAGGTGCGCTTGAGGCCATGTGGCCCACCGGATCCGGGCACCTTTGAGTGAAACCCAGGTCGGTACATCACATAATAAATTATATCTTCAATGATTTCAGGGGTCACAATCCCCAAAAAATGGGAAAGAGAGGTGTTTTGGGGTTGCTGTTGAGGAGTGGGGGGGGGGGGGGTCAATGTGTGGTTATTTTCAGGGAGAAAGGGGGTCAGGGTTATGAGGATGGGGGGGGGGGGGTGGTGTTATTGGGAGAAGGGGGGTCAGGATCATAAGGGGTCATGGCAGCCACCTTCGAGAGTAGGGGGTCTGGGTCATGGAGGTTGCCATTTGGAGAAGGGGGTCCAGGGTCATCTAGGGGAGTGGGAGGGGTAATGAGGGGTCATGGAGGTCACCGTTGGAAGCAGAGGGTTGGGGTAATGGCTATCGCCAATGGGAATATAGGGGTTAGGGGTCATCGAGGGGAGGGGGGGGGGGGTGTTGAATCCATGAGGATGGGGGGGGGGGTCAAAATTATGTTTTTTTAAATATTGTTTGGTGGTTTAAATATAAATGCCGCTAAGTTAAAAAATAAAAAAATATTGCGGCAGTGATATTAAACCACTTCTATATTATAAATTATTTTTAGTATGATTTATTTTCTGGTGGTTATTAGAACCACTACTAATGTGTCCTTTTTTAGTAGTGTTGTTGTGATATTATCTTCTTTATCTATGAGTGTCTTGATGTGTTGCTAGTCACTGATCTTGGACTTTTGGTAAGATAACCCAATCTAATTGAGGAAAAGGTATAGAATGTCACATACTAAGTATATCCAAAATCTCATTAAATTTTAGTGAATTTAATATTAAGAGTAAACATTATTATTATTTTATGGAATAATAATTATTCAAGTAAATTTGATTACAAAAATTCAATCACAGGATATTCGATTTTAGAATATATGAGTTGAATTTTATCATTTGTTTTTTATTCACAAGCTAATAAATTAATATTTATTTATTATCTAGTTTAATTAATATATTAATATAAATATTTTTTAAGCTATAAAAATATTAAAATAAATAATTATGTGTGATTTTAGTGAATATATTTTTTATTTATTTATTTAATGAATAGTATTTATTTGAATAAAAATTTTATTATTAAAGGTTCAATAAATTCTATAGAGGATTAATGGGTCAACTTAATGGCATAATGAAAATGATATTTGTAATGACTCACATCATTACATGTTATTAATTTCAAGGGAAATATGAATTTTTACTCCAGATTAGAGGGTTTTTTTTGAGAATTGGGATCTATATTGGAACTTCGAGAATTGGAGCATATTAAGGAGATATTTTTTGAAGTGTTTTGAGGCCCGATGAGTGTCTCAGGTGCTCAGGTGAGAGCTGGAGAAGGAATGGGGGGTGCCAGCTGAAATTTGAGCTATTTGTACCATGTCACGCTGTGACTGTTAGAGGTTGTTCCGTGAAGAACTATAGAGGAGGGAATTGTGATGTAAAGTCTGGTATGCCTCATAGACTCCCTTTACAGAGAGCATCATGCTTTGACCCTTGGTTACACCCTGATTGTTTTTGGGAAAAGGGGAGTGTCGCACTATGACCCCCTGGTTGTGTCATGACCTAACACAAGTTGTTATTTTTTTCCAGGTAGACTAATAACTTATCAATCATCCCCTCAGGGTTTTTAGAAAAATAGAGGTTCACAGAGAAGGTCATTTAGTTGGATAATGGTTCTGAATGCAGTTGACACACATATTGGTCTTATTACTAACTCATATTTTTTCAAATTCAGCATATCATTTACAATTTACATGCATGAATACCATGACCAATGATTTTTTTTATGAAAAATATTGACATATAATTTTTTCGGAACTAAGAGAGAGGATATTTCACATTAATTTATAATTAATTTTAAAACATAATAATAAATATTACCTCGTTCTTGAGATTTTTTTGTTGATGATATTGATCTCCCAACCCTAATTAGTATTTTTTAGTCTCATTGCAGAGACCCAAAGTAGAGTCCCTATGGTAGTGATCAACACATTATCCTTCAATGTTCTAAAAAACCAATGAACCTTTGGGTGCTAGAATAATCAATTGATCATCTGTGTTGGACACCTTGATTACTTAATGTTCTTTCGGACTTAAAGAAGTTTTCTCTCATTCTTCTTAGTCTTGAGAGGAAGAGAGCAGGAGGGGGATCTTAAGAGAAAATTGTTCTTCACAATGATTAACCTGTCTCCAATTGACATATATTTCTATTTATAGAATTAGGGTTATAATTTAACATTTAATTAATTATATAAAGTCCCTTAATAATATATTAAACCCAAAAAGAACCTCATTGCATGTAATAAAATAATAATAATATTTTATTTCATGGTGTGAGATAACCCACAAAATGATAAAATTTATTTTACAATTTAGTAAATAAATATTCATTACCAAATAAAATCTGGTTTGGTCATCCTCTTAAACATTTATTTAATTATTGAATAGATATTTTTAATTAAATAAATAAACAAACATTCTATTCACAATATAGTGAATACAAATTTATTTAATATTTTCATAAATAAATAAATTATTTAATAAATAATTATTTATTATGGTGTGAATAAAAATAGATTAATAAATATTATATATTCAAAAATTAAATAATTATCTTGAAAATAAACATTTATTTAATATTTGTAATCACTTATAAAATCTTGAATAAATATTACTTCTTGGTCTAAAGAATAATATTTATTCCAATTGTTAAATATAAGTTAAATATAAATAATATTCAACTAGGATCAAAGGAAATATTGTGTGTGTGACAATATAGGCCTCTTCCTTAGTGACATTTGGTAGGTTTTCCTAAAGTTCAAGATTACTATATAGTAAAGGGTCAAGACACCAATAAAGGAACATGGTATGTTACAATGACAAAACCATATATGAACACTCACTATGAATAATAATCCCTTCATTACAATATCTCATCAAGAAGGTTGCACATCAGTTTCATCAACCTATATGCTTGATACATATTTCTTTGAGTATTTGAAATGAGCTCACCTATACAGTATGACAATAGAATTTAATGTGAAAGTTCCATTTCAATAAAAGTGTTAATAAATCAACTTACATTAAAATGAAGGGGACAAATCCTTCCTTTAATTATTCATTAATAACACATCATTCACAACATACCCAACTTTTTCATGATCATATGTCATTATAGTTTATGACAATACATCAAAGTGTGCGAGTCAAGACATGCATTAATAATAATATTAAAGTTTAAGGGCCATTACACATTCTTGTAGATAGGAATATACAATGAAACATAAACATGCATATTTCCTACAGTGGGTATGCTCTTATAATCTCCCGTCTTAGATATTATCAAGAACAAACTTCATGAGATAAATTCACATCTTCTTATGAGTAATCACACTTTATAGTCAACATACTATGTGTCCTTTCATAGAACCTTATCCAATATTAGACCAAGGTTTAAGAATATTGTCTTGGAATTTTAAGGTTCTCATCATAGTGGGGAACTGATATGCCTTTTTCAATGTAACAGATACTCTATGACATTATTACATTAAATTCATGCATAACTATAAAAAATATCCTATAGGATATTTTAATTAATATCCAATCATTTTAATATACAAGTAATATAACATAAAAATAGTTGTTTCTAAGAGACCAACTCCAACAGATTCCCTCTTAGATTAGAGTGAGCTACTAATGACTTTTAGTTTTCTATCTCTCACATGATGATCATGTTTCTACCAAGTTAAGGATTTTGTTAAGGGGTATACCATGTCGTATTCTATAGAAAATCTGATCACAGTGACATCACATCTCTGATAAAAAAACCTTAATAGATGATATTTATGAACTGCGTGCTTCATCCAATTATGTGACCTTGGATCCTTTGGAAGAGCCACTACTATAGTATTATAATAATCTAGTGTGTTAGGGTAATTACTGCTAGACACCACATCAATCTCTTGGATAAAGTTTCAAATCCAAATTGGTTCTTTATCTACCTTATAATATTCAATGAACTTATAATATGCTATAGAATTAGAAAACATGACTTTATTTAAGATCTTCTAGCTCACATTACCTCCATTGAGAGTGAATATGTACACTGATCGTGATTTTAGATTGTCTTGATCTTTTTGGAAACTAGAATATACATATTCTCTAATGACCATCTTTTCATATACTCTATAAAACAAAACAATATCCTCAGTATACCCCAAAATACTTAAGGATAGTGTTAAATTCCATCTAATAGCATCCATATGGGTCAACTTGAAATATTTATACTACTATTAGGGAGTAGCCAACATCTAGCCTTGTACATATCATAACATACATGATTGACCCAATAATAAATTCATATAAAATACTTTTCATCCTATTTCATTATTTATGTGTTAGAACACACATTTTTTTTAGAAATATGAATGACATGTGACACTGGAAACAATACCCTCTTGGATTTTTCCATACTGAATCTCTTCAATATCCTATCAAGGTAAATACTTTGAATCTATCCAAGTATCCTCTTGGATATATCATGATATATCTTGATCCTAATAATATATTATTCTTCATTTAATTACTTTATGGAGAAGTAATTGTCAAACTAGGCCTTAATGGACCGCAAGGCTGGCATTTCAGTACTAATAAGTAGTATGTCATCAATATAAACCACTAAGAAAATGAAAACACTCCCACTAAACTATTTATAGATACAAGTCTCAATTTCATTCTTTATAAAACCAAATTATCTTAAAGATTCATCAAACCAAATGCTCCATGACCTGGATTCTTACTTTAATCCATACATGGATATCTGTAGTTTTTATTCCTTATTAGAATCCTTTAGAGTCACAAAATTTTAGGGCTGTGTCATATAGAAATCTTCCTGAAGACTCCCTTTAAGGAAATATATTTTGACTTCCATTTTAAAAATATCATAGTCCTGATAATATTCTATGGAAAGTAGAATTTTGATTAATTTTATAATAGAAACTAGCAAAAGGTTTCATCATAGTCTATTCCTTGACAGTATTTGGACCCTTTTATAACTAGTTATGCCTTATAGGTACTAAACTTTTCTATCCATGTATATTTTATTCTTTAATACCCATTTATAACCAATGGAATTTACAACCATTAAAGGATCTACCAAAACACATACTTGTTTCTGGTACATGGAATCCATTTCATAATTCATAGCTTTTTTCCATTTGGAAGCTTATATTCCACTTTCTGCTTCCTTATTGGTTACATGACCATTATTATCAACCAGTAATGAGTCATCATCCTTATTTAATAGAAAAATATATCATTATATTTCTATAACCTCTCTCATACACCTATGTAGTACTTGTGTCTTCATGACATCCTATTCCAGGGGGCTTTGTGGAATCTATTCCTATGAAAACTTTTTTGTATCTTGATCTTGGACTTCACCGAAGTTTATCTCAATCCCAGTATCTCCTTTAGAGGTGTGATCCATTTCAAGAAATATGGTATGTATATTAACCAAAACTTCCTTATAAAAAGGATTGTAAAGTTAATATCCTTTAATTTACTTAGGATACCCTATAAAGATACACTTAGTGCCCCATTGTGCAAGTTTTTTTCCAGAAAAAACCTTAACAAATGATTAGAAACCCCACACATGTACATGTGACAACATGGGTTTATTTTCATACCAAATATTATATAGAATACCCGTTTTTTCTTTATTTGGAACTTGGTTTAGTTTGTATGCTGTTGTATGTAATATGTATCCTCAAAAGGATAATGGATGAATTTCATGAATCATCATTGATCTTACCATGTATAATAGGGTGAAGTTATTCCTTTTACTTGCTCCATTCCATTATGGCATGTAAGGAGGATTGATCTAATATAATATCCCAAACTACCAAAAATAATCAATAAAGTCTTGATTAATATATTCTCTACCATGATCTGATCAGAGTTTCTTAATATTATTACCAAGACAGTTCTCAAATTCATTATTATATTCCTTGAATATTTCAAAGGAATATGACTTATACCTCATTAAGTATAAGTATTCATATATATTAAAGTCATCAGAAAAAGTTATGAAGTATGATTCCCCACCCTTGGAT
The DNA here is from genome assembly GCA_963277665.1 of Viscum album. Taxonomy (NCBI): domain Eukaryota; kingdom Viridiplantae; phylum Streptophyta; class Magnoliopsida; order Santalales; family Viscaceae; genus Viscum; species Viscum album. The sequence continues at coordinate 732,555,024 of OY728166.1, forward strand.
TCAACTGGAAATGGTTCAAACACATTGGAATGGAACAAATCAATAAGCTTAGTGGCCCTTTCACCTTTTCCATTAAATAGGGATTTGGTCAATTTTCTTGCAAACATGCGTGATTTTAGTTTAAATGAATCCAAATATCTATCTTGGTGTAATATGGTCAAATTATTTTTGTTTACATGAACTAGGTGGTGATTCCATAATTGGGTGTGGTAAAATTCTTGTGAATTATATTTATTATCAATTTCTAGTACTAGGTTTGTGTAATCCAACACATAAAACAATTATTTAAATATTCCTTACCATAAAAGATGTTTTCGTTATAGAAGAAACAAAACTTATTTAAAAATTTAAAAATAAATCCACATGTATCAAGAATAGACATGGAAGTAAGGTTTTTAGTAATTGAGGACACATAATAACAATATATAAATAATAAGATCATTCTAGTTGGAAATATGAGGTGGTAATATTCAATAGCCACAACAATAATTCTGGATCTATTGGCTTCTCATATATCCTATTAACTATGGGATTTTTTTAGAATATACTTGGTTCTTATATTTGAATACATATCTGAGCACTAAATATTTTATCTAATACCCATTTGTAGAAGTAGATAAACCACACTTGACAAAAAATGATCCTAAATATTCCACTTACTTATTTTTTTGGGTGTAGTTTTTATTCCATTGGCCCTTCTTGCTATATGAAAAACAATCAGTGCCTTGTTCCCTTGCTTTCTCCTCAATCCTCCTCTTCTTAGAAGGGAATTATAAAGAAGATTTATACTTGGTGTTAGTCTTGGATATCTTCACATGTACTTTCCTTTTATTCACCATAAGAACAGAAGGATTTTCATGCTTCATATCATTATAAACTTGGAGAAGTAGAGTGAAAAGATCTAGGTGAGTATTATCTATGTTTTTATGTTGAAATTTATAGAAAAAATAGAGAATCTATAAGGGAGTGATGATGGAATGAGATTAGTGTGCAATTATTCAGGTATCTTAAACCCTAGAACCTGTAGATACTCAATATAGCTAATGAGTTTGAATATGTGAGACCCACCTAGTGCACCTTCTCCAAGTTATCTCATGAATAGATCCTTGGATATATAAAACCGTTCATGTTTGGTTCTCTTTAGATACAGATCATGGAGATGATGTAGAATTCTATAGGCATTCATGTCCTCATGTGACTTCATGAGTTCACTAGACATGGATGACCACATTAAACATTGAATATCTAGTGCATAGTTAAACTATTTTTCATAGATAGAAAACTTTCCATCAATTTCTTACTTAGTATATAAACCAACGATTGAGGATTCTAGAATGTAAGACTACATGGCTAAACACAACCCATTGGAATATAAACCATTCTTAGAATTTACAACCAGTTAGGAAATGGAATTTTTTCAAAATTTATCAGAGAGATAATATTGTTGATGAAATTGAAATTATTATATATATAATAAGAGAATAGATTATTATTACTGATGCACTTATCACCTTCTTTAGTTTTAACGGTCACAAACACTATTTAATGTTTCTATTGATTTTATTTAAGTGATTGGTAGTTCTAATCTTGATGAAATCATGTTATAATTTTGAAATATCCTTGATGAATCCTTGATTAAGTCTTAATATACCTATTAAAATCTTAGAGTGAAGTTCTCAAATCATTCAAAGGAAGATTGACTATCCATAGAAGTGTTTGGAAACTAGTAGGTTGCACTGGATATCCAGTGCTTAGCTACTGACTAGCCAATGGTGAAGGCATAAACCTCCCCTTATAGTAGAAGTCCAGTGGCTAATCGATGTAGTTGGATAGAAGCATTGCACGCTCTAGGTTTCCACTAGCTACCCAGTGGAATAAGGCAGTGCGTAGGGAGTTCTAGGTGGTCCACCGACTATCCAGTAGAGGCTCTTGGGTATCTAGTGGAGTCGAGATAGAATGTATGATCATGAATTTAATGATGGTCAAAATGTGTTAATTTTGGTCTTCTTTGACATCTTTGACATCACCAAATTCTAAAATGTTCTCAAAACATTTGGAAACTATAAATAGATCTCTTGGTGGCCTTAGAAACTTAAAATCTCAATATTTCTCCATCTCTAATTTTCTATGATCACCAAATTTCTCCCAAGTGCTCTCAATTTCTAAGTGATCCCTCTTTCATTCAAGAGTGTGGTTTTATTATAAAATTCTTCTCACTCCTACATATTTCTCATTTACTCCTAGTGATTCTTATTATATTATTAAGAGAATTGAGATCGCACCTAAATGATATTACTTTTATAAATCCCATATCCTTTATATCAATCTTCTATTTTGATGCTCACTAACTTTAAAGTGAGGGACTAAATTTTATTTCAAAAACTACTAAAAGGTAAGGGATTAATTTCCTTTGAGGTTTCTAGATACAACCATTAAAAATATAGGGATGATTTATTCTGGTTTCTTTCTATAAACTTTAAAAATAAAGGGAGTTTTGGTATCTTGGATACTATTAATGCCAAGAGACTAATATAATAAACCCTTAATAAATTGGGTTAGGAAACATAGGGTTTCATCAAATAAATTTATCTTAACTCCTCTATCAAATATTGTTCTTTATTTTATGCTTTATCACTTAGTCTTTTTATTATTGTTGTGCCTATAATTTCACACATCAATACACTTAATCACTCAATTTAAAAATCACTTATTCTTATATGCTTCCTCCTTTATAATATTTTATAATTATCCAATTTTGATTAATTCTATGATTTATTTATATCATTTGTTCTTTTTAAATACTTTAAAACATTTTAATTATCTTCAAAAACAAAAAAGAGGATTTAGTCTTCAAAAATTTTGATTACTAGATTGTTTTTAAAGGAAAATCACCCTCATATTTCCTTTTTATCCTATTAAGACCAAAATTTGGTATCAAAGTGATATTTAATTTATTTAAATTTTTTATAAATACCTTTAAAAATTATTATTTTTATTAAAATCTTTAACCATTTTAAAAAAATATTCTTTTTCTAAATAGTTTTTTCAAACACTCATGGTACTCCCCAAGGAAACTCTATGGGTATTGCTACCTTTTTTGATGGTTAAAAACATGTTTATTTGAAAATATGAATTTCTTAGTTTCTTATACATATTGGTTATCTCATATAGAAGATGGTTATTCATGGTTATACCCCTATTACTGAAAAAGAAGAAAAATGGACTCCTGATGATATTTCTGATTTTGAATTAGATGGTCAAGCACTGAATGCCATTCATTGTGGTTTATACCAAAATTAATTTAATCGAATTTATATATGAAAAAGGATCATAAAATATGGATACCCTTAGAAGTAACTCATGAAAGAACAAAAAACATCAAAGATACTATACTAGATATGTTTAGAAAAAACTTTGAAAGCTATTCTATGAATCTTGGTGAGTCTATTATTGAAATATTTACACAATTAAATGAAATTTCTAATAGTTTAAAGGCTCTTGGTGATAATATTTATATATATAATTTAGTTAAGAAAATATATTCGGTTTTACCAAAAAAATTGGGTACCCAATATCATCATGATCCAAGAATTTAAAGATAAAAAGAACATAATGGTTGAGGAACTCATCATATATCTCATGATATATGATATAACTATGAGAATAAAAGACAAAAAGGAGGAAAAAGAGGTCCAATAAACTATAAAGACATTTTATTTCAAGGAAATAAATGATAAAACATCTGTAAGTAAAACCAAGATTTATCATCTTTCCAAGAAGATGAACATGCACATGAAAAAGAAAATATCTTCTTAAAGATTTAAAATGGAAAATCAATAAATGGAAGTTACTTTATAAGATTACAAAAATGAATTATCACATCAAGCTGAATTGTCCCTTGAACAAAAAGTATAAAGCCAAGAAGAAAATTAGTAAGGAACTAAAAGTTTAAACTTAGAGTTATAGAGATAATTCACTTTAAACATATGAATCAAGTGATGAATGTCCTGAGTACCTATTGGCTAATATTAAGGTACATAATGAAGTAAATTATATAAATTCTAGTTCTTACTCTTATACTTATTCAACCTATTATTTAAGTTATGGAGATATTATTTATGCTAGAGATCAACTTTAAAATGGTTTTTGTGAACTTGTTTCAAAACTTAAAGATATTAAAAATAATTTCAATCTTTTTTTTTTGAAAAAGATAAACTTTTAAAAGAAAAAATATGATTTGGATTTAATACTAAAAGAACAACCAAATGTTGAGAATTTGGAAACTCATTTTTTTAAAATAATATTTCTCAAATCACCCATGGTTATCATTATAAAAATATGATTTTGGGATCTCAACATGTTGTTAAAATTAATTAAGGATTTGGTTTTTAAAAATAATATAGTTTTCCCAAAAATTATAAAATGAATACTTTTCTAAAATGAACCTTAAAAAATAAGTTTTATAATTATTTTAAAAAATTTGGGAATCTTTTTTATGAATGAAATTGTAAAAATGATAGATATAGTAGCCAAAAAGTATTCATCTCTCATATCATATTTAAAATGAAAAAACTTGTTCTAAACCAGCTTGGATTCCAAAGTCTTTATTGGATAACTTAAGTGGACCCAAGATATGGGTACCGAAACATTAGTTTCTTAATATTTTATAGGAACAAGTTCTTGAGGGAAAAACTAAAGAAGAAACTTGGTATATGGATAATGGATGCTCAAGGAAAATGTGTGGTGATCCTTCCAAATTCAATCATCTTGAAGACTTCAATGGAGGACATGTTACTTTTAGAGATGATTCAAAAGGTAAAATTACCAATATTGGTATGATCAATTTCTATAATTATAATTTAATTAAAGATGTTTTATTTTTTAATGGATTGAATTAAAATTTACTAAGTATTAGTCAATTATGTGATAGTGGCTTTTTTGAAAATTTTTATTGTAAAGTTTTTAATTCTAATGGAATGATTTTATTTATCACATATCATTTTTAAAAATGTTTATATTATAGAATTAAAATATCTTAAAGTCAGAATTTGAAGTGTCTAAGTTCACAAGGCAATGAATATTAGATTTTTCATTAGTTTCCAAGTCATTTTAATATTCAATCTCTTTTCAAGCTCAATAGCAACTGACTAATATAAGATTTACCTGAATTTTCTTTCAAAGATAACATAGTTTGTGAACCTTACCAAAGTTTTATTTCAAAGATAAATTAGTTTTTGAGTCTTGGAAACTTTAAAAGAAACAAAAATGTTTATTTAAATATAAAAATGAATTTTTCACCACTAAATCTATATAACTAGTTCACCTTGATCTTTTTAGACCAACAAAAATTTCTAGAATGAGAAGTAAATCATACACCTTTTTAATTATCGATGATTATATAAGATTTACATAGGTTTTATTCTTAGCTCATAAAAACAGGTCTTATATAGTTTTTATAAAACTTTCATGGAAAATTTAAAATGAAAAAGGATAAAAACTCATTTATATTAGAAGTGACCATGGAGGAGAATTTAGTAACAATAACTTTGATGAGTTTTTTGCTTCTCAAGGATATAATCATTTCTTGTCCACTCATAGAACACCTAAAAAATGGGATTGTCAAGATATGTAATAGATACCTTCAAGAAATGTCTATTAATATCTTGAATGAGTTTAAGATACCTAAATTATTTTTGGATGAGGTGGTCAATACTGATTGATTTATCCTTGACTGTGTTCTTATAAGTCTCATATTTGGAAAAACCCTTTATGAACTTTGGAAATCCAAAATTCCAAAATTTGGATTCTTTAATGTTTTTAATTATAAGTGATATATCCTTAATACTAAGGATAATTTAGGAAATTTCAACCCCAAATCCAATGAAGGTATCTTTCTTGGGTACTCCAACTAAATTAAAGCCTACAAAGTCTTCAATAAAATGTCCAAGACCTTAAAAGATACAATTCACATCAAATTTGATGAGAATCTTTCTAAACCTCATCCTAAAATTGTTGATGATGTTGACCAAGCTAGTTCGACCTTACCTAAACCTTAATATTCTAAATAAATTCAAGATTTTCAAGAACATAATTACACCCCTTTACCCAAGGTATGGGTTCAATCCAAAGACCACCCCCTTTAGAATGTTATTGGTGAATTACAATCTGAAACTTGTACTAGAAGGTTAGTTCTAAATGAGGCTGAACATCAAGATTTTATCTCTCATCTTGAATATCAATCCCTTGATTACACTATTAATGAAGAGAATTGGACACTTTCTATTCAATAGTTATTGAACCAATTTAAAAGGAATAATGTTTGGACTCTCATAGAATGACCCAGTAATTATCTAATTATCAGCACTAAGTAGGTTTTTTTGAATCAAACTTCATAAACAAGGAAATATAATCTATAACAAGGATTGACTTGTTGCTAAAGGATATAATGAATAAGAAGGTATTCATTATAGTTAAACCTTTCAACCCATTTCATAACTAGAATCCACTATAATATTGTTGTCATTCCTCACTCATTTTAATTTTAAACATTTTCAAATAGATGTAAAAAGTGATTTTCTAGATGGGTTTATTTTTAAAATGTTTTTGTGGGAAAACCACATAGTTTTGAAAATCCTAAATTTATAAATCATGTTTTCAAGTTAACTAAATATCTTTATGATTTAAAACAATCCCCTCTATCTTTGAATGAAAGGATAACAAAATTAATTTTATCAAGTGATTTAAAAATGGGAAAATTCAATTCCACTCTTTATATATTTTTTTGAATAATTTATTAATTTTTAAAATTCATGTTGATGATGTTATTTTTAGATCAAATAAATGATTTTTTTTTAATAATTTTTCTAATTTAATTAATAAAGAATTTAAAATTAGTTTTATAGGAGAACTCAAATTATTCCTTGGTTTTCAAATTTCCCAAAATTTTGATGGAACTTTTATAGAGAAAAGTAAATACACTACAGAATATTTAAAGAAGTTCGACATGGATAATGATAAGGAAATTAGAACACCCATGAGTATAACTTGTGAGTTAACATTGGATGAAGCTGGTAAAATGGTTGAAAATAAGCTTTATAGAAGTATGATTGAAAGTCTACTTTACTTTACTATCACATGGCTAGAAATCATGTTCAATGTATGCCTTTGTGCTCATTTTCAATCAAATCTAAATGAATCTTATTTAAAATATCTCAAAAATAATTTTTAAATATTTGAATGGAACTAAGAACCTTGGATTATTTCATCCCAAGGAAACTTATTTTGAACTTACTTGTTTTTCTAATGCTGATTTTGGAGGATGCCAACTAGATAAAAAATGTAACAGTGGGAATTTTCACAAACTAGGAAAATCGCTTGTCTCACGAAGTAGTAAGAAGAAAAACTCTATTAATCTTTCTATAGATGAAGTAAAATACATAGCTATTGGGATTTGTTGCGCCCAAATTATATAGATGAAACATACTCTCTTAGACTTTGATATTACATATAATCACATCGCTATCAAGCTTGAAAACACTAGTGTGATTGGTATCTCTAAAAATCCTATCCAATACTCTCACACAAAGAACATTGATCCAAGACACCATTTTCTTCAAGATCACTTTCAAAAATGAGATATCATTATTGATTTTATTTTCACTAACCTTCAACCTTCTAATATCTTCACCAAACACCATCCACTTAATAACTTTAAATTTATTAAAGGAAAGTTGGGTATGATTATCATGTGATACATATATCTTAACCTTGGAAAGATTTATAATTTTTCAATTTGTTTCCAAAATATTTTTTTCTTATAAAAAAATTGTTTTCAACCTTTCCATAATTTTGGTAAAGTCAAATGAATGTGATACTCTAAGAAAAAGAATTCATGAAAAGATATAAACAAGTGGATTTGGTTTTGGTGCAGATTCACCTAGAGTTTAATCTCTCAAAAAGGGTTGGCTAGATTTTTAATCCGATTTTCACCCTAGGCATGAGTAGTGGCCTTTACTGCACACCTGGTTTGACACTATCGAGTAATTTTTTATGGTTTATTAACAGAATATTTCCTAAACCTTAATAATGGAATGGTCTTTCAATTTAAAAATGTTTTTCTAAAGTTTTATTATTAATATTTTATTTCTTTTTAAGTTTTTCTAAAATGATCCTCATATTTTTAATACATTATTTGAGGAGGAACTAATCTTATTAATACTGAAATGATCATATATGAGACACCCTTTTTCTATTTTTTTCTAAATTTTATTTAACTCTTGATCTTTTTCAAAAACATTTTTAAGGAATTATTTTTCTCATGAATATATTTTAAAAAAAATTGTTTACTTTTCACTACGCCAAAATAGGTATTTAGCGACAGTTTAAACTACCGCTAAATTGTTATGCGATAGTTTTGGAAATCCGTCCCTAAATCATGTGTTGGCATTAATTTAGCAGCAGATTTTCAAAACTGTCACAGAATGACTTAGGAGTGTTTTTTAATTAGAGAATCATTTAACGATAGTTTAAACCACCGTGATATGATTTCGCGATGGGTTTTTATTGATTTTTAATTTTTTTAATTTTTTTTAAAATTTTCTTAATTAATTATTTTAATATTTTAATATTTATTAATTTATTATTATTATTATTATTATTATTATTGTTAAATTTTTTAATTCTCATAATTCATTTATTTTTTATTTAGTATTTATTAGTATGCACATGAAGATGCACATACACAAGCACAAGAACCTGAATGCATATGTCATATATAAAAATTCTACATTGGGTGAGATTTAAACCCCTTACCTCTTGCTTATTCTCTAAAGACTTTACCACTCCAGTAGACACTTCATGTGGTGAAAAAATATAATTTAATATACTCAGATATATATTGATTGAAAAAACAAATAATACATAACAAATGGATAAAAACTAAATAATTAATAAGTAATGATGAATAATGAAGAATGAAGAATGAATAATGAATAATGAATAATGAATAATAAATAATAAATAATAAATAATTAATAATTAATAATAAATAATGAATAATGAATAATGAATAATGAAAAACAAATAACAAATAACAAATAACAAATAACAAATAACAAATAACAAATAACAAATAACAAATAACAAATAACAAATGACAAATAAGAAATAAGAAATAAGAAATAATAAATAGTAAATAATAAATAATATATATATATATATAATATAATCTATAAGTAATGTATAAATAATAAATTAATTAAAAAATAAATTAATATATGATAAGTAAATAAAAAATTAATAAATAATAGATAATAAATAATAAATAATAAATTATGAATAAAAAAGTATAACAAATATATAATAAATAAGTAATTAATAATGTGTTAATAATAAATTAATAATAAAAAATAAAAAATAAAAAATAAAAAATAAAAAATAAAAAATAAAAAATAAAATAATAATTAAAGTATAAATAATAAATAAATATTAAATAAATAAATGAAAAACATATAAATAAGAAATAAAGAATAAAATAAAAATAAAATAAATAAATAAATAAACAAAGAAATAAATAAATAAATAAATAATAAACAAATAAAACAATAACAAATAACAAATAATAAATAATAAATAATAAATAATAAATAAAAAATAAAAAATAAAAAATAAAAAATAAAAAATAAAAAATAAAAAATAAAAAATAAGATGTTAATAATAAATTAATAATAAATTAATCATAAATTAATAATAAAATAATAATAAATGAAAAATAAATTAATAGTTAATGTATACACGCTAACTAAATAATAAATAATAAATAATAAAAAAAAAAATAAAAAAATAAAAAATAAAAAATAAAAAATAAAAAATAAAAAAAAAATAAAATAAAAATAAAAAATAAATAAAAAATAAATAAAAAATAAATAATGAATAAATAGTAAATAATAAATAATAAATAAATAATGAATAAATAAATAAATAAATAATAAATAAATAATATATAAATAATAAAATAATAAAATAATAAAGAAAAATAAATAAATGAAAGATAAATAATAAATAAATAAAAATAAATAAATATATAAATAGATACATAAATAAATAAATAAAAAATTAAATAAATTAATAACTAAATATATGAATAAATAAATAAGTAAATAATAATTAAATAAGTAAATAATAAATAAATAATAATAAATAAATAAATAATAAAAAATAAATGAATAAAAAATAATAAAAAATAATAAATAACAAATAAAAAAATAAAAAATAAAAAATAAATAAATTATAAATGAATAAATATTTATATAATAATTAAACAATAAATAAATAAATACAAAAATAAATAAATAAATAAATAATAAGAAATGATAAATAATAAATAATAAAATAATAAAATAATAAATGGATATAAATAGCTACAAATATATATATATATACACACACACATAACAAAATTTATATAAATATATATAAACACACATTTATGTTACATAATTATATATAATCACACTCATATATATAATTGTGTACTGTTATAAATATATATATAAACACAAGTAAATATAAATATCCCTATATATATATTTACACATATACGATATAAAAATATAAAAACATAAATATGTATAAAAATTTACAAATGTATATAAATATACACAAATATTCATAAATTCATATAAATAGATATATATAATTGATAATAAATTACCAAAAGAGAGAAAAAATAATAATTGCAATACCATCAAATCAATAGGAATGTAAATCAATGGAATAAAATCACAAACATAAAAATCATATGAAGACACTCTTAAATGAAGTTGAAATATCGTAGAATGTGTATGATATATATATATACACACTTAAATTTATTTAAATATATTATATATGAATATTTATTTACATATATTAGAATATAAATATAAATATATATCTGTTTATCAATACACACACATATGTATATATTAACATTATTTACATATATATATATATATTCATATAGTTTTACTGTAAATTCATTTATATACTATATTTAATGATAATGATATATTTTTTAAAAAATTCATTTATATATGATGTATACACACAATATATATATATATTTAAATATATTAGAATATGAACATAAATATAGATTTTTTATCAACACACACATGTTTATATATAAACATTACTTGAATAGGTATATATATACAAATTAATTCATCTTTACAAGGTAAATAAAATAGATAATTATTATTTTTAAATGAAATTAATTAAAAATATTTATTTCCATATGGTTTAAATGTTTAAAAATACATTTCTATATAAATATGTATGTATAAAAGTGATTTATTATAAGTAAATATAAGAAAATATGCATATATTTAATTATAAATAAAACTACATTGTAAAAAATGATAAAACTTCAAAACCATAATATCAATATGAATGTAATACCAAAGAATAAATTTAGTACCCACTGAAAAAAGATAATAAGACCCCCTTAAACGAGGCTAAAATTACATTAAATGTTAAAAAATGGGGGTATCCCGAATAAAAACTGAGTTTTAGAGGCCTTTAGGGCCTCATTTGACCTCAAAAAATAGTGATCGAGAACCCTCTTGGTTATCATGGTGTAGATCATATTGCAGGATTTGATTTGATATGTGGTAGAGCCTAAACAGACACCCGAATCAAAAGGTATGTTCGTTTGAAGTTCCAGTTCAATTTCCTACTTTTCTTGAAACTATAATAAATTTTATTCTTTTCATTTTCACAAAATTTAAATCAAAATTTGTTTTCATTCATTTTATAAGCTTCGATTTAATTGTTTGTAGAGGTAAAATGGACTCCTCGATTAAAATTTATGGTCATTTGATGCCGAAGTATGATTTTTAACTTATTGAATATTTATTTTAAGTTTCAAAATATTATAAATCATAACTAAAAAATATATATAAAAAAAATTTAGTTTTGGTTTTTAAAAATGCCACTAAAAAACCGTCACAAAAAATCCACTACTAAATACGTTTTTTTTCTGTAGTGTTTATCTCGAGCATTATTGAAAATCTCTATTTCTAAATTTTTAGTTCTCAAATTTTTAAAACTTTTTTTTTGCCTCTCTCAAAATATCATTAATAATGATAAAAACAGTTTTAAATTTTATTCCTCTTATTTACTCTAAACCTGTCTATAAATCCATTTTGATAATCTTAAAAAGGGAGAAATCCAGATATTTATAGAAATATCTAGATCTCAGGTAATTATATAAATATCTTGTATTATGTTTTTCTCTATGGATATATGTTATTGTTTTAATTATGGGAGAGAAATGTTATTGTCTTAGTTATGATGGATAAATGACGTTGTTTTAATTTGTAAAAAATCTTTCTATAAAAACTATCTTGTTATATTCTTGTGATATTCACTTTTTATAAAAATATTTTGTGATCATTAAAAAGTGGGAGAGTTTTTTTCTTCTCACCTTATTTAGTTTTAATGACCACAAACACTCTTTAAAGTATCTAATGATTTCATTTAAGTGGTTTGTAGTTAGAATATTAGTGACATGATGTTATAATTTTGAAATATCCTTGAGGAATCCTTGATGAAGTCTTAATAGACCTATTAAACTCTTGGAGTTAAGTTCTTGGATCTTTTGAAGGAAATAGAGGAATCTTGGTAGGCCATGGAGGTGCTTAAACACTATTAGAAAATACCATCTAGTCTGTGTACAACCATTGACCAACTAGTGGTAAAGGAAGAAGCCTCCCATAGTATTATAAGTCCACTGTCCAGTCGGTGGAGGAGTATTAGATTGTTAGAGTAGTTGGACAAAAGCATTATCGGTGGAGGAGAACTAACTATCCAGTGGAAGAAGGCAGTGAATAGGGAGTTCCAGGTGGTCCACCGACTACCCAGCGGTGGATATCAGGTATCCAGTGGCATTGAGATGATAGGTAAGAGTCTGCATTTAATGATGGTTCAATTAGGTTAATTTTGGTATCCTTTAGCTTCATTGACCCTGATGAATTTGAGAATATTCCTGAAGCATTTTGAGGCTATAAATATAACTCTTGGTGGCCTTAGAAACTTACCTTCCAACAATTATCCAACACCAATGTTCTATGATCACCAAATTTGTCCTAAATGATCTCAATTTCTAAGTGATCTTTCTTTCATTCAAGAGTGTGATCTTATTGTAAAATTTTTATCACTCCTTTATCTTTATCATTATATCCTAAGGATTATTTTTATATTTTTTATAGAATCTAGGACATACATAAATGATATTTCTTCTAAAAATCCCCTCTCATTCTTATCTCTATTCTATTTCTGTGCTCACAACCTTTAAAGTGAGGGACTCAGGTTTCTTTACAAAAGCCTTAAAATGCAAGTGATTATTTATCTTTGAGGTTTCTAGATACAACCGTTAAAATTATAGGGTCAATTGTATTTCGATTTCCTGCTATAACATTTAAAAAGAAATGGAGTTTTGGTATCTTGGATATTGTTAAATCCAAGGGACTATATAATAAACCCTCAAGCAATTAGGGTAGGTGACGTAGGAGTTCATCAAATAACTTAAGCCAAAATCCTTTATCAAATCGTGTTCACTATTTTATAACTTATCACTTTATCTTTTTATAATCATTGCACCTATAATTTCATATATCAATACACTTAATCACTCAATTTATTAATCATTTATTCTTATATTCCATTATTTTTTTAATCTTTTATAATTCTTCCATTTCACTTACTTATTTTATTTACTTATATAAATTATTCTTTTTATAGTTTTAAAAACGTTTCCATTATCTTCAAACACTAAAAATAATTTTTTATTCCTTAAAACATTTTTTTTCTTTTTTTAAGGGGAATTCACCCTCACTCTTTTGATTTTATCCAACTATGACCTACAAGTACTTTACTTTATTAAAAATTATGTTAGATATAATAATTTTAATTTTAATAAGTATCCCACTATTTTATCAAGTCTCAGTGACCTCACCATTGAACTTGAAATTTCCCATCGCTTCAGACATTCTAGTGGTAAGGATACTGATGCACCTGATTTGTGTATAAATTTTCACATACTTTATTAAAAATAAGAACAAGTTTTCAGAAATTATCTACTACTTAGGGAACAAATACTTTGATTTTGGTTATCTTGTTCATTTTCAGGAGATTTATGGCCAAATACACAAAATAGGGAAGAGCTTAGAAAAAATTTACAAATACACGGCGTGTACTTATATACACGCAGTGTACATTCAAGCTTAGACACGGGTTGACCAGGACAAGTACATTCCCAAGTAACCAGAAGATGGCACATGCCGTGTTCACACTATACACGCCGTGTATACCATTCTAGAAGTAGTTGGTGGACGAGAAGAGTCTACACACCCATGTGGCTGGCTGAAGGGGACACACCATGTTCCACTGATACACACCGTGTATACATTCCTATAAGTGGTTGGTGGCTGAAAAATGATACTACATGCCATGTATAGCGGCGCTACACGCCGTGTATATTTACCTACTAGGAGGCGTTGTGTTCCAAGTCAAAGACGGCGTGTTAGGCCTCCTACCAGTGGAGAAAATGAAGGAAAAAACACGTTGAAAAAATTACATGACGTGTATTTTGTCCACACACCGTGTAGTTATGTTTTCTATAAAAGGAGGACTTGGCCTCTAGTTCAAGAGAGGGTGTCGTGTGGAGAAAAGGGTTGAAGTTCCAAAGGAGAGATGCTCTGTCACTGTACTACTGTCATCCTACCATCTACCGAAGAATCATTTCCACCTCGAAGCTTCAAGCATGATCAAATCAGGTATTAAGAGTTTTGTTTTTATTTTCTTCTCTATGTGTAACTAAACACCTAGTGTGTTGGGGTTGTGGGAGATGATGAGTTGTAATTTAAATTAACTGCTATGAATGTGTTTGTAATTTTAAATTCTTCTTATTCTTCTTAAATCATTTCATTTTATCACTGAAAATTATAAACCAGACCAAGGAAATAATTTTTAGGGATTCAAAAGAAGAATAACAACGAATATTTACATGATCATTGTAAGTATTCGTTGACTCAAAAAAATTGACTAATCCAAATAAAGAACTGTGAAACACAAACTACCAGACCAAGGAGTTAATTTCTTCAGATCTAAATATAAAGTTTATCGGACCAATGAAACTTTATTAAAAATTGAACCCAGAGTATTGGGTTATCATGAACATCACAACCTCATAAGCAATTGATCATCAACTCTCACAGGAAAGGATGGTAACTTCAGGCAATCGAAAGGGAAATCAAATTTTGGACTCTGACTCTATTTTCATTTCTAAAAATTGAATGCATCCCCAAAGTAGTTTGTGGATAAAGATAGATTTCAGCTTGTTTCGTATAAAAAGAAAAAGGCTCCATTTGTTCCCCCAATGGTGGCTAAGCAGATTACTACTAGTAATCCTCCTCCCCCCTCTGACCAAAATTTCAATGGTGTCGATAAGTCGCAGGTCTCTATCTGGGGCAAAACCAAGGAGTTGTTGCAGCAAAATATCATTGCACCACATGAAGAAATTGAAGATAAAGAGGAGATGGATCTAGTGGCACATGGAGTCTCTTTTAAGCAAAGTAAAGATGACAGCTCTGATGATAGCACTGATGCTAAACCATTACAGGAAATACTTCAGTCTCTAACCTCAAACAGGGAGAGAGAAATAGGTCGAGGGCGCGATCGAGGTAGAGCGGGAAGGCTTGTTCTTCAAGAGGAGGAAAGAAAACTCGCTGACACACTGATGAAAAATATAGGCAGGTAACTGTTGGTTATGGACTTTGTTTATTTTGATTCTTTTAATCTCTTTCACTTTTCCCTTAATCGTTTTTTAATTAAAGAGGCACAACCTCTAACCTTTTCAATTAAAAATATAAAAATGACTCCTTTTTCCCTATGGATCGACCCCTTACTGGTGCTATACTTATTTGGGTAAAAATAATTTGGGACACCGAGAATATACCTTTGCTGAAACGACTCGCCAAATTTTGGTACCATTGCCGGGGAATCAAAAAGTTACTTTTATTCTTGTTTTAATTAAGTTTGTATCAAATTTTAGTGAAAATAAAAATCAAAAAATAAAAAAGTTCTTTTCTAAACTCATTTCTGTTTATCTTTTTAACCTAGTTTATGCTTAGTGTGTTTTGAATTGTGCAGGTCTTTAGGTGTATGAGCGGCTACCTCACACGTTCCAAGAATGCTGAGTCATCAGGTTTTTCCCAACTGACCTAGAGATCGAACAAATGTTTTTAAGGCGCCAATGAGCACTCATGGCCGAGCACAACCAAAACACTCCAATAGAGCAGAACGAGGAAGAAAATCTAGTTGTTGTCCAAGGATCTGGACCACAGTTAGGTCCGGATGAGAACCAGAACCAACAATCTCCCCATGCTCTAGAATACCATCCACAGCAGCTCCAAAAATTCTAGCTAGATCATATTACATTTCTATATCCAGGTTCGGGGCCATACTACGCCCCTCAGGACCAACAATACATGCCAGTTCCCCTTCCTCAGCATCCACCTCCACACCGTACTCTCATGGAGTACGACTTGCCATCAATCCACGGAGCTGACATAGGCATCGTTCATCCACTGGTGTAGGCTCAACACTTAGAGATTAAGCCTGTTATTATGCAGCTAATCCAGAACACCATTCAATTCAGCAGCCTTCCAAACAAGGATCCCAATTCCCATCTCTCTAATTTTCTGGAGGTCTGCGACACATTCCACTACCACAAAGTGTCTACGGAAGCCATTTATCTTCGTCTCTTCCCCTTCTATCTAAGGGATAAGGCGAAAGACTGGATTAAATGTTTGCCCCAAAAATCTATCCTCACCTGGGAGGAGCTAACCCAAACGTTCCTATCTAAATACTTTCCACCCTAGAAGGCGGTGACTCTATGGAACAAAATCTACAACTTCTAGTAGCATAATGCATAATCATTGTACAAATCGTGGGAGCACTTCAAGGAGATGTTGTGAAAATTCCCACACCATGGACTTAATCTTTGGATGCATGTCCAAACCTTCTATGGAGGGTTGAAAATGGATACAAAATCCATGGTGGATGTTGCTTCCAGAGGTACGGTAATGAGGAAATCTCCTGAAGAAATTTTTGAACTACTGGAAGACATGTCTGCCAACAGCTTCCAGTGGCATTCCGAGCGGGGCACCTAGAAACGAGGTATGCATAACATTGATGCAACTACTATGCTTTCTGGACAGTTGGACGCTGTGTCCAAAAAGTTTGATGTGTTAAATATGAAGGGAACATCTCAAGTACATGTGGCGAACCATCCGGCATGTAGTGAATGTGGTGATAACCACATCATGGGAGAATTCCCGAGTTCTGCTGGAGGCCCTTCAATAAGAGAGGTGAGTTATGTTGCACAAAATCGAGGTCCAAACCAGTACTAGTAGTACCAGAACCCAGCATGGTGTGATCAACAGAACACTATATGGGGCCAAAAACAGTAGAATCTTCCGCCCCAGTGACTGCCCGGCTACAACCAGTCACCTTATCAGAACCAGTACCAGAGGAAACAATAGCCCCAACATGGACCTTATCAGCAGCAAGGGTATCCAAACCCTCACCCACAACAGTCATGACAGCCACCACATCCACCAGCTCAACAACCACCTGAGCAGGAGAACATCTCAAGGTTATAGGATCTCATGACCAAATTTATATCTACTACTGAGACCAGGTTCCAAAATCAGGAGGCTTCTATTCGAGGCATGGATAATCAGATTGGCTAATTGAAAAACCAACTCTCGGGAAGGTAACCCGGTAGACTACCGGGTAACACTAAGAAGAACCCAAGGGAGGAAGCCCATGACATCATGTTTCGAAGTGGAAAGGAGCTACCACATCAGCAACCAGCATAGCCAGCTGCACCCACACCTCCTGTTGATGAAGAAGGTACAAATTCAGACCCCTCCTCATAAAAATACCACTGAAGGAGACTTTACATAATAAAGGAAAGAAGGTTGTCAAACCCTTTAAAACTGACTTACCTTTCTGGTAGAGATTGAAGCAGAGAAAGCTAGACCACCAGTTCAGCAAATTCATGGATGTGTTTAAGAAGCTGCACATAAATATACCCTTTTTAGAGGCACTGACATAGATACCCACTTATGCCAAATTAATGAAGTAAATACTCTCCAAAAAAAGAAAGATGGAGGATCTGGGCACCATTTCCCTAACCAAGGAATGTTCTATAGTCGTCAAACACTTGATTCCTCCCAAACTCCAGAATCTAGGTATCTTTACTATTCCATTTACTATTGGACCATGTGAGTTTGGAAAGGCCCTCTGCGACTTAGGGGCCAATGTGAACCTCATGCCCTTTGGATTTTTCAAGAATATAGGGATCAACGAGTTGAAGCCTACCCGAGTAGCCCTTCAACTTGCTGACTGATCCATCAAACATCTGAAGGGACTATTGGAGGACATGCTGGTCAAGGTAGGAAGCCTGATCCTCCCTGTAGATTTCATCATCCTTGATATGGAAGACATCCAGGAGGCACCTATCATTTTGGAAAGGCCTTTCTTGGAAACTAGGAAGGAACTCATCGAAGTGCACCAGGGGGAGCTGATTTTCTGGGTAGGAGATGAGAGAGTCTCATACAATGTCCTCAAGGCCATCAAGCATGCATCATCACTTGATCATGAGGGATGTTATGCGATAACTACTATGGATGATCGCTAAGTGGATGATCTGGTATGTTCTTTTATTTCTGATAAATTTATCATTCCAGAAATTCCAGTTGAAGAAGATCCAGATGACCTACAATTCTTAGAAGGTTGGTGCAGCTACTATTGGGAACTTTATCCACTATAAATCTCAGGTAAATGAGGTAAGAAGGTCGATCCAATGACCTAAAACAAAGGCGCTTCCTGGGAGGTAACCTAGAGGATACATGCCGTGTACCACCTATACACACGTTGTGTACTTTTTTCCTTTTCATTTATTTTATAACTATTATAAATATATAGTTTAACTAATAAATAAATAGGGATGATGCCGGTGCTGATGGTAAGGTCACTGGAGTTTATCCGAGCCGTCACCAGTTTCGAATCTCTCCCGACCCACCTTCGGCACGAGGTTCCTCCTTTTTATCCATGTGTTTTCTTACATGGCGTGTGTGGTATTTTTCAAATCTATATATATATTTTCATAAAAAAACCCATGATGGGGATGGATCAATTGGCCATGGTCGTAACCCAGTTCCAAAAGACCCGGGTTTGAATCCTGACAACCGCCCCATTTCCACCATTTTTTCCTTTTAATAAAACCACACGGTGTGTATTTAGATATACGTCGTGTGTTCCATGTTTTTACTTACTAAATTAAACACTTTTTTTACATAAATAACTTCATGCGGGTGAAGTTGGAAGATTGGAAAAGTCTCAGCCCTGGATCCAAAAGACCCGGGTTTGACCTTGGCTAATCTCTCTGCTTCATCCCCTTATTGTATAATTAAAAGCCACATGCTGTGCATTTCTTTCTTCCCATGTAGTATAGGCTGTATAAATTAAATATATATAAATAATAAATTATAGAAGCAATACAGCCTTTTCTCTAGTGGTTGAGGGCTTCCGTTCAGAACGACTGATCGCCAGTTCAAACCTCACCCCAAGCACCAGACCAAAGGTTGTACATCTATTTTTCTAATTTTAAAATACACGACGTGTATTGCCCGATACATTAAGTGTATAGTTTTATTTTTAAATTATATATATATATATATTTATTATTTTAATTATTAATTATTATATAGTTTACTATAATAATTATATATTTATATATATAATTAACTTAAAAAAACGGGATACACGATGTGTAGTCTATGGTACATGTCGTGTACCTCATCTATATAAGCTTTGGACCACCCAGCTTCAGCCCATGTCACACGACCCCCTCTCTCTCCCCGTTTCTTCCCCTATACACCACCCGACCTCCCCACTCTCGAATCCACTGATTTCGGCCATTTTGGGTTGTGATTTCTACTGCATTTTGATCCTTGGACCAGGTACACCGTTCTCCACCCTTTATTTCAAATTTTCTTAAGCGTTTAGGGTGATTTGTGGATCAGACGACTATTCAGATTCTGCGATATACATGCACAAACTGAAGAACACACAGCGTTTACTTTTTTAGACAGCCACACACGGAATGCTTCGCAATTTGTACATACACGGTGTGTATGTTCGGTACACACCATGTACAATTCCCTGTCGTGCTCGGGTATCTTTTTCACACGGCCTCGCACACCATGTTCATGTACATGGCGTGTGTGTTTGGTACACACTGTGTATACCATTTCTTTCATCCAGCCTATGTCTATCCCTTTACACGACCATTTAAACTTTCTTCTTGCACACACCGCGTTGTCATCCAACACGGCGTGTCTTGAACCATTTGAACTATGAAATAGTGGCTGTGTTTTTTCTAATACACGACCAAGACCCATTTACATGAACACAGTGTGTATGTTCGGTACATGCTGTGTACCCTTTACCAGTCTATCCCCTGCTCCCTCGACGTGTTTATCCAGAGAACCCGGGATGATACCCATCTTTCACTACACGCCATGTACTCTGGATGTACACACTGTGTACTTTTATTTTTTAGTTTTATCACATTTTATTTGTTTCCTTTTCTTTTATATTTCTTTTTTTTGGTTTTTGTTTCTATTTCAAGTTATGGTAGACCGAGATCCTTCTCATGGGAAGCATCCCTCCTCCGCCACTAAGGGAGAGAGACCCATTTATCGTCGGATCCGACTCCAGCCTGCAACGCAGCCAGACCCAGACACTCTGGTGTACGAGCTCCCTCCATTGTCCATCATTCCACCACCCAATGCCTTAGCAGAGGCTAGGTCTAGCACATCTGCCCCTTCAATACCCCGTACAGAGCCTCCAAGCACCATCGTTTCTTCTCCACCGGCCACCGCACTTCCTGTGCCCCCTTCAGTAGACATTGGCCCATCATCGACCGCCCCATCCAGTGGGCCTCCATATACTCCAGAAGCTCCACCCCCAGAGCCAGTTTCTAATGCAATACCTCCACCTGGGCCGGGGAATGCAGGTGTTTCCTACCCTTGCATGGTGTTCTCGGTCACCGACTTGGCACATGACAGAGTTCATTGTTTCTCTCGCCGCCCGATTCCCTTGAGTAGCCACTATTTAGATAACAGTGTCCCTCAGCAGCTCGACATATGGGGATACTTAGAGGATCTTCTTGGACACAATCCCTTACTTTCGATCTTCCAGGTCAGCACTCCTATTTTTTGTGATTTATTTTTGGAGTTCTCTACCTCATTTGAGTTTGATGGGGATGAGTACTAGGAGACACCTGTTGATGCGGTACCTGTGGTTCGGTTCTAGCTAGGAGACCAATATTTTTCCCTTACCATGACCAAGTTCGGCTGAGGGTGCGATTTCTATCCTTATCCCATCACCCCACCCCCTGTTTCCTCCATGACCTGACCTGAGCGCTCTGAGCTTGTTGCTATGTGGCAGGAGATTTCTGGGCCTGACCACCGCCATCCTTTTCCCCTTCCATGAGGATATGGGGGTCATGACCGGTCATGGAATGGATCTCCTTACCCGTGTCATTCGGTAGGACTACCCGGACCTCCCTTACCTTGATGCCTCCTATTTTCACACCATGTTTACTGACCATCAGGGAAACATGAATGGTGGGTTTCAAGCCACCCTCCTTTCCCACCATCTTGGGGTTTTTGAGCCTTCACTTCCTCATGACCAGTTAGGTTCCCCCCAGCAGATAGACTATGTCATGCTTATTTGCATGGGATTGGTCCGGAAGCAGGGGGTACCTACGTCCTTGCCCAGACACGCCCTCACCCACCTCCTGACCCTCCTATCCCCGTTGATTCACCTGATCCTCCTTCTTCACCCCTCCAGCTTCCCCACCCCATACCCCTACTTATGACATTCCTTCTTCTATTACACCTACTGCCTCCCTAATCCCGCAACCTCGGTCGACTTCACCTTTTTTCTCTGCCTAGCTGCGATGGAGAAACACTTGGTTCGTATTGAAATCCACCAGGACCACCTGGAGTAGATATTGGGGCTTATTCTTCAGCATCTTGGTATTCCCCTACCCCCACCAATTGCCTCTACCTCAGTTCCTGGCCCTTCTTCCACATCTCCGCCACCCTTTACTGCACTGGCCACAGATTCCGTTCTACTATCCACTATGAGCCCAGCTGTTGCTACTAATGCTACCACCACTACTGCCAGTCCAGGGAGTGTTTCTGAGCTTCCTATACTGAGTCCAGCACCTGCGGTTCCTACTTCTATAGCTTCCCTTCCAGGTGAAGATTCCGAGCCTCCCGTTTCCATGACTCCTGAGCCTTCTCTACCGGCTCGTTCTGTACCAGATAATGCCTCTTCTTAGGCAACCCCCTGACTGGTTTTTGGAAGCATGTTTTTCATTTTATATATATTTGTAATATCTTGTTCCTGTGTATATTTTTTATGCTTTCATTGTTCTCTTTTTCCCACCATCACAGACACTTTGGCACGTTTTGGGCTATACTATTACATCACCTCCCATTTTTCTTTCGTCTAGACACGGGGGGAGTATTCTTTTTTCCATTGTTTTATTTTATTTCTTGGTTTACTTCTTTCTTTACTTCTCCTCATTATGGTCTACTATTGTATCCCCACCTTGCTTTGTTCATCCTTTCTGGGCACTTGGTAGACCAAGTGCGGTATTAAGTTTAGGGGAGCATCTCTTGACCACCTTAGTCTTTGACCTTATCATCATTCTAGGAGAAATAATTATTAGAAGATATATTTTAAAATGTGAATACATTTTGGTTAACTATATTTTTAAATAATAAATCTGAAAGTGGAAAATTTTAAAAATTTCATGCTTATTTTGGTTGTTAGAGTATTTTTAAAATGATTACTGATATAATTTAAATTGCAGCTTGTAATCCTTAGATAATTACATCGATTAGAATAATCCATTATTTGCAAGTCATGACCTGATTGTCTCTTTATTTGTTTTTCCCACTCTTGAGAGGTATTCTAAACCCCTTTTCATATTCTTTCTAATACCCTCTTTCTTGAGAAATTATTAGAATATACACAACTACCAGAATTTGCTTGTTTTCTTTTCAAAACATGATAAATTTTTGAATTACATTAAAATGATTAAGGCATTAGATTGTTTTAACCCATTTATCTTGAGACCTACCCTATATATTATCTTCATGAATCCCCTAGAAACCATGAATATCCTTTATAGGAAGCCATATTACAATCCTATTTTCCTTCCTACCCTAATTATTTTATGATTTTGCATGATTATTCATTTGATCTCCAAATAATGGATTGGTAACACATGGAATACTTTCGTGAATTGTTAAGAAATTAAGTGTGGGGGAGAGCCTCTTGATCATGTGGGGTGTAAAGGGTTCCAAACCTCTATTTGCAGAAATTCTGAAGGGTTCCCTTTGTTGGTTTTTTAAAAAAATGTTACAGACAAAGGGACCTTATACTCACTTGTTGGTTTGTGAACCCTACCTACCTAACTAAAGGAGATGGTGGGGATGATATTATTTGATAAAGATTGTTGAGGACTCTTTTACATTGTGCTTAACTTTGAATATCATGCATTTTCATTTAAGAATTTAGCCTCATTTTTCAAGCCTTAGAGTTATTTTTCACATCTTTACCTACCAACCTTTAGCCATAGAGACATCTGATCCTTATTTCAAAGCCCTCATGATTTTTGTAAATCAAATTTTCTAAAGTAGAGAACTAGATTTCTTGAAAACCTATGGATAGAGTGTATATATATTTGATTGAGCATAAATTTTATTAAAAACATCTTGAGTGTTGAGCATATTTTTGGTGAGGTAAATCATCAAGTGGATTGTTTATTTTTGAAAGGTTGAAACATGTGTTTAAAAGAGGATGATAATAGTTAATTGAATTGTATACAAGGCATGATTAGAATATCTCCTGAATTGAGACTGTTTTGTATTATTTTTGAAATTTTCTCCTATAACTTATTATTTACATTTATGATTAACTAAATTCCTACCTTTTAAAATATAGACTCTTTTAATTAGATGTTGAGATTTTCTTGAGGAAAATAAAATGACTAAGTATGGGGGATTTTGATGCACCTTATTTGTGTATACATTTTCACATACTTTATTGACAATAAGAACAAGTTTTCAGCAATTATCTTCTGATTAGGGAACAAATACTTTGATTTTGGTGATCTTGTTCATTTTCAGGAGATTTATGGCCAAATACACAAAACGGGGAAGAAATTAGCAAAAATTTACAAATACATGGCGTGTACTTATATACACGCTGTGTACATTCAAGCTCAGACACGGGTTGACCAGGACAAGTACATTCCCAAGTAACCAGAAGCTGGTACACAACATGTTCACACTATACACACCGTGTATACCATTATAGAAGAAGTTGGTGGATGAGAAGAGTCTACATGCCCAGGTGGCCGGCTGAAGGGGACACACCTTGTTCCACTGATACACACCGTGTATACATTTCTAGAAGTGGTTGGTGGTCGAAAAATGAGACTACACGCCATGTTTGGTGGTGCTACACACCATGTATATTTACTTACCAGGAGGCACCATGTTCCAAGTCAAAGACAACATGTTAGGCTTCCTACCAGTGGAGAAAACAAAGGCAAAAACACATTGAAAAAAGTACACGTCGTGTAGTTATTTTTTCTGTAAAATGAGGCCTTGGCCTCCGGTTCAAGAGAGGGTGTTGTGTGGAGAAAAAGGTTGAAGTTATAAAGGAGAGAAGATCTATCACCATACTACCGTCATCCTACCATCTACTGAAGAATCAAGTCCACCTTGTAGCTTCAAGCATGATCAAATTAGGTATTAAGAGTTTTGTGTTTATTTTCTTCTTTATGTGTAACTAAACATCCAGTGTGTTGGGGTTGTGGGAGATAATGAGTTGTAATTTAAATTAACTACTGTGAATGTGTTTGTTCTTTTAAATTCTTCTTATTCTTATTAAATCATTTCATTTTATCACTAAAAATTCTAAACCAGACCAAGGAAAGAATTTTCAGGGATTCAAAAGAATAATAAAAATGAATATTTACATGATCATTGTAAGTATTCGTTGACTCAACAAAATGGACTAAGCCAAATAAAGAACTGTGAAACACTAACTACCGGACCAAGGAGTTAATTTCTTCAGATCTAAATATAAAGTTTACATGACCAAGGAAACATTATTACAAATTGAACCCAGAGTATTGGGTTATCATGAAAAACACAACCTCATAATCAATTGATTTAATAATCAACTTCTCCTAAATCCACAACCCCAATGCATTTCTCTCTGTATTTTCATCAAAATAAATTTTCCTATATTTTCATTTATTCATTAAGAAATTTATTAAAGAAACTTAAGAATAGTTATTCTTTATAATCCAAACAACAAAAATCGACTCTAAATTCAGAAAACTTCATTAAAACAAAAATACAAACTAAGTTAAACAAGATAAAAATAACTCCTTTTTCCCTGTGGATCAAACCCTTACTGGTGTTATACTTGTTAGGGTAAAAATAATTTGGGACACTGAGAATATACCTTCGGTGAAATGACTCGCCAGATACATATTTCTATCCTTATGATACATACTATAGACCTGAAAAATATAAGAAGGTGTTTAGGTAGGCAGTCCTGCCAACTGTAGGCATGTAATTTTTTATTTTGTCGAGTGGAATCACCAATCCTCAAATCCTGATTCATATTTCATAAATAATTACCTCAAAATTTTTATTTAATAGACTATGGACATTAAATTCGATAAAATATCGGTTAATTATACCCAACATCTTAGTTATGACTCCCCGAAAATTAAAATTTCCCATGATTATAGCCCAAACCGACACTTTAACTACGGTTTATCTTAATTTAGATAATGGAAGGCATAATGAATTAATATTAACTTGTGGGATTTTTTTTAATATGTGTAAAAATTTTTATTCTATCTTTTACATATCTTGTTAATATTAAGTAGATTTTACTTAAGTTATTAACCATATACTGATAAAATATTTATGCATAATCATTTTATTTTAATTCAATATTTTCATAATAATTCATTTACATATATGATCAAGGTATTGTAAACATAAAATAAATAATTAAATAGGAATAAATTAAATAAATAAAACATGACATGATCATGATAATTAACTAGCGGTTTGTTTATTGTGTGGACAATAAACAAACAATTTACCCTAGGGAAAAAACTGCTTGAGTCATTTTGGGCTCAAGATTGCAACAATCTACCTTTGTCCTATTTATCTTGTTGGTTTGGTTGAAATTGGATCCATATTAAACCAAATTCACAAGCTTATTATCTCTATCCTTATAATTATTTTACTTCACTCATAGGTTAAGGGAACCTAAAATGTATTTTACATAAAATAAATAGTAGACACACATACCCGTACATAATAAAGAAGGAGGGATGACTCACATGCCATCAATTTAATTTAATAAAATAATTACAAAAAACATTTTCATAATTTAATTAAAAGAAACAATACACAAAGATAGATTTGTCTAAGCTCATTATCATCCATTTGTGCATTGAATACACATTTAAAATAACTAGCTAGAATTCATTTTGATTCATTATTTTATTAAGAAAAATGTGCATGGATTAATCCAATTAATTATCCAATTAATCAATTAATTAAATTTATATTAATCTACACCCAATATATCTTGGAGGTACCCATCCACCATGATTTTAAATAAATAATATATATATTTTAAATTTAATAAAATAAGTACTCAACTTGCACTTGGAATTTTTTTTGTGAGTATCTGTTTATACTACTCAACTTGTATAGAGATCGTATACAGTCTACTCATGCGACATTTAATGTACATGTTTTATCATTTAATTACATATCATATATTATTTAATTAAATGACACAGAAAACATGTGTTAATTAATGTTGCAAATAATTATTTTAATGTGTACAAAGTAGTCTACATTTTATAACTATACATGATATATAGTTCAAAAATTTACATTGATATTAATTAATAATTTAATATATATATATATATATATGTATATATAACCATCACATGACATATATGAGTCAATAAATGACACACAAAAAATATTCTATTGAGGTTTAAAGGGGTAATAAATTAAATTTTAATATTCTACGTAAATAGGTTGGGTACACGAGGTGTAAATCTAGCTACATGATATATATCATTCTCACCGTATGTCCATGATACATTCTTAGAGACTATACCTATATTACTATATGGACATGTGTGGGGTACACAATGTGTATAGCTGATACATGATGTGTATAACTGGCACACGCTATGTAACCTCATTGTTACATGGCTGTCATTCCAAACACGTCGTGTAATTATTACTCGACTTTTCTTTTACTATGTGTTTTCTGTGATGAAAATACATGGAATACATGACATGTGACCTTATTACATGGAATTTAGTCCCACATGACATATTCTAGACTGGTTTAGTCAATATGTAGTGTATTTAATGCACCATGTGTTCTTTATTGCATGACGTGATGAATTAATAAATGCTAAGTCCTTCTGAAATGAACTGGAATACATGATGTGTACATTGGATACACACTATGTAATCCCATGTTATCTATCCAGACTTCTCAGTACATCTAGATGGGTTCTTTGGTTGTTCTTCTGTAATATTTAATTGAATTCAGATTATATGAACGAGAAACAAAGGGAGGAAGAAAAGACCTTGGTGATTGGATTAAATAATGAATTGAATGAAATGAAAACTAAATTTAAATTCATGTAACAATAAAAAAATTTAAATAATTATAAATTTTACATAAATGATCTAATACCACTTTATGGTTTTAGATACAATGGACGTTTTTGTTGGGACTATGACCAACACATTTTTTTTTTCAAATTTAATGGATAATTCAAAATGTACATGATGTGAATGCCATGATCAATTTTTTTCCTAGAGATTATTAAAAAATAATTTTATCAAAATCATGAGAGAGGATCTTTCAAGTTAATTTATAATTAATTTAAAAACACAAGAATAAATATTAACTCAGTCTTGAGATATTTTTTGTTTGATGTTGTTGATCTTTCAACCCCAATAATTTTTTTTCATTTCACTACAAGGACCTAAAGTAGATCCCATATAGTGGTGACCTATATATGCTCCTTCAATCTCTGAAAAACATCGATGAACCACTTGGTGGTAGTGTGGATTATTGTATTATGTTGTATTGTTCACCTTGATCTCTTGACATTCCTTCAGTTTTGAAGGAAATTTTTCTTGTTCTTCTCGGTCTTGAGAGGAAGGTAAGAGGGGGTTCTTAGGAAGAAATTATTATGCACAATGATTAAACTTTCTTTGATTGATATAATAGTATATTTATAGACTTAGGATTATATTTTAACATCTAATTAATTAAAAAATTCCCTTAATAATATATTAAACCAAAAAGGAACCCCATTCCATGAAATAAAATAATAATATCATTTTATTTCCTGGAGTGATCTGACCCATATAATGATAAATATTTATTTTACAATCTAATAAATAAATATTCATCATCATAAAAAATTTGGCCTGCTTTCTCTCCTCAACATTTACAAAATTATCGAATAAATATTTAAATAAATATTATTCATTCAATAAATAAATAAATATTCTATTCACAATCTGGTTAATAAATATTTATTTAATATTCATGTAACTAAATAAATTATTTAATAAATAATTATTTACTACAGTTTATATAATAAGAGATAAATAAATTTTATATATTTGTGTAATTACAAAATTATATTATGAATAAATATTTGTTAAATATTTTTGATAATTTAAAAAATATTCAATAAATATTACTTCTCGGTCTAGAGAATAATATTTATTCTAATTTTTAAATATAAATAATATTTAACTGAGATAAAAGGAAACACTTTGTGTGTGACCCCCTAGTCCTCTTCCTCAGTGGCATTAGGTGGGCTTGCCTAAAGTCTGATAATACTATCTAAAAATTGGTCAAGTCACTCATGGAGGAAGAAGATATATCGTAATGAAAAAAGCATATATGAATGATCACTGTGTAATATAATCCATTTATCATGATATCTCATTAAGCAGGTTGCATACCCATTTAATCAATCTATATGCTTGACACATCTTTCTTTGACTATCTTAAATGAACTCTCTTATAAACCATGACCATGAAATTTAATGTGATAGTTCCATTTCAATCAAAGGACCGAGATATCAACTTCCATAAATATGGAAGGTACAAATATTTCCTCAACTTATTCATTAATAACTTATCATTTTTAATGCACCTAATGTATTTAACTTTTCTAAAGTCACATGTCATCAAAGTTTATAGAAATACATCAAAGTGCATGAGTAAATATATGCATTAATAATAATCATGAAGTCTAAGGATCATTATATATTCTCATAGATAGAAATATCCAATGACATATAAACATGTAGATTTCCTACAGGTGGGTCTATTCTCATAATATCCTATCTTAGAGATTACAAAGTGTGAACTTCATGTGACAAAGTCACATATGATTATGTGTACTCATGCCTAATAGTAAACATACTATATATCCCATCATAGAATGCTACCTAACTACAGAATAAGGTTTAAGAATATCGTCATGTAATTTTAAGGTTCTCATCATAACAATGAACTTCTTTTCCCATTTCAATGCAATAGGTACTCTAGGAAATTCTTATAGTAAAGTCACATAGAACTATGAATTACATGTAATAAGATATTTTCATTAATATTCACTTATCTGAATATAAAAACAATCCAAAGTACAAACATTTGGTTCTAGGACACTAAATCCAACACCAAATCCTCCCCCTCTCCCTATTTTGATCCCCATAGATATGGGTGATCTTGGTGGTGTTTTTATAGAAATTTATGGTGAGTTTCTCCTTAAACTTCATTGTATTTTAGTTTCCCTTCATCTCATCTATATTTTGTGTGATTTGGGATAGGTTTTGTTGTTTATTGGTGGAATCATGTGAAGATGATGATTATTTTTCTTAGCATGGTTAGAGGATGTTTCAAGAGGATGACTGCATGTTATTGCACAAAATTTCGGTAGAGGTAGATTTACCTATGAATTTTTCTTGGGTTTTCATAAAAATCAGATGAAATTAATGAATGAATTAGTTCCATGTGTTAGGGATTTTTCTTGAGAAGGTGTAAGGAGTACATATTGAGCCTTATAGGTGTGTTTAGACATGGTTTCACCATGATGAGAGGACCTACTGAAATTTTAGGCATTTATTCTTATTGAAATTTAATTTAATTAAATTGTAAAATTAATTATAATTGTTATAATAATTTTATTTAAATGTTATGTCTTGGGATAAGGTCCTATAAGTTGAAATGATCATGGATGAGGTTTGGGAAAGAGTCCTTGGGCTATGATTAAAAAGAAATGACTTTGAATAAAGTAGGTGGTCCCTTAAGCACATATTTTCGGTTTATGAATTTGTTATGTATCATGTGATATCTACTCTTTCCACCAAGGGTGATCAAAATTTTATTAAAATAAATTATTTTTTAAAATAAAAGTCATGTGGTTGGATGCAAGTTTCAAAGGACATGATAGACCCTCCATAACTATGTTGATTCCTCAGCTTCTTATTAGAAAGGTATTAATTATAAATACATTCTATGATATATATGGATCCTTGAGGGGGTACTAGTGAGATGGGAATGTCATAGAGGGCCTTAAGATAGGTTCTGTTTTCTCCCTTGAGTAGGTAATAGTGATGGACCGAGAATGAGAAACCTTAGGTGTCACCTTAAAACTTGTGGGTAGGTTATAATGAACTTAAGATGCCTTAGATCCTTAGGATAGAAAATTACAGAGTGGGGTAAGTGCTCTTCCCTCTCTAATATTTGATTACTTTGGTAGTTATGCCATGGGTAAGATTTTGGATTGGTCAAGTGAGTAGACCTTCCTAGGATGAATTGGGAAGTGGGATGAGAATTATTCTAACTTTTAAGAGTAATGCCACTGGAGCATATCCCATGAGGCCTGTGAGGCTATAATGTGATCATGGTGGTGCGAAGAGATGTGATGCCCTATGAGATTTAGGAATTATCCTAAGAGATGAGTTTAGGATAGATGGACCCATGTAGGGTGTTCATACTGTGATATGGTCTAGGGGAATCTGGTGGGTTCCCCAGTATTATGTTCTCCCTAGAGAGTGTTAGTGCTGGGAGGCATATGGTTTCAATATCAACTATGGCCATAGAACCCAAATTTTTGGTGTTTTCCTGGTATGATTGTAGTGATATGGGTTATATAGGTGGCCAACCCATTTATATGTTATCAGGTGGATGCTAGATCCTAATATAAAATCTGTAATACCTAGGTTGTTACTTAGGATTAAGCTATATACCCATATGTAATACCTAGGTTTTTACCTAGGATTTGACAGTTATTAATATATGGAATTATTGATATATTTCCTCTACTTTAGTGGTTATGCCTATGTGGAATTCCTAGGTTGTGACTTGGGATTCGACTATTATGCCTGATGACTATGGATGCCTAGTATGTCCAAGATTCAGCTATTGATCCTTATAATGTATAATTCCTATGATATCACATGGGATTATATAATTAACTATATGGTATTCCTAGGATACTCTCCTAGATATAATGACTACATCTGATATGATTGATTCCTAGGTTACCCATAGGATCCAATGATGAGCCTAATAACTTGAAATTCCTAGACTATTATATGGGATTCATTAAGTATGCCTATATAGAATAAATAGGCTGTTACCTAGGATTCAACAATTATGCTTATTTGGAATTCCTATGGTGTTCCCTAGGATCCAAATTTTATGTTTGGAATTATAGGGCATGGTATTCCATATGCTCAATGAAATCCAACACTGGAAGAAATAGGAATAGTCAATCTCATGTGTAATGTTAGAACCCGAGGATTGATAATGGTTATTTATTTATGGTTTCATTTTTATTTATTTATATTCTGATCATGTCACATGTTCATACACCATGTTTACTAGTTATGTTTGAGACCATATTGGCGGTGCCCTACTGAGTTGTACTCATGCCTTAATCGAGTAGCCATGACACTTGGGTATTCAATCAGACTTCACTTTTCATAGACTCATGTAAGGAAGATGCCCAAATTTATATGATCGAGTAGGATATCTTGGAAAAAGTTTGGTGAATGGTATGAGGTGAGTCTCAGGGATGGTAGTATATTTTCATGTTTATTTTTATTTTTTTATTTATCATGTATATATGATCGATCTAGTGGGTAGTTAGTTGATGTGTGATGGTATGACC
Organism: Viscum album; assembly: GCA_963277665.1. Classification (NCBI taxonomy): domain Eukaryota; kingdom Viridiplantae; phylum Streptophyta; class Magnoliopsida; order Santalales; family Viscaceae; genus Viscum; species Viscum album. The sequence goes on from OY728166.1 coordinate 732,587,503, forward strand.
ATGTGTCTATATTAAAATTCTCTTCTACATTCATTAATTATAACATGTTTTTTATTTTTTACATTTGCATACTCTTATTAGTTATTATTATTATTTTATTATTTTACACTATGTTTTTACTCTAATATGAGGGCATAGTCTCCCAATGGAAACATGCTAAACCCTTAATACTAGTTAAGAACCTTTATCATAGAAGGAAGTACACTTGAGGTTAAGTAGCGACCATCAGTCTAGATACCAGTCAAGTGGTGTGGGGATATGGGGCATTATAAAGTGGTATTGAAAAAATTGTTTTAATTTTGTCTTACTATTTGAGGAGATGGTATACACGTGATATAGGAATGTTTTGAAGCTTGTTATGAATCTCAAATTGGTGCATCATGAACAAATTTTCTAATGATAAGTCTAATTTAATAGGACCATGAGATTATTAAAATTGGTTTCTTCTTTTACAATCATATTAATTCATCTAGTGTGATACACTTGGGTTTTAGATTTATGATTTATGGGTTTTTGTCTCTTGGATAACTGGAAATAGGCTTGTGTACATGAATTATTTTTGACATGTAGGATTCACATAACATACCATGTTTTTGTGTGATTGACGTCATTGATTATTGAGTTTAGCTATTTAAAGTGTTAATAATAACTTATATGGTATTTTATTATATAACTTTTTGGTGATATTATGCTCACCCGAACCATGATATATTTTATTTTGATGAGAGGTCATATAGATTTCACGGAGGTATTATCCTTGACAACGATATAAATTCCATCTATGTAAGGGATGTATAATGACCCTTGATGGCTTAGTACATGCATTGGATTCCTTAATTATTAACCCCTATAGGTAATTTTGATACTGATTCTACTAAGAAAATAGGTTCGAATACTTAAAGTGACCATAATAACCTTTATGGTGTTTTCCACTATATCTTCTTAGTGAAATTATAATTAACCAAACTAGATTATTATAGCTTATTAGACATATATCGTTATGGGATGATTTATTTATATATATTTGGATGAGATCGTAGTCCACTAGGGGTAGTTTGGTATGTGAATTCTTGAAAGAGGATTAATGCCCTAGAGTGGGTTGATGAATTCACACGAGATACCTAATTTGTGTATGAGGAAACCCTATAATGTGTGTTTTGGAATGTGATTTAGCTTTTATTGGTTGATACAGGATAAGGGATGTTGTTTGTGAACTATAACCTATGTGAGATATGATTTATGGGTTAGGTGGGATATCCTAGTGCCTTGTGATGTATGAGGGTAACTCGAGAGATGGGTTATCTTAGTCTTGTGAGTTACTTTAGATATGGGAATCATGATTAGATTCTTTTAATCCAATATTTATTCATGATAGGTTCTAACAACTATATTATATAGGCATGAATATGCCTTTGGCTTTTGGAATGTAATCACTTAGAGTGACTTTGGTATCAAGGTTTGGTTTTGATGGGAAGGATCGATAGGATGCATGATCTTATTGATTATAGATGAAATTTTTGTGTAACAATGAGATCATTACTAGATGATTCTTAGTTTTTGGATTGAAACCCTAACATTGGGTGATGGTATGATTATTCTTGACATAAGTGACATGCCTTGGGATTTTTGGGAAGTAAGCACCGACGTGATTTTGGCCTGATGAGATTGACATACTGGGAGTCATGATTAATTGTTTAGGTGCATGGGAAAAGGTTTTATGAATGTGAATTGTAGAGGTATGAGTCTGGTTGTGAAATCAGGTTGTATGAGGTTTTATGCCCATTAGGTTTGGATGAGATCGAGGTAGTGCACACAATGTTACAATAGTTCTGTTTGTATGTATATTAGTGAGCGACTGTATATGGGTTGAGGACTGATGGATTGGATGAGATGATCACAGGCATGGTGGCCCATGGTTTTGAGGAGAATAAGGAATATTTCCTTTGATATAGATATTAACATCATGGATGGATGGTGTCAGGAGTTGATGGGATAGTGAGTGTGGCTCAAGAGGATCTATATGTATGTGATGATGGAATCCATTGAGGTTTTCCTTGAGGAGTGGTGTAAGGGAATCTATATGGTGGGGATAAAATCATTTTACTTTTAAGGGTGCTACCCTTGTTATAGATGGAATTTTGGAGGACGTTGAGGATGAAGTTCCTAGTGACCCAGGAATGGGTGGTGAATAATGTTCAGTGTTGGTGCTTGGGTATGGGATAGTCACATCTAGTCATTATGTGAAGTAATATATAGAGTGTGGGATATAGAGGTATAAACCTTTTGTGGGTATATTCATGGGTGTTATGATACCGGTCATTGGATGGTCATGATAGAATTACAATGTTGGTGCGTAGAAAACCCCAATTTTATCTAGTTTCTTGAAGAATTCTAGATTTGATATTTTGGTGTGATATCAAATGGTTTCTGGATTTATAATTGGGATTGATATGGATTATATGTGATCTAAAAGTGATTCATATAATAGATGTGTTGGTTCTCATGGGTGGAGTATAATGGTGGATTTGGTTGGTTGAGGAATCAACTATGGAATTACACTAAGTGTCAGGTTCATACTTTGATATGGGTATTTAGATAAACTCGAGATGCCTTCAGTGATTTAGGAATCATGATCAAGTGATGAGATAATTAATTGGAGAGTACGACTGATAATTTTTGAGAATGTTTAGCTAGGGGATTATTGACCTATGTTTCTACATGATATTGGTTCTATGAGTTAGATTATGCACAAAGTGTGTCATTGAACTATTGTGAATACATTTTGGTAAGAAATTCCTATAGAGGGGAGTACTATGGCCTGGAATAGGACCTTATGAGCTAATTATTATGCAATAGAGAAACATAATCCTATAGATGGACCTTTTGATGACATATTTGTGTCTTAGGATAAATGAGTGCAGTTGAGAACCATCTTAGTATTGGAAATGGTAATGAGTGTATGGATTGGTTTTTGATGAATAACACACCTTATGTTTGGAGTTGTGTAGTTGAAGCTTGTTCAATATTCAGGGTTGAAGCACATTAATTTGATCATGAATTAGTGACCAAGACAGGTCAATATTAATGGTTGAAATACCACTAAGACTTCTTAGGGATGATAAGTGTTATGGTGGGGGATTTTTTAATAACTCACATCACTATAAGATATGAATTTCTAGGTAAATTTAATTTTTTTTACTTTTTATCTAGGGTCATTCTTATAATTGGGATTTATATTAGAATTATGGGAATTTGAATATCTCAAGGAGATTTTTTTGGAAGTATTTTGAGGTATGGTGAGTTCCTAGGGTGCTCGGGTGAGCATTGGAGAAGGGTTGGGAGGCTTCAAGATGATTTTTAAACTATCTATAGCACATCATGTTTCAAAAATTGAAGGTCACACCATGATGGATGGTAGTCCTCTTGGGTACTCTTCTTGGGGAGCATCATGTCATGACCCTTGTTATCACCATGAATTTGTCAGGTGAAGGGGCATGTCATGCTACAACCCCATGGTCACACCTTTACCTAACCTTAGGTGCATTTTTTAGGGGAAGACCAATAATTTATTGCTCATCCCCTTAGGGTTTTTAAGAAAAAAAATGGTGGGTAGGGAGGTCTATTTAGATCGCTCCCCCTTTTCATAATATTTTAATACCCATAACTAGGGATGAACTTAGTGGTGTTTTATGATAGTTTTGATTGAGATTCTACTTCCCCTTCATTCCATTTTATTTTTCATCATCACCTCTAATTTTTGGAAGATTCATGCAAGGGTTTGGAACCAATTCCACCAGAGCATGGTGTAATAGGAAAAAGGAGGATATGCATTTTTATCATCTTGGTTAGAGGACATCTTGGGAGGATGAACACATGCTATTTCATGATGTTTTAGTTGAGTTACACTACCCTATAGATTTTTATTAGGGTTTCAATGAAATTGGATGAAATTGATAGATGAATTAGTGTTGTGTGTTAGGTATTTTTCCTAGGATAGTGTCAAGAGTACACCTTGAGCCTTCCAGTTGAATTTGGTCATAGTTTTGGTATATATAGATGGATCAATTAGATATTAATAATTTATAACTATTAAAATTTAATCAAATTAAACTTTTAAATTAGTTATAAATTTTTATAATTAATTTATTTAAATTTTATGGCTTGAGATAGGGGCTTGGAAGTTGAGAAAAGTGTGGATGAGTCTTGAGAAAGGTTTAGTGAGATTCATATTGCTATAATTAAAAGGACATGACTTTGAATATGGTATGTAGTCCCATAAACATACCCCTTTAGTTTATGATTTTGATATATAGATTGTGATATGTGGTTTCACAACTGAGGGTGATAAAAAATTTCATTAAATTAATTGTTTATTTAAGATAAAATGCCTATGGTTGGACACAATTATCAAGGGCCATGATGGACCCTTGATAACTCACTTGATTCCTTAGCCATCGATGACCAAGGGATTGATTATAGATACATTCTATGAGATAAATGGACCATTAAAGTATACCAATGAGATGATAATGACATACAAGGCCTCAAGACACATTCTTTTAGCACCCTTGAGTAGGGATTAGTGATGGAATAGGCATGGATAACTTCAGGTGTCACCTTAGAGAGTGGGGTGAATACTCTTCCCCCTATAGTATATGCGTACATGGGAAGGTATTACTTAGGTAGGATTATGGATATTTTGGGTGAGTGGAGTGTCTAGGATGACTTGGAAAGTGGGATGGGTATAATGTCTCTTAAGATTAAGTCCACGAGGGCTTATTCTATGAGTCCAGGGAGGCCATAATATAATCGTGGGGGTGTAGAGGGATGTGATACCCTATAAGAGTTATTATTTGGATTGAGAGATGAGTTTGAGATATAGGGACCCCTACAGGGTGCCTATTCTATGGTATGTCCTAGTAGACTTTGGTAATTTATCTATTATTATGATGACTTTAGAGAGGGGTAGTTCCAAGAGGTAGATAACATCAATTTCATGTGTCACATTAAGATTTGAATCGATTTTGTGTGCTTGGTATGACTATAGTGATAGGGATAGGTCGTGCACTTGCGAGTCTGAACTTAGTTATATGAGATGTGTTGGGTAGGTGGACAGAACATGTTATTACTATTGAGATGTTATTGGGTGGATACTAGTCCCCCAAATATGAAATTAGGAATACCGAGTTTGTTACCTAGTATTAGTTTGTATGAATGTTTTCCTAATTAGGTTAAATACCCTAAGAGGGGGGTGAATCAGGGTATGACAAATTAAAAAAACTACTCCTTCAGATCTTGTTTCATCATTAAACAAAATATTCTTCTATATTATTCCCATAGTAATATATGGACATAAAGGAAATCATGCATGAGACACAATGATTTTTACTTGGTTCACCCTTACTGAGAAATGTCCAAGGAGTATACAACGATAATGTTCTGATTGTACCAAATCCACTAAGGCTCACTTCCAAATTACAAGGTTCGGGCTAGATCACCTCTATACCCAATCTCACTACATTTACAAGATTTAGGGTCTACTCACTACATTTCCAAGGGTTTATCCTTATGTATCTTTCTATGGATCACTACTAGTGGAAAGGATCACCGTCTTCCTCTTCCTTCACTCACTTCTCTTAGAAGGGATCCACTCACAATTTATGGACTTGTAGGTCTACTCATTATCTCTAATGAATGCATAATAAACTATATGTGAATGATTTGTTGAAGTCCCATTTTAATCCATAGATGAAACCCACTTTTCTTCATATTGTTAGTTAGTAGAAATTTCTTTCACAAACTATTTATGTCCCTTTGCGAACAACCAGCTTCCTCTGTGAACTGCACCGCACCGCGTAGGGCGTATGCTTCACAGATCACCTCTTTTGTGTATTGAATTCACTTACACCACCACATACCACCTCTACATACCACCTACACATACCACTTCTGCGTACCACCTCCACATACTACCTCTGCTTCCACATACCACTTCTCCCCGTGTACCACTGCTTCTTCCACAAACTATTTTACCCTTCAAAAACCTCTTTCCTTTATGAGATTCAGATCCCCAAAAAACCCCTTCGTGAACCGTTACCATGAAATCCTTCTCCTTTCTCCTTTTATGGAATCCTCATCGTGAAACTCTTCTCCTTCAGGGACTCCCCATGAACTATTTCAAACTTAGCCAAATTTCATCCTGGAGCAATGATATTCTCTAATGTAAATTTCTCTGAGTTATGATGGGATTAGTGATCCTTATATAGACAAATAGATCCAAAAATCTCACTAATCCATTTTACTTAAATATTCGATGTGGTACAGCCTTCACCATGTAATTCTCCTTCTGTGAACCATTTTCCTTACACGTTTCATGCATCGCCTTCATTCCTTCGCAGCGACTGATATCTTCCATGAACAAATCCCTTCGTACCTCCACAAATCACCACCTCATTTTCATGAACAATGATCCATCCCTAATACCAAAAGCCTTCCATGAAATATTTTCCTTGTTCAAACTACAAGCCTTCCTGTGAACCATTTTCCCTACGCGGTCTGCAAACTGCGCTTCACAGTCCACATAGCACTGCTATGTGAAATTCTTCCTTTGTCAATTTCCCAAATCCATTCCACATACCACATTTTTAGATCTGTGAAATATATTTCTCAGTCTGTGAATTGTTTAATCCTATAGGTAAAATCATCCTTTTCTAAAAAAACTCCCAATTTTGAGTCCCAAAAATTTGGCAAACGATGGGAAACTATGACACCTTAAACACCTACTTCAGAAAGCACTGACCAAACTCATTCATGGTTATCTAGATTTTTCAAAAAACAAAAACACACCCAAAAACACTAAGAGGATTCCTTAAGGGATTTTTTCCCAACAATATCCCCTATGGTTTTGTTGATAACTATTAATATTTAAATACCTCATTAAATATTCTTTAATTTTCTACCTGCATTCACATATTACGATTAATATAGTGATCAAATATTTACTCAACACATAATCTAATCCCACATGAGAAATTCTCTATGTGATAAACAAGAGTATAATGTAAATTTCATTAATGAATCGCTTCATTCCATTCTAAAACCACTCTTATTATTTCACCACCGACCTCAGCTATTGTGATATATAATTTTGATTAATAACCTTTAGCATCATTAGATTTAAAAATCACTGTATGTCACTGACCCTTCGAATAGCTTCAACTCCCCCTATCTCATTGATTAACATATCAAATTCTCCCCGTGTATTGAATAAGACATTTTATCCTTTTGAATAGACACTAAGACATTTTATCCCTTTGAATACCCACCATTTCTCCCCCTTTATCAACAAACCCTAAGTTTACTTAATTATTGTCTACAACATGGTAAAGGACACACATCAGTTCATTAATGAAAATAACACCACACCTCAGGTAGAGGGGGTACTAGAGTCACACTTTTTCAAGTATGGGGAGTCGACTAAACTCCCAAATCCATTCGATGTCTTTCAAAAGCTTGTTTGGGTAAGGCCTTTGTGAGAATGTCTGTATCCTATAGTTTTATAGGCACATAATTTAACTTCACAAGCCCTTGATCTACCCTCTCCTTGATAAAATGAAACTTGATTTCAATTTTCTTTATACTTGAGTGATGGACTTTATTTTTGCTAAGATTTATAGCACTTGAATTATCGCAATGGATTCTGATTGGAGACATAAATTTAACTCCAATATCCTCAAGCTGCTGCTTAATCCACAATAACTTTGTGCATGATTGAGTGGCCGAAATATATTCAATTTTAGTAGTGCTCAATGAAATGAAATCTTGTTTCTTGATTATTTAGGAAATAAACAATCCATTTAGATAGAATTCACCACATGATATCGATTTTCTATCATCTGCTGAACCAGTCCAATCTGCATATGTATATCCCAATAACTCTTATTGAGATTTTTCATTATACATCAAACCCAAATCCATCGTGCCCTTGATATACCTAAGTATTATTTTCACTACAATAAAGTAAGTTTCCTTGGGATTTTTTTGATATCTTGCTGCTTGGCATGTAGAAAAAACAATATCAGGTCTTGTATCTGTCAAGTACAATATACTTCTAATTATTTTCCTGTATTCTATGATATTGATTGCATTGCATTCATCATATTGTAAATGTTTTTTCTGGGTAGCCACCATAGTTTTCATATTCTTGAAATTATCCAATCCAAATCTTTTTAGAATGTCCTTAGAATATTTGGATTGAGAAATTAATATGCCATTCTTTCCTTATATCAAATATAAACCAAGGAAAAACATCAACTCACTGATCATAGACATTTAAAATTAACTTTTCATGAATTCTAAGAATTGTTTTCATGGAGATTCATCTAATCTGACAATGATTATTTCATCGACATATAACAACACTATCATCATTTTATTACTATCATGGTTGACATATAGATTTTAATAAACTCCACCACACTGGAAACTAAGCATTTTCAGAAACTAATCTAATCTTGAATACCATTCTCTTGGTTCTTTCTTCAACCCATATAGATCCTTCTTTAGTCAAAAAACTCTATTATCATCATAATGAATGTGAAAACCATTTGGATTCTCAATGTAAAATTCTTCTTATATAACATCATTTAAAAATGATGACTTGACATCCATTTGGAAAACACTAAAATTTATTTTCATTATTATGGATATGAATAATTTGATTGTATCTATCCTTGAAATAGGTGAAAATGTTTCAACAACAAAATACCCTCGATTTGAGAGTACCCTTTTCACACCAATCATGCTTTGTTTTGAATTACTGCACCATATTCATTCATTTTGTTGTGAAATACCCATTTATTCCCAATGACATTATTATTTTTTTGCCTCAAAAAAATCTCCTATGTTTGATTATTCTCAATTTTGTCAAGCTATTCATTCATAGACGGAACCCAATTCTCATATCCAGTTTCTTCATCAAAACATTTAGGCTATACCTATGATAATTACAATTATTGTTGTAGAGTATTCATACTCCTTGTTTGTACTGAAGCTATCTGATCACCAATTTTGTCTTGTATATCATTTTTGTATATTATCTTTTGTCTTTGTGTAGTTATTGAATTGTTCAAATCCTTTTCATTATCTAAATCTTCTTCTGAATTAGCATCTAAAACCAGATTATCCCCTGATATGCTTATCTCTTCATCACTATCCTCCTGATACTTATCATGTATTTGAAAAATATTCTTCTCATTCTCCACTATATTTACATCATGTATTTCAACTACCTTTCCAGGTCTCTTATTAAAGAATTTATATGCATTGATTTTATTTTGGTTGCCAAAAAATATCCCTTCATCTCCATAGTATTCAAACTTCCCATGTTTCTCCTTATTGATAATGAAACACTTACTTCCAAAGACTTAAAAGTAATTCAATTATGGATTATTTCCATACCATATCTAATATGGTGTATTATCTTCTTTTGTACATAACAAAACTCTATTTTATATGTAGACTGATTTCATCACTTATTCTTTCCAAAACTTATTTGGAAGGTCTTTCTCAATGAGCATTATTCTAGCCATGTTGTTGATAATTCAATTTCTTTGCTCAACTACTCCATTATGCTGTGAAGTTCTTACTTATGAAACTTAGTTCCTTATCCCATGTTTCTAGAGATAATCCCCCTCTTGGATATTTGCAAACTCTGTTCCATTATCTATTTTGATCTTCTAGATTTTTTAACCTAGTATATTTTCAACTTCCCATCAATATCTTATATTGAAACCGAACACCTCAGACTTATAGGTGATAATTGATACCCACACCGTTATGCTATAATAATTAATGAAGAGAACATAGTATCTCCTCCCATCAATAAATCATAGTGAAATAGTTCCACACACATCAATATGTACCATCTCAAGAACTCTTATTTACCTTTTCTCTTTTTCCTTATATGTATTTATAATGATCTTACCTTATTTACAAACATTACACATATGAGTACGATCACGTGATAATATAGGGAGGCCATGAGTGATGTCATATTTCACTAGATCTTCCAAGGATTTTTTTATTAAGTGGACATGACATTTATGCCATTACTTGCTTTCCTCTCCCTTGGACAGAAAAATATATCTTATTCTCTACTCACAAGATAAAGATTTCCTTTCGTGCGATTTCCCTATAAATCAATTGTATCAGCTTTTTCCTTGATGACACATATTTTCTTTAAAAATATTATGGAATGTCCTGATTCATAGTGTTGACTAACACTAAGAAAGTTTTGACTGATACCTTCAAAAATTAATACATCATCATGTCTCATGTCTTTTCCACCAAACTTGGATTTTCAAGACCCAACAATCTTTAAACCCTCATTATTACCAAATATTACAATACCTTTCTTATTGTACCTAATATTGGTCACCAAATATTTATTAACTATCATGTGATAGGTACATACAAAATCAATAATCCATATTCTAATGTGATCTGATTTCTGTAAAGCAATATATACAAAAAATACTTTTTTAACTATCTTCTTCTTTTTCTTCCGTGTTTTTGACTTCATACCTGATACAAATTGATAATCTTGATCTTCCTTAAAGTATGATAGACTAACTTCATCCTATAGAGCTACAAATTAATTTTTTCATTTTCATCTCATTTGATGATTCCTTTAGCTACTACTTATGACTACATTCATTCTACTTTGGAACATTTCTTTGCATTGTTGATGAGTAGTATTTTCCATGTGTCTAAATCCTCCACACCTGAAGTAGTGACCATCAAATGATATCCAGGAATATTGAGCCCTGTATTACTACCTCTGTTGTTCTTATGTTCTTTGATACCTCTTTTCTATGTAACAAACATTTTTTGAGTGTCCCATATTTCCAAAAAAATAGCATCTAATGCAAGGTGAATTCCTACGTGGCAATACTACACTACAGGTTCTCCCTTGGGATCTGTGAGTCTTCTAATTTTGATTTGTACCCAAATCAATATTCAACCTCTAAGTTGGATCTTCTAGTCTAACTTTAACCATTACTACTTTATTTTTGCAATAAATTCTCATACCAGTTGTATCATTCTGATCAATCATTTTCTTTTCCTCACATTCCTTTGTCATATTCACTTGAATTAGGAGTTTCTCATAATCTTTCACTTTTCTTCATATATTGACTACTTACTCTTCAATCTATTCGATACATTTTATTTGATGTTTTACAGTTTTGGTAAAATTATTAATTTATCTTTTCTATTATTTAATTTTGATTTTGTACTCAACCCCTTTTATGAGATTTCTGGCATTGAAGACTTCAGTTTTTTAATTTCTTCATTCAGATCAGACTTCTCTTCTTCCTGCTGGTACATATAAAGTTTAGTATCATGAACTAATTTGTTGGATTTCTTTGTTTTGGCTCTCCAAACATCTATCTATTCAAGATAATCTTCTAATTTAACTTGAAGGTCAAATATTATTTCTAATTCTCCCTCATCAATGTCTCTATCTTCCTTTTTTTGGGAATTTCCCACAACTTCCACCATAACATCTGCTTCATGATCCTTATAGTCCTCAAAATATTCTACCTTAGATTCTTCTGATCATTCATCTTCTTTTGAAATTAGATTCTTTTTTTAGAAGATATTTATCTTTTCACTTCTCCTACGTTTCACATTGGCTGAATACTTATTTTGAGGAATTTCATCATTGTCTTCATCACAATATTCAAAATTCTTAGGACACCTTGCTACAAAATTTATAATATTTCCACATGAAAAGAATTCAAGTGGAAGTTTAAATTTAAATTTTCTTCTTCATCTTTATAGATTTTAAGAGATAAATGACATGATATCATCTATATTTTCTTCATCTTTAATATTTTCAATAGAGAGTTTATTTATGGCCTTGAATGCCTCTTCTTTGGAAATACCCTTTTCCATAACATCATTATCATTATTTCTCATTTCATATGAAATAGGAGTTCCATGAAAGTTATCCAATGTCACATCCTTCAGATATTTATCTTCTTATATAGAAACCTTTGGATTAAACTGATGTGTATTTTTTCTCAAGATGCGGTTGAAAATATTTATATCTTCAATAATTTATATGAGACCACGCATATCTTCCACAAAAACATTTACTTGATAAAATAATGTATCAACAGACTCGTTAGGGTGAATTTTGAGAACCTAATATTTTTCTATAGGACCTATATCTTTTCTTCTATGACTTTTGAGTGACCCTCATAAATGTTTGACAACTTTTCCCACACAACATGTGATGTTTTACATAACATCACCTTTATATATATTTCATTGGATAGGGATCCCCCTAAAGCATTAATCCCTTTAGCATAAACATTAAATTCCCTTATATCAGCTTATGATAAATCATAACTATTGATATTGGCTGATATTCCATGCATAGATGCTGTAAAGACATCCATTACTAATGATCGAAAGTAGTGCTGCATCCGATTATTCCATAATTGAAATTTTTTTCCATCAAATATTTTAATACCTTAATTATTGACAAGGTCCATTTCTTATACTGAGAGAGAACCACTGAATTTCAACATTTCCCTATGATACCAACTATTATCCCAATTAGGTTAAATACCTTGGGGTGGGGGGGGGGGGTGGGGGTGAATCAGGGTATGATAGATTAAAACAACCACCCCTTCATATCTTGTTTCATCATTAAAGAAACATTCTTATCTTTTATTCCTATAGAAATATATAAAAATAAATGAAATCATGCATGAGACACAATGATTTTTACTTGGTTCACCCTCACTGGGATACGTTCAAGGAGAATACAATGATAATGTGATGATTGTACCAAATCTACGAAGGCTGACTTCCAAATTAAAAGGTTCAGGATAAATCACTTATATTCTAAGGATCACTACCTTTATATGATTTAGGGTCTAATCACTACATTCCCAAGGGTCACTCCCTATGTCTCTTTCTCTGGATCACTTCTATTGGAAAAGAATCACCATCTTCCTCTTCCTTCTCTCACTACTCTTGGAAGAGATCCACTTACAATTTATGGACTTGTAGGTCCCTTCATTATCTTTAATGAATGGATACTCTACTATATGTAGATTCTTTTTTGAAATCCATTTTTCACCTTTAGATGAAATCCACTTATTCATATACTGTAAGTTAATGGATTTTTTTTGTGAACTATTTATGTCCCTTTGTGAACAAACTGCTTCCTCTACGAACTGTACTGCACCACGTAGGGTGTATACTTCACGAATCACCTCTTCCACAGACTACCTCTACTTCCATTTCCACGCACTACCTTCATTTACTGCCTTCGCATACTGACTTTCTGAACTACATCTGTGTATCACTTCTGCATACTGCCTCCGCATACTACCTCCGCTTCCATGGATCGCTTCTCCCTGTAGACCACTTCTTCCACAAATCATTTTCTCCTTCATGGAACTCTTTCCTTTGAGAGCTTTAGATCCCCACAAAACCCCTTCATTAACCATTATTGTGAACTCCTTCTCCTTTCAAAGAATCCTCCTTGTGAACCTCTTCTCCTTCCCTATGAAATATTTCGAACATAGTCAAATTTATTCCCAGTAAAATGATATTTTCTAAAGAAAATCACTCTGAGTAATGATGGGATTCACGGTCATTATATAGGAAAATAGATCAAAAAATATTTCTAATCCATTTTAGTTAAATCTTAGATGTAGTACAACCTTCACCGCATATTGTTCCTTCTACGAATCATTTTCCCTATGTGGTTCTCATACCATTTTCGTTCCTTCATAGTAGCCGATCTCTTTCATGAATGAATCCCCTTGTGGATCCACAAATCACCACCTCATTTTTGAAAACAATGATCCATACCACCTACCATAATATTTCCATGAAATTTTTTTCCTCCCATGAACCACAAGCCTTCCCACAAACCATTTTCCCCACACGGTCCGCATAGCACCTTCTATGCAGAATACTTCCTTTGTTGATTTCACAAATTCATTCCACATAACACCTTTTTCAGTCTGGAAACTATCTTTCATGGTCCACAAGCCATTTAATCCTTTGTAGAAAATCATCCTTTTCCAAAAACAAACTTCTGATTTTGAGGCCCAAAAATTTGGAAAACACTGGGAAACTGTGCCACCTTAAACACCTGCTTCGGAAAAAACTGACCAAACTCATTCACAGTCATCTGGATTTGTCAACAAAAACAAACACAACCAAAAACACCGAGATTATTCCTTGACATATTTTTCCCAACAATTTCTATATGGAATTCCAAAGTTGTTACCTATAATTCATCAGTTATGACTATATAGAATTCATAGTATGTTACCTAGGATTCAATGGTTAGGCCTATGTGGAATGCCTAAGGTGTGACCTAGTATTCAACTGTTGTTCTTGATGAATATAGATTTCTAGTATGCATAATATATAAATATTAATCCTGATTACATGAAATACATAGGATATCACCAGGAATTTGGTAATTACCTATATGGGATGCCTAGGATAATCCCTTGGATATGATTTCTACACATGATATAATGGATTACTAGGTTACCCCAAGGATTTGATGATGATCTTAATGAGTTTAAATGACTAGATTATTATCTTGGATTTAAAAGTTTTATTATATGGAATTCCTAGGTTGTTACCTAGGATTAATTGGTTATGATTATTCAATATTCCTAGGATTATACTAAGGATACAACATTTATGCATGATATTATATGGGTTGGTATGCCACATGCTTAGATATATCCATCGTTGATTGAAGTAGGTATAGTCAATCCCAAGTGTCATGTTAAAACTCAAGGATTGATAATGGCTAGTTATTTATGGTTTTATAGCTATCTATTTATATTTTTAGAATATCACTTGTGCATAAACTATGTTTACTAGTTATGTTTATGACTTTGTTGTGGTTCCCTACTGAGTTGTACTCACATCTTTCTCTAACGACCATGACACTTGGGTACCTGAGTAGAATTTACTATTCATAGGTTTAAGTATGGAAAAATATCAGAGTTTAAGGATCGAGTGTGATATATCATATGAAGTCTGGTGATTGATATGAGGTAAGGCTTGAGGATGGTAATAAATCCTCATGTAAATTTTTATTCTTTTATTTATATTGTATATGATATTGACCTAGTATAAGATCAGTTGATGTGTGTTGGTATGACCGTGTTTCTGTATGACTATATGCTTTCACATTCATTTTTTATAACATGATTATTCTTTATTTCTTACACACAATTTTATTATTTATTATATATATTTATTGGTTATTTTCTAATGTGTTTTTACCCTGATATGAGGGTATAATCTTCCCATGATTACACCTTAGACCCTCACTACTAGTCGACAACCTATGGTGTTCTAGGATACACGCCTGAGGTCAAGTAGAAACCACTAGTCTGTAATCCAGTCAAGTGGTCCAGAGTGGTAGGGTGTTATAATATATTTAATTTAATATGATTTTAATAATAATAATTATTTTTATTTAATAAATGATGTTTAAATAAATAAATTTCATGAAAATAATAATAATAATAATATTTGGAATGGGTATTACTTAGAATAAAAAAATTGATAAAGGGTCATGTGAAATTATCAATTGTTTTAACCATAAGTATAAATTACAAGTTACATATGTTTTAAAGGTGATGAGACTTGTTGTGAATAATTAAATCATCTTTAGAATTCTATCAAGTCATAAATAGATTAATCCTCTCATTATCTCTATCAAGAATATAGATAAAATAAGAATTATTTTTGAAATCAATGATGAATGTAAAGAACTAGATAATACTAAGTTAGAACCTATAGTTTCAAGAACTCTATACATAGATTCATGAATCACCCATGTATATGTCTGAAGAGATATTTTCTTAGATTCTTCACTATAATGAGTAGCACAACAAGTGAAACAACAAAAATTTATCATGTTCAAGGTAGTTATTACTTTAAATTAATTATAAATTAAACATGTAATATCCTATCTAAGAGATCTTGAGGTTGTATTCATCAGGTTATTTAGATATTATCCATAAAAATCGATTAAAAACCAAAAATTTGGTACTTGCACAATGTTTCTGTTGTTCCAAAAAACCATAAAGTGGTATTAGAGTGGTCACATTATAATTTATAATTATTTATAATTTATTTGATCCATTTCATGTATTGGTTTGTTAGTTTCATATTTATAATTTCATTCTTAGTCTAATTGTTAAGAAAACATTTTAATCTGAGTTCACATGGATAATAAAGAGCAAAAAATACATGAGGAATTCTCAAAGAATCTATTAGGAGGTTCCAAGGTCATTGGATAAATGATAAGAATAGACATTATATATTACCAAATTACATGACTTTCAATCATGGTAAACTACACAAGGAGCACACCACATAAATCTTTGAATGCCTTGTGGGTTAGTATGTAGCATAATTACACACCATGCATTGACCACCGTCATGAAACATGGCATGAAATCTATTACATGGTTTGTAGTTGGCATGTACATTTCATGTAACCCCACAAGATTAAACACACCATGTAATTTTTTATGGGTTGTGTGGGTTAGTTTGAAAGGCCACTACACATTGTGTTTTGACTTCCAATTGAGCAAAATAATGAGACACAAATACATAGTGTGTAGTTGGATGTATGAAACATGTAACAAATGTCACCATACACAAGTCGCACATTGAGGTTTTCAGTGTATTTTGTGAGTTATAACATAGATTAATTAATGTAATAAAATGACTACATAGTGTGAAACTAGCTATACCATAACATGTCATGGGTTTTCCACACTAGGTACACCCCAAGTGAATTTTAGTGCATCATATAGGTTTACACACTCAAAAAATCAAATAATGTGAAAAATATGCTATTAAATGATGTCTATTGGTCATCGTACACGTAATGTACTAAAACATATATTATTATAAGTACATTCTATGTACACTGAAGGTGTTCCATGTGGTCATACATGCCATGCAGACTGTGCAATTTGACCCATAGAACCATATATAGTGTATATTGCTACATGTCGTGTGGAAACAAATGTCCTTTAAGTATAGGGAACATGACAAGGACATGAAAAACATGTTTCACATGAAATATAGTGTAAATACATTCTGTGTTATTATTAATGTTATAGAAATGAAATTTTAATATTATGTTTAAGGTACACATCACGTGGCCTCCTGAGTACACACTATGTACTCAAATAATTTTAAAAATATAACAAAATACATTTAATTTATTTTAAATTATAGGGGATGATATTCTTGTGTATCAGGGACTATTAGGACATAATATTGAGATAATTAATTAATTAATTAGTTTATTAATTTATTAATTCAAGTTAATTTATCTTAATTAAAACTTGCAATGAATTTTAGAAATACTAAACTCCTTTATCATTGCATGTTGTGATTGATCATGAGCTTGACTGGCCTGTATATAAATTGGATTTATTTATTTTATTTAATTATTTATATCATGGTTTTATGTAATAATTAATTATTAAATTAAATATGATGATATCCACATCATCTCTTCCTTCTTTATTATGTATAGCCCTACATTTCTATGTATTATTCTATGTAACCCTAAACCCTTGGTATCCCTCACTAGTGCATGAGTAAAAATTTGTAAAGTATCTAGTCCAAGTTAGATGATATGGTTTAGGACCTGAGATGAGGTGATTCAAACCAAAGAGATATATAGAATAATGAATAAATACTATAGCTCGAGCGGAGCACAGGTTTAAGGAGTTATTTCCCCTAGGGCCATGGTTGGTTTATCACCACTCAATAAACCAACAAGTAGATAAAAGATCATGATCATGATCATATATTTATTTTATTTTATCTATGTAGGATTATTTATTTATGTGATGCTTGTTTTATTTAATTCATTTATTTAAACATGATCACATAAAGTAAATAAATTAAAATTCATGATAAAATAAAATAAAATAAAAGGTATAATTTACATTTTATCATGTATTATTAACTTCTTGTGTAAGATCTCATATAAATTAATTAATTAGTATGCATAGATAAAATAATATATATTTTAATAGTATTCATGAAAATTGTTTTATTAGATATGTTTAATTAATTATGTAGGATCCATAAAATATTAACAAGATTGTGAAGGATAAAATAAAGAATATTTTTTCATAAGTTAAAAAAATACCTCAATAAAATATTAAGTTAGAAAAATTCTACCATCACTTGATTTAGAGTAAAACCACAGTTCAAAGTATCAGTGAAACATCATGACTCAACTCACTCTACAGTAATTAGATTAGAGTGCCACTTAATCTTAGGCTTATCTACCCAAACGTCAAATGCTACTGGAAAAAAAATTAGAGGCTATGTAGTGTTAGTGGGGAGACTATACCCCTAGATATAAATATAAATAATAATATATCAAATAAAAATACTAGTAAAACATAACATAATTATATATAATAACATACTACATGATGCAACAATTTTTACAAGATTTTACTAGTCTTATAAAAATAAATAGTATCTCCCCCAAGCTAATCACATATATACATATATAAAAACAACAAAAATAAACCACCATCCCAACATCAAGAAACCACCTGACCTATCTTTGAAATCATGACATACAAATAGTTTTCTACCCGTACCGCTATCTCTACTAGGATCTTGAATTTGAGCCTTTACTTATACTTTCACCAAGAATTATAAAGTCTACACGAACCCTAGGGGGACTATACAAGGTGTGACTATAAAATTGATGGGCGACTACCTATGGTGTCCCTATCTAATATCCATATGTATATCAATGATTTAAAACATAATAAATAATAAGTAAATAAAATGCATAGCTAGTTGTACCCATGCATAACCAACCCCTAGTGAGGCTTTTCTTACTTCATCTCGTTCTAACATGAAATTACACATCAATAGCCTGTATAATAAAAGTTCCATTAGAATTATAACCCGTCCCACACCACTTGGGTTATACACCATCCATAACCAATGTGACCATCATAGTTCCACCATGGTTCCCCATCAGAACATCTGAAAATCAATCAAAAATATAGTTCCAATATATATCCTAACATAGTGAGTAACATGCCCCCATATAATAATATATCTCATCATAAACTATAGACTTATATGGTGTACCCCTCCTCTATACTATTGGTTAACTCTATCAACCCTATGCCTCTAAAACTCTAGAGGTTACCACCCATAATGAGTGGACTAAACCACCTCATGGTCCATGTACAATGTGAACACAACCCCATCATCCTAATCCCCCATGGTTTCTGACAATCACCACATCCTTTATCCACACTGTAAAGACCCACATTCATATGGGTTGTGAAATTTTTAGGGAAATCTAAAATTTTGACTCTGGAGTAGAATAACTTTTGGAAATTGAAGTTCTAAGTAATTTTACAAGAATTTTAACATATTCAGTAGATGTTTATAGAATCATCTTGAGGATAAAGAGGTGTTTCAGGTGTTGATAGGGGATAAGAACCAGATTTTGGAGGCTTATAAGTCATGTGGGTTGACTGGAGGACACCACGACTTAGGCTACACCATGATTCCCTAAGTATGTTCGTTTTGGTTGACCATGGGGATCCACACATTATAGTTATCCCCATAGTTTCAAGAGGGTGGTGTATTATAAAATGGTGAGTGGTGAGGGGTGTGAATCTGTATGGTGGAGGGAGTTTATCTTGGCTGAGTATGGAGCTTAGGCAAGACACCATATCGTAACACCCTAGCCCTGGTATTTTCAATGGTCATTTTTATTAGGAGGTACCATAATAGAAAAAATGAGTATAGTGGGTGTTAAACCATGGGGTGGCTATTTTGTTAATTATAGAGTTTTTGGTCTTGGGGGGGGGATATTATCCAAAATGATGAGGGGGATGGGCCATAGTGTAGTGTAAGACATTTTTTACCCTCTACATTTTAAATTTTTATGTAAAGTTCTCCATTTAAACCTTTGATTATTTAGGGGTATAGCCCCATGTTTCTTCCCTTTTTCCACATTAAAGACCAAAGAGGATCCCTCCCATAATCTCTCTCAAACCACTTTAATTAGGGGTAGGCTTTGATGTGATTTTATCAGCAATTCAAGGTTAAATCTCTTTTTTTATTCTATTCTAGTTCTTCCTTGCTTTCTCTCTAATTTCAGGTGACCTGACTTAGTGTTTGGTGATGATTTCCAAGAGATCATGGTAGAAATCATTCAATATGATGAGGATTTTTTTTAAATGACTGGAGAATGTCCCAAGATGTTGATTTCGATCCGTCACACACCGTTTCATCAAAGGTACATCAATCAATGAATTTATTTTGAGTTTTTGGTTTAATTAAATGGTTTTAGTGATTGAATAATTTTATCACGTTGGAGATTTTATATTGGATGGTGTTGGGAGTGTATTATAGACCTTTCATGGGTGTTTTCTTGTAGTTTTAGTGTGATGAGATCACTCAATTAGTTGTTCAATGATTATTCCAAATAGCTTTAAACATGAAATTGATTTTATTTGTTTAATTAATTATAATTTGATTATAAAAAATTATTTTGGGATTATTTTTATTGATTTAGGGATTCCTATGAGTTGGAATATTACCGTTAAACTTAGAAGATCTTTTTTGAGAGTTGTTAGGATGTGTTTGAAAGGAAATAACTCTGAATTATGGTTGTTAGTCCCTCGTACACACCCATATAGTATTAAATTTTTTATTATAGAATGTGATATGTGGTCTCTCTACTAAAGGTAATCAAAATTTTATTTTAAAATAATTTTTTTATTAAATTAAGTGCTTAGACCGAACAAATTACCAATGGACATGATGAAACCTTGTGCATTGGCTTGATTACCCCAACCACTGATGGCCAAGTCCATGATTATAAATGCATGACATATGTCAAATATACCTTAAGGGGTAGAAATTAAATGAAATTAATGTACCAGAGTTTCCCTAGTGTAAAAAACTTGGACACCTCCTTATATAGAAGAGTATGGATTGGGATGTTTATACCAAGTAAATTGAGTGAGTACTAGTGATTCCTTAGATCCATTGGGCAAGTTGAGTTAGGTGTGGGGCAAGAGTTCCCCCTCTAGGGAGATGTGATTACATGGCTGGGTAGACCCTATGGTGACTGATGGAAAGGTTGGGTATGAGTACTAACTTAGGATGAATTGGGAAGGGAATGTGATTGAGGAAATCTCCCTTTTATAACTATGTTAATGAGGATAATGATACCTTGATGAGACTTTAATTATGGTAAGGAACACTATTCCATCTGAGTAGTGGGTATTGGTTCAAGTAGTGAGATTGAAACTGATGAATATATATGGGGTTTTCTAATAGATATTTAACCTAGGGTACCCTAGTGGGTGCCCTGGTATTATGTTTATCTCTAGAGAGGGTGCATGAAGGTAATGAGTAGTGAGGATCATGAGTGTCACAGTAGAACCTGAATTGACAATATGAGCCTGAGGAGGTTATGGTGATTAACATGAGATATTAGGGTGGGAAACATTTCACATGGAGTTTTATTTATATACATGTGATCCCTAAGATATGATCCTAGAATTCATCCTTTTTTTTCTCATATTAGTTTAAGATGCCTCGGAAATTCTCCTTGGATCCTTATGGGGGGATGCACAGTCCACCAAGATGATGGAACATAGTTTGGGATGTCTTGTATATGATCCTTGGATTCATAGGGTTGGATTCATATTCCATTGATATGTATATGTGATAGTTTAGGATGTATTGTACATGCTACTTGGATATGGATGATGTGATTTTTGATAAAGGAGATTCACACCCTTGGACTTAGATGAGTGGATATTTGGTAGGGGAAGCCATGCACTTGGACTCAAATGATGTGAAGTCCTATATGGGTGAGAAAAAACCATGGACTTAGATGAGGTGATATATAGAATGGGTAGGCACACCCCAAGATTTAGATTATATGATTTTTGATAAAGGAGATCCACACCCTTGGACTCAGATGAGGTGATATCTGACTGGGGGAAACACACTCCTAGACTAAGATGATGTGATGTTCAGAAGAGGGGTGCTACACCCCTATATTCATAATATGTGTTTTAATAGATAGTTAAAACCTTCTTCTAGGTGATGGTAATAGTTGGAATGGTTATCTGACATACTCAAAGACACCCCAATTCCAGTCGAAGAAGGTTTGGGTCAACCTCAGATGTTGTGGTAGAACCCGAGGATTAACAATGGCGATTTATTTATTCTTGTACATTATATTTTATTTATATTATGACCATATCACATGTGTAAAATATATTTACTAGTCATATATGGCACCACA
The DNA here is from genome assembly GCA_963277665.1 of Viscum album. Taxonomy (NCBI): domain Eukaryota; kingdom Viridiplantae; phylum Streptophyta; class Magnoliopsida; order Santalales; family Viscaceae; genus Viscum; species Viscum album. Next base: position 732,609,914 of record OY728166.1, read on the forward strand.
TTGGTGGTTCTCTACTCATTTATTCTCACAACCTTCTCGTGGGGCCATGACACTTGGGTACTCAAGAAGTCTTCACTAATTGCATGATCAGGTTAGGTAGAGGCCAAATATTGTTTGAACTTGATAACTAAAATGGGCTTGGAGATTGAGATGAGGTATGAATAATAGATATAAATATATCCTCCTATCTATTATTTTTTTATTTCGTTTATTTGATATGCCTAGTGGGCGATCAACTTCTGTGTGTTGACATGACCATGAGTCTGTATAACTGTGTGATTCTGTATATTCATTTGATATATCATTGATATTTTTTATTCATTATGAATACTATAAAAATTTATTATTATTAATTCAATTGATTTATTTTTTATTATTATTTATCACTCTAATATGTTGGTATAGTATCCCCATGGAAACACCCTAGACCTCCACTGTAAGTTGGTAAACGCTGATATATGGGGAGGAATGCCTGAGGTTACATGGTGACCCGACCCCAGTTACTCAGATCCAGTGACTTATTTTAATACATTGTCATATAAAAAATGAATATGAATCCTGAAGGACTGAGTAGTTTAGTATTATTGGAAACAAGATACATACATAAGTTCAATATTACAACTTGAAAAGAAATACAACATAAAAACTCCTTAGACAACATCCACAACTCATAGGTTATTTCAGCATGTCATTCATAATAAAATTATTCATGTCTTGAGAAAATGAAACATAAGAAAGGGGTGAGGTCAAAATCTCATTAAGGGTAAGTAATACAGTGGAATTTATATAAACATTAGTCAAGTTGAATAACTAAAAACATATGCCTTTAACAAAAACTTGAACACATTATGGCTGGAAAAAGAGATGAGCAAGTAATGCCATAATAAAAAATAATCATGGGTATTATACTAGTTTAATAAACACATGAACCATCAATACTATTTTACTAATGAGGTAATTCATAATGTTGGACATCATCACTATCCCATCAAGGCCTTGTGTCAAGACCATAAATAATAATTTTATCAAGGCCTTGTGCCAAGACCATATTTTGTCTCTTGAGACCTACCGATGCACCGAGGGGATATAGAGGGCCCCAAATGACAATTACTAAGTCCAATGAATTAATAATATGAATGGGGATAAAAATAAATAAAATATACATTCATATTGAAACTAACACATGAAATGTAAATAACTTTCCCCGAATAATAATCATAAACACTAACCATTCAGAGTAAATTGGTGAATGGTTTTAAGATAGAACATCCATAGTCAAACTAATCATAAAACATTAAATTAAATATGTTTGATGATATAATAAGATATAAAGCTCAATTAAGTACACGATTCAATAGGGGATGTTGTCTTAGATGAATATACTTTGAAATGATACCATTGAAAAATTCCTAAGGAAATAATCCTTAAACATTCCAAATTGTCCCATACCACCTTGAAACATTCAAATCATAATCCCTTATAATAAAATGTGAATATAGATAATCTTGATATGATATAACAATGGAAATTACATACACCACATGCATGGAATAAGTTTTTAACAAGACATATACTTCATAAAAGTTAACATGAGACTAGAAAAATACTTTTTACTTTTTAAAGAAGATTTCTTTTTAAAAATCATTTTTAATTGCCATGAAATCAGATTATAAACATTTATATCCTAGAAAATAAAAGTTAAGGACATTTAAATTATATTTTAGTCATAAATGATGTCTTTCTGAAGTGAAATCATGTAAAAAGAGTTCTTAATAATCTTTAGAAATATAACATTTTAGAGCATTTTAAGGAAAATATTAAAGAGAATTTTAAAGTGAAAAGGAATGTTTGTTATCATAAAACCAGAAATGATCAAATATAAATTTTCATGAAAAAATGATTTATTTTATAAAAATAATGGTGGCTTAAAATAGATTCTATAGTGCACTTGAAAATAGGTAAGAATTTGAGTAGTTCCCTTGAATCGGGTTTGTTTATCGGGATGAAATTTTGAAAGATTATTTTAAAACATGTAACTACCCAAAAAATAAAGAAGGATTATGATTTTTTCAAATATATATAACATTCACATAGAATTTATGATGAATACATAAGAATAAATAAAAATTTCATTGAGGAGAATATAGAATAAGAGCAACCCGAATGAAAATGGAGGTTTGGGTAGAAAATACTTACAACATTGTAATAAATTGAATCGTAAGCCCAAAAATTAATAATATTAAAATGGTTCATTGAATAACATGAAAATAAGGATATTCATGATACAATTCATCAATGTCCAGTATAAATAAACCATACACAAGTAAAAGTAGTGAATAATGAATGTCTCACAAAAATGGAAGTGAGATGAGGAAACCCTTACCTTAAATCTGAATGTGTTCCTCTCTTGAACTTAAGGTCATGGAATATGAAATTAGAATTATTAATAACTTTTTTAAGAACCTATTAGACATGATTTTATTTTATCATAATTATTTTTAGTTCATTTATGTCCTTATTGATATGTTATTATATTGAATTTCGTCGTTCCAGAGTGTTTGTTTTCATGATGTTCATAAACGGTTCACTTGTTTTTAAGTAATGAAGTTCACATGGAATGGATGTAAATATCAAGAATTAAAATTAAATATTATTTTTGAAAAAAAAAAGTTTTATTGGTAATTTATATCATTTGGTTACATGGAAAGAGTATGAATCATTAGATGAAATATTTATTACATTCACTTAGATTATTTTAACTCTATTTTGATTATTAGGAACTAGTTTGGTCATACGATTTAATAATATTTACGTATAATGGTTCTTGAATATTAATTAAGTTATAATACATATATTATAGTATGGTTAAACCATAAAAATGGTTCCATGACCAATAATAAAGTAGAAATTGAAGAATGAAACTTTCTCATCCACAAAGGTTATAAATTGGAACCTCATGGATGTTGATTTCGTTTATAAAATAAAAGAGAGATAGAGAGAGAGTAAGGATATTGATCATGGTTCTTCCATTAAAATGATATAATTCTAGTATATAGATTATATTGGATATATCATGGTCATTTGGATAGAGGAGGTTAGGAGAGGATAACAAAATAAGATAAATTGAAATGAAACTAAATGAAAAAGAAAGGTGCTTTACCTCTTGAAATAACCACCTTGAGAGCCTCCTTAAAGGAAGCAATTTTGGTCTTTTGGAAAGACCAAGATCTTCTTGGACGTGGGGAGTGACTAAGGAATGGTATTTTCACAGAAATTAGAGGAGATTAAAGGCTTAGAGGAGTGAAGAGAAGAGGGAGTAAGGAGGGGGGGGGGGGTTATAGTGGAGGAGAGGAGGGTTTTCATAATTTTTTAACCATTAGTTTATTAATTTCCCCCAAGACGAGAAATAATGATGATTCCATGACCAAGAATAGTAATAAATGAATTTGAGTTCAAAACAAGTGGGATTACATCACTTATGATGTCATAAATAGTGTATTTAGCTGATAATTTGTATATACGGTATTTTACCGTATTTCACTATTCATAAAAAATTCAATTATTTTAGAAAAATACCAAAAATTCACCCTAACCATTTTTTGACGTGTAGAATCCAAAAATTTAGTCCATTTTTTTAAAAAATAATTTTCTATATATGATTAATTTAATATTTAATTAAAATCATAATTTATTCTAAAAAAAATCATTTTAAAACATTTATTTACTTATTCTAAAACATAGGTATATCTTACTTCCACGTGAATATTATATATATACCATCATAGGTAAGGTTACTATTCATTAGGTTATATCACTATTAATAATTTTATGTTAATATTCATAAGGGTAGGTTACTATTCACCAAAAATTAAGTTTTTCTTTATCGGACTCCAAATAACTTACTGATCGCAACCGTGTATGTCAGATTTTCGAAATCCACATCACAGAAGTGGAAAAATTATGTTTACTTAGCTAAGTTCTAACAAAGTGGTGTTTTTAGAGACTCAGTGATCCATGCATTCTATAATAAATCTATTTGTAAATTCTTTGGGTGTTACACTTACTATTTGGGGAGATAGTAGATAGGTGACATAAGAATGTGTTGGAGCATGTGATGAATATTAGACCGGTGCATCATGAACATATTTTATAATAAGAAGTATAGGTTACTAAAGATATGGGATTTCTATTATTATCTTACATTTTTATAACTGGATTATTTCACATAGCATGACACACATGAGTTTGTGGATTTATGATTTATTTGGTTTTTGGATCTTGTCCTAATAGAATGGGGACATGTACATGTATCCTATTTGGAACATAGGATTAAAATGACATATGAATTATTTATTTTGATTGAAAACACTAAATACAAGTTTCAGTTGTTTAAATTCTAAAAAATTCCTTATATAGTGTTTTTCCATATAATTTGGTGGTGAATTTATACTTTGCTGGACCACGATATATTTTCTTCTAATGATAAGTCATGTCGATCTACAGTGAGAGGATCCTTGATGAGGACTATGTAGTCCCTTATAATGGATTTATAGTAAACCTAGTAGGTTAATACAATCATTTGATACCTTATTTATGAAACCATTATGTGTGATTGAGAAAATAGGTTTGGTTACTTAAAGTGTCAACAGAAACCTCTATGGTGTATTCCAATATAGCTTCTTGGCAGAATTCTACTTAATTAGACCATATGACTACATTGTAATCAACATAGATCATGGTGATGTGATATAGCTATGTATCTACATGTTTAACTGGATAATAATATGTTCCTTGAGGGGGAGAACCCCCTATTTGAAGGATCAGTGAGGAACATCTTGAGATTATGATCCTCATGGGGTGACTCATGTATGCGGAGGCCTAATGAGGATCAACCTAAGATAGAAATCCTTAAGGGAGTAGATCCCATATATGGATGATCAATGATGACTTTTTGAGATCATGATTCTTTAGGGGGTGGTCCTCATATGAATATTCCTAATGATAATTAGTGCCATAGTAGGCCTATAACATCCCAAGACCTTCACTTTCAGATTCAGTGCTAAAAACATAAATATTACATTTATGGATTTAATATTGATAAATGTGACCCATTTTTTCCATAAAAACATAAAACATAAAAGGAAACATTGGATCAATTACATTCCAAAGGACATTTTAGGTTTAGAGTTTTAGAGAATTAGGAAAAACTATTACATATCTTAGAAAAATAAACAACTAGCCCATAAAAATCTATATCATCTCCCAATATTTCTTCATTTATAGCAACCTTCTTAGAAATATTTGGATGAAAATCTTTCTTCATAACTTGGGGAAAAGGAAACATAATAAAGGGTAAGATCAGATCCTCATTAAGGGTAACCAGAAAGATTACATAAGCATAACATGAGAATAAGGGTATATGAACATAAAATTTAAAAATTATACCCTGTGCATCAAAATCACAATCTTGATTCATGGAATGAATCTTTAAAATTCATAAGGCATGAATCATAGAAGACTCAATGAACATAATCCATAATATCATAACATGGAATTGTGGCATACATTAAAGAATAGAAAATTTATGGGCAGATACACCTTCTGGGTGGGAAACACCACCATCCCCATTGGTAGACCTTTACTCATAGTGGAATGGGTTCACTCCCCAAACCATCATAATAGTCAAGGTTTACTCCCAATACTATCATAGTGGAAAAAGTTTCTTATTGAACTGAGTTCACTTCCCATTTCACTCATGTCTTACTAAAACAAGTACAATCCCCATTCCAATCCAGTCTTATTGAACCGAGTTCAATCCCTATTACAGTTCTATCTATCTCATGATATTTCAATCATTACCCAATTCATTGGAGGGAGATATAGGTCCCACCCATCACATAAATAAAACCATACATATATGTGGTACAAGATCCTAAATCATTCATCATATCAAAACCTATAAAAGAAATATTGAAAGAAAAATAAAATATCTTGAATATGAGTAAGTTCATGTCATAAAATTTTAAAGAGTATTATATACACCACACAAAATAAATGAGTGGTGACTATGACATAAGTCTCCCAAATATAAGAGTGAGAATAAAAATCCATTACCACTTTGTAATTATTCGAATCATATACTCCATGAAGGAATAAAATTTAAAAAAACCTTAAATATGATGATAATAAATAAATTCACAATATATCATGTCAAAGGGGTATTATATACATCTCATAAAATAATATAGGTGCATTACATCAAAATATGTCTCAACATAAGAAAATTGAGATGCAGTCCCTTATAAATATCATATCATTCAAGTGAGAGTTAATAAAATGATTTGATTATGTGTATTAGTTGTAAATCCAAATAAAAAAGTGTAAATACAACATAAGATTATAAAAATTCATTTAACACATAATCTTAGCCTGAAATAATCAATGAATTAGTTGTTTAACCCAATTAATGGAAATTGAGTTAAGAATTCCCTTACCTCGAGTCTGACTCTCCATGCACGTTATTTATCTTTTTGAATAATAAAATTAGGTTAATTTTTTAATTTATTGAGAAATTTTTTCATATTTATTATTCATTTTATTTCACTTAATACCACATTATAACAATAACATAATTATTTAAATTCACGTTGGATGTTTTGATGATATTCAGTTCATAAGTCTAAAATGAATTAGATAATTTTTCTATGGTAAAAAAGGTTGTAATCCCATAATCTCTAAAAAAATATTCTTGAAATAATTATCAATTTTATCCATCAATTATAATTTTAAATATTTCCATTAAACATGGTTATGAAAAACTATCTTTGTTATAATCATGAAGATGTTAAGCTGTATATACGCATGAGTAACGTTTCCATTTTTTCAACGATCATTAGAGAAAAAAGGTAATTATTATTTTATATTTATATAATGATAATAATATCTTATATATATCATATTAATTATTTAAATATACTTATATATATTATCCAAGTGATGTGATGATGAAAAAAAATCACATCACTCTGTGGAGGTGGTAGTCCACACGTATGTATGGACGATGTTATCATTTTTTCTGTGTATGGAAAGGTAATGATATATTATATTTTCATAATGATAAGTATTTATTGAATATAACTTATAAAAACATCAATTACATCATTATAACCAGTCTTGAGTGATGGTGAAGGAAACAAATTATATCGGTTCGCAAATCGGTAGTCTGCCGTATATACGAATGATGAATTATTTTCCCATTTGATGGAAGAGGATATAAATATGGATAATTAAACATAAATAATAACATATAAGTATATGTAGGATAATGTATTTATTGTTTTATCATGGGTTAATAATATTTTAATGAGGTGGAATAATAAATTAAATAGAAACGCTTGATTAAAATGATACATTTTCTTTTGAAAACTTCATTTTATTAACATCTTAAGACCATTAAGGTTGATGTTATACCTAAAATAATACTTATGTAATTAGAAAAGGAATTATAGAAAGGTATTTGGTCAAATATTGGCCTAACCAAATGGGTTTAAAGTGTGAAAAAAATGATATGAAGAAGTTCCCTTTTATAAGAGAGGGAAAGGGCACTCTTGGAATTTCTCAATATATTAAGTTAATATTTATTCATTTTCAATTCAAAATGAATAAAAAGTGATTTATTTAAAATATAAGATTATTTTGGGTCTAAATCCACTCATATAAAAAAAATTTATATAAGTTTTTGCTAAATTTATACCCTTATCTTTTGGTTTTAACCCTTATTTAACCCCATTAACATTTACCATGACAACATAGATTTTTACTCATTAAGGGATAATATAGTTACCATAAAATGAAAAAATAACCATAAATGGATTATTTATGAAATTTTAAGCCTTATAAAAATATTTTTTTTCTTCTGAATTTTATATTTTTAGGAAGTTTATATCATTTAATAAAATATTATTTATTCTAAAATATCATTAATGAACATTTTAACACTATTCATTACTTTGACTTTTACAAATATCAATACAACAAGATAAATTAGAACCAAATATTTTAATACATCCATAAAATATCAAATAAATCTATAAAAATCATGGATTATATTAATTATCTCATATTATATTTATTTTAATTTTTTTTAATATCATTTATTTTATTTTTCCATTAATTAAATAATTACTGCATGAGTGGTGTACAAGAATTTAAGGTAATTATTTCATCACTAAAAATTAAAATAAATTAACATGTTGAATATGAATCTATTATATTTAAAAATAGTTTTTATAGTCAAAAATATCTTCTGGGTAACACCATATTAAAAATATTATACTCTATAAAAACAAGAGCACAACATTTTTGACTTTTTTTTAAATAAAATATTATGAGTTTCATAATCAATTATAAATGGAAACCTGATTATGGATAAAAATTAATAATTAAATAAAATTGGTTCAAGTTTGAGGGTCATTTTACAGTCCTTATCATATTATTTTCACCCATAATTACCTGATTTACCCTTTACCGTGGTAAAAAAATTCACTAAGGTTACTATTCATATTGTCCAAAAATAAAAGATAAATATTTACTAAATTTTACCATGTGATTCAAAATATAGAATCCAATTTTTAAAATTTTATATCACAAAATTTTTAACAATTAATTTAACATTTAATCTGTGAAACGCATTGAAAAACAATTTTTTAAAAAATGCCATTTTTTAATATAAAATGTTTTTATACTAAATTCAAATATAAAATCCATTTTAAAAAACCAAAATTATATTATTTTAATTCAAAGTTAACTAATTAAAATCTAAAACTAATCCAAAATATTGTTTTACTTTATAAATAATTTAAAATAATATATAGTTTTCAATATAAATCAGTATTTTTCACTATTCATTGAAAAATCAAAATTTTTAGAAAAATATAAAAAATTCACCATAGGATAATTTTTATATTATGATTTAAAAAATTATATTTTTTCATTAAATAAAATTTCTAAAAGTTCCATAAATTAATTATATTATTCCCTCACAAATGTAATAAAAATCATTCTTTAAGAAAGTGTATTTGAAGAATACACTGACTTTACTAAAATTAAGTGCTTAATTTTATAAGAATTAATTGATAAATTATCAATGAGTTGTACCATTTTATATTTCATGATTTTTTAATACTATTTATTCCTTCCAATTTAATAGCTAGGTTATAACGGTCAAATAATAACAATATTTAGTTATTAGTTTAAGCTCGATGTTGCGTATCTTGTACGCTATCAAACATAGTATTTCCTTTGAAAAAATAAGTATGTTTAAGGCCAATGGTTTGGAATGTGATTCCAAATATGTGTATGTGTGACCCCATATTTGGTATATTGGCATATAGTTTTTGCATGAATTTCATAATGGGAGTATATAGGTGTTTCCCATGAGTTGTGACTGACATGAGATGTATTTTTTAGGTTAGGCAGGGAGAAACTTATGTTTTGAGGCATGTAATAGGATATTTGTGAGCTGAGTAATATGGTTGAAATGATTTGTGGTATATAAGGTTAATTTGATATTGGGTTTATCCTTGGTTACTGAGTTCCCTAGATATGGGAAGCATTGGTGTATGCTTTGGGTTTAAAATGGATGCATAGGAAGTGTTGCCGAGTATGGGATATAAGCATGGTAATGGCTTAGATTTTATTAATGTCGAAGGAATAAGTGGTTTCTTTCCCTTATATAAATGCAAGATAGGTTCTTCTAGGTGTATGGTATAGAAGTATGAGATGCCTTATGTTATCATTATGAAAACCACTTTATGTTCTTGTGCTTTTGGTATCGAAACCTGGTTTTGAAGGGTAGGGCTAGTCAAGGGAATGAAACTATTGATTTTGGGTATGGTTCTCAATGAGAGAGAGGATTGCGATCCTATATGTCCATTCCTTGGATGAATAGAGTATGGTAAATACTTTTCGTTTAGTAAATATTTTTTTTGGAAAGTGTTCATGCGATAGACCTTAGCATGGGTAAGTGCCCGATTTTGAAGAGGAGTGCCAAGGATGCTTCTGGATATATGTGATTTAAATTACATGAAGCATGGTATATGAATTAGGTAAGTGATCCTAGTTTTGGTTATGTGATACTCATGGGATTAAGAGTTATGTTTTTGCAATCTGTTGATATAGGAGCATGCACTCATTAGTTTTGGATAAAATTGAAATGTTATGCCTTGTTACCCATGGTGATTGTTTGAAATATGAATTAGTGAGTGAACATGTGTGGGTCAAGGACTGAAGGATTATATGTAATAATTTTAGGCTTGGTTTCCTAGGGTTTTGATGGAAATGAGATCTTAGTTAGGTATTGATAGGATAAGTGAGTGTGGCTCATAAGGAGTGGCATGTGTGTAATCATAGAACCTATTGAGGCTATGCTTGAGGAGCGATATGTGGAAAGATATATTGTGGGGAGTATACCATTAGCTTTTGGTGGGTATGAATATCATTATTAATATAGTTTTGATAGGTTCTAAGGATAAAATTTCCATGAACTGGGAACAAGTATAATTTTATGTCTCATATCAGAGCTTAGTTATAAGTGGGATGGTCATAGCTTGTTATAACATGTGGCAATGGATGGAGCATGATCCATGGAGGAATGAATCTCCTATTGGTAGGGTTATTGGTGTGATAAAAAGTCATTGTAAAATCGAGGTGTCCTTCATATGTTAGTGAGTTGGTGAATCTAATTTTATCTAATACCATGATAAATACCAGATATGGAATTAATTCATGATATTTGATGGAGTCCGTGTGTGGGAATTAGGATTGTGATGGGTTTGATATGATTTGATCATGATTTAGATCTTTGATACATCTGTTCTTGGGTGAGATCACATCGGCAGACTTGGTTGGTCAAGTATCTAATTGGGGAATGACATTGGAAGTTGGGTTTAGAATTTAGTGAGAATGTTTGGATGATTTTGAGATTCCTTCTAGAGCCAAAGAATCACGATCAAGTGGTTTGATAGTGCATCAGTGAGTGTGACTGAGAATTTTTGGGAATAGGTCATCTAAAAAAGGATAGACTGATGTTTCACATATAATTAGATGTAATGTGTTAGAAAATTTTTTGGTCACATTATTTCAGATATTATAGGTGTGTTTCAAGGATGATCTAGGGATTTTGAGAAAAAAGTGACCATATCAAGGCTTATTACATGGATGGTGGATACTCATTTGATTCAATTTGGTAATTGGACACAAGGAGTGATATTAGTTTCAAGATGGTGTTTTTAGATATAATTAAGTGAAGTGATATGGTGAACACACCGAGTGAGTTGTTGGAGAATTTACAATACATTTCAGTAGGCAATTTCAATGGTGGGGAGCACTATAGCTCATAATCAGATCATGTTAGTAGAGGATTATGGTGAAGAGTTATATAAGCCTTTGTATGAGTTTTATTGATGAAAATATCACAACTTGGGTTAGATAGAAAATGATAAGTGTCATATTAGTAATTAAATGATGGTGATGAGTGGTGGATCCATTTTTGACGAATAATACACATTGTGTTTGGAGTCGTGACGTGGGGGATCATTTGAAATTCAAGAGTATAATGCATTGAGTCAATTATGAGTTATGAATTGAGATTGGTCAAGTTCCATGTCTTAGAGTCATTAAGGATTCTCAGGGATGATAAGTTCTATGATGGGGAGGTTAAAAATACCGATTCTAAATGAGTTAATAAATTTATAGGGACATTTGAATTGTTAATTATAGAGTGGAAGTCATTTTAAAATATGAGGTTTATATCAATGTTTCGAGAATTTGAATGTCTTGATTAGATTTTTTTAGATTAGATCAAGGCTTGAGTGGTGTTTGGATGTTAATGGGGGATAAATAGAGGATTTAGGAGGCTCAAATAGTACATGGTGTACCTGGAGGCCACTATGGATTGAGCTATACCATGGTGACCCTGGTCTAGTTGTTTTGTCCAACCATGGGGATCCCCATTAATAGATATCCCTATGGTTATAAGGTGGTGTCTTTGTATAAAATAGAGAGTGATAAGGGGGCATGAATCAGCATGGTGGAGGGAATTTCTCCTTGGTTGAGCGTATCACCTGGGTAGGGCACCATGCCGTAGTACCCTAGCCTAGGGTATTTAATTTGGAATTTTAGCCTAGTGTTTCCATGGTTGAAAATGGAGAGTAGGGATGGAGTTAAAATTTGATGGTTTCTGTTTCAATCATCTTGGGTATTTTAGGCTTGGGGGACACTACTGTCTAAAATGATGAGGGGGGAGGCACCGTGATGTGGTGCAAGCTATTTTCCCCTTTGTGTTTTAATTTTTTGGGTGAAGTTCCACCTTTTACCCTTCTATTATTTAGGGATTTGGCCCCCATTATATTTCCCTCTTGAATGTGATTAACCAAGGAAGAACCCTCCCACCATCTCTCTTGACCCCCTTCTATTATGGGTGATTTTTTATGCGATATTAGTGAAAATTCAATGTGATATATTTTATTTTTTTTCTTTCATTATAGTTATTCCTTTCTTACTATATGATTTTGGATGACCTAGATTAGTATTTGGTAATGATTTACACTAGATAATGGTGGAAATAATTCAATATGACAGGGTTTCTATATGAAATGGTTGCCAGATGTCCCATGATTTTGATCTCATGTCGTCACACACCATTTCATTCAAGGTACATAGGATAATGAATTTATCTAGATTTTGATTAAATTAATTGGTTTTAATAATTGAATCATTGTCATGTGTAAGGTATGTTTCTAGTAATGGTTATGGGAGTGCATTACAAACTATCCCTAAGTGGTTGGTTGCATTTTTAAAATGACAAGGTTGCTCGGTGAGTTGCTCGATGATTATGCCATATTGATTTAAATAAAAAATTTATTTTATTTGTTTAATTAATTATAATTTGATTATAATTAATTATTTTAGGATACTTTTTCTTGAGTAAGGGCCTCATATGAATGGGATGATAGCCTTTGGACTTGGATGAGCTCGGGTGAGATTTTCTTAGCTTCACTTGAAAGGGAATAACTCTGAATTGAGGTAGAAAGTTCCCCATACATGCCCCTATGGTATTATGAATTTTATTATGGAATTTTATATGTGGTATTACCACTGAAGGTTATCAAAATTTTATTTTAAAATGAATTGTTTGATGAAATGAAATTCTTGAACAAAACAAATTTCCAATGGCCATAATTAACCCTTGTGTACTAGCTTGAATTAACTCAACCGCTGATGACCAAGACCATGATTATAAATTCATGACTTGTGATACAAGGACTGTAAGGGGTATAAATTAAATTAAATTAACATAATAGAGTGGACCTAGTTTAGGATACTTTAACACAACTTTGTAGTGGATATTTTGGGTTCAAATGTTTGGACCAAGTAGGTTGAGTGAGAAATAATAATTCCTTTGAGCCATTGGGTGGGTAGAGATGTGATTACTCAGGTGGGTATATCCTATAGAGATCGATGGATAAGTTGGATTTAACATCCCGAACCAAACCACTGGGTATGATCTAGGTGTTATGTGACCTCATGGGCATCTCCCTGTACACAAGAGATTGCCAAATAACATTGAGGGTCTCAAGTGGAACCATGAGGAGAGTATACCCTATTTAAAATTTCACTAGATAAATAAATAACCAAATTATAATAATAAAAAATATAATAAACATAATCAGAGTACATACAAAAAGTGGTGTTACGTGACCCCATGCACGCCTCCCCAGATGCAATAGTTTACCAACTAGCAGTGAGGGTCTCAAGTGGAATCATGGGGAGACTTTACCCTTTATTATAGTGAACAATATAAATAAATAACCAAGGCATAATAATAAATAATATAATAAACAAAATCAAAGTATATGAAGAAAGTGAGATAAACATGGAATAAAATTAAATGGATCCCAAAGTGGAAATCCTCTCCAGTGTACAAAGTAGTAGATAAAATAAATAAATAAATAGCAGGTCCTTAAAAGTCTATCCCAGTCTACTACAAGTTCCATTCTACTTTTCTCAACCATCTACCATGGAGCACTTTCCCTTTGTCTGATCAATCATGAGATCTTCATGCACACTGGAATACTTGAGTAGGGTGTGAGTACAAGACTCTGTAGGACACCACCAAAGTTTCCTTAACCAAGTGTGCTCAATTATACAAGTTCAATCCATAAAAAATAATAAATTTATAATAATAAAACAAACATACAATTTGAAACTGAGTAGCGTGTGCTAAATAAGCTACATCGAACCCCAACCCTACCTTCTTTAGCTCCATTCCTGAAGGATAAATCATAATGGATTCCAAGAGTAACCAAGATATTCATATGGATAGTGAATTATTCATTCAGGATTCTAATGGAATTGTTCATACATGCAACTTGGAATTCCCTTCTCCTCAAGTAAAAAATGCTACTTGGAATAACACTAGGCATTGAGCGCTCTACTCAACAGTTCACTGGGCATCGAATAACATGCTACTTGACATAACACTAGGAATCAAGCATGCTACTCAGCATTTCAATAGAAATTGAACAACATAATACTTGATATAAAATCATTCATTGAGCATTCTAATTGGAAGTTCACTAAGCATTGAATAACATGGTACTTGGCATTCGGGCATCGAGTGCATCCTCAACACAACAAGTCTATGAAATCATCATATCTCCACCCTATGCTCAGGTCCATTGTCAAAATCATCACATGTCATGCACACACACTCTATAAGTGATAAACCTGTCATAAAAATCCACCATTTATGAGAACCAAGAATGATGCCTCCTAAGGTAGGGTAATATAAAAAAGGTATAATATACAAGGAATGCATAGTATGACATGACATCATGAGTATTAGTAGTAATAAACAAAAATATTTGATCATCATCAAACATGGAATAACAAGATACACAAGTATAGTCATGGAAATAAAATCATAAAAGGACTCATGACTTCACATGAACCAACATGTGATCACTATGAATAATGTTCAGGAAGTTATGCTAATACATGTATCACATAAAGATAAGAGTGCCTATATAAATAGAGCATGAAAAATATAATGAGTTACAACAGCCACACTTGTGATAAAAATCAAACATAGTCTATCCGGATATCTAGGAATACTCATGGAATAAATAAAAACACATGGACTCATGGATCTAGGTCTCAATTAACACAAAAACAATCCTCAAGGTGTCTATGTAGTCTAACACACTAATATATGATCAAGCCTCCTCCATTAGAGACCAGACAACAAGCTAACACACAAGGTCCAACATGGACCATGGAACCTTATCAATTTATTAGGACCATTCATTTAATTATTTGGACTCAAAATTCATAAATTAATTAATCATTATTAGTATTCATGAAATAACATGAATTAATGGTCATTTACTCGAAGTGGAGAACCTAATATCTCATGCCAATAAACATGCATAAAAAACAACGGGTATAGAACATGAGACCAACTAAACACACTCACATTAGATCATAATAAAGAATAATTATCAATTATTTATATGAATAAATTATAACATGTAAAATTGTGTAAACGGGATCCAAAAAAGTCAAGGAAATTCCTACCTTAGGTGCAATGCTGATTTAATGATAATGGCTGACATTTGAGTTCAATTTCACCACTGAATCCTCACTACCTTCAAAAAACAAAATAGAATTAAATTTATACTCATTGAGATGAACCCAACAACAATGATGATGCATCAATATAATCAATATATTATAATATATTGAGGAAATAATTATGAATGAAAGAATACAATAGAAATAAAAAAAGAATATGAGATAGGGGAAGAGAGGGTAGTGTGGGGAGGGAGGCATGAGAGGAAGATGGTTTTCTCCCGTGGGCTTACCCCTCTCATTTTCCCCTTTTAGTATATATATTTTCCAATTCATAATTTATTATTTATATAAATTTCATTATTACATCACTTTATTATTCCTCTATCCTCTTAAAGCCATGCGCTGTCCACAACCCCCCTTCATCCCATTACACGTTTTCTAACAACCCTTTTAAAAATACATTTAATCCACCCTTATTCAATATGTATTTTAAAATTCATTTATATGTCTACATAAACACCTCATATATATATATATACACCCACATATATATACCCGAATATATATATATATATATAAAACCAAAATATACACATTATACATACATATATATATACATTTCCGTATACACACCCACACATGTACTTATATATTTTTTATATATATATACCCAAATTTTAACTTCACACAAATAAATAATATTATTTTACAAAATTAATAGCAATAATAACAAAAAAATTATTATTTATTATTTATTATTTATCTCTAAACATTTTCACCATTAATATTTTAAATAAGAAATTCATTAATTGATCATAATAGTTAATAAGTTAATATTAACCACATATTTTCATTTATTTAGCACAAGGTAATAATATCACTATTATTATATAAACTCCCAACAAATATAATGCATGGAGAAACTTCTCTCTTCAATTAAGAAAATTTAATTACACATGTAATTTCCCTTTTTTAACACAAATAATAATAATAATAAAATTATTATTACCCTTAATCATGATGTAATAAAACATCCAACATTTACAAATCTTTTGTTTCACCTAGGGTAAACCTTGAATTCTAGACCTAACTATGGTTTTAGATTTCTCATATGATAAAATGTTCGGGAGATACTTCATTCTTTTTAAAAAATTCTAATAAGAAAATATTAAATAAATTACCTTTGAGTACGATGTTACCAAACACTTAATTCACACAAATATTATATCATGCCTAGGGTAAAACCCATATGCTAGACCTAAAAGTTGCATCCTATTTCCCATATGAGGCACTGTTTGGGAGATATTTCATTATTTTGGAAAAAAATGTGCATGGATAATATAATATATTTAATATTTTTATTAAATCAATATTGAGGCTCTACGAGTCTAAAAATTTCATGCTAACTCAGTGCCTGACTTTGAAAATATTCTATAGAATATTCCAAAGTGTTAACAGAGATTTTACCCTTACATAAAGCCTTTAAATCATTTATTAAGTGATTTTTATTTCAAATTTACATTTTTTACATAAAAATAATCAAAAATTATTTTAAAATAGGGTTTTATTATCCTAATTTTTTTGATAATTTTACAATTCTCACCCTCCATCGAATTATCTTCCATGAGAAGTATCTCTAGTGATCTTGCTCGAACAACTCAAGCCAATTAGTTCAAACATCAGACTCCCGCTCTCATGTATTCATAATAGGAGGAACATTAGGAACATATCTAGGACATATGCAGACTAAGGGATCACACAAGGTTCTCCTAGGATTCTACACTTAACCCAAGGTATATACCTCATAGTAGTAACCATGGTCTCTATCCCTACATGTTATTCATAAACATCATATTTATACTAACACAACAACATGATCAGTTCAATAAATTAATTCCAATAAAGATATATCATAACAACATGAAAATATAGACATATCACACCATCAAGGAAACTATCCTGAATAGATAGCACAAATAAATCCATTTAATTAATAAATAATATGTAACACAACAACAAGTATATACATGGAATGTGAAACTAAATGCCTATTAATGATGTATGAACACACCTAGAATCTTATAAATCACATATCAACATCATGTACATCACCCAAGGTGAATTTAATAAATATAAAGAACAAAATATAAATTACCTTTTATGGAAATTCAGAGGTCCAATACACAGTGCTGGAAAAGCACTATCATAGTTCCCCTACTTGAGTCACAACCATCCTATATCCTGCCTAACCTACCCTAACCCAAATAAAGAGAAAAACAAGTTACTTAGTCATGATACTCTTATACAATTTTTCAATATCTTGACCCAAACAACTAGGTCCGAGTTGGATGTTACGTGAGCTCATGCACGCCTCTTCATATGAAATAGGTTGCTGACTAGCAGCACGAGTATCAAGTGAAACCATGGGGAGACTATAACCTCTGTCAGTGTGTATTGGAGAAATAAACAACCAAAGAAGAATAATAAAAAATATAATAATCACAATTATAGTACTTACACAAAGTGGTATTACATGACCTCATTCCTGCCTCCCTATATGCAAGAGGTTGCAAACTCGCAGTAAGGGTCTCAAGTGGAACCATTGGGAGACTATACCCTATTTTAGAGTGAAAAGGAGAAATAAATAATTGAATTATAATAATAAAAAATACAACAATCATAATCATAGTACATGCAGAAAGTGATTTAAACATGACATACAAATAAATGGATCCCAAAGTGGAAATCTTTACCAGTGTACAAAGAAATAGATAAAATAAATAAAAAATATATAAGGTCCTCCAAAGCCCATCTTAGTCCACTACTGGCTCCAGGCCCCTCTTCCTAGCCATCCACCAGAAATCCCTTTCCCTTAACCAAATCCCTCATGAAATATATAGGCACACCAAAATTCCTAAGTAGGGTGTGAGTATAAGACTTTGTAAGTGACCACCAAAGAATCCTTAACCAAGTGTTCTCAAGTATAAAAGTTTATTCCATAATGATTATAAATTCATAATAATAAAATAAATATATAATTCAGAACCAAGTGTTCATGTGATAACCAAGCCACCATGAACCCTGACCGTACTTGCTTCATCTCCATATTGAAAGGATAAATCATAACGAATGTTTGGAGTTACCAAGATTTCCATATGGATATTAAATTAGTTTCTTAAAATCCCCATGGAATCATGTGTACATGAAACTCAAAACTCCATAGGCCTCATGTGAAACATAAAATTCAGTATAACACCATGAATTGAGTGTGCTACTTGGAAGTTTATTAGGAATCAAATAACATGATACATGGAATAACGCTCGACATAGATTGTGCTACTCAGTAGTTCACTGGGAATAAAATAACATGCTACATGATATAACATGAGATTATGAGCGCACTACTTAGTAGTTCACTAAGAATCGAGTAACATGTTACTTGGAATTCAGTCCTCGAGTGTATCCTCAAAACGACAAGTGTATGGAATCATCATATCTCTACCCTATTCTTAGGTCTATCATCATAATCATTGCATGTCATGTTCATAATCTATCTAAGGGATAAAATTCTCATGACGTTCCACCTATTATGATCACCAATAATGATGCCTTTGAAGGCAGGGTAACATACAAAAAGGTAGATAATAAAAGGAATGAATATTATGATATAAAATCATGATTATTAAAATAAATAAACAGAAACATGTGTGATCATCATCGAACATGGAATAACAACTACACAAGAATAGTTATAGAAATAACATCATAAAAGGAATCATGACTACACATGAACCAACATGCAATCATAATAAATCATGGTCAACAAGTTATGATAATACATGTATCACATCAAGGTAAGAGTGAACATATAAACAGAGCATGTAAAACATCATGATTTACAACAACTACACATGTAATCAAAATCAAACACAGTCTATCAGGATATCTAAGCATACTAATAGAATAAATCAACACACATGTTCTCATGTATATAGTTCTCAATTAACACAACAACACACCTCAAGGTGTCCATGAAATCTAACGCAATCATATGTGATCAAGCCTCAAACATCGGTGAAAAAACAAAAATCTAACACACAAGGTCTAATATGGACCTTGACACCTTTTCAATTTAATATGCATTGTTCATTTAATTAACTAAGAATCAAGAATCATTAATAAATTAATCATTATTATTATTCATGACACAACATGATCTAATTTGTTTTCTCTCAAAGTAGATAACCTCATATCTCATGCCAATAAACTTGTATAAAAAACAAAGGGTAGAGAAAATGAGACCACCTACACACTCCAACGTCTGATCATAATAAAGAAAAATTATCAATTATGTCTAAAAATAAATTATAACATAGAAACTAGTTTAAAAGAGAGCCCAAAAAGTTAAGGAACTTCCTAACTTT
Organism: Viscum album; assembly: GCA_963277665.1. NCBI lineage: Eukaryota > Viridiplantae > Streptophyta > Magnoliopsida > Santalales > Viscaceae > Viscum > Viscum album. The sequence continues at coordinate 732,629,971 of OY728166.1, forward strand.
GGTGTAATGATGATTTAATGATAAAGGTTGATGTTGGAGTTCAATTTCACAACTGAATCCTCACTGCCTTTGAAAAAAAATTTAGGATTAAATTTCTACTTATTGAGATGAACCCAACAACACAAAAAATGATGTAATCCAATCAATATCATAGAAGATATTGAAGAAATAATTATGGATTCAATAATAAAATAAAATTAAAAAAATAATATGAGAAGGGGGGAATAGAGAGAAGTGTGGGAAGGAGGGAGGTGTGAGAGGAAGGTGGTTTTCTTCTTTAGTCTTGGCCCCTCCCATTTATCCCATTTTAATATTTTTTCCCAATTCATCATTTATTATTTTCATAAATTTTATTATTAGATCACTTTATTATTCCTCTATCCTCTTCAAGTCATGTTCCACCCATAGCTCCCCTTCATCTCATTACACATTTTTTAATAACCCATTTAAGAGTACATTTAATCCACCCTTATTCAATATATAATTTAAGTCATTTATATGTCTATATAAACACCTTATACACACACCCAAACACACCCATATATATATAACCAAAATATAAACATCACACACACACACAAACATCTGTATACACTTTCGCACATGTACATATATATTTATTATATATATATAGACACATTTTAACTTGGCACACACAAATAATATTATTCTCCAAAATTAATAATAATAAAAATAACAACAATTATTTATTATTATTATTTTTTATCTCCAAAAATTGTCACCATTAATATTTTAAAAACAACTTTCATTAAATTTTCATAATAGTTATTAAATTAATTTTAACCACATATTTTGAATTTATTTAGAGCAATGTAATAATATCATAATTATTACATAAACTCCTAATAAATTTCACGCATGGTGAAATGTCACTCATAAATTAAGTAAATTTAATTACACATGTAATTTTCATTTTTTAACACAAATAACAATAATAATAATATAATTATTATTACACTTATGTGTGATGTAACCAAAAACCCAATTTCCACAAAGCATATATTGTGCTTAGAAGGAACCCACATTATGGACCTAATAATGGTCTAAGATTTCTCATATGATATGCTGTTCGGAAGAGACTTCATTTTTTTTGTAAAAATTTATAATAAAAAAATATTAAATAAATTACCCTCACATGAAATGTTACCAAACACCTGACGCACAAACTATTATATTGTGCCTCAGGTAAACCCTGTATCCCAGACCTAACGATGATATCATATTTCCCATATGATACACCATTCAAGATATATTTCATTATTTTAGAAAAATATTATGCACACATAATATACTATATTTTATATTTTTATTAAATCAACATCGAGGCTCTACGGGCCTCAAAATTCTATGCTAACTCAATGGATGAATCCAAAAATATTCCATAGAATATTAAAAAGTGTTAAGAGAGTTTTTAACCTTAAATAAATCATTTAAATCATTTATTAGGTCATTTTTATTTAAAATTTACATTTTCACACAAAAATACTCTTAAATTATTTACAATGAGCATTTTATTATCCTTGAAAAATTGAGGATATTAAATTGGGCATGATGACCAACCTAGGATGACGTGGGAATGAAATGGAATTGAGTCTATATCCCTTTTGTGACTATCCCAATGAGACCAAGGCGACCTTGATGAGATTTTGACTGTTTTAAGGGATGATTTTTCCACAATGTGGTGGGTTTTGACCTAAGATATAAGATGGAGACTTTGGAGCCCATCTGAGGTGTCATGATAGATATGTGCCCCAAGAGATCCTGGTGGTTTCCCCAATTTTATGTTTACCCCTAAAAAGGGTGAATACATGTAATAATGGATAGTGCTAATCAAAAGTGTCACCTTAAAACATGTATCAATGATGTAAGACCAAGGAGGCTATGTTGATTCACCAGAGATGTTGGGGTGGGATGCACTATGCACCGAGATGTACTGAGATACATGGGATTCCTAGGGTATATTCCTAGAATCCATCCTTCATGCCTAATATATTGAGATTCCTGGAATATTCTTCTTGGATATGTATGGTGGGATTCATCATTCATTGAGATATAAACACATAGTTTTTGATGCATTGGGAACACTCCTTGGATCCTTATGGTTGGATGCACTATCTACTGATACATGGATGTAATGGTTTGGGATAACTTAAACATGATCCTTAGATCTTTTATGATTTTTTGTATGGTATGGGAGAGGCACACCCATTTAATTGTATGATGTGATGTTCAAAAAGGGAGATCCTAACCCATATACTAGAAAGAGGTAATATATAAAAGAGGGAACCAAACCCATAGACTAGGATGATGTGATGTCTGATAGGGGAGCCACACACTTGGACTTGGATGATGTGTTTTCCTAGCAGGGTACACCCTAGATCCAAGAAATGGTATTGGTTGGAACTATTATATAATATTCTTAGAGACACCCCAACACTGTCTAAAACAGGTTTTGGTCAATATCAAGTGTCATTGTAGAACTTGAGAATTTATAATGGCTATTTATTTACCCATATACACTATTTTATTTATATTATGAGTATATCACATGTGTATATCCTATTTTCTAGTTATGTATGGGACTGCATTGGTGGTACCCTAATAAGTTGAACTCACACCCAATTTGGGTGACCGTGACACTTGGATATCCAAATAGTCTTCATTGACCATAGGTTTAGGTTGGGTAGAGGCCTAAGATTTACCAAGAAATATATCCCAAATGATATTAGAGATCAGGATGAGGTGTGGCTCAGGGATAACAATAGATTCTCCCATATTTTATTATTTTATTTTATTTTTTATGTGATTGGCCTAGTGGGTGATAAATTATGGTGTAGTAGAATATATGTGTGTCTATATGACTATATGCTTCTGCATGTTCATTTGATATAACATTGATATTATTGATTGATTATGTGTACTTTGAATATTTATTACTATGAATGCAATTTTTTTTATTTCTGTTATGTTTTTTTGACACTCTGATATGAGGGTATAACCTCCACAATGTAACACCCTAGATCCCCACTTCTAGTCATCAATCATTGAAGTTTGGGGATACATGCCTAAGGTCATGTGGTGACCCAATCTATTTACAATTCAGAGTGAACTTAAAAAAGAAAATTACACACACCTTCAATTAACTTCATTTTCCACCATTCCCAATAATCAGCATCACCCATAGTTATAGGTATATACCCATCACATTTTCCAAGAAACCACATCAACCATTACATCTCATAAATCAACTCTTTACAATATGTGACATCATTCCCCTGAAACCATCAAACTAATCTATAAATACAATCAATCCATACCAAGAATATCCATTTATCTACCACATGAGACTACACATAGGTGTCTCTCATGAAAAATTGAAACCCAAAGTGCTTCTATTTCTGGTCAATCACATGACCTTATCTATGAAAATTTATTAGAAACCACATATACACATGTATAACATAGAAAGTAAAAAAGAACCATCTATTTATATTTAGTAGGAATCCACTCATAGAAGAACTACAAATGATCCAACTCCAAGTAATAGAAATATGATAATCTAAAAAAATACCTAATTTAGGGGAAAATTGACTATAAAACCAAAAAACAACAAGAAAAACCATTAGTAAACATTATAGGGAAACTACCCTTACCCATAATAACTCCCTGCTCAGACCATTCAAAAATTCGGTAAGAATCAATGAATAATTCATAAGAAGGAAGAAGGAATGAACAAGAGGTGAGAATTGGGGAACAACCATGATATTTTGATAGATTTTACCTATTTCCCATTTTTATACTTAATCAATAAATAAATTATAATTTTATAATAATCTAAAAATTTCATCATTTTGATTTTTTGAAAAAACACCTAAACCTTATTGAAACGCACGGCCGATTGTCGCCTATCGACCAGTCAAAATTCCGGTGCTCTGCTAATGTATATAGCAGCACTCGGGTCGAATCCTCGGCGATGATACTTTGTAATAGTCGTTTGTTTTTAGTTGATTGTATTTTGATTAGGGGAGTTTGTTTGCAGAGCTTAATTGAAATGATTTATGGATGATGTTTGATTTACCAAATTGATAAATATTGGGGTGATTTCATCATTGGGGAGTTAAGCATGTGATATCCTTGAGCCTTACTTTGTATTGCATTAAATTAACACCCATGTCATAAGTTGACGTTGATTGGAATTCCTAAGTGTGAAGGCTTTAATCCAAGCCTTAACTTAACTTAGGGTTCTAATCTCAATCAAAACTTATTTATGGTAGTGTATTTATGGTTCCAATAATCCATGGAAACCACTCGTTAATCAAAACATATCATTAATCCATGACATATTAAGTTTAACATACACAATATTAATTTAAAGAATACTCATAGAGAAAAACTCTCAATCACTTAACATCCCCGAATTATAACTCACCCCAATGAGAGACTTACTCAGCCATTTGAATGTTTAATATTCTGGTTAAAATAATTATGATGATAAATTAAGAATAGAAGAAAAAGAAAGGGATTAGAAAAGAGTGGTACGTTGACACACACACATGAACGATGATGATAATTAAAAACGGATTTTCGATTGAATGAGGAAGCAAAAGAAGGGAAGGGGATTCAACTGAATTTAAACTATTTAGGAACATAAATATTAAACTATAGAAGGTGGATGAGAATAAGAGATATTGAAGAAGTAACTTGCATTAAAACAGAATTACAAAGAAAGAGAATTACAAGATTACAAAAATGAAGAACACAAAAGTAAGTGAAAACAAAGAGAGGAGGAAAGGTCTCTCAATTGAAAACTTGAGTATGGCAGGTCCTCTCAAGCCTTTGTCAAGGCTTTGGTCATGCCAATATGATATCCTCTCTTCTGAAATGCCAACCCCTCTCAAGGAGAGAAGGGGAGAGTATTTATAGCCCAAGGAGTGGACTGTTTGCATTCCCAATCTGTCCCTCCACTTGCATCACCAATTTTTCTATTCTGAAAGCCGAATATTCAAATATCTCCTTCTTCAAAGTTGTAGAAAATAATGTTGGCCGACTACTCTCAAATTCGGAGTCATTTGGACTTAAGGATCAAAAGTTATGGCCGGTTGATTAAACAAAGTTAAACTGTCCATTTCAATCCAGTCTTTTTGAAGTCCATAATGTGAAAGGGTTTTTGAATATGAAGCTACCTTCAAATCTGAATGGTTTATTCAACAAAGTCGGCCGCATATATCTCCTCTTTCACACTGAAAAATCTCAGCTCGATTGGATGCTTACATCAGGAGATATGTCATGCATACTATACTGATTTTAATTCTCGTTCAGAATGGTGGGCTGGACTTCAAAGATTTATTTGAGCCGCTTGTACTTGGATTTGGGGCTTGAAATTTTTATCCAAGATGAAATGTAGTGTCCCCCTAATTATGGTGTAGAGTTAATGTTTTTGGACTTCTATATTGAGCCCAGTAAATCAATCTTCAAGGCTGGTCCAGTTTGTTCACATATTTTTTGGTCTTGTTTGTGAGGAACATATGACCCTTTAAATGGCAGAATTGGATCATGGTTCCTTCTAATGAAATGTTGTATATTGAAATTAGAATCCTACAAAACAAGAACCAAACAATTTGGATCAGTATATTGACAGTTATTATTAAAACATTAAACTGACTCAATTGGACTACTTCTAAAAATGCTCAAAAATTATATTTAATATTAAAACATTAATATTTCACACAAATTATGCACATTTCATACAAAATCAGTAAAGGGGGAATATAATAAGTCATGAAAATATTAATAACATCAACTCCCCCACACTTATTTTTGTGCATGTCCTCATGTGCAACAAATATAAAAACATGGCAAAATCATTTTCACTCACCATCAAATATTAAAATTTTGTTTTCTCCAATCAGGGAAGGTTTAGAATATTTCACTCATCCATATTGAAATCCATCACAAATTTGGTTCACAATAATTCATCAGAAACAATTCATTTTTTCATGTTCAAGGTTTGAATTGGAAAATGTAGGCACTCAAAACTTACTCCTCTCAAGATGATAAAAATGTATTTTAGGAGGTTCACTCATTCACCAAAAAAAAGTGAAAATCAAGAGTTTGTAAGAGCTCTCAGCTTACATTCCCAAATCTAATGTGTACAATAATCAAGAGGTCTTTTAAGGGGTTTTTCAGTGGCTATGGGACGGTAGGTATATAATGTCCAAAGGAAAAGAGGGGTTAAAAACACCAACATGGAAAAATCAATGCACATTTTTTTTTGAAATTTGATTTGAAAGGAAATAGAAACACATATTTACAAGGGCATGAATGTGTGATGAATGAAAAGTGAGGGAGATAGAAAATGGAATAGGGTGAGATGATGGAATATGTACAACATGGAAAACTTCCAATAATGACACAATACAGAATGATTCAAGTGTTCTTTTTTTTCTTTTTGCTCTTTTTTTTTTCGAAAGTTGTGCTTGAAACAAGTCTCACAGTCATCTACCAACCCATGTTTGATCTTCTCATGGAACTAATTTTAGTAGTTATAACACGATCAAAGGTTGATGATGAATGATTTTTGACCCACCCAAGACACAACCCATTCCTTTTTTTTTCATTTTTTTTAATATACTTTTTTTTTCATTTTTTTGAACACTTTTCAATGACTTTTGTACAAATGAAAATTACACATATACACCCCAAAGCTCACAGAATTACAACCTCTCCCCCACACTTGAATGAATGCTTGCCCTCAAGCATATGATGACACATTGGAAATCAATGAAAGTACACCCAAAAATGAAGTCCATTCCCCCCACACTTAAATTTCAATAAATTGTACAATGAAAATCCATGAAAATGTTGGGTGGGACAAGGTATTAGGATTGTAATGTGGCTATCAAAAGAAAGGTTTTCATAGGCTCAAAGGGGCTTTCAAAAGTAGGATCAATGTAAGGGTAACGGGAGGCTATTTGGCTATTCTGATTCTCATGTGGCTTAGAAAATGCCTCTATCATATTAATGCACACAAAAGATGGAAATTCAGTTCGAAGGTCCACAAACTCAAGACTCACAATCAGTGGTTAAGACACACAATGAAAAAGATGGCCATAGATTACCTTGGCATGAAGGCTAATGTTATTCCTCACGGTAGGGGAGAATCATTTTCCACCAAAAATTGTTCATTCAAAATGTTTGGTATTGACACAAAATTGATTACCCAAGTTTGAGATAAAAATTCAATATATTTGAGTTTAAAAAAAGCCTTTTGACTCCCCAAAATGGTTGGACAGAATTTCAATATTGGATGATTAGTAATTATGACACCCCTTTTTTTTGTTAATTTTCATTTTTTTAATTTTCATTTTTTTTAATTTTTTTTTATTTTTAATGACACATCCACACAAAAGAGAAAATAGAAAAAAGGTTGTGGAAGAATTTTGTAAAAAAAATGAGAGGGAGAGAGGAAGAAGAAGAAATAGAGAGAAGAAGAGAGGGAAGAGAGATTGAGGAGAGAGAGAGTTAAAGGGAAAGAGGTGCCCCCTGGTTTGGATTTGGTGGGTCGCCATTTCCATCTAGTGGTGGGTCAATGGAATTCGATGTGGAACCTGAAGTGAATGGCCTCTCATGGTGATGCTTTAACTGGTGTCCATTTACCGTTAATGTTCTTTTTGAAGAAGGGTCTTGGACTTGTACTGCACCAAATGGGTAAACATTAGTAATAATAAAAGGTCCATCCCAACGAGAATTGAGCTTACCTGGGTGAAGTCGAAATCAAGAATTGAAGAGCATTAACTTTTCACCTTCATGAAATACCTTTCGAAGAATGTGCTTGTCATGGAGTGACTTTGCCTTTTCTTTGTAGAGAATGGAGTTCTCATACAAATCGAGACGAAGCTCCTCCAATTCAGTCAACTACAACAATCTTTCTTCACCAGATTTTTCACAATCAAAATTACAAGTTTTGACAGCCCAAAATGACTTATGTTGGATTTCAACTGGTAAATGACAGGCATTACCAAAAACTAGCCTAAATGGAGACATCCCAATGGGTGTCTTATAGGCTGTTCGATAGGCCCAAAGTGCTTCACCAAGTCTATTGGGCCAGTCTTTTCTTGTGGGATTAACAATTCTTTCAAGCACTCTTTTCACTTCTCTGTTAGAAAGTTCAGCCATTCCATTTGTTTGAGGGTGATATGCAGTGGATGTTTTATGTACAACCCCATTCTTTTTCAAAAGTGACTCCATGGTTCTATTATAGAAATGAGTTCCTAAGTCACTTATCAAAGCACGTGGTGTTTCGAATCGATGGAAGATATGGGTTTTGAGGAACTCACTCACAGTTTGAGCATCATATTTCCTAGTGGGTTTGTCCTCGACCCACCTAGAAACATAGTCAATAGCAAGGAGAATGTAGGATAATCCATTGGAAGGGGGAAAATGTCCCATGAAATCGATTCCCCAAACATCGAAAAGCTCACAGAAGATTAATGGCTTTTGAGGCATTTCGTTTCTTTTGGAAATTGTGCCAGACTTTTGGCAAGTGGGACATGATTGACATAACTCGTGTGAGTCCTTGAAGAGTGAAGGCCAAAAGAATCCAGAATCTAGGACCTTTCGAGAAGTCCTTTGTGGTCCAAAGTGGCCACCTCCAGGCATTGAGTGGCATAATTCCAAGATGGAGGATTGTTCAGTTTCATCAACACATCTCCTAATTACCATGTCAGCCCCAGTTTTCCAAAGTTTATTATCTTCCCAAAAATAATGCTTTGAATCACTTTTCATCTTTTATTTTTGTTATTTTGAAAAATATTCAGGGAAAACACCGGAAACCAAGTAATTTACAATTGGGTCATACCATGGTAACTTTGGAGTGAGAGATGAGAGGTGTTCAGTTGGAAATTCAGGATCAATTATTTCAGAATGAGAAGAATTAGAAATTCTACTCAGGTGGTCAGCCACAGGGTTTTCTTTTCCAGGTTTATCTTTTATCACAAGGTCAAACTCTTGGATCATTAAAATCTATCTTATTAGCCTTGGTTTGGAATCACTTTTCTTAAGTAATAACTTTAATGCTGAGTGGTCCATGAAGATGATGATTTTGGCACCTAAGAGATAGGGCCGGAATTTATCCAAGGAAAAAACCACATCTAAAAGTTCTTTTTCAGTCACCGTGTAGTGTGATTGAGTTTCATCCAATGTTTTTGAGGCATAAAAGATGACATGAGGAATGTTTTCTCTTCTTTGACCAAGAACAGCCCCAATGGCCCAATCAGAAGCATCACACATCAATTCAAATGGTAAGGACCAATCTGGGGGTTGGATTATTGGAGCAGATGTGAGAGCAGATTTGAGTTCAATGAAGGCTCTCTTGCAAGCGTCATCAAAATTTAATGTGACATCATTTTGAAGTAAACGAGTGAGTGGGAGGGAAATATTGCTGAAGTTCTGAATGAATCGCCGATAGAAACCGGCATGACCAAGGAAGGACCGAATGTCTCGAACTGATTTGGGTTCAGGAAGTGATTGGATCACCTCAATTTTGGCTGGATCAACATGGATACCCTCTTGAGAAATTATGTGCCCTAGAACAATCCCATTTGAAACCATGAAGTGACATTTTTCAAAATTCAGCAAAAGGTTGCACTTGACACACTTTTGAAGGACCAAAGAGAGTGAATGTAAGAAAGATTCAAATGACTCGCCATAAATGGTAAAGTCATCCATGAAGACCTCCATGCAATTCTCAATGAATTCAGAAAAGATACTCATCATACACCGCTGGAATGTTGCAGGAGCATTACAAAGGCCAAAAGGCATTCGCCTATAGGCATAGGTTCCAAAGGGGCAAGTGAATGTGGTCTTTTCTTGGTCTTGAGGTGCGATTGGAATTTGGAAGTAGCCGGTGTAACCATCAAGAAATCAATAGTGTGACTTTCCGGCCAATATCTCAAGCATTTGGTCAAGGAAAGGAAGTGGGTAGTGATCTTTTCGTGTTTCAGCATTCAATTTGCGATAATCGATGCATACACGCCATTTGTTCTTCACTCGAGTTGTGACTACCTCCCCATGTTCATTTGTGACAACAGTTATCCCACCCTTCTTAGGTACAACTTGAATTGGACTAACCCATTCACTATCAGAAATTGGGTAGATAATACCAGCTTGAAGAATCTTGGTGATCTCTTCCCTAACTACCTCAAGTATGAGTGGATTGAGTCTTCTTTGGGGTTGTCTAACTGGTTTGGATGTCTCCTCCAGATGGATGTGACGCATGCAAAGGGCAGGGTTGATTCCTGGAATATCCTCTAGGGTCCAACCTAAGGCATTTTTGTTTTCCTCTAACACTTGAACAAGTTGGGACTCCTCAGTTTCAGAAAGTGAAGCAGAGATAATGACAGGGTATGAGGGATCATGGAAAAGGAATGCATACTTAAGGTGTGAAGGAAGTGGTTTTAGATCAGTTTCAGCCTTGATTTGAGAGCTAGACAAGTTAGGAGCAGGAGAAGGGATTCCAGATGGGTTTGGATCATTTTACTCAACACTGTCCAAGGTGGAGCAGTAGAGATCAGAGTTGATGTGGGATTCAAGAGAGTTTTCAAGTTCCTCTAGATTGATGGAGTCTATGAATGAGAGGTCCACATCAACTTCACCATTTATGACTTTGTTAATCATGGTGAAGATTTCACAAGATCCTTTATCATTAGAACATGAAGAACATGGTGGATTGGGGTTCAATTGAATCTTAGAAGTGTCCTCAAAAGCATGGATTGAGAATGCAGAGTGATCCTCAGATGGGTATCGCATGGCTTGGAAAATGTTGAACTTGACCAGTTGGTCACCGAATTCCATGGATAAGATTCCTGAATGGACATCAATCTTGGTTCTCGCAGTCATGAGGAATGGTCTTCCTAGAATTAGGGGAGATCGAGAAGAAGTCGTCTCACCTTCCATGTCAAGGACATAGAAATCAGCTGGGAAGATAAGATCATTGACCTGAACAAGAACATCCTCAATTATCCCCTCAGGACTGGCAGTGCTTCGATTGGTTAATTGAATGACAACACCCGTTGGGTGCAAGGGACCTAGACCAAGGTTGGAGAAAATGGATTTGGGCATGACATTTATTGAGGCTCCAAGGTCTATGAGTGCATCATCAAAGTTGGAACTCCCTATTTGACATGGAACCGTGAAGGTCCCTGGATCTTTTCACTTCATGGGAATGGACTGTTGGGTTGAAACATTTTCAATGTTCCTAAGTTTCCTCTTATGGGTGCACAATTCCTTAAGAAACTTGGCATACTTAGGGATTTTTTTGATGGCATCTAAGAGGGGGATGTTCACTTAAACACGTCTAAACATGTCAAGCATTTCAGGATCAGGTTCAAAGGACTTCTTAGGCTTGGAGATGGCTTGAGGAAAAGGAATTGGGTTCCCTAGAGTAATGGAAGGAGGTGAAGGAGTGGATTCAAGTTCCTTTTCTAGCTTTTTGTTCTTTTCATTTTCTAGATCAACATCGAAAGGGGAGGTAGAGCAATCAGCATGGGGCATAGCAATTTTCTTTCCCGATCTAAGTGCAATTGCACTTACATTACCCTTAGGGTTGGGTAATGGTTGAGTTGGGAGTTGGGATGAATTGGATGGTTGTTGCTGGCTAAGGTGGGATGCAAGTTGACCTATTTGGGTTTCAATTTTCTTGAGGCTAGAACGGGTGAAGGAAGCAAGATCCTCTACAGCACTTTCCCATGGTTGTTTAGAAGAAGAGGCTTGTCCCAAATTGGGTTGGCCTTGATTTTGGTTCTTGGGAAAGCGATTGTATTGGGTGAGGAATTGGGAAGGCTCGTTAGGATAGTGGAATCCAGGAGGAGGATTGTTCCTTTGGGGTTGAGGAACAAAAGGATAAGGTTGATGGATGTTACCACCACTTTGACCATATTGGAACTAGTTTGGATTTTGATGAGGGAACTGAGGAGAATGAGAAATGGGATTACCATACCTCAGAGGTGGGTTAAAGGTAGAAGAGAAGGACTCATAGTGGGGTTGGTTGAAGTTTCTAACAAACTGACCTGATTGTTGAGGGTTGAAGTTTCGCTGAGCATATGACCCATTGAGCTCCATTGGACTAGATGAATCAGATGGATCATCTTGAAGTTGTGGACATGTGTCAGTCGGATGAGATGGAGAGTTGCAGATTCCACAATTCTTGATAGGTCCAGGGAATAGTGACTGTGGAGAAGATGAGGTTGGGGATTTGGTAGCCACTGCTAGTTGACGCACAAGACCTGTAAGTTCACTCATCCACTCAGTCATCTTGTTGGGATCTATGGATTGATTCTCTTGGGCTTGTTTCACTTGAGCATGTGCTCGAGTATGGAATTGCTGCGTGTTGGCAGCCATGTTGCTTATGAGTTCTCATGCAGCTGCAGGAGTTTTTTCAACAAGAGCACCGCCACTTGCGGCATCAATGAGAGTTCGCTCCATAGCCAATAACCCCTCATAGAAGTATTATATCAGGAGTTGGTCAGGGATTTTATGGTGTGGACAAGTTGCCAAAAGCTTTTTGAACCTCTCCCAATACTCATGGAGTGATTCATTAGGGAATTGACGGATGCCGCTTATTTCCTTTCAGATAGAAGCTGTTCGGGAAGCGGGAAAGAACTTCTCAATGAAAAGTCTCTTCATGTCAACCCATGAGTTTATGGAACCAGGTGGGGGGTAGTAGAGCCAAGACTTGGCAGAATCCGCTAGGGAAAAGGGGAAAGCTCTAAGCTTGATTTGTTCTTCAGAAACCCCTTGAGGATTCATGGTAGAGAATACTACTTGGAACTCTTTAAGGCGAAGATGTGGATCCTCACCGACTAGCCCGTGAAAATGATGGAGAAGATGAATCAAACCCGATTTGAGTTCGAAGTCAGCTTCAATGTTTGGATATTGAATACCAAGAGGTTGGTAATTCATATCAGGGGCAGCAAGTTCTTTCAATGTTTGTTCCCTAGGATTGGCCATATCTAATTCAATTGGTAGGGCAATGATTGGTTCTTGGGTGATTTGGTTATCCCTAATGGTCCTGCTAAGTCGACGAAGAGTTCTATCAATTTCAGGGTCAAACAAATCTGAGGGATTGTTTGGGAGGCTGCGGGGAATTCAGAGAGATTTAGAAATGATGAGGAAGACGGGTTTTCCTTTGTATTTTTTTTTCAGTTTATGATTTTTAAGAGGAAGACGGGTTTTTCTTTGTGTGTTTTTTTCAATTTTTTTCAAAAATTTTGATTTTTTTGGTTTTTTTTACAATAACCAGAAACTAATGACTAATTAAAGCACCATCCCCAGCAACGGCGCCATTTGAAATGCACGGCCGATTGTCTCCTATCGACTGGTCAAAATTCCGGTGCTCTGCTAATGTGTATAGCAGCACTCGGGTCGAATCCTCGGCGATGATACTTTGTAATAGTCGTTTGTTTTTAGTTGATTGTATTTTGATTAGGGGGGTTTGTTGGCAGAGCTTAATTGAAATGATTTATGGATGATGTTTGATTTACCAAATTGATAAATATTGGGGTGAGTTCATCATTGGGGAGTTAAGCATGTGATATCCTTGAGCCTTACTTTGTATTGCATTAAATTAACACCCATGTCATAAGTTGATGTTGATTAGAATTCCTAAGTGTGAAGGCTTTAATCCAAGCCTTAACTTAACTTAGGGTTCTAATCTCAATCAAAACTTATTTATGGTAGTGTATTTATGGTTCCAATAATCCATGGAAACCACTCATTAATCAAAACATATCATTAATCCATGACATATTAAGTTTAACATACACAATATTAATTTAAAGAATACTCATCGAGCAAAACACTCAATCACTTACCATCCCCGAATTATAACTCACCCCAATGAGAGATTTACTCAGAAATTTGAATGTTTAATATTCTGGTTAAAATAATTATGATGATAAATTAAGAATAGAAGAAAAATAAAGGGATTAGAAAAGAGTGGTACGTTGACACACACACACGAACGATGATGATAATTAAAAACGGATTTTCGATTGAATGAGGAAGCCAAAGAAGTGAAGGGGATTCAACTGAATTTAAACTATTTTAGGAACATAAATATTAAACTACAGAAGGTGGATGAGAATAAGAGATATTGAATAAGTAACTTGCATTAAAACAGAATTACAAAGAAAGAGAATTACAAGATTACAAAAATGAAGAACACAAAAGTAAGTGAAAACAAAGAGAAGAGGAAAGGTCTCTCAAGTGAAAACTTTAGTATGGAAGGTCCTCCCAAGCCTTTGTCAAGGCTTTGGTCGTGCCAATATGATATCCTCTCTTCTGAAATGCCAACCCCTCTCAAGGAGAGAAGGGGAGAGTATTTATATCCCAAGGAGTGGACTGTTTGCATTCCCAATCTGTCCCTCCACTTGCATCGCCAATTTGTCTATTCCGAGAGCCGAATCTTCAAATATCTCCTTCTTAAAAGTTGTAGAAAATAATGTTGGACGACTACTCTCAAAATTTTGAGTCATTTGGACTTAAGTATCAAAAGTTATGTCCGGTTGATTAAACAAAGTTAAACTGTCCATTTCAATCCAGTCTTTTTGAAGTCCATAATGTGAAAGGGTTTTTGAATATGAATATGCCTTCAAATCCGAATGGTTTCTTCAACAAAGTCTGCCTTATATATATCCTCTTTCACACTGAAAAATCTCAGCTCGATTGGATGCTTACATCAGGAGATATGTCATTCATACTATACTAATTTTAATTATCGTCCAGAATAGTGGGCTGGACTTCAAAGATTTATTTGAGCCCCTTGTACTTGGATTTGGGCCTTGAAATTTTTATCCAAGATGACATGTAGTGTCCCCCGAATTATGGTGGAGATTTAATGTTTTTGGAATTCTGTATTGAGCCCAGTAAATCAATCTTCAAGGCTGGTCCAGTTTGTTCACAGATTCTTTGGTCTTGTTTGTGAGGACCATATGACCCTTCAAATAGCAGAATTGGATCATTGTTCCTTCTAATGAAATATTGTATATTGAAATTAGAATCCTACAAAACAAGAACCAAACAATTTGGATCCGTATAGTGACAGTTATTATTAAAAAATTAAACTGACTCAATTGGACTACTTCTAAAAATGCTCAAAAATTATATTTAATATTAAAACATTAATATTTCACACAAATTATGCACATTTCATATAAAATAAGTAAAGGGGGAATATAATAAGTCATGAAAATATTAATAACATCACTTATATGTGTACTCTTACCCTTATGTACTTCCCCAATAGACCCTTACATATCAGAAATTTCAAAATTTAAAAACTCCTTTACCTTTACACATCACAAGGTTCCAAAACATAACCTTCACATATCATCCTTGAGAACCCTTATATATCATAGGGAGAACCAACAATTTATAAATTTTCCAAATTAAAAGAGACTTATATACCATGGAATGGATCTTATGTACTATACCTTTACCAAGAAGTTACTTTTACATATATAGGGTAACTCAAGATTTAACCTTATGTATACACTTATCCATTTTTTAACCTTTCCCAGGGTGAATTTTACATATGAGACTTTGCCAATTTTTTTATATACCATGATGAATGTTACGTGTAAAGAGTTTACTTTTATGCATCATAGTGATTCCAAAACTTATCAAATTTTTTAGAAAAAGTGGAATATTCTCACTACTGGAAATGCTGTTTTTCCCAACGGGTTTTTACCAACGGTTTGCTAAAACCGTTGGCCTTGAAGGACTAATAAAGCCTTTCCCAACGGTTCATTGAAACCGTTGGGAAAAGCCACCCCTTTGCCAACGGTTTCTTCAAACCGTTGGTAAAGGGGTGTGTTAATCACCTTTTGCCAACGGTTCAAGAGAACCGTTGGGAAAGGGTCACCCCTTTGCCAACGGTAGGAAACCGTTGGAAAAGGGGTCCTTAACATCTCTTTCCCAACAGTTCTTTAAAACCGTTGGGAATTATTTCCCCCAAATCCTTCTCTCCCCCATTCGCGCACATAACCTAATTTCATCCGCTCCACCGCTCTCCTCTGGCGAAATCCCCTATCCGAAGAGGTGAAATCAGGTATCTTTTCATTTATACACATATACTTCCTTATTTTTATTGTTATTGCTTTAGTATTTTAGTTTTAAGTTATCAATCCACCTCCACCTCTCTGCTGCTCTCCAAATCCCCCATCCGAATAGGTGAAAACCCATTTGAATCATCTCAAATCAAGTAATTTTTTCTTTATACACATATGGTACCTTGTTTTTATTGTTATTGATCTAATATTTTAGTTATAAGTTTGGATTTTGATTTGATTTCACCGTGTAAAATAGGGAAATGAATAAATATTTTGTTAATTAATTAGTTTCCCCTGGAATATCAGTTGTGTTATAATGTCCATGCTAAATAAAGGGGTAATGTAATAAAAGACCTTGAATAAATAAATTGTGGAAGTTGGGGTATGTTGCCTCTATGAGAGGTTTTTTGTTGTGTTTCATTGTATGTTGTAGGCTATTTTATGGGGATTGAGGTGACCAGTTGGGCTTTGTGATATGTGGGGTTGTAATGTGATGGTTAGTGGGCATGGATGTGTCATGTGAAGTTGTATGATAGTGATGATGTGTGGTGGTGTTGTGTCGTGTGGAGGTGTTGTGTGATGAAGTTGTGGTGTATAATGTGGTGAGGTGGTTTTGGTTGTGCGGTGGTTTGTGATGTGCAATATTTTTATTGTGATATGTGGTTGTTTTGGTGAGATGGTTGGTCGATGTAACATGGTGTCGATGGTTATTGTGATATGGTGAGTTGTTGTGTGGTGGTTTTATTAGTTTCCTGGTTATCTATGTAAAAAATTATGCTGTTAAAACAAAAAAACAAGATATTAAATAAATGAGATGGAATAGAAATGGATGTGTGGTAAATGGATTTAATTAATTTAACATTAAATGAATGGACAATGTAAGTGTGAATGAAGTGGCTTATAAATGAATGTGAGAAATGCTATGCGTCTTGTGTGGTGGTGGTGTGGTTTATGTGTTTTATGGTAGTAGTGAAGTGTGTGATTATGTAGTTAATGTGAACCCATAGGTTGAGTATTTTGTGCTATCTATATATCATGTATTTTTATGTTATTTCTACACATTCCAGGGGGGTGGTATGTCTAGGTGGTGGTGGTGGGGTTGCAGGGGAGGGGGGTGTGGGCTGTTTTGGAGGGTTGGCAGGGCTATCTAGGGGGGGTATGGGGTGTCCAGGGGGGTACGGGGGTGGGCGGGCTGTCCACAAGGGTGGACGGGCTGTCCACGGGGGTGGCCGGGCTGTCAAGGAGGGGTGGGCGGGCTGTCCAGGGGGGTGGGTGGGCTGATGGAGAGGGAGCTCAAGCTTCAAGGATGGCAATGGATCACAAGAGGCCTTGGAGATCTGTCGTTAGAGCGTCAAGACATCAAAATATCATTAGGTTATGTTCCCGGCATCCATGGTTTCTTATTTATAGGAGAAATACCCATAAACACTTCAATATGGCCGTTGGAGGGCTTCCGGAGCCGTTGGCGGTCAAAAGTACAAGTCTGGTCAAAGCCCATCGGTAGTTTGACTGGGCACACCGGCTGGCCGGTGGTGTCTCACCAGCTGGCCGGTGGTCCACCGGCTAGCCGGTGCAGAGCTCCCGGCTGGCCGGTGGTCCAGACAGAGCAGGCTTTCTGTCTGGGTTCCACCGGCTGGCCGGTGGGCAAGAACCGGTTGGCCGGTGCCCATACCGGTTGGCCGGTGCGCTAACACCGGCTGACCGGTGGCTCTGGCAGAATGCAATGCTTCTGCCAGAGACCACCGGCTGGCCGGTGGACTCCGAGAGTCCACTATTAGCCTTCTTGGGCCAACTCCTGGGCAACCTTTTTCCTAGCATCAAAACACTTGAAAACAAGTTAGAACACGATGAGAGTGATTGTGATCATTAAAATCCAAGAGAGAGGGGTACAACAAAGGAGGGGTGGGCGGGCTGTCCAGGGGGGGTGGGTGGGCTGACCACAGGGGGTAGGGGTGTCCAGGGTTGTGGGCGTGCTATCCAAGGGGGTGGGGGGCTGTCCATAGGGAGAAGGGGTGTCGAGGGGGGTGGGTGGGCTGTCCACGGGGGTGGTTGGGCTGTCTAGGGGGTAGGGGGTGTCCACGGGGGTGGGTGGGTTGTCCACGGGGGTGGGCGGGGCTGTCCACGAGGGTACCCTACTAATATGGTTATGGGATGAGGCATGCTCTGATGTGATAACACATTAAGTTCTTGTTGGTTTTACATTTTTTCAATAACACATTAGTATGTTTTTTTCACATGTCTAGTTGATACCATGATTATTTTCTTCCTTTATCGTTTACTTAAATGTATTTTCTATTAAAGTTCAATCCTATTGAATTGTTTATGACAAAATGACTTATATGAATTTTTTTACAGAATGGACAGAAGTTGGATGTATGAAACCGATCGTATCTCAAGCGATTTTCAAAACAATTTGGAGAGCTTTATAGATTTTGCATTTCACAATGCTTCAGATAGTGGTCGCATACACTGCCCATGTTCCAATTGTGTTGGTAGACCTTGGTTGAGTTGTGAAGAAGTCAGCTACCACATAACCAAAAATGTTTTTCAAGCAAACTACTTTGTACGGTATCACAATGGGGAGAAAATGAAATCTCAAATTGGTGATGATCGAAATGAAAGGACTAGAATGGAGAATTTGTTAGATGATCGGTTTCCGTTTATTCGTCATCATGAAAAAGAAAGGATTTCGACTCAAGAAGACGTCGATATGAGGACAACTGATGCATCTAGTGAAAATGATGATATTGATAGGGTGAAAAAATTGAATGATGCTGCCACGACTCCAGTATATCGACAATGCGATAAAATGAAAAAGCTGGAATTTTTAATCCGATTGTTTCATGGAAAAACTATGTATGGGATTTCTAATACAGCAATTGATTACATTCTTACCCTCTTGAAGGATTTACTTCCATATGATGCAGATATTCCCTCAAACCACTATATGGCATGGAAGTTAGTTGAAGAACTTGGATTTTCCAGAAACAAAATTCATGCTTGCCCGAAAGATTGCAGTTTATTCTGGGAAGAAACCACTGAATGAAATGAATGTATAAAATGTGGCACATCCCGCTGGAAGTCAAAATCTGATGGAACACCATCCCGCGTTCCACAGAAAGTAATGTGGCACTTTCCATTGATCCCCAGAATCCAGAATCTTTTTATGTCTGATGACATATCAATAAAAATGAGATGGCATGATACCGAGAGAAAGAAGACTAATGATGAGTTGGTTCATCCTGCAGATGGATTTGCATGGCAGAGATTTGATGCTCGACATCCTGATTTTGTAGCTGACGTGTGTAATGTGAGGCTGGGTCTTTCATGCGACGGTTTTAATCCGTTTGGGCAGATGCTTACTTCGCACAGCACATGGCCAGTTTTTATACACATTTATAATCTTCCCCCATGGTTGTGTATGAAAAAATCTTTCAATTTCATGAGTATACTCATATCTGGTCCTTCTAATCCCGGCATTGATATTGATGTATACATGCAACCTTTAATAAAAGAGTTGAAACTTCTTTGGGATGTGGGTGTGCGCACATACGATGCATGTTCGAAAGACATATTTCAGATGCGTGCTGCGCTTATGTGGACGATCAATGATTTTCCGTCTTATGCAATGATGTCTGGATGGAGCACGAAGGGAAAACTGTCATGTCTAGTTTGTATGAAGAATACACGATCCAGAAGACTGAAACATCATTGTAGTTTCAGTTTTATGGGACATTGACGATTTTTTCCAAAGGATCATCCATATAGAATGAATCGTCGAAGATTTGATAATACTATAGAGACCGATGATCCACCTCAGCGTATGTATGGAACTGATGTGCTTAATGAATTGAAAGATTTCAGTTTTTCGTTCGGGAAGGGTCAAATGAAATCTAGAAAAAGAAAGAATGTTTCCACAGAAACCTGTTACAATTGGAGGAAGAGGAGTATCTTTTTTGATTTGCCTTATTGGTCAACCAATTTGCTACGTCATTGCTTAGACATAATGCATATTGAAAAGAATATATGTGAAATGTTGCTTTCAGTTCTTCTAAATTTCAAGGGGAAGACAAAAGATGATTTACGATCTCGACGTGACTTGGTGGATTGGGGCATCAGACCAGAATTGCATCCTGTGCGTATCAGTGAAAATAAATGGCAACTTCAATGTGCTTCTTATGTGATGACACCTACTGAAAAAAAAAACAATTTTTTGAAGTATTAGAGACTATTAGAGTTCCTGATGGCTATTCAAGCAACATATCTAAACGGGTCAACAGAAGAGAGTTGAAGCTAAAATCTTTGAAGACTCATGATTATCACGTTCTACTGCATGAGTTGCTTCCAATAGCAATCCGTCATCTTTTGTCCAATAATGTAAGGGTGGGTGTTATTCGGTTGTGCCATTTGTTTAGAGATCTTTGTGCTAAGAAGTTGTCCAAGTCTTTCTTGCAAAAAATGTTGACAGATGCCCCATTAATTTTGTGTGAGTTGGAGAAAATATTTCCCCCATCATTTTTCACATGCATGCTGCATATGACTGTCCATATTCCAACTGAAATACTTCTCGGAGGACCTGTTTCTTTTCGTTGGATGTATCCAACTGAAAGAAATATGTTCACATTAAAGTCCTATGTTCGAAACAAGAATCATCCCAAAGGTTCTATCATGAACGGTTACTTAGCTCAAGAATGTATGGATTTCTGTTCAATGTATTTGTCTGATCTTACTACAAGAATGAACAGAAAAATGAGAAATGAAGAAGAACAATATGAGAAAATTGAACCCAGTTTTCCATCACTTCCTCAAAAAGGAGGAATTCCTGGATCATATACATTGAAGACATTAAGCCATGAAGAGCGGGAGATGGTACATCGCACAGTTTTGTTCAACTGTGATTTGTTCGATGACTATATCAGGTAACAAAATTGAATATGTATATCTTACATATATATCTATTAAACTATTCATTTTTTTTATCTACAGGGAACATAAAACAATGATAAATAGGAAGCATCGTTCTTTATCTTTGAGAAGGAGAGAGACTTTGCACAGCAAAGAGTTTTCTGCTTAGTTAAAATTGAAGGTAAAAATATTACTGTTTAAATTAATTATTTCAATATTTACTTAAGTTTAACTGTCATTTATATTGCAGGTATTGAGTTTGTCTGCTGACTCTGTCTCTGAGGAAATAAGAGCTTTGGATTTTGGTCCTAATACCGTGGTTCGTGACTGTAAATCAATTGTTATCAATGGGTAAAGATTTATTGTCACTGAACGAGCCAAAAACATGAGAACACAACATGATGCTATTATGGTTACTTCCACAACAGATTGTTATGCCAGTGCATCAGATAGTAGACCGCGACTTGAAAATGTGGGTTATTATGGAGTCGTTGAGAAAATAATAATATTGGATTATTACTCTCATGGACGAGTCACAATGATGAAATGCCATTGGTTTGATTCGATGACGAGACATGGCACATTTATTGATGATTGTGGATTTCGAGTAATTAATATGACCCGCACTCTTGCAACTGAAGAACCATATGTGTTGGCATCAATGGCTAAACAAGTTTTTTATGTCAAAGATCAACTTAAACCTGAATTTGGTGTCATAGTTGAAGTAATTCCAAGACATATTTTTGATAATGCTGATGATGGAATTGACACTGTCCCTATTGCCATTGGAACCAATCCATTTATTTCTTTTGATGACTCCAATAGCTCAATTGTCAGAGTTGATTGTGAACCTAAAGTTGTGGTTGGAAATATATAGAATCATTCATCCATGTTCTCAATTCTTTTGGTTTACCTCGAGTTGGGTTGTTAAGGTTGGTAATATTCATATTTATTTAGTATTGATCACAAATATGTTTTAGCTGACTTGACCGTTATGTGAATTTTCAATGTTTATTGGTTGCTGTTTTATTTGAATTGCATTTTCTAATTTGGAATTGAACTGTATTCAAACCAAATAAAACAATATTTCTAACTTGGTGAACATTACAACTTGTATGTTTTATTAAATTCATTCAAGCTCTTCTAAAACAATTGATAGCTAAATTACCAATGAATCCCCTCATTCCCTCATATATTTAGTTTTTTGGTTTACACATTAATTTTCTTTTTCTAATTAATTACATATTTGTTTTCCAATGTAGGAAATGTAGCCAATTGAAGAGAGACGAAGAAAAAAAAATGGCGGAGAACAATCGTCGGATGGAGGAGATGGGCATTCCACCATTAGTGCCTATAGTGAGTACTTTATTTCAAATATATATATATATATATATATATATATATATATATATTTACAGAATATATAATGTCATGTGATTAATTTTTTTTGTAAACTTTTTTGTAGGATCCACCATTACGTCGACAGTTATTCGACGAGGAGCCTAGTACTGGTCCTAGTACTCAGGCCAGTGGTACGAGGAGGGTTCGTACCAGAGGTGGACGTAGAGCTGCGCGTGCCCGACTAGACCCTGCCCCTCCCACTGAAATTTCAACCTTCCCACATTCTGATCCCGGTGTGTCGTTAGGGACACACGGGATATTTAGACCTCCCATGTTTTCGCTACCTTCTGCATCTTCTGCCCCATCATTTTGACATCCCATGATGATTCCCACTCCCCAGTCAGCATCAGGTCATACAGCTGTTCCATCTTCATTTCCTTCTACTTCTGTCTCTCCGAGCTTTTATATTCCATCGTCTTCGACTCCTGTTCCACCAGAGGGTGTTCCATCAGGTTCTGTGGATTCGGCGCCACTCATTGATCAGACTAGCGCAGGTATATTTATAAAACCCTAACAAATTTTTATAGCAATATTTATTTTCATTATAACATGTTTTGATAAAATATTTGTTTTTATTTCATGACAGATACATCTACTGACAGGAGGCGGGGGCGGGGCCGTACGCGCATGCGTTCGGTGTGGAACCGTCGCACACAGGTTATGGTGGAATATAATGAAGACAATCAGATGGTTGAGAAAACTAGGCAGCAATGTCGGAGTTTTATGGCGGCGCTTTCCAAATACTCCGACATCATTCCCGTCAGCCCGCTGTCGTGGAGACATTTTCCACATGAGGTCAACGATAGAGCTTGGGCAGAGATATGGGTAAAAAAATCTGTTGTATTTAATGCCATGATTTTTTTTTTGTATTTATATGAATTAATATTTTCATTTCAGCTTCGATTTAATTTTCCTGATGGTGAGGGTGCATGACTGGAACGTCTAAAGGATTTAGGCGAGCTTTGGAGAGCCTACAAGCATGAGCTGTATATTGGTTGGCGTGCTAGAGTTGGCACTGAGTTAGAGGCGGTACCAGTCGTGGATGATTGTCCTATAGAGCAGTATCGTCAGATGATTACTCATTGGATGAGTACCCAGTTTAAGGTATGAATTACATTTGAGGTATTTAAATAATAAATTTCAAGTTTTTCATTAATATTATCCTTTGCATTATCGAATTTTATTTAGGAATCATCTAGAAAAAATAAAAAAAACATTGATGCAAAAAAATACCTCCATACACTAGGACGCACGACGATGCCGGATCATGAGAGGCAGCAGGTATGACAATTGTTTATAAGTTTTCTTTACGACTTACATTTTTTTTGTTTCCTCAATTATTTAATTATTTGCTGAAGTCTTTATATAACTTTTGTTTTCAATTTCATTGAAGAGGTAAGTACAAAATAATGAAGGACGTGTGCCTTGAGCAAAACTGTTTTGCTCGAGTAGACGAAAAAAGGATGGAAGTGCTGTCAACGAAGCGACTCAGCAGCAGATTGTAAGTTTTAATTTATTGATTTTATATTTTAATATCTATTTCGTAACTTAATAATATATTTATATTTGTAACAGGATGCTTTAGAGGCCCTCGATGCCCAAGAAGCAGACAATTTTGGGCCATCTGATCACTTACATCAGGTGTTGGGAGAGGATCATTCTGGCAGAGTACGCTGTCGACCTAGGATAGCCCCGACGAGGTATTGGCCTGCCTCAGGTACAAGTTGTAGTGCCACCGAGCTGCAGCAAGTTAGGGCACATGCAGAACAGGCTGATAAAAGGGCCACAGAGACGGCAGAACAGTCTGCTAGGGCAAACAGTGCATTTATGAAATTTATTGAAGTTCTACGTCCAACACTTCCAGCAGAGGCCAGCCCAGAGATTGATGAATACATGTCGTCGATACATTCTATATATGGTGCACCAGGTGGTAGTTCCAGTGGTGGTCAGGCCGATGTCCAGCTTGAAGATGATGATGGCGAGCAGTCTGATGCGGAAGAGGATGGAGATGAGGAGGGTGAGGAGGAGGGCGAAGGCGAGGAGGAAGGCGCTGTGGAGGGTGAGGACGATGAGGAGGACGATGAAGAGGGCGATGATGATGATGATGATGGTGATGGTGATGCTGATGTGGGACATGTTGATCCGTTACATTTTTGACTTATATTATTGAGATTTGATGTTTAATCTATTATAGTTGTTGGTTTTATCTAGACTCGTAGTATAGTATTGGAGTTGAGTTATTTTTATATATTGTCTATTTTTATGGATGCTGTTGTCTTTTAGTGGTTGTGTGTTTGTGAACTCCCTGGACAACCCCCCTCATTCTTGGACCCTGGACAACCCCCCTCCCCCTTGGACCCCCCTCACGTGCGTTTACGAAGTGCGTGCATCACTTAAAATACGAATATTGAGCCGTACCGCGCAAACCGAACGTCCGATTGACGTGCCGTCTACGCGTACAAGTCACGAATAATAATTAGAATGTTGCACGGTGGTTTCAGCTCAATCTGAGGTTGTCCGCTATGAATTTGACAGTTGGACGCCCGTTTTGGCCGTTTATGACACCAGGATTGCGTTGTCGGTCACCGCGGGCACACGGCACGTCCGATTGATGTGCCGTCTGCTCGACCACTTCAGAAATCACTCACCCGTATTTTTTGTCTGATTTCAGGCCATTCCGACTTCGTTCGGCCCGTTTGGACCCCCCTCACGCGCGTTTACGAAGCGCGCGCATCACTTAAAACAAGAATATTGAGCCGTACCGCACAAACCGCACGTCCGATTGGCGTGCCGTCTACGCGTACACGTCATGAATAATAATTATAATGTTGCACGGTGGTTTCAGGTCAATCCGAGGTCGTTCGCTATGAATTTGACCGTTTGACGCCCGTTTTGGCCGTTTATGACACCAGAACTGCGTTGTCGGTCACCGCGGGCACACGGCACGTCCGATTGACGTGCCGTCTGCTCGACCACTTCATAAATCACTCACCCGTATTTTTCGTCTGATTTCAGGCCATTCTGAAATCGTTCGGCCCGTTTGGACCACCCTCACGCGCGTTTACGAAGCGCGCGCATCACTTAAAACACGAATATTGAGCCGTACCGCGCAAACCGCACGTCCGATTGACGTGCCGTCTGCGCGTACACGTCACGAATAATAATTAGAATGTTTCACGTTGGTTTTAGCTCAATCCGAGGCCGTCCGCTATGAATTTGACCGTTGGACGCCCGTTTTGGCCTTTTATGACACCAGAACTGCGTTGTCGGTCACCACGGGCACACGGCACGTCCGATTGACGTGCCGTATACTTGACCACTTCATAAATCACTCACCCGTATTTGTCGTCTGATTTCACTCCATTCCGACTTCGTTCGGCCCGTTTGGACCCCCCTCACGCGCGTTTACGAAGCGCGCGCATCACTTAAAATACGAATATTGAGCCGTACCACGCAAACCGCACGTCCGATTGACGTTCCATCTGTGCGTACACATCATGAATAATAATTAGAATGTTTCACGGTGGTTTCAGCTCAATCTGAGGTCGTCCGCTATGAATTTGACCGTTGGACGCCCGTTTTGGCCGTTTCTGACACCAGAACTACGTTGTCGGTCACCGTGGTCACACGGCACGTCCGATTGACGTACCGTCTACTCGACCACTTCATAAATCACTCTCCCATATTTGTCGTCTAATTTCAGGCCATTCCGACTTCGTTCGGCCCGTTTGGACCCCCCTCACGCGCGTTTACGAAGCGCGCGCATCACTTAAAACACGAATATTGAGTCGTACCGCGCAAACCGCACGTCCGATTGACGTGCCGTCTGCACATACACATCACGAATAATAATTAGAATGTTTCACGGTGGTTTCAGCTCAATCCGGAGACGTGGTGTGGCCGGCACCACTCAAAGTGTCCGTCTTTTGTTTCAAAAGGACGTCATTTTAGGTGAAAAGCATCAACTGACATACGGAAAACCGACCAAACGCATTCCGAATCTGTTGATAATTTATCCCAACAATCCATGGGTCATATGTGACGTGTAAGAGCCAACCTGGGATGAATCTGAGTTGCGGTGTGGCCAGGATAAGTCTAAGTGACTCTCTTTTGTTTAAAATGGACACCATTTTAAGTACATACGGAAAAATGACCAAACGGATTCGGTTTCTGTTGAAACTTTAGGAGAACGATACATGGGTCATATGTGACGTGTACGAATCATCCCCGCTTCAATCCGACATGCGGTGCGGCTGACACCACTCAAAGTGTCCGTCTTTTGTTTCAAAAGGACGTCATTTTAAGTGAAAGGCATCAACTAACATATGGAAGAACGACCAAACGCATTCGCATTATATCGATACTTTAGCACAACAATCCATGAGTCATATGTGACGTGTAAAAGTCCACCCCGTCTTAATCCGAGACGCGGTGTGGCCGACACCACTCTAACTCTGTCTCTTTTGTTTAAAATGGACATGATTATAAATGAAAAGAACAACTGACATACGCAAAACCGACCAAACGCATTCGTAATCTTTTGATAATTTATCACAACGATCCATGGGTCATATGTGACATGTATGAGCCAACCCGGGATGAATCTGAGTCGCGGTGTGGTCAGGATTAGTCTAAGTGTCACTCTTTTGTTTAAAATGGACAACATTTTAAGTACATACGGAAAACCGACCAAACGCATTCGGTTTCCATTTAAACTTTAGGAGAACGATCCATGGGTCATATGTGACGTGTACAAATCAACCCCGCCTCAATTGGAGACATGGTGTGGTCGGCACCACTCATAGTGTCCATCTTTTGTTTCAAAAGGATGTCATTTTAAGTGAAAAACATCAACTGACATACGGAAAACCGACCAAACATATTCGGATTGTGTCGATACGTTAGGAAAATGATCCATGGGTAATTTGAGACGTGTAAGAGTCAACCCCGTCTAAATCCGAGACGCGGTGTGGCCGGTACCACTCTGACTGTGTCTCTTTTGTTTAAACTGGACAAGATTATAAGTGAAATAAACAACTGACATATGAAAAACTGACCAAACGCATTCGGAATCTGTTGAAAATTTAGGACAACGATTCATGGGTCATATGTTACGTGTACGAGTCAATCACGCCTCAATCCGAGTCGCGGTTTGGCCGAGACCACTCTAAGTGTATCTCTTTTCTTTAAAATGGACTACATTTTAAATTCATACGGAAAACCAACCAAACGCATTCTGATTGTGTTTATATTTTAGCAAAACAATCCATGGGTCATTTGTGATGTGTACGAGTTATCCCCGCCTCAATAAGAGACGCGGTGTGGCCGACACCATTCAAAGTGTCTCTCTTTTATTTAAAAAACACTTCATTTTAAGTGAAAACAACAACTGACGTACGCAAAACCGACCAAACGATTTCGGAATATGTTGATACTTTAGGACAACGATCAATGATTCATTTGTGACGTGTACGAGTTAACCTCGCCTCAATCCGAATCACGGTGTGACCGGTATCATTCCATATGTATGTATTTTGTTTAAAATGGATATCATTTCTATTAAAAATATATGGTATATGAAAAACCAATCAAATTATGAATTGAATTCCGGATTCCACATATGATTGTCATCTAAATTTTAAAATGAATTCTAAATGAATTATGTATGTTTATAATTATGTTATGAATTATACTTTAATTATGGATGAGTATATTTTCAGGATGCATTATATGTGTTGGTTGGTTGGTTTTCATTATTTGTATGTGTTGGTTTGTTCTCTATATGTATGCATTATATGTGTTACAGGTACAATAATTGGATTGAAAAATGAATTGAAAACGAGGGCATAATTGGATTGAAAATTGAATTGAAACCGAGGGTGAATGCCCAAAAACCAAACCTGCTGTGCAAATTGCAGGCTGCTGTGGAATTTGCACAGCAAAGCCTATGCCAACGGTTTTCAAACCGTTGGCATAGGCTCTATTAGCTGTTTTTACCAACGGTTTGAAACCGTTGGGATACCCTCTCACATGGTGGTTTTTACCAATGGTTCATGGAACCGTTGGGAAAGGAAATTATGTGTTTATTTCCCAACAGGACAAACCGTTGGGATAGGTTGATTTTTTCTAACCTATCCCAACGGTTCTGTGTAAACCGTTGGGAAAAGCCTTTCCCAACGGCTTACTTCCCCACAGTTTGCAGAACTGTTGGTATAACATATACCAACGGTTCTGCAACCTTTCCCAACGGTTCTAAACCGTTGGGAAATTCTAGATTTCCAGTAGTGTCTCATGGTGAATATTATATCTAGGAGTTTGATAATTTTTTGGAGAACCACTGAAAATTTCAAACTAGTCATAGCCTATGACTTCCCCAACTCATATCCTATGACTAAAATTACAAAAAATCAAAAATTTTGTTGCAGTGTTAAAATTTTAAAGAATTTACCAAAAAAACATCCATACTTAAAATTATAGAAAATCAAGACCAAAATTAAACCCCAAACTTTCAATTAAAAATATCAAAATATTTAAACCAATTTTCCCAACATTCATGTCATAATTCCCCTAGTAAATGACGTTACCTTCAACCCATAGTAAAACCACCCCTCTATATGTAGTGATTCCTATGTTTCATGGAATGGTGTTCATCCTTTTAATGAATTCTATCCATGAGCCTAAGAAAAATCTCAAGACTCGTTACCCAGCCGATTCTGACCCCCCAACACCTCATAGAATCTAAATTCACATGGTAAATCCATAATCTAACCAGAATTGCTAAGCCCAAATATTTGAGACATTACAAGTGGCTTGGACCTCTTTAAGATAATATAAATTATCAGGAAGTTACGATGAACATATTGGTATGTCTTAACCAAGTTGGCATCAAGGGTTGGTTATATTAATAATAATTTTTGTAATCTAGAGGAAATTATCGAGGAAATATAAGTTTAGGATTTCAGAATAAGGTATTCTACTCAATAAATCTAGGATATTAATATTAATGAAGTTCAAAATAAAAGGCTACCTAACTATATTTGGATAATTTGATAAGGCCTCAATCTAGGATATTTAAAGGTGTTCCATTAGAATATTAGAGCGACTGAATATTCCAAATACAATGATGAGAGATATTAGGATTTTATAAAATATTGAGAGACTTAATTAAATTATTATTTATTTCATGACTGGTAATCAGGGTAATGTACTAATATATGCATTTATTTTTTGAAGAAAATGGTAAAAAAACCACAAAATCATGATGATCATATTTGGATAGAGATAATGTCATTACCAGCACTAATTTTCAAGAGTGGTATAGGTTCTTTCACATTTTACTATTATAAGAAAATATATTTTTTATATTTGAATCACCTTTTATTGATCATACACCTCTGGGAGGGAGATAGAGTGTGAAAGATGCCTATAAGATCCATATGGAGGATGTGTAAAATCCCACCACCTAGACCACTGATCGGTTCCCACACTGGTAGAACGCTTTAATACATTAGGTTCCCCTCCCCATATGATAAAGGATTTTTAATAGTAGTGAAAGTATATGGTGGTATAAAATAGAGAGCGTACATGCTTATCAGAGTTAAAAAATAGTAGATTTAATTCCAAATAGATACAACATACTGATAGGATAATAAATGGAATGCCATCTAGGAAAGTGCTGACAATAATCGAATAAAACATGATATGACAAAATAAAATAGGATACAATGAATTAGGTTATCATACATCTTTGATGGGTCATAAATACATCAAACCCTAAATAAAAATAAAATAAAAATTTTGGAAGAAGACCCAAAAATAGTCCCGATTCCAAGATCTGTCCAAACTTCCATGCTCCATCATAGTATCCCAATCCCATACCTAAAATTATATAACATATTATTGGGTATGCAAGTGCCGTGGAATCCTGAGCAAGGTGTGATTATGACTTAGTAAGACACCAACAATAACATTCCTAAATATAACATGTCTATAAACAGTGCATGTAGAAGTTATCATGGTAATAGTTACAAAGACAACCATTTAAAACATTTAAAAATAAAAACATTAAAAAACGCTGAACCTAGGGTCTAGGTTCACCTCAAGAATGGTACATAAATACTTTAAATAGTTCTAGGGTATATCTTATCACATCACAATGACAATTCAAACCCAAAACCGCTCCCAAATGGGGGTGATATACCCTCACCCAGTGTAAACGACACTCAATGGGTAAAATACCCATCCACAAGGCCCCAACGTTTACCTGGGGGTCATGTTTACCCTGGGTTTAACCATGAACCAACATCCACCCAAGGGATGTGGCCACCATGGGTTTAACCATAAACCAACATCCACCTAATGATTGCATTCACACCAGGTTTAACTATAAACCAACATCCACCTGAGGGCTATGTTCACCTCAAATTTAACCATAATCAAGCATCTACTTGAGGTATGTGTTCACCATATATTTAACCACCAACCAAGATACCAATATAATCCATCATATCCTCACCACATTTCCATTTCAAAAACCAAAACCAATTTCACCATTCATAATTCCTATTTCCAAAAATTCCATTTTTGATTAAAAATTCAAAAAATACCATTTCCAAATCCAATTCCTAGAAATAATAAAAAAGATCCATCACTACCGTTTCACAATTCCATATGAAAACTGATCCAATTTCACTATTCTTTATTCCTTTTTCCAAAAATACAATTTTTGATTAGCTATTAAAAAAAAATACAATTTCAAAAACCAATTTCTTATAAATACTAAATACATGCCATCACTACCATTTCACACTTCCATTTAAAAAATAATCCAATTAACCACTTTAAAAATACCATTTCAAATGGAATTTCCAAATTTCATTTCAAACACTATTTACCATTTCCATTCCCATATTTTATTTAAAGGGACCAGACAAATTTACCAACCAAAATCCCCATTTTCAACATGCTAATTTCAAAATACCAATTTCAAGAAAAAATAATTTATTTATCCAATTTCCACGATTATAATCACAACCAAGGTGTTAAACTAGGAAACATTTTACCATAAGTATTAAGGCATACTTAAGGGGAGTTTAGTTAAATTAATGACATTATAAAGAATTTAATTTAAATAAATTCAATTATCGGTGATACCATCATAAACACACAATATATGAACATGAAAATATAAAACTATGGGTCAAATTTAGGGACCACCTACCTAAATTAAAGCTTCCTTTTCTTTTTTAATCCTTATTCTACAACCCACTTCCCAAGATCATCTAAAATAAATGGGTACTTTAAAACCACCAGTAGTACTAATGCGTATAAAAACTACCAAAAGAAATTAATTATAAACTTATACCCCCCACTAGGATTCGGTGTTAGAAACCCACATTTTTGCACATGAGCCTCAGCCCAGTTGGTGAGGTATCCTTAAGTGAATTCACAAGACCCAGGTTCAAAACCAGGTAGAAGCATATTTCTGGGTACTGTAGCAGGTACTGTACACTGTGCGGGTAATGTAACAGACTGTACACTATACAGGTATTGTAGCAGAACTGTACACTGTGCGGGTACTGTAGCAGGAACTGTATAAGGTACTGTTTGGTACTGTAGTAGATGGAACTATTCACCTTGGGCCACCGGTTTGGGCTTGGATTCCTTAAGGCTTTTGGGCCACCCAGGACTTCGGGTCAGTAGGGATTTCGGGCCATCTTTAAGGCCCTCGGGCCACCTCAAGGCCTTCGGGACACATGCAGTTTCCCCAGACACACTACAAAAAAGGAGCAGCCCCAGAAGAGGATTTAGAGCAGGTGCAATCACAAGAGCAGAGCCAAATGGATTGTCATAATGAGAGGGTATGGCTATGCCATCGGTACCAGCCTGTGCTTGCATGGGAAGCCTAGCCAGATAGCCATGCAAAGGTGGAGAGCTACTATCATGAGACATATGGTGGGGAGGGGCAGTTCTTTGTAGATAGTTTGGTTGAATTCCATAAGACCTTCAGGTCATGTAATCTCTTAAGCCTACGAGCCTTGTATTCTCTGAGCCTACAGGCATTGTAAGGGTTCCCCCTCATCCCTTGAAATGTGGGTTATCAAAAATCAGTAAAAATGAAGGCCTTCGGGCCATTCGGATAAAATTATAATTAATTAGAAACTAACAACTAATTAAAGAACTTTGTAAAAAATGGAAATTCACTCATTGGGTACTCTTACCACACCTAAACTAAGACCATCCCTCCTTTGGAGGTCCGTGATGTTCTCTTGAAACTTTCTTATACCAAATTACTATCAATAATAATCAAGACCATAAGACAAGAAATTTAATTTAACTCAAAATCCTAAAAAATACTCACATGATGACATACCTCAATTAGATCAATGGGAGAAGACATGCAGGCATTATCTCAAGATTTCCTCTAATAGGGCTTCCCGAATTCCCCATTATACCAAGATGATTCTACCACACTATGGTAAAATCCTCACCTAAATCCCTAATTGGAACAACCAAAATTAGATAAATAGGAGTAGAGTAATGAAGGAACATAGAGGGAAGAACCTACCAATATTTTCCAAGAAATAACTCCCGAAGTCACCCCACATTAAATGGAGGACCAAGGAAGATAGGGGGAGGCAAACCTTTTCCATGTGAGCTAAGAAAAAGGGAGGGGGGGGGGTTATACCTCTACAAACCCAATGGGTAAGAATTGTAATTATGGACCATAAAAACAAAAAAAATGATATTGTGAAGGCCACAAGATATTTAGTGGATCTAAGTAGTCGATTATTCCATTAACAGTCTCTATAGACTAACTAATGCAGGTCCACCAGCTAGCTGGTAGACCCTTGCTAACTAATTTCCCCATTTGGCCTAGCCATTGACTAGCTGATGGCTGTAGGCTGCAGTCCCTGTCATTCGACCTATCTTATATTCCCTCCCACTACTCTTGGACACCAAACAACCATGAAACCTTTTTCAAAAACTTTATTTTGAGGGTTCTAAACCATTGGAATTATTTTATGAACCTTGTTTCTAAAAATTACATGTCTAGTATATGAAATCTCAAATTTCCTGTGGAAATTTAAACTCATTTATACACAAAGGTATTACAAACTCCCCACTATAACACTTCTTATTACCAAGAAGTATTAGTGGAAAACCAAAGGGTATTATAACATATTCCGCTCACTAATTTCCATATAAAAATAATTTTCAAACCCTGAATGATCTGTGTGATTCTATAGAATGAATTTAAAATCAAGGAACTTAAACTAACAAAACACCACCACCACTTAAATTCATTACTGAAACATGGAGAAAATTTTATCCTATAACTATCTACCATGATTCACCTGTGGTGTCTTCATCTATTATCTCACCTGACATATAGTGCTCCCCACCATAGGACCCAGTTACAAGAGGCATATTCTAGGCCACTAAACCCTCAACTATTGGAACTGACTATTAGAATATTATATAATCATTCCAATGACATCTCAAATTTGGTTCCCAATACACCACACCCAAATATTCATGAAATCACCTGTCCAATTCCAGTACTCCTCATTATTATCAAATTAAAAAAACTTGATGAATCTCCATCATCCAAGTATCATTAAAACAAGATGACCTTTTCCTAAAGAATCCCAAAAACAACCTTAAAAACTCATCCATAATATGAAAAATGATACACCCATTGTGGTTTTGGACCCAGTGCATCCAACAGTACACAAAAAGAGTCAAACCTTACATATATTAATTTTTCCAAAATGATTGGCCTCAGCTTATTATGCACTGCAAAACCACCTAAAAACAACACCATAAACCCCAAAGGAATCCTATGAGCACATGAACATGACCACCAAAGTTTGTACATAACGTTTTGTGACATCCCATAGTGGAACCATCATCCTTACATGTACAAATCACTATATCATGATAACCAATGCACCACAGACCCTATCACATTCAGATCTCCTCAATTAATCCCGGGACTGAGACTGATGCTCAAAATCTATATTACACCACATTCAAGTCTACACCTAGAATTTACCAAGGAACCCATTGAATTCTGTCTCATTTATCCACCAACCTCAAAAATTATTAACGATAGTCCGTCATTCAATCTCGCAGATCCCTGATTATACTCATACATGGGTCACATCACTAAGACCAACACCTCATTCCCCACCATAGGAGCTTACTTTTTTTTTCACACCACTGAACCATTTTATAACCTCGATGGCCCTTGATCTGTCCATCACTAGACATGATAATTAGAATAATCACACTTGAGCATCATTATGAAAGGTAATTCAACACCCTCTCTTGGATCATGTGAACGGTACCTAAGGGATTCACTAAAAAACACATCAACAATGGGGGAAGCAATATAAAATGACCTATTTTTTACTCAACACTATCTAGGTTATCAATTACCACTCCTAGAGAGTCAACCCAAATGGGTCTCATTGAAACCACCCATGTATCAATCCTCACGAGTCATGCTTTTTCAACCCCCATGGCAACCCTATATCATCACAATTATTATCAGAGAGACTTAGTTCATGAATCCTATAAGATTATAATCATAACCATATCAGTCCTAAACCCACACATACCACTTCTTTCTCATATAAGCATCATGGATGGACACTCTCTCACTTCTCAATCCATAAGCCAAACTGCATTGCGCATCACCAACGTGTGAATTTCTCCAAGATCCCACATAATCTCAATGGTTGAATGCCACAATGAATACCAAGATCCAAGACTTGAAACCACCACATCATGTCAAATTTCATAAAAAATATGCCCATGCATCCAATCCCCTGGCCATACATCCACCACATGCCAGTCTCATTAAGAAAAATCAACCTCAACACTTTTCAAAACAAGAGGCATCTAATCGAGCGAAGCTATACATATGACTAACCATAACTAGAGCATTGTTATAAAGTTATAATTGGTTTATTTATGACCCCAAAATTATCTTGAAGGTTCATCCTAAGCTTAAAGTTCCATTCAAGTGACTGTTCATACCCTCAAAAACTGTAAGTGCTACTAATGAACTGGCACTCTGAGTGCCTTGTATTTCAAGAGAACTAGGAATTTCCAAATTCCTCCCAATAAAACCCTTAAAAGGGTATTCATATTCACATTCACCTAATAATTGATCCACCTTATAGTAATAAGGTCTACCCCACAGATAATATCTCTCCCATGGAATCTCATACGCCTAAGATCACACATCCCTGAGCATCTCCCATGCTACAATTTCTAACAAATAATTTAACCACACTATACTGACCCCAAGTCTATCACATAAGATTATTATCAATTGAACCATCATAACCCACACTAGGGAGTCAACTGGTCCAAACATTTGAACAAGACTGTCCTTCCTGAACTAGCCTTAAGATTTAAATCACTAGCACACAAGAGATTATCCTATAATTCCAAAGACATATAACACACCTAAAATACATACCCACTAGCACCCTTTAT
The DNA here is from genome assembly GCA_963277665.1 of Viscum album. Lineage (NCBI taxonomy): Eukaryota > Viridiplantae > Streptophyta > Magnoliopsida > Santalales > Viscaceae > Viscum > Viscum album. The sequence goes on from OY728166.1 coordinate 732,665,916, forward strand.
TAAACAATGTAGTAATTTGAAACACACACCCTGATATATTATACCTAGAGGAACTCATATACTTGACCTACTCTTATCATGGATAACCCTCGAAGGTCCTAAGGAACTAACTCCATGTCTTGGAGTCATGCCCATAGAATGTCTGTAACGCCCCGACCCTAGCTACCCAGAGTCGGTGCATTACTTCGTAACATTCGCATGATCACAAAAGATCAAGTCTCGAATGACCGATTAGTTTAGTAGCCTTGGAAACATTAGATACATTCGTAAACGTTACATTACATCATAAAGTGAAAAACTACAATAACAAAGTCTCCATAGTCCACACTCATATCCTCTTCTGACTATCCCTGCAGGTCATTCATAAAATACTTCTTCACATCCTGGAAAACATTAAAACATTGAAAGGGGTGAGCTCAGATGCTCAGTAAGGATAACAATATTGCGGAAGCTTTCATAAATAATCATTAACATTTAAGGCAATGTATAAGTAAAACAAAAGCCTTTTTAAACTTGAACTTTAGCATAATATGGAAAAAATAAAATGAGATAATGCCATTTACTTACTCACATGGATATTCAACTAATCGAATAATCCCATGCAACATCAATAACCATTTTCATAATGATAGAATGCATAATGCCATACTATCATAACCACGTAGCCAAGGCCTCGTGCCAAGACCACAAATAAAATTTTGTCAAGGCCTCGTGCCAAGACACTAGTTTGTCTCATGAGACCTGCCGATGCATCGAGGAGCTATAGCGGGCTCCACCCGTCACTTATTAAGTCCAATGCATTCCTCATATGAATAGGTTTAAACATATCATAAACCATAACATAATCGTATCACATAAAACATGCATAAAGGAAACATAACATTTCCACATTTAAATCACAAGATATAAATACAACACATTGATATAATAAAAATGATTTCAAAACCATTTTCAATACCAAAATAAAAGAAAGTTAAAAATTTGTATTTATTTTTCATTAAAAAAAATGATGGCTTGTAGAGGAATCCGAATCTCAAATAATGGTCACGGCGGCGGAGAAGTTGTTGTCGCCGCATAAGTACGGAAAGAAAAACATTCCCTTTTGTCGTTTAGTAAAAAGCTTCGTATAAAAAAGATTCCTTTTGAATAAACGTAAAAGTCAAAGGGGTTTATACACCCTATAAAAGAAAGTTGTGTATAAAACCAAATATGCCTCAATGAAAGGGGATTGAGACGAAGTCCTTAAAAAGAGAATTTTTTTAAATAAAGTACATATATAATGTGTATTCACTATAAGTACACATAAATAATTTACAAATACAATATAGGACATAATAATATCATGACATAATTTGAAAGTAGGAGATTAACCCAAAGAATGGAAGTTGGGTTAAGAAATTCCCTTACCTTGCGTCTTGTCCTGACTCGACCGTTCTTTAACCTCCTGAATAATAAACTAGAGTTAATTTATATTTACTTAAGAACCTTTTTCATGTTCATTATTCCATTTATATCACTTATTACCATGTTATGAACATTATTTAATTATTTAAGTTAATAACGGTCGTTTTGTCGATCTTTGGTACTTGAGTCAAAAATAAACTTCTTATAATTACAAGTTGTTCATGTGGTGAAATATCCATTATATCCAGAATTATATTCATGATGTAGATATCATATATATCATATATATACATTATATACATTCATTCATAATGTCACGTAACATTTAGAGGTAAGAAATGAAATGCACCGTTCATGGAGACGGTAAGCCGTACGTACGCATGAACGCTAATTTCATTTCTATTTCGTATTTAATGGAATGAAATCATAATGATATAAATTTATAATATAATTCCAGTATAATATAGTGTATAATAACATTTACTCCATCCTTTATACATCCCACATATGGCATTAACGATTCAAATCACTTTGAGGGGGCGGTAGTCCGCACTTCCTAAAATGAAATTATCGCGTTTACCCATAATGGAAATCATAAAGTATGCCATAAATGAGAAATACAGAAGAATAAGTAAAACATAAACATATTATATATCATATATAAAAATAGTGACATCTTAATGGCCACTTTTGAAGGTGTTATATGAGTGTTGAACAATCATCGTTTCGTGAGGCAGAAATTCGCCATCCACAGAAACCGTATGTTCTTTAACCATTAGATGTAAGTGTGTGTAAGTGTAGCTCGAATCCTTCTTATAACAACATCCTAGTATATTTAGGATACTGGTGTTGTTACAAAAGAAATTAATAAAAAGAGTTTAGGGGGTTGGAGAAAAAAAATAAAACAAAACAACATTAGAGAAGACATTACCTCAAAATCGGGTAACTCTTTTTGATTTGAGCCAAAGGCTTCCTTGGGAAGAGTTATGCCCAAAGTGAGGCTTGTAGGAGTAAGAGGGGGAAGTTGGGAGAGTATTTGGGCAGAGTTTGGCCGAGCCAAATGGCTTGAAAGTGTAAATGAGGTGGGAGAGGTGGGGGCCTTTTATAAGTGGAGAGGAGGGGCTCTTTTGGAAAGATTGAAATGTTACATTATTACACAATGCTTTTCGGATTGTAAAGGTCCCAAACTTATATAATTAGTGGATAAGGTGACAAGGGTTCGAAAGCTACCCATACAATAGTCTTTGGACAAGTGTAAGCCTTAAATTTTACATTATCTTTTCAGTTTATTAAAATCGTTAAATAATGAGGTCATCGCTGCATCATAATGATGTCATAAATAATTTAATTTATTTAATGTCTAAAAATTATAAAAAAACTACTATGACGTAGGAAATATTTTTATCTTTCTAATTAATATTTATAGTCAAAATTTGGACTTGTTTAGCCCCACTTAAAAATTGTTTTAGTAAAACAACTCATGTTTGTGTCAATTTAATTTTAACATTAAATAAATATATATTAATGTCATTTTCCAACCAAAGTGGCTCCATGGGGTCCCCAAGTTTACCCATGGGTTGTCTTGGTCGGCCATGACTCATCCAATAGGAGTAGGACAAGTGTCAAGCTCATCTCATATTATTAAAACTTTATTTTTACCTTAAACTACACTAATTACCTCTAATCGCGATTAAGAACTTAAAAGTTACTATTCACCAAAAAAATATTTTAATCTCATTGAACCACATTTTACTTCTTAATGACAACCATGTATGTCTGATTTTTGAAAATCAAATCACAGAAGTGGTAATATTTCATTTAAATGAAAAATCAGTTATTTAACTTCCACTTAGTGGTTTCACTATTCATCAAAAATTGAAGTTTTTTCAGAACAATGCCAAAATTTCACCCTAAGATATAATTGATATTCCGAATTCAAAAATGATGTCTATTTTACAAAATTTCAAACATATAAGTTGCATTAATTAATTTTATAATCAATTCCCGCTGTCACAACAAATAGCGTGTTTTTAAGAAACAATTTATATCAAAAGATTGGCAATTATTTATGTCCAATTTCAATGTTAAATTAATTCTAATGACCACCATTGGATAAAATGGTAAAAATATATTCTAATTATAATTTAAAACCACTAAATAGTATAATTTATCACAATAAATTATTTTCATTAAAAAAGTTGTTTTAAGTATTTATCACTATTCATAAAAAATTGGAAGTTCTCAGAAAGTTACAAAAAATTAAACTTAGGATAATTTCGATATTACGAATACAAAAATGAAGTCCATTTTGAAATATAAAATTTCTATAATTTTAAAAAGTGGTTATTACTATTCATAACGGCTAATTTGATTAGTCGCGGTGTTTTAGAACTCGAAGTTGCGTACAATTCAAGCTATTGCATTATTGAATGAGAAGCGTATCATTGAAGCTCGGGGTGTTACATTCTCCCCTCCAATAAATTGCGTCCTCGCAATTTGAAATTATTTCTTTGAAAATAAAAGGTTCAAAATCAAAAATACCTTTGTGGAAAACCCACATCGGAAATAAGGTTAATAAAAATATAACATTAAAAGAACGAAAGATAAGTACAAAGGTCACCCGAGATTTCCCATTCTAGGATTCTATGAAAATATGGATATGGAGGAGAAACAAACCATCAAGGTCTGGTGGAGAGTTATAGAAAACAGGATTAGGAGAAAGTTTAACTATAAGAAAATCACAAACTTGTGATTGGTTAAACGATCATTGATTCCCCAGTAGGAAAAGTTAACCGACAACATTTTTGTTTTGAGTTACCTTTTATAAAGTTTAGGAATTTATATAGGTGATTTACTAAGAACGTAAGGGAATATACATACTTGTCATGTAGACTTTCATTCTTTAATAAATTTTTTACCACAAACCCATCTTTCACTCTAAAATGTAATACAACTCAAAAATATTCTATTTATCCTAATTGTATAAGGTTCCAAATATTAACACATATCATTTAGATTAGTAAAACTATTTTTTAATAACCAGGGACTTCCTGTAGGCTAGTGGTAGGAAATAAAGGCCTATCGCACTATGATTGTGGGTTCGATTCCTGCAGCTTTGTCCGACGCGATGGGTTATGCCCCACCCTGCAGGTTGTCCTTTTACTAAAACTATAGTATCATAATATTCCAAAAAAAATCTTCATAAATTTTTTAACCTTAAACAATACTATCCAAAGATCAACTTAATCCACTCCAACCTTTATAGTTATCCAAAATACCTCTGTCCAGACTTTCTCTAAAAGGTCTCTTAATTCCAAAATCAATTTATCAGATTCCCCAAACAAAGTAAAGTTTCTCTTATTGTCACATACTAAAAATATAATTACCTTCATCATATTAAAACCTTACTGAAACAACAAGTACTGCAGTACAATTCTTATATATATATCACATTATTCTAATAACCAGAATATAATCCATGAGTCCAAAAGCACCAATACATTAATTATTCCTCTTCAACTGTAGTAACAGCATAAGATTGTCCTTGATCCCTTGGCCTTTTCTGAGGTAAGTTTCCCTGACTCTTAGGACATTCATTTGCATAATGCCCCATTTCCCTACAATTGTAGCATTCAACTTTGATATCCTCTTTCTTTCCCTTGCAATCACGAGCCTGGTGACCCTTTTCTCCACAATTATAACAAACTACCATTCCTTTTAGGAAAGTACTAGGGTGATTCTTCCCAAAATTATCACATAATGGAAAATCCTTCTTTCCCTTTTTCCCTTTATCTGTCTCTTGTTCCACCGTTCTATTCTTCTCTTGCTTTACTTTGTTGTCATAAGACTTAGAGAATTCCTTTTCTGTCTTGATAGCACATGAGACAATATCTTCGTATGATGAGAAGGATTGTGATACTAAATCTCGACGGAGAAATGGTTTTAACCCATCAAATAAACGATCAATATTACTCCTTGGGTTACGTATATAATCGGAAGCATGCCTCGCTAACCTTGTAAAGTTAGCCTCATACTTTGCGACATTCTCATCCTCCTTCTGCCTCAAACTCAGAAATTGCCTTTCCATATCTGCTCGATGGTCATGAGGAAATTATTTTTCTAAGAAAATCTCTTTGAACTCCCTCCATTCCATATTCGATACGTCATCATCTTCCTTTTTGTTTTGAATCAGCGACCACCACTGATCGGCATCTCCAGTGAGGCGGTAAACTGCCATGACAACCTTCTCCCTTTCGCTACTCCCCAAGGCATGGAATATTTTCTATAAGGAGTTTATCCATTGCTCAGCTACTAATGGATTTTTACCCCCATTAAATGTTGGTGGTTGTTCCTCATGAAGCGGTCTAACATTGATCCTCCACGTTGCGGATCAGGGTGCTCCATACGAGTAAGGTTATTATTCATAACCTGAGTGAGTTATCCCAGTATGGTAATAAGTTGATCAGCACCAGTTGTATCACTAGCTCCACAATAATTATCTTGAGCAGGAGGGAAATCCCTACACGGAGTGCGTGCATTGATACGGTTTCCATTCCTTCCACTATGCGCCATTTCTAAACAATGGCATAAACTATATTAGTTTATGAATTAAAATACATAATTCCATATTTGTAAAACACTTTACATAAATTGAACTATTTATGGATATAATACATAATCATAAAAAGAAATGTTTCCTTTGAGGAAGTATATACTCATAACCCTTCATAGTGGATTGTAAAGAAAATGAGAATTATCCTAAGCATATCCCCCGGGAGTGTCATAACCAAGAGTGCAGCAAGACCCGTTGTCGTGCACCAGTTCCCGTTCGAGTCTAGCTCAAAGCAGTGTTTTTGGGTTTTACCCCTAGGTACATCTATGCCAGAGCCTCCTCTACCTACTCGTATCCAGACAGGGATGTATTGCTCGGAAAACTCATAACATCTCTATAATACCAAAATTATAGGAAGTTCTTCTATACTAATCCTCAAAGTCTATCTTTGGGCTATGTGCTCTAATCAGAGTTTATCTAAATCTAGCTTCCAAGGTTAGTACTAAACTGCCTCTGATACCAACTGTAACGCCCCGACCCCAGCTACCCAGAGTCGGTGCATTACTTCGTAACATTGGCATGATCACAAAAGATCAAGTCTCGAAAGACCGATTAGTTTAGTAGCCTTGGAAACACTAGATACATTCGTAAACGTTACATTACATCATAAAGTGAAAAACTACAATAACAAAGTCTCCATAGTCCACACTCATATCCTCTTCTGACTATCCCTGCAGGTCATTCATAAAATACTTCTTCACATCCTGCAAAACATTAAAACATTGAAAGGGGTGAGCTCAGATGCTCAATAAGGATAACAATATTGCGGAAGCTTTCATAAATAATCATTAACATTTAAGGCAATGTATAACTAAAACAAAAGCCTTTTTAAACTTGAACTTTAGCATAATATGGAAAAAATAAAATGAGATAATGCCATTTACTTACTCACATGGATATTCTACTAATCGAATAATCCCATGCAACATCAATAACCATTTTCATAATGATGGAATGCATAATTCCAGACTATCATAACCACGTAGCCAAGGCCTCGTGCCAAGACCACAAATAAAATTTTGTCAAGGCCTCGTGCCAAGAAACTAGTTTGTCTCATGAGACCTGCCGATGCATCGAGGAGCTATAGCGGGCTCCACCCGTCACTTATTAAGTCTAATTCATTCCTCATATGAATAGGTTTAAACATATCATAAACCATAACATAATCGTATCACATAAAACATGCATAAAAGAAACATAAAATTTCCACATTTTAATCACAAGATATAAATACAACACATTGATATAATAAAAGTGCTTTCAAAACCATTTTCAGTACCAAAATAAAAGAAAGTTAAAACTTTGTATTTATTTTTCATTAAAAAAATGATGGCTTGTAGAGGAAGCCGAATCTCAAATAATGGTCACGACGGAGGAGAAGTAGTTGTCGCCGCATAAGTACGGAAAGAAAAACATTCCCTTTTGTCGTTTAGTAAAACGCTTCGTATAAAAAATATTCCTTTTGAATAAACGTAAAAGTCAAAGGGGTTTATACACCGTATAAAAGAAAGTTGTGTATAAAGCCAAATATGCCTCAATGAAAGGGGATTGAGACGAAGTCCTTAAAAAGATCATTTTTTTAAATAAAGTACATCTATAATGTGTATTCACTATAAGTACACATAAATAATGTACAAATACAATATAGGACATAATAATATCATGACATAATTTGAAAGTAGGAGATTAACCCAAAGAATGGAAGTTGGGTTAAGAAATTCCCTTACCTTGCGTCTTGTCCTGACTCGACCGTTCTTTAACCTCCTGAATAATAAACTAGAGTTAATTTATATTTACTTAAGAACCTTTTTCATGTTCATTATTCCATTTATATCACTTATTACCATGTTATGAACATTATTTAATTATTTAAGTTAATAACGGTCGTTTTGTCGATCTTTGGTACTTGAGTCAAAAATAAACTTCTTATAATTACAAGTTGTTCATGTGGTGAAATATCCATTATATCCAGAATTATATTCATGATGTAGATATCATATATATCATATATATACATTATATACATTCATTCATAATGTCACGTAACATTTAGAGGTAAGAAATGAAATGCACCGTTCATGGAGACGGTAAGCCGTACGTACGCATGGACGCTACTTTCATTTCTATTTCGTATTTAATGGAATGAAATCATAATGATATAAATTTATAATATAATTCCAGTATAATATAGTGTATAATACCATTTACTCCATCCTTTATACATCCCACATATGGCATTAACGATTCAAATCACTTTGAGGGGGCGGTAGTCCGCACTTCCTAAAATGAAATTATCGCGTTTACCCATAATGGAAATCATAAAGTATGCCATAAATGAGAAATACAGAAGCCTAAGTAAAAAATAAACATATTATATATCATATATAAAAATAGTGACATCTTAATGGCCACTTTTTAAGGTGTTATATGAGTGTTGAACAATCATCGTTTCGTGAGGCAGAAATTCGCCATCCACAGAAACCGTATGTTCTTTAATCATTAGATGTAAGTGTGTGTAAGTGTAGCTCGAATCCTTCTTATAAAAACATCCTAGTATATTTAGGATACTGGTTTTGTTACAAAATAAATGAATAAAAAGAGTTTAGGGGGTTGGAGAAAAAAAATAAAACAAAACAACATTAGAGAAGACATTACCTCAAAATCGGGTAACTCTTTTTGATTTGAGACAAAGGCTTCCTTGGGAAGAGTTCTTCCAAAAGTGAGGCTTTTAGGAGTAATAGGGGGAAGTTGGGAGAGTATTTGGGCAGAGGTTGGCCGATCCAAATGGCTTGAAAGTGTAAATGAGGTGGGAGAGGTGGGGGCCTTTTATAAGTGGAGAGGAGGAGCTCTTTTGGAAAGATTGAAATGTTACATTATTACACAATGCTTTTCGGATTATAAAGGTCCCAAACTTATATAATTCGTGGATAAGGTGACAAGGGTTCGAAATCTACCCATCCAATAGTCTTTGGACAAGTGTAAGCCTTGGATTTTACAATATCTTTTCATTTTATTAAAATCGTTAAATAATGAGGTCATCGCTGCATCATAATGATGTCATAAATAATTTAATTTATTTAATGTCTAAAAATTATAAAAAAACTACTATGATGTAGGAAATCGTTTTATCTTTCTAATGAATATTTATAGTCAAAATTTGGACTTGTTTAGCCCCACTTAAAAATTGTTTTAGTAAAATAACTCATGTTTGTGTCAATTTAATTTTAACATTAAATAAATATATATTAATGTCATTTTCCAACCAAAGTGGCTCTATGGGGTCCCCAAGTTGACCCATGGGTTTTCTTGGTCGGCCATGACTCATCCAATAGGAGTAGGACAAGTGTCAAGCTCATCTCATATTATTAAAACTTTATTTTTACCTTAAACTACACTAATTACCTCTAATCGCGATTAAGAACTTAAAAGTTACTATTCACCAAAAAATTATTTTAATCTCATTGAACCACATTTTACTTCTTAATGACAACCATGTATGTCGGATTTTTGAAAATCAAATCACAGAAGTGGTAATATTTCATTTAAACGAAAAATCAGTTATTTAACTTCCACTTAGTGGTTTCACTATTCATCAAAAATTGAAGTTTTTCAGAACAATGCCAAAATTTCACCCTAAGCTATAATTGATATTCCGAATTCAAAAATGATGTCTATTTTACAAAATTCCAAACATATAAGTTGCATTAATTAATTTTATAATCAATTCCCGCTGTCACAACAAATAGCGTGTTTTTAAGAAACAATTTATATCAAAAGATTTGCAATTGTTTATGTCCAATTTCAATGTTAAATTAATTCTAATGACCACCATTGGATAAAATGGTAAAAATATATTCTAATTATAATTTAAAACCACTAAATAGTATAATTTATCACAATAAATTATTTTGATTAAAAAAGTTGTTTTAAGTATTTATCACTATTCATAAAAAATTGGAAGTTCTCAGAAAGTTACAAAAAATTAAACTTAGGATAATTTCGATATTACGAATACAAAAAAGAAGTCCATTTTGAAATATAAAATTTCTATAATTTTAAAAAGTGGTTATTACTATTCATAACGGCTACTTTGATTAGTCGCGGTGTTTTAGAACTCGAAGTTGCGTACAATGCAAGCTATTGCATTATTGAATGAGAAGCGTATCATGGAAGCTCGGGGTGTTACAATGTCACTAGGATCCCCCACTTATACAACAAACACTAGTTCTAAAACTAGATTTAATGTTGTTTTTTTTAATTATTGACATCAATTTTTAACTTAATTCTATAATGGAGATGTAAAAAATAACATTTTTAGCAAAAATTTTTATGAAAACTGACACTAAAAATTGAGCGCTGGCTAGTTTCAGCATCAGTTTTTATGAAACCTGAAGCCGAAAGTTATTTTTATTTAGAAAATTAAAAATATTACACTTCCCAAATAATCATAATACCTATAATAAAAACATTGTATATATAAATCAAACAAAAATACTCATTAACTACAAAACTACTAAAACTTACATGCTTTTATCTAATTAACCAAAAAATTATCTATGCATTTTATTATAAAGTAGATTTCAAATATACATACCTGAAATTTACAACATGACCATTGTTTGTTATTTTTGAAACATTCATTTGATATCATTATGTTAAAACACCTATTATAACAAAATGATCCGTTTTTAAACACATGTTATTAGGAAAATATATTATTTATAAACATTAGAACATACATACCTCAAATCATAATCAAAATAAAAAAATAGTTTGAAAAAAAAAGATTAAAGATGAGTAAGTTTATTTTGTGTATAAGAATTCATATCATTGAATGTATACAATAACATTGAATGATATTAGAATAAAAATAGAATACTATGATAGAAAATATGAAAAACTAATATAACTAACCTTATGAAATTCAATAGTTACCCCAGTTGTGATTATCTCGTACATGAATCGTAGAACATAATACCCACATTCAACATGTCCTTGTTGACAATGACACTATGATTATAAAACATTAACTTGATAATAAAAACCAATATATATATATATATCAAAAAATTAAAACATTATCTAATATAAAAATAATTACCTTTACTTTCACTTAATTGATTACATTTAGTTTATTTATCGACATGTGTTCATTGTTAAATTTTTTCCATGAACTGCATTTTCATATATATGAACTAATAATACATGTATAAAAAATAAGAATTAAACAAAATGAGCCTATAAAAACAAAAAAAACTTACCTATCTAATAAGGTGGAAAAACTTTTATGAACACTCTCTGATAAAGATCAAAACCAATATAAAGTGTATTCATTTGGGAAGAATATTCCTAACATATAATACCCCCTAAAATAAAAAAATTTCACAATTAATGAAATTATAATGATAATTAGTTCATAATTATGTTACTATTCTTACTTATTAAGAAATGAAAAAAAAAACAGCATTAAATCTCCGTATGTGATAATCTCTCACTTATATATGCAACTATAATATGATTCTTCACATGTTTCACTTCCATAGAAATGTATTCGGGATATATAAAACTATAAATGGATGTTCTGTCATTTTGTACAAGAATAATATTTAGATACATAATTTAAAATGGAAATATAGTTATTCAATTTAAACCATCTTTTTATTAAAATAATAAAAATTCAAACATCAATTTAATTACATGGTAAACAACTGCAACACATTCAGGCCGATATCGTCAACTAAACTAGATTCATGATATCTTCTTTGATTAATCTCAATGTATAACCTATTCTGTATATATATAATTTCATCCAAAACTCATAGATATTATTCAAGGATTAATAATTCTAAGATAATCTTTAAATCCCATAAGAAATATCAGAAGCATCTATAGTTGATTATTCCAAAATGTGTTGTTTCAATTTTAAAATTTCTTTTTCTTTTAGATAATCCTATATAAGTTAAATTTTAGATAAAATTATATGTAATTTTCAATATAAGTAATTAATATTTAAAAAAACACATACCTCATATGAAATATAATGAAGAAGGCCAGCTAGTCAAACTAAAACAATGACCCAGAAAATCCCCAACTCTAGTAATATCTACAGTAGGAAATGGTAGTAGAGTATTAGAATATATAATATCAAGTACTGGTACTCTAACATGACCCATATTCATAGGCTGGTGATATAGAAAATCCCCCAAAAAATATACGATTACTAACACAACAATATGCATATGAGGATTTACAGTAAAAAACTCACAGTATACGGTTTGGTCCGAGCGAGGAGGTGGAGTATCAAAGTAGGTAGGTTGGGTAGGGTATTCTGGCTGGGATGGAGGTGGAGGATCAAAATTAGTAGTCTATGCAGGGTAGTTCGACTAGGATGGAAGTGGAGGATCAAAGTAAGAAGGATGGGCAGCGTAGTCTGACTAGGATGGAGGTGGAGGATCAAAGTAAGCAGGTTGGGTAGGCTGGGAAGACTGGGCAGATTGTGATTATCATGTCAAGTGTTCTAAAAAAGCCTGCTACACGACTACTTGAATTTGATCACCCATAGACTATTTCATCTCTTTCATCTCAGCATTTAAGGATTCCATTTTTGGGTCTTTTTATTGCTTACTCTGACAAAAACCTTTCTGAATACTAACACCCACCTAGTATCCTCTATCACGGATGGGGTGATATATATTTCATAAAGCAGTGGCTAGGATTTCCATCCTACCCTCAGTGATAAAAGAGGACCGTCTCTCTTGCTCCTAATGTTTATCTTGAAATGAAAAATGAAAAATTTATATTAGTGTTTATAATTTATCAATAGAAAAATTCATGTCTTAATGGTTCAAAATACTAATCCTAAATATGAATACCCTTAATGTGAAAAAGTATGAGGGTATACATTTTTCAACTGGATCTCTTGATGAGATCTCTTGGAGGCCTGTTACATAAAAATAAACTAATAATTATTAGATAAATATATAATAAATTTTACGATATAAAATAATTATCATACTTGAAATTTTTCTTCATGACTGGTTTCAACAAATTTCTTCCATTTATTTGTATCTATATTCAGATAGTTAAGGCATGAGTTTTCAAACTTTTTGTTTCCAAAAACATAATTTTTGCTAGTTTTTTTAAAAAATATCTCCATCAAACCCCCACTAAAGAGAGATGTATTTTATTAATTTATTCTATTTCCTCAAATTTAAATGTCATATATAATTGAATAAATTAAATATTTCATTATAAAATATTTAATATTCAATAAATGAGATAAAATAAATCAATTGATATATTTTACCATCACAACCTCCCAAAGCTGCTATTTAGAAATCCTTTCCATAGACTCCCAATTAGGATATAAAATACTAATCTTAAAACAACTCTAAATTGATATATAATTGATAAACTAAACTGTATTTGGGCCAGTTGCATTATTATTATCATCAAAATGAATAAGTAATCTTTCATCTCTATGAGAAAGTGATAGTTTTGGTAAATGTGTAATACCATGTTTACCAACTTGAGAACTTGATTTCTATGTAGTAATATGATAAGTCTCCTCTTCCAAGGACGCATCAGTAGCCCTGCAAAAAAAATTATAAATTAAAATTTTTCTTTCATTAACTAAGTATATTACTGAATATTTAACAATATGAAAAAATTGATATACCTCAGTAACTAATCCTCTCTCTCTATATCGGAAATTAACAAGATCAAGTGTAATAAAATTTTGTGTACCTTCATATTATTAGAAAAAGGAATATTTAAAAACAAGAATGACAAAAATAAGTAATAAAAGAGGCACATATTTGTATGTTTCAAGAAAAAAAATAAACAAAAAATAAACAGTTTCTAGAAAAATGTGGAGAATAATTTAGTGTTTTTCCATATTCCTTCATCATGATCTTTACGTACTACATGAACTATGTCTGCCTTGTAGTCATTTTAATCATCCATAAAATGCATAATAGATGAATAAGACTCATGTAAATCAATAACATCATCAGCATCATTATCATCACCAAAATGGTATCTTTTTCCTTGAAAAACAATGGAAAACTGATCATTCGATATAAAAATAACATAAAATATTTTCTTTGCATGTGTCTCCATGATAAATGGTTCTCCATTTTAATTAAATATTTTCAAATCAACTAGTGTAAATCCCCAATCATCATGTTTCACACCACTATTACTATCAACCCAATTATACTTAAACAGAGTGACTTGAAATTTTGTAAAATAAATTTCCCATATATCCTCAAGAACTCCAAAATATGTTGATGAAGCAGAAATTGGATTTTTTTTTCTTTTACACTTGAAAAATGCACTACTTCAGCGATAACAATCACACCATTATTTTGAACAGTACTCTTATTGTCTAGATTTTTTGTGTAAAAAGTGTACCCATTAATATCAAAACTAGTAAATTTTATAACATTAATAGATGGTCCCCCTGCCAACCATTTCAACATGTATAATGCAGATATATCTATTCTCAATTTCTCTTTAAAGCATGAAACAAATGTCTTTTTAAGCTCAATCCTCAACCACTTTCATTTCTTTTTGGATATCGTCTCTTTCATTCAGAAATATATGATGATATATATGATTGAACATCATCTATTTTGTTCAAAATATATAAATGTGACTTCATAACTTCATCATGTGGAATGAAATTTACCTTTAAGCCTATAATCCCACTACGTTCACTATCATCTGTCAAATGTCGAGATATAAGGAGACCGATATGCTCCACTTCATACAAATATTCAGTATAGAACCCAATCACCTATTCGGATACATATTTTTGAACAATAGAGGCCTTATATCTATAAAGATTTTTAATATATCCCTTTAAAATTTTCATATACCTTTTAAAAGGATACATCCAACATAAATAAACAGGCCCACATATTCTTATCTCACACACTAGATGAATCACCAGATGAACCATTATATCAAAAAATGTAGGTGGAAAATACATTTATAGTTGACAAAGTATAAGAGAAGCATAAATATCTAACCCATCTAAAAAAATTGGATCAATAACTTTGATACAAATGAATCTTAAAAAATTACATAACCTGATGATAGTCTTTCTGACAGCTGATGAAAATATACCACATTGTGCGACCAGTAGCAGTTGTTGCATCAATACATGAAAATCATGAGATTTAATACCTATTAATTTTTAATCCTTCACTGAAATGAAATTATTCAAGTTTTAAGAATATCCACTGGGTACTTTTATACCATAAAGACACTAAAAAAATTCAAATTCCCACTCTTACTTAATGTGTGCCAATCTAGAGGTAAATATATTCTATTTCCTTTCATAGTGGGAGATAACTTCTAACATATTTCCATTGATATCAAGTCCAATATATAATTAAATTCATATTTTGTTTTTACTTTTATGTCTAATAAATTTACAATAAAAATTTCACATATATTTTTCTCAACATGCATAACATCAATATTATGTTTTATCTCTAAAAATCTTTAATAAGGTAGTTAAAAAAAAAATTGTTTCTTCCAGATATTTTTTTGAAGACAAAAACTACATTTCTTTCCAAATGTAGAGTCAATATTTTTTACCCTATTTAAATATTCTTCAATTGACATTGTTTGTGGGGGAAGATTTTATTCTTGTAAACCATTAAATTCCCTTTTCAACCTATGATAAGGATGACTAATTCGAAAAAATATTCGATGTCCCATGTACATTGTCATTCTTCCATTCTTCAATTGATAATATAAAGTCTCTTCTTAACAAATTGTAAAAGATTTATATCCCGTAACACTATATCCAGATAAGTTTCCATATACAGTAAAGTAATTTATACTGAACATTGTCATAGAATGAAAAAGAAAATACTCTTTATTATATGCATCAAAAACATTAACACCTGCTTCCATAGAAGTTTCAAATCATCAATAAATGGTGAAAGATATACATCGATATCATTTCCTAGCTATTGTGATCCCAAAATAATCAAGCTCATCATAATATATTTTTTTCTTCATACATATCTGTGGGGATAAGTTCTAAACTACCAACAAATAGGCCACAAACTATGTTGGATACTTAAGATCCGATATGGATTCATTCCATCTGTACACACTCCCATTCTAAGATTTATAATTTCACTTCCAAAACTAGTAAATTGATTATCAAATCTCTTCCATTGTGATGTGTCAGTAGCGTTATGTAAATTTTTCCATCAGAGATAAATTTATCTGAATTCCATCTTAACCTTTTTTCATAAATTGAATTTTAAAATAAATGCTTCAAACGAGGAATTATTGGAAGGTACCAAATTGATTTAGTAGGAGATTTGATTTCAGTACCTGAAAATGAATCAGAATTAATTTATCGAAATTATATGAAAGTATTATAAGAAGAAATTATTTGATTTAGCTTGAGTTTATATGTCAGTACCTTAGAATGAATCTGAATTGAATTTTTCATCCATCTTATAGCGTGATGTTCCACATGTAGGACAATTTTATAAAAATTCATATTCTTTCTTATACAACACACAATCTTTATGGAAAGCATTTATCTTTTTATACCCCAATCCCATCGGGCATAATATTTTTTTCGCCTCATAATTGGAATTTGGAAGCCTGTTGCATTCTAGAAGTAACTCTTTTAAAAGCACAAGTAAGTTAGAGAAACTTTTATCACTCCAACCATTTTCTTTAAAGTTAACCAATCTCAAAACAGCTGATAACACTATATATTTACTACAACATGGGAATACCGTTTTCATAGAATCTCTATACAATCATTTAACACATTCTATTTTTTCAATAGTTTCAACACCTACATTATGAATTAAATCTTCAATACGATCCTATATCACATTATGAATATTTTCATCAACATTATCTATTGAATTTATTGTTATTTAAGCATGACAGATCTAACATGTATAATTAAGTCTCAAACCCTAAAAAATTAGATGATACTTGATTTCTCTAGAGTTTAACTTTCTCATACTCAAACACTCCACACATGGACAGACTACCAAATCAATGTTTTGAAGTTTTCATTTAGAAAATTCCAAGAAATCATTAACTCCTTTTTCATATTCACCAGTGGTTCTTTGTAAACTTATCCAATTACAACCCATTAAATACTTGACATCATAATATAATTGGTGAATATATTAAACATATAAACATTTAAATATATATATATATAAACTGAAAAACTATAAACAGTAACACATTTAATAAAAACTATTGATAATTAGATAGAAAACATCAGATATGAAGCACAATTATGAATAGTAAAATTTTTATTTACATATTATATTCATGTGTTTTTCTGATATTATAATTTAATTACTTTTAATCATCTAGCATTTATTAGTTCATTTTACATAGTTATTACATTAGTTCACTGTTGTGTGTGTCAAAAGTATTGAAGATTGTATTAATTTATTAGTTCACTTTACATATTTGTTACTAAAGAGTGGGTTATCTTACAACTGATACTCACTGGTCCTAATAGATATGGAATTCTCATATCTCAGCACTACACCTTCAATAGATTAAAAAATATCATTTATACTATCACACAGCTACTGATAAAGATGATTTAATACTATAAAAATAATATATATCTCAATATTTAATGTTACGTACTCATTCATACCATTTTGGTGTTCAACCAGCAGTCATTATAGTTGAATTCTAATACAATAAAAATGTCATCAGTTCACTTTACCTGAAATTAAGTTCTTTGATAACATAATGCGTGTTTTTAGTCATAGGGTATGACATATATGTATCATATAGTGAGATGAATCTAATATAATACTATTATTCTATGTTATAGTCTAAGATACATGTGATATCATTTGCTATGACTAAATCTTGACTTGCATAAAAAATATTTTATTGAATCATATTGGAGATATATTTTATATCATTAATTATGGTAGGCCCATGCATAAGATATTTTTCTATATATATATATATATAAAATATTTTCCATATTTATTTTTTTCCTACTATGTGATATATTCATCCATTTATGGGTTACTCTATATGTATGGGTTATGCCTTTGCTTGATAGATTCCCTTATATATTGGTTACTCAAAAATAAATAGATTTTCTTAAATTATAAATATAAAAACTAATATATATAAGGATACTATTATTCTTATATTGACTTAATTTTAATAATTCCCATGCATTTATCACAAATTAAAATAAAACAGAAAATAAAAAAATTAAAAATTTTGGATTATATTTTTATAGTTTATAAATTGTTCATAAATAATAAGGGTTGTGAATTAAAAAAACAACTTACAAAATTCAAAGTTCAGATTTTCCTTGATCCTTAATCCAAACTTCATCCCTTAAAAGGGTTACAAGAATAAAAAATGCCTACAAGATCTATATTAATTTGATTATAAAAACAAACATTAAATATGAACAATAAACTAAAATCAAACGTTGGTTTGGACTGGAAATTTGTTTTCGAGTATAAATAATTTATCTTCCAAATTTAAAAAGAAACTTATAAAATCACGAGTTAAACTTTTACTTGATCCTTAATCTGAACTTCTTCCCTTGAATGCCTTGCAAGAATTAGCACTTCCCATAAGATCTATACGAAATTGATTGTAAAAACAAACATTAAATATGAAAAAAAAACTAAAATAAAACCATTGTTTGGGTCAAAAATAGGTTTTTGAGAAGAAAATAATGCAGATATGATGAACTAATTGAATAAGACGTAGAATGGATACCACAAATTGTGCAAATTGAAGAAAATCAACAACAATGGAATTAGAGATCACCAGCTCGCCTTCAAAGTCATTTTGATTTAGGAGGGATTTTTCACGAGTGGGAGGGTTTCTTATATCCAAAAAAATGAGGGTTTCCTGACCCTGAATGATTTTTAAAGATTATTGGCGTCAGTTATGAAAAAATCGATGATGAGGATTCTGAGAAAATATTTTTGGCATCAATTTTTTAGAAAATAATGCAAAAAAAAATATTTTTTATTTTTAGAGTCATTTTTTTTACAAAACTAACTCCAAAAATACATTATTCAATGGTTTTTGGTGTCTGTTTTACTAAAAAACAATGCCAAAAACCATATATAAAAAATTCATGGTGTTGGTTTTTAGTAAAACTGAAACCAAAAATCCCCCACACATACTTTTTTCATTAGTTAAAAAAAAGACGCCATTTCTCCAATGTTAAAAACTCTATTTCCACTAGTGACATCAATACAAGTATCTCATAGGTGACAACTCATAGTAAGTGTTCCTAATTCCACCCAAAACACATGACATATAACATGCATAGACCAACCACCCACTCTAGTTTCTCACACACTGGTTAAAACTAAGTCTACTCTACCCACTCTCCGGTCAAGATCAAGTATTATAGACAACCATGCTATATCTCAAGTCAAGGTTAAACCTCAACCAAAAATATAATAGTTAAGTCATTCCATGATATTAAACATCCCATATCATAGAGGTCTTAAAGTTATAGAGGTATCACATAACTTGTATTCTCTCATAGCCCCATCTACCCACAAGCACAAACCACACTAGTTACCAATGGGTCCACATTATATATATATATATATATATATATATAAGATTCATAATTTTCTATTTTCTATTTTTCCTTAAATTAACTAGATTTTTCTATAACAAAGCTAGGTTAAATGAAATGTCAAGTACAAGTTATAGAGGAAAACAATTTATAAGTTATAATTGGAATTTTATTTAGCTGACACCATGTAAAAATCAAAGAAAGTGATCACGTGATTTACTTTTATACATTTACTTTAAAAGAAATTTTTATAATTGAGTCCTAGTTAAATAAGATGTCAATTACAAGATATAGAGAAAAATATTATTTAAGTTTTAATTAGAAATTTATTTAGTTGGTGCCTCATAATAATTAATCCAAGTAGTCACATAACATGTCTTTTATTAATTAAAGGATCAGTTTTGTAAAATGGAACCTAAAAATAATATGGAAACACCATATAAATAAATATATACACTTTAAATAGACAAACCATGTAACAAACTCGGTAAAAATCATAGGAAATCACAAACATAATTCCTATGTGCTTTATATGTTTCATGAACACACCCTCTCTTTCCAGACTAGGCCAAGAGGTAAAATCTCATAAATCAATAATCTCTCCAATCAAGTGCATCACTCAAGGTGAAAATAGATCAACTGTAAAAGTAAATATCATGAACATCAATCCCACCCCTAGTAACATGGAATTACCTTATACATGGGGTGTCTAGTCCTAGGAAAAAGTTCCATACCATGTCACAACACATTCATATTCTCCTATCTACCTTCCCTAAATAGCAAGACAAAATAATAATAGCTCTGATACTACTTTGTAATGTCCCACTTCCCTATACCACTGATCGGTGCCAGTAATGGTGGAATGTTGTAATACCTTAGGCATACGTCCCCATATGCTAGAGAATATTGACCAGTATTGTAGGTATATAGTGGTATAGTGGGGAGGCTATAACCTCTTTTCATAGTAAAAAAACTATGGAAAAAATAGAAAACACATACAACATCTAGATTGGATAGTAAATGGAATGACATCTAGGAATTCACCAATAATAATTAAATAATACATGCTATGACAAAATAAAATAGGTTACAATGCATTATGAAATCATACATCATCGATAGGTTATAAAGAAATGAAACCTTGTATAGAAATAAAAGATAAAAATTGAAAGTGGTATTGAAAATGATCCTGAGTCCTAGCCCAATCCCAACTCCCATGCTCCATCATAACATCCCAATCCAATACCTGTAACCAAGTAGAATTTTCTAGGGTAACCAAGTTCCATGGTGGCCCGAAATTGGTGTGAGTATAACTTAGTAGGATAAAAACAAAAACATCCCTAAATATAACCCATCCATAAATAGTTCATACAGAAGTGTTAAAGCTAACAATTTCAAATACAACCATTTAAAAATGTGAAACTAAAAGCATAAAAAAATATTGAACCTAGGGGTCTAGTTCACCCCAATAATGGTACATACCTTCTTTTTCTAGTGTCGGGGTGTCTCTTATCATGTATTCATAACTGTGACAACCCAAAACCACTCTCAAATTGGGGTAATATATAATTCCCCTGTCCAACTGGTACACAAGGGTAAAATACCCATCCTCGGGGCCCTAGCATGCACCCAAGGGTTGTGTTCACCCTGGTTTTTACCAGAATCCAACATCCACCTATGGTACATGTTCACCTTGGGTTTAACCATAAACCATAATCCACCCAAGTTATGTGTTCACCATAAGTTTAACCAAAAATCACCGTCCACCTAGGGGACGTGTTCACCTTAGGTTTAACCATAATAAAGAATCCACCTGGGGTCTACGTTCACCACAAGTTTAACGATCAACTATGATACCAAAATAAATCATTAGATTCATACTACATTTCCATTTAAAAAATAAAAATTGATTTCACCATTCTAGATCCCCATTTATAATATTTTTCCAATTAATAGTTAAAAAAATAGCATTTCCAAAATGAATTTCCCCAATATCAAACTCAAACCATCGTTATTGTTTCACACTTGAATTTCAAAATTGATCCAATTTCTCCACTAATGATTCTTATTTCTAAAAATAATATTTATAATTATTAATTAAATAAAATACCATTTCCAAAACAAATTTCCAAAAAATATTAAACACACACCATCCATACTTCTCTATACTTCCATTTGACCAATCCAATTAACCACTTCCAAAATATCATTTTAAAGGGAATTTCCAAATTAAATTTCAAAAACCATATAAAATTTTTATTCCCACATTTTATTTAATGTAGAAAAACCAATTTATAATCTAAAATACCCATTTTCAAAGTGATAATTTCATAATAACAATTTCAAAAAAAAACATCATTTATTTAGCCAATTTCTAAGTTTAGAATTTCCACCAAACTGTTCCATTAGGAACCAACTTCCCATAAGGATTAAAGAATGTCTAAGGGGAGTTTAAATAAGTCAAGTACATTTAGAATCATTTAATTTAAATAAATTCATTGCTTTGAGAGATCATAATGAATTCACAACATATGATTTTAAAATTTGAAAGACTATAGTTCAAGTCTAGGGACCACCTACCCCAATCAAAGTTTCCTTTTTCTTTTTGATTCCTAGTCTGGTATCCCGCTGCTCAAGCTCATGTAAAATTAAAAAAAATGATAAAACCACCTATAAATCTAATGATAATCCAAAAAACCAAACCTAAATAATTATAATAAAATTATAATTAATTAGTCACTTGCAACTAATTAACCAACTTAAACTATATAGGAAAAAAATGAAAATTCACTAACCTAGTACTCTTGTTGCACCTAAAATGAGACCAAACCTCTTACCGAGGTCTGTAAAAATATATTACCACTAAACATATACAAATACCTCTCAATAATAACTAATAGCATAATAAAAGAAATTTAATTTAACAAAAAACCCAACAAAACTCATATAATGACATATCTCTGTCCAAACGATGGGCAATAGTGTGCATACATTGTCATGGGCATCCTCAAACTTGGATTAATGGAATCCCCATCATATTAAAATAGTAAAACCATAATATAATGGAATATTCACCCAAATTAATAATTTTAACAACCAAAATTATAGAAAGAGGAGGAGAAAAAGAATTAATTCCATCAGAGGGAGGAACCTACCAAGATTCACCCTGAAACGACACCCAAAACCACCCCACATGAAAGGGAGAACCGAGGAAGATAGGGGAGACACACCTAGTTTTTGTGAGATAATAAAAAATTTAAAATATGGATAATGTATATAAAAATATTATGGGGAATAATTTTAATTCTTCCCCATAAAAACCCCACTGGCTGGCTAGTGTATGTTTATTGGCTAGCCGGTGGACCCCTGCAGGCTAAAAACCCATCTATCTTGTCCAACAACTACAACCTCAACCCATGACCTATCATTGGTTCCTTTATTCTACTCCCGTACAGTCACCGGCCCTAAAAAATTATCCAAAACACCTTCTTGAGGGTTCAAAACCTTCAAATACTCTTCCAAACCCCAGTTCTCAAAATGACCATCCAGTAAATGAAATTTAAAATTTCCCCTAGAAATTAAGACTCTTCTATACACTCAAGTATTATCAGATGAATTAGATGTATTTTTCATCATTTTATCAAATATTCCTAAATAAATTAATGTTCAACATAAGGATATGGATGTATACACCCTGTTGACTCATCACCAAGAACATGAAAAGGAGAAAGAGAATAATAAGATAAATGAGATTTTAACTGTGCTTTATAAGTATAAACCAAAAGATAAATACCAATATAATGATCATATACTAAATATTTTGAATTATATCTATCAATTTTATAATTTTTTATTGGTACTTATTCTTGAAATTATTATTAACGAGTATAATGAATCACATACATTGACGTATGGATGAAAACCATGATAACATATACTTGTGGAGAGGTAATATACATTGGGTGTGTCATTAGTGATATGAAATTAATTGAATAATAAATGAAATGTTTTTTCTATTCAAATATTAATAAAATAATAAATATATATGCCATTTATTGAAATAGATCTTTCTGATTAAACATACGATCATGGTAGTTTATATATGAGTTCTTCATAGAAGTTGATAGAAAGATAAATCAAGAATATAGGATGATGAGAAAAGTCTGCATACTACTTAATGATATATTAGTGGAAAAAAGATTATATTACATTATAGAGTTCATTAGAAGGTTGTTTTTATCAATGCAACATTAACATATTTTTATGCGTTCCTTAATGTGTTTCTAGGTGATGATTTGAGACATTAGGTAAAATCACCTAATGCTAGTGAGAAAGGGTCCTAGAGAGCCACACAATAAGGGTATCCAAAATATCATTAAATTATATTTAATTTAATATTAAAACATAATGTTATTCTTGGTTTTTGGAATAATAATAAGTAAATTTGATTATTTAAATTCAATCATGATTCAAATTTAGAATTTATGAGACGAATTTTATCTCATATTTTTTATTTAAAAGTTAATAAATAAATATTATTTATTTACTAGTTTAGTGAATAGATTAATATAAATATTATTTTAGTTATGTGAATATTAAAATAAATATTTATTCATGATTTTGGTGAATATAATATTTATTTATCTATGAAATGATATTTAAATAAAAAAATGTCCTAAAAAATATTTTTTTTATTTGACAAGGGGATTACTTAGAATAAATAAATTGATAAAGTTTTGTTGTGAAATTATCAATTATTTTAACCTTAATTATAGATTCCATGTTATATCATTTTTAGATGTGGTGATACTTTTTTTTGAATAATGAAAATTTCTTTAGAATTTTCTCAAGACCTAGATAGATTTATCCTCACATTTTCCCTCTCAAGAACATAGAAAGAACAAGAGATATTATTGCTATAAATGAAAAATAGTTTAAAGCACTATATAATAATATTCTAGCACTAGAGTTTTAAGAAAAATATCCACATATTTATGGATCATGTGTGGATACCTCTATAGGGATCCTTTCTTGGATTATCCAATGAAAAGAATAAATGAACATGAGAAGAAATGAAAAGTGATCAAGGGGATCATCATATTCAAGATAATTATTTCTTTAAATTAAATATAAATTAAATGTGTAAGAATATATATAAGAGATTTTTAATTTTAATTTATTAAATTCTTTAAATATTATCCAGATAAACTAATGGAAAAAAAATACTGGGAACTCTTATAATTCTTATATTGTTCCCTGAAACCTTTAAATTTTAATTTTTCCCATTTAAAAAATTATTATAAATGAATAATTAAAGAAATATGGTAAATTAAAAAGTAAAAAATTACCAACTCTCTCATAAAATCATGATAAAATTTTATATTTTCACATACTGATTTTATAAATATTTTTTTCAAAACTTACACATGTTATTGTGCATGGAAATAAATCTGTATGATTATCAAATAATTTAATTTACTAAATATCAATTTCAACATTCTTATGATTTTAATTAGTATTTTTTATGATGGTGCATATTTATACCCAAATAGTTAAATATATCCCCCTTTTAATTTCACTATACAAGTCACATTATCATCATGTAAATTAATGAAAATATCATAAACAATAGTCAAAACTCAACTATTTTTTATACAATGAATAATTGATATTAAACAAACACACACCCAAATTTTTTCATGGATCTCAATCATCTCAACATTATTGGAAGAAGTTGTAAAAATATTTTGTTTTATAAAACACTATGAAATGGTTTCTTATCCAAATATGTACAACATAATAAACAACCCATTTATAGTTTTAATTTTTTTGTAATGAAATTATCACTAATAAATATATTCCTAAAAAAACCAAAATATATGTTTAATATCATTCCAAGGTATCTGAGTTTATGAATAATTATACCAAATAATAAGTTTTAAAAATAATATATACCCTATTTTTGATTATTTTCTTGGTACGTTGGAGATTTTATATCACTATGTTATGATACTTCATGAACAAGAAGTTTTTTGTTATCCTAAAATTATAAAAGAGTATCTTTATCAAAATCAAGAGACTGTACAACAAATGTTTTACTCAATGAATATGGATTATCCATATAAAACATTTATAGGAGTTTTATTATATTTATGGATTGTTAAAGAGATGTACATTAAAGTTCATATCATAGGCAATGATATGTACTATATCTGTGTTTGTGATTTGTATCACATAAAGTGATATGGTTTTATAATGTGGATATTTCATGTGTGTTGTTTAACTTTTTTCCATATAAGTTATCAATTTCATAAACCTATACTATATGAGATAATTAATTTATTATAATGAAATTTCTATTTGAATCATTTAAGTATTCCATAATCATTTGTGTAATGAATAAAATATGTTAAATCATACAACTTTTATTGGTGGAGTATTCAAGTGTTTATGAAACACTTGAAGTCTAAGAGGATCCTCTATTAATAAAGGATATTTATAAAAAGAGATTCATGTATTCATTTTTTGACACATGGATAATCGTATATTGGTTTACAATTTTCAAAAAATCTCTTTATACTTTCTTCCTTAATTGGGATGTGGTGTTAGCATAACGTGGAAGAAAAAAAGGTTCTTTCAAAAGTGTTTGGATATTTCACATATGGTGGATTTCTTTTAGATTAAAGAACCCTTTGGTTATTTCCAAGTGATCATTATCAACAATATGAGTTAAATATCTACGAGACAAGTGGTATGTACTTTATGTGTTCTTTATTCCTGTTTTCTATCCTTTTTCTGAATTATCTAATTTTTGGGTTTTATATTTTTTCTACATTTAAACATATTTTATCTCATTAATACTCATCAATAGTAATAGATAAATATTTAGTAAATTATTGAAGAATATTTTAAATTCTAATGTTATAGAAATTTTGGGAAGAAGTATATATCACATATAGAGATATAAGTATATCATTTTTTATGATATGTCATTGTTTAATATCATCCCTTAGAAGTTTTTTAATGATATAATGATATAATATATCATATTGTTATATATTTCATACTATGATCAGTTGCATAACTGTACAAGGTAGTATCATGTAAAAAAATTCATGATAAAATAGTATGAGAAATGTTTGTTTTTTTGGTTTTAACTATATTATGTAAAGTGATATGAAACATTTATTCTTTTGGTAATGATAATTGAATAATCATAAAATCAAAAAATAATCCATCATAACTCATCCATGTAATATAGATATATCTATTTATTACATGGGAAGTAAAATGTGATATCGTTTCACCTGATCAAATGATATATTGATCTCCATCAAACAAATAAATAAAGCATCCCTCCTTTGAGGGTAATCCAAAACTTATAGAGAATCACTTTGAACACTTCAAGGATGGATATTTGACCCAACCATGTTCTACTAGAACATTTGGTTAAAGGTGATAAGGAATCAAGTGATTCAATTTAGATATTTTTTAACACTATACTTTATTCACATTACAATCACTATGGTATAGGGTATATATATAATATAAAAGGATAATCACCTCGGTATTTCAATTTTTCATGAATATTAAAGTAATGAATTCATGTTACTATCATTGTGTAACATTATAAAAATTTATATTTCAATCATTTATCACTTTAAATTATTAATAATCATTTCCTTTTAAACCATTTATGATTGTATTAATGTATAAGATTGAATCTCTATTGCAATCTTACATTATGATTATAATGGGACATTCTATAATGTGGTATGATATATATATATATATATATTATACCATATGATATAACCAACCCAAGGCATACAATCCAATACTATACTATATGAAATTGATGAATTATAACTTATAATTCATGGATTTAGGACATATCTCCATCAATCTCACACATTCACCGAGGCCTTTCAAACTTATACACAATTTAACCTTATGTCACATAGCATATGCAATAACTTGTGAAATCAAATCCAAAATTATATTTTAATATCATATATAACTTCTTTTGGACAAAATAACATCCATTTTTAGAATATTTTATATCATATATAAAACTTGAGGAAATCTGTTAAAAAATTCTTTAGGATATCCTTAAAAATATATTTAGAGAAGGTTTTAAAATTTTAAACAAAATATTGGTAATAAAATTTAATCCTCATTCACACAACCACAAAGTGTGACCCACATTGATTTTTAGCATTGAAAAAAATTATGAATCCTATATTCCATAATTGTAAGTAGAGAGAGGACTTTAGAAAACATCAAATCTACTTTGGATAAAAAGGGAGATGAGATGATCTCCATCAAACACATGTATCTCCATACCTGTGTCCACTAACTATAACAAATATAATATAAACAATCATATAATCCATATTTCAATGACATCAAGTTACCATGAGACATGAGTCATATTAATCTCGTATAACCTGCACATATGTTATTGATTTACTAAGTATAGACTCTCTAGATTGATGAATACATCACATTCCATTCACCTAAATGAAAGAGAACATCACATTACCCTCATCCAAAAATATAAGAACATCACATTCCACATATCATGGTATAAACACACACTCCCTTAGTCTATGCTAATCAAGGGTGTTGTACTCTTCATATAAGAAGATAAATCCTATCTTGGTTAAACTCAATTTTTGACATGGAAAACAACATACCCAATCATCCCTGATTATCCCAACTTTAATGATGATGTAAAAATGGTATCAATGTATGAAGGTTATTATTCTAGGTATCATATCAACCTTTGATAATGAGAATTAAATATGAAACATTCACCCCCATAATATCAAATAAATAGTTTATGAAACTCTATATGGTATAATTTGTGGGACATATAGAACTCACAACTAGATTTATACCCCATGACAAAATTATTTATCTCTATATGAAACCCAACCCATAAATGTTTTTACATTTCATTAAAACCTATAAATCACTATGATAACATAGATTAAGGATTTCTAAAAGTCATACTTTTAGAGGTTAATTATCATTTCAATTCATGTAATATATGCAAAGAATATGAATAAATGATAAAGTGGTTATGTGTTTTTATATAACAAGATACATTTATAAATTATTAATATCCTATAATAATGCAATAAAAAATAAATACATAAGAGTTAATCTAATCATACACAATATGATTGACCAGAAAGGATACATTATGTTTGTTGTATTTGTAATGTTTTGTTAAACACATTATATTACTATGTTATTTATGACACATCTCTATGTGACAATAAGACAAGTCATTTATCCAAACTTCTTCAATGGTATAACATGTATAAATAAATATTTTTTTAAATAATGGTGATATTAGGATATAAATTTCTTATGTACAACACTTGAACATTGTTTTCAAACTTATATACTTCTAATTTTTATGATGTTATAAAATTTTGATGATTTATATACTTATAAATATTCCTAATTTCACCATTTTTCTAGAACCTTTATATTCAAATTTTTTGCTAGATTTTATTTGATAACATACTTAAATGAGACTCTTTACATTAAGATCTTTCTTTACTAATATATCCTAACCACCTTATGAGTAAAGTTAATTTCAATTTAAATAAAACTAACATAATAATCTATTTATTATATTTTTAACTTATATAAGTTCAAACATACTCCCATTACCTTTTAGAAACTATATTTTTTCAAAAATATATTTCGAAGACTCAAACTCTTTTATGTTAGTAAATAAAACTTATTTTATTTATCAAGATATTAAGTAAATAGATTTTATAAACATATCATGCATGAAATTATATGTGTTTGGAGAAATATTATGAAACAAATATTTTATTCTTAAAAATATAATTTTTTTGGATATTGGGGACATTTTCCCTCATATTTTAACAAATAACTTAGATAAAACCTTTTATCTTGGATAAATTTTATTATCAATATCTTATTTTAAAATATATAATAGAATTGGATCAATAATAAACCATGTGTATGAAATCCATCATCTCATTTATTCATGATAACAATTTTTTATAAGTGCCATTTCTTATCATATAAAAGAACATAAAATGAAAACACATATGTATTATTCCTATCAAGTTTAGATTTAAATTATTTTAATACATCCACCATCTTGATAGAAAAACCATTTTACTTATCACTTGAATACAAACATCAAGAACCTTACATTAAATATTCCTTTATTTTTAAAATATTATATTTATAAATATTATAAAATACATAGTTAATATCAAATATCCTTCAAAATAAAATAATTTATTTTGATAACATTAATACCCGATGTGGAATATCCACATAGTTTCTTACACTACTTTTGGTATTCTAGGAAATTTCATATATAATATCTAGGATCTACACAAAAGAAAAATTTACAATTATAAGAATATCCCATTTTAATTTTTTAAGAATTCAATGTATATTCTTCAGGACCCCTCTTTTTATTCTATCAATTTTTTACCTTTCATTTATGTACCAAAATCAAGTCACTTGAGCTTGAACCTCCCTTGTCATACAAAAAACTCCTTAGCATTTTGAGTAGTTTGGGAAAAATTTTCTATGGATACCATGATTATAATAGGAATTAGTATCCTCAAGGATTAATTTAGAGGTGGGTGGGGGGGGGTGAATAATTGAATTAATTTATTTTAAATTCCATAAAAGAATAACCTTCATCACTGGTTAAGATTAATATATGGATTTATGTTTTTAATTCATTATTCGTATATATTAAATTTGAATGAATCCAAAAAATTGATTCGACAATCACACACTCTAATAAAAGAAAATACAATGTGAATAATGATGTATAAGGTTATCTATTCAATATAAATTTCTGTATCCTTGGCATGATTTTGAAAAAAAAGATCACTTGATATTTTATAAGCATCATGGATAAAAATGAACATGGTATATCCTTGAACTCATGTTACATTAAATTTTATTTTTATTGATGTAAACTGACCCAACACAATAAAAATAAAAGCATCAAGTGATCAATAAAATGAGCCTTTAATATCCAAGTAGAAACTCAAATTTTATATAAATGAATACCAACCCCACTTCTCTTCATCACACTGAATTATTTGGAATAATTGTGAGAAAACTATCTTCTAGATAACCCATCATTATATTAAATTATTCACTCTGTAATATTGATAAAATAATAAACTTATAAACTTTAATTAACAATAAATATCCTAGTACTTAACTAAACATACTATAACGGTCCTCATCTTGGTCAAGAGTGTCTTTAATATTCAATTCTAAGTGTTTTAACTTCAAGAAATGTTTTTATAAAGACCTTGTATAATCATTCACTATCATAGGAATATTATTATCCTCCTTTATCTGTTATACACTAAAAAAATCATGCAACACACTCATACTTCTTACTTGTAACATTAACTTCCTCAAAGTATTTTGAATTTTGAATTAAAAAAAATTAAACCAAATTCAACCAGATATTTCATTTGCTTAAATTTAAGTAACTTGGTCAAACAAAAAATTATCATCATATTTGATTTGAAAAAGACCTGGTAAGTATCGATGTTAAGTGACCCATTTGGAACACATAAATCCATATCAACAAAATCATTTAAATTTTCATTTTTAGATAGACCATGACATGGTGAAGGATGTGTTACATAATTTTTGTCTTAAAAACCCTAATCCATTTTGAATTTATCATTTTAACTCTAAAAAATGACCAATTTAGGAAAAAATGAACTTGGGAATTTTCATTTTTGTATTCACTTAAGGAACACAACCACCACTTCATCATGGTTTGATGAACCATGACATCTCTAATTTTAAACCTCAACTATGATAGATTTACCATGAAAATGTATGCTTTTAAAATTTATTCCTTATATAGAGAACCATAACTAGTCCCCATTTAATTCAACCCATAGATGAACCATGACCATTTCTAGATCAAGGCCATTATCAAACTAAAAAAATGGTCACAAAAAACTCAACCAAACCATATTGTTGTTTATCCTACCCATGATGAATAATTTTTTTATACAAACCACAAACATCACCCTAGTTATTTTATGACCCTCCAAAAGATCTTTTTCTTCCATAAATATCTATCACTCAAAAATATATTCAACTTATCTTATAAATAACTCGACCACTACAAGAAGAAGTGCATTTAGTGGTGATTTTCAAAACAAACATTAGATGATTTGTTTATATATTCTTAGCAGTAATTTTAGAAAATTGGTGCTAATTCATGGCAGTTTTAGAAAAATATTTCTAATTGATGGTGGTTTATTAAAAACCACTACCATTTAGTAGCAGTTAAAATCAATGCTAAATATGATTTTTTTATATTTAATTTTAGCAACACTTTTAAAAAAACCACCATGATATTAATAATTGATAATAACAATTAATTAAAATTTTAATTATTTCTTAATAATTAATAATTAATAGTTATTTATTTTTTTATGATTGTAAACTTTAATAAATTATTATTATTTAATTTTTAATTATTTAAAAACTAAATTAATAATTAATTATCAAATATTATATAGAAATTTCTAATAATTAATTATTTATAATCATTAATTATTTTCTAATTATTAATTACTAATAGTAATTATTAATTATTAATTATTAAATGTTAATTACTAGTTATCTATTATCTATTATTAATTATCAATTTTTTATAATTATAAATTATATTTTATTTAAAAATTTAATTACCTGTTAATCATTAATTATTAGTTAATTTTATAATAATAATAATATTTATTATGAAGATGGTGGAGTAAGGGGGAAGCAGGTGATCCTAATGATTTCATGCACACACATGGTTTGAATGTCTCAAGCAACAAGGACTTGGTCAATGTCAAGGATGTCTCGGGGGTTATTGGGCATAAAGAAATCTTCCAGTATTATGTGTACAAGAATATAACCCCGATATACTATAATGTAGTATCAAGAGCCTCTATATCAAAAAATAATTTTGTAGAGGTTGTAAAATTAGCTGTAAGTATTTCTTTTTTTGAGTTAAATCTACCCACCCCTGGCATGGTGATTAAGAAATGAAGGGTGGATCATATATTGGTGAATCAGGATAAAATTGGAGAGGGGTAAAGTTTTCCATTATTGTGAGGTTTATAATTTTTAAATAGGATAAATCATGGATGTTTAATTATCTCTCAAAAATACTTACTGAGATCTAGGGATTTGATTAATGGAAAATGACAATGGTGGATAGGGGATACTACTATGTTATTTCCCCCATTTTTATTTGTAAAAGGAAAGCATAGAGCTTTGGATTTGTATCGTTGAAGCTATGTTTTATCATGATTTATGAATGGGATCTAAAATTTGGTCTTGATAACATAAGAAACACACATGCAATGATCTATTTCTGAATACTTAAATTTATTTGGATCTACTAGAATCCTCAAATTATTTGGGATATTTCCTCCTCAGTTGAAATGAAAATTTGGATGGAAAGGGAAACTTGTGATCTGAGGTTTGGACACTTTATAAGGATATTGGTTAAAGTGGATATGTATGATACTATAGTAGAAGAGGTTTTCCTCAAAATAAGTGATGACAACATCACTCTAGAAATTCAGTATGAGAGTTGACCCAAATTCTGTAAGGGTTCTAATTTTTTTGGGAATCTTCCATCTGAATGAAGAAGAGATAAGGCTTATAGTCTATTAAAACTTAAGAGGAATAATTATGCCTAATGATGGAGGGGTTTGGACATAGGAAAAATAAAAATCTAATATCCCTCTTATATGAATCTTACACCTGATGTAGTACATGATGTTAGTCCCAAGGATATTATGAAGGATCCTGTACTGTTTAGGAAGCTGGGCAATGTGGAAGGTATAACTATGATGGATAATTCTGTAACTAAAGATATAATAATAAATTTTGTACAGTACCCCACACTATTTGGGAGGTTGTACAATGTGTTGGGTACAATTATGAATAAAAATGTTATCATTGAGGAAATAAAGGTTTTTGAAAACTCACTTAAAACTTTCTAGGTGGAAACATCTGAGGATCCCACTTTATTGATTTTGTTGCAAGATACTCTAGGGGAGAATGTGAGAAATATTTTGATAGACTATCAAATAAAACCCACATGTTCTATGGAAAATAAACTAGTCACGGTAATGGATGAGTAACATGATATGATTGTTGACACTATGGAATCTAATAAAAACAAATAAGGTGACTTATAATCAGTCAACTTGTCTAATGAAAAAGATGATACACCATAGGGGTTATAACTTGGTAATTTGTAAAGGTATCTATCTAATGATAAGGATGGGGGACCTTTTATTTAGGTTTCCTTTGATAAAGTATCTATAAATAATCCTCCTAAGGACCTACCCATAAAAGTGAGAACATCTAGTAAAAAATTCAGTCCCCTTAGTGGAAAGTCATAGGTTGATGATACTGAAGAATATAAACCTCCTGATCATGAAAATATTGATGAGGTGGTGGAATCAAAACTCCTTGAGAATATTGATAGCATGGTGGATAATTATAACCTCATGAAAAGAAGTAAAAACTATAGATGGAAAGTTAAAATTACACCTATGGAAGTGGAATAGAAGATCCTTCCCCATATAAGGGGAGAATAATCTATAAAGTAATAAGGATCATGTTTTAGAATTATAAATGGATTGGAAATATTCTCACTATCCCAAATCATTGTCATTTCCTTGTTAACAATTTTCCAATATTGGTTAGTATCGAAGAGCCCATGAAAAAGTTTTAGAATTTGAAGGCTTTAAACAGGGCCTCCTCTAGACACTCCTTTGTTTCTCATAAACTTCATGATAGTGTTTTGGAATCCATTTGGGTGCATAATAATATAAGTGTACAAGTACTTTCCTTCTTGGAAATATTTTCATATATTTTCTTATATATTCATGTTAATGTAATGGATATTAATATCTCATTTATATATGTTTATACTTTATTTATAAAAATAAGGGATTTGTGGAGAGAATTTGATATGATGTCTAAACGTATGGAGAAAAACTGGATACTCATTTGGGACTTCAATGCTATTTTGAGACTTTAAGAAATTACTAGATAAAACTTCATCAATAATTTCATATAATGAATTTATCTCCCACATTGATCACTATAAGATCATTTAAGTCCCCATTGTTGGTTCTAATTTTACCTAGGAGAGATACAGGATGAATTGAAAGAAGGCAAGAAAACTGGATCAATACCTCTATCCTATTGATGATAGAAACATAGAAATTAGGATATCTGGATTCACTCTTTTGAGATTTAATTTTGATCATAGTCTAATGCACACCTGTCATGGGGAGTTAAAAAAACTACTATTTTTATTTTCCATAGTGCAGAAAAATGGATGACTTGAGTCATCTCACTTGAGGAGCTTCATATTTATTTACTTACTTATTCCAATTCAACTAAAATACTTGTTTTTGTTGTTTTTATTATTTTATGAAAACAAATAAAAGTGAAAGAATAAATAATGAACAACTTAACTAACATGAAATGAAAATAAAAGGAGTTATAAGAAAGTACTTGACATTTAGGTTTTGTTTAGGGTTCCTTCATTATTCAAATTGGTTGTTTAAATTCAGTTTTATAGTTAAATTCTAAAATACCAGGCATAAAATACTAATATTTTATTTATTAGTTGTGAAATATTTAATTACATGGAAAAGTAAATTCAAAATACTCCTATAATAAAAGTTAATGACACATATCAACTGAGAGTTTTACATCTTCCAGGACCCAGATCCATCATATTCCATTTTATCCATTGAATATCTCAATTCCATCATGTGAAGAGATATTTTATAATAGAATAGAGGGGAAATTTATAATTATAAGAATAGAAGTGAATTTGAGATGATTTTCATGGTGGAAAATCACCACTCCTTTAAATATCACCCATATTCACTACAAAAAATAAATAAAACATTGGAATTGATGCACATAATTCAAGAAACACATATCTATCCTTAGGCCAATCCCTAGGATAGTCTCCCATTATTGGACGTAAGAGGTCATGATGGAAGAACAAGGAAGAATAAGAATGAAAGAGAGGGAGATAGAGAGAGAACATTGTGAAGAAAATATATGGATCACCTTGGTTATAAAAAATTAAGTAATTATATATAAATAAAATAAAAATAATCTTAGCAGTTTTAAAATAAGAAAACAAAGTAGAAGCCTTCTAATTGATGCTCTGATCATCTGATTAGTGGGAAAAATCCCTATTCTTTATAGAGGGATGAATCCATTCTTCTTACTTCATTCAAATCTCCCATATATTAATTTATCATTGAATGTATATTTATTTTAAATCCCACATTGAATTTGCTAAGATATTTGGTGTTTCCAATTTTCAGTTTTGAACACATTTACAACATGAAAAAATGAACTATGGTGTAAAATATTTGTATTTTTTCATGGCCATGCATGGTTATGGTTTGAACTACTTCTCTACAACTACATCCTATATTCATAAAATTTCTCTAAAAATATTCCACTACCCATACCAGTGAAAAACAAATTCCATGGTGCAATACTATGTTAGCCCATTTTCTTTATAAACACGGTTATTCCAATGCAAGTTTCTTAATGGGGAAACTCCTCCTCCATGACCGCAACAAAAATTATGGTCGGTCATAGCTCCATCATATCTGGATGGTTTTGGTATACTATAGAACCCATGACACATCCTTAATATTTTTTTATAACCCTTTCTTCTACCATTTTGGAAACCTCAATGGAGTAGGTCCAATACCACAACACAACACCCTCCTTCTTGGAAATCCCATGACACAAAGTGTGGTGGATGTGGTGTATGTAAATTATGAATCCCATATAACTTTCATAGTATTTAAATGGGGAATGTATGACTTAAAATATCCTCAATTCAACTTCATGGTGGTTGTTTCAGAATCCATAGGTGATCCGTGGTGATCCATTTCCTTGAAAGTGCTTCATTTCTTGATCTTGAGCTCTCCTAGGTGTTGTCATGTCATTCTATGATGTTTTAAAGACAATGGTAGATATTGTTGAGTGGTGGAAGGTGAAATCAAGATAGAGGCAACATTTTTTTGAGGAAGAGGAGTGTAAATAAGGAGGGATGACACCATCTTCATAAATTTTGAATAGAAGAAAAGAAATAGACACCCCACATTGAAAATGTAGCTGGTTTTAATGCTTGTATGTATTGAAATGAAAATAATCATGAATTATATGCCCTACTATGGGGATGGGATCCTACTACGTCACTCTCCCAATACATGGGATATGCCAACACATGTGGACTATGTGGGCCTTGGACCTACCACTACATGGAATACTCTCCCCATGGTTCACACCATCCTACCATTGGCAAGATCTCCCCATGGTCTTCTTGGCTGAACAACCCTCTCTTGGTATAGCTAAAAGGATTTTGGCCCTTTGGGTTATGGTCTATCCTGGTTATAATATTTTTTTACCCTATGAAACATGTCAAAAACAATTAATCACAATTCCAAGAAATATTCTCAAATAAATTTAATCATTAAAAATCCATAGTTTTCTTTATTTTAATTTATTTTAGTTCATCAATTAAAAATTACCTTATTTAAAATGAAAAAATAATTACATGGGTATTTCCATTAAACACAATATTTTTTTAATTTTTTTTTCTGAAATGAGTGCATTGAAATCCCATCATCATTGATATATAGGTGAATGTTATGAGGTCTTCCTATTTTCCATTTAATTTTAATAATTTATGGTTGACCATAACTAGATGCAGAGAGGTAATGTATAATGGGTGTACAACTGAATGCATTGGAAGCCCTCTTCAGAGATTGGCTGGAAAATTTTAAAGGATGAAATCTCTCTTAATGGAATATATTGATGTATCCTTTTCCAAATTGGATGAGAAAATCCAGTATGGTTAAGAATACTTTTAATTCCATTAAATCCACAATCAGATTCATGTTATGTTTCCCCGGGATGAAATTCAATTTCATTCAAATCTTACTGAATTTATTTATATTAAAGAAATAATTTCATGAAAAAATATATAATGAAATGGATTCAATATGGTGATTGAAACTCAAGTTTTTTCTGATGCCTACATAGGGATAAAATTGATAGGAGAGGCATTAATGAAATTCGTATAACTGAATGTATATAAACCTATAAAATGGATATTTTAGATATTTTCATTGATTATTTTTAAATTATATATAATGATAATGGGAATAAAAGCATCTCCCAATTGATACACACTCTTCCTGCCTGTATTGAAGATCATCCCAATCAAGATTTAACTATATAGCCCCTAGAATATGAAGTTAAAGCTGCACTTTTATCTCTAAATTTGGAATGTATGGTCAGTCCTATTGGGTTTACTAACATGTAATACATGTTTTACTGGTTCATTGTGAATATAGATATAATAAATGCAGTGAGGGAATTCTTTATCTCTCCCTATATGCCTCTTGGTGTGAACTACCATTTTATATCAATGCTCTCAAAAAATGAAAGTACTATTGAAATATTAGATTTCATAAAGGTTTCAATTGGAATCATTTTCTTGATGGTAATTAATAAAATCATGATAATAAGATTGGGGAAAATGACTTCTGATTTCAAAACTCTTAAAAAATTTGGTTTTTCCATGGAATGAATTTTTAAAACTTCCTCTTCCCTACCTTGGAATAGATCAATTCTCTTAAAAAAGGGTAAGGATGGGAAATTTTCTATAAATATTAACATATCCAAGTCTTTTGACATGTTTAAATGGAGATTCATCTTGGATATTATAAGGAATTATGGACTCTCAAATGCTTTTATCAAATTGATTATTGTGATACTCTAGAGTGACATGATACTAATTATCTTTAATGTGTCTCAAAGAGGGGATTTTGGGGTATCTTGGAGTATTAGGAAGGTATATCCACTCTACGGGATCCTATTTTAAATTGATGAAGATTTCCTAAGGAGGTTCCTAATTGAACTTACTCAAGTTGTAATCTATAAAAAAATGAAGGATGAGAGGAATTTTTCACAATATCAGACAATATTTACTATGATGGAATCATTTTTTAGATATACTGATTAGAAAACTATTAATGATATCAAATAAATATTTAGACACAATGAAATAGTGGAGGGGAAATCTATAAGTTGGAATTAAAGCTTTATTGTGTTTAGTGAAGGGATTGTGATTTATAAATAAAACAGGGTTTCTAGGGCCCTTGGAGTTAAAAGTGGGTCCCTTCCTTTTGAATACCTTAGTGTCCTATTGTTCTCAGGAAAAAAAATAAGCACTATGAGTTAGAATACATTTCTTTTAATATTGTTTGTCAAATGGACAGTAGGAAAGGAAAAGCATGGCACTAGTGGGGCTGATCTATTTAGTTAAATCTGTGATTACATCCATGTTTGTCTCCACCTTCTTCATGTATAAATGGATTGAAAATTTGATCAAAAACCATCATAAGTTAATCAGAAACTTTTTATGTATTGTTAAGTATATAAAAATAAGTTGATTACTATTTCTTAGAAAGAGTGAATCAGACCCATTGATATTGGTGGATTGGGTATGAAGGACGTCGATAAATTCAATGAATCTCTACTTAATAAATTAACATAGAACCTTCTCACATTTGACAATGAGTCCCTAGAGTTTCTCAAGAATAGGTTCATTTTGATGATTTAGAATGGTTATGACTTATATCTTTCCTCAAATATATGGATAGCCCTAAGACACTCATATACTTATATTTTTAATGGATACAAATGGTTTTTCTGTAATCACTCTAAATTGAAATGCTTGACTATAAAATGAATGGATATTCCAATGAAGGTGCTAGTGATTGTACAACATAATACCAAAAAATTTTGATTACTAAAGTGAATCAACATATTGATGTATTCTCTAATGTCATTCCTCCAGATATAAAACCATGTCTATATTAATAGAGATATATTGATCTATAATCTGAATATAAATGGATTCTTGAACATGAGGGACTATTATAGGCTCAAATTTCAACATGATATTGATGATCCCATTTGAATTTTAAAGTTTATAAGGTCATTAATTATGTTTTCCATTCCCTTAATTATATAGAATACATGAAGAAACATGTTACCTCTTGATGACAAGTTGTAGAAATATGGAATAATGACTTCATTAACTTTCTATCTTAGTTTGAAGGAACCTAAAAATTAGCAGCACCTATTTTGAAACTACCACTTTTCAATGAGAATGTGGGAGAATATATAGGATCTCCTCAATATCAAGATATTTCTGAATAATGGAATTAGTGATGTCACTGCATCTATCACCGATTTAGTACTTAATGGTCAGATAATGAATCTTATCCTAGTGCCCTTAATAACAATCATTGCATTCATATAGAGAGTTGGAAATGTAATTTTTTTTGACAACCAACCCACCTTCTTAAATACAGATATCATTGAAACTCATAGTGATGTGCATGATACCTCCAAAAATAAAATAGGTTTGATGAGGAATGATATTTCTTACATAAATACTTTTCATTTTTTTTGAATTCAAAGAAGGACCAAAAATCATCTTGTGATGGAGTCTATCCAATGGGTTCTACTGATCCCGACCTAGATTAAGGTAAATGTTGATAGTGTGACCTCAGTTGCACTATGCCCTTCATGCTGTGGAAGTGTTTTTTAAAATCACCATTACTTTGTCAAGGGTTTCTTCTATCATTACATTGGTAATGGGATTGTGTATAAGAAAGATATCTGGGTGATGATAAAGGTAGTTAAGTATTCCATAAAATATAAATGAAATATTATTTGGGATAAGTATGACACAACTCTTGTAGTGGAAGTTCAAAAGAACATAATTAGAAATGTTCCTTAAAGAATTATTCTATATTGGATGGAGTGTCTATAGGTTACAAATGGGATAAATTTGAAGTGTAGTATCAAAATAATGATGTAGATGCTCAATATACAAGGGAGGGGGGTGAATTTCATACTTTACAAATTACTTTGGAACCTTTAAAGTTGGTTAAAAATTTCTATTGTTTAACAAATTTAAACAAGGTAAATTCACAAGACCTCTTAGTTCTATAAACTTGATAGATTCCAGAAATATGGTTTCGAAAATGAAACATAAGAAATATTTACAAGGAAAAAGATTCTACCTTAAAGCGTATATAATCTTACTAATTAGAGTATACAAGTATAAGAAAGTATAAGATAGTTATGCTTTCCTTATTAATCAAAATGCAGTGAAAAAAAAACATGAAATAATACAAGTAACAAGTATGAAATATTTTAACCCAAAGAGTAGGGTATCCAACAAACTTGGATAAAGGTCCCTT
The DNA here is from genome assembly GCA_963277665.1 of Viscum album. NCBI lineage: Eukaryota > Viridiplantae > Streptophyta > Magnoliopsida > Santalales > Viscaceae > Viscum > Viscum album. Next base: position 732,706,939 of record OY728166.1, read on the forward strand.
GATTTATACTTTCAAGAAATTATATCTTACCCACACCAAGGTAAGCCCTCGATAGAAATATCAGAGTTTGTCTTGCTATCCCCGCAAGCCCTTGAACTTCAAGGTAGTCAGCACCTCTATCTTCCTTATCAAGGAAGTACTTAAACTTTAAGGCAGTTGGAACCTCTTTCTTCTTATTTCTGGTACACAACAACAATCGAGGTTTCATGAAGTAATATGAACAAGATGTTCACTACGTGCAAGGCATGGAATTCTCTCTCTCTAGAAATCACTTTAGCAGCATGTAATCTCTAGAGTTGTAGAACAGTGTTTTGGGATCATTCAAATGAAATTCTATTTATAGGCACATTTTCAACGGTCAACTCCCTCCTCCAAAGGTCATTTTTCTGCTTGAATTTTAGAGGGACCTGTACATGTGTCACTCAAACAATGGTTGGTTAGAAACATAATGCATGACATTATTTTATAACTATAACAAGTGTAAAAATATGGTTGCTCTATCAAATATATTTTTCAGAGTCTAAGGAAAAATAAAGTTCAGAGTCTATGGAAAAACATTTGGAGTTTATATTACATGGATATTGAGATTCTATTTTCCAAGGAATTCAGAGTATGAATTATGAGGAATTCAGAGTACGAATTATTAGGAATTAGGAGTTTGAATTCTAAGGAATTCAGAGTCTGAGTTATAAGGAATTCGGAGTCAGAATTCTAAGGAATTCGGAATCTGAATTCCAAGGAATTTGGAGTCCGAATTCTATGGAATTAGGAGTCCGAATTATAAGGAATTCGGAGTCCGGATTATAAGGAATTCGGGGTCTGAATTCTATGGAATTTTTAGTTTGAATTCTAAGGAATTCAGAGTCCAAATTCTAAAGAATTCGGAATCTAAATTCTAAGCAATTAGGAGTCTGAATTTTAAGGAATTCAGAGTCTGAATTCTAAGGAATTCGAAGTCTGAATTCGAAGTAATTTAGAGCCTAAATTCTAAGAAATTTAGATTCTCAATTATAATAAATTCAGAGTATTAATTATAAGGAATTCGTAACCAAGATTTTAGAGAATTTGGAGTCTGAATTTCAAAGAATTCGGAGTTTGAATTTTAGAGAATTCGGAGTCTGAATTTCAGAGGAGTTGGAGCCTAAATTTTAGAGCATTCAGAATCTGAATTAAGATCCTGAAAACAGAATACTCTATATCTAAGTATTTATAGAATTTCTATGTTTTAGATGTGAAACTAAATTTTACACTTAGGAATAAAAAGATTTAGCTTTAGAGGAACTAAAATATGAACAATGAAAAACAAAGGTAAGGATAAATTTCCTTGGGTAAGGAAAATTTTTCTTATTATGGAAAATATTAGAGGAAAAGAAATTTTCCTTTAGATAGAGTGTTTGTGATTTTCAAAACATAGAAGAATGGAAAATTCATAAGGAAACCTAATTTAATCCACAATCTCCCCCTTTTTGGAAAGCAAAAACATTCTTACTAAAAAGAATATAAGGACTTTGAAATTTTTATGATCTTGAAAAAAACTTATCTCCCTTTACTTATGGATCATAGTGAATACGACTAACTCCCCCTCAGGATTTGGAAACCCTAAGGATCATATTCTTGATTTTTTGAAAGAGATTTTACATTTTCTTGCATACGAAAATATTCATGATAAATACTCCCCCTTGGATGAAATCCCCCTTACTTAGGGAAATTTATTCTCTACTTAGTATTTATTTGAAATTTTTTTCTCCCCCTTTGGATTTTCAAAAAGGAATTAAGGTAATAGAAAAGAAAATATGGTACCTAAAATATTAGTACTAAACAACCCAAAATATGAATTACAACAAGAATTTCATTAAGATTGAAAGAATTTTTACAATAGGAAAATACAAAAAAATATCATATTTGAATGAAATTATCCTTCTTTCTCTTTCGGCATCAGCTTCTTCACAATAGTCTTGAGATTCTTAAGTTCCTTGTGATCATCTTTCATGCACTTAAGTAGATGATCTTGATCTTCACTTTTCTTTTCTAAGGCTTTAATTTTTTCTTCCTAAGCCTTAATCATATCAGTTCGAGCCTTCAAGGCTTCTTCTTGTTTAGCAAGTTTTTCCTCAAGTTCTATTATAAGATCCGTTTCCCTCTTCCAACTCTGAGCAACTAAATACAATTTACCATTCAGATCTTTCACTTCTTGCTTCCGAGTAGTTTCTTCAAGAGATAGATTTTTTTTCAAAAGACTTGGTGAGATATCTGAACTTATAATCTTAGGTTTCAAAAGTATCCTTGAAATTTTCTTGAAACTCATTGAGAATTCTCATCTCTTAAATAGTTTTCATTAACCAACTAGTCATATTCTTGCATGATCTTTTATGGGTTTCATAATTGATGAAAAAAGTTTTGAAATCAGCCTCAAGTTTAACACACTTATCCATCACCATGGATATTGAATCTATTTTCTGATTTAAGGAATGATGAAGTATTTTATATCTTGAATCTATGGTTGGAAATATCGGAATAGTACCAACTGACTTCTTCAAAGAATGAACAAAAAAGTCTTGGCCAAGAGAAGATGATTCTAAAATCGAATGCTTTGTCGATGATGATTCTTTCTCAAGAACATCTACTTTCCTCTTTAATGAAGCGCCATCATATTTCTTACTAACCAAAGACTTGGTAGGAGTATCAACCATCAATTTCTTTCCATTATCAACTATTGGAACGATATCTTCTTTTTTAGGTGATTCATGTTCACCATCTGATAGCTGAACAATCTTATCTTCATCAACTTCTTATTCTTTCACTATTTCTTCTTCTTGATCTCGTTCCGGAATCACCAACTTCTTTCTCGGAGTCTCTGGAAGAAATTATTTGAAAAAAAATTCTGGTACTAGAATATTCTCAGAGGCTTTTTCAGTGGCCTTAAGAAGAGATTGAATGATTTTATCTTCAGAAAATTTATTTCTTTGCTTCTTCTGTTTCTCTTCTTTCTTAAGATATTCAGAAGATTTCATCTTCAGGGATTTTGCCTCAGTAGGATCCAAGCCAAACTTAGGTTCCCCTTCTTTCCGGTTTTTCTTATCTTCTCTCCACTTTGCCATAACTTCATCAGGATAGGACTTTTGCTTCTTCAGATTTGAAGGTATAGACTTAATTTCCTTGGAAAACGAAACTTTTTCTATCTCTTGAATTTCTTTCACTTTCCTCTTACCTCCACCTTTCTTGGAGGTTTTAGCTACAATAGGCTTCTTTGATAAAGCTTCAACTTATTTATTTGATAAATCATAAAACTCTCTGAATTCACCAGAAAATACAATTTTCATTCTCCTTAGAGTGTCATCGATTAGCAACATTACCATGAAATTTCTTGACTTCGATTTGCAGGAAATGTTCCTTGATTCTAAACAAGAAACAATGATCTTTGATAATATTGACAGATACATGATAATCTGGGACTTTAGATTCCCATTCTTGATATTATCAATCGTAACCAAAATATACTTAATCAAATTTAGCTTCTAGTGGTTCACTAAGAAATCCAAAACATACATATCGCTTTTCTTCAGAGTATCTTTATCTCTTTCCTTAGAATGATAAAGGATTGAACCCAAAGTTCATGAATCCAAAAATTTGTGGAAAGATGAAGAATCTTTAGAGTATTTACCTATGAAAGACCAAGAAAATCTAGAGCCTTTTCCTTTTCAAACCTTCCTATATCATCAGGTAACTTATGGGAACAAAATTCAGATTCTTCTTCGTAAGGTATTTCAATCAAACTGGAAGCCTTAGAATAAGAAAGAGAATAAGTCTTACCATAAATCTTGAAAGAAAATTTGTCTTTTCCTCCTTGATTGAAAAAAGATATAGATTCATAAAACTCCACTAGAAACTCTGTAATCACCGGATCCTCTGCCTTGGGTTTCGAAACAGCTATACTCTCCCAGCCATTTAACTTGATGTTCTTTGAGATGATTGAATCATACTTATTAAAGAAGTCTGGGTCTACCAACCTTTCATAATAAATATAACATTCAGAGATTTCCTTTGCGGTTGACATTTCTTTCTGAGGAGAGGCTTCTTTAGATATTCAGAACTAAGAAAGACCAGAGAAATTCAGAACGGTCTTAAGTAGGAAGTGAAGAGATTCAACATGAAAGATCTTGGGTTTCGATGTGGGATGACCATTGGGGGTCCTTTATATAGGCAATTGAATCGACATTTTAGCTTCCCTGATTGATCCAATGGTTAAAATATTCTTGATAAAATATGATGGTTGAGATGATATCCAAAGAAAGATTTTGATAGATTCCGATATTTTGAGGTTTTAAAGAAAAACATTTGGAATTAAGGAAAAGTGAATCTGAAAAATTTAAAACAAAAAGAAAATACCAACAAGGAAAAGATGATTATGAAAATTTTAGAAAATTAACTTACCTTTCAGATTTCTAGGAATATAATTTATAATAAGAAAAAATTCTTCTTGAAGAACTTTAGATTCCAAAAAAATTGATTACAGGGGAAAAAAATTTAGACTACGAAAATTTTGATTACTAAATTTTTTGACTACAACAATTTTTATTATTAAATTTTTTGACTACAAAAATTTTTGACTAAAAAAATTTGACTAATAAAAAAATGTACTCCCCCTATGAAAAAGAGTTTCTTACTGTAAGGATATAGGTTTCAAAAAGAAGTTAATATGAAATATTACCTTAAGGTTATCATTCTAACTTCTGTTTAATATATTCAAATTTATCAGAGGGTAAAAATTTTGTGAAAATATCAGCAAGTTGACATTGCATTCCAATAAATTGAAAAATGATATCTCCTTTTTGTGTGTGATCCCTAAGAAAGTGATGCCTAATATCTATGTGTTTTTCACGAGATTGATGTACATGATTTTTACTTAAGGCAATGAGACTAGTATTATCACACAATATTTGTGTTTTGGTAAAACTCATACGATAGTCTGTGAGTTTGTGTTGCATCCACAACACTTGAGCATAACAACTTCCAGCTACTACATATTCAGCTTCAGCAGTGAAAATTACTTCTAAGTGTTGTTTTTTTCATGACCAAGAAACTAATAAGTGACAAGTTCCGGATGTAATTTTCCTATCCATTCTACATCCACCAAAGTCAGCATCAGAATTTTTTTTAAAATAAAATCATTTTTAGAAGTATAAAAGAGTCCAAGATCCATGTTTCCCTTTAGGTAGTGAAAAATTATTTTCACTACCTTTAAATGATATTCCTTAGGATTGGATTGATATCTTGCACATAAGCATACCGAAAACATTAAGTTTGGATGACTGGATTTCGAGTAAAGTAGACTTCCTATCTTACCTCTAAAAGATGTTTTATCTACTGGTTTCCCAGCTTCATCAAGATCAAGTGAATTTGAGGTACCAATGGGTGTACATATACTCTTAGTGATGTCATTTCCATAATTTTTAAGAAGATATTTAATATAATTATGTTGGGATATATAGATTCCTTCTAGTTTTTGAGAAATTTCAAAACCAACGAAAAATGTTAACTCACCCATCATACTCATTTCAAACTCAGATTTCATTAGATCTGCAAGGAAATCAGTTAAATATTGTTGAGTTGAACCAAATATAATTTCATCAACATAGATTTGAACAATCAAAACATTTTTCTTATATTTATTTATTAAAAGAGTTGGATTAGCATTTTACTTAACATAATTGTTTTGAAGAAAAAATCCTGTAAGTCTATCCTACCAGGATCTTAGGGCTTGTATAAGTCCATATAAAGCATTGGTAAGTTTAAAAACATGTTCAGGATGTTTTTTATCTTCAAAACCAGGAGGTTGTTCAACAAAAACTTCCTATTAGAAATAACCATTAAATAAATAACATTTAACATCCATTTGAAAAAGTTTGAAATTAAAGAATGCTGCAAAAGCAAGTAGAATACGAATAGATTCAAGTCTGGATACTGGAGCATAAGTTTATTCATAGTCTATACCTTCTTGTTGATAATATCCTTTAGCAACCAATCTAGCTTTATTTCTTACTATGATTCCATTTTCATCACACCTATTTCTAAAGACCCATTTTACTCTAATAACAGATGTTTCCTTAGGTCTTCCAACCAAGGTCCAGACTTTATTCCTTTCGAATTCATTTAGCTCATCTTTCATAGCTTTTATCCAATCATCATCACCTAAAGCTTCATCAATGCTTTTTGGTTCTACTTGGGATAGGAAATCTAGATGTTCTATTTAATTTCTTAAGGAACTTATAGTCCTTACAAGTTTATTTACATCAACAATGGTACTATCACTGGGATGATTCTTAAGAAACAACTGATTTGGGTTTTGTTAAACCTGTTCATCAACGTAAGGTAGGAAATATTCTGGGGTAAATGCTTCAAAAATATTTTCTTGGACATTTTTCTTATCAGAAGGATCTTCTATCAAGGGTTGATAATCAGTTTTTTAAAACACATCAAAAGATGTATGTTGCGGTTATTTAAAAACAAAAATATTAGTTTCATCGAATTTAACATGTATTGTTTCTTCAACAGTACAATTATTTTTATTGAAAAATCTATAAGCCTTATAAGTTGTAGTGTAGCCTAAGAAAATTCCTTCATTAGATTTTGGTGCGAATTTGTGTTGATTATCTTTATTTTTCAGAATGAATACCTTGCAACCAAAAACCTTGAAGTAGGAAAGTCTAGCTTTTTTACCATTCCATAACTCATAAGAAGTTTTATTAAGAAAAGGTCTAATCAAAACAAAATTTATAGTATAGCAAGCCGTACTTACAGCTTCAGCCCAAAAATGTTTGGCTACCGAATATTCACTCAACATGGTTCTTGTTATCTCTTAAAGAATTCTATTTCTTCTTTCAACAACACCATTTTGTTGATGAGTTCTTGGTTCTGAGAAGTAAGGAGTAATGCTTTTTCTACTACAAAAAGTTTCAAAATCAGAATTTTGAAATTCTCCTCCATGATCACTATGAATAGTTATCAATGGAAGGTTTTTCTCATTTTTAACTTCAGATCTAAAGCTTTTGAAATAAGAAACTTTTTTAGATCTCTTTGCTAGAAAATAGACCCATGTAAATCTAGTGTCATCATCAACTAAGAAAAATAAATAATATTTTCCTCTAATGCCTCTAGTTTGTGTTGGACCAAAAAGATCCATATACACCAACTGTAATGCATCAGTGGTTGAGACTTCACTGACTAATTTAAAACTTTATTTATGTTTCTTGACATATTGACAAGGATCACAAGTTTTTGAAGAATCATATCTAAGCACCGGTAGATCCTTAACTAGTCTTTTCTTAGAGAGTTTTCATAGGTTCCTAAGGATACAGTGTCTTAACCTTCTATTACATAACCAATAATGATCTTCCATTACACTAAGACAAGGTAGATCTTGGATCCTACGGTCTTATAAGTTTAGTGTGTAAACATTCTCTTACCTATGGACAAAAATAATAAACTCTTCCTTGGAATTTTGTGCTAAATACTTTTCATTCTTAAAAGTCACAAGGTAACCTTTATCAAATAATTTAATTATACTAATAAAGTTGTGCTTAAGACCCTTAATGAATAAATTATTCGAAATAAAAGTTTTTCCAAGAAGAACAATGTTACCAATACCAATAATTTCTTCCTGAGCACTATCTCTGAAAGCTACTTTACCTCTATTCATCTTGATAATATTTTTAAAGTAGTTTTTGTTACCAATCATGTGTCAGGAACATCCACTATCCATGTACCATGTATTTCTATTGGTACTTTCTTTAATTTCCTGAAAATAAGAGTGTTAGACTTTTGGAACCCAAAATTTCTTGGATCCAGAAACTTCAGAAAGAAAAATTTTAGGAATCCACATTTTCTTTGAAAAATAAGCTTTATGAAAACCTAAAGACTGAGTTTTATTTAAGGAACAATTTTTTCCCAATTCCCACCACATTGACACTTAGTGCAGAATGGATCACTTTGAGGAACAAAATAATTATTAATAAAAAATGGTTTTGAATGAGTATAACTAAATCCATAATTATTCCTTAGAGGTCGAATTTGGGAATACATTTTATCAACATTTTCTTTACCTAAGGTAAAGTTTTATAAACACTTTATCAAGGAAAATATTTCTAAATTCAGTCTAATAACTAAGTTTTTATCCAAAAAATGTTAGTTTTAGCACTGCAGTTAGTCTTGAAAACATTTTTCTTAGAAATTACTTTTTCTAGATCCTTAGAAAGTTTATCCTTCTCAGAATTAACTTCCTCAAGGGTTTTTAAAATTCTTTCAAAATCATAAATTTTCTTATCAAGATCTTTAGAAAGATTTGATATTTTTTTAGTAAGAATAGAAATCCTTGAATTTTCATTATCAATATTTTTCTTGACTTTATAATTTTTATTCTCAAGGAGATTAGAAAACCTAAAGACTTCTTTATAAGTAGGTAAAGTATTATCTTCATCAGAAGAAGATTCTTCATCCAAAGATTCATAATATTTACTATCACTATAATTATAATTCAAGGATACATTGGATTTATATTCAGCATTGTGTACCTCAGCCATTAAACAATGATTTTTAATAGGTAATCTGGCTAGTAAACCAAGATTCTTCTTTCTAGAAGATTCAAACTCTGAGGATTCTTCAGAAGAGTCACCAACACCATAACTCCAGGTGTCATTGGCTTTCAAAACTTTCTTATATTTATCCTTGTAGTACTTCTTTCAATTCCTCTCATAATTCTTTCCCTTTTTATCTTTTCTCTTAAGCATAGGACAATCTGGCCTTATATTCCCTGCTCTTTTGAATTCATAACAAGTAAATTATGAGTATTTATTATCCTTTCTTTCTTTCTTCTTGTATCTATACTGAAAGTCTTTCTTACCAAGTATCTTGTTCATCCTTCGAGAAAGATTAGCTAGTTCATTCTCATAATTTCCACTTTCACTAGATTCAGATAAACTAGTGAACTTTTTCAATTTAGATCTTGTAACTCTCTTAGAAGTCTTGGATTTCATATGATTTGAAGTAATTGTAAAAGAAACACTTCCATTTCCATTATTATTATTATTTATATCAACATCTCTTTTCATTCTTGTCTCATGTTGAAGAAGAGTTCCAAAAATCTCATCAAGAGTAATCTGTTAGACTTTCCTATTGTCATCAATAGCTGTTCTATTTGATTTCCACTCATTAGGTATGATATCTATAATATTTTCCACAAGTGCCTAATCATCTAAACCCTTTTCACCCATGGATTGTAAACTGTTAACAATGGTCATAAACATCCATTTTACCTTAAACACTGGTTCTCCATAAGGAAAGAAAAACCATGATATTCTACTCTGAGCATAGCTCTTATAGTTTCGATAACGTTGGAAGTTCCAAAATGAGTAACCTTCAACTTCTTCCAAATACAATTTGTAGCTTCACAAGAAGAAATCTAGATATATATATTCCTGGTCATGGAACATAACAAATTATTGCATACCTTGTAGTTTAATTGATATTCTTACTTTTCTTGATTAGTAAAAGTTCCGAATTCCATTATCATGAATCTTGTAATCTCCAGTAAGCATTACAAAGTTGTCCACTCTAATGTTAATGAAAAAAGTATTCAAATGATCTCTCCAATATTCATAATCATTCCCATCAAATATCGGTGTTCTAGTAGGATTAATATTATCAATCGAACCATCATCATTCCTACCATCTCAAAGAAAATATCTTTCCATAGAATCTTGTTAGTAATAAAATTTTGTAAACAAGGATAAAAATCCTAAGCAAGGAAAATATAGAACAATGAAAACTTGAGAAATAAAACTTATATTTGAATATAAGTATTTTAGAGACCTCCTCTAATACCAATTTTAGGATCCAAATAATGATGTAGATGCTCAATATACAAGAGGGGGGTGAATTGTATACTTTAAAAATTATTTTGGAACCTTTAAAGTTGGTTAAAAATTTCTATTGTTTAAAAAATTTAAACAAGGTAAATTCACAAGACCACTTATTTCTACAAACTTTCTAGATTCTAGAAATATGGTTATGTAAATGAAACTTAAGAAAAGTTTACAAGGAAATATATTCTACCTTAAAGCTTATAGAATCTTACTAATCAGAGTATACAAGTATAAGAAAGTATAAGATAGTTATACTTCCATTATTAATCAAAATGCAGTGGAAAAAAACTTGTAACAATGCAAGTAACAAGTATGAAATATTTTAACCCAAAGAGTAGGGTATCCAATAACCTTGGATAAAAGTCTCTTGATTTATACTTTCAAGAAAGTCTGTCTTACCCACACTAGGGTAAGCCCTTGATAGGAATATCAGAGTCTGTCTTGCTATCCCAGCAATCCCTTGAACTTCAAGGTAGTCCGCACCTCTGTCTTCCTTATCAAGGAAGTCCTCGAACTTTAAGGTAGTCGACACCTCTATCTTCATATCCATGGAAGCCCTCAATTATATACAACAACAATCAGAGTTGCATGAAGCAATCTGAATAAGATTTTCAGTACGCAAAAGGCTTGAGAGTCACTCTCTCTAAAAATCACTTTAGCAGCATGTAATCTCTAGAGTTATAGAACAGTGTTTTGGGCTTGTTCAAATGAGATCCTATTTATAGGAACATTTATAACGGTCATCTCCCTCCTCCAAAGATCATATTTTTCCTTAAATTTTGGAGGGACCTGTACTTGTGTCACTCAAACAACGGTTGGTTAGAAACAGAATGCATGACATCATTTTGTAACTATAACAAGGGTAAAAATATGGTTGCTCTATCAAATATATTTTTCAGAGTCTAAGGAAAAATAAAGTTCAAAGTCTGAGGAAAAATATTTGGAGTCTATATTACATGGATATTTGGATTCTGTTTACCAAGGAATTCGGAGTCTGAATTCGGAGGAATTCAGAGTCTAAATTATAAGGAATTCAGAGTCTGAATTCTAAGGAATTCGGAGTTGGAATTCTAAAGAATTCAGACTCCGAATTCTATGGAATTAAAGGAATTCAGAGTCTGAATTATAAGGAATTTATAAACTGGATTTCAAATAATTTGGAGTCTGAATTTTAGAGAATTTGGAGTCTGAATTTCAGAGAATTTGGAGTCTGAATTTCAGAGAATTCAGAGCCTGAATTTTAGAGAATTCAGAATCTGAATTCAGATCCTGAAAATAGAATAATCTATATCTAAGTATTTATATAATTCCTAGGTTTTAGATGTGAAACTGAATTTTTTTACATAGGAATAAAAAGAGTTATATTTAGAGTAACTAAATTATGAATAATGAAAAACAAAGGTAAGGATAAATTTCCCTAGAGAATGGAAATTTTCCTTATTAAGGAAAATCTAAGAGGAATTTTTTTCCTTGAGATAGAATGTTTGTGATTTTTAAAACATAGAGGAATGAAAAAGTCATAAGGAAACCTTATTGACTCAACATGAAGGTGATGTATGTGAAGAACCCTAGTGGTTTATTTAATTTGTAATTGTGATGATGTTTAATTTTTTATTAATAAATTGTGATGTTGAAAATTAATTGGGTTCTAAATGTGACTTTTATAGATCAAGTCCTAATGCCTAAGTCATGTTTTAATTATGTTGGGAGTTTTCAAAATGTTTTCAAAAAGTGAAGAGTTAGAGATGAATCATATTTCGATGATCTTCGATATTTGATCATAATTTGAAATGATTATTTGAGAAGTTAAGAATTGGATATGAAGAGTTATTTTGTGGATTTTTATATGGAATGTAATTTTTATGTTATAATTTACTTAGTTTTTATTAAGTACATTTGTTTGGCCTTTATTAAAATATTATGTTCAACCAAAAAAGCAAGGAACTTGCTCAATCATGCATTATGGGAGGAATCCTCTACCACGTGGGAGAGATAGCTCACTAAGATTCCATGTTGGAAGGAGTAATACATGAATAGGTAGGTTTTGACATAGAGGTTCATGGGAGTAGAGTTGTGGAACCACTGGCATGAGGACAAAGGAGCATGCCGACATGAATTGGTACTAGTGGGGTAATTGGAGCGAACCCCGATACTTTCTTCTGCCAAGTTGAGGGTTTAAAATCTATTTTAATGCGATACAAGTAAAAATGGTTCAATTATGTGGGATCACAAAAAAATAGTGAAAATATTCCTCCATTGGAACGATACATAAATATCTTATCTCACCAGATATGTTGAATCAGGATCGTCCAATCAAGGATAGCTTCATCTTCAATCTCCATCCTCGCCCAAGTGTTCTGAATGCATTGAATTATTATTCCACATCATCTAGAGATCATATCAAGACCATGAAGGTGAATATATTTATCATGAGTTATCATAAAGTGCTCAAGAATACTAGACCATGTCTAGTGAATTATTTTTCCCAGATAGAGGCATCACATAAACACTGCATGGAGAATTCCTTATACAACCAAAAGTTCTTCTTACCATGATGTTTGATTACCAAGAAGTGTATTTGATTGAAATTTTTATCAACTTTTTGATATAAACATGATCAATGCATCTATTAAACTTTATATTCATGGATAAATAAAATCTAATATGAGATAATGTAAAGGTAAATTTGTTTTTGCAGATCGATAATAGCATTTTCCGAATTCAAGTAAGATGAGACAATGACTGTATGAGAGTAGTAAAGTGGTGGGGTGAGTCAGTGTTTCTCACCTATAAATTCCCTATGATACCTCAATTACTTATCAACCAATTGGAAGAATATTTTTTGAGATAAATCTAAGAGTTGAAATATAGAAAAGAAAACCTATATATTCATGGGGAAATTTTCATTTCATTGTGCGGTGATTTCTAAATACTCTAAAACAAAATGATTATAAACTAAGATTCATAGACCTTTTTTTTATTATATCTAAATTATAAGTTGTTTCTTGAAGTTATTGTGAACCTTTTCCATGTTTAAAACCTTATGTGAAGAAGAATGAACTTCCTCGTATAGTACTTTCACTCACACAAAGAAGTAAACGGTAACCAGATTTTAGTGTTTGTTGATATGAAAAGAAAATTGAGGTAGTACGATGAACTAAGTGAGTTTTCTGATGAATTTTTATGAATAGTGAGACATTTAAATGAAGCATATGCATGGAATATGTGCACATGAATGAATTACAGAGAGATAGGTTGGAGATTTGTGAATGAGAAGTGATAAAATACTATGAGAGTGAGGATTTATGAAAAACATATAAAACAATATTAATTATTTGATAATAATAGTGATAAAATACATAAAATAACAAATTATATGTAATTGGATGAAAGTTTAGGACTAGTTTCTTGAATTATTCAAAGTAAAAAGCATATTCTAGTGACATACATGTGATATTAAGTGAGTAGTTGAAAAGAATCAGAAGCATCCGTGAAATAGTGTAAAGAAATTTGTGTAGTCATATTTCCAAAGAAAAGCAGTGAATATTGATTTCAATGTTTCTGAAAAATATCAGTGAGTATCATAAGATGATATGATCTTATAATTAAAGGTGAGAAAGGAAAGTAGTGATTCAGAAGAATATTTGACTATGTGGACTTGAAACAGAACAAGGCCAACATACCCATTTCATTAGTAGGTAGAATTAGTTGAATAACTATTTATAGAAGGTTGGGAAGACCATTGAAGAACTGGTGGGATTCCAGTATAATAAACTAAATATTTTTGAGAGACAGATCAACTAGAAAGAGTTAGTATAATGAACACTAGTGGTATTTTATTCTAAAGATCTCATCAGGAGATAGTATACTATAATCATTAGTGATCATTAATTATCAGAGTTTGACAGTAAGTAATTTATAGACATTATCTGTACTTGAAATCACTTTTCTTTACTTGTAGAGAATATGTGTCTTGGACCATCCTGAACAAAAAAAGGATGTAGTCACCCACATGGGGGGGGGGTAACATTGTAAAAATACAACGTGATGAGCCTCATTTACTTTTTTTCTTACATATGGTGTAGTTGTGTTTTTTAACATGTAATATCCATTCACTCTAATAGGTGAATAGGTTCGAATTGAAAAATGGGTAAAAGGTGAAAGAAATGAAATCAGTAAAACTTGTGTTCACTAATTCACCCCCACTCAATGTACCTAAATTATCCACTATGAACTTAAATTGGTATGAAATAGAAGTTTTAACTGTTGATTGGATCTAACTCACTATAAAATTTGTTCGTATCAGACATATATGAAGTAAAGATTTTAATTCAAGGAAGTATCTGAATTAACAAAGATGGAAAATTCAGTTCCTATTTCTATATGTTCCAATAACGACGTTTCTTTAAAAATCTTAAATAATAGACAAAATAAAGAGTCAAGAATGCAGAGAAAGTGTTTGATAAAAAAAGAGGTTACAACACAAACTGAATGCAGTCAAAGTAGTGGTTTATTAGCAATATCTATTAAAGTAGTAGATAATGATCGTTTTGATGATTCTAGTTCAAGAAATGATGAAGAATATTTTATTGAGAAATTCAATTATTTTTATTCATAATTCAAGTATTATCTAAAGAAAATTCCTATCAAGGTGGTCACTTATATATTTGTATTTACTAAGGTACTATATGATGAAAAATCATAGGTTAAAGATGGAAATGAGGATATTGATAAATATTTAGTTAATAAGTTTCATGGATAAAAAATTATCAAATAAATTGTTAAATCCAATGAATAAACTATATTACTTTTCAATGACACTATCCTGTAATGAATAATAGTTTCAAAGAAATGTGTTTGAGAAAGAAATGAAAAAAAAGTGCTTACTGAGATGATCCATACACTAGAATAACCTGAAAAATATACCATGAGTTTTATGAACTATATGTTAGAAAAAAATAAATGTATGAGACATTAATTTTGGTTAAATAAATAAAAATAATATTATACATTACATTGTAATGAATGATTTAATTTTCTTGAAGGTGAATTACAAAGGTCTGTTTGTGAGAAGGATTTGACTGAATTTGTTTTATAGAAGTAATCCATGCATCAGAGAGGATAAAAAAAACCTATATAAAAGTTAAATAATCCCATATAGTGGTTAAGAAAAAGATAATTATATAGTTAGATAATTATTTACTAGAAAAAATTTAAATTCATGATGATCAGATTCAAAAATTGAAGAGTCAATGGGAAGAAAGTCTGAAAGTTGTTGAGGATGAGAAAAATTTACTCAACATGAAGTGTCTTGAAATGAAATTCAAATTGAAAAATCTAAATGAGACATAATTAAAGACTTACCCAAAAGGTTGTGAAGATATGGTGAAATCACTTGAATATTATAAACTCTCTAAATTTGAAATGACTTGATATGGAGATAAAGATAATTTTTTTTGAGAACACCCAAGATAAATATTTACAAGATGTTGAGATTAGAATGTCTTCCAAAAGTTATCCTTAATGGATTATTAATTTTTAGAATACTCAATCTAGTGGAAATGAGATTTTGAAATTATTTACAGATAAATCTACTGCAATCTCATTGAAATAGGCAACCATTTTCCCAAATGTTTCTATTTGTACTAATGATGTTTCATCTGCAAGTACAGGTTCCGAAAAGAATTATGGTCCAAAATGGGTGAATAATACTGATGATAAATCCACAATATCATCAAATATATATGTCAATAAGTATAAAAATTATTATTCCCCATAAAATTCTAAAAATTGGAATTGTTTTTCAAAAAAAATTAAGATATCAAAGCCTTCCAAATTACACCATAAAAGAAATCAATATTTTTTGGCTATTGTTGGTGTCGTGGGAAGTTAGGGAATTAGGCCATCAGTTTTTGGAATAATGTGTTAGTTTATGATAATTACAGAAGGCCAATATTAAGGGGGAGCATATTTTTTGTGAAGATAAATCATACAGAACTAAAGTAGAATTCATAGATAAAGAAGAATATCTATATCAAGAATAGATTGTGTTATCTTGAAGACTTATACAATTATTTAAATATAAGTGTTTTCAATTTTGATGTGTATTGGTATGTACTAACCACGCACTATGCATATGATTATAAAAATTAAAGACCCAAAAAAATGTAGAGGTAAAGAGAAAAAGTAGAAAAGTCTTCCTTGGTGTATAGACATAATATGGTAGTAAAGAAAACTATGGAATAAGCTATATACAATATGAATGCTGAAAAGGATGATACACCAAAGAAAATGTTCTTATACTATGAAAGAAGAGGCTATATCATATACCTTTACTAACAATCCATAAACACTAGCTCTAGTGGAAGAAAGATAAAGCAAAAAAAAGGAATCAATCTTGGGGAACAAAATAAAAGGGCTGATTTGGTTTCTGACATCCAAAATGAAAAATTTGAATTTCATGGGAGGTTTTATAAAATGGATAAACCTATGACTTATAGAGATATGTATGGAAGGTGCATAAATTATGGGCATATTACTGATGAATTAATGGCATGGTTGCCTAGAAAAAACGAACTAGTGAAGAAAAAAGAGAAACCACTCATGGGTTTTTTTGATAAAAATGCTATTGTTAAGAAGGATTCCACACACAAGAAGAAGTCAATACATGTACTAAAATAGTACTTAGTCATATGGTCAAAGCATATGGAATTGGATAATAATTTGAAATTGGAATAAAAGATCATAAGTTTACTGTTTACTAATACAAATAAACCTATTCCATCTAAGATGAAAGTTAAAGAGATCAAGAAGTCCATGCTTCCCTTAAATGATAAAATTTAAAAAATCAAAGAAGGAGAAAGTATGAAATTTTTTATTTTTTAGAGTTTCATTAAATTAAGTTTCTATATTGAGAAATAAATCTCATCCCTATTACTCTAATTAAATATCTTTGACGAATGAACTTATTTATATGTATATTTTGTGTTTGTTTCTTTTACGTAGGGAATTGTAGGTGTAACATATATTTAGGGAGAGTCATTAAGAAGTGAATGCTGTAAAACATTATACATTATTTTGAAATGTATCCATCATGTAGTTCTTTATTTCAATTTGCGTTAGAATTATTCTTGAAGAAATCCAACAATGATGAATAAAATGGATGAAGTTCATCCTTCTAGGAGAGTGAAGTTGAACAAAAACTTAATTTTAATATATCAATTATAATAGCATGAATACTAGAAATTTTGGTAAGGGTTATATTTAATATTTTCAAAATTTGAAATTTTTGAAATTGAATCTTATCATTGAAGATGTTTGTTATCCCACCTTTATATGAAAAATAATTATGAACTAGAAAGGGAGACAATGATTATTTGATGAAAAAATTAAAATAGATTGATAAAGGGGAAGTAAATTCTCACACTTTAATTATTTTAATTTTTTTTGAGAATAATGTAGGAGATTAGTTGAAAAATATTTTGAACAACCCCTGAAATAAGTTTTCCATGTTTGGATCAAATGTTGAATAGTAATTGACATCATTGATGGTAAAATTTATTGATATTTTTTTCTATATCAATCATGGCTCACGTAGGATTATATTTGGTTAATCATAGATGTTTTATCATTTTTTATGATTCTATCCTCCTCTAGAGAAAATGAGACTATAAGTGTCAGTAAATTAGAAGGTGTTCTTAAAATTTGGATGATAAATATGAGAATTATTTCCCATATATATATATATATTTGGTTTTATGTTCAATAGCAGGTAGAGAAAAATATTGAATTTATAAATGAAATGGGTATTGAAAAAAAGTTCAAAGATGGAAATTGAAGAACCCAAGTGGTTTAATGAAGTTGGAATTGTACTAATGTTGAATTTTTTTTCAATAAGTTAGGAAGATTAAATGTCATTATATTCAATATGTGATGATTATAGAGCTGATACTAATGCCTATGAAATGTGATAATTGTGTTGAGAGTTTGAAAAATGTTTTTGACAAGTGAAGAGTAGGAGATGGATCATATTTTTATGATCTTGGATGTTTGATCATCATTTTAATTGATGATTTGAGAAGTTAAAGAAGGGATTTGAATAATTATTTTCTGAGTTCATATATGGAATTGAATTTATAAGTTTGAATTTAATTAATTTTTACTAATTAATTATGTTTGTCCTTTATTAACAAATTAAGGCCAATCAAGAAATCTAATAACTATATGAATACTGCATTGTGGGAGGAATCCTCTACCATGCGAGATATCTAAATTATTGAGATATCATGGTTATAGGAGGCCTATATGATTAGGAGGGTATGAATATGGAGACACACAAAATAATAGCATTGGTGCCACTTACATGGTGGTGGACGCGCATTCAGGCATGGGTCAGTGCTAGTAGGGGATCAGGTGTGGACCTTGATACCCACTTATTCCTAGTCATGTGTTTAAAACTAATTATAAAGTATAACTAGTCCCAATGGTTTTTTGATTTGGGATCACATGACATGGTGATAATTCTCCTGTGTTTTAATGATATATAAATATTTTTATCCATTATATCTATTGAATGAGGACCGTCTGATTGAGTCTAGATTCATCTTCAACATCTATCCTCACCCAAGTATTCTGCATGTGTTGAATTATTATACCACATTATACAGAGATCATTTGAAGCCCATGAAAGTACTGAGATCAATCATGGGTGATTATAAGGCACTTGAGAATATTGTATCATGTCTAGTGAAGTATTCTTCCATGTCAGTGGTGTTTCATGAACACTGTAAGAATCATTCTATATACAATCAAGAGTTATACTTTCCATGATGTTAAATTATTGATCCAAGTAATTTATTGAAATTTTTATCAAATTTGTGATCCAAACATGATCTATGAATCCATGAAACTTTATTTTCATGGATGAATTTGATCTATGATAGATAAAATGCAAATTCATTTACAGATTGGGGATGGTGTTTTCTGGAGTCACATAAGATGATTTAGTGAATTTATGAGAGTAGTAAGGTAGTGGGGTGAGTCAGTGATGCTCTCAGATAAATTCCCTATAAGGCCTCATTTAATAGTGAAAAAATTGGAATAATATTGTGAGTGAGATATCTTCGAGATCAAAAAGAGCAGATAAAAGATCTGTATTTTCAAATAGATTTCCATGTCATTATGTTATGCTTTCTAAAGCCTTCTCAATGTCATTATGATGAACTAAGCTTCAAATAAATTCATTTATGTTATCCTCATTAAAAGTTTTTTTCAAGAAGTTACCATGAAACTTTTCCATGTATAAATCCTTACATGAAGAAGAAGTGAGTTCTGCATGAAATACTTTCACTCATGTGAAGAATAAAAAGGTAACTCAGTTTTTTTGTTTATTGATACATGAAGAACATTGATGTAGTATTTTTAACTAAGTGAGTTTCATGATGAAGTAAAAGGATTTCATGATACATTTTCAAAAATAGTTCAACATTTATGTGAAGTACAAGCATGAAATATGTGTTCATGAATGAAATACAATGAGATAGGTTTGTTCTTCACAAAGGATAAGTGATACAATACCGTGAGGATGAGGCTTTATGAAAAACATATAAATAAATATTTAGGATTCAAGAATAACAATGATAAAATACATGCAATAATAAATTTCATGTAATTAGAAGAAAAGTGAGGAATTTTTTTTTGATTTTTGAAAAGTATAAATTATATGAATGTGACATACATGTGATATAAAGTGAGGAGTTTAAAAGAAACAAAAGAATTAGTGCATTAGTGTGTAACAAGATATGTAGTTAGATTTGAAAAGAATACTAAAGAAGATTGATTCTGGTCTTTTTGAAATATATCAATGAGTATCAAAATCTAATAAGTTATGATAATTGAAGTTGAGCAAGGCCATTAGTGATTCAAAATAAGATTTAACTACATAGACTTGAAACAAAATGAGGACAACATGCACACTTCATTAGTAGGTAGAATTATTTAAAAACCTATTAAAAGATGGTTGGGAATACCATTGAATAATCGGATGGATAATAGTATAAACAAAAAAATATTTTTAGGAAAATAATCAACTGGTGAGAGTTAGTACAAATAACACTAGTGGGATTCCAGTCTAAATATCCCATAAAGTGTGTCCTAATATAATCATTTGTGATCAGGTATTATAAGATTTTATCTACCGAGAATTTCAGAATATTTCCTATCCTTATAATAAATTTTCTTCACTAGTAGAGATTCTATGCCTTATATCATACCAAACACAAAACAGATGTAGTCACCCACATTGGGGTTAAACCTTGTAAAAATATGATGTGATATGATTCATTTACTTTTTATCTTGCATGTGGTGGGATTTTTTTATTAACAGGGAATACGTATTCACTATATTATGAATATTGGTTCCAATTGAAAAGGGGTAAAAAGTAAAAGAAAAGAAATTGGTATAACTTGTGTATACTAATTCACCCCCTTTCAGTGTACCTACATAATACACTAGGCACTTAAATTGGCATACGAGAAAAGGTTCCAAATCTGATTGGATCTACCTCACTATCCTGGTTATTTGGATCAAACATATATTAAGTGAATATATAAATTTAAGTAATTTTTAGAATGACCTTAGATGGAAAATTAAGTTCCGATTTTTAATAGTTCCAATATTGAGGTTTCTGAAAAAAATCTTGAAGATTTGATAAATAAAAGTGGAAATAAATCCAATAAATTGTTTCAAGAATAAAGAGGGTACATCACAAACTGAATGTAGTTAGAGTAGTGTTTTATCATCAATATCTGATAAATTAGTTAATAATGATCCTTTTTAAGATTCTAGTTCACGTAGTGATGATGAAAATTTTATTGAATCACTCATTAATATTTTTCATAAGTCAAATATTATTTGAAGAAAGTTCCTATTAAGGTTGTCACTTATATATTTACATTTTTCAATGGACTATATGATGAAAAATAATATCATGAAGAAGAAGGTATGGATATGGAGATTGATTTAGAAAATAATTTCCAAATATTAAAACTTCTCATAAATTTTTTTGAAGCCAATAAAGAACATGTATTGCATTGTATTGAGAATATTTCTTATATCAAAGAAGATTAACAAATAAATGCTTTTGGGAAAGTAGTGAATGAAAATGTGCTTAATGAGATGGCACACAAACTCTAAGAATCAAATAAATATACCATGAGTGTCAAAAAATATTAGTTAGAAATCAAAGAAAAGGATGTGATATTCATCTTGGGTGAAGAATCAAAGGAACAGTCTATATCACATTGCTATGAAAGATTCAATTTTGTGGTAGATGAATTACAGAGGGATGTTTATGAGAAGAATGTGATTGAGAAAGTTTTTATAGAAGTAATGCAAATATCAGAGAATATAAAAAAAGACATCCATAAATGTTATAGAATCCCATATATAGTTTAAAAAAATTATAATTAAAGAGTTTTATAATTCATTACTAGACTAAAATAAAATGCATGAAGATTAGATTCCAAAACTGAAGTGTCAACGGTAAGAAAGATAGAAAGTTGTTGAGGATGGGAAAATTTTATCAACATAAAGTGTCTTCAAATGGAAGTCAAATTGAAAAAATTGATGGATACATAATTAAAGACTTCCCAAAAAGAATGTGAAGATATGGTTAAATCACTTGAAGACTAGAAGAGCTCTTACAATCTAAACTGTCTTAAGTTGAAGATAATGTTCATAAATTTGGAGATGGCCCAAGACAAATCATTACAAGTTTCTGAGATCATAAATACTTCTAAAATAAATTCTAAAAAGTGTCTTACTTCTAAGAATAATCAATATTTTGGAAATAATAACTTGAAATTATTCAAATACAAATATACTGAAAGATTGTGGAAACTGGTTACCCTTTCTCCAGAAGTTTTAATTTGTATTAATTACATTTCATCTATATGTACATGTTCTGATTTTTTTGAACAAATATGGGTAAATAATACTAATGATAAACCCACCATATTATTAAATTTGTATGTCAACAAGTATAAACATTATTTTACCCCCCAAAAATATCAAAAGCAGAATTGTGTTTCACAAAAATAGTAAGATTTCAAAGCCATACAAATTGCACCATGAAAAAATAACTCAAGATTTATTGGATTTTTTTCGTGTAATTGGATTTTTGGGCATCATACCATTTAATTTTGAAATAATATTTCATTTAATGATAATTCTAGAAGGCCAGTATTAAGGGGGAGTAGTTTTTTTTATGAAGAGAAATCTTGAAAAATTGAAGCAGAATTCATAAATAAAGAGGAATTTGTCTATCAAGAACATATCAGGGTATTCTGAAGTCTTTTTAGATTATTGTAACAGATGTGGTCACAATTATGATGAGTATTGGTATGTACCAACCATGCACTATGCATATGATGTTATAAATAAAAGACCACAACAAATACAGAGGCAATGAAAAAAAGCAAAAAATTATTCAATGGGGTATAAATAGAAGAATACACTTAGGAAAAATGTTAAACATGGTACACTAAATATAAATAATGAAAGTTATTCTGCACCAAATAAAAGGATCTTATACTATGGAAGAAGAGACCATATCATGGACCTTTACAAATTGGGAATAAACACTAGTTTTAGTGAAAGAAAGCTAAATAATTAAAAAGAATCAACCTTAGAAACAAATAAAAGGGTTGATTTAAAAGATTAAATCTATCAAACTCTGAATTTTTCAATTTTTTTTATTTTCTAGCCCTATAAATTTTTCGTCAGGGTCCGGGTTGGAGCCAATTTAAATTTTGAGTACTTATTTAAAAACACTTGTTTTGTCCTTGACTACATCCAACGCACCACAGTCTAAGTTTCATGGCCTCGCCTGGATCATCGCGCGACCTCGCCTGGTTTAGCACACGCCCTGCCAATGTTCAACTAATTAAACAAAATGAATTAATAAAAAATAAAATAAAAATAATAAGTGTAAAAAAATAATGGATTGTTTTAATGATAATAATAATAATAATATTATTATTATCCTTTTTGTTAATGTTTTAATTAAGTTATTTGTAATATTATTAAAATAATTATGGTTGGTATTCTATTAAGTCTCATAATTTTTATTATAATTATGATTATAATTATTTTCAATAGTTATTATTAGGATTTTTTTTATTTTTTTTGTTTATGGTTTCACCCCCATTTTCGATATCCTCCTACCCAGCCCATTGAGCCCCCACTTCTCCCTCCTTTTATTTCACACCACAACACCTCCCACTCAGAATTCATTTACACTGCCGCCCGATCTCCTAGACACCTATTGCGCCAGACCACATGTAAAATCCTTTTATAGCCTCAAGATCACATGCACCCTCCTTGGCCAGCTGCTCGTACCGTACTCCCACACTTCTATCCAACCACATCCCTCCTGGCCGCGCTGCCCTCTGACCCTCTTCCTCTCAACTTTGGGGAATGTCTTCCACATTTCTTGTCCCGACCTTCTTCGCGCGACCAGCCTCAGTGCGCCGCCTCCTTCAGACAACCAGCCTCGACGCGCAACCTCTCTCACGTGACCAGCCCTCGGTTGTTCTATTTCCTTCTCATAGGTTTTTTCCTATTGTATAGAGGTCCAATTTTAGGGTTCTATTATGAAGTTTATGGCTCGAGCACTTGATTTTGGCTTCTTTCTAGGTTCCTTGTGGTGCAAACGACGCGCGAATGAAGTTTAACACTGGAATTTGAAGATTTCAAACCAATTTTGAGGTTTTCAACACCGAGGTAGGTGGTTCTGCATTTAAACATTGTTTAATGGATTAATTTTCTTACTTTGTTAATTTATAATGTTCTTTGATTAATTATTTTTGGATGCAGATTTTATTTTATTGAAGTTTTTATGTGTTATATTTGTTTGGTAGCATGTTCATGTGTTGTGGGTGTGTTCTTTGGATGAAAACTTGTATTTAGTAAATCATTAGTGTTTTAATAATAAGTGCAGTAAGTTTTTCATTTGTCCAAGTGGTGTTAATTGTGTTTTTGACATGGTGTTGCATGTTCTTGGTTATAGGTGAAGGTGTTGTGTGGGTTGAGTACGTTGTTGATGTGAAAACCCAGGTTAAACTGTCTACTAGTGTTTTATAAATTTTTCTTTTGTTTTGTGAAAATGTGAAAAGTGCACGATTTATGTTTTGGTGTAGTTTTCATATGAGTTTTGTCCAAAAAGAGGGTTTGAGTGATCCTTTTGTGTTTAAATTCATGTGTCATATTCTGAAATTTCTTAATAAAATTTATAGTGTTTTTAATCAAGAAAATGGTCTTTTAACTGTGCAGTTGGGTTATTAATTGATGTGAGTGGTGCATTTTGTGTTCTTGATGTGGCATTTGATGTGTTTGGTCATGAAGGAGGGATTGTTTGGTTTTGTGTGTTAATTTGTGTTATATTTCTTTTTAAATAATTTGTTTACAAAAATTTAATATGTTTTAATAAATAATTATTAATGATGAAATAAATTGTTAAAATTGAGTTGTGTAAAGTCTTTTTGTGTGAGTACTATTTCAAATGGACTTTGTGTGTGTGCAAGTGTGGCGTTGGGTTTAGGTAACACCATGTTTGTTTTTTTCCTTTGAGTTTGACATGAAATGTGAAATTGGAACATCTTGAGCACAAAAAGGGGAAGCCTGGGTACTAGGTGGGTGAACTAGATCTAGTGTGCTAGTGATACATAAGTGGTTGTGGCCCGATTTCACTTAGCTGGTTTGACGATTACAACACTAACTAAACTTTGGATGATGATTGGAGACCACTAGGTTATGGATGTGTTTCCATACTAGTGGATCATGTATGAGAACATATATTGTTGTGATTCCTATTCTAATGTTCACTGAGATGCGATGTTCTAGGGTCCCATTCCTTTTTCTAGTACCTATAGGTCCTATCCCACTTTTTTTGCTCCTAGATTACATCACACTGACCATAGGCATATATTATAACATTTGGGTTTTCTTGAAGGTTTTTTTGTTCTTAAAGTCAAGGGTGTTTTTATTTTGTTTAAGTTGTTTTCTTTGAAATTATTTTTTTATAGAAACTGTTTCTTTAAAATCATTCAATATTTGATGTGCTTTAATTTATTAAGTGAGAAATTTTATTTTTAATTTAATTTTTATACATGGAACCATTTTTTTGGATGACTTTCTACTGGGCTCTTGGATCACACCCTACACAAACCCTTGTGTTTATTTAGACCTTGTTCCTTGTGTATTCTAAGTCGTGGTATCATGCTTATTGATGGTGGTTTGGGTTGTTGATGGTTCCCTCATGCAGGTTGGTTTTTTTAGCTTGTGTATGTTGAACCTACCTTGTTTCTTGGAGGTTTGAGTTAGAGTTTTAGTTTCTTTTTTTGTTGTTTCTTTTTGGATGTTGGTTCAAGTTTTAAACCTTTAAATTTGGATTTAGTTTAAGGTACTGTTTGGTTGTCACTTTTCTATTTTAGTTTATTTATCTTGTTGGTTGTTTGTGTTTACTATTTTGGGTATATCATTACTATGTATTGTTTTGATACTTGGGCACTTGTTCCAGCCCGTGGGGATCGGGAATTCCCCTCGGGTGATGTATCAGACCGGGTTGGGCACTAGGTCAGATGGCGACCCGGCGTGGTTCGTGACAAAATGGTATCAATGGAGGTTTTCTCTTTTGGTCATGTTTTTTTGGGATAGAGTCAGTGTAGATCAAAGTTAAGGGTGTCATAAATTGACGTTCTAGCTACAAGAAAGGTGCCTGGCCAGCACACGTCGTGGCAGGACTCGAGTTACCAGGGTAAGTTGAGGTTTGTCCGATTCTTTGGTCTTTTTAGTTAATCTTGTTTAGGGTAAATGAAAAGGGATTGGGTTTAGTGGTCCCAGTGAGATCTTATGGTCTAGAAAGCCATGTGGATCTGGGGATGTTATCCTAGAACACTCTCTGTGGTAGTGGCATGATTGGCGTATGGCCGCCAACCATATGTCCCAGTCATCCACCGACACTAGTCTCCTCTTTCATCATTCATTGTATCATTGTTTTGAATTCATGGAAATATGGTTTTTAAGTAAAAATGATTTTGTATTGGAAAATGTTTTTAAATGAATCACTTTAAAAATAAAATTATGTATGAGGTTTGAAAAGTGTGGATTGAATGTTTTTGGTTTTGAAAAATGGAAAGGTATGGTTTTGATCTTTGGTGCTTTCACGGGAAACCACATGCATTAGTGTATACAGAAAGAGGAATGGTTATTGGTATGAGCGGATGATGGCCTGGATGGACATGAGGTGGGTGATGGTGTGGCACGAGAACATGCATGTGTGGGGCCCACAGGACACCATTGGTGTTTGTGCAACCCACCATCTTTTTTTATTTTCAAAAAGTTTTGTTAAATGAAAATTTGGTGTTTTAATAATTAGTGATTGTGTGGTGTGTCCTTTTATTTTGGAAATGTTGGATGTGGGGAGTTTCGAGCCGAGAATATTTTTTGAATGATTTATGTCTTCATTTTTAATTCTTATTTATAGGTTGGTGTGAAAGCGTATCTTTACTGGTTTCTTTTTAAATGTGCTTTGGGAAGCCCTTGTAGTGGTTCCCCTACACTTTTAGAGTTCTCTTGTGGTATGTCTTGAATATTGGACAAGTTTGATTGGGTCTATGTTTTTCTTTATTGACTAGTGTACTCTCCCAAAAATTGTTAATATGTGATTGAGGTGTGGCCACATGAAATTCACCATTGGCTGGCCCTCCAGTTGATTAAAGTAATGAACTTGCCTTTTTGGTGATAGTGCTATATCTATCCCTATTTCCTTTTTGGTTAAGAGGATCCTCTAACAGTGGGATGACATACATGAGGGGAGTTAAATGGAGACATACATTAGGGGAGTTAAAATGGATTTTTGGTCTCTTTGAGTTGTCTAAGTCATCAGGTATGAAGTTTGAAACCATTGCGTATAAAGGTTCCATTGGAAGTGGTGAAAGGAATTCCAGAGGGAAGGTTGAAGGAGGTTTGAAGTTATTAGGGTTGACCGATGTCTCGAAAGGCTTGTAGTGATTTCATCATCCGCAGGGTTCATGTTTGGTGACATCTTTCAGTGTGAGTTCTCTTTGAAGTACAAAGGTGGATTTCATAGAATCCTTCAGGAATCCCTATTTTCATAGGAGTGGGTTGTGTTTGTTGGATGTCATGGTGTGTTGTTTTTATTGGTGTTGTCTCAATTGCGGTGTGGTTTCATGTAGCACCAAAAGGAGAAGCTCCATTTGGGATTTTTCAATGCCCGACTATAAGACATGAGATGGTTTAAACATCAGGGCTCCATCCATAGGCCTCAGAGTAAAGTTGGAGCATAGTTAGGAACCTGAGAGTGTATGGGACCCTGACTTTATTTCTATCTTTGGTACTAAAGGTGAAGGCAATTTGAATAGTTTTCTGTGGTTTTTATGTTCTGAACGACCCATTTGGGTGTGTGGGGTTTTCCCATGGCTATGATGAGGTGTGGTTGTCTCATTAACTTTATGTTATGGAGGTTGCGTCCTATAGAATGTAATCACTTTTAGTGATCCTTATGGGGTTTATTAGGTAAATCAGTCTCAAATTTGAATAGTGCTCATATAGGGATGTGGAGACATTGGTCTATCTTCATCCATGGTTTTGACGCCATGATAGTTGGTCCCGACCCTCCCTTCCCCTTATGGTGGGGTGTTTGGTCATTGTTAGGAAGTTTTTGATGTTTCTATATCTTCTACCAGTTCTAATGACGGGAGTCCACTCGAGACTCCCCATGTTGGTTTTACGGTCTTCCCTTGGGTGTTAGTAAGTTTCTAATTTGAGGGAGCCCCTTCGGGCTTTCCCCTATTGGACTTTTGTTCTGTTCCTAGAGACAACCTGGTGGTAGGTGAAAAGGGTGTTCTTTGGATGTGGTTTGGTCTTGTTTGTTCTTTCCAGTCAAATGATATGTTTTTTCATTCATTGGTGCTCAAGGTGTTTCTGTTTGTGAAGTTGGTTTCCCTGGGTGTGAGAGTTCCTATCCTCGATTAATCAACTCGAGGTGTTCTATTTCTTTGGGGCGGGTGACACATATCAGAAAGTCTTTTTATGAGTCACTTGTGGTTGTCATTTAAGTCACTTTCTCTAAGCACATTGTTTTTTACTCCTTTCACTTGTTTTTCAGGGGATCCCCTTTGAATCTTAAGGGGTGTGTCATTTTCTAATTTGGGTCTTAGGCTTAGTTGGGACTTTCCAGGGACAAAAATCTTTATAGTGGGGAAAATTGTCACACTCTGATTTTTTCATTTTTTTTATTTTCCAACCCTGTAAAATGTTCATTAGGGTCTGAGTTGGAGCCGTTTTAAATTTTGAGTACTTATTTAAAAACACTTGTTTTTGCCTTGAATACGTCCGAAACACCATGGTCAAAGCCATGCGGCCTCTCCTGGGTTGTCGCGCGACCTTTCCCTGTTCACCGCAAGCCCTTCCGATGTTCAACTAATTAAATAAAATGAATTAAAAAAGAAACAAAATAAAAACAAGAAGTGTAAAAAAAATTAATGGATTATTTTAATGATGATAATAATAATAATAATAATAATAATATCCTTTTTGTTAATGTTTTTATTAAGTTATTAGTAATATTATTAAAATAATTATGGTTGATATTTTATTAAGTTATCATAATTTTTATTATAATTATGATTATAATTATTTTCAATAGTTATTATTAGGATTTATTTTTTAATTACTTATATATTTTTTGTTTTGGGTTTCACCTCCATTTTGGCACCCCTCCTACCCAGCCCATCGAGCCCCCTATTCTCCCCCATTTTCTTTCACACCGCAACACCTCATGCTCAAAATTGTTTCACATCACCGCCCAATATCCCTGACACCTACTCTGCCGGACCACTCACACCATCCTTAGCCAGCCACCGGACCACCTGCACCCTCCTCAGCTAGCCGCCCTCACTGCACCCCTATGATCTCATATGACCACCTCCCTCCCGACCATGATCCCCTCCAACCCTCTTACTCTTTACTCCGATGAACACCTTCCCCTTTCTTGTCCTGACCTTCTTCACGTGACTAGCCTTGACGCGCCTCCTCCTTTGTACGACCATCCTCGACGCGCAACCTCTCTTGCACGACCAACCCTCTGTAGGTCCATTTTCTTCTCTTAGGGGGTTTCCTCTTGTTTAGAGGTCATATTTTAGAGTTTTAGCATAAATTTTATGGTTCTATCTCTTGAATTTGGGTTTGTGCTAGGTTCCTTGTGGTGCAAACAACGCGTGAATGAAGTTTCACACTAGAATTTAAGATTTCACACCAATTTGGAGGTTTTCTACATAGAGGTAGGTGGTTCTGTATTTAAAAATTATTTAATGAATTAATTTTCTTACTTAGTTAATTTATAATTTTCTTTTATTAATTCATTTTAGGTGCATATTTAGTTTTTTTTGAAGTTTTCCATGTGTTAGATTTGTTTGGTAGCATGTTCATGTGGTGTGGGTGCATTCTTTGGCTGAAAACCTATATTTAGTCAATCGTTTGTGTTTTAATAATAAGTTCAGTTAGTTTTCATTTGTGCAAGTTGTGTTAATCATGTTTTCGACATAGTTTTGCATGTGCTTGGTCATAAGTGAAGGTGTTGTGTGGGTTTAGTAGGTTGTTTCTCTGAAAACCCACGTTGAACTGTCTACTAGTGTTTCATAAATTTTGCGTTTATTTTGTGAAAATGTGAAAAGTGCACAGGTTATGTTCTGGTGTAGCTTTCATATGAGTTTTGTCCAAAAAGAGGGTTTTAGTGAGCCTTTTTTGTTTAAAGTCATGTTTCATATTCTAAAATTTCTTAACAAAATTTATAGTGTTTTATTTATTTAGAAAAATGGTCTTTTAACAGTGCAGTTTGGTTATTAATTAATGTGAGTGGTGCAGTTTGTGTTCTTGACATGGAGTTGGGTGTGTTTGGTTATGAAGGAGGGATTTTTTGGTTTTGTGTGTCAATCCATGTTATGTTTCTTTTTAAAGAATTTGTTTACAAAAATTTAATATGTTTTAATAAATAATTGTTAACGATGAAAAAAATTGTTTTAATTGAGTTGTGTAAAGCCTTTTTGTTTGCGTACTATTTCAAATGGACTTTGTGTGTGTGAAAGTGTGGAATTTGGTTTAAAAAACACCCTATTTATTTTGTTTATCTGATTTTGACATAAAATGTGAAATTGGAACATCTTGAGCACAAAATGGGGAAGCCTCGGTACTAGGTGGGCAGACTAGATCTAGTGTGCCAGTGATATAGAAGTGGCTCTAGCCTGGTTTGACTTATCTGGTTTGACGATTACAACACTAACTAAACTTTGGATGATGATTGGAGACCACTAGGTTATGGTTGTGTTGCCCTAATAGTGGCTCGTGCACAATAAGGTATATTTTTGTGATTCCTATACTACTATTCACTGAGATGTGATGTTCTAGGGTCACGTTCTTTTTTATATTACCTACAGGTCCTATCCCAATTTTGGTGCTCCTAGACTAATTCACACTCACCATCGGCATAAGGTGTAACATTTGGGTTTTATTTAAGGTTTGGTTGTTCTTAAAGGCATGGGTTTTTTTATTTTGTTTATGTTGGTTTCTTTGAAATTGTTTTTTTAAAGAAAATGTTTCTTTAAAATTGTTCAAGCTTTAGTGTCCTTTCATTTATTAATCCTAAAATTGTATTTGTCATTTAATTTTTATATGTGGAACCTTTTTATAGGGTGAATTCCTACTGGGATATTGGCTCACACCCTACATAAACCCTTGGGTGTATGTAGACCTTGTTCCTTGTGTATTCTAGGTTGTGGTATCATGCTTAGAAATGGTGGTTCGGGTTGTTGATGGTCTTCTCATGCAGGTTGGTGTTTGTAGCTTTTGGATGTTTCACCTCCCTTTTTATTGAAGGTTTGAGTTTGAGTTAGAGTTTTAGTTTCTTTTTTTATCATTACTTTCTGGATGTTGGTTCAAGTTGTAAACCTTTAAATTCAGATTTAGTTTAAGTGCCTGTTTGGTTATCCGTTTTCAATTTTAGTTTATTTTTCTTATTGGTTGTTTGTGTTTACTATTTCTGGTAAATTTTTCCCATGTATTTTTTTGATAATGAGGCACTTGTTCCCGCTTGTGGGGACCAGGAACACCCCTTGGGCCATGTTTCGGACTGGGTCGGGCATAGGGTCGGATGGTGACTCGGCGTAGTTCATGAAAAAATCCAAGATAAAAAATTAAAATTTCATGGGAGGTTATCTAATAAAGATAACCCTATGACTACTGTAGACCTATTTGGAAGGTTTATAATGTCTATATTATTGTTGATAAACACATGACATGGTTTCCTAGAAAAAAATATCTAATAAAGAACAAAGGAAATTAACTAGGGAATTTTTGTTCTAAAAATTATGTTGTGAAGGAGTCCCAAATTGAGAAAAAGTCTAAGCATGTATAAAATAATTCTTAGTCACATGGTCATAGTATCTGGAATTGGCTAAGAAGTTGGAGAATGAAAATTAGAATTAAAGTGAATTTCTTGCTAATGTGAAGAATCCTATTCTATATAAGAATAAAGATGAAGAGATAAAGAATTAAATTCCTCCCTTAAATGATAAAATTTTGAAATTAAAATAAGGGGAATTCATGAAGAGTTATCATTTTTCTAGAGATAGATTGAAATAAGTTTCTAGGTTGAGAAATAAATCTTATACTTACTTATCTAACTAAAAATCATTGAATAACCACCTTATTCCAATATATATTTTGTGTTTTTTCTTTTTTTGTAGAGAGTTACTGGATAGAGTTATATTTAATGGGAGTAAAGAAGAAGTGAATGCTATGAAAAATTATATATCATCTTGGATGTTATCCATCACCAATTTCTTTATTTCAATTTCTATTAAAATTATTCGTTTATAATACCAAACATGATGAATAAAATTGATAACATTCATCCCTCTAAGGGGAGCGAAGATAAACAACAATCAGATTTGAATATCTCTATTGGCATCACATGAATACTTGAATTTTTGGTAAGGGATATATTTGATGGTTTCAAATTTTGAAATTTTGGAAATTGAAGATTTCCACTTAAGAGGTATGTTCTCTTATATTTATGTGAACAATAATTCTTAATTAAAAGGGGTGAAATTGATGTTTCGATGAAAAAATTAAAATTAATTGATAAAGGGGAATTACATTCTTCCACTTGAATGTTTTTAATCTATTTGTTGAGATGAATGTAGGATATTAGTTGAAAATATTTTGAACAACCCTTGAAAAAAGGTTTTAGTTTTGGGATCACATATAAATATTAGTTAACAACATTAATGGTGAAATTGATCACACTTGTTATAACATTTATCATAGATGCTTTAGACTTATAGTTGGCTAATTTTAAATCTTTACTATGCTTTTTGTGATTTTATCATTATCTAGAGTAAATTAGACTATAAGTGACATAAGAGGATAATTTGTTCTTAAAATTTGGATGATAGAGATGAAAATTACTTCCCATGATTATATATGCAGTTTTATTATCAATATGGGGGAGAAGAAAACATTGAATTTAGAAATGAAATGGATATCAACAATAAATCCAAAGGGTGATATTTAAGAAACCAAGAGGTTTATTAAAGTTGAAATTTTACTAATATTGAATTTGTTATCAAAAAGTTGTGAATATGAAAATTCAACGCGTTCTTAATGTGATGATTGAAGAGTTGTTCCTAATTCCTAAGACATGTTCTAATTATGTTAGAAGTTTGGACAATGTTTTTAATAAGTGAAGAGTTGATGATGGATCATATTTTGATGGTTTTAGATCTCTGATAATAATTTTAATTGATAATTTTAGAATACAATAAAGGGATATGGAGAATGATTTTGTGGGTTCTTAATGGAATGGAATTTATATATTGGAATTTACTTAGTTTTTACTAACTATGTTTTTTTCCTATATTAGAAAAATTAAGGCCAACCTAGAAATCTAGGAACCAGATCAATCCTGATGTGTGGGAGGAAGAATCTATCATATGAGAGAGAAGGATCACTTAGATAGTATACTGGAAGGTTTCCTACAAGATTTGGAGGTTGTGCGCATAGAGTTTCATGGGAGTAGAGCAGTGGTGCCACCAAAACATTGACAGAGGAGCATGTTGGCATGGGTTAGTGCCAGTAGGGGATTAAGACAAGACCATAGTACTCACTTATGACAAGTTGAGAGTTCACAATCTATTATAAAGTGGAATCGACATTAATGGCTTTCCATTGTGGGATGAAAAAACATAGTGAAACTATTACTCCATTTAAATGATATGTAAATATTTTCACCCATCCAATCTGTTGAATTCAGACCGTCCAATCAAGTCCAGCTTCACCTTTAATCTCTATTCTTGACTGAGTGTTCTATATGAGTTGAAGTGTCATAACACATTATCCAGAGGTCATTCCAATCCTATGATGGTAGTGATATTGATCGTGAGTGATCTTATGGTTCTCGAGAAGATTGGACCATGTTTAGTGATGTTTTTTTTCATGAAAAAGGAATCACATGAACATCACATGAAGCATTCTTCATGTAACCATGATTTATTCTTTCCACAATGTTCAATTATTGGGAATTAAATTTTATTGAAATTTTTATCTAATTGGTGATCCAAAAATTATATGTTCATCCATGCAACTTTGTTTTCATGGATAAATGAAGTTAAATACAATACAGTTCAAAGGTAAATTCATTTTGTAGACCGATGATGGAATTTTTTGAAGTTACATAAGTTGAGTTAGTGCACGTATGTGAGTATTAAGGTAGTGCAGTGAGTTTGTGATAATAACCTATAAATACTCCTTAAGGAATCATTTTTTGGTGAACCTATTGGAAGAATATTGTGAGAAAGATATCCAAGATCCAAAATAGAGTAGAGAAAATATTTGTATTCATGAAGATATTTCCATGTTATTGTGCTGTTCTTTTTAAAGGCATCACAACTGCTTTATGATGACCTGATATCCACAAAACATTGTTTATTCTATCCACATTTGTTGTTTTTTCAAAAAGTTACTTTGAATTTTTTTAATGTATAAAACCTTACATGATGATGAAGGAAGTTATGTGTACAATACATGAACTCATGTAAAGAAAATAAAGGTAACATAATTTCTACATTTATAGATACATAAGAACATTCCTGAAGTACCGTGAGCTAAGTGAGTTTCATGATGAAGTTAAAGGATATCATGATAAATTTTAATTAATAATGATATATTTACATGAAGTAAATGCATGAAATATGTGATCATGAATTAAATATATGAATGTAGGTTGGAGCTTCATGAAGGAGAAGTGATACAATACTATGAGAGTAAGGATTTATGAAAAAATTAATCAACATTAAGGATTCAAGAAGAACATTGATAAAATACATACAATAATAAATTGCATATTATTAGAAGAAAAGTGTGTTTCAATTTTTTGAGTTATGAAAAGAATAAATCATATGCATGTAAAATTCATGTAATCTAAAGTGAGAAGTTGAATAGAATCAGAAGAAATAGTGTAGTAGTGTAAAGAAAGATTTGTAGTCATCTTTGAAAATCAAATTAGAGAAGATTGATTCTGGTGTTTCTAAAAAATGTCAGTGAGTATCAAATGTTAACAAGTTCTGATAATTGATGATGAGGAATCCCAACAGGGTTTTATAAAAATATTTGATTGTGTGGACTTGAAATAGAACAAGGAACACATACACACTACATCAGTAAGCATAAGAAGTTGAAGACCTATTGACAGAAGGTTGGGAAGAGCATTGGAGAGATATCATGAAACAAGTATAAAAAGATATATATTTTTGGGAGATAACTCAATTGGTGGGAGTTAGTATAATGAATACTGGTGGGATTACTATCTAAAGATCATTCTTAGATATGAACCACTATAATCATTAGTGATCAGGAAATACTGGAGTCTTTCTATCAAGAATTTTAGGATATTGTATGTAACTATAATCACTTATCTTTACTATTAGAGAATCTATCTATTGGATCATCCAAAATATAACAAGTACATATTCACCCACATTGGGGGAGAACCTTGTAAAAATTCTTTATGATGTTTTTTTTAACTTTTGTATTATATGTGGTGTGATTTTGTTTTTTAATAGAGAAGATGTATTCAATCTAATAGGTTCAAAGTTTTAGATTGAAAAGGGGGAAAAATCAATGAAAATAAATCAATAAAACTTATGTACACTGATTCACCCCTAGAATTAGTGTACCTTCATGATCTACTAGAAACTTTAGTATGTCTATATAGAGGAAAACCAAGTGAAATATGGGTTATGAAATAAAGCTATAGTGTAGGCTATCTTGGTGTGGTCCTTTGTGATCAAAAATATGTTTTAAACCTTGTTCTATTTGGATTCTAGGGGTTTGACTCAAACCCGGATACGTACACCCTATTTTTGATTTTGTTTCTTTATGGTTGGATACTAAATTTTAGGACCGAGCCTACTCTGTACCAAGACTTTTCTTATTAATTATTAGCTAATTATTAACTATTAATTATTATTAATTATTTTTTAATTAATAGCCAATATTTATTAATTTTTTATTAATATTAATAATAAATATCATGAGATTGAGATTTAAAGAGTTCAATACATTCTCACTCTAAGATTAAATATTTATTAGGGTTATTTTCATGATGAATATGAACTTAGATTGGTTTTTCCATCCCTACAAATTTTTTATTGGCCCTGCGAGGAAGGATGATGTTGATTCTAGGTCGAGAGATACATGTTTAAACTAAATTAAATATGTTCTCTCAAACTAGGTAGTAAATAATATAATTAAGTACTATTTAGAAAGTCATTAGGTAAAACTTGATCATGTTTTAAAAAATGAATAGATTTTGAAGGGATATCATTTTCAAGTTGAGAATGCTTTCAAGTCTATTTTTGATTTGAGGATTTTTTATGTTTTGATGGACCCTCAATCCCTGAGGATTGAAAACACTTTAAAAAGTACATTATTTTATGATTTTCATACACCAAATAAGATAATCATGACAAATTCAAATATTTATTTCATTGAGGAAGATAAATTTGTTGTTTAGGATTATATAAAAGAATGTAGGCACTCAATTATTACTCAGTTATCGACTCTATTGAAGAATCATTGGAATTTGGAGGGTCTATAAAATTATATCACTTATATAAGAGGATTGGACGGATGAAGGTTGAATTTAATAGGTAAAGGATTCTACAATATTGTGTTCCCCTCAAATGATCTTAATATTAAATCCCATTGCCTCATAGTTCTCTCTATCAAGCCTAGTATATTGAGAATTAAAGAAAGAAACTCCATTTTTGAACCGAATGTAATTAAAAACTCTATAACCTAATATTGGATATAGATCAATGGCCTTAACTAGATTTTTATTATTCCAAAATCTTCTAGAATGTGGATTCTATGTTGGTATTACCCATGAAATTTGATAGAGAGGATGTGATTTCTAGATATTTTTATTACGCTAGAATTTTGGTTGAGGTAGACCTCAATGCTCTCCTCATTGAAACTATGTTTTTTCTTCCAAAAATGAGTTTAGGCTGAAAATATCAGTGAAATATGAATGGTTACCTAATTGTTGGGATAACTGTTCTTGTATTTGGAACTTGAGTTAAAATTAATATAGTAATATGAGATTATCTAATTAAAAAATGGATGAATATCTTATTGAATAATGAAAAATTATTGCCCCTATTACCAATTTCTATTAGGTGGGACTTGATCCTACTATTATTAATGTAATAAATCTTATAAAACTTTCCTTAAATTGACACAAGATAAACCCTATAAGGTTATAGAAAGTAGGAACAATGAAAATGATTTTTTATTGGGTGTGGGTGGGTTTTCTATTATTTATAAATATTGTATGTAATATAAT
This sequence comes from Viscum album, assembly GCA_963277665.1. NCBI lineage: Eukaryota > Viridiplantae > Streptophyta > Magnoliopsida > Santalales > Viscaceae > Viscum > Viscum album. Next base: position 732,743,837 of record OY728166.1, read on the forward strand.
GATATCACTTTAATTGGTGGAAGTAGTGGTGAGGAACATGAATTTAAGATGTACCTTTTCACTACTATCAAAGCATCTATCTCTTCTAACTTATTAGAGAACTCTTTTATTAATAATAATAATAAAGAGGATACTGGGACAATGAATACTGGGTCTTATGAAACTAACAATTATTAGAAATTTGGTTCATAATATATGAAGGATTCCACTAAGGGGAGTTCTATATTTATTATGGATATAATGTTTGGCTAGAAAACTTCTCCTAAGGACAATGTTTCAATTTTTCAAGTTTAGTATGAATATGATGAAACAGATTTATAGTGGTTTTAATTTAGTTCAATTGATAGTGATACTGTAGTGGATATTTCAAACTTACATGAAGAGGAGTGTTTTTCCTTTGGAGTTGTAAAAGAAATTTTTTTAATGGTTCTTGGATCATACCTTCCAATTTAGCTTAAATATATCTCTATTTATAAGGGTATTAAACCATGATATAATAATTCAAGAATGAAGGAGGTTGTGGAGATTTAAATTTCTTTATAAAAGGAGAAGAATTTTGTAACTTCTACCTATCAGGGAAGAGGTGATATACCTTTTAAGGGAAATGTGTATTTCATAGATCTTAATTTTATCCATGACCAACATTAGATTGAGACAACTTTAGGTCTCTCCCATGTTGTGTTTATAGTTGAGGGTGGTCTAAGAACTTATGTTCTATAAATTTATTCAAGGTCTGCTCCCTCTATTTTGGCTGACCAACCAACAATAATGAATGATGTAGAACTCTATCAGTATCTGAAGTATTCTTTGAAAGGTTTGGAAAAGACCATAAATTAGTAGTTGAAGTTTCTGTCAATGTCGTGAAACCTATTAAACCCACATACCAATCTCCTAAGAAATCCTATAAATGTTTGAAATTTGTGAACAACCATGTTCCATGTGCTGATACCGCGTGGAGGAGTTGTTAATTCCAATGGCGATAACAAATTTATTAATTTATAAAGAACCTAAAACTATAGTCACTTAATATAAATTTAATCACTATAATATTTGAGAGTCCCAAAGTAAATCCCATGAATAAAGGATTGGTTAATATAATTAATTTAATAAAATAGACCTAACATTAATAATTATTACATAAAATAATTTCTAAGCTATCACAAATTTGGATTTTTAAGAAAGTGGGAGAATAAAATAATAAAAAAATCATACATAAAATATAATATATGGGTTCATGTATTCAATGATTTTAGATTAATTTTTTTTAATTAGGTATAAGTAATATTTTTGGTCTGAATTATCACTCTCCCTCTCACTAACAACACTTTTATAATGGTCATGTACTTTGGTTAGTTAGAGGGAGAGGTAACCCAAAATTATTTTTAAATATAGAACCAATTCCTTCCCAATTTCCATGGTAAAGGTTTAATTACAGTATAGAATTTTAGAATTCTTAATTAATTTACATGTAATAGTCATGTATGAAAAATAAATGAGAGAAGGGAAGAAAATAATTGAAAATATTTCACCATTAACAATGGGGATTAATAAATATAATCTCATAATTATAATTAATAAATATTTAAAAAATAAATAAACTTTACTTTTTGTTCCATTTTTTAATAAAACTATGTTTATTTTACTGGAGGTGGAAAAGTGATGAAATAAATCCGGATTTAAGGTAATGGTATTCTTGAACCCAACTATTTCATTTGTGTTATATACTATTTTTAAATAATTTCAGTTTATAAATTCATATAATATCCTAAAAATGTACTTTAAACATTATTTATCTTTTCTTTTTTGCGTATATGCATTTTTCTACCTTATCAAAATAATTTCTAGTTAAATTTCAATGATTTTTCAGAAATAAATTTATTTTCCCAAAGAATCTATTGATTCCTCTTGATTTTTTTATTATTTAAAGAAAAATGATATTTTATAACAAAATATTACTTACCTTATTTATTTCAGAACCCTAAAGGTTATTCATGAAAGTTTTTTTTACATAAACTTAATGAAACCCCTTCCTTTTCATGGTTTTATTTCATGATTATGATTTTTTTAAGATCTCTTCCTATGTGGCCTGCAAAATTATGATAATTTTATGATGTTATGGGTGGGAATATAATTATATAGCCCAAAAATGCATCCTTTGGTATGATATATCTGATGAGATTGTGTGTATTATGTGTGAACATAGTGCTAGCTTTATCATTAATTATGAGGTTATGATTTATACACATATGTTATGCATGATCATGATGATAGCTTTGGTCACAACTATATGTGGTACTTGAACACTATTTTATGAAATTTAATTATTATGAATACTACACATTACATGCTATTTTAAATGATTCCCTACAGATTACGATGATGATCCCATGATTATGATATGATGATGGTGATTATGCTCACCCATATACTATTCATTAATATCTCTTATTCCTTATATGTTATACATCCCCTTACCAATGTTTTAGATCACCTCATTATTTAATTTATATCCTCATTTGAATAAATATAATAATAATAACATGATATGAATTTGAAAGATTATGATGAATAATTGAAATAATGTTTATGTTTTATGTGTAAGTGATATATAAACCTAAGTTTCCCAAGATACAAAACCTTTTAATCCTATAATGTATTACTATTATGTTATTTATCTTAAAAATGATTTAATAGTCACTTAAATTTTTTTTGGGTTTCTATAGTTGGTATTAGAGGTACATTTTTTTAAATTAGGAATTAGGACTAGAAAGCATTAGTGAAATCTCTAGGGATAAGTTTGAGTTTTAAAGGAAACATCCTAAAGTTTTGGTAAATTATAAGAGCATATAGCTTTCAAGAAATTCATAATAAAATACATATCTAGATACTATAAGTTTATGTGGATTTGGAAAAAATGTTCCTAGGGGTAATAAACCTAAAAATTGGAGATTGGTTAATAAATCAATCTTCACTCGATGCTCAATAAAGAGGCCTCACTGCACACCTTGTTTGACACTCCTTGGGGATATTCTTATGATAATCATAAGATCTATAAAAAATATTATAATAGATATATAAATTAATTAATAATATATCTTAAAAGTTATAAAATGGTTAATGTTCATAATCCTAGAAGAATCGTTTGAGGAAAAAGATAATCATTGGGATCCCCTAAGATATGACTTTAGAATTAATTTTCACATGAGAATAAATTTTTTATTAATTATTTATTGACATATGTTTTGTTTAAATCTTTTCTATTTTAGAAAATTTTCTTACCTAGGATAAACTAAACCCACAACCCATGTGTGGGATAAAGAAATGATTTTACAAATGACATTCCCAATGAAAAGGAAGGTGGAGTTCAAAACTATATATTGATTCTTACCCAGCTATCTTGGGATATAAAAAATAACCTAAACCTTGTGGAATGTCTGACTTCACCCATGAAGAAGAAATTATCCATCAAGTCTTTTATGTGGAAACCACCACTAATTTTCTGTGGGACTTACAATCCACATTTCTTGAAATAGTGGGTGAACTCAATGGAAATTATCTTTTACACACTCCAATATTTTGAGAAGGAGAATGTTACTCTGGTCTTATATAATTTATATAGATAGGATGATCAATATTGGGAATTGATAATGAATATGAAGTTGAAAGATGAAATTTAAGAAATTAAATGGTAATAATTTTAGATGTTATTTATTAACAAGTAATTCCTTAAAAATCTTAGAGAAAATATATAGATATATTTTCTAGAGATTAAGAAAAAAGTGGGAGAATATATCATAACTTATGAGTAAAATTTCATAAGGATTTCAATATATTCCTTGGTTTTTGTTCTAAAAAATGATAGAAAAATAGATTGATTATTTATTGGTTTAAAACCATACCTTTTAAGGGATATTACTATCAGAAACTTAGGGTGTTATGAATATGTAATTGATGTCATCTCAAGTTGAGTTAAAGTTTAGAGAATGGTATCATGGATATGTATATAAGAAGAGAATAATGGAATTCCATTATATAGGATCAAATGAAAATGGAGGAAAAGAGATATAACCACCCAGAATCCAAAGATATAGTAAGAAGCATCATGATAAATTTCTCAAAGTGACAAGGAAATGCGTCAAGTGTGGGAGAAAATGCCACCAAGATCATGAATTGTGAAGATACATGTAAAAGATTGACATTGGATGAAGGAAAAGATAGAACCTCCCCATGCACCACCCATAGTTCAATGTTTCAACTATAAGGTGAAAGGGAACTATACAATCAAGTGAACCATACCATGGGTCATTCATGGTAATCAATGTTAGTAATCACCAAATTCAAAGGATCAAGGTAAAGCTTATTCCATCACTACCGATTAGGTAGAACATGAAAATGATGTTGTAAAAGGTTTATTAAAATTCAATCAAGAATGGAAATATTTTTATTTTATTATTGTTATACACATTCCTTTATATCCTATAAGTTTTCTAGAACTTTTGAATCACAACCCCAATAACTTGAAGTAGAGATATCTTTAAAAACATATTATGGTGCGATCATTGAAAACAAGTTCTGTAATATTCTCACATTAAAATCTATGGGAAGATTATTCTAATGAATATTATAATCCTTATATTGGTGGAATTTTACACTATACTAGGAATGGATCAGATCTCATTATATAGAGATCACATCAACTGTTAGGAAAAAGAAATCTCCTTCTATATTCTAAACCATCCCATGCTCTTGTAAAAATTCAAGGAAGATCATGAATCTTTTTTTATAGAATCCCTAAATGGTGTGGGTGATGATAACCTATGAAAAAGTATATATTTTCCAAATGAATGTGTCAAAGGAAAAAACTAAATGTTAGGAAATCTCCCTTGTGAGGGTATATAATACTGTATTTTCCAATGATTTCTCCATACTTCCCCTAGATAATGAGGTAGAGTTCTCAATATATATTATACCCAGAGACACTCATTTATCTAAATGACCCTATAGGATGACCCCAATCCAATTGGAGGACATAAAGAAGTAGCTACAAGAGAACTTGGAAAAAGGGTTTATATTCCATAGTGCATTGCCTTGGGGGTGAACAAGTTCTATTTATCAAGAAAAATAATGGATCAATGTACCGATGTATCGATTATTAGAAGCTCAATAAGATCATTATATATAAAAATTTTACCCTAAAAAATATGGACCACTTTTTTGATCAACATTTAGGAGATCAATACTTGTAAAAGGTGGATCTTCATTCTAGATATCATTAGATAAAGGAAAAGAAGATAATTATTCATAATAAATCCTTCTCTATAAGGTATGAACACTATAAATTCATAATGATTCCATTAAGACTTACTAATTCCCATGAGATATTCATGTATCTGATGAATAGTGTTTTTGGAGACTACCATAACAAATTTATGGTAGAATTTATTGATGAAATTTTAATTTACTCAAAGAGTATAAAGGAACATAAAGTGCATATAATAACTGTTATGTAGACATTAAGAAAGTAGAAAATGCATGAAAAATTTAGAAAGTGTGACTTTTGGATGCAACAAGTCACATTATTAGGGCACATGATCATAAAAGAGATAATTTCAACGGCCCCTTCAAAGAAAAAATAAATTTTGGAATGTAATAAACCCTCAATTTTCATAGAAATCCATCATTTTATTGGATTATCTGGGTATTACTGATTATTTTTTAGAAGCTTATCATTGTTGTTGAACGCACTAAATAATTTATTATGGAAAGGGTTAAAGTATGTTTGGATGAATGAATATGAGGAAAACTTTAAAGAGATCATGTAGAGGCCAATCAATATGCCTATAGTCACACTAGTATCAATTAGAGAAGGTTTTGTGATATATAATGATGCTTTAAATTAAGTCTTAGGTTGGTTACTCGTGCTAAATGATAATGTGATATCCTTTTCTTCATCAAAGTTGAATATCCATGATAAGAACTACCCAACACACGATCTGAAGTTATCAACTATGATATTTTCTTTAAAGATTTAGTGGCACTACCCCTATGGTTATAAGTGTAACATATATATAGATCAAAAAAGTCTAAATTATATATTCACATAAGAGGATCTCAATATGAATCAATTAATATGTTTATATTTTATCAAGGACTATAATTTCTCTATTCACTACCATTTTAGAAAGGAAAACAAGGTAGATGATGCCTTTTGTAGAAAAAATATACTACTTTATCCATGATATGGATTTTGAAAGACCCTATATTTAAGGACATGAAAAGGATGGATCTTGGAATCATAATGGTAGGGAGTAAATCCCACCTTTTCTAAATTATTTCCCAACCATTTATCCAAGAGAAGATCAAGGAGGCATAAATGGATGATCCGGAGATTTAAATGAAGGTTGAAGTATTAAAAAATGATAATATTCATGAATTTCATATCGATGAAGATAATGTCATTTGATTTGGGAGTATATTTTGTTTGCCTTCATTACCTGATTAAAGAAATATCTATTAGATAATGTGCATAATACATATTTCACCATCCATCCTAGAAGTACCAAGATATACTGTGATCATTGCAAGAACTTAAGTTGGGACAACATGAAGAAGGATATCACTGAGTACATATCAAAGTGATTACTATAATAGTATGTTAATTTAGAGATATATAAGTCTAAGGGGATGATGCAATAATTTCCCATAACCACATTGAAATAGGAAAAAATCACCATGGAATTTGTCACTGGTATCCCAAAGATATCTAAAGGAAGTAATGTGATATGGGTTGTGGTAGATCAACTCACCAAGACTACCCAATTCATCATTATCCAAGAAGTTTTATATATTGATAAACTTTCTAATATATATGTTAAGGAAGTGGTGAGGATTAATGGGGAACCAATTTTAATCAAATTTGATCTTGATCAAAGGTTCACCTATAAATTTTAAAGAAGTCTTCAACATGATCTGAATACAGAATTGAATTCCAGTACAACTTATCACCCCCAAAATGATAACCAATCTAAAAGGACCATTCAAACACTAAAGGACATACTAAGAGCCTGCTTAATAAAATTTAAGTGTGGATGGGATTAAAATATCTCATTATTTGAGTTCTCATATAATTATAGCTTCCAATACTTAAAATGTCCCAAATGCCTTCATTTTTTTTATTTTTGATAATCCACCTTTAAAGGGGTGGGGTGGAACCCTTACAAGGATTGAAGGCTTAGAGACAATTACATGACCTATAGGTCTTAGAGGGAATCACCCAGACAAGACAACTTGGAACTGCTCCTCCCCAATATATGTCATAATATCAGCACTCCACCTTCACAGGGCAAGTCGTCTAGCTATCCTATGCAAGGTTGCACAGTCCCGATACCGATGGAAAAGCCATACCCTCTCATTCTTCCAATCTTGGTTAGCTCTTCTCTAGAGAATGTTCCAGCAAAAATCCTCATCTGAAGCCTTTGTCCCTTGTAGTCTGGCTGGTACATCTGCATCATGTGGCCTGAAGGCCTTGGGGTGGCCCTAAAGACTTATGGTGGCCTGAAGGACTTTCGACACAACTGGCCTAAAGGCCTTGGGTGTCCCTAAATCCTTGCAGGAATCGAGGACCAAACCAGTGGCCCAGAGGCCCAGATGGATGAATAGTTTCAACTGCTACAGTACTGAACAGTGCCTACTACAACACTTCTATAGTACCAGGTAATATATCTCTAGCCAGATTTGATCTCGGGTCTCTTGGATGCACTTGCCGAGTCCTCACCAACCAGACTGAGGCTCATGTGCGCTTCCAATAATGTATTCAAATGTATCTATATGAAGCTCAATATGGTAAGTAATGTAGAAATCCAAATTGTTGGGATGATGTTGGTGAATAGAAGAAACATAGACTGGATATTGTATAAGAAATGATAAAGAAGGTTCAAGGAATCCAATAACATATAAAAGACGCTCTAAGTTAGTATAAGTTCTAAAATGAAAACCATCCAATGTATTTAGAGTTTGAAGCTAAAGAAAAATTTTCCCTTATAATATCACCACGAAATAGATTCATGAAGTTTGGAAATAAAAGAAAGCTTATCCCTAGGTATAGTAACCGCTTTTAGATCCTTGATCGTATAAGAGAAATGACCTATTACATAGAACTTCCACAAAACATGGATCAAGTTCATGATGTATTCTATGTATCTCTCTTGAGGAAGTATATATTATATATATCACATGTTCTGAATACAAAGGTGGAACAACTGTAGCATAAACTCTCTTATGAGGAGAATCTCGTTAAGATCTTGGAGCGTGTAGACAAAGTTATATTCTATAATACAAATCAAATTTTCAAAGTGTTGTGGTGGAAACATAATATGAATAGGTGACATGGTAACCTGAGGAAACAATGAAATTAAAGTATCCTCATTAATTTTCAACCAAGTATGTGAGTTAGAATTTTAGGGATGAATGTTTTTAAGGTGGAATAATGTAACAACCCCAAATTTATAAATAATATTTATTTCCTGGATGAATATGTGTTATATTATATGGTATAGTACTATACAAATAAAACACATTGAAAAACAAAAAATTTATTTCATCAGTGTAAATCATTACATTTGTCAACAACTAAACCCATTAAAATTCCAAATATTACAATAGGACAAAAAAATATAAAATAGAAAAACTAGGATGTGAAGATTTGGATCCTCCCAACCTTATAAAATAGCCAATACCTTGAAAAAACTATGAAAAAGAAATATAATATTAGTATACCAGTTGACATTTTGTAAAAGGAAAATATATATCCGTGGGATCAATTGTAGTGAATGATTTATAAATGAATAAATAGGTATTTATAATAGGTAATATGACTGTTAGAATAGTAACATGACCATTAAAATAATAATATTAAACTTAGTAAGAGTAACTTGATCTTTAGGAATAGTAACTTAGCTATTGAAATAATAATTTGGCCTAAAAATAATAAAATGTTATAAAAATAAAATTTATCATGAGTAGTATAAGAAAATATAAATATTTTAATGATACAACATGATTGAAAACTCAATGAAATTATAATCACTTTTTTAATAAATTTTATTTTAATGTATTTCATAGAAATCATTATTTTTATGTTAATAATTAAAATTTCCTTTGTTAAAAATTTATTTTGATAAAATGAGTATTATTTTTAGAGTCATCACATAGAAATTCCCAAATAGTTAATTTTTGATAAATTTATGAGAAAATTAAATTTTTTATGAATAGTAAAAATAATATTTTTGAAATTCCACATGTTTCCTGAAATAATAATGATGTAATAATAAATTTATAAAATTTTAATTGGTTATATAGATCCAAAATAAATTTAATAAGATAAATGGGTCATTTAGAATCAACAAACGTCATTTAAAATCCCAAAAAGTAATTTCCAAAGCATAAAAATCTAATGCGTCCCTTTAAATAAACTTTTTTTTTTCACTTTTATATTTTCCTTTTCATTAAACTAATAAATTATAATTCTAAAGTGATTAAAATAACCCAAATCATGTTATATTATTAAAATATATTTAATAATTTCAAAAATATTACTATTTAATGGTTTACCTTGGATATTGTGATTTATTCAATATTTTATCCTAAAAATACTCTCTCTTTCAAGTATAAATAACCCCTCACCCTCCCTTGAAAAAACACTTATTTTCCACAAACCAAATCCAATTATATATAAAAATAATTTATCTCAATCCTATTATAATCCTTAGGGATGTTATGGAGTAATCAAACTCCAATATTTCAAGGTGTTTAATACTATATAATGGAAGCAACACCAAGAAGAGGGTGAGTTTTCATCTTTTCTTCTAATTTTCCTATTCTCTTCCAAATTTTCTCTATACCTTTCAAACCCATATATTCTAATATTAATTTATAAGCATGTTTAAATTATACTAATGATGTTAAACGTAACACCCCAAGCTTCCACTGTACGTTTCCCTTTGAATAATACAATAGCTTGTGTTGTATGCAACTTTGAGTTCAAACACACTACAACCAATCAAACTAGATGTTATGAATAGTAATACCCACTTTTTGAAATTTTATAAATTTTATCTTTCAAAATGGACTTCATTTTTGGATTCAGAATATTAAAATTACCTTAGGGTGATTTTTTGGTATTTTTCTTAAAACATTCAATTTTTGATGAATAGTTGAAAAAGACGTCGTTATTGGTTAAAACTGGATTTTTATTTAAATAATTATTTATTTTATTTTAATTTATTTTACGTCAAAATAGATACATAATACTTATATATTTTCAACGTAATTCAATGTATTCATTTTATAATAATTTTAGATAAATAAAATTTTATCAAACTTTTTACAGTCTTTTACCCACCTCCTAGGAGCACTTCCAAATTCACATAAAAGATAATTTTACACTTTATGTGAGTGGAATTTAAAAAACCTGAGAGAAATGGTTGATATAATTAATAAAAATTTGGTTCAATAAGATGAAAATAATGTTTTGTGAATAGCAACGTTTTACTTTTATTTACCATGGTTAGAAGTAAATAGGATAATTAAGGTTAAAAATGACATTATTATTACCCAAAAACATGTCCTAGTTCTATTGGATAAGTGAAATTCTACCAAAAAAAACTTTAGGAATAAAATATTATCCTTTAGGTTCACTTGGATTAGACTAGAACATTTATTATTATTTTATTTAAAGAAGAGTTAAAAGAGTTAAATTCAAAGTTTAATAACTAAACCATTTTTAATATAGGGTTATACATAATATAAATTCTACGATAAATATTCATTAGAAAGATAAAAATATTTCCTACATAAATATTTTTTATTTATTATTTTTATACATTAAATAATATAATTTAGCTATGACACAATGATGATGTAGTAATTACCTTAATAATGAAATATTAAAACAATTGATATTATAAATATCCAAATAAATATAATTTTTGACTTTTAACGAATTAAACTAATTTTATAGGTTAAAATGACATGTTAGGGTTTATTAAATTAATTTTATTAGAAGTAATAATGTTGTTATTAATTTAACAAAAACAAAATACCAAATAATATCAAAATTGAAATAAAAGAGTTTTTAAAACAAATATTATATTATTAATTGGTATTCTATTCCTAAAAGTATAAGGTTTGGCCAAATGGATTAAATAATATTATATATTTGATTAATTAACCACTTGAGGTTCTATTGTAATTTTATAGTAAGTATATTAACCATATAATATAAAAATACAAAGAGACATGGTAAATGTCAAACTATTTAACTAAGAGTGAAATCTAAAATATAAGGTTAATATGATGAACGAAACCTGTCTAAAACCAATTATTTGAGCGGTTTTAGACCCATAACCACCTTATCCTATAAATAATTCATTTTTGGGACATTATAAACTGAAAATTATTTTATTAGAAAATAATATTTCAGGATTTTCCTAAAGTGACCCTCACCTCTCTTATAAAAGGGCACTTCCCCTTCTCTCATAGTCACTCCTTAAAAGCCATTTGGCTCGGCCAAAACCTACCCAAATATCCTTTAAACTGTCCTAAATTCATCTTATAGGCATTCCTTTAGTCATAAAGCCAACCTAAGGATCCATTTTGATCAAATCAAAAGGAAGTACCTGAAGAAGAGGTAAATATTTAGTCACCTCTTCCAAGTTATTTTGTTCTTCCACTTACTCTTTCTTTGTGGTTTACATTCTAAAATAATAACTACAGTATCTTCTATATACTGTGATGTTATTATAAAATCGGTACCACCCTATTCATTATTCTATCAATCTTATAAATGACAAAGTCACCATACGTGCGTACGTATGGATTACCGTCTCCACGTCGTGGTGTAGTTTGTTATTCAAACACTTCATCATTTGGATGGGTATACTAATGAGTTTAAATGATTTAAATAATAAATATAACATGATAAGGATTCTGTATATATGATATACTATCAAATTATATATTATTTTAATACCAAAAGAATGATATTATCGCTCGTGCGTACGTACGGATTACTGTCTCCATGAATGAGATGAGATTCATTCCCCATCGTAATCATTCAAGAATAATTTTCATTTTATGATTAAAAATAATGTTTATGAACATAATATCATTATGTATATGAATCAAATACATCCTATCCATAAAAAACATTACTTACATAACAAAGCTTATAAAGGAAAACAAATTAGTTACCACCCGAAATGATGATACTACTGAAATATCATTAACAAAGCAATATTTTAAGATAATATATGATATAATATTAATATATATGGTTATTGTATAATTTAATAACAATTATTTCACCATTATATAGGTGGTTAACCTACTCTTGACCAAGGAGAAGTACAAGGTAAGGTTTAATTTCACAATCTATTTATTATCTGAGGTTTTTTTATACGTGAGTATCCACTGAGACCTCTTTATCATCCACATCCATGTTTTCTTAAAAATGAATCTCAATTTTTTTTTACTATTTACTAGAAAATGGGTTAAAGTCATTTATACCCTTATTTGACCTTATATTTTTTGAAAGGAATCTTTCTGTTATTTTCCAAACAAGGTACCTTATGACCTTTTTGACAAAATTAAGGTAAGAATGTTTTTCTTAACTTATACGGTAGGTGCGGCTATTTTCTGCTGTTATAACATCGTCGAAGCTTTCCTTCCAATATTATAAGAATATTTTAAAAATAAATGATTTATTTTATAATTATATGACTTTTAAATGATTTCAAAATAGAAATAGATATTTTCTAAAAAAAGTTTTGATTTAATCTATGTCAACATCCTTTGATGGATTGTAATATTATTTGATGTTGATTTATTATGATACAAAACTTCCATATTGTATTGAAGGTTTGGTGATATCTTTGACTATGGATGTGTTATTTTTACACCATTCATGGTTTATGGATAACGTATTGACATTTCGTATGCTAGTTTTAATACGAATGTTTATGTTATGTTTAAACCTTTTCATATAAGGAATACATTGGACTTAGTAAGTGATGGGTGGAGCCCGCTATAGATCCTAGATGCATCGGTAGGTATCATGAGACAGAATAGTGTCTTGGAACAAGGCCTTGACAAAATCTTATTTGTAGTCTTGTCACAAGGCCTTGACTTCGTGGTTACGAAGTCTGGCATTATGTATTCTATCATTATAAAAGTGGATATTGATATTGCATGTGATTATCCGACTAGTAGAATATCCATGTGAATAAGTAAATGGAATTATTTGGTTTTATCTTTTCCATATTATGCTGAAGTTCAAGTTTAAAAGGATTTTGTTTTAGTCTTATACATTGCCTTAAATGTTTATGATTATATATGAAAGTTTCCGCGATATTGTTATCCTTATTGAGCATCTGAGCTCACCCCTTTCTATGTTTTATTTTTCCCAGGATGTGAAGAATTATATTATGACTGACCTGTAGGGATAGTCTAAGGGATATGAGTGTGTCCTATGGAGACTATGTTGTTGTAGTTTTTCATTTTATAATATAATGTAAAACTTATGAATGCATATAGTATTTCCAAGGATACTAAACCAATCGGTATTTCGAGACTTGACCTTTTTTGATCATGCCAATGTTCTGTAATAATGCACCGAATCTAGGTAACTAGGGTTAGGGAGTTACAGCTGGTATTAGAGGAAGTTTAGTACAAACCTTGGATGCTAGATTTAGAAAAACTCTGATTAGAGAACATTACCCTAATATAGACTTTGAGGATTAGTATAGAAGGACTTCCTAGAATTTTGGTACTGTAGAGAGTTTTTGATTTTTCTAATAAATACATCCCTATCAGAATACAAGCAAGTAGAGGCGGCTCTGATAGAGATGTACCTAGGGTTAAAACCCGAAAACACCTTTTTGAGCTAGACTTGAACGAGAACTAGTGCACGACAACGTGCCTTGCTGCAATATTGGTTACAACCCTCCCTAGGGATATGCTTAGAATTATTCTCATTTTCTTTAGAAAACATTATGAAGGGTTTATGAGTATATAATTCCTCAAATAAAACATTTTTATGATTATGGATTATATCCATAAACTGTTCAATTTATGTTAACACTTTTACAAGTTTGGAATTATGTATTGCGATTCATAAACTAATCTAGTGTATGCCATTGTTTAGAAATGGTTCTTAGTGGAAGGAATGGAAACTGTTTCAATGCACGTAATCCATGTTGGGATTTCCCTTCTACTCAAGATAATTATAGTGGAGCTGGTGAAGTAACTGGTGCTAATCAGCTTATCACCATACTGGGAAAACTCACTCAGGTTATGAATAATAACCTTACCCATATGGAGCACCCTGATCCAAAATGTGGAGGATCAATGTTATATTGATTCATGAGGAAACAAACACCAACATTCAATGGGATTAAAAACCCATTAGTAGCTGAGTAATGGATAAATTCCTTAGAGAAAATATTTCACGCTTTGGGGAGTAACAAAAATGAAAAAGTTGTTGTGGCAGTTTATCACCTCATAGGAGATGAAGATCAATGGTGGTCATTGATTCAAAACACAAAGGAATATTATGAAGTATCAAATATAGAATAGAGGGAGTTGAAAGAGCTGTTCATAGAAAAATACTTTCCTTGTGACGATTGAGCAAATATGGAATGACAATTTCTGAGTCTGAGGAAAAAAGAGGATGAGAATTTTGCAAGTATGAGGCTAACTTTTCAAGGTTAGAAAGGCATGATGCAGATTATATACATAACCCAAAAGTAAGATTGATTATTTCTTTGATGGTTTAAAAACATTTCTCCATCGAGCATTAGTCTCAAAATCCTTCTCTTTGTACGAAGATATTATCTCATATACTATCAAGATAGAAAAATAATTCTCTAAGTCATACAACTTTAAAGAAAAGTAGGAGAATAAGAGATTTTCTGAACACTATGGAAATTAAAATAAGGGGAAGAAGGAAAAATTTGAATATCCATCCTGAAGTAAAGGTTGGAAGAAACACACTCGTACTTTCTTGAAAAGAATGGGAGTCTATTACAGGTGTGGTAAAAATGGCCACCAAGCTCGTGATTTCAAGGGGAAGAAAGAGGCTGTCAATGTTGAATGCTACAATTGTAGAGAAAAGGGGCATTATGCAAATGAATGTCCTAAGTGCCAAGGGAAATTACCTCAGAAAAGGCCAAGAGAGTAATGAAAAGATTATGCAATCATAACTGCTGAGGTTGAAGCTCTAAAACACATGGTGGCAGGTAATTTAATAGATTCCTCAAGCTTAGACAATTGTTTATTTGATTCTGGATCATCGCATTTTTTCATATCTTCCCAGTTTTCTAAGAAAATTATATATTTCCAATTTGATTTAACAAGGGAGTTTTCAGTCAGAACTCTTAATAGAAGTATCATTGCAACAAAGTTTTGAGAATCAGTTTCCATTAAGGCATATAAACATTATTTATCTGCTGATCTCATAATCATACCCATGATTGAATTTGATATAATCGTCTGTATGGATTGTATTTTCGACCATGATGCAGAAATTTATTATAATAATAACGAGGTTACAATTTTTGATGAGGATAAGGAGTACCTTATCTTTAGAGAAGAAATTTCACCATCTAATTCTTATCTAGATCCACCCCCAGTAGCTCAACTAAATTCAATTATTGGGGAAGAAAAGAATGAAATAACTGTGGGTGAGGAAAGGAATGTTCAAATAGAGGACATACCTATTGTGCAAGAATATGTTGATGAGTTTCCAGAAAATTTACCTGGACATCCTTCAGAATGAGAAATTGAGTTTTCCATTGATTTAATTCCTGGTTTAAGGCTCATATCGAAGACCCCTTATAGAATGGCCATTGTGGAATTAGTGGAACTAAAGAAATAACTAGAGGAATTGAGTAACAATGGAATTATTCGCCCCAATGTTTCTCCATGGGCAGCCCCTTTCCTTTTTGTTAAAAAGAAAGACAGATCTATGAGGTTGTGCATTGACAATAGGGAGATCAATGCTATAAAAATAAAGAACAAGTATCCACTACCTCACATTGATGATTTATTCGACCAACTTCATGGACCTCAATATTTTTCAAAGATTGACCCATGATCTAGATATCATCAATTGTGTGTGAAGAAGGAAGACATTCCGAAAATAGCATTTCAAACCAGGTACGGGCATTACGAGTTTACAGTAATGCCTTTTGGATTTACTAATGCACCCTCTATTTTCACGGATCTAATGAACAGAGTTTTCAAGGAATATCTTGATGACTTTGTAGTGGTATTTACTGATGATATCCTGGTATACTCTAAAAGCTATGAAGATCATGAAAATCACTTGTGCACCATTCTGAAAACTATCAGAAGAAATGAATTATATGGGAAGTTTAGAAAGTGTGAATTCTAGCTTCAGGAGATTTATTTTCTTAGCCATATTGTCTCTAAGGATGGAATCTCCGTTCATCCTTCTAATACAATAACAATCCAAGAATGGCCAGCACCAACGAGTATAACCGAGGTACACATTTTTATTGGTTTAGCAGGTTATTATCGGCGTTTCATCTAGAATATTTCCAAATTGGATAACACATTAACCAAGATCACATGTAAAGGGGTTAAATTTTTTTGGACAAAAGAGTGTGAAGAATGTTTTGAATAATTGAAGAGAAGATTAATCAATTCACCCATCTTGACTCTACCATCAGGGAATGATGGGTTTGTTATTTATAATGATGCATCAAATAAAGGACTTGGTTGTGTCCTTATGTAGAATTATAGGGTTATTTCTTATGCATCACAACACACTACTGGAAAAATACCCTATACCAACGGTTTGTAACCGTTGGTATAGGTCCCCAAACCGTTGGTATAGGCTATACCAACGGGTTGGAGGACCGTTGGCAAGTAAGCCGTGACAATAGGTCTATACCAATGGTTTTTGGAAAACAGTTGGTATAGGGTCTATACCAACGGTTCTGAAAACTGTTGGTATAAGTAATTAGAAAATCTATACCAACGGTTCTCAAAACCATTGGTATATGTATTCCAAAAAATAAACATCCGGTGGGATTTGATCCCAGGACCTCTAGTTTATAACGGAATGACTTAACCACTAACCTAACATGACTTTTGTTAACATAATTTCATAAATATATATATGTACTGTTCTAATTATTTTAAATTTTGATTTATATAATGTTCTCCGTAGGTAGATTCCAAAAAAAATCGAAGGACCTTTCCCAATGGTTTTGTAAACCGTTGGGAAAGCTCTTGCCTTTTTTTGGGTATTCTAGACGGAGGTTGAATTCTTGAGAGCCTTTCCCAACAGTTTGGGCAAATCGTTGGGATACGCTACCCTTTCCCAACGGTTTGGCCAAACCGTTGGGAAAGGTGGTCCAGAATTCAGCCTTCCCCAATGGTTTGGCCAAACCGTTGGGAAAGGGTGTCCAGAATTCATCCTTTCCCAACGGTTTGGCCAAAATATTGGGAAAGGTGGCAAAAAAATTGGCTTTCCCAACGGTTTGGCCAAACCGTTGGGAAAGGGTACCTATACCAACAGTTTTTACAAACCGTTGGTATAGAAGCGTTGGGAAAAATCATTTTTCCAGTAGTGACAGCTAAAAATCCATGAACAAAACTATCCTACTCATTATCTTGATTTAGAAGCTATAATCTTTGCTTTGAAGATATGGAGACATTATCTCTATGGTGAAAAATGTGAGATATATACCAATCAAAAGAGTTTTAAGTATATTTTTTCATAGAAATAACTCAACATGAGACAAAGGAGATGGCTTGAACTACTCAAGGATTATGATTTCACAATACACTACCACCAGGGGAAGGCCAATAAGGTGGAAAATGCTTTGAGCATAAAGGATCATGGAGTTTTGAACAAGATGAGAGTTGAAAGGGATCCTATTTTCATGGATCTAGTAAAAATAGATATGGGAATAATAATGGAAGGTAAAACATGAATACTTTTTCAAATGGATGCCAAAATATATTTGCCATAAAGGATAAAAAGTTCTCAGGCTGATGATGAGGAGTTTCAAAAGAAAATTAAAGCTGTGAATGATGAGAGATTGATCGACTTCATATATGAAGAGAGATTTTGAAATTTGGGAAGAGACTTTGTGTTCCTGAGATACCTGATCTGAAAAGGGAATTGTTAGATGATGCTCATAGCTCCAATTTCTCTATACACCCTGGGAGCACCAAGATGTATAGAGATTTGAAGGAACATTTTTGGTGGGACAACATGAAGAGTGAGATTTCTGATTTTGTGTCAAGATGTATGGTTTTTAAAAAAGTGAAAGCTGGAAGGTAATAGCCCGGAGGAGTCATGAAACCTCTTCCCATAACTAAGTGGAAATGGGATAATATTATGATGGACTTTGTCATGAGACTACCAAAGACTCCTCGAAGGAATGATGCAATATGGGTCATTTTTGATCATCTTACCAAGTAAACACATTTTCTTACTATAAGATAAGATTTACCACTTGAACGTATAACAAGACTATATATTAATGAAGTTGTAAGACTTCATTGATTACCCTTATCGATTGTTTCTGTTCATGATCCCCATTTTACATCAAGATTCTAGAAAGGTCTTCAAAAAGCCTTGGATACTGAAATTCGTTTGAGCACTGCCCACCACCCTCAAACAGATGTGGGATCAATATTTACCTCTGGTAGAATTTTTCTATAATAATAGCTTCCATTCAAGTATTCAGACGACACCATATGAAGTGTTATATGGAAAGATATGCCACACACCAACCTTTTGGGATGATGTTGGTGAAAGAAAACTTGTAGGCCCAGAAATTTTTGAGGAAACAATGGAAAAGGAGAATGTTATCCAAACCCACATCAAAGCATCCCAAAGTAGGAAAAAGAGCTATGCTGATAACTGAATTAAGGATTTGGAATTTCAAGTAGGAGACCATGATTTTCTTGAAGGTATCTCCATGGAAGGATGTTATATATTTTAGTAAGAAGGGTAAATTGAGTCCTAGGTATATCAAACCATTCGAAATTATAGAATGAATTGGAGTTGTAGCTTATCTTTTGGAAATTCCTCCAAGTCTCTCCAAAGTTGATGATGTGTTTCACGTATCACTGTTGATAAAAATACAAGCCTGACCCAATGCATGTACTCACCTATAAAGAATTAGAATTGGAACCCGATCTGTCTTATTGTGAAGATCCTATAATAATTCTTTATACTAGAGAACAAGTGCTGAGAAACCGGACGACTCGTCTGGTAAAAGTTCTATGGAGAAACCATAAGATGGAAGAGGCAACGTGGGAACCCAAGAAACTTATGATGAATAACAACTCCAATATTTTTATGCAGTAACATTATAGAAATTTTGAGGATGAAATTATTTTAAGGAGGGGAGATTGTAACACCCCAAGCTTGCACGATATGTTTCCCTTTGAATAATACAATAGCTTGTGTTGTACGCAACTTTGAGTTCAAACACACCACAACCAATCAAAATAGCTGTTATGAGTAATAATACCCACTTTTTCAAATTTTATAAATTTTATCTTTCAAAATGGACTTCATTTTTTGATTCGGAAAATAGAAATTAGCTTAGGGTAAATTTTTGGTATTTTTATGAAAACTTTCAATTTTTGATGAATAGTGGAAAAATACTGCGTTATTGGTTAAAACCGAATTTTTATTTAAATAAACAATTATTTTATTTTATTTTATTTTAGGTAAAAATTGATACGTAATTCCTATATACGTTCAACGTAATTCATTGGAGTCATTTTATAATAATTTTAGATTTATAAAATTTTATCGAACTTTTTACCATCTTTTACCCACCTCCTAGGAGAATTTGAAAATTCACATAGAACATAATTTTACCGCTTATGTGAGTGGAATCTCAAAAATCCGAGAGACACGGTTGATGTAACGCCCCAACACCAGTTACCCAGAGTCGGTGCATTATTACATAACATTGGAATGATAAAAAAAGATCAAGTTTCGAAAGACCGATTAGTTTAGTAGCCTTGGAAACACTAGATATATTCATAAAGTTTACATTACATCAATAAGTGAAAAAATTCAATAATATATTGTATTAATATCCCCTCATAATATCCCTGCAGTTCATTCATAAAATACTTCTTCACATCCTGGGAAAAATAAAACATAGAAAAAGGGGTGAGCTCAAATGCCCAGTAAGGATAACAATATAGCGCAAACTTTCATAAATAAGAATAAACATTTAAGGCAGTGTATAACTAAAAAAAATCCTTTTAAACTTGAACTTCAACGTAGTATGGAAAAAATAAAATGAAATAATTCCATTTAATTATTCACATGGATATTCTACTAATCGAATAATCACATGCAATATCAATAACCCCTTTCATAATGATGGAATGCATAATGCCAGACTATCATAACCACATAGCCAAGGCCTTGTGCCAAGACTACAAATAAGATTTTTCTAATCCCTTGTGCCAAGACACTAGTTTGTCTCATGAGACCTACCGATGCATCGAGGATCTATAACGGGCTCCACCCTTCACATATTAAGTCCAATGCATTCCCATATGAAAAGGTTTAAACATAACATAAACATTCGTATTAAAACTAGCATATGAAATGTAAATACTTTATCCATAAACCATGAATGGTATAAAAATAACACATACACAGTTAGACATATCACAAAACCTTCAATACAATATAGAAGTTTTGTATCATAATAAATCAACTTCAAATAAGCGTAAAATCCATCAAAGGATGTTGACATAGATGAAATAAAAACTCTTTTTAGAGAAATATCTCTTTCTATTTTGAAATCATTTAAGAGTCATATATTTATAAAATAAAACATTTTATTTGAAAATATTCTTATAAGATTGTAAGGGAAGCTTCGACGATTTTATAACGGCAGAAAATAGCCGCACCCGCCGTATAAGTTAAAAAAACATTCTTACCTTAATTCTGTCGAAAAGGTTAAAAAGGAACTTGTTTGGAAAACGACGGAAAGATTCCTTTATAAAATTCTTATAAAAATTCAAAAAAGTGTATAAATGACTTTAACCCCTATTCTGTAAAATAGTAAGAATGTTTTGAAATACACGTTCAAGAAACATGGATGGGGATGATAAAGAGGTCCCAGTCGATAATTACGTATAAACAACCTCGGATAATGAAGAGATTGTGAAATAACCTTTACCTTGTACTTTTCCTAGGTTGGGGATAGGTTAACCTCCTGTATAATGGTGAAATAATTGTTATTAAATTATACAAGAATCATATACAGTATTATGTTATTATATATGATCTTTTAACATTGCTTTGTTAACAATATCTTAGTATTATCGTCGTTTCGGGTGTTAACTTACTCGTTTCCTTTTATACGTTTTGTTACGTAAGCCATGTTTTTCATGGATAGGTTGTATCTTATTCATATCCATAATGATATTAAGTCCTTAAACATTATTTTTTAATCATAAAATGATAATTATAGTTGAATGGATACGATGGAGAATGAATCTCATCACGTTCGTGGAGATGGTAGTTTGTACGTACGCACGAGCGACAATATCATTCTTTTGATATTAAAATAATATTTAATTGGATGGTTTATCTTAAATACAGAATCATTATCATGTTATATTTATTATTTACATTAATTACACATCATTATTATACCCATCCAAATAATAATAATATATTGAATAACAATTACACCACGACGTGGAGACGGTAAGCCGTACGTACGCACGTATGGTGACATGTCATTCAAAGGATGGATAGAATACTGAATATGGTTTTTCCATATTTATAATAATATTACAGTATATAAGAGATACTGGATTAAATATTTTATAATGATAATAACAAAGAAAGAAGAAGTTTAAGAAGAAATGAATTTGAAAAAGGGTGGTGAAAACATTACCTCTTCTTCGGGTTCTTCCTATTGATTTGATCAAAAGGGATCCTTAGGTTGGATTTCTGATCAAAATAAGGCCTCTAGGTTGTAGTGATGGAAGTTTATAGAGTATTTGGGCAGGGGTTGGCCGAACCAAAAGGCTTTTAAGGTGTTAATTAATGATAAGGAGGAGTGTCCTTTTATAAGAGGGGTGAGGGGCACCTTTGGAAAAGCTAGAAATATTATTATATAATAAATTCATATTCGTTTTCTAATGGCTCCAATGTGGATTATTTAAAGTTTAAGGTGGGGATGGGTCTCGAAGCACTCAACCAATAGAATTTAGAGAGGATTGGGTTATTATATTAACCTTATCTTTAAGTATTAACTCTTAGTTAATTAGTTTCACTTTTAAAATGTCTCTTTGTATTTTTATATTATATGGTTAATAAACTTAATATATACATCCAATCGACCCCCAAGTGGTCTATTAATAATACAAATATCATGATATAAGTCTCTTGGATAATCGTTATATTTTTAGGAATTTAATATCAATTAATAATATAATATTTGTTTTAAAAACTCTTTTATGTCAATTTTGATACAATTCAATAATTGATTTTTGTAAAAATTATAACAGGATGATTACTTCAAAAAAGTTAATTAAATAAATCCTAACATGTCATAGTAACCTAGAAAATTAAGGGTATTTATAAAAAGTCTCAAATTACATTTATTTGGGTATTTATAATATCAATTATTATAATTTTTCATTAATTAGGTAATTACTACATCACCATTGTGTCATAAATAAATTAAATTATTTAATCTCTAAAAATTATGAATAAAATACCATTATGTAGGAAATTGTTTTAGATTTATAATGAATATTTACAATCGAATTTATCTTATGTATAACCCTATATTAAAAATGTTTTAGTAAATAAACTTTGATTTTAACTCTTTTAACTCTTCTTTGAATTAAATAATAATAAATGTCCTAATCTAATACAAGTGGACCTAAATGGAAATATTTTACTCCTAATGTTGTTTTTGGTCGAGATACACTTGTCCAATATAATTAGAACATGTGTTAGGGTAACATTAATATCATTTTTACCCTTAATTACCCTATTCACTTTTAACCGTGGTAAATAAAAGTAAAAAGTTACTATTCACCAAAAATTATTTTCACCTCATTGAAACAAATTTTACTCCTTGATATTAACCATGTCTCTCGGATTTTCGAAATTCCACTCACAGAAGCGGTAAAATTAAGTTTTATGAAAAATTCGGTTTTTTAACTACCACTTGGTGGTTTTACTATTCATCAAAAAATGAAAGTTTCCAGAAAAATACCAAAAATTAGGCCTAAGATATATTTGATATTATGAATTCAAAAATGATGTCTATTTTACCAAATTCAAAACATATCAGTTGCATTAATTAGTTAAAAATTAGTTCCCGTCATCAAAACAAATAGCGTGTTTTTAAGAGATAATAACTATCAAAAGATTTACACTTGTTTATATCCGGTTTAATTGTGAAATTATGTACAATGACCAAAATTGTATTAAATGGTAAAAATATATTCTAAATATACTTTAAAACCAATCAAATTCATAATTTGTCAATATAAATTATTTCGACTAAAAAAGTTGTTTTTAATTAAAATTTAGTAATTTTCACTATTCATAAAAATATAAATGTTATCCGAAAAGTCCCAAAATTTCCCCTTAGGCTAAATTCGATATTCAGAATACAAAAATGAAGTCCATTTTGAGAGATTAAATTTATAAAATCTCAAAAAGTAGGTATTACTATTCATAATGGCTAGTTTGATTGGTTGTGGTGTGTGTTAGAACTCGAAGTTGCGTACAATACACACTACTGTATTATTCAACGGAAAGCGTACCGTGGAAGCTTGAGATGTTTAATTTTAAATTTCTTTTGATGTCCCTATTCTAAAAAGTAAATTTATTTACTCAAATTGAATATATAAAAGTTTAAAATATTGGATTTAAAAAGGGTTCACTATTAAAAGTTGGTAAAAGTGCAATACTGAAAATGAATTTGTTCTTACATTATGTCTAAGAAACTCATAATATGGATTCTAAAATTATAAGGATTATATAAAGTTTAAAATCTAGTTAATACTATTCATAACCTCTTTTGAACGGCGTGTTTGGTAAGTCACGGTGTGCTTGAACTCGGTGTTGCGTGTAGTGCAAGTTATTGAATTATTTTGAAGAAATAACACACTATGAAATATTGGGGTGTTACAGTTGATATCAGTAAGAAAAATGTTGTTCAATAAGATGGAAATAATTTTTGGTGAATAGTAACTTTTTTACTTTTATTGACTACAGTTAAAAGTAAATAGGGTAATTAAGCATAAAAATGGTATTATTATTACCCAAACACATGTCCTAATTCTATTTTATAAGTGTAATTAGACCAAAAAAACATTAGGAATAAAATATGATCCATTAGGTCCACTTGGATTAGATTATAACATTTATTATTATTTTATTTAAAGAAGAGTTAAAAGAGTTAAATTCAAAGTTTAATAACTAAACCATTTTTAATATATGATTATAAATAATATAAATTACACTATAAATATTTATTAGTAAGATAAAAACATTTACTAAATAAATATATTTTATTTATAATTTTTATACATTACATAATTTAATTTATTTATGACAAAATTATGACACAGTAATTACATTAATAATGAAATATTAAAATAATTGGTATTATAAATATCCAAATAAATCTAATTTGGGACTTTTAATGAATTCCACTAATTTTTTAATTTAATATGACATGTTAGGGTTGATTAAATGAATTTTTTTCGAAGTAATAATGATTTTATAAATTTAACAAAAACAAAATACCAAATAGTGTCAAAATTGACATAAAAGAGTTTTAAAAAAATATATTATATTATTAATTGAAATTCTATTCCTAAAAATATAAGGATCAGAAAAAGGGATTAAATAATATTATATATGTCATTAATGAACCACTTTAGGTTCGCTTGAAATTTTATAGTATGTTTATTAACCATATAATATAAAAATAAAGGAGACATGATAAATGTCAAACTATTTAACTAAGAGTTAAATCTAACAGAAAAGGTTAATATGATGACCTAAACCTATCTAAAACCTATTGGTTGAGTGGTTTTCAACACATCTACACCTTATCCATTAAATAATTTATTTTAGATCCATTAGAAACCGAAAATTATTTTATTATAAAATAATATTTCAAGCTTTTCCTAAAGTGACCCTCACCTCTCTTATAAAAAGTCACTTCCCCTTCTCTCAAATTCACAACATCAATCCATTTG
Organism: Viscum album; assembly: GCA_963277665.1. Taxonomy (NCBI): domain Eukaryota; kingdom Viridiplantae; phylum Streptophyta; class Magnoliopsida; order Santalales; family Viscaceae; genus Viscum; species Viscum album. The sequence continues at coordinate 732,769,157 of OY728166.1, forward strand.
GATCATCCAAACCCAACCCAAATATCTTCTCAACTGTCCTCCCTTAATTCTATAGGCCTTACTTTAGTCAGAAATCCAACCTATGGAGCCCTTTTGATCAAATCCAAAAGAAGAACCTGAAGAAGAGGTAAATATTTCATCACCTCTTTAAAGCTCTTTTCTTTTTCCATTTCATCTTTATTTGTTGTTTCCATTCTAAAATAATAATTCTAGTATCTTATATATACTTTTATGTTATTATAAAAATGTTACAACCATATTCATTATTCTATCCATCCTATAAATCACAAAGTCACCATACGTGCGTACGTACAAATTGCCGTCTCCACGTCGTGGTGTAGTTTGTTATTTAAACACTTCATCATTTGGATGGGTATAATAATGAGTATAAATGATTTAAATAATAAATATAACATTATAATGATTCTTTATATATTATATACCATCCAATTACATACAATTTTAATATCAAAATAATGATATTGTCGCTCGTGCGTACGCACAGATTACCGTCTCCACGAACACGATGAGATTCATTCCCTATCGTAATCATTCAAGAATAATTTTAATTTTATGATTAAAAATAATGTTTATGAACACAATATAATTCTTTATATGAATCAAATATATCCTATCCATAACAAACATTACTTACTTAATAAATCATATAATGGAAAACGAATCAGTTAACACCCGAAATGATGATACTCCTGAAATATCATTAACAAAGCAATATTAGAAGAACATATATGATATCATATTAATGTATATGGTTCTTTTATAATTTAATAAAAATTATTTCAACATTATAAAGGAGGTTAACCTTCCCTCGACCAAGGATAAGTAAAAGGTAAGGGTAAATTTCACAATCTCTTTATTATCTGAGGTTATTTTTTACGTGAGTATCTACTGGGACCTCTTTATCATCCACATCCGAATTTTCTTAAAAATGTATTTCAATTTTTTTTTTATTTACTAGATAATGGGTTAAATTAATTTATACCCTTATTTGACGTTATATTTTTTGAAAGGAATCTTTTCATTATTTTCCAAATAATGTACCTTATGACCTTTTCAACAAAATTATGGTAAGAATGTTTTTTAACTTATACGGAGGGTGCGGCTATTTTCTACTGTTATAACATCATCGTAGCTTCCCTTACAATATTATAAGAATATTTTCAAAATAAATGTTTTATTTTATAATTATATGACTTTTAAATGATTTCTAAATAGAAAGAGATATTTCTCTAATTTTTTTTTGATTTCATCTATGTCAACATCCTTTGATGGATTGTAAGATTATTTAAAATAAAGTTTATGTTTTATGTATAAGTGATGAATGAACCTATATTTTATACTAAAACTTGTTATCCCTGACTGTATCATGATAAAGTTATTCATCTTAAAAATGATGTATTAGTCATGTAATAAATTTTTTTCCAGGTATAAATCATACATGGATGATCAAAATACTTCAAGAAAGACTCTTTAATGGGGGAGAGGTCGAAACCTAACAAGCTAGGGTGGATCTCATAGTAAGGGAAGTTGATATTAAAAAATATGAATGCAATTATTGATGGAAAACCTATAAAGTCTCATGATTTTAAGGTGTGTGATAGCAAAAAATTTTATATGTATCTGTATGTTCTTTTTGGTGGTGTTGTTTATGCCACATTTCATGAGCATTTAACTAAATGCAGTCTTGTATGTGTGTATTTATTTTCCATTAATAAAATCTTGAAGACCATGGGTTTGGGGTTTCCAAATACATGGTTGAATCCATAATTTATTAAAAAATAAATAAATAAATTTTATTAGTAAATAATAATTGTTAATAATTATCAATTCATTATAAATTTTTAATTTTATTAATTAGTTATTTATATAATGAATTATATTTATCAAATTGGTTAAATAATATTTATTGATATATTATAACGTGTTAAATTATTTGGTGGAGTGGTTAGTAACTAGAGAGTTAAGAGATAATGAGTGAAAATAGTGTAAGGATAATTTTTATCCTAAGAATTTATTGTTTATTGTAAAAAAATATTGAAACAAGTAGGTCAAACAACATGTATTGACATATTAACACATGTAAATTCATTTAGTGGAGTGGTTAGTTCTTAGAGAGTTAAACAAGAATGAGCGAAAGTAGTGTAATGACAAGTAACCTTCTAGGAAATTACTGTATTATGTATAAAAGATATTAAAATAAGTAAAAAATAAAAAATAAATGATAAATAAATAATAAATGAAAAATAAATAATAAATATATTTTAAATAATTAAAATTATATAAATTTAAAAAATTATATTGATAATAAAATACTAAAACAATTATTTTTTTAAAATATTTAAATAAAAACTACCACTAGTTACTTAACGAATGTTTATACTATATTGAAAAATCACCAATAAATGATTTTTGGCAGTTTTAAAAACCACCATGAGAATTTAGATTCTTTCTAAAAATAATTAAAAATTATTTAACAGTAGTTAGAACCATCACTAAATACCATTTTTCATGTAGAATATATATTTATCCTTTTAAATTTGTGTTTAAATATGATGGAACATGTTGAAAAAAAAATCCAACACACACTCCAATAAATATATACTCCAAGGAACATCATACATGACTTCCTTGGATTCAATAATATGCGAACTTCAAATTTGAATTACATGGATTTATCAGTCTCCCTATTAATATTTTTCAATAAATCATTAAAAAAAATTTCCTTTGATCTAATCTCTCCCATTATTAGAAAATAGATATTATTTAATCAATCATAATACCACATGAGTGTACTCAATGTAGAAAAAAATCATTAAAGAATAATATCAATGCAGTCCATCAAAAAATTCAAACTTACATTCTCTGTCACTTTAACTTTAAAATTAATCTTATATTCTCAAAATTGTTCTTATAAAGATGTCAAAAAAACTTCTTAAATAAATGATGAAAAATCCATTATAACAGTTCATGAACAACCACATATATATTCATAAATAATATCTTATTTCTTTTAGAAAAATTTCCTTAAATGTATCACCCTAATAAGAAACTACTCTCATATAAAGAAGATATATATTTTTTGAATTTATGTTTTTATATAAACCTTTTAAAAAATAAAAATACAGGTGATACAGAGGATGAAACACCATAACTTAGCCTCAATAATCATAAGGTTTAACTCCTATTATCAATCATAGCCTTTGAAATACATATTTTGATAATGGTTTTCTAAATAAATCCACCACTTACTCCTTTTTTAAAACAAAATCAAATTTAAAAACTTCTTAGTCACCTATTTCCTTCATAAAGAGATACTTAATATCATTGTTCTTTGATCAATAATGTTGAATTGGATTTCCTATATATTTTTTACTTTAATTATCAAAACCCAAAAGTAATTGTAACTTCACCTACACCTTATGATATTTTAGTTGAGTTCTCATCAACATCGATTGTATTGTTTCTAGAGTAACAATATCATACAACAATTTTGTATTAATAAATATAAAAAACATTTATTTTTTCTATTCGAAGATGTACATATCTCTTCTAAAAATAAAAATATTCCAAATATATAATTTTTATCATAAACAATTCAAACCCAATCCGCATAAAAAAATCCATAGAGATCCAAATTACATTTTCTATAACATGTTATAAAAAAATTAAAATGTGCCTTTGATATAAATTAGAATATTCTTAGTTATAATTATTTCATACATTTTAATTCTACTTTGATTGCGATCACATAATGTTTCAACATATATTATATATAGTCCTGAAGTAGTCAAATAGAGAATTATTTTAATAAGTTTTCTAAACTCTATTTGACTGAACTATTTACCTTTATTTTTTTGAAAGTTTAGTTCCCACTATAATTGAAAAAAATGACCTTTTCATAATCCATATTGAATGTCTTAAAAAGTTCATAACATTACATATCTTAAGAAAAAATGTGTTCTTCTTTTTGAGTAATTCCAAGGCCCATGAAATACTTTATTTCTATCAATATTGAAATCTAAAACACATCCTTTATATGTGTAGAAATATCTTTGAAAAACTACCTTTATTTCTAAAAAATATAATTCCCTCCACATAAATAAAAATTAAAGACACCACATTAATTAATTTACCATGTATGTTACTATCCAATATTCTATTTTTAAAATTAAAAACCTTAAAACATGATTCAATCTTAAAATACCATTCACCTCAGATCCTTTTTTGACCCACATAGTGAATTCCTCGTATTTTAAGAACACAGATAATTATCGCCAAGAAACCTTTAGGTTATATAATATAAACTTCCTCTTCAAGTTCTCTTTTAAGGTATAATTTATTGACATCCATTTGAAAATTATTATATCATTTTTGAACAGTTATAAAAAGAAATATCCTTGTGGATTAATGACATTCAATTGGGGAAAATATCTCATGAAATTAAATCCCTTTAATATGAGAATTACCCTTTCAACCTTGTCTTTCTTTGTTCCCTTTCACTTATCCTCATTAAATTTATTACAATAAACCCAAATTGTTCTAATAATATTCTACTTTATTGTCTTAGGAACTAACTTTGAAGTGCTGTTTTTCTCAATATTATCCTATTACTTATTCATTTAATCTTCTCACTCTTAATTCTATAATGCTTAACTCACAATTCTTGGGTTGATTTTATAAATAAATGTGGCATGTGATTTTATCCTTAAAGTTTTCCTTGATTAAATTACCTTTCTATGATCACTAATGAAATTATAAATATCCAATTAATTTCATATAATTATAAGAACTGAATTTGGTAACTTTTCATCAGTTGATAAGGATGAATCATCATCATACTCAAGTTAAATATTTCAAACTTTATCTTTTTTAAAATTTCTAGCATGCTGTCTGATAAATCATGCTTCATCACAATTAGTTTTAAAATATGATATTTTATATCCATATTCATTAAATGAGTATTATAACACCATTAGATCAAAATAATAAATGATCTATATAATTTATTTTTTATAAAAATTAAATCACATTCCATTTAGAGAGTAAGAATGAAAAATTTAACCAACCGCAATTTCTCAATCTATCCCATGTTTTCACCTTTAAATTTGATGATATAATTTAATTACCCATGTTCTTACTATAATTATTTAATGTTTTATTTGTGATATTGGATGGTTAAATCATAATCTTATTGGATGTTTTGGTTTTGACTACATGGAATTTTTCCATTTTTTCCACGAACCGGCCTGAGTCAACCCTGAACTAGTCACCCAGGCCAACCCATGACAAGTCCCAAGAGGTGTTATTGATCCTCCCAATACGGTGACAGGCACTGAGGGAATCAATAGAATACACAAGGGAACAATTTCTCCCAAATATAAACAATCAAACAAACAGCGGAAAGAAATGGATATTCCAAAATATATTTGTATAAAATTTGAACTAAACATTATTTTACAAGAAACTAAAAGTAAAACTAAAGCAACAAGTCAACTGACCAAACCTAATAAACAACTAACTCCATTTTACCCCACTGGTAACTCTCCAACATAATGATCACACATCTCACAAGACGATCAAACTCAAGATGAAACCTTCACAAGAGAAAAACACAGAAGAAGACTATAAGAGTGAGTATTAAAACATAGTAAGTTAACCCTATATTATATTCCCAATGAACATCATTTAAAATAAAATAAAAATAAATTTAAAGTTTTAAATAAAATATATAAAATTATGTTTTCCAAATGAGGTTCCATGCTATAAAAATTACCAAAGAATAACTTGAAAGTTTTATAAATAAGAATGGTAGTAACAATTTTCAAAGAGGTGAAACATTAAAATGAAAATAGTTTTCAAGGGGGATGCTTTAAAGAATGTAAAATTTTAAATAAAACACACAAGATGCTGAATTTACCAACCAAACACACCGTATGCCGACATCGAGTACAAAATTGCCAATGAGCATAAGTCATAAGATTACCCCTAGGCACTAGTTAGTTGTGAGACTTAGGTACCTTGTATCTCGGTGAAGGTAACCATAATAAATATCCAATCTCATGAACATGAGCCACTATTTGGGAGAATACCCATAAAATAGTGGTACTCCAACAACATCATCATCATAGTTTAGTTAGTGATGTCATTGTCAAACTTTCTATGTGAAATAGGGGCCAAACCCCATGGGATCACTAGAATACTGGTACACGTCCTCCCACCTAGATACCCAGGATTACATTTAGTGATCAGTAAAGTTAAAAATATTATAAAATACAATTTCCACATGAAAATTAAATTCCCAAACCATAAAAACCCAAACATCCCACAAACAAGCTTCAAATTTCTTTCATGGATCAATAAACCAATTCAAATTTTCATAAAACAATTTCAAATAGTGTAACGAGGCTTTGCACATAAAACTCATTCAAAAACACTCTTTTAAGGATAAAAAAAATCATACACAAACATATTTGGAAGCCCTAAAAACATTTAAGAAAAATACTTTCATGGACCATAAAACAATCCCAATTGATGCAAATGGTATATACATGTAAAACACTAATTCTTTATTTTAAGGAATGTCCAAAAAAGCCTTTAAACATTTTTACCAAACCAAAATTTTTCAAAGACACAAATTAAACATTTAATAAGGATTTTAGAACCCGTTGTTTTAAGATTTAAAACATTGGTAACCACCTTGAAAATACTTATAATTCTTATCCATTACACAACCCTTTTTATAAAATTTCCAAACGTGCCTTCCACTAGAAACACTTGTCAAAATGCCTTAATACCATTACACATTCTTTATAAAAAACAAAAACTTCTTGGAATACATATAAGTAACCCAAAAAAATTTCTTTCCCTACTTATAATATGATTATAAATCCAATCCAATAATTTGAAACCACACTCAACACATAAAATCCAATTGGGAAACTTACCGAACACATGGCATGAATTTTTTTAACAAAAAAATTCATTTTAAGAAATATAAAAGGAATAAAACATAAATGGCATGCCATAAATTTATTAAATCTATTTAAACATGTTAAAAATACCAAAAACCATGTGCGGAAGCTAAGAAATCATTTGAATAAACATGCAGTGTGCACCATTTTAACAAAACTAAATCACTTTACCAAAAAACAAGGTTTTAACCGCAACTTAGCACACCAAAAAAATTATACAAAGCATAAATTAAAATTTTTAGAGTATGAGGAAGATGAAAACAACATGAAATAGTTAGATCTTAAATAAAAAGGTCAAGTGAAATGGGAAACCTACATCAAATCCTTGGCAGAATGGAAACGCACAACCCAAATCACCAGCCGCGGGTTTATAAACACTAAAACATTGAAGAACATACCTAATTGAATATGAAACCCATAAAAAATAATTCCAAAAACTAAAACTAGGTCTTTCATGACTATTGGAGAAGAAATAATTATGAAATAATGGAAGGAGGAGGAAGAGGGAGGAGAAAGGAGAAGAAATCTCACCTTGGAAACTAGAAAACTCTTTGTATTACCTTAGATCTACACCCATAGAGGAAATGGAATGTCTTAAAACTTCTTTGAGGGGATACTATGATATTTAAGAACCATTTAAAAAAGATTATGGGAAAAAAGAGTATGAATTAAATTATTTATGAGTGATAAAAATTATCTTTGGCAAATCTGGATGATTTGAGAAACATTGAGAAGTTTTGACCTAATACGAGACTAATATGAGATCAAAAGAGGAAATATTGAACATTGGGGTGATCCTAGGGTACTTGGGATATAGTGGTAGGTAAAATCACCGAAAAATATTAAAAAATGAAAAATATATAAAAGAAACAAATTATTTTGTTTTAAAAATGGAAATGGGCCCACAGACTGGCCCAACACATAAATTAGTAACCCAAATTCAACGTGATTATGAATTATTAAGGATTAAAAAAGGCTATGGTTGTATTAATATATCAGGGGAGAAAACCTAGGAAGTGGAATGGGTAAAAAATGTTTAAAAAGAAAGTAGTTATAAAAGAAAAAAATTTGGTATTTAAATCTGGAAATGGGATCACGGTTGGCCCAAATCATGAATTAATTACCCTTTCTCCAGAAACTCATAAACAAGCGATGGGGCACAAAATGTAGGGTTATTATAAATATATTAAACTTTAAAAATCAACATTAATATCACCCAATAACCAAGAAAATGATCTGGATTTCCAATGAACCGGATCAAAACAAAGACATGAAAAAACGGGTGTGACAATTTTGGGTTTTGGATACGAACTCAAGTGTTTGGAGATTAATTATTAGGTTTTTTGGATGTGATTAGAGGTTTGGTATAGGTTTTGGAGTTTAGGGGTAACTATTAATTGGTTAAAACAATAGATTTAAACTATCATATCTACAATGTACTTGCTAAACATGGTAGAGGCCCTTATAGCTTGAGCATGCCACTAGGTACCTGGTGGCTTCTTTTATTATGTTTAGGGAGGAACTTGTGGTCATTTTAACCTCACCTATTTTATCCCAGTATAATTTCTCCATATCATTTCACCCTTAACTATTTTATACCCATATCCTTTATCCTTTGAATTCACTCCCACAGACTATATGAGAGCTTCTCCTGCTCTTGGTCTTGTCTTCCTACACATTATTTCCTCTTTATTATAGGAGGATACATGAGTGTTTCTCATTACCAAATCTAAGTTAATCATTACTCTCACTTCCATCCTCTATCTCCTTTCATGTTCCTATATTTTACTTTTCCTTGGATAGTTATTATAAGATAAATTCCATTGTATCTTGGTGGAACTCATCCAAAACAATTAGGATTTCTCCTATTATATCTAATGTTGTCTTGTGTTGGTGTTTTACCACCCGATCATCATTTTTTTTATAAAGAGATTTATATAAAAATTATTTTCATGTTTTGTTATTTTTAAATTATATTAAGGGAAATATTTTAGTGAGTTTTTTCTCTTATGATTATTATATTTTTGGATTAATTTTCAACTTGATCACATTGGTTTATCATATATTTTGGTTGTTATTGGTTTATAATAATATTTTGATTAGGTGTCGTTAGTGGTAATATTTTATATGATGACTAATATGTGATTGATTCTTATTGAAGGAATTATTAAGTATTTATTATATTATTGGCAGGTGGTATCAACCTGTTGAGTGATTCTCAGGCTATGCCTGTGATATTCCAACATCATGTTTTACTTAAAATTATTAATAAATCTTATTATATATTTTAAAAATATAAAGGAATAGTTTAAAATTTTATTTTGGTATGACCTGCTTTTTTTTCAATGAGTCTATATGTTTCTAAATAGGAACATTCAATCTATAACACCCCATGATTTTATATGTGTTTCCTTTTAAATAAACCTTAATTATTGAAAGGCTTACTTTACACCCAAACTCAAGTCTAAAAGAAAAAGTATTATGTTATAACTATATAACCTAGACGTTGGAACGATGAGTATGAATATGGTTAAACATATTATAAAAAATATACATATTTTTTTTTTTCAAAATTCAAATCTATTGAATAATGCCTAAGAAATTATCATTGAATATTTAATATAACCATTTAATGATTAAAAAAATATTTTTTAAAGAAATATAGTTTTATATATTTTATGTATTATTTTTATTATTAAAATTAATTTTAATTAAATATATTAATAATTTATGAATAAATATTCAAACATTAGTTATATAAATTTTATAAATAAAGACAAAATCATTTAAAGGTATCCTGAGTTATTTTTCATAAAACTATTTTTATGTGCACAATGTGTTTTTATCAAAATATATAAAATGAATAATTATTAGTTAATTATTTTGATAAAAATTTATATATTATATATTAAATAAAATATTTTAAAATTAATTTTATAGTTTTTACTAGGAAAGGAAGGATGGTAAATCCAGTTTTATGCTTTAAAATGCATTAATCTAAAAATGAGTTTTCATTGAGTTTCAAAGAATTATTTTAAAATTAATTGGTGACACCTATATAAATTGAATTTGATAAAATTGATTCCATATTTGTAATAATAATTTGTATATTAGGTAATGATAGAACTTCTATTTTTGTTCATAATTAACTGTAAAAATAATAATTTTTTTACCATGGTTAAGGTTAAAACATGTTTATCGGGGGTGAGGTGGGGGTGGGGGAGTTAAAATAATAGATACAAATAATAATGCAACATAAGTTAGTTAAATTATTATTTTTTGAATTTATTTTGATGATATATTATCATAACGTCAAATATTTCTACATTTGGAAGAATTTTACTTGATAAAGGAATTAATTAAATTTAAATATTTTAAGTAATTCCAAGGGTTTCCTATCCATAAATTATAAAAAGGAACATCCAATCCTCCATTATTATTTTATTTTGATCCTTATAGATTGAAAAATACCTACTCCAATACATTAATAGATTAATTATCCTTTTTATAGAGCTCCTGGTCTTCTCCTAAGACCAATGATTCATGTATTAAGGTGTAAGCAAAATGAGGTCTCTCAAATAAGGGGAATATTTCTTAACAGAGATCTTTCAAATTTATTTCTTTGTACAACTTCTCTAAACCTATTATATCAATAATAAAATGATTATTAAAATATCTTAAATATATTAATATGTTATTATGATGATTTCAGAACCTTTTTTTTCTCTTTTCTATCAAATAGAAATTAAAGTATTGCTCGTGTGTACGTATAGACTACTTCTTCCACATATCCATATGTTTCATTTTCTATAACCACCTAACATTAATGGATATAATTATTTGTTTAATAAATATATTTTATATTTATGATAAAATATTATTATTTAATGATAAAATATATTTATATTTTTTACTTTCTTTTTCTTAAAGAATGAAAATAGCATTCATGTGTACGTACAGATTACCTTCTCCATGAATGGTGTAATTAGTATTTTAACTATAAGTTTTATAGATGGTTATAAATATATATAATGAATATATATTATATTTATATATTGATTAAAATTATGGATTTTATGTAACCATGATCAGAATAAAGGGACCATAACTACTGAACTGAAACTTAAATGAAAAATAAAACATATTACAATTAGAAACATTGATTTTAAGGAATAATTATTAACAAATGGGTTTTGAAATGTTATAAGTAGACCATATATTTTATTATAGGTATGGATATAGTTATTTTATAGAATTAAAATAAATTTAAATTTATTAACCATGAATTTCTATTTCTTACAAAGCAAGTCAAACTTGAGGTAAGGCTTTTACATTACAATCTCATTTTTACTGGGTTTGTTTATGATTAAATTTAAAATGGTTTAATTGTTTTATATATGTCTAAAAATATCAATAAATTTATTATCCTATATTTATTTATTTTTTATTGTATATTTTACTTTATTTTTTCACTCTTTATTTACTCAAAATTATGAAATAAGTTTGTTAAGAAAAGCAAACATTATTTCTCCATTTATTCGAGTTTCATTTTATTCTATGTACATATTTTATTTAAGATGTTTTAAATAATGTTTTTTAATATTATATAAGGATTTATAAAATATTTTTTACCCATTTATTAATTTCTATAATTTATTTAAAAGGAATATTCTTGTCATTTTCTGAATGAGGTACTTTTTACCAAAGGTGTGAACAAAATATTTATGTCAACATATAAAGAAGTAATGAATTTACTAATTTCATGGCCAACAAATTATTTGAATATACCCTTAAAATTTTCCATGGTTCGTCTCAAATAAAATATTTTCTTTAATATTTTTTAATTTTCTATATTTTAAATAAGTGATTTCAATATGAAAAGGGTATATTCCCCAAGAAATATTATAGTGATCTTTTAAAGACATTTTTCATCTATAATAACATACTTTGATGTTAGTTATTATTTATTGGGTGTATTATCCTTTGATGTAATACTTATTATTTCTTTGTATGGTTTATGATTATGATGATGAAATATTGATGAAACCCATTTTCTTTTCCAATGGTTAAGTATTAATGAAATGATAAATGTATTTATGATCTTGTGAAATAAATATGAATTAATTATGATCATCTGATGAGTGGGTCCATTATATCCCTACAATTCATTGAGAAATGATTAATGTTTATGAGCTCAAAGGGTAAATGGGTGGTCAGACAAAGCCTAAAATGTGATGAATGTCCATATGGGTATCCTAGAAATAATATTTCTATGATTATGATAATGTCACACCTTATACAACTATTTTATGAAATGATATTATGAAAATGTTATGCTCTCATGGATCGTGTTATTTGATTATATTATGATTCATGTATTATGAACTGCCAATACTTATTCCATAACTCATTATTATGATCTATGAATTCATGGGTATGGTTTTTAAATATTTATCTCATGTTATCATACATTTATACTCAGGCTATGATTAAATGATCATTGATATCTACCTTTTTTATCCTCACTAATCATTTTATATAATCCTTTATTATGTTTACTTTCCCTAAGGATATTAAAAAAGGTTTTAAAAATGATATGTCTAAGAAGGGTTTTAGTTGTGAAGAACTTATTGGTAGATGTTGTAGATCTATTATTTACCAGTTTTTGATGTAGATAAGTTTACAAATATAGTAAGACTCTATGGTTCTAGTGGGGATCATAATTATATGTAAAAAATATTCATTGAATAATATGGAATATTTATGCGTGTGATTTTTGGGTCACCTTATTGGTATCATAGAAATGTTTAGTTATTTTTAGTAACTCGAATGAGGAAAATTTAGTGAGAATCCTTTGGATAAGCCTATGTATATGATAATATCATAAGTTATGGTAAAGTAAAGTGAGTTTGGTTTTCCTATAAAATAAATCTATTTCTTGATACTATAAAGTGGGTGCTACTATGGCATAAATGTACCTATGTATAAAAACTCTTAAAGGGGTGTATTGGGTATTAACTCGATCAAAACCATTGTATGATGAGTGGGCTTACAACTTAACACCTAGATATTCCCTAATGAGGGATATGGTTGGGTTAATTTACATTTTCTTTATAAACCATTTTGAAGGATTTTAATTGACTATGACCATGAATTACCCAGTTTAAAACTAAGGTTTTTTATATTGTAGATATGGTGTCAAGATTTAGACATCATATTAATTATTTTCATGACTATATGGTTTCTCACTATGATTATTGTTACTCCAACTATGAGATTTGTCTGTAGTTAATGTATGGAATTAGAAGTAATTTTGTTAACTCTGAATGTGATGGAAAATGAAATGATTTTACTCCTAATAAAGGAAGTGTTATGGGAGTTGGAATGTAAAATATCATTGATATTCTTACAAAACTTTCTCAATCCATGAATCATGCTGAGCTTCCAAACTAGAAAAGGAGGGAACACAGTTCTATTGATTTCATCACTAGGAAACATCAACCTTATTTTCATAGGTACATTGATCCACTAATTTCTATTCATTGGATCGATTCGAGTGAATAGATATTGTTTATTATCCAGTTTTTGGAGCATTAAAAAATATTTTGTTTGCCTATCATTTGGAAGGTTTAGAAGATCAATGGTGGACTCTTATCAAGAACATGTGGAAGCAAGAATAAATTAATTCTATGGAGTGGGATGAGTTTATAAGGTTATTTTCAATAAGTACATTCCTCTTCTTATTTTTATGAAAATGTAGAAGGAATACCTTGAGCTAAAAAATAAGGATGATAAATCCATTGGTACTTTTGAGGAAACTTTTATAAGACTTTCAAGGTACACTTCTAGTATTATCCTCAAACTTGAAATCAAGATTAATTGATTCTTTAGCATCTTAAAAAAGGTATCTAGAGGGAATTATACATAAGATACATTAATATAAATTATGAAATATTCTTATGTGATCATAAGGGATAAATATAGATCATATTTACCCATTTATCTAGTGGTTTGGATAAGAAAAGAAATATGGAATTCAAAGGTAATTGTAATAATAAAAACCATAGGGAGAAGAATAAGTGTATTGATTTATTCTATAAAATTTTAAATAAACATGAATGTAATTTTATTAATGGGATTAGTTAATACTTTAAGTGTGAGAAGGAAGGTCATAAAGAAATCAAATTCTGAATTTTTGTTAAGAAGTTATTTAAGGATGTGAATAGAGAGAAATATCTATAGAATGAATCACTCAAACCACAGTTTTAAATTTAATGATTATGTGAATTATGATAATAATTTCATGAATAAATTAATTGATTATGATGATTGAAAACAACGACCTATTAGGCCTAAAGACAAAGTGAAATCTTATGAAATCTCTACTATCAATGTGGGATATGATAATGAAGTGGTGAAAGGTATACTTAACATCCACTCTATAACTATTAATATCTTATTTTATTTTGGATCTACCCACTCTTTAAATTTTAAATATTTTTTAATGGAATCAAATTACCACCTAAAAAACTATTTTTTAAATTAGCATTGAATACTCTTAATAGTATTATTATCACATATCAAGTCTATGATTCTTTTCCTATTAAAGTTTGCGGTAATATGATTCCTAAAAATCTATTTATTATTCACCCAGTTGAATTTGATGTTATTTTGGGCACGTATTATCTTTATTTATATAAATCCCATTTCAATTACCAATGTTGGTAAGTCACATTTGATATTCTGAACAAACATATGATTCTTTATCAATGCAAGGATAAATATATACTTCCAATGTAAATTACATCCATTTTTGGGCCTTAATTCTTATTTTAAGGGTGTATTTATCTCAGATGGTCATGGGGAAACTTGAAATAGAAGATATTATCATTATATGGGAGTTTTTTAATGCATTTATGAAGGAGTTTCCTAGTATTCCTACAAATCATGAAGTTTAGTTTTTAATAAAACTATTACCTGGTGTTGCACCCATTTGAATGAGTCCATATATAATGAGTTAGATTGATTTATATGAATTGAAGAAGAAAATTCATAAGAATACTGATAAGGGATTCATTTGGACAAGTTTATCACCATTGGGTGTATATATTATTTTTTTAAAATAAATATGGATCAATGAAACTCTAAATTGATTATTAGGAATTTAACAAGATCACAATCAAGAATAAGTATCATCTATCCCATATTAACGTTTTTTCGATCAATTACAAGGAGATCTAGATTTTTCAAAGATTGATATTCAATCTGAATACTATCAATTGAGGAAAAAAAATGAAGACATACCCAATTAAACCTTCTATATGAGTTATAGAAACTATGAATTTATGATGATGATATTTGGTCTCACTAATTCTACAACATCTCCATAGATTTAATGAATAGAGTCTTTAGAGATTACCTTGACTAGTTAGTGGATCCATAAAAGATGGAAATTATTAAACATAGGACCAAACCAACCACAATGACTAAGATCCAAAGTTATCTTATATTGTTTATATATTATAGTCACTTTGTGAATAATTTATCAAGGATATCTAATCCAAACTCCAAGTTAAATTATAAGGGATTCAAGTTCCTTTAGATTAATGAATGTGGGGAAAATTTCATGGAACTAAAGAGATGGTTGGTCAGATCACCTATAATCACACTACCATAAAATGGAGAAGAGATTTTGATTTATAATGACGTATCAATGAAGGAATGGCATGTGTTATTATATATAATGATATTTTTATTTCTTATACATCACACTAATTGAATTTTCATGGAAAAAATTACCCAACTCATGATTTGGAGATAACTGTAGTAATATTTGCATTAAAAATATAGTGGAATTATCTTTACCAATAAAGTTTTGACATATATACTGATCATCAAATTTTAAAGTATATTTTATCCAAAAAATAGTTAAAATTTTTCCATAGAATATTTTTGGAATTGGTTAAAAGTTATGAATTCTCAGTATATTACCACCATGTGGATGGGAACTAGGTGGTCAATTATTTGAGTCGAAAATATCATGATGTATTATCTATAAATAAGATCACAAAGGATAAATTTTTTTGGTTTAAAAATTATGGACCTTGAAATATTTAAGGAAAGAGAGAAATAATATCTTGATTAAACAAGTGTTCAACCATCAATCTATGTGAAGATTATTGTGGTGCAAAACGAAGATATTGATATATAATTAATTTTTCTATATCACACTTTAATGGATGGTTCTGAATATGTATATAATGAATATATATTATATTTATATCGTTATTAACATTATATAGTTGATGGAAACAAGGAATATAATTTTTTAATTGAAACTTATATGAAAATCGGAAGAGTTAACACCTGAAAACAATGATTTAAATAAATAACTAATAGTAAATGGGTATTTAAATGTAATAAGTGGACTATATATGGTATTATCGGAACTAATACAGTTCTTTTATATAATTATAATAAATTTTAATGTGTTATAAAGGATGTTAGATCACTTATGAAGCAATTTGTACTTGAGATGAGATATTTACATTACAAACTCATTTTTACCGCGATTATCTATGCATAAATTTCTATTGATGAAATTATGTGATATATATCTAGAAAATATCAGGAATTTTATTATTATCTAGTTATTTCTATATATTACATTTTTATTTTTCTCTCTTTAAGTACTCAAAATTCCAAAATAATGTTTTTTAGGAAAACCAACTTTATTTCTCAATTCGCGAGAGATTATTTTTCTTCCATATTCACATTTTATTTAAAATGTTTTCAATAATGTTTTTACTATTCCATGATGATTGATAAAATTCAATTTTACCCATGTTTTAATTTCTGTAAAAAGTTTTAAAAGGAATATTTATATCATTTCCCGAATGAGGTACTTCTTATAAAATGCGTGAACAAAATATTTTTTTCATATTTAAAACAAATAGATTTTCCAGATTTCATGACCACTCAATGCTTTGAATATTACCATAAAAGTTTCCAGGGTTATTTTAAAATAAAATGTTTTTTTAATTATTTGTATATTTTTTATATTATAAATAACTTATTTGAAAATTAAAGGGGTATTTTTTTTAAAGGAACATTCTAATGATATTTTAAAGGAATGTTTCATCTATAATAGCATAATTTGAGATTATTTATGATTCAATAAGGATATAATCATATTATTATAACCTAATTATTTCTATATATGTTTTATGATTATGATTATAAAATATTTATGAAACCCATTTTCTTTTTTCATGTGAAATGATATATATTTTTATGATCTAGTGGAATACGTACGAATGGATTATGATTATGTGATATGTGGGTCCATTATTGACCTCCATTACATTGGTTAATTATTAAACTTTATGAGGTCATATTGTATATGGGTGGTTACAACAAGACTAAAATATGGTATATGAGAGGTTATCCTAAACCCAATGAAGGTATATGAGTTGTTAGCTGACAAAAAACATGTTATGAATGTCCTAGTGGGTAGCATTACCATAATATTTCTATGATTATGATTATGCCTCACCTTATTACACTATTTTTTCACATGATATTATGAAAATTTTATTCTCTCATATATTATGTTCTTTTTATTCATTTATGATTCATTTATTATGAACTACCAATATTTATTCCATGACTCATGATT
Organism: Viscum album; assembly: GCA_963277665.1. NCBI lineage: Eukaryota > Viridiplantae > Streptophyta > Magnoliopsida > Santalales > Viscaceae > Viscum > Viscum album. The sequence goes on from OY728166.1 coordinate 732,786,827, forward strand.
ACGATCTATGAATTGTTAGGTATGGTTTTAAAATGTGAACCTCACATTCTCGTACCCTTTTTCTTTTGTTATGATTAAATGATCATTTATATATCCCATGTTTAGAATTACTAAGAATCTAATCTTACACTTTTTTTATTTTTATCCCTAGTCTATGAAAAAAGTTTTAAGTGTGATGTTTCTAATAAGAGTGTTAGTTGCAAAATACTTAGTATGAGATGATGTAGATCTTTTATATAACTATTTTTTATGTATCTAAGTATCAAAAATCACTAAAAATTTATGGTTATGGTGTGGATCATAATTATATTAAATGAATATTCATCAAATAATATGTAATATTTATGGGTGTTATGTTTGAGTCACCTTACACTTCCTCTTATTTTTTTGAGAAATTTTCTGTACCAATATCTGTTTAGTCAATTAAATGAAAGCATCTACCTTGGTTGTTAGAGTTTGTACTAAAGTTTTAATTGGTTGAACCAATTTTATGTCATTTCATGTGTTTATTTTATATTAAATCATTTAAAATATTCTTTTTTTACTAAACTTGTTCTGAATTGGAAATGCTTGGGGTGAATTTTTTGATAACCCACCCTATGGGTAGCTTGTAAGCTATGAATTTTTACTTAGACTAAAAATTATTGGGTTGTTAAACTATGTATGATGTGAAAATTTTTGATTCATTATTTTATTATAATAAATAATCCATCCATTCTCACATAAAACTGAATGATTTTAAGTCAATGAACCACACTTAACTCCAAGCTAAGAGAGTGATTCAGTGGTGACGTGGTGGCTGGGTTGGTTTGGTGATAGGAACTGGTTTCAATTTAAAAAAATTTATGATAGTTTTAGCTTTAACCTAAAACTTTGGATTACAATATTTTTATTAGTTTTCATTTGAATCAAGGTGAGATAAAATTTATATAATTTTTCTTTAAAAGGGAACCTTTTTAAAAAAATTTAACTAATAGAATTTCTTCCTTTTTTCTTTTAAAATTTTCACCAAAATATATTTTCTAAAGGAACAAACCTATTAACTTTTGTTATAATATTTTATAAGTATGTATAAACTATAATTTTTTTAATTAAATATAAAATTATGATATGGGATTTCAAATTTTCTTCATTTTTTCTTACTCACGTCATTATAATAATTTCAACTTGTTTATTATCATTAGTTCTTTGTTAGGAATACTCTTACCATGTATGAATCTTGATTCAATCAATTTAATATTTACCCTTTTAGAATATTCCTATTATGTGTTGAGATTTGAGTATGTGGCACCCATGTGTTTTGTTTTTACTGATTCTATCATGTTTGGATTCTACACCATAGTACTCAATTTCCTAGGTTAAGTTTATTTATTAAGACCTTACTTAAATTTTACATTGGTTGCTATCAAGATTTAAGGATATCACACACACACACACATATATATCTTGTCAATAGTTTTTATTATTATGATAATGTTAATATCTTTTTTATAAAGTATGTTGAGGTGTTTTATTAGTATTGTTGTTTTTAGCATGACTATAGATTAACTATATCAAGAATGTTTCTCATTTTTTATCTAAGAATATTGATTTATTTAGATAGTATTGTTACCATGAACAGGAATAATTCTTTCATAATTTTTATACATGTTTTAAGGGGTATAATGTGGTTATATGAACTATCAAAAAGTTTTTCTAATCTAGAAAATGGTAATGGGATATGCATGTAATTCCTTGACTCTTTTGTACCCCTTTCCATTTCTCCAAATGGGATGGCCATATCAGATATCCTAAATATTGTATACATGACTACCTTTCCTCTTGAATTAGATTAGTGTTTCACCTTGAATATTGTATATATATTTTTATTAGTCTCTAGTGATGGTTCAAAGAAGATATTGTTTGGTATAGCCTCTCTTGGTGTGGTAAGTTACCAATTGAAGCTATTATAGAAGCATGATATATTTTATTTTTGATTCTATTTACTATGTTGTTATATTGTGACACTCTATTTTTTTAACCAAAAAACTATTTTGTTATCTATATGTAAATGAGTAAGAATTTTCTCATATACATCCATTTATCATAGTTATGTTGAGACACCATTGGTGGTAACCTATTGTGTATTTATGCTCAATCCATGAATGGACACTTCAGTGGACATGAAATATCACTTTTTTAATTTTAGGTACCAAAATTTTTGTTGGTATATTTAGAACTATTTGATCTACCTATTGTACTTACCATTGAAATTGGATCTATTCCGACATTATATTTTGAGATTTTGGAGTGATGATTGGTGGTTATGTTAAGAACATAATATATTCATTATTAATTTCCTTTTTCTTTGGCCCAATTTTTCCTTGATGATTTGTATGGATTATTTTCATTTTATTAGATAATTTTGAATAAGTCTTGTATATATTCATATAGTGAGTTTTGGTGGGATTATTCTCCTGTTTTTTTTACAAAACTTGTTTTATTTTGTGTTATATTTTTCGAGTGTTTGAATTACAGACGTATCATGTTATGTTTTTAAGAAAAATATAACTAGGGATTTTATTTATAACCAAAGTGGTTAAAAAATTATACAATTGTATATAGAGACCCATGATGCTAGTGACCAACCATTGTGGATCATGGACCACTCCGGGTGTCATGCGACATCTTGAACTGATGTTATACAAATGGTTATGCCATGGTTGCTACAAAATGGTATCAGATCCATGTTAGGTTTACTAGTTTTTTTTAACAGAAATGATCTAAGATGTCGGGACATGATAAGTAACCCATAAAAAGGATCCATGAGCCTTTTTATGGTGAATTATCAAGTTATTAGGGGCCATTCGGTGACTTAGTAGGAACTATAGGTTTGAGTGTGGATTTCTTTTCCTTATAAAGAGTATGGTGGGATGTAACTGAAAAAGTGTCAATAGATATTTTCCAAGATACAACCTTTTTTTTGTTCATAATTCATTTTAGACAGTGATAGGTTGGCATATATTTTATGTCATTCCATATTTCATACTTACATGTGTTTGTTTATATTTTACTTGGAATTAATTGGAGGGTTGTACAAAATAAATCATAAATAATATAAATAAATTCTATTTACACCCACCCACACACACACACACACAGATATATATATATATAGGGAATGATTCTGTTAATATATTCCACCAATTGGTTTCTTTGATTGAGATAGATTTTCTCACCCCTATTTATAATTAGTTTTTAATATTTAATGTTTAAACTTCCAAGGCATGCCTTTGTTTTATGCTAATATTTTAACTACTGAGCATGCTATTCTTTTATATATATATAATTTATAGTTAAATGTGTCACTTAGTTATAGTTTAGTGTTTTCATTTGAACTTAATGTTGATATTGTGTTTAGTAATGTTTTCAAATCATGAAATTTGTTCTAGATATGTTTAAATGTTTTTACTAAATATTTTTAATATTTCCTTGTCATTGATATACTTTTAGAATTTTTTGGGAATATGTATCTCTCAAAAATATTTTTCACCTCATTTTTTTCATGTCCAAGTGGAACTTGTGTCATCCGATGTGAATAGTCATGAGTATTTATTTGGTGTGCCCATGAACGTAAACTATTTTATAATTTTATACCTTAAAAAGTGAAGGATATGATTTAATCTAAAATTTTTTTAATTATAAATATATACTTTATTTTTTTAAAAAATATATTGTTTTTGGAAATAAAATTAGATTTTTTGATTTGATAGAGAATGAGTTTGGTGGAAATTGTTCTATTTTCATTAATACTTTAAATAGAAAGAGGTTTTGGAAGTGGGATAAATGATTTTAAAAATAAAATAGGAAGGTGATTTTGAAGTGTGATTTTTTTATTTTAAAATGAAATATAATCTAATTTGAAACTAATTTATAAAATATTATTTTAAAATATGGAAGGTTTTTTTAAAAACTGGTAATTTGGGCTGTTTTTTCCTCTAAATGGAGTTTTAAAATCGATTGGTTATGTAAATTGTTGTATTTTTTTGAAATTATTGGGAATGTGTTTTCTATAATGAAGAATGATTTTTTGTAACCTCTTAATAACTATATCTATTTGGTAATCTATAATTTGATGGACTGTTAGGTATGGGAAAACCCTAGTAGAATCATATGGTGAGGAGTACCTTACTAAGGAAAGTTCAGGATCTGAGTAAATCCGATCCCAAAAAAAATTTATTAAAAGAAAATAGTACATGGAACAATAGATCAGGAAGCACAAGGGGTTTGGAACAACCCGGAGTGGACCAATCCACACATGTGATCATTAACCAAACTTGAATAAAATTTGGGTACTCTGAACGCCCACATTATTCTTGATTCATGTACCTCTGTTTTTGACAATGTATCCACCACCATGTTGTCTTCTCTATACGCATGTGAAGTAACTGTTTTCAGTTGAGTTACCTGGTTAATATAGTCAAACCATCGAGGTAGTAGCTTCCATGAGACACTCATCATTCTTGACTTTAGGGCTGCTACAATGTTTACAGAATCTGATTGAATTCCTTGGTCACTACACTTATGATGGACATAATATTTAATGGAATACATAATATCCCATAGTTCATATTTTAATGCAGTGAATATCCCAATGTAGTGATAAAAAACCCTTTGAAAAATCCACGATGTGTTTGGAAAATGTCTCCACATCTCGAAGGGCTTGGGCACCCGATGCCTCACCATCAAAATTTTATTTAAGCCACCACCTAATGGGGGGTATCCATATAACAAACTTCATCATTATAGGTTGTTTTGGTTTACGTAAAACTCCTGGATTTTTCAGGATATTAAAGTCATATACATCATTGTTCATTAATATTTGGAGTTTTATACCAAAAGTGGGGTGAGTGGGTTGCACTTTGGTGTGATGGTTGTAAATATTAAAATTATACAATTTTTGGTGATTTGGATGAAATTTTAGAGTTAAGAATTACAAGTGTGATGAATATTTGGAGATATTTTTTAAGGTTCATTTTGGGTCATATATAAGTTATTTAATCATGATTTATAGATTTAGCATGGGATATGAGTTGGATTTTGTGATATAGTATGAATGTTATTTTTTTGGATGAGAATAAATTAGGGAATTATTAAGTAAAAGAAGTTATACAATGGATGAGTTTTTCATGACTTGTGTTCTAATTATAGTTATTTAAAGTTTTAAGTGTAATTTTTTATGGTTGAAGCTTGATCTTATTAGAAATTTTTGTTTTGGTTGGGGGGATGTCTTCCATTTTAGGATTAAAATTTAACTGTGGTTGTTTGGGGATGAATTATGATGTGTTTTTTGATGAGGATATAATTTTAGTAGATGGTTTAAAGTTAATATGTACTTATAAATATGTTCCACCTATATTTTATAACTAAAGGTGACATGAAGTACCCACTAGGGTGCCACTCAGAGGCCCTGGCATCTTGGGGGTGAAATCAGGTATCTGGTATCCTTTAGATTTTTTTAGTGAGGGAATTTTGTTCATTTCAACCACAACTATTTTATCCCCATTTTATTTCACCTTCAAATTAACTCCCCTATATCCATATTTTATCCACTTCTTGACCTCCTCTTGGTCTAGTTTTCGTCCCCCTTCTCACTTATTTATTTTAGGTGGATCCATGGTTGTTTCTCATTCCCTAATATAAGGAAATCCTTCCTCTATATCCACTCTTTCATACTATAAACCCTTATTTAGATTTAATTTCAATATCTAGGTATTCTAATTGCAATTTCCCTAGATCATTACTATTCTTTGGAAGGTGGTTGAGGTATGATTTATTTTATGGTTTTCATATTTTGGAATTAAGTTAAAGAAATAATTTAAGGTATTTTTTTATATCTTAAGTTTATTATTTTTTTAGATTAATTTTTGAGTAAATCACATATTTTTATCTTCAATTTTTTTGTACTTGGTTTATGGTAATTTTGTGATTGGGTGTAATTGGTGATGTAATTTTCTAGGATTAATCATAGGAACTATATGATGGATGTGGGAATTATCATATCTTTCATATGGCATTTTAGTGTTCTCTTGACCCTCATAGTGATTCTCAGACTATGCATACGACACACCTTCCTTGAAATTATTACTAATGATTATTATATATTTTAAAAACAGAAAGGAATCATTTTGAAGAGTTATTTTTATGTAACCTAAAAATATTTATAGTGAGTTTATATAGAACTAAAAATAAATATATACCCACTATCTGTTATTTTGATTATATTTCTCTACATGTTTATGTTTTGTTAATTCCATTTAATTCTCAACCTTGTCTATTATAGTTTATCCTAAAGTTTTTATTGGTTATCCCTTGTTTCTATTATGTTAAATGGTTTTTGTTTATTTAAAATTTTCAAACATTTATTAGAATTAATCTTAAGTTGAATTGGAAACCATTGGTGCACCTTTTATGATAAACTAACATGAGAATAACTAGTAAGTTATTGATTTTCCATTGGAAGAAACCTTAATGGGTTGTCAAAAATTGGATAAACTACATCTTCTTGAGTCATATTTGTATTATATTAAAGAAATATACTCTTACTACTTATACCTTAATAAACTATAACTCAACTAACCACACTTCATGCTTAGTTAAGTGAGTGCTTCAGTGGTAATCTAATGGTTGTGTTGATTTGGTGAGATGAAGTCATTTTATTTTAAAAAATCAATTAGTTTCAACTTTATCCTAAAATTTTAGACTATAATAAATTTCAATTGTTTTAAAATGAAATAAGATGATTTTCATTTTCTATAATTTTTTTTAAATTAAACCACTTGGAAATAATTCTTTAACTAAATTATTTATTAATTTATGATTTTAAACATCAAAAGAAAATCTGTGTACCAATTATAGGAACCTTTTCTATTTTAGACTGACGTTTCATGAGTATATTTAAAATAGAATTATTTTAATTAATTGTAAAATTAATATATGAGATTTCAATTTCTCTTGATTATGTTAAACATTATTCCAAGTATTTCAACTAATATACTCCCAATAGTTCTTTATTGGGACTACTGTTATGATGTCCAAATCTTGCTTATATTCCATGATTGTTTCCCTATTTGGAATCTTACTAGGTTGTAAAGATAGTTTTTTATCTCATACCTATGTGTTTTATTTTGGATGAGTCAAGCATATCTCAATGACTAGATTTCTTAGTGTAATTTTATTACTCAATAAAGCATTTCTTACATTCCACATTGGTTTCTATCCTCCTTGATTATATCATATTTATATTTTTATATGTGTATATATATATACCATAGATATATTTTTCTATGATGATAATGTTATTACCTTATTATAAAAATCATGACGAGGGGTATAGTTTGTGATGTTGTTTTTAGGATGACTATAACTTTAATTTGTTAAGAATTGTTTTCTCTATTATGTGAGAATTTTAATTGATATAGAAAGTATTTTTACCATGATCCTTACTAATGATTTGATAATTTACATGAATTTTATAAGGGGAACATAGTTGGTATATATATTGTGTGTAAGTTATGTTTATTTAGAGAATATTTATAGGATATGATTTCAATGAATTGGATCTTGTATACCCCTTCCACTTTATTCAAAGTGTATCGTCATCTTGGATACGAAAAATATTGTATATAAAAATACCTTTCCCCCTGAATAGGATAAGTGTTGGAACCTAAATATTTTATATATTTCATTCTTGATCCTATGTGATGAGCTAAAGCAATTATGTTCAAGTATGGACACCCTAGGAATCTAGGTGCACTCTTAGGGTTATGTAGAAACCTGACCTGGTATCACTCAAGCGATCCTATCATTTTTTATACATATAAGGTTTTCTAAATAACATTAATTACTTAAATATTAGAGTCCTATTTTAATATATTTCATAAGGAGACATATATAAATTTAAATAATATAAGTAATGATTTTAGTATGCGTCTTAATCCAAAATTTTTATCTATAAAAGAAACATGAAGGGTCTTGATTCACTAAAATTATTCGAGACATCTCCATCAAATTTATATTCTTCCTTTTAGTTAAACAATTTTTATAGGTTATATGGTATAATATCATCATTTTAGATACACAAGTTCCTTATATATTGATGGACCAATGAGATGGGAGGGGATAATTAGTGGTCACTTAAAACTTTTATGAATTATTATTTTAAATTCAACCTCCTTGAATGCTCCTAGTCTCAATCCTCTCCACCTTGTGTCTCACTAACTCATCCATATAATGTAATAAATAAAATAAAAATAATATAAATATTTATAAGTTTGGCCAAGAATACCTTATCCTTTTTTTTGATTTTTTATTCACTATAGTCAAGGATTATCCATTATAATCAATCTTAGGTTACAATATATTTAGTGCATTTCACACCTACACTTGATAGTATCTCGTCAGACTTCTTCACAATAACTAATCACCCTTATCAATGAGTAACATTGTAATATCCTTGTATACCAAGATTCCCACTAGTTCTATGACTTTAAACCATTTATATTCAAATTTTTATTTCAACTCCTTAAATTAGACCATAAAATCATCTCAGAATGCTTTTGAGTCATCAAATATAATATTATTCCTCTTAGTAGTAAATCCTTTGAATGATAATATTTCTTCAATGAAAATTCACGTGACTTAGTCTCAACTTAAAACTCAAATTTATAGAATCTTAATTTAATATAAGCACTTGAATTTATAAACTTAATATTTTATCTTATGATTTTTCTCAAATATATTAGGTCTTCTATTTCTAAAAGGATTGAAACTAAGAAAAAAATCATGAATATTTGGTCATCATTACTTTATTTTTATTATTTCTTCTTCACAATGAAAAAAAGATTAGATCACATAATAATAGATAGATATTTTTTCTTCCTTCAACTTTGATGACATGAATATCTTCTCTTAAAAATAGTTTCAAATCCTCCAAATTCTTATTCTTCTTCAAGATTTTGTTAATATTTAAACACAACACAACTATCAGTTTCATAAGTTTCAAATACCTTCACTCTCCTTCATATTTATTTTTATATGCAGGTCACCAGAATTTAATTTTACTATATTTAAAATATTTAAAACCATCCATAAAAATCAGTTCCCACGACCCTCAATCACATTTTCCCACTTTTCCATTTGTGGTAGTGATCCATGATCTCAACATGCCTTTCATCTCCTCAAGTGTTGTCACTCATGTATTTCCAAGAGTTCTCTTATATTATTTCTTTTATTATCATTTATATATACCAATATGTATTCTAAATTTTTATTATAGTAGGATTGAGTTCCTTACCACCTTCATATAAACATATATTCATTGAAATTTACAAAAAATGAAAACTAAGACTATATTTATAAATTATACAATATATACAAGTTATTACACAACGTATTTTTCAGTGCGGAGTCTCTGATTTTTAGTGTGATCTCTAGCTTATTGTTTGATCATTAGAGAATAAAAAAGATTTACCTTCTCAATCTTTAGCATGAATCACAAAGGAGTTTATGATGATTAAAACATTTCATCATATCTCAAGCATATTTTGTTCTTGAATAAATATTTTATTTTAATTTATTTAATTATTAAATTCGACTCCAAAACAATTTGATTTAATCCCTATTTATAATAAGAAATTTAGAATTTGAAATATTATTATATGAATTTTACAAATACTAAACATGAAACTTTTCCATATTTTATCTCATTCATTATCCTAAAATCAATCTTGAATTATAGATTAAAAAAAATTCATGATGTTTACAACATGAGGGAAAAACTCAGTATCTTTTAGTTCAAGTTTTCATATACTTTATAAATTCACTATTAATTGTTGTATTTAGTTTTACTAAATTTATCACAACATTAATATTTTTCATCAGTGTTGAAGTGTAGCTCATCATATGTATCATTCTTGAATCATACACTATTAAATGTGTTTTTGATGTTTGAATACATGAAGATAATTTCTTTCACAATTCAAATTATTTTTTTATTATAATTTATTTATTTAAAAATCATGATTTTAGTCTATAGAAATCTAAAAAAATATCTAATTTAAAATCCCTAAGTTGTACAGTGGTCATATATTCATCTCAATATCTCATACGGACTTCAGAAATTCATATATGGTCTAAATTATCATAGGATCTTCACAAAGTTGTTTGGGATAAGCCTTTTCTGAAATGAGAAAAAATAATATATCACATGATGTCTCCAAAACATACTATATAATGATAAAAAATGTCTTACACATGTCAAATATATTATGAATTGTAAAAAATTTTATGTGTAAATACAAAATATATTACATGTGAAAACATATCTTATAACAACAAAAATTTTCTCATATATATGATGAATCACTTAAAAGATACAAAATTACCTTACATATATATCAATATTTTTACATGATTCCTAAAATCTCTTAAACATATGAAAAATTTCTTTACCATTTTACAAAATTTTGTGTGAGAATAGTAATTCCAAATTTCTTCAAATCAACTCTGAGATAATTAAAATCACCATCAATCATTTTCAATTAAGTGAAATTACTTCTGAACTAGTCTAGATAATTCTATAAATTATTATAATAATTCCCAAACTCTTTTTATCTAGTTACAAAATCTTGCAACATATAAAGCACTTGAGATAGATTATTTCAAGAAATCTTATTTCTCAATAACTCCATCTTAATATTTACTCATTTATCAATATTCATTGAATGTTAATTCCTCACTAATTTCTATAGCCTTCAAACTAAGTAGCAAAAATATGGACTCGCTAATAGTCATCTAAATTCTTCACAACTTTGAACCAATTTTAATATTATTAAATGTAGTTATGCAATCAATCAAGAACAAAAATTAGTATCCTACATATTTACTTCCATATCTTACAATTCCTAACTTTTGTATAAAAATATTATCAAATTCCAGTACTTTTCTTTGACTTCAGGAGTGATTAAATAAATGTTTGATCTATTCATTTTCTATTAACCATAGTGGTAAATGCTTACTACAAGTATCATCTAGTGCACCATTCCTCTTTATTTAGTAGAACTTAGTTCTTATCTCTTTATGGATTAGATTAAAATCATATAATGACTTGGATTACACACCAATGAGTCAACTCTTGGAAACTCTATTTCAAACATTTGTATCTCCCTTTAAACATCTAATGAAAAAGATGTCTTCTCTAATACCCATAATTTATGAGAAACAACTTCATCTTGTCTTCAGTGGGAAGATACTCCAATATATAAATAATTTACACAAATATCATTGAAAAAAACACTTTGACATTATCTATTGAGAGAAAACACAATCACACACGAAAGGTAACTTCAATATGGCCTTTTAATTTATTGTTAATACATTGTACCTCCAAATATAGTAAATATTATCTAAATATTCCCTAATAAGTTCACTTTTAATCTCTACTATATGATAATAAATTCAATTTATGGACATGTTTTACTCCCCCACCTTATCATTTCACAGAATCATGGGAACATAATATCTTACATTCAATTTCCTCAGCTTAAAAAATGTCATTTCCCCTTGATGTTCTCTTCAATTATTGATAGAAGGATGATAAAAATAAATTTATTAGAAAAGATACATAGTTAATTATACTAAAAATCTGTTTGGATAATATTTTGTAAAAAGAAAGAATGATTTTACCAAAGCATCGAGGCTATCCATAATCATTTTTCAATGTGGGATCAACTCTGAAATTCATCTCTTTATGGCTTGTAAAAATATATTTTCATGAAATTTTTATTCCCATAATCCACTTGAAAAAACACATAAAAACATTCAAGTGAAAGTTATTTTGCTTCCATGTTTTTTGGGTAGTCACTTTCCCTTGATAATATATCCAAAAAAAAACTAAAATAGTTTTAGGAGAGTGAGAATCATACATCAAACTTTAACATTGACTTGGGATATTTGATTTTCTTATGTATTGTTAGATAGTCAAACCCTTGATAATATATCTAAAAAAACTAAAACAATGTTATGAGAGTGATAATCACACATAAAACTTTAACTTTTACAAGGGCTATCTAGATTTATAGTTTCAATAAAAATGAAAAATTATTTAGAAGCTTAACTCTATTTGTTTTCTCTCCCTTAAGAGATTCTGCCCATTTCTCTTCATTATAGAAATGAAAAACAAGGACTAAAAAGATTTGATACCCATTCATGTATGATAATTATTTAATATGAATTCCAATTGATATAATCTCTCTGATTTCTATCTATCTAGACTATGAAAAGATTTATGCATTAGTTGATTTTTCTCATTCACCATATTCAATCCCCTTTTATAACGCACATGTCACTAAGGATGTGAGAATATAGTGGGTATTAAACTGATATTTAATTTACTAATTAAGGTAAAAAATACTTTATCAGCCCAAAATAATTTTTTTGTAGTTATTAGGTGTATTATTTTATTTATGATTGATTATATCTTAACATTACAAACTTGTTCAGCTTGAGACAACATGAAAAACTATTTATTTTTCGTTTTCTACATAGTAAGAAATTACTTCTAAAATTGAGATAATATATCACTCTTATTTTTTTTAATTTTTAACTATTTTTTATGCTTTTAAAATTTATTGGTCCATACAATTAAACACCCTTTTTGTAGATTCTCTTCTTTCTTCATATGTATGGTGTTGTTCTTCATTTCAAAATATTTTGAACTTAAAACCATTTGTTCTTTACCTTTCTTCTTTTATAACTCCATATGACTAGGTAATACCATCACACACTTTTTATGAGTGTATTCATCTATATTTCACCTTCCAAAAAATTTTAATCTTTTGGATAGCCTTTATCCAAAACCCTTTTAAACTTCTCATACAAGATGTATTCCACCATTGCAATCTTCTTATGCCTTTCTTTGATTGACTTTTTTTTTGTTTTAGCTTTCTCCTACTAACAATGATATTCTGGGATATTTTACAATGGTTTATAATATTACCATTTATAACACAATATGATAAACTTATATTCTATACTATGACATATTTATTAGCCTTTATCACTAATATCTTGGAGAGTTTCTTTCTCAACATTCTTCTTTAGTTCACTCCTTAAGGTAGATACAATTTTCTTTGTTACCTACTTATTTTTATATTATAGATTTCTCCTCACATCAGTATAAGAAATGTTTCTAGTTTTAACATAAAAAAAAATTCATCATATGGGTGGAAATATATTTTATAGCACTCATAGAAGATCACCTAGGTATCAAATATGTTTCTTATAAACATATTTTTTCTATTCTATGATATTTTTTCTAGTAGGTTTCTTTTTTATTTAGCTCTATGCACACTTTTTTTAGCCTTATAAAACTTGTATGGGTGGAAATACTATTTACAAATTCAATGGACCTTTTCTAAAACCTCTATAAATAATAGCATCTACCAATCGGTATTTTTATTTTCACTTTAGGCCTAGGCTGTATAGATTTTCTAGATTTTGTACCATTGCTATTTTTGGGTTGAAATCCCAACTATTTTGGAACTCTTTGGGGATATTATATTCTTATACTTTCTAAAATCTAACATTGAATTATTGGTGGGTTCTTAATAATTTTTATATTTCTAATTGTGTCCAAATTTTTAATTTAATATAGAATTATTTATCAAGGTAAATTTGGAATAGACAGATTATTTAAGAATTTAGGATACATTTCTCAATGATCATAATGTGGATACTTATCCACATATTTTTAAAGCCTATTTAATAATATTATGATTTCATTTTTATGGAAGACTAATCATTGAGACTTGAGTGTTATCACTTCTATTCTCATTTATATTGGAATTTCCATCTTGTATTGATTCAAGTTGTTTCAAATTTTCAGCAGGATCTAATCACTTCAAGTTGAGGGATTATTTATTAGACTCAAATAATTTAAATATATATTCCCAATCTATATTAAACTTTTGATTTTTTTAATGAATCATATTCATTTCTAGTAGGGAACTATCAAGATCTTACACCATTTTATCTTTCACATCCAGCTGATAATCCTTTACATTTATAGTTACTCAGTGAATCTTTTATAATTCATGGAATACCACTGTAACAGTAGACTTAAATAAATCCTTTAAAAAAATAGACTTTATAATTTTTCATCAATCAAAGAAATATTATCACACTAATGTGAAACTATTTCTCCTATGTATTCTATTAGTTTTGTGAGTGTGTTGTGTGTATCAAGTTTTTTATACATTTACACTTCCTTATAATCATCTTCCTTCTATAACCATGTCTTATATTCAAATAGGTAATTGAATAAATTCAGTATCTAAGCCAAAACTTCAAAAATAACACAATTAAAAAAGTCTACAACATAATAATATAAGTCTTAATTTTTTTGATATATTTATACTCTCCATATCTACTTGTATCATCAAAAGGATATTTGAAAACAGATTCAAATGATGTGAAATTACCAAATATTTCAATTTCAAGTAGTGAATGATCCTTCTCCTTCTTCATATTTTCCTTTCCACATTTACCTCTTTATTTTTGTATTCTTAAAATTATTATATGTTACATCCATTTCTAATTCAGTAGAAATAGAGAAGGAATTATTGATATGATATTCCTCTTAAAATATCTCAAATATGAACTTAATCAAGAGGTAGCTAGGATGTTTTATTAGGTAAATTGGGTTTTATTTGATACTAATTTAATTTCTCTATTGATCAATGGAAAATTGAAAGGGGAGGGGTGAATCAAAGATCACTTAATTTTTAATTATTCTTTATTTTAAATTCATCCTCTTAGTGTGCTCTTAGTATTGATCCTCTATACTTCTTGTCCCATAGATTCACCCAAATAATGCAATATATATAAGAAAAAGAACATAATTATTTGAAAGGTTTGATAGAAATACCTACTCCTTAATAATACTGGTTCTTTTACCCAATCAAATATTATCTAATATAATCACTCTAAAATTATAATAGATTCATTACATCTTACACCTAAAGTTGCTGATATCTCATTGAACTTATTCATGACAGCTTATCACTGTAGTGGCAGAGTCGAAATGTGATCTCCCTACATACCCAAATCCCCACTAGTTATATAATTTCACATCATGTATATAAAAGTGTTTCTTTCATCAAATTCTTGAATCATATCAACAAGTCAGCTCAAGATGCTTATACATCATTAAATATGATATTATTCCTCTTAGAAACAAAGTATTTGGATGCCAATAGTTCTTCAACAATAATGATTGGGACTCAGTCTAATCTCACAAACCCACTCCACATTATCTTTTCTGAATATGATAACTTGTCTTTATCAACTAAATATGAACTCCTATAATGTTCTCAAATCAATTAACTCCTTAATTTCTTAAATTATTGACACCAAGAATATATATATATATTCATATTTTGTCAAAATTTCCTCTATTATTCATCTCACTACATCAGCACACTGATAAAATCATAAAATTATGGCTAAATCATCTTTCTTCCTTTTAATTTGATACCCAATATATATTCTATTTAGAATAATATCATATCCTCTTCTTCCATATTCTTTAAGATTTTATAAATATTTTCACATAACATATCCCTTGGTTTCAAATGTTTAAACTACCATCACCCTCCTTTATATGTTTTTATATATAAGTCACCAATATTTTATTTTAATATATTTACAATATAGAAAATATCCCATCAAAAGTAGTGGGCATGATCCTCAATCAAAATTTTCATCCTTTTTCATACATGTGAGTACTCTATGTTATCAATATACTTTTTTGTCTCCTCAACCATTGTTTCCTATGAATTTTTCAGAAGAACCTTCACTAGTGCATAAATTTCTTTTCACATTAGTTTTTTTATTTCTTTTTTACGTTAGTTATTAGCCACCATTATTAAAGGAAACATTGTAAATATGTGTTCAAATTCACTTAAAAAAATGAATGTTTTAAATGAAACATGGAATTTGTTTTTAATGTCAGTTTTCTATGAATTATTATCGAAAATCATTTTGCATGTCAATTATTACTTAACTGACATAATAATCCACCGTGATAATGTGTTTTTTATGTCGATTATGCTAAAAAAGATGTGGAAAATGGTGTTTTTACATCAATTATAAGATAAAAAATGAAAAATACCCCATGTAAAGTGGGTTTTTATATCGACATCAGTTCCTATATAACTGATGTGGAAGAGATTTGAGATTAAGGTTTTTTTATGTTGGTTAGAAAATAACTAATTTAAAAAACCATTTTCCACATCGGTTATTTAAGAACTTACATGAAAATCCATAAATATAGGTTTTTAATATTAGTTTTAAAAATACAAAAGAGGTATTTTTTTAAAATATTTCATTTATACCTTCCTCTCCATAGCCAACCAAAAATACAAACAAACAGAAGACAAGCAGAAGAAGTAGAAAAACAACTAGAAAATATATATTTATATTTACCACTTTCAAAATTACAATATTAGATAAAAAAACTAGAATCCAACTAAACCTATAAAATTATTTTCTTATTCTACTTGTAAGTGTGTGAGATCTTATGAACTGTAAGGTCGAGGGTCACCAATAATCAACAAATTAAAATAAAAGTATTTAATAAGTATTATGAATAATACAATAGAAATATTCATGAAATGTTTTTAATGAAATATAACCTTATGAAACTTATTAACTATCATAGTTGAAATTATTTCATACATAAATATTAATACATAATATCCACATTCTTTTTACGACTTCTTGTTTAGGGAACTTATTTTTAATTGTGTTTTTCAATTAAAAATAACATTATTAAGTAATATATCCAAAATGTACTAATTATAAACGAAAAATAACCTTTGGTTTTACATATATTATATTGACATTATTTTTATTTATGTTTTTTGAAATAAATTCCATCCCATGTTAGAAAATAATATAAATGAAATTAATTTAAAATTTATTATAATATAAACAAAAATTAATAAATTAAAACTTCAAATTATAGTACATTCTAAAAATTTCCTCACACATTTACATGGATAAAGTAGAACCAGTAAAATGTCTTCTCCCTTTGACAAAAAACACCTGACATCCAATAGTGACTGATATAAAAGAAAATTTAATGTTAGTGGTTATTATGTTGACAGATAAATCACAATTTTTGAGATATATGTTCATACTTCTCAAGATAAGAAAATATCTAGCATTAAGTAATTATATTCTATTCAGATATTTTAGCAATATAAGCTGTTATTTATTCTTCAATCATTGTTCACACTTCATAAGAAATGAAATGTGGGTTCATAAATCCATATAAATATATCTTTTCATGATACTCACACATTTTATAATGATACCGAATACAAAATTGGCATATGTATAAATTTTCAATAAATGTAACACAGATAAATATTTAAGTTAAGAATTACAAGGAAAAAACATGCATCATGTTGATGCCCAATTAATCTATAGTTACAAGTTCCATTATATAATTTTTTAGTATCCCCACAGTCATTTCATTCCCATATACATCAGCTTATATTGGAGTCTCATAAACACCAAAAAAATTTGAATATCTTGACAAACTATCAAGACTACTAGAACCTATATCTGAAGTCGTATCCCTTTGTATTTTATTTTTTCTATGAAGTATTTATTTACCATTAAATTATTCTTATAAATAAATTAATAAATGTATAAACTTTAAAATGTAAAAAAAACTTAATAGAAAAATAAAATAAATGATAAAATATTCACATACATCTATGGTAATATGTCTCAGATCTCTAGATGGAAGAACTAAAAAGTGGCTGATTCTTTGTCCAACTATACTCACATCAATTTAAGTTAATGATACTCTAGCTAATATATCTATAAAATACTATACAGTGGCTCTGTGATGCTCTATATCTAACTTCTAATGATGAATTGTATCTCCAATATAAAATATCTTCCCATATAAAATAATATGATATTATAGATCATCAACATATAACTCACAATAATGAGGAATCTATAGAGGAGGGGGTATAGGAGTAGGATAAAAAGTGGGGTCTGTAAGAAAATTTGGAGGAGTGGGAGCTACTGGAGGAGGTGGAGGAGTGGGAGATACTGCTAGAAATTGCCTTCTTATGTTTGCAAACATGGACTGTTCTGACACTATGATCTTATCCTCCATCATCACATTAATATTACTAACCTCACCCTCTAAAGATTATATATTTTTTATAAATCCCTTCACTGGGGAAGCTGAAGAATGTGGAAATTATTTTCTCACCAATACACCCACCAGATATCCTTGTACACAACCTGAGTGTTTAGGCTTTCCCAACGCTACAGATAAAATATCTTAACTCCCCTCATTTATAAAGACCCCAAATGTCCTCTGCTCCTCAAGAGAATCATGTTTGAATTATTTGGAAAATTCTGTAACGATTAAAAATATATAAATAGTTTAATTAACATAAATAAATAAATAAACTAAACATGTTACAAACCTCTCAACTACAACCCTCGATTATTCCAAAATATATTTCTCTTTTTTTATCATCCGAGCCCTCTTCCATTGTTCATGTCTAGCTGGGGGTGGGGGGGGGGTGGGGTTGAGGGAAAACCTCTCCAGATCTTAAAGAATCATTTCATAGTTTTGAAATGTTTACACCATTATTTTTATTCCAATAACTTATACCCTCCCCAAGATAAAGTATGAGGGTATAAATTTCTAGATTGTATCTCTTGATGATATCTACTCAATTGATGTAAATTAATAATAATAAATCACTAATAAGATCATTAATATAAAAAATCATCTAAAATTTTACATTGTAGTTCCCAAATTTGATTCTTATATTTTACTATCAACAAATTTCTTCCTTGTGTATTCACATATAAAAGGATATATATCCTATGGATTTTGATGTTTCCTATGTCCAGAAATTAAATCAGATGTGAGGGTTGATTTAAAATCCCTCTATCTCCTAGCATCTAATGAAAAAATTTCCTCCTGACTCATCCAATGTCAGGAATATCATATTTCATTTGATAATAATGGATAAAACATGTATTAATATAAACATTTCAAGATCAGTAAAGCAATAAAAAATGATATTACCAAAATGGGCTCCCACAACTGACATAGTGTTACTTTGTCAACACTTCTCCAATAATTAATCAAAATATGGACTTTAATTTTTCCCAAAACTGGTAGAAAACACTTTATTTTTTTCATTAGGTCCTCTTGAAATATCATTATCACAAAAACTCTATCAGCATCCTCTGGTCCAGTCTACAAACAACTAATAATTTTCTTAAACGAGTGCTACCATGTTTACTAACCATTGATCTCTTCTTTGGCACTACAGGAGTATATTACTCTTATAAATAAGGATAAGGATCATCAAGAGGATCATGTGCATGTTCCTCCCTAGAGGTATTAGTATGTTCATCTCTAGAAGTATGCGTTTTATTAGTTTTTTAATATGTCATTATCCTTCAAATAAAAGTAACAAAAAATCAGTACACAAATATAGAAATTAAACTATTACAATACTAATGTAAATAAAAAATAAATAATTATGACACATAAAAGTTA
Organism: Viscum album; assembly: GCA_963277665.1. Taxonomy (NCBI): domain Eukaryota; kingdom Viridiplantae; phylum Streptophyta; class Magnoliopsida; order Santalales; family Viscaceae; genus Viscum; species Viscum album. The sequence goes on from OY728166.1 coordinate 732,806,478, forward strand.
TAAAAAATTAAACTGAACACATTATTTTTTATATTTGTTTTAGTTAATAGAAATTATAATAACAATAATGATATATTAAATGTCTTGTAAATGAATTAAAATGAATCCAAAAATGGGGTATGAATATTAAAAATGGACAACATAATAAATAATTTTTACACAAAAAAGAATATTTTTTTTAATATACTCTTATACATTTTTTTGTTTTTATTTATCATTGATTAAAATAATTTTATTTCAACAAAATCAATAAATAGATAAGTTACGTGTGCGTAAAAATGTTAAACTAAACAAAACTAATATAAAAAAATAGTTTAACTTATTAGTTTTAATAAGTGTTTTTATAAAGAAAATAAAATTAACATATCTAACATTTTATAAAATTTATAAAAGTTAATGATAAAAAACACATGTTACCTATAATATTAGGAATGTACTAAAGGATTGTTTTCCCCAATTCCTTTGTCATGACTGTTCTGTTTGGAACAAACCATTTCTATAATATACTCATAATTATTATCTATTAATCTTTCCATGTAAGTAGAGATCTCACATAAATCAACATCTTCGTCAAGTTGATCATCACCAACATAATGTTTTTTCCATGAAAAAAATAGACCACTACATATCATAATTATCAAGAATATAGAAAATTTGTATTTATGTGTTTCTATAATAAAATGATCATCTTTGAATTCCAATCTATATAGATTAAAAAGTGTCATTCAAAATTTATAATGTCTGACACTGTTGTTACTAATAATCCATTTATAGTTAAATAGTTGAACTATAAATTTAATGTAATCAACCTCACATATTTTTTCAATGACTCCATAATATTTACTTTATACATAAATTGTGTTTTTGTCTTTATAACATGAAAATTACTTTGCTTCTATGAACACCAATACACTATTATTTTGAACTACACTTCTATTGTCATGATCATTCATATGAAATGTATAGCCATTAACAACATACCCAAACCATGTTATCACATTTAAAATTGGACCACTCACTAACCATCTTAATGTTTACGATTCATCTGATCTACCAAGTATGGTATTTTTAAATCATGGCAAAAACGTTTTTCTATAGTCATTCAAAATCTCCATATATTTATTCTTTAGATGAAATTAATTCAAAACATTAATATTAAATATTATATATGTTTGATCATCATATATGATATTCAAGATGTATAAATGTACCTTCTTTATCTATTGACCTGAAAAATATTTGACTTTCAAGACATGAATCTCCTTTCCCTAATAATTAACTCATTAATGGAGAGATAGTGGCAAACCACTATGCTCCACTGTAGATAAGTAGCTTACACAAAACTCCACAACCTCCCAAGAAATATAATTTTCAAAAATGGAGGCTTCTGGTCGATATGGATTCTTAACATAGCCCATCAATATCTTAATATAACTATCAAAAGGATACATCCAATATAGATATACAGGTCCACAAAACTTTATTTCTCAAACCAAATGAACCACTAAATTCACTATTATATCAAAAAAGGAGGGATGAAAATACATTTCAAATTGAAAAATTATTGAAATTTCTTAATTTTCCAAAAGGTTCAAATCATTCAGATCAATCACCTTATTACAAATTGAATTGAAAATATAATACACCTTCGTGATAGTCATTATGACACAGATATAAAATATTCCACGCAATGAAACTGGTAAAAGTTATTACATCATGACGTGACAATCATGAGATTTCATATAACCATCTTCAAATACTTTAAAGACATTTTTTTAAATTTTAAGAATTAACATGCAAAACTTTGATATCATGAAGAAACTGAAAAAATATAAATTTATCCCACTTGGATAATGTATGAAAATCTGATGGAATAAATGTATGAATTTCATAAAGAGTGGGTGATAACTCCAAACTAATTCCCATTGACATTAAGTCCAATATTAAATTCAACCCATCTTTACTATTTACATTAATATCTAACAATTTTCCAATAAAGATATCACATATATTATTCTCCATTTTCATGATAGAAATGTTATGTTTCACCTCATGATATATCTCAAATGGCACCTCAAAAAATATTGACCAGTTCTTCCAAATATTTCTATCATTACAAGATTTATATGTGTTTCCAAATATCACATCAAGGTTTTACACCCTCTTAAAATAATGATCAGTGGATAAAGGTTTTGGAGAAATATAAAAATATTTTGAGGCATTGAATTTAATTTTTAATCTTCTATAAGAGTGATCTATAGAGAAAAACTTTCGAGGACCCATGTATACTATTATTCTCCCATGATGTAGTTAATAAAATAAATCTTGTTGTTCATAAAATAGACATGATTTATTCCCCTTAACACTGTATCCATACAAATTTCTATATACTGGGAATTCATTTATGGTGAACATAATCATTACATATAGTTGAAAATATTTCATTTTATAATAATAAGGAACCATAATACCATCCTCCCATAAGAGTTTCAAATCATCAATTAATGGTGAAAATAAAATATCAATATTATTTTCGGGTAATTTTGATCCTGATATCATTAAAATCAAAATGAAATATTTGTGCTTCATAATGAAGTTAGGAGATAAGTTGTTAATTACCAATAAAACTTTCCATGTACTGTGTGTGCTACTCAAGCTTTGATATGGATTAATTCCATCTATGCAAAGTCTATTTTTGATATTTCTAACTTCATTTTTGAATGTATGAAATTATTGATCAATTTTATTCTTCTAGGAAAATCATCTGGATGTCGTAATTTTCCATTACATATCCATTCATTTGAATGAAATCTTAACCTTCTTTACATCATTTTAATTTTAAAATAAACATTTCAAATGAGGCATTATAGGAATATACCAAAATTTCTTGGTAGGGGTCTTTGTAACTTCTAAATCAATATGTAACTTTTCTTTCAACTTATATCATGTTGTCCCACATTTAGGATAATTTGACAGAAATTTATATTCCTTCCTATATAGAACACAATCATTCGGGTGTGCATGTATTTTTTGTATCCTAATCCCATCAGGAATAGTATTTTCTTCTCTTTATAAAGTGAATTAGGAAGATCATTGTCTTTAAGAAGAATATATTTCAAAAATTATAGTAAATCAGTAAAACTCTTGTCAATCCAACTATGTTTATCCTTTAAGTTAATCAATTTTAACACCGAAGATAAAACCATAAATTCCACATTACCCGAATACAAATGTTTTTCAGTATCACCACATATATGCTCAATTTTCCGTTCTTTTTCAATTAAATCTACTTCAATATCATGAATCATTTCTATAATTTCATCTAAGTTATCATCTTTCAAAGAAAAATCATCATTATATTGGAAATTCTACCCAGTTTCACCATGCCAATTCCCAGGGATGTAACTCAGATTAAAACCATTACAAATTAAACGATCTTTGATCTATCTTCTTTTCAAAGTCTTCATATTTAAACATTACAAGCATGGATATAAAAACATGTTGTTGTTTGGAAATTTTTTCTTAGAAAATTCCAAAAAAGAATCAATACCTTCCTCATATTCATAACTTATTCAAATTTCTATAATCCAACTTTGACTCATTATTATTTAAAACAAATATAAAAAAATATCTTATCAAAAGAATATAGTGGGGGTAAAAGTGATAATAAATTAATCAAGTCAAACCAGGTTTATATTTATATCAAATATGTCACCATTTGGAAATTAAAAAACTTAGAAATTGAAACAAATATATATATATATGCATATTTTAAAAGTATAATTATAAATTCTAGACAATAATTGAATATATGTTAAAATATAATTTCTAAATAGGATGTAAACCACTAATCAATACATACACAAATATCATAGTGACTCTAATTAATTATATAACATATAATATGGATTTTAGAAGAATTATGAATACTTGATGATTTTTTATTTAATAAATCTTAGACATTTTTACATAATATTAATTATACAAAATTAATGTAGATAACCAAATATTCCTCTAAATATACGATGTTTACTTAGTCCCTAACATTTCCCCCCAAGTAGTTATATGTTGTCTGTTAGACCACAAGTAATATGATTAATGAGACACATCTTTTATTATATAATACATCATCAAGCCTTACATTTCTATGATACTATATTAAGGAATCTATTTTATTCTATCTATAATATAAAAATAAAAATAAATAAAAGATTATATCTGCAACCATGTTAGGCATTGTTATATGAGGAACCAATAAAAAAGATTTGTAATATTTCTTAAATACAAAAATTCAATACCAAAATTAATATAATTAGTTAAGGGATTAAAAAGAATCTACATTACACTAAACCAAAAACAAGGTTTCTTATATGAAAGTGTGATTTAATACTATATCAATGTTTAATAAACATCTATCAAACAATTTTGTGAAAACAGTCTTCTATATAGTAGAAACACCATAACATTAAGATATAATGCTGAAATTTATGATCTGACATATAATATTAAAATGCAATGAAATGCGCACATTTCACTTAAATCAATGGATAACTGAGGAATATAAATATGGTAATCCAAGATTTGGGAAAATATTATCTATATACGAATGTGAAATGATGAGGCCAATGAAACCTGAGTAATAATGTGATATTTAAGTAAATGTAATTGAAAAAAGAGTTGTAGGGAACCCGTGACTTTGAAAGATCAAAATAGAGTGATAATATTTGTGGGAGACTTACTTGAGAGTTGATAGATGAGAAAATAAAATGTATACAATTACTCGATGAAACCTTACGATGTATAATGATGGAAAATCGAGATTTGAGGCTAATGGATTGAAAAAACGAGGTTGGGGTTTTCTTTCCTAAGAGAGATGAGTTTGCTTTCGCGTGATCGAATAACACAGAAATCAATCAAATCAGGAATTCATAAAATTTTAAAAGGTTTACCATGTTGATTATTATATAACTAAAATTATAATGTATTCTTTTGGTATTTTCACATCATTTATTTTATAACTGATGTGAAAAAGTGGATTTAACATGTAGGTTAAAATAATATCTGACATAATAAAGAAATAATATTTTCTTTATGACATTGGTTATAAAATAAAAAACATGGTAAATATACCTTTTCACATTAGTTATTATATAATGAATGTGAAAAATCTAGATACCAGATTTTTTATAATGGTTATTATATAACCGAAATGAAAAACCATGGTACTTTTGTTTTTTACATTGGTTAACATAGAGCCTACATGAAAAAGCTATAGAGATGGCTTTGTCACGGTGGTTACAAATTACAGACATGATAAAGAAAATGTAAAAAATACAATTTTTTATAGTGCTTAATTTTTCCATCTTGTTCTTATTTATTTTATCAAAAAGTTGTTTTAGATTCTTCTTATAGAAGGCTTGAGTTTCTCATCACCTTCATCTCAAAATATCTTTACAAAAGACACAAACATCAAAAAATTATGTCTGTATTTAAAAATCATACAACATATCAAATTTGTGAGACAACTTATCTTCTTACGAAGTGGGGTCATTGATTTTTATTGTGTGCTCTAGATTATAGATTTATCATTAGAGAACAACATAGATCAAACATCTCAATCTTTATCATGAATCATATATTAGTTTGTGATGATTTAATTTTTTTTATTAAAACTCAAGCATTATAATTCTTTAATCCATATTTGATTATGATGTACTGAGTAGTTAAATTTAGCTCCCACAATATCTAATTTAATTCTTAATTTTGATAATAAATTTAGAATATAAAATATTATCATCTGAAATTACCAAATATCGAACATGAAACTTCTAAATATTTTATCTCATTCCTTAACCTCAAATCAAGATTAAATTATGGGTTAAAATGATTTGAGATGTTTAAAACATGTGAGAATAACTCAAAATCTTCTATTTCATGTTTTAACATATTATTTAATTTTAAAAATTAATTTTTTTATTTAATATTTTATTATTTAACACAACAATGATCTTTCTCTTTATTCTAGATGATCAACTCCTTATACGTCTCATGCTTGAATCAAACACTATTTCAAGTGCTTTCTATTTTTTAATGAATTAATACCGATTCTTATATCATACCAATTATTTTATTCTTCAAAAATTTATTTCTAGAAAACTTATATTTTTTAGTTTTCAAAAATTTGAAAAATTATTAATTCAAAAGTAATATGCAACACATAAAACATACATGCCACTTAATATCTTATGTTAACTTCAAAAATTTGTATGGAGTCTAAAATATCATAAGATATTAATAGAGTCATATAGGATCAAACTTTGTGAAAATTTAGCAAACTAATATATCATACACTATATCAAAAAATTCATACTTGTAGATCAAAAACTTCTTAGTCATGTTAAATACCTTACTTGTTCGCCAACTTATTACACGAAGCTCAAAAATTTATTATACATGGGAAGATATTTTATACATTCATTAAAATTATGACACATATGATAAATATCTTACATACTATGTAAAATATATTGTGTATAAATTCCTTTAATAATTTTATAAAATCTATCTTGAGAATAGTTATTCCAAATTTCTTTAAATAAACTCTGAGAAACTTCAAATCATATCTGATCCTTCTCAATTAATTCAAATCACTTCATAACCACTCCAAATAATTACAAACAATTATTTTAACAATTCCAAACTCTTTCTGTCCAGTTCCAAAATATTCCTGTTTATTAAATACATGAGATATAGTATTTTAAGAAATATTTATTCTTCATAACTCTGAATTATTTTCCACCTTTATCAATCTTCATATAAGAGTTTTTTTATCCTTTAGTTCACCATTATTCAATCTATGTCTCCCAAGGATGGAATCTACAACCATGATCTAGATTATTTATAATATATAACCAATTTTAATCTTCCCAGATACAGTTATAAAATCTATCCAAAACCTAATTGGGCAATCAAATTCTCCACTTTCATCTATTTCAATTCTAAAATTTTGTAGACAACACTTTTCCAATCTCATCACTTATCTTTTACATGAGTTGTTATAAAATAAATTTCAAATGAATTCCATTTCTATTATCCATAATACAAGTAACTCACTCCATGTATCATGTAGTGGAAAATTCCTCTTTCTTCAATATGACATGTTAGCCATCTGCTTGAATATTAGAGCATCAATCATATGATTTTTAGGATTAAACGCTAAGAAAATTACTATTTAGAACTCTATTTCCAACACATATATCTCCCTTTTAGCATAAAATGGAAGAAAAATCTTCTCTATTACCCATAATACATGTGTATCACTTTAATATTATCTTCAATATGTGGATACTCCAATCCATCAACCATTTACCCTAAGATCATTAAAAACAAGAACATTTTCATACTACACTAACAAAAAACACAATAACACAATAAATCAAACATTAGATACCATACTTTTCTTGATTTTATTCATACATTACACTTGTGTACTAATCCCTTGTATCTATTTAGATTCTCTTAAAACAATATCCAAATTATTTTTATACACTTCTCTTGAAACTCAGAAAAATCATTAAGAACTATAATTTTTATTTCATGAAAATAATACAAGTAAATTAAGTAAATTCATTAAAAAATTGTATAAATTAATTATCTACCTTCATATAATTTTTTTGATCATCCCACGTATATCTTAATTTAAAACATTCAATAGATGATAAGTTTATATCAATTATTTATTTTGTAAAGAGTTGATAATATTTGCCTTTAATATTGTTGAAAAAATACAATTCACCTCACTCTTTATCATGGGAACATAAAACTTTTTTCCACTTGTAAAACATTATTTATGTTATTTTGACCAATATGTATATGACTTTGATGTCACAACTCATTTTCTTATTTTAATCTCAAGTATCAAGAATTTATAGCATCACCAAATTGAAACAAGTTTCTCATTATTCATTTTACTCTAGTCACAAAATGACAATCCATATTAAGTTTTAATAAGAATTTATATTTTTAAAAAATCAATTCATTTTATTCATTTCAAATTTAGAAAATACTATGCATATTATGTTTTAATCCATCGACATGAAGTGTATTCTTCAATTTTAGCATGTTATCTCTGATCTTAATTGAGATAAACACTTTGATTTTGAGTGAATTATTATTCCAAAATTTCCCTAAAACTTCCTTGAATTTTCGAATTTATTTATAATAATAATATCATCCATAATAGGAGATGAACACCCACTATTTAGAATCCATGGTCATTTATTCTGAGAAGATTTTGAAGTGAATTACACAAAAATATCATTCCTATTTCCTTTTATCTTATTTACTTTTTTTGAGTATCATGATTTATACTCATTTTCCAATAATATTGTAAGTAAATTATTAGAATCATGACTTAGTTGGTCACACATTACATAAAGTTATTTCAATAACTGAATTAGTTTCATCATTATTTATAGATTTTTAAATTTCATCTTAACTTGTATTCTTTGAGTGGGGAGACTCCCTCATAACTCTTAAATTTAAAATCTTATGTATCCATATATATTCTTTTCATTTAATAAAAATCTTAGTTCCCTATATCTAAATCCACCACAATACTAATAATAGCTATAAAATGTAAATATTCTCCCATGAATTGGTTGCTGACCATACTATGTAACTGACTATCCATCAAATTATGGACACTTTTTTTGTATTTATTTTTCAATCCAAAATAATTGGTTATGATTAAAATATTTACTAGTATATCAGAAATATTCATTGAATTTTTTCTGCTTACTATTTTTAGTTGATTTTCCTTTAAAGTTATCAACTCGATATTTTTCTTTGATTTCTAGAATCCATAATTTGACACCATAAATTTTAATATCTTTGAATTGTATTTCTCCTCAGAACTTAATTCCACAAATACAAGATCTTGTTCACCCATTTAGTAATGCATTTTATAGTTTAAAAACTCATCAAGCTTTTTATAGGCTTTAACTATAATTACATTTCCATTACATCTTTCTATAATGTATTGTACTAGATTCGCAAAGTTGAAGTCAAAATTTTTCATAATATTTTCTAATTCTAACAAAAATTTATAATAATTTTCAAATTATTTTTTCTAACATTTAAATTTGTCTTCTATATGCTCTTTCCACTTATTCTATTCAGAGAGAAACATATTTGATTATTTTTTATCTTTCAAAATATTGATTATTACACACACAATAATAGTAATCGTCTTCTTCAAGAGGTATTAAACATTAAGTTCCAAGTGTTTTAACATCAAGTAATTATTTTATGATGATATTTTCAAATCATTCACTCACTTGGGGGTCTTATTCTTCTTTCACCATTACAAACTCACAAAATTATAAAAGAAACTCATATTTACTCTGTTTAACACCAACTTTCTCTAAGCATCCTTAATTTAAAATTCAAAAACCATCAACCAACTACAACCATCAATTTGATCTTCTTAAATTTAATCCATTTGATCAAGAACAACCTTACCCTCAAATTTTATTTGATAAATACATGTTGAGTATTAATATTTAATGATCCATGTGTTATAAAAAAAATATATCATCAAAATCACTTGAATCTTAATTTTTAGAAAAACTATAATGTGGTCAGGTATATTCCATGATTTTTTTCATATGATCTGAATCCTATAGAAATTATCCTTTGAAATCCAAAACCATAAACAATTTTTATAAACCATGACATGATCTTCTCAACTTTCATCCTCTCTTTTGAATCACAACCCCCACTTTAACATGGTTTAAAGAACCATGTCATATCTAATGTGAAATCATGAAAAAGACATATTGAAAATAGCATGCTGTGTTTTCTATTTTTCTTCTTATTCCATATATCCATTGAATGTTATCATTTTCATTACATTAGTGATAGGTCATGATCATTTCCAGATAAAGACCATATGAAAATTGAAAAATTAACCTTGAAAAACTCCACCAAACCACAGTGTGGTTTTGCTTCCTTATGAATAACAAGTATTTTTTTACAAACCTTGATCATCTCCCCATACATTTTTTGATCCTCCAAAATAAATTTTTCCAAAGGTATAAACCATAAAATGATTTTATAAACACCACAACATGTTATTATATATTATGATCTAAATAAATTCAAACATCATTCTTAAATTATAATATTCTAATATCAACATCCATAACCTAAAACAATCTTCAATCTAAATATATAAATAACATTATTTAAATATTTATCTATGTGAATCATGTTTTTGAATTTTTTGAAATGCATTGAATAAAAACTAAAACAGACACTCTAATAAAAAAATTACAAGTAATTTTAAATATGACTTCCTTGGATTTAATAATATACTAACTTCAAATATTACTTCCATGGATTCAATATATTTTTTGAAGTCATCTGTATTTAAATTTATATTAAATATTCATAACCTTTCCCAAAATGATTTTAGAATGAAGTATCAGTATTGATAAAGCATGAAAAATGGCCCTAGTCTCTCTAAGTCATTTATATATAAAATAATGTTGAGAACATGAATTGATACTAAATCACCATCATTAATTTAATATTAAAAGATAACATTATAAATATAATATATCTCTATTATTAAAGCCTCTTAAATGTTTTCATCATACCAAAAAATATATATTCTTAAATTTCATATGAATATTTAGATTTTTTAAAACATGAATCAACCTGGACAAGAAAATATATTCTTTACTATTCTTATAAAAATTCTCAAGTAGGAATGTGTAGTCACCATTCACTCTATTGGGGGGGGGTGAATTTATGTGACCCTATTTTATTGAATTTTTTCTTGTATTTTTTTGTCCTTATTAATGTTTAAAATTATATATTGGTTAATATATATGGATCTACTTATGAATTATTTATACACAACACCACATGAAAATTAATAAACAAATCAAGAGAAGATGCACATGGTATTTTCACAAAGTTCGATAACAATGTGGGTATCTACTCCTTAATTCATTTAAGTCAAGTTAATATACATATATCCATTATATAATTCAAGTGAATATATGTAGTTTATCTCAAAAATTCTTATACTATCTCCTTAATGTTTTATAGTACCCTAAATGATTTAAAATCTCATAATTGTTTTTTTATGATGGCTCTTGATAGTTTACAATAGGTCCTCCCAGACTCACTCCAAAACAAGATCTTTAATTTTATCTAATATTTTACTAAATCAATAGTAAGATATTTTACCTCAATCAAATAATTTTATAGCTAGAGGAAAATTTAATATAGTGGTATACACATTCGTCTCCTTTTCTCATCTTGATCTGAATCTTCATGATCATCAATGTTTGAAACTTATCCAATATTAGGATTTCTAGTTTTCCTCACTTATTCAAAAGCATCAACTTCCATAATCCCATTAATATGATATACATATTTTAAATTTGAAAATTTTATAATATTCCAAATATTTTTGTTCTCATTTAATTATTAAAATAATTACATGGGTCTTCTCACCATGATCTTAGAATATTCTTCTTCTTTTAGTAATTTGTCTAAACTAGTATTAAACAAAAACCCATATTATTATTTAAATGAGTTGAAAAAATTCTTATGATCAATCTTGGATATTTGTAAATGGTTAAAAATGCATATATTTAAAGTAAGAAAATTATAATGTAAAACACTTTCAATTTCATCTCATTTAATTATTCTTGAATCGTTCCTCAATCACTAACATTATGAGATTTAATACATGAAGATTAGAAAATAATTTTTTTACTTAATTTCCCATTCAAATTATTCTTCTATAAATATTATAATTTTTGTGAACATACTACTATTATATTGAAAATTGGATGCCCTGAAACTACTTTTTAAAAATAAACCTTACCTTTATTTAATTTTTTTTTACTATTACATTTCTACTGAAAATACTAGTTTACACTTACATATCATTTTAAAAGAATTTATATATTATTTAAAAGATTCAGGTCACCCAAACATATCCTCCTATTAACTCTTACCTATAGACCAAAAATTTTGAGTCACCCTTACATATCACAATGCGACTATTGTGCTTTGTCAAATATCACTGCCCACTGAGTACCCATATATATACCTTTGAAAAATATGATAATATTTAAGTATCATGTACTTATATTAATGAGTCATAGTGTGAATTATTGCATTTTCAATTTTCAGTCGTCAAGGTTTTTACTACGTTTATGAATTTCATAGAAAACTCTTATATATTTCTTTTTCTATAGATACCCCTCCATAAACTCAAATATATTATTTAAAATTTCAAAAATAACTTTATATATTCCTTATAAAATTTTTAAAACCCTTACACATAGAGGAAAAATATAGAGTGGCTCTGATTTTGTTAGTGTAGATTCAAAATATATCTTACATACTGATTCCTTTGTAAATTTATTTAGTAATATAAAACTATTAATGTATAGATATTATCATCAAAGTTTTCAAATAATCTATTATTTAACTTACCCACCTCAATTCATTTCCATATACCAAAAATGACTTTAGGATTTATTAATTTTTTTTAAAAAATCAACATCAAAATTATTGTGGAATATTACAGTATATATAAATAGTAATTTATGTATTAAAGAATTATCCACCCCTCATCATTTATCAGATTTATCCAACCATCATCTAAGAGATATATATAAATGTATTATAGAAACATTAATGTTTAATAATCCTAGAAGGGTTCTTAAATCTTCTAGATATATTGATTTTTTCCAACATGGATAAATCCTAAACCTCAATAAGAACCTATTGTAGATAGTTCTTTATTCATCCAATAACACTTATCATTCAATATTATTAAATATCATTACTAAAATAATATGATATTTTTTCTATTTCTTCATTGAATCTATATATCAAAATAATCTAAACAAAATTAGTATATTACTTTATGAACAATTTATGAAAATATATAAAAATTCATCTTTATTTATAATATATAATAGATATTCCTCAACATATCTAATGGAAGAAACCAGTACGTATAGCTCATTGAAGCTCCAATTTTATCCCAATTAACTTCAATTTTCTTTTAAAACTCCACATTTCCATGATACTCTTCATGAATCACGGGGTTCTTTAATCTATTAATTCATTAGGATCTTCATCATCACCAAACACCTATTGACTGCCATCTTAATCAGTAACAACAAATACAATAATCAAAATCCCTATGGATATTCACTTTCTATAATAATATTTATCTTCTTGACTATCTTTTTTAGTTGGTTATTTTGTTAAGAAGACTATTATTTATAACATGTAATTTTTCTTTATTACTAAAAACCATTATATATTTGTTATACTAATATAGGAACTTTCTTCCATTAAGATTATTTTTCAAGAAGTGATAACATAGTCAAAGTTAATGATGATGTCTCTATTTCTATCAATAATATAATATTTTATTAGATGAGTATCATGTTTTAAAATTATTCAATAAATAATTCAATTAAATTTGAAACCATTAAAATAATGGAACTTTCTAATAAAAATCATTTCCATTAGTCTTCCAAGAACCAAATTTTTTATAAAGATTTGAGTCAGCTTTGGAATTACTCTCATCACTTAGATATTGAAGTAAAACATCATTTCAATTATATCAAATATAACTCTTAGATAGTTGAGGGTAAAAATACTTTCCAAAATATATAATATGGATTATCTTAACATTATTCTTCTGGTATCCTAACTTTTAGGGTTTCCTCGCTATGTGAAACCCATAGCTCACAACATATACATGCACTCAATCCCATTAAAATCACCTATATTATTATTTCATTAAAAAATATAGTTTTTATGAACCCTATATAGTTATAAACCTATATGTTTGTATGATTGAGGAAATGAAAGGTGTTAAAATTGGAAGGAATATAACACTGATTATTTTAAAGGGTTTATAAAATCTCACCATCTTGTATCAAGTATTCCCATTTTTATGCATGATTCTAATGAAATAGTTTTATAACATATTCCTTTAACCAATTTAATATGTTCTAAATTTATATATAACACGTCATATAATAAATGTTTTTAAATAATCCTAAAACATATAGTTTTATTTTTATATAATGTGATGACTTTCACCGTTAAGTGTTATGGAACTAGTGAAAGGTTAAACTCAATGGAATCAAATCTAGGGTGAATATTAAATTTTGGATTTAGATCAAGAAAGAGTGTTTATTTTAACGACCCGACCCGAAAGCCACTAAACCGGTGCTCTGAGCTGGTTCTCTATAAGGCCTCAAGCGCACCTCTCCGTATGCTAGATACTTCCAACTAGCAGCGAGGTCCTAGGGTGTGATAGTGGGGAGATTATGACCTCATACTAGAATAAGAAAAATGTGTAAATAACTAAGTATCACACACTTCGGAAAGTAAAAAGAGTGAGGAAGCAATAAACAAATGAAATAGAACAAGTTGTAATAGTAAAATGATGTAAAAGCCCAAATAGCTATGAAAAAAAATACAACACTGGTCACCCACCGGGCCAACCATACTGATACAAGTACAAAAGAAACTGTAAGTAAAAGTAAAGGGCTCTGCTACTAACTCCGATCCAATCCGTGTACTCGATCTCCAGACACTGTCGAACTACATCATCCCGATCAGTTGAACCACTCGAGTAGCTCCGCTCAATCATGCAACACTGGGCCTTAGAACTATCTACAATGCAACTTGTGCTCAACCATAAAATAAAAAATAAGGTCTACACATACACTAAGGTGCACATGTAGGGATGAGAAATAATCTTAGTAGGGCACCCTGAAAAGCAACCTAAAACTGTTCTGCTAAGTGTATGCAACAACAACGTGCTCAGCCTAGCTTGAACACAACAAAGGAAGAAAACCAAACGTGCAACCACATTCGAACCTAGGGCATGCAATCCCTATAAACTAGGAAAGTTCCATCATGGATATCCATATCTATATACATACACAAGTATAGTCTCATACCTTTACAAATATACAAAAATATGAATATTCATGATTAGGTTATTCAAATAACAAGAAACCACATCAACAGTCGATCCTTGGGACCATAATCCTGATATCCAGAACATCCTATATAAGGGAATTGAGCTGGTCATCGTGCCACTCAAGACGTGTATCATTAAGTTGATCTATGGGTATATAATCCCATCGACATGTACCTGCTTCGGCTAACCCCAGAATTATATTTCTGAGAAAGCTAAACAAAACATGTAACCCTCTCGGAAGTACTCATAGCCTAACCCCTCTGGTTCAACCAATCAAACACAAGACATCAATCAAATACACATGACCACCTAGGTATCTCTCACAGTCAAACCCCTTCGGTCTCATGCAGACAAAGACTCTCTGAGGAAGCACTCACTGTCAATTCCCCCTATAGTCTTTTAACGTTAAACTATAGACTCTATGAGGAATCACTCAACAAAAATTCCTCCTATATTCAGCTAATAATAACTATAGAAACTATGGGGGAACACTTAACATCAATCCCCCCCATGGTCTCGTAATGATAACTAGAGACTCTCTGTGGAAGCAGTCAATTTCAATTCCCTCTATAGTCTTTTAACGATAAGTATAGACACTCTGATTGAGCACTCAACGTAAATTCCCCTATGGTCTCATAACAATAACTACAGACTCTCTGAGGAAGTACCTAACGTCAATCCCCCTATAGTATTTTAACAATAAGAATAGAAACTCTGAGGGAGCAGTTAACATCAATCCCCCTATGGTCTCACTACACCAGGTTCCCAGAACCCTGTGTAAATCAATCATTCACAAATGATATTTAGCGGCCAAAGTAAACCACAAAAACTACTTGGCTAACAATCAACAATATATCATAACATGACAGATAAAACCAATCCATCCTAACAATACTAGGCATGGAAAAAAGGCATCCTAGGAGCAAAGCTAGACAAAACAGTCAAAATAAAGCAACATAGGAAAACACATCCACAAGAAGGTAAATAACCCCATTTACAATCAAAACCCCTATACTCAGGCACAAAAGAAATAGTAGGCATACCAACAAATAAGAAAAAAACCTCACGTCAGGATCAACAACCACCAACTAGGATGCACCTATGGTAACCACTATAGTATCAACAAACCATGTCAGATATAAACAAACGAGTGAGGGTGGCCCGAACACCCAAACCAACGCTACATCCATAGCCCCATGGAATTACCATTTTGGAACATATACTAGGTGACAACCGAACACCATCTCTACCCAAACCTAACATAAAAACACAGGGTTGGTCAAACAATAGGCACTTGCTGGGTCTCTCAAGTCAAACACTGAAGAGGCATCATACTCGGGATCCCCTAGGTAAACACGATCGAAGGCATCCTACATGGGATCCTTAGAGAAGAGTAAGGGAGGAATCCTACATGGCATCCTCAAATGAAATAAAAAATAATCATTCCATAACATGGCTCCTCTCAAAGGAAAAACATAAGAAAGATCCTACAAGGGACTCCCTAGGTCATCACACAAGTAAAGGCATACCTCAGGGGATCCTTGGAAGTACCCGGTCTCACGACCTCATAGGCCATAAGGGAACATCTCAAATGGGGAAATTCCTCTAAAGAATCTGTTATAGGAGATATCTCATAGATTATCTCATATAAAAGGTCTCAACTAATTTAGTCTAAACACCCAACCTATCACCCATGCCAAGTCTCACTCTCAGGTGTAAACTGAACTCGATAACTGGAGGAAGAACCTCTCTTTTAGATAGAAACCCTCTATTTAGATATAAACCCCCCAAAACCCATTTATATGATCTTTAAATTTCAAAAGGATTCCACCATTTCCATCTATGCAAAAAAATGCTCAGAATGGACTACTCACATGACCAATTCTGACTTCCTGGGCATGAGTTATCCCAAAATTACTAAACTGAAGTAGTACATGGCCAGAACACATGGCCAGACCCATGGGGTCTGCCTTTGTAATAGTAAAAAGTGTGTAATTTACTGTAAATGGTGTGTAATGTTCACAAAAAGTTACCCCATGTCCATTTTCACCCGAACACATTCCAATGTGCCACTACAGGGCGTGTACTTATAGTACACGACGTGTACTAATCAAAAACCACTATTCAGTGTCTTATTTCACACGATCGGTCACACAGACATCCACTACTTGGCGTGTACTCAAAGTAAGAGGCATGTAATTTTGAAAACATCATCTTCTCTGAAAAGGAAGAACACATGGCGTGTTCCCCTGGAACACACGCCGTGTCTTCTGGGTTTTCCGACGGGAAAACCCTCAAAACGCCCAAAACGCCAGTTTTCGCCCCCGAAACAACAGATCCGACCTTAATAGGACACAAGAAAGAAATTTAAGGCTTTAAATACTTAAAAAACATGTTTAAAGGGGATATATGGTGAAAACATAAACATCCCTACCTTCGGGCGGACACCACCGATGCTTCGGTTGATTTCACAGCTCACTGTTGTCGTACGCTGACTCAACGCGTCGAGAGCTTCGAATCGGTACCGATCTTGCCTCCCAACTCTCTCTCTTTCTCAAATTCTAATTCTCCCTAAATGAAATGGCCAAGGAGGAGGCGTAGGAGACATGCTCAAGGGGGTGGAGGAAATAAGAGAAAGAAGAAAAGAAAAGCAAAGGAAAAGAAGAAAAAGGGGACCGGGCCAACCCCAATGCTTGAAATGAGTTTATGCCTTCCCTAGGATAAACTCCCCATTCTGGACTCAAAGATGCCGATGGAATCTAAATAGGACACTATGTTTAAAAGTTATTTCCAAACGAACCTGTGAAAATAAATTAATATTTAATTTAATAATATTAATTACTAAATATTCTGCCAAAATTCGAACAACTCAGATTTCCTCCAAACTCTTATCCTTGGGTAAAACCCCTATTTCGGGATCAACAGAGTTGTTAAAAAATTATCTGAGATCAGCTACAAGGAGAAAATGACCATTTTACCGCTCATGAGCATCCAACAACAAAAATTCAAATTTCCGCTCAAAACGACAGTCCATAAAAAACACGGGTTCTTACAAACTCCCCACCATAAACCTTCTCATCCCTGAGAAGCCTAGTAAAAGGACCAGTAGCCATGCTTCCAACCCGAGAATTTTCACAACCAAGCTCTCTAGATTGCCCAGAAACTAGTCAAATAACAATAACAACTACCTTCTTCCTGGAAGATATTTAACTGAGACTGATCTAGTACTGCCCACCATAGGAATACCCTTATCGTCATCTTAAAAGAAACTCAGAGCTCAAAATCCCAAATGGAAAACACCGTAGTTTAACATAAACAATGAAAACCGCCCCAAAAAGGCTAATGGAGCGCTCCCCACCACATGGATTTCCTAACACCGCTCCGAGAGCACAACTAGAACATGTTCCATCCTCAACAGGGATGAAAATTAAGAAAGAAAAATGAGCTCAATGTAGGGTTGAAGCTCTCTAAGCATGCTCAAGATTAATCCAGATAGCGCATGATCGTCTCTAAATGGAGTACACTAAGATTTCACTGAAGGTGTGTCCAGCTCCCTCCGAGCCACACTAACATCCTGCCAAAACCCGACTAGGATTCAAGCTTGGGCCAACCATTTCATGGTAACCCGTAATTTCACAAAGTAACCTCTACAACATAGGGACATTCCAACACAACTTACGAGGTCCCAAACCATGAAATGTTTTAAAACAATGATCATTGTTTCATTCCCAGCCATTCACCGATTTAGATTCAAACGATGCTACCTGCAACAGCAACATCAGAAACATTGGTAGACTAGGCCAGACACCCAAATAGTCCCGCCCGTTGAATCCAGTCGTGAGAAAAAAAAACACCACCAAAAGGAATTGGAAAACATGGGCCAACCATTCTCACACAGGTTTCCCTAGAACAGAACAGACATTGAACTACAAGGGTTCGAGTCAAAACCAAGGGTCTTTAGGTCTCGCACTTTTCCCTACAGAAAACACCTCACGGCTAGGTCACAAGGCCTAACCACCCAGCCCCAAAAATCCAAAAACTCTCAGAAGATGGTAAATATCACAATTACCAAATAAAGTCAAAACCAAAACAAAACCTACAAGGGCCCTGATCCTCTCCGAGTATCCTCATAAGGAACTACTCCCTGGAGTTCACAACCCAAGAAGAAGAGAAACCGAACTGACACTCATCAGGTATCCATATACGGAAATACTATAAGGAGGTCTAGTTCACAAGAAAATCTTTGGTATCTATCATCATAATACTCAGTGATTCGACTAGATAACCATAGACCAGAGAAACAAAAACCAAAAGGGGTTAAACAGAAAGGCATTACGTGCCACATCGATCAACTAGGGTCACTGCACTATCTATGCATGAGGACTGAGTCATCATTCTCACACCAACGCCTTAATGTAGATCCACATAACCTGCCATCAGAGAAAAAAGTATGTTTAAGAAGACCCAAAGGTCTTAGTTGTCAATAAAAACACACACTAACAGACCTATATGCTGTGAATCCTATGTGCCTAGTATGATGTATGAGACAGCTCTTTCCTTTGTCGTCTAAGAGTCAAAATCCATCTTTGGTATCTTACCAATGGACAAGAGCCATCGATCCATAGTAAATCAAAACACCACCCAACATGTGAATCACTCAAGGCAAAAATCATATACAACTGTAACATCGAAAAATCAGAAAGACAATCCCAAACCCAGGAAACCAGTACTTCTTACCGGAAGAAGTGTTCTTAATGAACCAGTCCGATATCCATCACAGGTTCCGACACATTCCTAATACTCATGTATAACATATCCCAAATAGTAAATACTACAAAAGGAAAACTCCTCTGATACCACTTTGTAATGACCCGACCTGAAAGCCACTAAACCGGTGCTCCAAGCCGATTCGCCACAAGGCCTCAAGCACACCTCCCCATCCGCTAGAGACTGCCGACTAGTAGTATGGGCCTAGGGTGTGATGGTGGGGAGACTTTTCCCTCATACCAAAGTAAAAAAATAGTGGAAATAACTAAGTATCATACCCATAGGAAAGTAAACAGAGTGTAGAAGCAATAAAAAAAATTAAATAGAACATGTTGTAATAGTAAAATGATGTAAAAGTACAAACAGCTATGCAATACAATTCAACACTGGTCACCCACCAGGATGACCATATAAATATAAGTAAAAAATAAAATGAAAGTAAATGTAAAGGGATATGCTACTAACTCCGAGCCAATCCATGTACCCGATCTCCAGACACTGTCGAACTGCATTAGTCCGATCCGTAGAACCACTTGAGTAGATCCGCTGGATCATGAAACACTGGGCCTCAGCCCTATCCCCCATGCCAATCATGCCCAACCTGAAAAGCAGACATAAGGTCTAAACGTACACCGAGGTGCAGGTGCATGGGTGAGAAATAATCTCAGTAGGGCACCCCAACAAGAAACCTATAACTGTGATGCTAAGTGTATCCAACAACAACTTGCTCAGCGTTGCTGGAACACAACAGATGAAGTAAACCAAACATGAAACCATAGTCGAACCTAGGGCATGTAATCCCTATCAACTAGGCAAGTGCCATCATGGATGTCTATATCTATATACGTACACATGTATAGTCTCATACCTATACACATATACATAAATATGAATATTCATGATTAGGTGATTCAAATAACAAGAAACCACATCAGCAGTCGATCCTTGGGACTATAAGCCTGATCTCCTGGACATCCTGTGTAAGGGAATTGATCTGGACATCTTGCCACTCAAGTCGTGTATCATTAAGTTGATATCTGGGTCTGTAATCCCATCGACATGTACCTGCTTTGTCCAACACCAGAATTATATCTCTGAGAAAGCTAAACAAAACATGTAACCCTCTAGGAAGTACTCACAGCCTAACCCCTCTAGTTTTACCAATCAAACACAATCCATCAATAAAATACACACGACCACCTGGGTATATCTCACAGTCTAACCCCTTTGGTCTCATGCATACAAAGACTCTCTGAGGAAGCACTCATGGTGAATTCACCCTATAGTATTTTAACTTTAAACTATAAACTCTCTGAGGAAGCACTCATCATCAATTCCGACTATAGTCTCGTAATGATAACTACAGACACTCTCGGGGATAAATCAATGTCAATCGCCCTTATGGTCTCATAAAAATAACTACAGTCTCTCCGAGGAAGAACTCAATGTCAATTCCCCCTATAA
The DNA here is from genome assembly GCA_963277665.1 of Viscum album. Lineage (NCBI taxonomy): Eukaryota > Viridiplantae > Streptophyta > Magnoliopsida > Santalales > Viscaceae > Viscum > Viscum album. Next base: position 732,827,755 of record OY728166.1, read on the forward strand.
TCTTTTAATGATAAGTATAGACATTCTGAGGGAGCACTCAACGTCAATCCCCCCTATAGTTTCGTAAATATAACTATAGAATTTCTGAGGAAGAACTCAATGTCAATTCCCCCTATAGTCTTTTAATGATAAGAATAGACACTCTGAGGGAGCAGTCAACGTCAATCCCTCTTATGGTCTCACTACACCAGGTTCCCCCAACCCTGTGTAAAGAAATTGTTCCCAAATGATATTTAGCAGCCAAAGTAAACCTAAAGAACTACTTGGATAATAGTCTACAACATGTCACAACATGAAAGATCAAACCACTCCATCCTAAAAATACTAGGCATGGAAACAAGGCATCCTAATAGGGAAACCTAGAACAAATGGTCAAAATCAAGAAACATGGGAAACACATCCACAACAAGGTAAATAACCCTATTTACAATCAAACCCCCTCCACTCAAGAACACAAGAAATAGTAGGCATCCTAAAAAATAAAAAAGATGCCTCACGTCAGGCTCAACAACCACCAACATGAAAACACCTTTGGTAACCACTACAATATCATCAAACCAAGTTAGATATAAACAAATGAGTGAGGGTGGCCCGAACGCCCAACCCAACAGTACATCCATAGGCCCATAGATTTACAAGTTTGGAATAGGTTCTAGGTGACACCCCAACACCATCTCTACCCAAACCCAATGTAACAACTCAGGGTCGGTCAAAAAATTGGCACCCACTGGGCCCCTCAAGTCAAACACTGAGGAGGCATCATACTCGGGATCCTCCTGGTAAACACGAGCGAAGGAATCCTACACGGGATCCTTAGAGAAGAGTAATGGAGGAATCATACACGGGATCCTAAAATGAAGGACAAAATAAGCATTCCATAACATGGGTCCTCTCAATGGAAAAACAGTAGAGAGATCCTTCAAGGGACTCCCTAGGTCAACACACAAGTAATGGCATCCCTTAGGGGATCCATGGAAGTGCCCGGTCTCACAGCCTCATTGTCCTGAAGGGAACATATCACAAGGGGAACGTACTCTAAATCATATTTTAATGGATATATCTCATAGATCATCTCATATTTAAGGTCTCAACTAAGTTGTTCTGAACACCCAACCTATCACCCATGCCAAGTCTCACTCTCAGGTGTCAACTGAACTCGATAACTGGAGGAAGAACCTATAAATTTAGATAGAAACCCCCACAAACCCATTTATATGACCTTTAAATTTTAAAAGGATTAAACTATTGAGATATACATGAAAGAACACTCAGAATAGACTACTCACATGCCCAATTCTTACTTCAAGGGCATGAGTTATCCCAAAACTACTAAACTGAAGTAGTACATGGCCAGAACACATGGCCAGACCCATGGGGTCTGTCTGTGTAATAGTACACGACATGTAATTTAATGTACATTGCATGTAATTTTCAAAAAAAGTCACCCTGTGTCCGTTTTCACCCAAACACATGCCCGTGGACCACTACACGACATGTACTTATAGTACACGACGTGCACTCCTTAAAAATCACTATTCCATGTCTTATTTCACAAGTTCGGCCACACAGACATCCACTACAAGATGTGTAATTAAATTATATAGAATTTACTTTTGAAAACTTTGTCTTCCCTGAACTAGAATAACACATGGCATGTTCCCCTAGAACACACGCCGTGTCTTCTGGGTTTTTTGACGAGAAAACCCTCAAAACGCCAAAAATGCCAATTTTCACGTCCGAAACAATAAATCCGGCCTTAATAGGACACAAGAAAGCAATATAAGGCTTTAAAGACTTAAAAAACATGTTTAAAGGGGATATATAGTGAAAAAATAAATGGCCATAACTTTGGGTGGAAACCGCCGAAGCTTTAGTTGATTTCACGACTCAAGGTTGCCGCATGCCGACTTAACGGGTCGAGAGCTTCAAATAGGTACTCCTATTGCCTCCCAACTCTCTATATTTTTCAAATTAAAATTCTACCCAAATGATATGGCCATGGAGTAGGCGTAGGATACATGCGCAAGGGGTAGGAGGAAAGGAGAGAAGGAAGAAAAGAAAAGAAAAGGAAAAGAAGAAAAAGGGGACCGGGCCAGCCCCGACGCTCGACATGAGTTTATGCCTTCCCTAGGATAAAATCGCCATTTAGAAATCAAAGGCTTATATGGAATCTCAATATGACACTCCATTTAAAAGTTATTTCCAAACTAACCTGTGTGAATAAATTAATATTTAACTTAATAAAATTAAATACTAAATATTTTTCCAAAATTTGAACAGCTCAGATTTCTTCCAAACTCCTGTGCTAGAATAAAATCTCTATTATCACTACTAGAAAAATAGGTATTTGCGACGGGGGCCCGTCGCAAATAGCCCGTTGCGGAAAACGACCTCGCATCAACAATTATTTGCGACGGGTCCGTCGCTAACGACATTATTTGCAATGAGGATCCTACCTGTCGCAAATATTACTCCGTATATTTGTAAAAAACTTTTAAAATAGTAATTGCGACGGGGCCCGTCGCAAATACTATTTTTTAATAAAAATTAAAAACTATTAATAAATTATTTTAATGAATATAATAATAATACTATTTGCGACGGGCATTGTATCCCGTCGCAAATACTATAAAAAAATAAATTATTAATAAATTATTTTAATTAATATAATAATAATCCAATTATAATTCAAAAATAAAAAATAATAAAATATTAATAAATGATTTTAATTAATATAATAATAGAATTATAATTCACAAATTAAAATAATAAATTATTAATAAATTATTTTAATTAATATAATAATAATAGAATTATAATTCCAAAATAAAAAATAATAGAATATTAATAAATGATTTAATTAATATAATAATATAAGAATTATAATTCATAAATAAAAAAAATTAATAAGTTATTTTAATTAATATAAAAATAATAGAATTATTTTACATTCAAATATTAAAATAATTCATATATTACAAAAAAATATAATTAAATTATAATATTATAAAATTTTAATATATATATAAAATTTAATATTATAAAATATAAATAATATTATTATTCATATTAATATTTTTATTTCAAAATATAATATTATTAATATTTTATAATGAGACAGAAACTACGAATAGAAAAAAAATCATATTTTGATTTAACAAACTTTATAACATAAAAACATACTCTAATCTGAAGGAGGGGGGGGGGATCTGCAGATGCTGGTGGAGGAAACTCCATCCCTAAAGCATGAGTGAGTCGGCGCATGTACTCCATCTGCTCCTGCTGCTGCTGCTGCCACCGACTCATCTGCTCCTCGTACAGTTGTTGCTGGCGTCGACGCTCCTCCTCATGATGCTGCTGCTGCTGACGCATCTGTTCCTGCTCCTGTTGGAGACTCTCTATCAGTGCAGTCTGAGATCGCAACTGATCCTCATACTGTATAGCAGAAGAAGATGCACGAGCTCCTCTCGAGTTGGACGCCGACATCGCAGCACTGCCATAATAATCTCCAGGAGTCAGTCGAGAGCTGATACCAACTACCCAGCCCTTCTCGAAGGCATACTGGGTGGCCTGTATCCATGCTGCCTCATCAAACTGACAGCCAGTGGTCTGATCTGATGACGCGGCCTGAATCTCAGGCCGGGTCTGTGACGCTGCGGCCTCATATGACTACTTTAGTTGCAATTTAAAATTAAAATTGTGAATATATTATATGCAGTTAATTTTTAAACTTGAGAAAAAATAATACTGACCACGATGTGATGCTGGCGATCACCTCTGAGCTCCCTAGTAGAAGGATCACTATACATCCTTCGATATATGTCGTACTCCGTAATATCGGGGGTGCTCGACAGCCTATAAGAATAAAAAATAAACTGTTAATATTTATAGTTATATAAAATATTTATAAATAATGTACGTACCAGATGCTGTCTATGAGTACTGAAAGAACGACTCCTAGCTTGATGAGTCACCTCCTGTCTCCCCCGATTCTACCTCCCCACCGATGATCTCCTCTGAAAGGCACCACTCAACCATTGCGCACATAATCCATCCCATACATGGGATGAAATGTACTCTGGTCGGTGTGCTCTACATGACTCGTCAAAATCTGACACTCCTGCTTTCTTCGTGGTAGCTTTTCTTAAATTGTGCAAAAACTGACGAAAGGGATCACGCATGGACACCTCCCATGCCTCATGGATGGCGTCATGCATGGTATCCTCGATCGGATACCATAAACCCTACAAATAAATCAAAATATCAAGTTAGAAATGAAATAATTTTCAAAATAATAATTATTTATTTACGTACGTACCAACCAATGTCCGAACATGGCCTGCTGCACATCAATGAGAATCTGCTCTCATGTGGTCCACGGCTGAGGGAAATAGTTGCACAAAATAGCACCGCCCTGTCTGACTGATATATATGGAAAACTGTAAAAATAATAAACATTTATTATGTGAATAGATTAATGAAATCTTAGTCAAATCCACAGGTCATCACACAGGTTATCACACCTTCGTGTGCGTCGATCAAACACAATACGTGGACGTCGCTCGGGGATGGGGTCAGGAATCATCAATCGTGCAAGACTGTGCCCCCTCCGCGTACTCCTTGGAGGGCCTGCAGGCTGAGGGTCATCTACCAGCAACTCATCCGCATCGAAAGGCAGGTCAGCATCCGCCAACTCACGAAATGTGTCTTCGTCCATCTGAAACAGAAAATGTTAATGTTAGAAAATAATTGATAATTACTATTAAATATACATATATATATATTATGATTGTATATAACTACCATGGAATTCAATCAGTGTTCATCTTCATCATTATCTTCATATATGTCAATGTCATCTTCATATTCCTCCTCAATATCATCAATATCCATTCAAGTTCCAATTGCTTTATCTCTTACCATTTCAAATTCATATGTGACATCATTAACATCATCGTCATCACCGACTCTTAAATTTGGGGTGTCGTCATCGATACTCATGTCTCTTTGTAAAAAACATTGATTTTGAGTACTCTCTTGAAAAACTTTAATTCTTTGCACATCAGTGAAAGCACATTCACTTTGACTAAACTGATTGTCTCGAATTTTGATTTTTATTATACTCCTCTAATCAGTCAAGTCTCTTGATGTAGCACAATACATTGCGTAATAAACTTGATATGCCTGTTGAGCCAATAAGAATGGTCCATTTACTACGAGAACACTTTTACATTTAATATCGATGATTCCATGAGTCGGATGAACACGCACGCCTCTCTCTGTATCCAACCACCGAAATTTGAACATGGTTATGTAATGTTGTCCAAAATAACAGAGTTCAATGATTTCATCAAGTATGCCATAAAAGTCAACTTCATTTTCTCAATGATGAGATCCTCTCAAGCTAACTCCACTGTTCATTGTTTTTTTTGATTCCCCATATGCATGTCTGTGAAATCAAAATCCATTCACCACATATGCATTATAAGTTTTAACAAGTTTGGAAGGTTGGTTACTCAATATACACAGCCGTTTTCCAATTTTATCAGCATGTCGAGACACCTGAAAATTTGTGAAATAATTATCAATATAGTAAACTATAAATTGAATGAGTTTCTAAAAGATAAAGAATTTATGTTACCAGTTTTTGAAACCACTGAGAGAAATTTTTCTGTCGGCGTTCTTCGAGAGCTGCTGCTGTAATTTGTGGAATTTGTTTCTTGATATGATTATCATACAACCTATAAAAAAAAGTTATTTACTGTAACATAAATGATAGAATAAGTGATATAAACACTTACAGTACAACTGATGTCATCTCTTCACAATTGAGCAGAACATACGTATGAGCTCTGTGATGTTCATCATCCGAAAACCAGCGTTCATAAACTCCACCAAAAGCAAGCTTTGGCTGGTTGAAAACATATAATTTATGGTCGATTTCATCAATATTCCTCTCGTTCCATCCCATTCGGTTGTGTTTTTAAGGATACTCAGATTCAAAATAATGGGAGCAGAAAAAAGATATTTCCTCTTGAAAATAAGTTTCTGCAATAGATCCTTCAACAGATGCTTTGTTACAAACTTTTCTTTTCAATTTTTGCATGTATCTTTTAAATGGGTACATCCATCGAAACTGTACTGGACCTCCACATTTGGCTTCATATGGAAAATGTAACATCAAATGTTCCATTGAGTCGAAGAAAGACGGTGGAAATATTTTTTCCAGTTAACATATAATTACAACAACATCTTCTTCAAGTTTTCATAGAGCATCATAATCTGCTGTAGCCGCACAAATTTCCCGAAAAAAATGAGACATGTCTGTTATGGAATCCCAAATCATAGAAGTCAACAGACCTCTTAATCCAATGGGTAGAAGTCTTTCCATTATAACATGACAATCATGACTTTTTAATCCAGTAATATGACCATTCTTTACACATCTACCCAAATTGGAAGCACAACCATCTGGAAGTCTCAAATATTCAATCCACTAACAAAATAATAAAAGGTTTTCCTTAGACAGTGTATAAGATGCTTTTGGTTTCAGTAACCTTTCTGTTCTGACATTCTCAAACAGTTCCAGTTCTGGATGCCTACAAATTTGGGCAAGATCTAAACGTGCATTTACATTGTCTTTGCTCTTTCCTGGCGTATCCAAAACTGTATGAAACAAATTATCAAAAAAGTTCTTATCAATATGCATGAAATCCAACATGTGGTGGGCCAACAAATCAGACCAATATGGCAAATCCCAAAATATGCTACGTTTAATCCAACTGTGTTCTTTCCCAAAACCAGAAATTTTCTGTTGGTTTATTGTGGGACCAAAAGTGATGGGAGGTAATGAAAATACAACTGATTTTAACTCCGAACCTGATAGCATTTTTGGAGGTACATCCCTCTCAATTGTTCCTTTTCTGAAATGAGATCTGTTTCTGCGAAAAGGATGATTAGCTGGAAGAAATCTGCAATGACAGTCAAAATAACAAGGTTTATTTCCATGAATGAGCATAAATGCTTTGTTCTCTCCCATACAGTAAGGACATGATTTTTGACCATGTGTACTCCAGCCAGATAACATCCCATAAGTCGGGAAGTCACTAATTGTCCACATCAATGCTACTCTCAGTATGAAATTCTGTTTTGTAGCAACATCATATGTACTGACACCAGTAATCCACAATAAACTTAATTCATCAATCAATGGTTTCAAATAAATATCAATATTTTTCTTCGGATGTCTTGGTATTAGTAAAGTCAAAAAGATATATGGCTCCTTCATCAACATCCATGGAGGTAAATTGTACGGAGTTAAAAAAACAGGCCAACATGAATATTGACTACCATAAGATCCGAATAGACAGAAACCATCAGTGGAAAGGCCTAGTCGAACATTTCTAGCTTCTAAAGAAAAGGATGGATGCACTCTATCAAAATGTTTCCATGAATCACCATCGGCTGGATGATTCAAGCTTTTATCGGTTAAAATATTCGCTTTATGCCATGACATCATTTTCGCTGTATTCTTAGACATGAATAAATGCTGAAGTCTGGATGTAAGCGGAAAATATCTCAACTATTTTACAGGAATCAAACCAGACTTCCCATGTTGCCCTTCTTTATATCTCAGTTGCCCAAATGTTGGACAACTATCCAATGACTCATTTCCCCCCGAATATAAAATGAAGTCATTTGAACATGCATGAATTTTCTGACAAGTAAGTCCCAAATTTTGAACCAGCCTCTTACTCTCATAGTAATTTGCAGGCAAAACATTTCCTTTAGGTAAAGTGTTTTAAGAAAAGAAAATATCTGGTCAAAACAGGTGTTTGACATTACGTTATCTGATTTGATAGCCATAAATTTTGCAACGGCTTCTAATTTGCTCATCTTGCAGCCTGGATATAATGCATCCTCAACAGACCTCAACAACTCATAAAATTCAGACGGTGCCAACTTAGGATTTGAATCTATATCAGCCGGAGTTTCTGTATGTTGAACAGATGAACCTCCAACATCATGTACTAAATCTTGAAACTGGGATGGATCTGGAATCAAGTTGGTATCACCTAATCTGGAACTGCATTCACCGTGTTGATACCAAAAAACATAATCTGGTTGAAAACCAAAGCGCAAGATATGTCCCCCCACTTTGTCAAACGTGTCAAACGTTCTCAATGCACATTTTCTACCAGGGCATTTTATTTTTCCTTCTGAAACAAATTCTGGATTTGATGCCGCAAATGATAAAAAAGTCTCCACACCCTCTATATATACTGGATTTAAACCAGAACCGTTTTGATTTTTACGTTGATTTATCCATATGCGGTCATCTAATAATGACTGTTGACGACCTCGTTGTTCCATTTTTTTCTATAAAATAGAAAAGAATTACTGGTTTTGAATAATTTGTTAGAAAAAACACTCATGCAAGGATTGAATATGTTGAGAATAAAGCAAAACCTGTTACAAATATTGATAATTTTAATATTATATTGATTTTTTACTATTTTAATAATACTAATATAATTTTTTCATAAATATTAATTATATAATAATAACATTATTACATTATTAGTATATTTTATTATTAATATTAAAATAATATAATTTTCTATATTATATACAATTCTCCTTTCATCTGTGTGTTTAACATTCTGTCTCCACATGTAATATTTGCATTCACTTTCACCTCTCTATTGGCGATTAGGTTCATAATTTTGAAAAATAATGCAAATATTACATGTGGAGACAGAAAACACACAGATGAAAAGAGAATTGTATATAATATAGAAAATTATATTATTTTAATATTAATAATAAAATATAAAAATAAAGTAATAATGTTATTATTCCTAATTATTGGTAATTATTCCAAATTATTGGTAATTATTCCAAATTATTGGTAATTATTCTTAATTATTGGTAATTATTCCTAATTATTGGTAAATATTGGTAGATATTGGCAAATATTTGTAAATATTGGTAAATATTGGTTAATATTGGTAAATATTGGTAAATATTGGAAAATATTGGTAAATATTGGAAAATATTAGAAAATATTGGAAAATATTGGTAATTATTGGTAATTATTACTAATTATTGGTAATTATTACTAATTATTTCTAATTATTACTAATTATTACTAATTATTACTAATTATTCCTAATTATTACTAATTATTGGCAATTATTGGTAATTATTACTAATTATTGGTAATTATTACTAATTATTGGTAATTATTGGTAATTATTACTAATTATTGGTAATTATTGGTAATTATTGGTAATTATTGGTAATTATTGGTAATTATTGGTAATTATTGGTAATTATTGCTAATTATTGGTAATTATTAGTAATTATTGGTAATTATTAATAATTATTTCTAATTATTGCTAATTATTGCTAATTATTGCTAATTATTGCTAATTATTGCTAATTATTGCTAATTATTGCTAATTATTGCTAATTATTGCTAATTATTACTAATTATTACTCATTATTACAAATTATTACTAATTATTACTAATTATTACTAATTATTGGTAATTATTACTAATTATTGGTAATTATTACTAATTATTACTAATTATTACTAATTATTACTAATTATTACTAATTATTACTAATTATTACTAATTATTACTAATTATTGGTAATTATTAATAATTATTGGTAATTATTACTAATTATTGGTAATTATTACTAATTATTGGTAATTATTACTAATTATTACTAATTATTACTAATTATTACTAGTTATTACTAATTATTACTAATTATTGGTAATTATTGGTAATTATTACTAATTATTGGTAATTATTACTAATTATTACTAATTATTACTAATTATTGGTAATTATTACTAATTATTGGTAATTATTACTAATTATTGGTAATTATTACTAATTATTGGTAATTATTACTAATTATTGGTAATTATTACTAATTATTGGTAATTATTACTAATTATTGGTAATTATTACTAATTATTGGTAATTATTACTAATTATTACTAATTATTACTAATTATTACTAATTATTACTAATTATTACTAATTATTACTAATTATTACTAATTATTACGAATTATTACTAATTATTACTAATTATTACTAATTATTGGTAATTATTACTAATTATTGGTAATTATTACTAATTATTGGTAATTATTACTAATTATTACTAATTATTACTAATTATTATTGATTGTTGGTAATTATTGGTAATTATTTCTAATTATTACTAATTATTGGTAATTATTACTAATTATTACCAATTATTACTAATTATTGATAATTATTGGTAATTATTACTAATTATGGATAATTATTGGTAATTATTACTAATTAATGGTAATTATTGGTAATTATTTCTAACTAATGGTAATTATTGGTAATTCTTTCTAATTATTACTAATTATTGGTAATTATTACTAATTATTGGTAATTATTACTAATTACGGATAATTATTGGTAATTAGTAAATTATTACTAATTATTGGTAATTATCGGTAATTATTACTAATTATGGATAATTATTGGTAATTAGTAAATTATTACCAATTATTGCTAATTCTTGGTAATTATTGGTAATTATTACTAATTATGGATAATTATTGGTAATTATTACTAATTATGGATAATTATTGGTAATTATTACTAATTATTGGTAATTATTTGTAATTATTACTAATTATTGGTATTATTACTAATTATTGCTAATTATTGGTAATTATTATTAATTATTACTAATTATTGGTAATTATTGGTAATTATTACTAATTATTCCTAATTATTGGTAATTATTACTAATTATTACTATTTAGTACTAAATATTGGTAATTATTACTAATTATTGGAAATTATTACTAATTATTGGCCATTATTACTAATTATTGTTAATTATTATTAATTATTACTAATTATTACTAATTATTGGTAATTATTGGAAATTATTACTAATTATTGGTAATTATTACTAATTATTAGTAATTATTACTAATTATTACTAATTATTGGTAATTATTGGTAATTATTACTAATTATTCCTAATTATTGGTATTTATTACTAATTATTAGTATTTATTCTTAATTATTGGTAATTATTACTAATTATTCCTAATTACCATTAACTATGAACAATGAATACTAATAATTTAAATTTATTAAGTAACAAAACAATGTAAACATAATTAAATTACAACTAATTAAAAATAATTGAAACTAATAAAAAATTTAAAATAAATATTAAATTAAAATGAACATAAATACCTTTAAAATTGATCTGAGGTTGATCTCTGATCGTTGTTGAAAACTTCAATATCAACTCAGGAAAAAAACAATTAAACTTAATAAACGCTGAACACTAAAAATAGAGTTTTGAGAGAAGTAGAAGATAGAGTTTGAGAATGAATGAAAAACAACGGATGGGGGGGTATTTATAGGTTAGCTTATTTGCGACGGGTATCCCATCGCAAATAGTATTATTTGCGACGGTACCCGTCGCAAATACCTTAGCCCGCATTTATTACGGTCAACGGCTAAATAGTTATTTGCGACGGGACCCGTCGCAAATAATAACCAGCCGACATACTATTTTGCGACGGGGGTATTTTCCCATCGCAAATATCTTTTACCGCCGCCGGTTATTTGCGACGGGCGGTAACCGCCTGTCGCAAATAATTTTCCCGCGATTTGGCGCGCAAAGCGCGCCGGTCCTTTTGCGACGGGTTAGCTTTCCCCGTCGCAAATAACTACTTATTTGCGACAGGCAAATTCCCTCGTCCCAAATAAGTTTCTAACGGGACTATTTGCGACGGGATTTATCCCCGTCCCAAATAACCCGTCGCAAATACCCATTTTTCCCGTAGTGTGTGGGATCAACGAAGTTATTAGAAAATTTTTCTGAGATCATCTGGTAGGGTAAAACGACAATTTTACCCCTCATGAGCATCCAATAGAAAAAATTCAATTTTTTTTCTCAAAACGATAGTCTAGAAAAGACACGAGTTCTTATATTTACGGACAAGTTTGATATAATTAATAGGATGTTTTGAGGTGGAAATTTTGGAGGAAAATACTCCAAGTGAAATGGGGTGGTTGATGAATTAAAAAGGAAATGGTGGGTGTCCTTCTATTCCACTAAGTATATAGTATGGTGATACATGGTACTAGATGATCGGGATAATGCTTCCTTACCAATATCTAGGTAACCAAAATCTCAGTGGGGCTCTACTGGATTATTGGCGAACTTTAGAGTGGTTGATGGAGGTCTACCGTGTAACTAGTAGGCCCAATACTATATTTAGAGGGGGGTATGATGGTCATTTTAGAGGGGTTTATTTCTAACCCTTGGTATCTTTTGGTTCCAACCTGTCGCACAGTGGGGAGGCACCCCCTTTCTTTAATCATTCCTTATATTCTTTCTAATGTTTAATAAGATCAATTTCTTCATTGATTTAGGTTTATTATTCATCTTTTTTTTCCTCTTTCCCTTTTCCATTCGTTTCCTATAATTTTCAGAGCTAATATTTAGATATTTAATTAATATTTGACCAGATTATTGTGAAATCATGTTTGAATCATAGGAATATTTTATGGGATGGCTAGAAGAGGCCAAGAGAAGATATATTCCACCCATTTCATGTTATTTAAGATGTATAAGGTAACTTTATGAATTTTGCTAAAATTGGATGAAATTTATGAGCGATTGGGTTATGATAAATTTGAATTGTATGGTTTATTGGATAGAGGAGTGTGTTGAGAGTGGATTGAACTCATCAGTCATGATTTTGATGAGGTTACACCACTTTGTAAGTTTTCCATTTTATAGATCATATAAATTTAATTATAAGAATTAATTATAATTTTTCATTTGTAAATATATGTTCATATTAATGATTTCAAGGCTCATTGTTTTGGGAAATAGTTAATAAGATCTTGGTTGATGACAATGTAACTATATTTAATAGGGATAACACAATGATTAAGGTAAATGGTATCTAATTTTACCAATTTTATATGTGTTTTCATATATGGTATGATATGCTAGTTGGGGTATGCGGGTGTGAGTGACTTGAAATGAAATCAAGGTGGGTTTGCATGTAGATACAAGACAAGTGAGATATATTAGTCTCATAGAGGGTCAATTGAGTGTTCTTCAATTTTATAGCAGTCAATACGAAAACTCTAATTTTGAGAATGTTGTGGATAAAGTGATATTAGATCCCATGGTGGGTTTCCGACATCAAGTGATGACTATAGTGACCCAGGGTGGTCCAATATACTATTATAGTGTGCTCACCTTAAGCGATGGGATTAGGGTGAGTCCTAAATGTGAATATAAAATAAACCTTGAGGAATATAAGTTATATAGGAGGGGTTATATTTGGTTTTCAACTAGAAATATTTATAGGGTCCATGACAGGCCTTATTTGATTATACAAAGGGATCTACCTAGTGTAGATTAGTGATCTTACCACCCAATGATCACTTTATAATCGATGTAGAGTATTGTATGGGTTGGAAATGAGCCTTATAGCTAAGTGTCTAGGTGAGATAAAATTTTTGAGATTAATATATATTAGGTTTTATAGAACAAAATTTGTACAATATTCATTTTAGTAAAGGATTACTATTTAAACAAGGTAGTTTTGTGTTGGAGTTTTTGAAAATATTTTATTAGATTTGTTAATAGTGAATAAAGGGTGACATTATAAGACATTAGAGACTTAGAGATGAGGATATATATGGAAATGGATACTATAAATGGGAACCATATTTTGTGAAGGACACCTTTGGTGAAGGACACATAACTTTGATTAATACAATAGTGGAGGAAGTGGATGATCATGAAATATTTGATGAGGGAGTATTGAAGCCACATTTATGGATATATGGAGGAAGGAGATTAATTGACAGTTCTATACATCAAATACATGTAATGTGAGTAATTTATATGGGTTAATATGGTTTTGATAATTAATACATTTCTTATTTTGGTGTACTGACGAGTTATAGGAAGTAAGAGAATGAAACAAGTCATTTGGATAAGAATGAAAGTGTTTTAATAAATAGGAAGCACATCATTATGTAAAAACAAATTTCACACTGTGATAGTTTCTATGTAAGAGAAATATATATGTGATAGTTGAACAATAGTGCTAATATACAATAATTTATATTTTATATATAAGTCTTTAAATGAACATATAACACATGTATAATATGTATGTATATTCTCAAGCATATGATGCATGAAAAATACATGCATGTGATGCATGTATGCATGATTATTTTTGCATGAAGCTTACATGAATATGATGCATGTATAGACATGATAAAACTTGTGTATTCATTCATGATAAAAAACGGTCTTCCATGTGATTTTAATTGGTATCAATACATTAAGAATATATTAAAATATTTTCATTTAGATCATTGAACACATTTATCTATGAGTCAAATATCATGGGTATTATTTTATAATACCAAATTATAATAAGATGCATTATTCATTAGTGAAGAATAATTAGATATCACCTATAAAAGGATAAAATTTTCTCCCCCTTACATGTGTGTCATGATCAAAATTTATCAAATATGTTAGTGATCATCTGTTCCATCCAAATATTTATATAATATCTTTCTTTTTACTCCTTGTTCATGTCTCTTAAGGTGGTTCTAGCACCCATTCAAGAGTTTTGCGTGTCCAATGATAGATATAGGGATCCAGTGACTAGTGTACCTCCCTCATAAGAAGTATGACATGATTTTATACTCATCATAATCTTCTGCAAGCATTCTATAAATATTTAGGAATAAAAAAACTACTTTAATCCCACCCTATATATACTCTATTTTTGATAATTTTTCATATATAATGAATTTACTTAGGTTCAAGGATAAATACTTCCTTTTTGGGTGTTATTTATATACCCAAGGATCATACGATGATCCTAGAATACCTAATAGTGCTATTAAATTTGGCATCCTCTTCATATCAAAATGCATTCTTATGTATTTCAAAAAACATTATATATTCAATGTAACTGGTTTAGACTTGTTTGAAATTATTTTATATGATATAATTGAGATATATATGTTTATTCCATAAGATATAATTGTGTTAATCAGTTAATATAATTATTAGGTCATGCAACAAAAATAGTTACTGGATAATTTTGTTTGTCTTGAGTTGTAGGAAAAACATAACATCATTTTTTATATTTTCTGTTCGAAATGTGAACATGGATACATGAGTGAAGCTTAAAATTATATTGTAAGACAATTTAATTTTAAGAAATATGCACAAGTGATGCATGAGGATCCTTTATACAAGACATTTAAACTTCAAACCAGACATTCATATGGTGGGTGGGAATGAACTTTTATGTGTAGGCTTGAGCTTAGCATAAAATTGTCAAGTATGTTATGTAACAAGCATATCAAACAATTTATGTAGATATAGTAAAAAAATGGTTATAGATCATGTATGTATGAGGAAGAAGGAATCACACACAAGGAAGGGTGAAGAGTGCCCCACCAAATGTATCCCATATCATAATTTGTTTCAAGAGGATGGGGGATTCATTTATTACTAGAAACATGTTATCTTGACCTTGATAAAATTTTCCTAATGATGGTTCTATCCAAAAGTTTCCATGCCTTACCCTATAGTGAGGATAAGTATCCATGCCCCATTATTCGAAACTATCCCCCTTTATATATACACTGGATCATGAAAGTTCCCACACCTATCTACCTCTTTCAGCTGACTTACCCTAGAGACTGGAGGTTCATCCTAAAGATAATTGATTTCTCAAATGATCCAGCTAATGCAAGAATATATTTTTTGGAACAATATAATTAATATAAAATAAAATAAATAGTTTAAATATATATATATATATATGAAATGTTTATTTATATTATAATTTCAATTTATAATATAATTATAAATTGTTGGTAGGTTTAATAAAATTGGATTTTACATGTCTAAATTATAATATAAATAGTGTATATTTATTTCTATAAATAAATAATGTATTTATTTTAATTATGATAATTCAATTGAGAATTGAATTATATTATTTATAAATGGATAATAAATAGTGAAAGTGTATTTTAGAATGTGTGTAATGTTTTATAAATATGTTTTATAAAATAATTAACTATAGAATTTTTATTTTTAATTGAATAAAATTATTTTAAACATTCATTAAAAACATAACTTGAATATTAAAGAGTTAATATTTGGTCTATCATTTCAAATTTATATGTTTCATAAATTTTTTATAAATAATAATTAAAAGGTATCATTTATTTGGAAAACTTATTTAGGATCTTTATAATATTTATATAAAATATTTATTTATAAATTAAAATTATAATTTATAGATCTTTTAAATTACATAAATAATCATTAAATATAATGAAGTCCAGATTTAAAATTATGAGTTGTTAATAATTAATTAATTTGAATTCTGAAAATTAATTAAGGGACTTAATAAAGATATTATTTATAACATATCGAATAGTTTTTATGATTAATTTTATTAATGGTTAAAATAATGTAAATGATATTTGGATTATATAAAAGGTTTACATAATATTGAAGTTGAATTATGAAATTTCTTTATAATTCCTAAAATATCATTTATTAAAATTAAAATATGATATAATTTAAAATATTAAAGAGTTCATATTATAAATGGATATTAAAGTGTATATTTCTATGATTATATAATATTCATAATTTTAATCTTTGTTAAAAAATGTTTATAGTAATATTTTATTCAAAATGAGCTTATAAATTGTTCTCATGTCTAAATTTATGAAATTTTTATTTATTTGATAGTTATTCCTTACTTAATTCAATTATATAAAACTGTTTACATTGTGTAAACAAAATTTATGTGATAAATTTATTTTTGGAGATAAAACCCTGTATTATATGCCAGGTAAAAATCCATAAAATTTAGTTTTTATCTACCTTTATTTTAGTTTATAATTTAATTTTTAAGCTTAATTTATTTTTTGGACATAGTTTTTGCATATTAGGTTTTAGAGTTATTAAATTTTGAATTATATCTTATGTAAAGTCTTATTGTGGAGAGGGACTTGATGTTGGACTACCCACCAACCTAGAGGCTTATGCATTTTTCTATAAACATGAGCGGTTGACTATCTATATATCCATAAGTACTAATATAGATATTATTAATATCATATTATTCTAAAATTTAACATGTAGTGTTCATTTACCTTATGAATATGATGTATTTAGATATATATATTAATATGTTTATTTTCTATTTTTGGGTGAGTAACAAAAACTATGTTTACACACTTACACATTAATTTAGTGCGAACACATTAATTTGGTTGGTGGAATAGGGATTCTAAAAATAAATTGGTAGAAAAATTTATACCTAAAATAATAAAACATGAGGATATAAATATTTCAAACAATCAAATATTGGTGAGACTTTGAGAGAATCCCCCCTCAAATACTAAGTGTAATATTCCTTCCAAAGAAGCAATTGTGAAGAACTTAATCATTTGAATGGGTAATTTCATGCCAAATTCAGGCTCCCTTAGATAATATTGTGTAAGGGAAAAAAAGTAATGGGTTACACTGGATTATATTTGGGAAATTTCATGCCATATATGGGTGCTCTTGAATTGTATTTTGGTAGCCTGTTGTTAGTATTTTTTATATACACTTAGTTGGGAAACCCTAATGGATAGGATATTATAGGAATAGAGTTGAGTATATCCATCTAATAAATATGGATAAATAGTTATCCACGTAACAATAAAATAATAATAATTATCATTATTTGGATGATTCCCTACATAAATAACTAAGTGATGAGATGAACACTAAAGTGGACTAATTACTGTGTGAAATATGGATATTTTCTCACTAAATGGGTATGATATTCGAGGTAATCAATTTTAGTGGGATAAATTTCATTAAAAGGTACTTGATGAAAATATATAAGGAATGATATTCATATTATAAATTTTGTTGTTGTAAATAATGGAATAATCTTACAGTTTGATTTTGAGATCATTCTTGATAATGAAAAATTGAATGGAAGAAACTTTTTACATTGGTATTGAAACTTTAGAATAATTTTCAAGAAAGATGAAAAATTATACGTATTTGAACAAACACTAATAAAAAGAATAAAAAATAGAATCAATTCCAAAAAATGAGTTATATTCCTACAATAGTATTCTAAAGGTGTCACTAAAGGTTTTGACACTTATACTTGTTACTATGGACACTAAATAGAAAAAAACAGGAGTGTATGGGTGTTTATGAAAATATATGAAATATAAAGTGGATCTGTCAAGAACATTCTAAACATGATAGGTATGATGTTCCAAAGTTTATTATTCAAATTAATATGGTGTATGGAACTCAAGTCTCAAATCATGTGATCAATATGATTTGGTACGTTAATGATTTAGGGAGGCTAGGTTCACCTATTAAAATTGAGATTAACATAAATTTCATTTTTCAATCACTACTAGGAGGGTTCCAACATTGTTTTAATTAAAATACAAATAAATTCTATAAAACTTTACTCAATCTTCTCAATATGTTGAGGATAACTGAGTAGTAAATGGTCTGTTTAGGATCAAGTGCAATTATGATGATACAAAAAAAGGAGGGTAAATTTTTTTGGAAATGAAATAAAATATGTTTGGAATATTTCTCACAAAAAATTAAATAAAATAATATGAAACAAAGACAATGATATCTTATGTCTAGAAGGACCATTGGAGGAGGAATTTTCTTGAATACTTGAAATGTCATAAGAATCCATGTGAAGAGTCCACATCAAGTAAAAATGTTATCGAATTAAATTATAATATTCTAAATGGTATATGATATGAATATTATTCCATAAAATTGTTTCAAATATATAGGATTTTATAAGTATAAAAATAACTGGAGGTTCAAGATTAAAGTTATGGAGAAATAGGTTGTTTCATGTGGATTCCATAAAAATTAATTTAAGAAGAATTTTATATTATTTTATGGATCCCAGATGGATCATGTTTGGACACCGAGAGGGTGGGGGTGAATCAACATACAAAAAAATTACCATATTGTTTTTAGTTATCCCCTCGTACTCTCGAACATCTAACCCAATTAAGAGGAATGGATCTGATATACTCATTAAAAAATCATATGCAATTATAATAATAAAGGAGATAGCAACACACATAGTTTTTAACAAGATTCCATCTCATTGTGAGAACCTACTTTTTACTGTGATCAATCTATTATTGTTTCATGGATTTTTTATCCCTATATTTTTCTGTAAACACAAACACCTAGAATTGGAACACAATGTTTGGTAATGAACTAATCATTCTTTCTGAGTGAGTGGCAATCTTCATATTGGTACCATCAGTTCTATAATGATGTTGTTTGTACTGGAACCAATAGTTATTTTTTGATTTTATTTTAATAACTTTTTTATAAGATCTCTCTACTATACTGTATGTCTTTTCATCGAATGAAAAAACTTGTTTCTAAACTATAGGCCTTCAACTACAACTGTATCAATAGTATTATATGTACATCGGCCCAAAACTCTTCAATAAGTGGAATATGAATCTTAAACACAAAATCACTCTTTATTAGAATGATTAAGTGAATAATCCCTTAAAACATTACAAGTTTTCTTCTTACTCAAATATAAAATGATCAGATAGCTACTAATTCTATCAAAGATTTTCCCAACCTCAATATTCTTATTTATTGGATATATCAGAATATGTAGTAGATGTTGTATATCAGATCTCCTTCTAGATAGAAGAAATGCATCTCTCATTTTTCATAGTATTGAACTATTTTTTTTCATTATTATTTTACATTTATTTATTTTCACCGTATGTGTATATTATTCTCAGAAATATCATAGTGAATATTATCCTCAAAATTTGGATCTACATAAATCACCATATATTAATGTAGCATATAACTGCCGCTTGAATATATAGTGGAATGAAATTTCTTATGTATTTATAGAATTGTGTTCTAACTATCACCACATTTTTAGAAAATATATCGACATTTTATATTGTTTTAAAGACTAATTCAAAGATCCACATATATCATCTACAAGTCACAAATTCAAACATGGTATTTTTTAATACCAGATAACTTGGGATATTTTAATGTTCATAGGACATATCAAACGCTTGTGTATGTTAGCACATTAAATCATCTCTACAGTGCAATGTATATTTTTGTGGTGTAAGAATAAGCATCACAAAAAAAAATCAACTCACTTTATCATGGAATACTCTTCTTTGATGCAGTTGTTTATCCCTAAGTTATTATAGTGTGGTGATATCTACTTTGGCATATAAAATCTTCGAAAGTGTAACTTGTGGTGTAGAGATTCATCCATACTGCATCATGGAATTATTTTCTAGATCTATATAAAATCATCAAATATTTCCTTTTTTTTGTAAGATATTTTTTTACAGTGTAGCTCTATATAGAAAAGGGTTTTCTTGAAATCCATGCCTCTATCAATTTTAGACCTTCCAAAGTGCAGGTTGAAGCAGTGATGTGGGTATTACAACTTCCATGGAATTATGGTGAGTTCACCTTTCCTATGACATAATAGGTGATTTTAAAGGCATTTGAAAATAAGAACAACTAAGGGATTGGAGGTTGAAGTTGACTGTATATGATCGGATGTTCGAGATGTATCTGATTGGGTGGTTTCCGTTATGTGTGCATGTTTTTTAATGTGTGAATAATAAAATATTTTTTACCCCACATTAATCACCGCTTCGATTAGATTGCACTTTATAAGTTAAGTTCTACTATTTAATTCCTGATATGGGAGTAGGTTTTGGAACCCAAAACACTCACACACCCTTTATAGGTCATGAAATAACTATACGGTCCACTAGGTGGCTCTGTGTTACTTATGAGCACCTTGTAGGTGCTGTGAGCCATGTGATACTCAAAGAATCCTATCATGTATTCTCCCTATGGGTGATACGATCCTTGTTTATAGGTTAAACTCTCCCATGGAGTTGACCCATGGGCCCCAGATGTTTGTTTGAGGGAACCTAGGCTATTCAATGGTTGACCCATTTTTAAGGCCAATTTTAATAATTATTAAATACCAAGAATGAAATTTCAAACCAAATTTATCATATGAAATGATTAATAATTCAAAATATAATTCTCACTTTTTTCTTTGCCTTCAACTTCTCTTATAAAAATAAATATTTTCATGATCTTAACAAAATTCCATATATTGTAATGAAATATTGCATGATGTTAATTTGACATCCTAATACTTAATTAAATTATAAATTTAATCGGATGAATCATTTCCATTCTTCATTTTTTAAATAATTTTCATTCCCTTAACATCACTTGCTCATGTATTTGATATTATGGGTGGTTCAATAATAATCTCACCTATCCTCATGAAAAAATAAATTATCCTTTCATTGGACACTTTATATGGACCCATATCATTATATTCATTGTGATCCACTAACTATGGCCATATGAGTTATATTTTTGATGATCCCCACCCCTTCCAAAACCTGATCATTTTTAATTTCATGGTGATTTAGTAGGTCAATTATTGAGGTTTTATTTTATGTCCATGAAACTTTGTCCCCAAAATTCCGTGAACATATGTGTTAAATTAGATGCGTTTATACCTCAAATTGAATCCTCATGAATTGAGTTAAAAGAAGTGCATAAGTTTTTTCTGATGGTGGTGTTTGTGTATTATGGTGAATATTATTCTTCTTTCATTAAAATGGGACACCTTCATCATGATTTTCACCAAGAATCTAGAAGGAAGGCTATAAATAGAGAAAAATATAACATGGTGTTTAATTATTTGAATAATGACAGTATGTCTCATATATTTCCCAAAGATTTAGTGATAAATGATAATTACCTAGTGGGTGGGGTATACCTGAGTCAATATAATGGTGTGCTTTACTACTCAGAAGTGCATCATCCTGCATCAAGTTTTCCTTTTTTCCTTGGGTATGAGCTTCTTCAAACCCAATAATAGAGATTTATTTTTTAATAGATAGAAGTCAGTAGGATGATACTATTTTTCCCTTGATTATATATGAGGTGGAATAGTAAGATAATATTTATTAAATGATTCAAATGAATATAGTTAGAATTCCTTCAAAGGATGAAGATAAAGTTATAAAATGTCTTACTCAAGATTTTTCCAAACCTAGGGCTAGTCATGATAAGAATTAGGGTGAGTTAGATGGAGGAACAAAGTCCCATGAGTATAGTATTGAGTCCTAGTCTTATTTAATTGTATATGTGTGGAAATTAATCAATTTAATTCACCTACATATTTGACTTATTTATTTATGTGAAGATAATGAGGATAATGCTAAACTATAAGGATGTAAGGGAGTTATTCCTCAATGTAAGAGAAAACTGGGCAATGGAAAGTATTCAGAGAAAGGATTATTGAAGAGTTAATAGGTCCAAAAACTGATAGTTCTTTTTATTTAAGTAATGGTCCCACTAATGCTTCCTTCATTCCTTCTTAATTTGAAGAGGATAACAGGATTTGAGGCTTCATTTTTCCTAGTAATAATAATGGGAATAAAGGAGTCTTACACTCAAGGGGGGGGGGGTATTCCATCATTAAAGTGAACAGAAACCCGAAATTTAAAGACTATGAAAATGTTCCTAATATAATGAAAACAAGATCATCTGTTAAGGCTAAAGGAAAAGAGACCAAAGTAAACAATTTTTTATTGCAAGTAAAGGCTTGTGTTCCGTTTTCAGAGGAATTTTGGGGTCTATTAGTTCTTTATAAAGCATATATGGGTCCCTACATTGAAGAAATAGATGGAAGGACATTAGGGGTGGAATTACATCTTGAGTCCAAACTCTCAAGAGAATAATATAATGCAATACTATTTTCATAAATCCTATCTAGAAAAGAGGTATCAGCTAATACATAAATCACTTTGGATGGAACTGAACTGGGAACTATTTATAAGGAGACCATGAACATATTTTCCTAGCTTAAAAGTTGGGGGGGGGGGGGTAGGAATACTTAATGAATCGATATTTTTCTTTCCACCCACTATGGTTCTTCCTTTGAATTACATGGACGTAGTGATAAAAGAACAATTTACTATCAAAGTGGCTTTAATAGAAGACTTTAATATGATGTTTTATATAACTATTCAATTTGAAATCAGTCATGAACAATAAGAGTGGATTAATTATAAG
This sequence comes from Viscum album, assembly GCA_963277665.1. Lineage (NCBI taxonomy): Eukaryota > Viridiplantae > Streptophyta > Magnoliopsida > Santalales > Viscaceae > Viscum > Viscum album. The sequence goes on from OY728166.1 coordinate 732,851,053, forward strand.
GATCATATTTTTCTTCAAAGTTTTAATGAATGAAATATCAATACAGATGAGTACATAAAGAACCATAAAATGATAGAACCCCTATTTCAGGACATCATTCACAATAAGAAAGAGTGGAGTAAATATGCTATCATTTGGAGCATCTATAGGATATCAAGATATAATAATTTAAAGTTATTTTGTGATGGATTATAATTTATCATTAATTTATAAGTTTTTCTGGTTTACCATTATACTCTTAAGAATGGATTTATTGAAAATGAATAAAGATATAATTTATAAAGTGGATAATCACACTCTGATCAAGTAGTTTCTAGAATATTTTAAAGATTCATTTTGAATTTAAAAAAGGAATGTTTTGGTTTGAAATTTTGGAAAATAGACTTATTTAATTACATGAATTTGGTAATATTTAATCACATGGGACACATGGATTAATACATATAAAAGAGGAATGAGAATTGATCAAAACCATTAATCAAAGGTTTTGATAGTTGATAAATATATAAAAACTTCTTATAGATATTCTAGAAGAGAAGAGAAGCATGTGAATGACATCTATATCTAATTTGAATAGAGGAAGAATAATTAATGGAATGTATTTCTATATCTAGATCTAGAGATAATTTAAGGAAGATAGAAGAGTTCTAATGATATATCTATCTATTTATGAAGAATAAATATTTCTATAAGATTATTCCAGTTTAGGATAATCAACATCTAGATGATGTGAGGCATTGTTGTATTTGTTTTAAAGATAAAGAATCGAATATCGCATTAAGGGATCATTATCCTCTCACTCTGGATGAAAAAACTCAACTCTTACATAATGACTTTTATCTCATCATATATATAGAAATGGAAGTGAAATAAAATTGAGTTTCATGTTATATCAATTATGGTCTTTAAGATTCAAGGTGTTTCTTAAACTATACTGATATGAAGGATACCTGTGTGTCTATAATATATTGAAGAGGCCCTCAATTATATAAATTGATTGCACCTTTTACAAATCAGTGTGTGGTGGAGGAGAATAAGATGGAGTGACCGCTGGATCAATAATGCTTGTTTCATAAGCCACATAAATGTAGTTCACATTAGCATGGAGTAACCAATACGTAAAATTTTCATCAATCGAACTAGAATTGTTTTTGATTTTGGCACATGAACACATTTTTAGTGTGCAATATTTGTATATATCCTCTTTTTAAATCAAATTAAAATCCTTGTTTCTTGTGCATAATTTACATTTATATAAATGTGTTGAATGATTTAGTTAATATTTCATATATATATTGAGATAATGACCGTGTTCTTGGTCACATTGGAATAAAACCTAAAAAAGGGAAGATGAAATAAAAAGGGAAATATTTAATTGAGTATCACCTTGATTCACCCCTCATCTCAAGGTTTATATATTCATCTTGGCCCAGAGAAGTGGTAGTAGTTCCAAAATTTTCAAATTTAAGGAGTAATATCTAAATTTTATTTTGAATCATTACACATATGGATTTGATAATGAATATACCGATTTTTAACAAAACCAAGTATGTTGGTTGGTAGAAGACATTTTTTTCTACTGGTTCGTAGTGAAGAAATCATGGAATATATATACTATGATGCAAATTTGAAAAATCAGAATGAAATAGTTGAAGATATGAGTAAAAAGAATATCATGATTCAAACATTGACTAATGAGATATATAAGAAAACCTCTCATTATTCTACTTTATTTGAAACGATAAAAATATTTTATGTTTTTTGACACTAAAAAACATGTGTTATGAGAGACATTGGGAAATTTGTTTTTGGTTGAAAGTGAATCCGAGCAAAAAAAAAACTAAAAAATACACCTAAGGGACTTTTTTCACATAGATTACAACCTTTATGAATGTCTGGGTCTTGTGAAGGTTTCTATAATATCATGAAAGTTAAGGCTGTAACTTCCACACATTGTATGTTAATTTTCAGAACTCCATGTCTGGATGTTAACCTTCATGAAACAAATTTTTTATATATTATATTTTGTGGAAAAAACCTACCCTTATTTTCAATTCAGATTAATACCTATCTTAATCTTACTTTTTTGGTGATGTAAACTTTAGACTTCTAAAAAAAATCAGAATTCATGAAACTATGTCCTTCCTGAGTAAAATATGATATAGATTCCTAGTGGTAGCCTTGTTTTTAAAAATAAAATCCCATGGGTTCTTGAGATACTCAAAACATGGTGAATATTCCTTTTGTAAAGGTATATTTCATTAGCGTTAGAAGAAATCCATTTGTGGATCTTGGGGTTTTGTGAGATAATTATCCTTTAAAACACCATCCCCATGGAAAGAAAGATTTTACTTTGAGGTAGGGACACCATGTTTCATGAAAGGTTCACCTTCATGAGAATCCATCCCTTTACGAAACCCTAAACCTTTACAAACCCCCAACCTTAATAGAACAAATCCAGTAGGCCTCTTCATGGTGCCTCCTTTCATTAGACAAACTTTCATGAATGTTAACCACCTCAGGACTCTCCACCTATTGCAAACTAGTTCATCCACACCCTGATCCCCCATGTGACCAGTATCATCAAACCTTATCTATAGTCTCACTACTTAAGTCATGAAATAGACTATTAACTTTGTATTTCATCCTAAGCATTGGAACACTAATGCCTATTTGTCACAAACAGTGGAACCTGAATGTTGAGATCCCAGTTTTCTATTTCCCCATGGTAGTGTTAATTCCATGCTCTAACTAGAGGAACCAGAGCAATATAAATGTTAGCCCCGAAGATGGAATCATCTAGAGAAATATTTTTCCTTTCCCTTTGATGAGGGATGATATCATATTCTCCTCTATATCATTGATATGGTATCCCCAAGCATAATACTCCACAATATCTGAGCTAGAGGAAATAAAACTATGTTTCCCAATATTTTTTGTATGAGTTTAAACTATAGGGAAATATCCTCATCACATGATATAAAACTGTCGACCTACCCTGTGTGGTGAAAACAGGACTCCCGTTGTATGACTAGCATTGGATGACCCCTCAAATCCTACCCTATGTTATAAACACATGATTCCCCATATATGATAATCAATCTATGAAATCTCCTTCTTTACAATGTGATGATCCTCCTACTTCAGGTAGCCTCTATAAATAATCCCCACATCATCCATTGTTGTAACTCTTTTCATGACACGTGAATTATTACCTCATGACATTAAACTATATGAACCAGTACCATCGCATGACTTTAAATCATGGAATCAAAATACAAGGGTTTTGATCTATATCTATTAGTCGGGTATGTAGGGAACCTCTATGAGATTCAATCCCAACATCCTAAAAAACCTATGATACCTCCATGAGGTTCAATCCCAATAATTCGAAATTTTCATCAAATCTGCACGTATTTCCCTAGAAAATGAAGAATCTAAAGCATGATCATATTCTCCATGGGAATACACTGAAATAAAAAAACCTATCCCTATTGGACATTAAACCTATTACCAAACCATTCCCACAATAAATTAAACGTATGAACAACCATTCCCACAAGATTCTAAACCTATGATCAATGTGTCCCCACAAGAATTTAAACCTCTAACCAACCTTTCCACACAAGATGTTAAAATAATGACTATTTTATGCCTAAAAGATATTAAACCAGCGACCAATGTTTCCCCACAAGATGTTAAACTTGTGACCAACCTGTCCCCACAAGACATTAAACATGTGACCAACCTATCTGTACAAGATGTGTAACATGTGACCAACCTGTCCCTACAAGACATTCAATACAAAACCGACCTATACCCACAAGAAATTAAACTTATGAATGACATATACCCACAAGTTGTTAAACCTTTTTCCCATCTGAAACATCTACCCCATACAATAAACATGGGATTCCTTATCTAAAATGATTCAAATGAGTTACACCCTTAGTGTCAACTACCCTATGGATGACATAGAATGACTTGGGTTCTGCGACTAAGATGAATCATATGAGAGATACCTTAAAACTCAAGTGTAATACTTTACAGATTCCCATCATGATAAACATATAGAAATTATAATTTTTTCCAAACATTACCATCTAATATGATTGCAGGTCGCTGCCCTATCGAGATAGAAGTAGTTAAATTAATATGTGTCCACTTTGATATGGTGCTGATAATGTGTTTCAAGGGCATGAATAAAAACATTGAGGTAGCCCTAAACTTTGGGATGTTATCCATGGAGTAATCTATGGAAGTAATAATCAATATCCCATCATCCAATTTTGATCAAGGATCTAACATCACAAACCATAATAGCGGAGGCTTCTCGCCTTTGGGAAGTGGGAATACTGAGAGAGGAAGAGTGCAACACCGTGATGACACATTCCTTGGTTGAAGGTATTAGAAAACAAAAATTGTGAACTCTATATGAAGTTATTATACTGTAACAGAAATTAGGTCAACAATTCTAGTCACCATCAGACTTGAGCATGACCAGATCTACATATCAGAAACTAGGACCCTACCAAAAAAATGGTGGGATTGGTGTAGAAATCTTCTTCTACAACTGGGTAAATAGAAGGATGTTGGGAATCCTTGATCTGATACATCATAAATGTGGATCACACCCCCTCCTTGGAGAAGGATGAATAACTCTAGGAATATTGGCCATCACTTTCATGGTGCATTTACTGATTTATAGATCTATATATTAACAAGACTCAAGACATATAGAACACATGATGACCCACCTACAAGAGGCATGGGGGCTGCGGGAATAATAGATAAATGGTCTTGCACCTCCACACTCACACCATGAAGACCTCCCATTCCATGAATACTTGGTTTTGTCACCTCATCTCCCCTTTGAAGAAAATCCGGATAAGGGTCATCCACACCCTTATTCATCAGTACGAGTAATAAGGGGTCATTAAAACTTGGGATACGACCCGATAGGATATAGGATCCATGGAACCATTATAGAAATGCTGCCCTTAATGGCTGTGCCAGAAGAAATCCTCCAGATCATGATGATGGCCCATTTGGGGATCATCTCTATAGAATGCACTGATATCTTCATAACCTACACTGATGAAGTAGGGGACGTATAAGTCTCTCCCATAGTAACCACCAACCAGGAGACACCTAGGAGGGATCCCAACCAACCTTGATGATGTAGCTAGCTAGATATATAGGTGGAATAGTAGGTATACCTCAACCTTGATCCACCGACACCGATCCAAAATACCTGACACTCATTCTGAGGGAAGACCATGAAGTCTTCTCATTAGAAGACCTCTTCCTAGCCCTAGTGGCACCAAAAACTACAAGATAATCTTATATATCCCCTACAACCACTATGTGGGCCCTGTTTTCACCCATTTGGAATTGGTACCCCAAACACTTCTCAAGAAGGTTGGGTTGAATATCCCCATTATTGATACCATCAACAACCAGCATGGGACATCCTATGAATAATAATTTCACCAGATTTTCCTCCCTATGATAAATATATTACATTTTTTGAATATCTATCCTAGGGTCAATAGGAAAATAACCAATGTGGAGGTAATGCCTGTGGCACTGGTTACAATGCACGAGGAAGGAATCCAAGCGATTCTCATCATCTCGTACTTGGTGATCTTCCTCTCTATCAAAGACATGACTTCTAGAAATTATATGTCACCATCAATCTATCAGATTCTAATATGATAGATTACTCTATGAAGGAATCTTCACCAACACTTCTAGAGCCAGGGGTAGAATCCAATCAATTTAGGCTAATGATCCCTAAATCCAAGGTCAATAAAATATAGAAATCCCACCATAAATACCTACCATTGGAGGATGTTTTTGCCTCATTTTAGGTTCTTTTAGTGAAATAATCTCACATTCTATCAATTTCCCTCCTCTAAAACTTCTTAATGAGATTTAGAGAGATTTTGGGGTTGGGATTGATGCCATTAGATGATAGTGAAGACTTCGTTGAGCCCCATAAAGATGTTTCTGCTCTCTCTCATGACATGGTTGCAAACACCCCATCTTACTTGGACATGATATTGAGTTTGGAGCCACCTTTAAAAGAAATTTCAATGATCAGGGGATGGTTAGACCATATGATTCCCCACTTTTTGGAAGGTTAGTAGTAAAACATGTCTACGTCATTGCCACTATCAGCTCTATAGAAAGCACAAATTAGGGATTATATCGACCAAGAGTGGGAGGATCTTCTATGTAATGAATAAGGGGACATGTGGAGGATATTATTCATCGAATCGATACCAATCATGTTTTGAACACCTAAACCCTTGAATATTTTCATCCCAAAGTACCTCACTAAGGACTTGGTGGTATGGATCCACTATGACATCTTGGAAATGATCAATCACCTTTTTGACTACCAACTAATTTACCTAGGAATCTATGAAAATCTTGATTCCATCCACCAATAGTTCATGAGGGTTGAAATTTCCACACTCTTGCTAGATCAGGTCCATGAAACATATAGATACCACCAGGATTTCCAAAATACCTACATCAGGATCCTCATTGTGGTTCGATGAGTCATGGAAGATGCATCCCAACATGTGAATATTTGAGGTTGGGGATAGTATGATTCCATACACTTTATCCCTATCTAATAACAACAACAAAAAAATCTTAAGTCTGGATCACTTGTTGATGGTAAAAATTATTCTCTAGCCACCAATACTATAAATGTCATCACTATCGACCCTACAGATGATTTGACAAACTAGAAAAATGATACAGGGCATGATAGAGAGAACCTGCCCCAAGAGGCTAAATAGTAGCTGGAAGATCCCCTAATAGGAACTCACAGTCATCCATAGACACTATAACTAGGCCTTGGGAGTCCACCGAATGAAATATTTATTTTAGATATCCAAAATTATGATAAAAAAAAGGGTCCTCCGGGCAGGCTGTTCCATCCAAAATCACTCTAAAAATTTAGTCAGATTCTAGGGTGGCCACTTTACTTCAAGATATTGGATTACTGCTTATCTTATCTTCAAGAAATGCCTATGTATTGAAAATGTTAAAAGGGAACCTATTTCTCCACCAGTTGGGCACCCAATCCACCTTGTTAAGGGGCCTAGGTATTAACGAGGAGGCCCAACACATTTAGTTATGGCATAAGATGGTGGATACGATAAGAGATCGAGATATGAGTCACCCACTGCACCTGATTAATGTGACTACCCTGCTCAATATTGGGGATACTGCACCTCCTAAATTGATGAGTTGTCTAAAGCCTCAGTTACTACTAACACTAACCAAGATGACCGAATCAACACTCTTGTTTTCCACTACGAGGCTTTGGAAACATTACCAGTTTCAATTCCACTAGAAAGAAAGGAATATTTGACATTGTTGGACCATGTTCATCCACCCCATGACTCTAAAATCTGATATTTACCCCATTTAATAGGATGAGTGATCCTCTATAATATCTACACCACTGTTCCTCATGGTGTGTCCCAATGTTGGGGACTCTGGAATAGTAGAAGGCTTCTAATCTCTTGTATTGTATCTAGACTCTAGAGGGACCCACATTCATTTGGTACAACCATCTGAAACTAAGATATGTTTCTAGTTGGGAGGATCTCCATTGGTAGTTCCTCTACTAGTTCATCTCCATTATGTCCAAGACCAGTATTGTGGACCTTTGTAAGTGAAATCAGACAGATGATTAGTGTGTTGCTTACTTCATTACCTAATGGAAAGGGCTCACCTACTATCTTGATATAAATCATTCTTAAGAGAATCTATTAACAATGTGTATAGAGAATTTTAAGGATGATATGGTCCCTACCATAATATCCCAAAATTATCTATATGGATTTTGAATATTTTCTGAAATATATTAGCATCTTGAAGAATCCTTATAGAGGACCAAGCAACGATAGCACACATTAACCCTTCCAACTGCCATTCAAAGGCACATGAATGAAGAAATGGGCACTATCATGCATGAAAAGGCTCTAGTATCAGTTCACATATAATAGCCTTTACCTGATGAACCTAATAAATCAAAACCTTTCTAAGAATAGCCTCGCGAACCACAATTTTATCTAAAACAACCTTTCTAGGAGAACGTTTCCTCAAATTCCCATCAGGGCTCAACACCCAGATTTTCTATGTTCATAATTAAAGAAAAATAACTGCACCAAAAAGTATGTAGAAGTACCAGGGTATTTCATTTGTGCCTTGGAAATGGTTATCTTGAAGATAACATAATACAAAAGGCCATAGGAGGCTGAACTTACCGACCGTGTCAATCACTGTGCATACCATATGATCCTAAGAAATACCATCCAAGAATGATTTGTATTAAAATTTTGGATCCATGTCTAATTGAACCTTGACTTAGTTATATTGGGTAACCAAATAAAATAATTATCAAAATTCTCCTCTAACCCTATTAATGATAAAGAAGATTCTGGTGAGTGGAAATATGTCCCTAACCATAACATTTATAAGTATTAATGATTAGTTATATTGGAAGATAGTAGATCACACCCATGGTATTATCCATGCCCTCTTGAGCAGGCCAAAACCTCATGCACTTCTCACATCTTCTACAATCATTTCATCTGAATTTGTGCCATAGCATTCCAAATCTCATAAGAATAGGAATTGAAAGTGTTAGGGGAATTAGAGTCACTTGTAGGTGCTAAAACCAGTTTTCACCCTTGGAGACTTCATGCCTCTTAAGTTGGGAAATTCACTAAGAATTTTTTTAATCCTGAATACTATTTTGATGAGGAGAAAGAGTACATATCAATGTACTCTATTTAACTAGTGGATCAATATTTCACACCTAATGATATGGAATTCCATGCACACCCCGCATTCACCTCTAGCTAAATTTGTCAGAAGAGAGGTTAGGGATATTCTAGTAGAAAAAATTTATCTGCTACAATTTTAGACCAAACTGTTTATACCACCAAGACCAAGAAATAGGCCTCCCATATGGCTAAATAAGAATACCCCTCCCAGAATGATCCATTAGTAATACCTCCCCAACCAACTATATTGGTTGACCATGTGACTTAGCTATGGACACACTTTGACCAGTCATGTCTAGACATGGTATAATTTTAACCAAATAGTGTTCATTCATTAGGTGTTCAGACAAAAACAACAAACCAATAATATAATGTGGCTATCACTATCTAGGTCTCAACACCTCAACTAGAAGTACCTGCTACACTCTCTACTAAAGTGTTACCATTGGAAGGAATAAATATTCCACTCACACAAAAATATGATGTGATTAGACACCTTGCTGGCATACCAAAGATGATCTTGATCTGTGATGTTTTCTTCCTATTAAAGGAGATGCATGCGGCTCTTATTGAATCATTTAAGAGCCCCCTTTAGTTTGAGAATGAGACAACAGTTACCGATTCCTATTTTAAAGAAGAACCTGAACATGAGGAATGTCGGGCCATTATTTAATTTTTTGAAAAAGATGAGGGAGTTACTATTTTTGGGCACATATGCTCACTATATATCACTAGCCAGTTAAATGTCATGTAAATACATTGATTCCTAGTGGATACTAGTTCTAGGATCAATATCATATATACCCAAAGTCTCCACAAGATGGGGCACATAGAAATAGGATTTTATCCCCTATAACTTGACAATTCAATGGTATGGAAAGAGTGAGTAGAATCCATGTGGAAAGAATCATACAAAGACCCAATTTGGTATCCTCTTAGCAAGTAGTGAATTTATGGTGTCCTTATAGGATACAACCTAAAATTATATTCTTGGAAGGCCCTACCTCCATCTACATGCAGTAGTCCTCTCTTCATATGAAATGTATCTCAAGTACTCCCTCGATGATCGAGTAGGGGTACTATATGGCCATTATTTTAACATCTTATGTATTTATGAATTTATTATTTTTAAATAAATTAAATCTCTTTGATATCTTGTTTTACACGCAACACCAAAATTTAACAAAACCGTGATATCTTATTAATATTAATATTTAAACGTGGCCATTATATCATATCCGTTAAACATAGTAATAAGAATAGTAATAACCAATTTTTAAAATATTAATTATAATGGTTTTATATAAATAAAAAATATTGAAAAAACAAACTTAATTTTCATTAAAGTATTCTTATGTTTTGAAAATAATAATTTCTAAAAAATGTTTTTTATTTCTTTTTATTAACAATAATAAAATTAATTTTTGAAAATTTTAGAAAATTTTAGAAAATTAAAATTATAAAATAAAATTCAGTTTTTAATTCTTTATCTCAAAATAATATTAGGATTAATATTTTTTTATAATTTTCTAAAAAGACTATTTTTTTTGAATAGTTAAAATACTGAATTTTAATTGAAAACTACCTTTTAGTTACTCTATTTATAAAGTTAAATTATATTTTAAATTAGTTTTATTGTAAAATTAGTTTAATTATATATTTATTAATTCAATTTAGTTAATTTTAACCTTAACCTATAATGAATTTTTATATAAAAACTTTGTTAACTTTGTGAACTTTTTAACATTTTCTCTTCGAAAACCTGCTTTATTATTGAGTATATATGAATTATTTTAAATTAAAATCTAACAAATTTATGAACTGAATTTCAAAAAAATTGGTTCCATGTTTGTAATTTGAATAATTTACATTATATAATAAGTTCAAATTAAATTTTTACCAAAATTAATATTGAAAATAGTAATAATTAATTCCACCGGTCAAGGTAAAAATGAGTTTACGTTGTGGTTAAACTAAAACTATAAGGGTTAAAATGACCAAAAATATTATTTAAAATATATAAGTTTTTCTTTTTTTGACACTATAATGTATAGTTATTAATAATATTCCATTTTATATCCTTTTTACATGAGAGAAACATGTGTACACCTTTTCCTTTGAAAATGATTACAACTGCACCACTCAAGAATACCCCCTCTCATATCTTATTCACATGTTTAAACCATTTTGGTTCATCCTATACCTTCCCAAATAATTTCATAAATTCCTCAATATCATTATAGAAGCCTTATTTTGGGCATAAATCTAACCTAGGAAGTATTTTGGTGCAAACCTAAAGTGGATACCTGAAGAAGAGGTAATGTCCTTCAACGATCATTTTTATTTTATTTCTTCCCCCACCTCCATCAATTATTATTGAAACATGATGACATAAACTGACAAGAGTGAACACAATAAAAAGATTCCATATTTGGAATCATAAAAATCTATATTATATAATAATATTAACTTAATTCATGACCAAAATGAGGATTGAACATAATAAAAATTAATTACCACATTTAAGGTAAAAATGAGTTTACTAGGGGTTAAAATGACAAGATAAGGGTTAAAATGACTTAAAAACTTTTATTAAATTTTTTTATGGTAATATGTTTATAATTACATGTAAAATTATATATAATACACCATATTGGAAACTTTTTCCCTAATAAAAATGCGTATACAACTTTTTCTTCTTCAAAATATTACAAGTGTTCCACTCACATCACTCATAAAAGGCCACCCCTCTCCTATTTTATTCACTCCTTAAAAACCTATTGGTTTGGCCAATAACTGAAAATATATTTTCCCAAATCCCCTATTATCATCATATAATCATTATTTGTGGTATAAATCAAACCTAAAAAGGCTTTTGGTGAAAAACTCTGGAGGATACCCAAAGAAGAGGTAACAATCTTCAACGAGCATTTTGTATTTTATTTCTTCCTCCAACTCCTTCAATAATTATTAGAAAATGATTATATAATAAAATAATTATCTCTAATATAATAATATATTTTTTATTTTATGGTAATTAACTACAACCATTTCAACTTTATTCAAATGGGTTATGAAATCATCATTCGTGTGTACAATATACTAACACCTCGCGAACCGATGTCATTCATTTTTCTGTTACCACCTTGCTTGATTGGGTATGATGATGGATATAAAGTATATATATGATATTTATATAATAATTATACATTTTTTTCATTATATCATATATAACAGTTTTACATCCAGTTTCATAGGGGATATGATAACGTTGCTAATGTGTATGGCAGACTACCACCTCATAAAGAAATTTGATTCATTTTTCAGTAACACTTGACAGAGAAGGTAATATGGATAAATTTAATAAATATATGTAGTATAAATTAAATAAATATTATATTAATGATGTATTTATTATTATTAAAAGATAATATATCATTTTTCTTCTAACCTTTTCACTCATTGAAAGATGATAACGTCGTTCGTGTATGTGTGGACTATTGCCTTCATGAAGTGATGTAACTATATCTTTTCATCACCAAGACACATGGATGATATATATAAGTATATTTAAATGAATAATATTTTATTATTATTATTATTTAATGATAAAATATTACTTACCTCCATCCCATAATGATCATTTGAAAAATAGAAATGTTTCTCATGCGCATGTAAGGCCTATGATCTCCATGTTCGTAACATACCTTATTTGTAAAAAAAACCTTTCATGATTAATATTAAACATATATATGATATATAATTATGATAATTGTTTCATCATTATTATTTTTGAGATAATGGAAACATTATCAAAGTAATAGGAATGACAATCACAAATGAAAATATATACGAAAAACAAAAAAGTTATTACTCGAAACATGATTTTAAAAAGGAATTATTAATAAATGGGTAATAAATGTTCATAAGTAAATAATATATTGTATAATATATATCATTTTTGTTCCCTAATATATATTAAATAAACTTATTTTTATTATAAAATAGGTTTGAATGTGTACGGGGAAATTCAGTACTTATGGTAAGGGATTTCTAGTCTATCTTATATTTATGATTGACATTTTAATGTTCACCACTTATTTATTTTTTGTGGTGTATATAATGTTATTTTACATATTATACCATATATCTCTTTAATCTCATGATATTTAAAATTTCATTTTATTTTATACTTTATTGGATCTGATGATTCAAAATATTACTAAAGTGGGAAGGGACTTCTATGTCACTTTTTTACTTCTATGAGATACATTCCATATTCACCAATTATTTCTTATATGTGGTGTATATACTATACATGAATGTATTTTATATTTCTTATAATTAAAATTATTTGCATATACATATCCATTTTAGGATATATCTTTTATGGGGTTTACAGTTCATAAGATACCCAAGCAGTAAGGGCTCTTTTTCAAAATTTTCCTTCATCGAGACATATGTTATGTTATGAAGTTATCTTCTTTATGAGGTATATATACAACCCCATTTAAATTTAATATAATTTATTTATTTATTATCAGTATATTATATGTTTCATTTAATGTTATTATTTTTTGGGGCTTAAAATTTAAAGTTTCTAAAGTGGTAAGCTTTTTATGTTACAATCTCATTATTTATCACGATTGCTCAAGATTGTGATTCCAATAATGAAATATTATGATATACCTCTCACGATAATCATGTATTTTATTACACTCTATTTATTTCTAGATAATAAATTTTTTACCTTAATTTTACACTCTTTATAAACTCAAGAGTTCAAAATAATTATTTTACGAAAAATATTCTCTATTTCTCTCCTCAGTCGAAACCCTATTTTTCTTCCAAAACCAAGTTTTATAAAATATTTAAAAAAATGTTTTTTTATTCGCTTAAAATTATTTTTTAATAAATTTTTACCAAGTTTTGAATTTTAATTTTTTTTAAAGGAATCTTCATGTTATTTTCAAAAAATGCCCATTTAGGTTCAATTGAAAACGTGAAATGAATCTTTGTTTTAAAATATACAACATGAATAAAAATTACAACCATAATCACCATTATTTTTATTGAATATTAATTTATAGTTATCATGGTTTTTAAAAAAAATTATTTTTAAAATGTTTTATGTTTCAAAAAGTGTTTTTCGAATCGAAAAGGATATTTTACTCCAAAAATGTTTTAAATTATTTTTTAAATATTAATTTATAAGTTTTTAGTTTTATTTTAAAAGAAATATTATGTGTAAAATGTTTTTAGTTTAATAAATTTGTTTTCAATGAATTGTTATTTTTCTTAAGAATTGTTCCATATGATATTTTAAAATCATTCCCCATCCAAAAAGACATTTTTTGGTGCTATTTATAATTTATTGGGGGTATGATCCCCGGAAAAAATTCTTATTATTTATTTGAATAGTTTATATTTATCATGGGATGATATTTATGAAACCTACTTCTCTTCCACATGTTATACCATGATTAAATTATTATGAAACCCACTTTTTTCTATGGGATATGCTATTATGAAATGATGAAATTATTATAAAACCTATTACTTTTCCACAAGTTATTATATGATGAAATGTTTATCAAACCCATTCCATTTCATGGGTTATGATATGATGGATGTTTTATGATCTTGTGGTACACAAATGTATAATTTTAATTATTTGATGGGTGAGACCTATATCTGCCTCTAATTTATTGGGTAAAGATTTATATCATGAGATAAAAATGGATGGAAGGGGGAGTGAACCAAGTTTAGTAATGTACCTTTTAAACTATTGTTTTCTTGGGAGTGAAAATTGAATACTATTATTGTTTGGAGAGTGAACCCATTCCACTATGATAGACTTGGTAATATGACTTGAATACCATGTAAATGATTTTCTTTTCTTATGTATGTTTCACAATCCCATGTCTTATGCCAATGTTATGATCTCATAAATCATGTCCTTGATTTCCTTATGGTTGATTTCATATGAACTATCAATATTTATTCCATGAATTAATATTCATTCTTTGATATATAGGGTATGGTTTTCATATGTTGTGCTGATGTTATCATATACTTCTATTCATATTATTCTTATGTATCTCTCTTTCTTATCCTTACTATGTATTTAAGATCACCCTTTCTTATATTTCATTTCTCCCAGTTATGTATAGAGGTTTTAATTAGGGTTTGTTTTTAAAGAGTACTAAAGGAGAAGATATTTGTGGGATATATTGAATATATTTTACCAAATTAGAAGATTGTTTACCTAATTTACAAAGAATCTAAACTAATATAGTCCTAAAAAATGTGTTTTTAATGTATTTAATATTCATATAAAAATAAATAATATATATTTATAAGAATACTAGGTCTCTATAATGAATCTCCCTTCAACTCTTGTGACTCTCATTACCTGAAAAATAGATACTACAAAAGAGATGGAAAATAACTCCAGACTGATGGGGTCAAGTGTATCAATGTCCCTAATGATCTAAATTCTTCTACCACATACCCCAAAGATAGATATGAAAGATAGATTCATCCTTCCAATACATCAGTTGGAACCCATAATAATGGACATGTGAAGTTTCCTTATAGTCTCCAAGAAGTAGTTCTCAAAGATTAACTTGTAATCCTACAATGTATAGTACCAAAAAGTATAAAAAAACCTACCCTTAAAAATTACTGATAAGTTATACCCATAGAAACTGATCCACAACTTTATTTTATGTTCTATAAAGTGGGGGAGACTTGATGGAAGTCGACCCATCATACTGCTTCAATGTAAAAGGTGGATCCCATGGTCATAAACTGAGTAGGATTAGTTTATAATGTTTCATCGCTGTGGTTTCAAGGGATTAAGATCCCCTTATCTGGAGAAAATATATTATGTGGATTTCTTATTAAAACATTGCAATGTGTTCAACTGGATATATAATGACATTCTAGGGATCAGTCCCCAGATTTTCATCCATTACCTTGGCCTCTTAGTGGGTTACCATGGGTTCAAACTTACTATTATAAATATGAACTTTTCCCATGATTCCATGGTTAAGGATGATGGTCATAAGCTTAATAAGATTAACTTTGTCAGATAGGTCTAGTAACCTAAGTGGATGGCCCAAAATTTCCCGATTAAGAAGAATAATGGGAAGATCAGAGTCTGGATTGACTTCCAGGACCTCGACAAACATTTTTTAAGGATTAATTTCAACTTACAATGATATTAATATTGATCAATTTTTAAAAACATTTCTAGGAACTATCCTTCATGGATAGATATTATGGGTAAAATCATATCAAGATGGCCCCAAGAATGAGGTGGGAACTACCTTTAGGTCATTTCAAGGGAATTTATATTACTATGTAATGGAATTTGGCTTGAAGAATGTATGGGATACTTACTAGTACACCATACACAATATCATCATGTTACTTAGTCACAATACTACCAATTAGGCACCTTGGGAATCCTAGAAACATCTCGATAAGAGAAAGATCAAGATGACTTGGTTGTACATGTGTACAATATAGGTTTATTTACCCTGCCACTTTTAAATATGAACAATGATAGGTAAATTAGCTAGTTGTTGGTAATTACTCACGAGGACCCTCAAATTTCCCCACAATCAAAGAAACACCTAATTGGATGAATCCATTTATTGAGTATCTCTAGTAAGAAACTCCCCTGCAAGGTCAATCCAAGCATGAGAGAATCCATCAACATGCAATATAGTTCACCCTCAGAGTGGCCCCGTAAGTAGATTCAATAATCATGGGTTTGATGAAATCCTACTCCATTGCATCAAAGGGTTCAAGATACCTCAGTTCATACAATAGATACATGCTAGGTCCATTGGATCCCATTAAGTGGTATTGAATCTATCCCACCCAATTTGGAGGTTGGGTTAGTTTTGGCCCGTCCAAGTTCGTGACTACATTTAATTCACTAAGAGGTGTCATGCATGAAAAATTCATGCCAATTTTGTGAACCAACTTCCAATATTACTCCACATCAGTAAATAATCTTTTTATATTTGTGTTAGTCAGAGTAGGACACTCAGGAGGGGGTGAATTGAGTTCCTATAAAAATTTTTGTTAAAAATTTTATTTATAAGATTCCCCCAATTTAAACTAAAACTGACTAGTTAATCAAGGTAGTGAAATTATAACAGTTTGACTATTCAAAAAGTTTCTCAAGAGATTGATTAATTAATAGTTATAATAATATGAGATATTGATACAAATTTTGAAATTCCTATAATAAGGAAAAATATTTTTAACTACTATCCAAGAATAACTATCAAAGTAAATTTTAGTTTTCTGAAATATGAATAAAAATTGAGAAAGAAATTTTTTAAAACAAAGAAGTTAAAATAACTGGTTTAGTCTCATGAAGGGACCTAATCCACTCCACTTGGTGATCACCTGCCACCAAGAAATGTACATATATATATATATATATATATATATATATATATTATCTACACCTTGGATTGGGGTTAACAACAGTACACCTGACTGTCTAGGTCACAAAACCTCTACCAAAATTATATGTGGGAACAGAAATGACCGGGTCACATATGAACTCTTCCATTATTCTTAGTGGGATGAATAGGTGTAAAAAGATAGTTGTTTGAGGATATCTAGTATCCTTCAGTTTATTGCAGGGTACAATGTCTTTTTTACAGAAAAATGCACACACTGCTCGAAATTGTAATTAAAAGGTACAAAAGAGAGTAATAAAATTTAGATAGAGTTTGGAAGGCTCTTTGTGTTATACATTTTAGCTCTGGACTCTTTGATATACCAGAGTTGAAGCTCAAGTCCTCTACTATAAACAGACACTAAAATGGAGTGTTGTGAAGAACTATGTTCTGTGTTCTAGGAGGGTAAAAATTTTCTTCTACCTTAGCTCAATTGAATACTATAGAAATTATGGAGCTTTGATGAAAAAGATTCCTATGGTTCACAATAAGAAGGAATAAAAAATTCCTTGTGTGTTCTTCCTTTATGTATGTTGATTGTGTGGTTTTTTTGGTACTGTGTCTACTCGTATCTTCTTGTGTATACATGTGTATCTTTCTTGCGCTCCTCTTTGTATCAATATTGTTTTTTCCCGACATTGTGTATGTTTGAGGTAGATATGGTACCACATATTTTTGACAGCCTCATTTAAGATGTCTGCAAAAATGCATTAAATTAATCAGTTACATTAAAACACTCAAAATATAACAGTTAGAAGTAATTTTAAATAAAAGGATTTTTAAACAATATATTAGTGAGTCCTCGGTCGGTATCTCCTTCTGTCGGTGACTAATTCCATAACTGTGTCATTCTATCGGTCTTTCCATGTGTCAGTGACTCATCTTAACTAATAGCGAGTCCTTGCATTGGTAGCACCCTGCATCAGTATGTCAATTGAGCTATCAGTGTGTCAATTTCACTGTCAGTGAGTCATTGATTTGGTATCTCCATGCGTCATTTGTTCAATTACATCGGTATCCTCATGCATCGATAGGTCAATTGAGCTGTCAGTGACTCATTTGAACCATCAGTGTCTTAATTTTTTTTGTCTGTGTCAGTCTATTATACATAGAAAATATTTTTATTTGAATATCTTACAACATAAATATGATCAAAATGTATTAAATTTATATGTGATCATAGATAAACATAATTGCACATATTCAAAGTTAAATAAACATGATTGAAATGTTAATACATTATTAATAGTAATTGATATGATTTGTGATTATTAAAACCATTAATACTAGAGAGGGTGGACAATAGTCTCTTTTGGGCCAACAATATTCCCCTTTTTGATGATCACAAATCATGGTATTGTTTAGTACAATCATTTTATGTGGAATGAAATCATTCTACTTATCATATCTTACTATTGATAACTACTCTCAATATATAGATACGGTTCAGAGGTAAAATAAATAGTAATTGAATCAAAGAAAAATAAAATACATACGCGTGTATCAATGGTAAAGTAAATAAAAATAATTCCAAACTGTTCTCCCCCTTTAGGATTATCAAAAATTGAAAGGGGAGAAAAAATTGTTCTCCCCCTTTGGAGTATAAACAAGAAGAAAATAGGTATCAAAAAAATAAAAGGTATTAGATAATAATAGATAGAAGATAAATAGATTAAATACAAGAACATGAATTTAAATTAATCAATGAAGTACAATATGTTACAAATATTCAATAAAAGATAACAAAATTCAACCAAACAACCCTATCAGATAATGATCCAGACTATAAATCAGGATTAAGAGGTTCATTCCCTTTCTCAGAGGGATCTATAGAGGGTCTAGTAGGTGGTGGATGAGAATCTGGAGGATATGAATAAATTTTTAGAGGAGGTAGGATCACTCCTTCTGGAACATCAGGGACAAGGCTGGGTTTGTGCTGTGACAACACAGGAGGTTGAATATGCTCTTGGATCCCTGGACGAATCTAAGTCAAGGCATGGAAACTAAATTATAGGGTGGATACACTAATAAAATTGGTTTAATAGGTCATGTTACGCCCCAACCCTAAATACCCAGAGTTGGTGCATTATTACATAACATTGGCATGATCACAAAGGATCAAGTCTCGAAAGACCGATTATTTTAGTAGCCTTGGAAAAACTAGATACATTCATAAAGTTTTACATTACATAAAAAAAACATCTTTTCTTCATATAACCTCATACTATCCCTGCAGGTCATTCATAAATTACTTCTTCATAATCCTGGGAAAAATAAAAAAATGAAAGGGGTGAGCTCAGATGCTCAGTAAGGATAACATTGAAGCAGAAGCTTTCATAGATAAGCATAAACACTTCAGGAAATTTATAACTAAAACAAAAGCCTTTTAAACTTGAACTTAAGCATAAAATGGAAAAGACAAAATGAAATAATGTCATTTACTTATTCACATGGATATTCTACTAGTTCAATGATCACATGAAATATCAATAACCACTTTCATAATGATGGAATGCATAATTCCAGACTATCATAACCACATATCCAAGGCCTCGTGCCAAGACTACAAATAAGATTTTACCAATGCCTTGTGCCAAGACACTAGTTTGTCTCATGAGACCTACCGATGCATCGGGGAGCTATAGCGGGCTCCACCCATCACTTATTAAGTCCAATTCATTCCTCATATGAATAGGTTTAAACATAACATAAACATTCATATTAAAACTAGCATACAAAATGTCAATACTTTAACCACAAACCATGAATGGTATAAAAATAGCACATCCACAGTCAAACATAACTCATTCGATACAATATGGAAGGTTTTATTGTATCACATTATCCTCAATCAATAATTATTAAGTATGTTGACATAGATGAAAATAATTATCAAAACTATTTGAGAGAAATATCCCCCTTTTTCTTGAAATCATTTAAAAGTCACACTATTTGTCAAGAAGCCATTTAAAAATAGATTTTTGAATCAAGGTGTCCCATACCACTTTAAAACTTTTTAAAAGGAGTTTTAATTTTAAAACTCTAATGTCCATATAAATAAATCCTTAAAACCATTTTTAAAACATGGACATTAATGAGAAAGATTTAGATGAATAAGTCTTTAAAACATTTAAAAATGGTATTTTAGTTAGAGATTCTAACCAAAAGAGAGACACTTTAATAAAAATTATTGAGGTAATGAAAAATTTGTAATATCATGAGAATAAAGGGATTCATGATATACTATTTCAAAGTACATTATATACACCACATAAAAGTGATTTGGTGTATAACAACAAAGAAGTCTCAATGGAATTTAAGTTGAGATGAAATATCTCATAAAGGCTGTGTACTTAGGTTAAGGATAAATCAACGACATAGTTATGTGTGAAAAATATAAATACACTAAATATGATTGGATATTCAGTGTAAAACAATCAAAGGATATTCACACATAATCTTGTAAAAACAACACCAATGAATTGGATGTTTAACTCAACAAATGGAGAATGAGTTAAAATTACTCTTATCAAATTCATATCGATGACTTGAGAAATTATCAATGGAGTGATTATGTGTATCAAAAGTATATCCACAGAAAAGGGGAGTGGAAATTATGACATAAGTAAATGAATAGTTATTCCACACATAATCTCGGATTAAAATAATTAATGAAGTTTGCGTAAAGCCGAATAAATGGAAATTGAAATTTTGAATTCCCTTATCGGTTAGGTAACATACGAAACATACACCCATGAAAGAAGGATCATAAAATGATGATCTAAATACCCATAAATTAAAGTATATTACACAATAAATACAATCATGGGCAGTACACATACACCAGATGCAATAATTAGGTGGTGAACAATGGAATTCTCACAAAATTAAGAGTGAGTTAAGAAACCCCTTACCTTGTACTTTTCATTGGTTGGGGGTAGGTTAACCTCATGTATAATGTTCAAATAATTGTTATTAAATTATTCATGAATCATATACATTAATATGATATCATATATGATCTTTTAACATTGCTTTGTTAATAATATCTTAGAATTATCGTCGTTTCAGGTGTTCACTTACTCATTTTCTTTTATATGTTTTGTTACGTAAGCCATGTTTGTCATGGATAGGTTGTATCTTATTCATATCAAGAATGATATAAAGTACTTAAACATTATTTTTAAATCATAAAATGATAATTATACTTTAATGGATACGATAGAGAATGAATCTCATCGCGTTCGTGGAGACGGTAGTCCGTACGTATGCACGGGCGACAATATCATTATTCTGATATTAAAATAATATATAATTGGATGTTATATCATCTATAAATAATCATTATCATGTTATATTTATTATTTTCATGATTTACACATCATTATTATACCCACCTATATAATAATATATTGAATAACAATTACACCACGACGTGGAGACGGTAAGCCGTACATACGCACGTATGGTGGCATGTTATTCAAAGGGTGGATAGAATACTGAATATGGTTGTACCATATTTATAATAACATCACAGTATATATAATATACTGTATTTTTTATTTTATAATGGTAATAACAAATAAATACGAAGTGGAAGAAGAAAGGAACTTGAAAAGGGGTGGTGAAAACATTACCTCTTCTTCGGATTCTTCCTATTGATTCGATCAAAAGGGATCCTTAGGTTGGATTTATGGTCAAACTAAGGCATCTAGGTTGTAGTGAGGGAAGTTGAGAGATTATTTGAGCAGGGTTTGGCCGAACCAAAAGGCTTTGAAGGTGTGAAGAAATGAGAAGGAGGAGTGACTTTTTATAAGAGGGGTGAGGTGCGCCTTTGGAAAAGCTAAAAATATTAATTTATAATAAATTCATATTCGGTTTCTAATGGATATAAATTTTATTATTCATAGGTTAAGGTGGGGATAGATCGAAAACCATTCAACCAATAGAATTTATACAGGTTTGGGTCACTATATTAACCTTTTCTTTTAGTTTTAACTCTTAGTTAATTAGTTTGACATTTACCATGTCACTTTGTATTTTTATATTATATAGTTAATAAAGATACTATATACATCCAAGAGACCACCAAGTGGTCCATTAATGATACACCTATCATGATATAAGTCTCTTTGCTGAGCCTTAGATTTTTAGGAATTTAATATCAATTAATAATATAATATTTGTTTCAAAAACTCTTTTATGTCAATTTTGACACTATTCAATAGTTGATTTTTCTAAAACTCATAACAGAATTATAATTCAAAAAAAGTTAATTAAATCATTACTAACATGTCATATTAACCTATAAAATTAGTTTAATTCATTAAAAGTCTCAAATTATATTTATTTGGGTATTTATAATATCAATTATTTTAATTTTTCACTATTATGGTAATTAGTTCATCATCATTGTGTCATAAATAAATTAAATTATTTAATGTCTCAAAATTATAAATAAAATATAATTATGTAGGATATCTTCTTATCTTTATAATGAATATTTAAAATGGAAAATAAAACATATATAACCTTATGTAAAAATTGTTTTTCTAAAAGATATATGCTTGTGTCATTTTTGTATTCATTTTAACTTAATTAAAATAAAGTGTCCCTATCACTTACAAGTGGCACCATGGGGTACCAAAATAGACCCAAAGATTCCCATGGTCGGAAATTTATCAATAAATAAGTTTAGGACATGTTTTAGGGTAATTTGGTATTATTATAATATTATTTTTTTAACCCTTATTTACCGGATTTACCTTTTAACCATGGTAAATAAAATATTTACCGAAGTAATTATTCAAAATGTTTAAAAATAAAAGTTACCTATTTACACAATTTAGAAATCCTAATTCTAAATATGGAATCCATTTTTCCAAATTCAATACACAGAAGTGGCAGAAATTAATTTAAAATTAATTCCCGTTGTTAAAACAAAAAGCGTGTTTTTAAGAAATAATAACTATCAAAAGATTGACAGTTGTTTATGGTCGGTTTAATTGTGAAATTATGTTCAATGACCCAAATTGTATTACATGGTAAAAATATATTTTAAATATAATTTAAAACCACTAAAATTCATAATTTATCACTATTAATTATTTCTATTAAAAAAGTTTTTTTTAATTAAAATTTAGTAATTTTTACTATTCATCAAAATATAAAAGTTATATGAAAAGTACCAAAATTTCACCCTAGGATAATTTCGTTATTCTGAATCCAAAAATGAAGTCTATTTTACCAAATTCAAAACATAAAAGTTTCATTTATTAATTTAAAATTGATTCCCGCTTTCGAAACCAAAAGGCGTATTTTTAAAAAAATAATAACTATCAAAAGTTTGACACTTGTTTATGTCCAATTTCAAGGTAAAATTACTTAAAATGACCATAATTGGATTAAATAGTAAAAATATAATCTATTTATACTTCCAAACCAATAAAATGTATAATTTAATAATATAAATTATTTTGATTAAAAAAGTTGTTTTCAGTTAAAATATAGTATTTTTCACTATTCACCCAAACATGAAATTTATCAGAAAGACACCAAAACATTATTGATACTAAATTATTATGTCCCGATTCTAAAAAAGAGTTTTATTTTGTTAAATTGAATATATAAAAGTTTCAAATATTGGTTTTAAGAAGCCTTCGCCATTAAAAGGCGGTAAAATTTCATTTTTTGAAAAATACTTCTTTTATATGAAAAAATGAATTTGTTCATAAATAATGTCTTAGAAACTCATAATATGGATTAAAATTATAAGGATAATATAATATTTAAAATTTAGTTAATACTATTCATAACCTCTTTTGAATGGCTAGTTTGGTAAGTCGTGGTGTACTTGAACTCATTGTTGCGTACAACACACGCTATTGTATTATTCAAAGAGAAGTGTACCATGGAAGATTGGGGTGTTACATTCACCCCTCCTTCAATAAATTGCGTCCTCGCAATTTTAAAAATTGGGCCTGATAATGGAAAGTCCCACATCGGAAAAAGAGTCAATAAAACTATCACTTTAAAAGAAATAAAGAGAGGTCTAAAGGTCACCCAAGATAACCCATACTAGGATTATAGGTAGGGAAAACATGGATGTGGATGATTAACTATGTGTCAAGTTCTGATGGAGAGGGATAGAAATCATGATCAGGAGAAAGTTAACAATAAGAAAACCACAAAATTGTGTTGGGACAAACAATCATTAGTCTCCTAGTAGGAAAAGTAAACAGACAACATTTTTTGTTTTAAGTTACATTACATAAGGATGAGGAATTCATTTATAATATTGACTAAGAATATAAAGATATATACTTATGTTTTAAGTAGAGTTTCATTCTTTAATAAATTTCCACCACTAACTTATTTTCTTTTAAAATATGAGTATTCAAGAAGACTTGGTCACACTAGAAGAGCTAGAATAAACTTCTATAGAATCACATGATCCATGCAGGATAAACTATATATTTAAATTGTCTTTAGAGATTAATCAAATCCAAAATGGTTAGTACAAGATCTAATGATCCCCCAAAAGGATATTCCTTGAGGGAAATAAACACTAATCTTAATTTCTAAAATTAAACCAATAATAACCCAAAGTTAAATAAATACCATTAAATAATCTATTGTCCTTAAAATACTTCAATATAATCCAAACTAATATCGAAACCCAAAACATAGAAGAATTTGATTATGTAGTCTCCCATGTTAAATTGTATCTCCAAATGACATCAAATACTCTTAAAGTCACATACTAAAAAGTAATTAACCTCATCACATATTCTCTATTATAGGTTAATCATTTCTATAAATAACCCAAATCACTATAAATCCACAATAAAAACGTAGATAAAAAATCCACCATTAAATGAAACCCCATAGTATTCTATTTTCCTTGGGCATATAGTGTTCCCAATAAAGCGAACATCTTCAAAAATAGCATTTATCACTTAATCACCAAATCATTTTCCTATACCAAGGGTATTCATTTGATAAGACATAATAACCCAAATAAACTTATTATTGATCAATAAAATCATTTAACTAAAAATAATCAGTCACACTATCCAGGGACTTCACGTAGTCCAGTGGTAGGCGATAAATCTCTATCGCACTTTGGTTATGGGTTCGATTCCCACAGCTTTGTCCGACGTGACGGGTTGTCACACGGTCTGCGTGTTTTCCTTTTCAAAAACTATGTTTTATAACATTACCAAAATGAGATAAATTCATCAAAATAACCATAACATAATTTAACCACAAATCTTATCTCAAACCTTGCATTTTCATCCCAAATTATAATAACTTATAATTGTCTCAAACCCAATGATCATATAAAACCAAATGGTTATTTATAACTATATCCACAAGAGAAGAGATAATTCTTCCTCATGTATCATTCTCACATGGAAAACTGTAGGGATACAAATACAAGAGAAAATTATTCCAAAGTAAAACCATCAACAAGGAGCACTAAAACTTTTTAAACATTTCTCTGACCATTTATTTCCATATAGCTTCTTCTTTAACCAAGAAAATATCCTATAGAATAAGGCATTCACTTGGGTAATGGCCAGGTCCCCTAAATTTACGGCAAATGACTGTAAATGGATTCTTGGGACAATTTTTATATTCTTCCATAGTACTCTTTATTTTTCTTCGGCAATTATTCATTTTATGTCCTTCCTTCCCATACGTAAAGCATTTCTTTGTCCCATTGAGACACTTTCCTGGGTGTCTCCTTCCACATTTCCTGCATAATAGAAATTAAGGATTTATTTCTCCATGGTCTCCACTACTGGAGCTCTTATCATTCATCACATTTCTCTTCTTTGTTGAGTCCGGTAATTGGTTAATATATATATTGTTGATCATATTTTTAGAAAATTGATTTGGCATAAAGACGATATCTTTTACGCCTATCAACATTCCATTTTTTTGCTCATTTCCACCACCGTTCCCACCTTGTACATCATTCTCAAAGTCACATGGAATTCCTTGGAATCCAGCCATTGACTAAAACCAGAAAGCATTTTGTGAGTAATAGTAGTCATACAATCATTTAGAGATTAACATGTCACCATATTCTCAATTTGAAACACATTAGGATTAACCAAGGTCATTTAATCTCATCTTATATATATAATACTTTAAATCGGTTTGTAAAGAAAATGTAAATTGTCCTAAGAATATCCCCCGGGAGTGTCGTAACCAAGAGTGCAGCAAGGCCCGTTGTCGTGCACCAGTTCCCGTTCGAGTCTAGCTCAAAGCGCTGTTTTCGGGTTTTACCCCTAGGTATATTTGTGCCAGAGCCGCCTCTACCTGCTCGTATCCAGATAGGGATGTATTTCTCGGAAAACTCACAAAATCTCTACAATACCAAAATTCTAGGAAGTTCTTCTATACTAATCCTCAAAGTTCATCTTAGGTCTACGTGCTCTAATTAGAGTTTATCTAAATCTAGCTTCCAAGGTTTGTACTAAACTTCCTCTGATACCAACTGTAACGCCCCGACCCTAGATACCCAGAGTCGGTGAATTTTTACATAATATTGGCATGATCACAAAGGATCAAGTCTCGAAAGACTAATTAGTTTAGTATCCTTGGAAACACTAGATACATTCATAAAGTTTTACATTACATCAAAAAAAACATCTTGTCTTCATATCCCCTCATACTATCCCTGTAGGTCATTTATAAATTACTTCTTCATAATCCTGGGAAAAATAAAAAAATTGAAAGGGGTGAGCTCAGATGATCAGTAAGGATAACATTATAGCATAAGCTTTCATAGATAAGCATAAACACTTAAGGCAATTTATAACTAAAACAAAAGACTTTTAAACATGAACTTCAGCATAAAATGGAAAAGATAAAATGAAATAATTCCATTTACTTATTCACATGGATATTCTACTAGTCGAGTGATCACATGTAATATCAATAACCAATTTCATAATCATGTAATGCATAATGCCAGACTATCATAACCACATAGCCAAGGCCTTGTGCCAAGACTACAAATAATATTTTTCCAAGGCCTTGTGCCAAGACACTAGTTTGTCTCATGAGACCTACCAATGCATCGAGGAGCTATAGCGGGCTCCACCCGTCACTTATTAAGTCCAATGCATTCCTCATATGAGAAGGTTTAAACATAACATAAACATTCGTATTAAAACTAGCATACGAAATGTCAATACTTTAACCACAAACCATGAATGGTATAAAAATAGCACATCCACAGTCAAACATAACTCATTCGATACAATATGGAAGATTGTATTGTATCACATTATCCTCAATCAAGAATAATTAATGATGTTGACATAGATGAAAATAATTATCAAAACTATTTGAGAGAAATATCCCCCTTTTTCTTGAAATCATTTAAAAGTCACACTATTTGTCAAGAAGCCATTTAAAAATAGATTTTTGAATCAAAGTGTCCCATACCACTTTGAAAATTTTTAAAAGGAGTTTTAATTTTAAAACTTTAATGTCCATATAAATAAATCCTTAAAACAATTTTTAAAACGTGGAAATTAATGAGAAATATTTAGATGAATATGCCTTTAAAACATTTAAAATTGGTATTTTAGTTAGAGATTCTAACCAAAAGAGAGACACTTGAATAAAAATAATTGAGATAATCAAAACTTTGTAATATCATGAGAATAAAGGGATTCATGATATACTATGTCAAAGTACATTATATACACCACATAAAAGTGATTTTGTGTATAACAACAAAGAAGTCTCAATGGAATTTAAGTTGAGATGAAATCTCTCATAAAGGCTGTATCCTTATGTTAAGGATAAATCAACGACATAGTTATGTGTGAAAAATATAAATACACTAAATATGAATGGATATTCAGTGTAAAACAATCAAAGTATATTCACACATAATCTTGTAAAAACAACACCAATGAATTGGATGTTCAACTCAACAAATGGAGAATGAGTTAAAATTACTCTTATCAAATTCATATCGATGACTTGAGAAATTATCAATGGAGTGATTATGTGTATCAAAAGTATATCCACAGAAAAGGGGAGTTGAAATTATGACATAAGCAAATTAATAGTTATTCCACACATAATCTCGGAGTAAAATAATCAATGAAGGTTGCGTAAAGATGAATAAATGGAAATTAAAATTTCGAATTCCCTTATCAATTAGGTAACATACGAAACATACACCCATTAAATAAGGATCATAAAATGATGATGTAAATACCCATAAATTAAATTATATTACACAATGAATACAATCATGGGCAGTACACATACACCACATGCAATAATTAAGTGGTGAACAATGGAATTCTCACGAAATTAAGAGTGAGTTAAGAAACCCCTTACCTTGTACTTTTCCTTGGTTGGGGGTAGGTTTACCTCCTGTATAATGTTGAAATAATTTATATTAAATTATTCATGAATCATATAAATTAATATGATATCATATATGATCTTTTAACATTGGTCTGTTAATAATATCTTAGAATTATCGTCATTTCAGGTGTTAACTTACTTGTTTTCTTTTATATGTTTTGTTACGTAAGCCATGTTTGTCATGGATAGGTTATATCTTATTCATATACAGAATGATATAATGTCCTTAAACATTATTTTTAAATCATCAAATGATAATTATACTTGAATGGATACGATAGAGAATGAATCTCATTGCGTTCGTGGTGACGGTAATCCTTACGTACGCACGAGCGACAATATCATTCTTTTGATATTAAAATAATATATAATTGGATGGTATATCATATATACAGAATCATTATCATGTTATATTTATTATTTTTATGAGTTACACATCATTATTATACCCACCCAAATAATAATATATTGAATAACAATTACACCACGACGTGGAGACGGTAAGCCGTACGTACGCACGTATGGTGAAATGTTATTCAAAGGGTGGATAGAATACTGAATATAGTTGTAACATATTTATAATAAAATCATAGTATATATAATATACTGGAGTTATTATTTTAGAATTGTAATAACAAAGAAATTCTAAGTGGACGAAGAAAGGAACTTGAAAAGGGGTGGTGAAAACATTACCTCTTCTTCGGGTTCTTTCTGTTGATTTGATCAAAAGGGCTCTATAGGTTGGATTTATAATCCAAATAAGGCCTCTATGTTGTAGTGACGAAAGTTGAGAGAGTATTTGGGAAGGGTTTGGCCGAACCAAAAGGCTTTGAAGGTGTGAAGAAATGAGAAGGAGGAGTGCCTTTTTATAAGAGGGGTGAGGGGCACCTTTGGAAAAGCTACAAATATTAATTTATAATAAATTCATATTCGGTTTCTAATGGATCAAAAGTTTATTATTCCGAGGTTAAGGTGGGGATAGGTCAAAAACCATTCAACCAATATAATTTAGACAGGTTTGGTTCACTATATTAACCTTATCTTTTAGTTTTAACTCTTAGTTAATTAGTTTGACATTTACCATGTCACTTTGTATTTTTATATTATATAGTCAATAAACTTACTATATACATCCAAGAGACCCCCCCAGTGGTCCATTAATGATAAAAATATCATGATATAAGTCTCTTGTCCGAACCTTAGATTTTTAGGAATTTAATATCAATTAATAATATAATATTTGTTTTAAAAACTCTTTTATGTCAATTTTGACACTATTCAATAGTTGATTTTTTTAAAACTCATAACAGAATTATTACTTAGAAAAAAGTTAATTAAATAATTACTAACATGTCATATTAAACTATAAAATTAGTGTAATTCATTAAAAGTCTCAAATTATATTTATTTGGGTATTTATAATATCAATTATTTTAATTTTTCACTATTATGGTAATTACTGCATCATCATTGTGTCATAAATAAATTAAATTATTTAATGTCTAAAAATTATAAATAAACTATCATTATGTAGGAAATCGTTTTATCTTTCTAATGAATATTTAAAATCCAAAATCCAACATATATAACTCTATGTAAAAATTGTTTTTCTAAAAGATATATGCTTGTGTCATTTTTGTATTCATTTTAACTTAATTAAAATAAAGTGTCCCTATCACTTACAAGTGGTACCATGGGGTCCCAAAATCGACCCAAAGATGGCCATGGTCAGAAATGTATCATCCAATAAGGTTAGGACATGTTTTAGGGTAATTGTTTTATTATAATATTATTTTTTAACCCTTATTTACCGGATTTACCTTTTAACCATGGTAAATAAAATATTTACCGAAGTAATTATTCAAAATGTATAAAAATAAAAATTACCTATTTACACAATTTGGACATCCTGATTCCAAATATGGAATCTATTTTTCCAAATTCAATACACAGAAGGGGCAGAAATTAATTTAAAATTAATTCCATTTGTTAAACAAAAAGTGTGTTTTTAAGAAATAATAACTATCAAAAGATTGACAGTTGTTTATGTTCGGTTTAAATGTGAAATTATGTTCAATGACCCAAATTGTATTACATTGTAAAAATATATTTTAAATATAATTTAAGACCACTCAAATTCATAATTTATCACAATTAATTATTTCGATTAAAAAAGTTGTTTTTAATTAAAATTTAGTAATTTTTACCATTCATCAAAATATAAAAGTTATCCAAAAAGTACCAAAATTTCACCCTAGGCTAATTTTGTTTTTCCGAATACAAAAATGAAGTCTTTTTTACCAAATTAAAAACATAAAAGTTGCATTGATTAATTTAAAATTGATTCTCGCTTTCGAAACCAAAATGCGTATTTTTAAGAAATAATAACTATCAAAAGTTTGACACTTGTTTATGTCCAATTTCATGGTGAAATTACTTAAAATGACCATAATTGGATTAAATAGTAAAAATATAATCTATTTATACTTCCAAACCTATAAAATGTATAATTTAATAATATTAATTATTTTGATTAAAAAAGTTCTTTTCAGCTTAAATATAGTATTTTTCACTATTCACCCAAATATGAAAGTTATCAGAAAAACACCAAAACATTATTGATACTAAATTCTTATGTCCTGATTCTAAAGAATAATTTCATTTTGTCAAATTGAATATATAAAAGTTTCAAATATTGGTTTTAAAAAGGCTTCGCCATTAAAAGGAGGTAAAATTTCATTTAAAAAAAAATACTTCTTTTATCTGAAAAAATGAATTTGTTCATAAATCATGTCTTAGAAACTCATAATATGGATTAAAATTATAAGGATAATCTAATATTTAAAATTTAGTTAATACTATTCATAACCTCTTTTGAACGGCTAGTTTGGTAAGTCGTGGTGTACTTGAACTCAGTGTTGTGTACAACACACGCTATTGTATTATTCAAAGAGAAGTGTACCATGGAAGATTGGGGTGTTACAGGTCTGTAATAGGCACTAAAATCTCTTTACTTTGTACATGAAGGTAAGACTTCAACATCTTGATGAAATACTCAATGATTTCACCGCCATACTTCATTGATGTCTCAAACTAATCTTTATTTTCCATGAATTTTTCCAAAAGAGGGATGAATTCCTTCAAATTATATACTTGATCATTGAAAGATCAAGTCGTTGGAGGAAAATTAATCTTCTCTTTCAAATAATTAAAATAATTGGTCAACTAATGTTTGGTAATTATCTTCTTGAAATAGTAATCCACCTTTTCAGTGATCTGAGCATTTGCAGTCTCAACACTCTTGGAATAGAGTCTGACCATATCATGAACATGGTCTCTATTTTTCTTAATCCTTGCAAGGTTGTCCAAATGAGAAGCATCAAAGAGAGATTTAATATCTTCTTTAAGAGCTCTTTGAACTGGATCAATGTCTAGGGTCTAAGAAGTATGACTAGAGGTAGAAGGAATATTAGTAGGATCTGAGGTATGAGTCTCCAAAGATTTAAGAAATATCTCCGCACAACCTTTGTACTCTGCGGTCATATTATTTATTTTACAGGTAATCCCAATCATTTATTTTCTTAACTTGGCAGTATTGGAAACAAATGTCTCAAAAATTGTGATTAAGTTGGGTTGAATCTCTTCTATCACTTTTTTTGAAACATTAGCTGCATTAGCCTCACTCATAATCACTGTCTGACTTGGAACAGAAACAGATGGACAAAACTAATTCAATTTCCCTATTCAAGATATGATAGAATGTAATTCAATACTCAGCTCAGTGTTTTATATTTTATCTTGTGGAATCTCACAAACCATCTGAGATTGAACTGGTACACTTAGAACTAAACAAACTTCCTCCTCAAATCATTCAAAATCTACTTTAGTGATAAAGTCACTAGGAAGGGTCTCATCCACTAATTCTCTTGCAACAAGTACAAATAAATCATCATCTGTGTATTCATAATCCAAACCCAGTGCTACATACCCAGGATTCCTTTGCTCATTCAATCATTAAAATAACATCTAGAGGAGTGAGAGTGTCAAGTATTACTCTTCCAAGTTGGTCCTCCTCTTGATCTTGATCCCCCCTTTCTTGAGGATCCCCATCAATATGAGCTCTCATCACTAGTTTATCACCTTTATAACGAGGAATATTTCTTTCATATACTAAATAAGGGTCAAGAATTGTTTGATCTTCCACTTCATCATGAACTTCATCATTTTCTATTACTTCAAAAAAAATTAGGAGGTTCTTCCAACCGCGCCTGATCTATAGCTTCAACCATTTAAACATCTCCACCTTGATCATCCTTATGATGGTCATCATCACTTTCACTTCTTTTATCATCATCATGTATAGATACATTCTCTTCATTTCCATTTATATCATCATTTTTTTTCACTTTCTTCCTCTTCACTACCACTGCCACTATCATTATCTTCACTTCCTTCTTCTTATTCTTCAGAGACACTGGATCTAATTACATATTCTACACTGGATAAGGATTCTATATCCTCATCTCCATTTTCTTCATGGGTGGGAGCATCATATGGTAAGAAAATTTGAGGAATAGGAGGTCCAAATGAAAAACATTTGTGAGCTTTAGTGGTGTCAGGATCACTACCATCATCGATAGGTGACCCTTGATCTCTAACTTTTGTGCCAGGCTCTTCTTATTCTTTTGAAGAGTATAAAACTTACTCATCTAGTCCCAGACCATGACCAGCCATATTCTTAGGCCTAGTTGAATGGTCCACTGAGGCAGATCCCACTGCACTCAGAAACTACCTCTTCTCCCACATTAACCCAACCTTTCTCTTTTAACATATCTAAGATTAAACTAGGATAAAATAAGGAATTTTGTTTTTAAGAAGGCTTGATTATTTCATTCATGTGCACAATAAGGTATCTACACAAATTTACCTTAATCCATTTTTTAGCAGATATACCAAGTAGAAATCTTGATACTTCAGAGATGCAAAGTCTCCTTTTCTAGGACCGATCTGATGCTGAAGAAACTTGAACAATATTCTACACTCTCCCCTTAACTCTATAGAAATGGGTCTCTTGTGCTCATCATTATTAGTAAGCTCCTCCATAGCTGTATCAAAGAAAAAAATATCACTATCGGGTAGAGAGGAACCTTTATAATCATCAAACACACCCTAATTAGGGACTTTAAGACTTTCAACCCATTGTCTTGATGAGAAATAAATTCTATTTCATTTCACTATGGACTTAATCCAAGAAACCCCACTTTCTTCCAGCAGGAACTCCATATTCATGTAACATTCACGAACTAGATTTGGGTAGAAGGGTCTTTCATTATCTAAGATCCACTCAAGCCATCCCTAATTCTATCGCACCCAGAGCTGTAAAGACTTTCTTTCCAATAGCCATTCCACAAGAACCATTTTTTCTAGAGTTTCTACATGGTTTTCTAGATCAGGATTCATTGGGCTATATGATTTTCTTGTTTCCTCTTTCTTTTTCTTAGTTGCATGAGACTCACCACCATGAATAGTTTTCTTCATATGCACCATTCCAATAGTTTTGTTTAAAGGTAAGAAGATGAAATGTCAGGGGTAGAGAGAGAAATTATTGAGTGAGTGTAAGGGTAAATGAGTAGAGTGGATCTACTCAAATTTATATCATTTTAGGGTTTTGAAATCAAAAAATCATGAAATCGTGAACCAGGTTCCACAAAACCAACAAAACAATGTTGTTTTGAAAAAAAACATAAAATGGATAAAAATAGTGAGGCATCAGTGTCCTCATGATAGATTTTTCATAACATTAATAATGTTATATTGACAAGGTGTTGGTGTCAGCTTGACATGGTATTAGCATAACAAAGCATCAATATAGGCATGAAAACTGTGTCAACATGACAGTTGTGTCAGCATGACAATTGTGTCAGCAGGACAACTGTGTCGGCATGAAATAGTGTCGTTTTGACAAAGTTATCAGTGTCAGAATGACATTGTTAGCTTCATACTGTAAGTGTCAACATGGCACTATCTGTATGACGTTTCTAGTGTTAGTATGACAACTAAACTTAAAATTATAAAAGTAATAACTACATAAGGTCCTAAATATTGATCATTCCTAACTCATGTATGATGTAGTTCATTCCATAAGTGTTCAATAGATTAGGGAAAATTTTATCAAGATAAAGTTCAGTGCTAGTGAACTATAAAGTTATATCACCTTTTTGATAATGGTATCTAAATAATTGATGTCTTACATCAATGTGTTTTGTCCTAGAATGTAAAATATGATTCTTAGAAATAATAATAGAACTTGTGTTATAAAAATTTATAGGGACATGTCTAAATTGATATCCATAATCTAGTAATCTGTTTTTCATCCACAAAATTTGTGCGCAACAACTATCAGCAGCTATGTATTCAGCTTTAGTAGTAGATAATGCAACCGAATTTTGTTTCTTACTATACCATGAAACTGAACACTTTCCTAGAAAGTGACATGTTCAAGCGGTGATTTTTCTATCTTACTTATAGCCAACAAAATCAGCATCTGAATAACTCACCAAATCAAAAGGTTTTCCTCTATGATAGAATAGTCATCAGTTTGTAGTATGTTTGAGGTATTTGAAAATTATTTTAATAGTAAGAAAATGAGATTCTATTGGGTTTTCTTGAAATTGTGGACACATGAATTGACTAAACATAATATCCGGCCTACTAATAGTTAAGTAGAGTGAACTTCCAATAATTCCTCTATAAGTGGTTTGATCAAAATATTTACCATATTCATCAAGGTCCAACTTACAGGTGGTACTCATTAGAGTGTCACTACTCTTAGTGCTTTCAAAGCCAAATCTTTTTAAAATATCCTTAGTATATTTACTTTGATTCAAAACAATACCTTCTTTATTTTGAAATATTTTAAATCTAAGAAAGAATTTGAGTTCACCCATTAAAATCATTTCAAATTCACTTTGCATCATTTTTTAAAATTCAACACCTAATGAATTTTTAGAAGATCCAAAAAAATAACATCTACATAAATTTGTACTACTAAAAAATATTTGGAAATTCATTTTATAAAATGGGTAGGATTAGAAATACCTTTTTTAAAACCATTATAAATAATAAAAGTGTTGAACCTATCTTAAAAATCTCTTAGATCTTTCTTTAAAACATACAAAACTTTAGTTAATTTAAAAAAATGATTTGGAAAGTGGGTATTTGTAAAACTAGAGGGTTTTCAACAAAAACAACCTCAATTATCTAACCATTTAAGAATGAAATCTTGACATCCATTTGATAAATTTTGAAATCTAGATGTGCTGCATAAGCAAGAAGTATTCTAATAGACTCAATTATAACTACTGGTGAAAAGGGTTCCTCTTATTCTTGACTATAATCATGTGCAAACAATCTAGATTTGTTTCTAACTATGTTACCATATTTATCTACTTTATTCCTAAACACTCATTTAGTGCCTATAGTTAGAATGTATTTGGGTTTATCTATAAGTTTCCATACATTGTTTATTTCAAACTAATTTAACTCTTCTTGCATAACCATCACCTAAAATTCGTCATTAATAGCATCATTGATGTTCTTAGGTTCAAGATGTGACAAAAAAGCTTGATGTTCAATGTGATTTATAAGAGAATCTATAGTTAGAGTTCCTCTATCTAAATCTCTAACTATAACATATAAAGTATGGTTATTGAGAGTTCTAACAGGTCAAGAAAATGAAGGGCTAGTCAGTTTGGGTTCTTCAATAGGATCCAATTCATCATGACTAGAATTTGGAGAATTTCTAGAACTGGACTTTTTAACTGATTTCTTCACAGGATGGTTAGAAGATTTAATACTGATGTCCAGATTTTACATATCATCCTCAAGATTTTCTATAGAGGTCTTCGGCTTATGTGGATTTGTCTCATCAAAGATGACATGTACATATTCTTCCACACATGTAGTTCACTTATTAAATACTCTATCGGATTTATTGGAAATTTAATAACCAAGTAAAATTCATTCATCACTCTTGGAGGTAAATTTTTATAGATTATCCTTAGTGTTATGAATATAGACATTACAACCAAATTTTTTAATGTAGTTAACCTTTGGTTTTATACTTTTCCACAACTCATAATGATTTATTTTAAATATACGTATAATAAAGACTCTATTGATTATATAAAATTCTATATTGACATACTCTTCTCATATGTATATTGGTAGGTCATACTCACTAAGAATGGTTCTAGAAATTTCTTTCAGGGTCTTATTTCTTCTTTATGCAACCCTCTATTATTGGGGTGTCCTAGGAGAAGAGAAGTCATGATAGTAGCCTTTTTGTGAGCAAAATAATTCAAACTCTTGGTTCTCAAACTCACGACCATGGTCACTTCTTAGGGTTTTAATTATAAGACCACTAAGATATTCTATAGTCCTATAATACTATGTGAAATGTGATCAAGATTCACTTTTGTGAGCCAATAATAAGGACTCAGTATATCTATAGTAGTAATCTACAAGAACATAAACATAGTACATCC
Organism: Viscum album; assembly: GCA_963277665.1. Taxonomy (NCBI): domain Eukaryota; kingdom Viridiplantae; phylum Streptophyta; class Magnoliopsida; order Santalales; family Viscaceae; genus Viscum; species Viscum album. Next base: position 732,888,310 of record OY728166.1, read on the forward strand.
CACTTAGACTTGAAACTCTAGAAGGTCTAAACAAGTATATGTGAACCAAGTCTAGAGGTTGAGAAGTTGAAGCCTCGTTCTCTGGTTTTAAAGAGATTTTGTGTTTTTTACCCTTTTGACAAAGATTACAGACTTTTTCATTTGGAAACACATGTTTAGGTAGATCTTTGACTTAGTATTTTCGATTATGCTTTCTAAGTGAGTGTATACTATAGTGTCCTAATTTCTTATGCCAAATCCAAGATTCTCTATGAAAAGAACTCAAGAAAGAAACATTTTGATTAATTGAAGAATCTATATTAATAGCATAAACATTTTAATTTCTAAGAGTAGAAAATATTAACTTATTTTTAGAGTTAAAAACATTGAATGCATAATTTTTATGTTTAACATTAAAACCATTGTCACATAACTAAGACAAACTAAGTAGATTTTATTTTAATCCATCAAAAAAAAGTAATTTAGAAATTATCAATGAATTAGGGTTACCAGTCTGGCCAAGGATAATGATTTTTTCCTTTATCAATGTCGCCAAAGGTGACATTCCAACCATTAATATTTATCATGTTTTTGAAGCATGAGTAATCTATTTTCCTGTGTCTTGAATAATTACTGTCCAAGTACCATAAGATTTTACATGAGTTCTTTAAATAGTTTTCCTACAAAACATATTAGACAAGAAAAGAATTTGGTACCCAAATTTATTTGGATCCAGTAACATTAGTAATAAGAGCTTTAGGAACCCACATTTTCTTCATGGGTTTCCTATAAGAAGTATGTAATGTATTTTAAAAATAAACTTTTTTTAGCCCAGAAAAACATGAAAAAGTAGAAGATGTTTCATAGCTAGAACTTGAAGAAGATTTTCCAAAATTGAGCTTAAAATTGGATTTTCATGATTTTGATACAAAATGAGTTTTTGTCATGTTTCTCTTTCTTGGTTAGTATTGTATTCCAGTAGTATACTTAGGAGTTACTTGTTTACCATGAATTAAAACTAGGATTTCTTTTGCATTGGTAAATATTTCAAGATCCTTTTTCAATTGCCCATTTAGAAATTTAGGTTCCTTATTATACTTAAGAAGATGATATGTTTTCTATTTTTCTACAAAATGTTTAGATTTAACAGTGGTAGTAAAAACATGTTGTTTCTGTAAAGATTTATGTTTATATTTTTGTTCATTACACGTGTCTTGTAACATTTTTCAATATTCAAACATTTTTTCATTTTTTATGTTTTCAGAATCACTTTCATCTCCAAAATAATAAGAATTATATTCTGGAGAGTTTAGTGTTACCTAATATGTGCTTATCATAATAAACATATTTGATTTATTAGACTTTTCATCATAATAGTATTCTGAGTCACTTGAGATTTCCTCAGAAGCACTCCAAGTTGCCTTCATTGAGTTTTTATATTTTCTATCCTTATCATCTCACTTCTTCTTGTAATTTATTTTGGGATAGTCATCCTTTACATGTCCCTTTCTCTTACATTCATAACAGATTATTTCACTGAAAGTATCACCTTTCTTCCAATCCTTTTTTCCAATAGCCCTTGTGATCATACTTACCTTTGAAGTTGGGATTTCAAAAGAATTTATTCTTTCTATAAAATTTATTAAACCTTCTAGCTATCTGATCCATCTATTTGTCACTGTCTGTTAATGACTTTTCATCACTTGAACTTTCAGTTTCATCTTGAAAATTTTCCTTCTACTTGGAGGCAATAGATTTGAAAACAACAAATTTTCTTTTGGGTTCATCATCCTATTATTTTTTTAACTTTTAGTTCTTCCTCATACACCATCAAATTTATAATCATCTCCTTTATCGGAAACTTTATGATGTCATAGGATTCTCTAATTGAAACTGAAGTACCTCTAAATATATCTTCTAAGAATCTGATTATTATCATGATTTACTCCTTTGCTGTAACATACCTTCCCAAAGAGATCATTTTATTAAAAATTTCATTAAACATGAGATTCATGTCAGAAATAGGCTCACCATGCTTCATTTTAAATTTAACATATTTAATATTATATATTTTAAGTCTCATTTCCTTAACATTAGATATTTATTCATGTGAAATAGATAAAGTGTCCCAAATCTGATGGACTGTTTTATATACAGAAATTCTATTAAACTCTAAATGTCCTAAATATATGTATAATGATTTCATGGATTTGTAATTATTGTTATAAAAATTCATTATTTGGGTCATCCCATATATTCCAAGTGGTATTTAGAATCTTATATTCATCTATAATTGATGACCAAATATCAAAATCCATTATTTCTAGGTGGATTTTCATTTTAATTTTCTATTATGCATAATTTGATCCCTTAAAGAATGGAGGTTTGTTGGTAGAAGAACCTTACAATATATTATCCATGATGAATATATAGGCTTTCAAAGAACTAGAAATTTTGAACTAATTTTTTTAAAGATATTTTAACTACAAATAAAATCATAGTTGAAAAATATTTAATTTTTTTTAAAATCTTGAAAAAAACATCTTGAAAATAACCTTTGATACCAAATGTTGGTCAGAATATGAAACTCAAGAGGGGGTGAATTGAGTTTCTATAAAAATCTATGTTAAAAATATTATTTATAAGTTTCCCGAAATTTAAAATAAAGTTGGCCAACTAAACAAGGTTGTGAAATTTTAATATCTTGAATGTTCAAGTAGTTTCACATAAGATTGATTAATTCTTAGTTATAAAAATATGAGATATTAATACAACTTTTGAAACTACTCTAATAAAAAAATAGATATAAATACTATCCAATACTATCTATCAAAGTAAAATTTTGTTTTTGGAAATACGAATAAAAAGAGAGAAAACAAAATTTGAAAATACAATGGATTAAACAAGTGGTTAATTCTGAAGCTAAGACCTAATCAACTATACTTGGTGATAAAATTACACCATGAAATATATATATATATATATATAAATATTTAATCCAAACCCCAGATAAGGGTTATCAATAGTACACCAGACTATCTAGGTCACAAAACCTCTACACAGTTCTATGTGGGAACATAAACAACCAGGTCACACATGACATCTTCCACAGTTCTTTATGAGATGAACAAGTGTAAAAAATATAGTTGTTTGAGGATATCCAGTATCCTACAGTTTAGTATATGAGATAGTGTGTCTTTTATAGACCTATTATGACACTGATCAAAATTTTAATTAAAAGGTACACAACAGAGCATTAAGAATTATATAAAATTTAAAAGTCTTTGTGTGTTATGCAGTTCAGCTATGGTCTCTTTGATGTATCAGAGTTGAAGCTCAAGTCATCTTCTGGAAATAGAAACTAAAATAGAGTGTTGTGGAGCACTGTGTTCTATCTTCCAGGGGGTGAAAATTTTATTCTCCTTAGGTTCATTTGAATACTGCAGAGATAATAGAGCTTTGATGAAAAATAGTACTATGGTTCACAGAAAGTAGGAAAAAAGAATTCCTTGTGTGTTTTTCCATTTTATATGTTGCTTATGTGTTTTCTTGGTACCGTGTTTTCTCATACCTTATTTTGTATGCGTGTCTATATTTCATGATATCCTATTTTATATATATTCTTTTTTCCCAACAATGTGAATGTTTGAGGCAGATAGAGTACCTAGTATTTTTGAGGGCTTCATTTTAGATATCTATAAAAAAATAATTAAATTAATTAGTCAGATTAAAACACTCAATATATGACCATTAGAAGTAATTTTAAATAAAAGAAATTTTAAATAGTTTATCAGTTAGTCCTTAATTGGTATCTCCTTCTGTTGATGACTCATTCCATTAGTTTGTCATTCTGTTAGTGTTTCCATGTGCCGGTGACTCATCTTAACTAATGGTGAGTCCTTGCATTTGTAACACCTCGCGTCGGTAGGTCAATTGAGCTGGCGGTGTGTTGATTTCACTATCAGTGAGTCATTGAATCAGTATCTCCATGAATCAGTAGTTCAATTGCATCAGTGTCTCCATGAGTCAGTGGGTCAATTGAGTTGTCAGTGACTCATTTGAACCATTAGTGTCTCATTATTTCTGTCGGTGTTAGTCTGTCATACTTAGAAAATATTTTTTCTTGGACTGTCTTACAACATAAATATTATCAAAATATATTAAATTTATATGTCATCATAGATAAACATAATTTCATATATCTAAACTTAAATAAACATGATTGAAATTTTTAAACATGATTAATAGGAATTGACATGAATTGTGATTATGAAAACCATTAATACTAGAGAGGGTGTCCAATAGTCACCTATGGGCCAAAACTTTGTAGTTTTGGGATATAATGTTGTGGATCCCTACCCACTAGTGACAAATCGACGATAAAAGTTCATTCTAACCATAGAACACTTCTTATCAAAATAGAAAAAAGAAGTTCCCCTCAGAGAAGTTAAAACTCGGATAATGATTGAGTTTGTGAACCCCCACATCATTCATCAGTTTGGGGTTCCTCAAAATATTCCCAAGGAAAATGGAACTAACTTCTAGGATTCCAAGATGAAGAAATTATACACCAAGTATAATATCTAGTCTAACCACACTTCCAGTTATCATTAATATAAAAAATAGATACTCCAAGTCTTTCAATAAAAACCTATTTTACATTCTGAAAAATTTGGTGGGTCAGAATAAAATAAGTTGGCCTAATAAACTGTTAAATTCCCTCCGGGTTATCAGATGATGATTCAATGTTCCTACTAGGATACCCCGTACTACCTAGTTTAGGGAACAAAGGCAGTTTTACCTATATAGGTTTAGTTTCTGTCTCTATGAATGGACGTTTATGAATAGATGACATCAGAAAAAATCTCACAAGTTTGTCTAGTTGAGTAGTAATCCCTTAATTGAAATAGGCTATAAGAATTTCATAATTTAAAGAGGTATCAAAAAAGGGTAGCGTGATAATTCAAAAATAAGGTCTTCCTACCATCCTTCCATCAAGGTGACATGGTAATAGCTATCAGGATACCAACGATTTCTGGAAAGAAACTATTAGGGATGGAACCCAAATGGGAAGGACCTTACGCTCTCCATAAGGTTTACTCTAATGGCTCATAATCATTAATAACTATGGATAGGGTGAACATCACACCTCTTAAAAATGAATTTTTTATCAAGTGATACATTGTTTGGTATTCCATTGTCTGTTGTCTATGACCATAAACTAACAACATACATTGTCCAAGATCTACAACCTTAAACTAGTAGCCGCTCATATAGTCTGAGCTGTAAGAATTTAAACTATGAAGCCTAATGTCCTCAACACATAATATTAAAATGTATGATTACTATGTGGGAAAAACATGAGATGCCTCATATGATGAATGTGTGATGAAAAAAACTAACATACTTTTCACACAATGTTAAATTATGGCCTTAACCTATGTGAAAAACATAGGATTCCTCATATCAAAAATGTGAGATGACCAAAATTAATGTCCTCAACACATGATGTTAAAATTTTTCCTTACCATATGTGATAAACATAGGATGCCTCATATGAAGAATATGATATGGAAAAAAATAACTTCCTCATCACATGAGACATCAAACTATAACCTTACACTGCCTAAAAAAAACAGGATTCCTTATACTAAGAATGTGAGATGACCAAAACTAATTTCCTCAACACATGATGTTAAGAATTAGCCTTAACCTGTGTGAATAAATTTTTATGAACAATGAAATATTAATGGGATTCCATCACATCATCATCAAATGATGTAAAACTACATGATTCCATAGGCCCTCCCCAGACAGGGTACCACTCACCCTATATTATAATCCTACTGTGCCATGTTCTAGAACTTTTTACGGTTTTATTCCCTATCCATGGGATAAATAGTGGTGCATAATCCCTTTTATCTTCGGCCATAAATGAAAATTAAATCTACCAAAGTTAGGTTATATTCAACATTAATCCCTTCATGATCTCTTAAATAATCCACCTTACCTGGTGTAAGCCCTAATCATATTGCTCAACCCATCAGTGGGTCGAGATGCTCTCATGAGACAACATGAGGAAGAAAGAATGGGAAGCTCAATGCATATTCCCCACACACAACTTAGAAAATTATGTTAAAATATTGACTTACCCCATGTAACAAACATAGTATGCCTCATGAAATTATAAATATATTAATTTCAACCCCATTGAATGATACAAAACTATATGATATTTTATAACCTAACATGAGTGTGCACCACCCACCTGGCATTAGTGTCTTACCATGTTGTGTTTCAGAACTACATACTGCATGATTCCTAGTTTTTTGGGATATATAGAAACTCTACGATCTTATATCTTGGGCTGATCCCCACCACTAACTCATTCCAGGGTATTTCCCCTTATAGTATGGCTGAATCCTTACATGCAATTATGCTCATCCAGTACATTCAAGCATATAGAGGAATATAACCTAGGGAATTTAACTTCTCCTAAGACATTCCCCACTTATACTTTCACCTTGTTCAACTATCAATTTTTATCCTCATCATCCTCTTGATTTGAATATACCACCTAATGAAAATGGTGCATGACCATACTGGCTCACCAACCATCATGGGAACATTCCTCAAAGGATCTTTGATAATTTTTTGTATCTCCCATGTTTCAAATATATTTAATCATTGATCCCACATATGTTATCCCAATCCTTGATGGGTTTGGTAATAGAACCTATGTTTAAAACAAGCTGAAAAATCATTCAATGACCATTAAACACCCGTTTTCTAAGATCCAATCCTAGAATCCATGATTTTCCCATTACCTCACCTTGCCATGTCCTGGTAGGATTTTTGCTGTGTTTGGGGTCATCCTCATTTTCATTTTTTCTTTTCCACACCTATAGTGTTTAGGAAAACTAATTCCCCTCACTTCATGTTGTGTTTCCTTTCTTTCTGTGATCCATAAACATCCCTTAATACATATTTTTTTCTTTGGTTAAGTCGATTTAACATAAAATATAGTAGCCATGTTCTCATCATATGAAATTAAACTATGCGTTCATCATATTTACTATAAGACTTTAAATTGCACACCCATCATACTCATTTTACAACATAAAACTGCAAAGTATATTTTTACCTTGCCTAAGAACCCCTTTTCTCCCTTTAGTTCTTTTCACCTACCACACCATTCTAGTTCCTTGAAAGTTTCTTGGCATCCAAGATGGTGCTCTTCTTAGAATATGCCCCTCTCATGTGCATAAAACCACAGTGGCATAATCTAGAGAGCGTTGAACACCATTATATTATTCCCTCAAATTTTCCCCATGATATATGATTGTATTGATTTGGATATCCATCATCTTATGTATATAAATAATCCCCTTAATGGTAATAAGTGTCTGGAAAAGCTGGCTCACCTACCATCCAGAGAACATGTTTTGGATGTAGTGTGTGAAAAAATGAGGTATTAACCCTTGGATAAATACTATATCTTTTCCAATATATGTAAAATTAGTGAGCCACAATATGAAATAATCACAACCTAAAATATGTATCCATGAAACTAGTATAATAGAATATTTGGTCACATCAATACAACTTTGGTGTGTACATCTTAGATGTATCCCTTTTTAGGGAACTGACAAAAATCCTCATGTTTTGTGCGTGATCTACATTTTTACATATCTATTAAATTATTTAGTGAGAAATCTATCATGATATTGAGATATTGAATGTGTTTATGTTCACATGGTAACAATATTTAATAAATGGTTGAATAAAATTAATGGTAAATTTCTAAATTAAGGAAAACCATGATTCTACCCATCCCTCAGAGTACACATCTTAATCCTAGACCCAACAATTTTATAGAGTATAAAATTGGTGTGATAGACTAATGATAGGTCTACTATATATACCCAAACAAGTTATTGTTGAGTTACAAGTTAAGGTCATAGATGATGGGTATGCTATGATATATAACACACGAGGTTTAATAGATTTTTATCCAGGTCTATTTTTTAGTAGGTAATATCCTTTGAATGCAATTTATTATTATTAATTTTCTTAAAATTTATTATGATGTCTTTATGGAATGAACTAAGTGACCGATGATCATATTAGGCCTGCCATTTGGGATTGAATAGTGTGACGAACATATGGATATTTATAATGATGTTGAAGGATTCTTAAGACTAGAATTTTTTCCATCAAATGGTTGAATTTTTAATGTAACCTAGATTGGCTGTTTTTCCAGCCCGTGGTATGACATGTTATTTAGTTGTAAAATAATATATTTCATGTTATTTAATTATACATGAAACTCTATTGATAGTCATTCCTATGACTTATATGAGGTTAGGGAAAATTATTGAGTATCGATGAGAGGGAAAGATTAGCTTGATGGGTGTAACACCCAGATGTTTTTATGAAATATTTTATTTAAATAATTTTTATTCTTCAGTAGCTTTCTTGGCACAAAATTGTGAGTTTAAACGATCCGTGAGACACCCTTATTATAAAATTACCATTATAGCCTAGCCATTAGGTTAGTGGGAATAGTTATAACTAACTTATGAAAATTCATTGTGAATTCATTGGCTATCAATTAATTATAAAAATATAAATCAATAAAATATTTGTATTTTTGAGTGAATTACTTTTTTTAATGAAATTAATGATTTTTATATGTTCAATATACTTAATAAAATATATTTGATATTCATAATATGGATATTTTAGTCACAGGGTATGAATAAAACCCTATTTTATGTATAAAAACCTTTTTTTTAAAGTTTTATTTTACACCTTTGAATGGTGAACCCGTTTTAAATTAAATTTTCTAAAAATTAATAATTTTTATATAAAAAAATAAACATATTATTTTGAAATGGTATATAAAAATTTATTTTGGATAAATTTCTGATATTTTTATAATAACTTTCATGTTTTTTGAATCGTAAAAATATGCTAAATTTTAATTAAAAACAATTTTTTCATCGAGATGATTTATATGATAAAATTATAATATTTAATGGTTATAAAGTATTAATAGAATATATTTTTATCATTAAATATAATTTATGTCTTTTAGATTAATTTTACAATGAATTCATAGGTAAAAACATTTCAATCTTTTACAATGTTTTAACTTTTAAAACCCGTTTTCTAATTTCAACAATGAGATTAATTGAAAATTAAATACAAAAACTTATATTTTTGAATTTTGAAAAATGGATTATATATTTGGAATTAGTAGGTCTAAATTATGTTAATAGGTAACTTTTATTTTTGGTCATTATGAATATGAACTTTGGTAATTATTATTTTTACCATGGTTAATGCTAAATCGGGTAATTAAGGGTAAAAATAATATTATAAAAGTAACTTAAAACATTTATAAATACTAATAAATGACTAAATTATACCCTTATCATATATTTTTTTAAATGGAATCACTTTATTTCAACTTACCTATGAATATGACATGAATGTAATAAAAACTAATTAATGTGACAAAATATCACAATCTAATTTTATATTAGTATAGTAATATAAATATTTGGATAAATAGGAGATAATATCAACTATAGATATTATCTAGAAAGATAAAATAATTACCTAAATTATAGAAATTTATTTATAATTTTTAGATATTAAATAATCACCATTAATAATGACACAATAATGATGTAGATATTATTTTATTAATAGAAATAACAAATAAATGGTTTTAAATTATTAAAACAAACATCATATAAATTAATTAACATGCTATAAGAATTTTATAGGTGACTATGAAATGTTATTATTGTATTAAATATTTTGGTTTGAATTTATCATTTTTGAGTATTTTATTTAAAGTCAAATAAATGAATAGTTTTAAAATTGACACTATTGATATTTTGTAAAAATAAAATTTTACTAAATTATTTAAAAATCCTAAAAAAATTTAAAAATTACAACGTGATAATTATAGGATCTAATATTTTATATAATACCCATTTATAGTCTATTAAATCCATATAAGTAAATATTTATAACTATTAAATATTTGTAATGTTATTACCATAATTAAAATTAAATCGAATAACTAAGTGTCGATTAAAAAGATATGGTTTAAATTGAAAAACTCACATGTCCAAAAATTTATTGGTTGATGATATTACAAACCAATCTCATATTATCTTATAAATTGGTACATTTTGGTGGTTTTTTGGTTGGTTTTTATTTTATTATAAATAATTATTTATGGAGTTTTCAAAAGTGACCCTCACCTCAATTATAAAAGGGAACCTCCTACCTCACCTCTTCACTCCATTTTGAGCCTTCAAGCTCAGCCCACCCATACCAAATTTCCTTATAAACTTTCCTATTTTCATTATATATGTTCTGGTCATCTTGAAAGACCAACTCTAGTGCTCTATGAGGATATTTAGGGGAGGCACATTGAAGAAGAGGTAATATCATTTACCGATTCTTTCAAACTTATTTCTTCTTCTACTACCTATTAATTACATATTTAATTATAAAGTAGTATATTTTGTAAAAATAATATATATATATATATATATATGTTATTATAAACATGAAAAAACCATATTCTACCTTCCTCCCATCCTACGAAAAATAAAATCACAACGCATGCGTACGTACGACTTACCATCTCCACACTATAGTGTAATCTATTTTTCATGACCACCTTACATGGATGAGTATAATGATGGAAATAATAACTATATATGATTATTCTAAAATTATACTAATTCTAAAAGATCAAACACCATACACTTTAATACCATTAAATAATTATGGTAATGATATCATCGCCCGTGCGTACGTACAACTTATCCACTCCACGGTGGGATGTGATTCGCTCTATATAATATTTAGTAAAGTATGATTATATACATGAATTGAATGAATAAATATGATATATATTATAATAATATCATTATTTAAATGATTTAACTATAACCTAATAAGTGTAACATGAACTTATCCCACAAATATTGCATAAGAACACAAAGTAGTCAATATCCGAATAACGAGTGACAATGAAAAGTTACTAACAAAAAGATGATAATATAATCATATATGATATCAGAAGAATGATTATGATTCTTTAATAATTCAATAACACTACTTAAATCATTACATAGGAGGTTCAGATACATATTAAGGATATCAAACCTAAGGCAAGGGATAATTTTTCAATCTCATTTTTATCCAAGATTGTTTATTCATAAGTATTTACTAGGGTATATTTATCATCCATATACATGTTTACTAATTGTGTAAAATTATTTCTATTATTATAAATTTTTTTGAAGTTAATTTTACCATTTTGGTAACTTTTATTAAATGGTATTAAATGAATCTTTTTTCATTATTTTAATTAAGGAACTTTTTGACTTTTCTAGAAAAAGTACAAGGACAATGTTTTTTTAACTTATATGACATGAATGATTTTTTCTAGTTTCTTGACACCTTATTTCCATGAAGATTCCTCTACAAAATTTCAATATTTGTTTTCAAATAAATTATTTTTAAAAAAAAATTGTATGGCATTTTGATAAAAGAATTTTTTTTGAAAAAGAAATGATATTTTCATCAAGAATTAAGTTTAACTGTTTTATCAAAATTATTTTCCATATAATATGACACAAGGTTATTTTTATATCTCTATTATTACTTTTTTTAGATTGTGTTTATGATGGAATTATTTTTATGAAATCCATTTAGTTTATACAGATTATGATGGAATGCTGTTTAAGAAACTCATTTTATCTTATGGGTTATGCTATAGTGAATGTTTTTATGTTTTTGTGGAACACATAAGAATGGTTTAATTATGAGATGGGTGGGACCTATATCTCCCCCCAATGAATTGGATAAAGATTTATATCTCATGATATAGAATGACTAGAATGGAAGGTAAATCTGGTTCAGTAATATAGGGTTGGAATGAGGAGTTAACTCAATTTAGTAATAAACTTTTTCTGCTATAATGGTCTTGGCAATGAGACTTGACTAATATGAAATGATTTTCTATGATTATGTGTGTATGCCAAAAAATTTCATGTCTTATGTTATGACTATTGGGATTACATTGAAATTTTATGATTTATCCCATGACATGATATTATGATCTTTTATATACATGATAAGATTTTAAAATGATATGTTCTTATGATTATGATATGAAGGATATTTACCTTGTTTTACCTTAATGAGAATTTTAGCTCATGATTTAATATGTTTGTTTTCCCCAGGTCATGAATATGGGTATAAAGTAAGACATGTCAAAAATGAGTCTAGTTATGAATAAATAAGCGGGAGAAAATGTGGATGTTTTATGAACCAGTTGGTTATGTTTCCTTGTTTCTAAAGACACTAAACCTATATGGTCTTGGTGTTGTTTTTGTTATGTTATGTAATAAAAATTCTTCAATGTTGAAGTAATATCTATATGTAAAGTATGGGCTATTATAGTTGGTATCAGAGCAAAAGTATAGTTATCCATTGGAAACTATGAAGAGAGAATCTTTTCAAGAACCCTAAGGATATGTCTAAGTATAGGTTACAATCTTATCCTAGTGTTTTAGATATGTTCATGAATAACCTAGGATTAAACATAAAGTGTCCTAAATTGATTTTTTTCATGATTATGTGGTTTTCTTATTATGATTAGTGTTTCTCACACTATTCTTCTTGGTTTTAGTCAATGGATGGAACCCAAAGGAATCATGTTTATGCTCAATGTGACAGAAAATGCAATGATTATCGCCCTGAGCAACCAAATGTTCTGGGAGCTGGAATGAAAAATCTTGTAGACATGCTCACACAACTTTCACATGCTATGAATCATGCAGGACTTCCAAACAAGCAAAGAAGGGAGCAACATTCTATTGTGTCCTTTATGAGACAATGTACACCTTCATTCAGATGGTCTTCTAATCCATTAGTGTATGAACAATGGATCATTAACACCGAAGAGATATTTTAAATTCTACAATGTTTTGAAAATGATAAAGTCATCTTAGCATTCTATCATTTGGAAGGAGAAGCTTATCAATGGTGGAATCTTATCAAGCATATGAAGAAAAAAGATGAAATTGAGTCTATGGAATTGTACGAGTACCAGAACTTATTTTTTAATAAGTACTTTCCTCATATTCTTCGAAAAAAGATGGGGAAGGAGTTCCTTGAACTTAAGCAAAAGGATGATGAATCCATTGGTACCTATGAAGAAACTTTTACAAGACTTCCAAGGTACGGTTATGGAATTATTATCCAACCTAAGAGTAAACTTGATCAATTATTTGGTGGATTAAAACCATGTCTCTCAATGGAATTAGCCATAAGGGACTTCAATAGATATGAGTAAATTGTTCAATGTGCTCTCAAGGTTGAGATGATGATTGGAGTAAACCATCAGTCATATGGGTTTGATAAGAAGAAAAAATGGAATTCAAAGAAAAATCTAAATACCTCACTGAAGAGAAGATGAGTTTTCCCTTATGTTCATAGTGTTGAATGAAACAAGGAGAGAATTTTCTTAAAGGGTCTAGTAAATGTTTTAGGTGTGTAAAATAAAGTCATCTGTCAGTTTAATGCTGAAGTGATTGGAAAAGATGTCTAATTATGTGAACAAAGAAAACACTACACAGAATAAACCTTTTACACTTAAATGTTACAAGTGAAAGTAAATGGGGAATTATTATAATAAATAACCTAATCCAAGGGTTATTGATGATGATCGATGTCAATAAACTCTTAAGGCCAAAGACAAAGGAAAGTCACATGCAATCACTATACACAATGTGGGGTATGATAATGAAGTGGTGAAAGGTACACTTACCATCCACTCTAAAGTATAAAAGGTATTATTTGATTCTATATCTGGACACTATTTTATTTTTGAATAATTTTATAGGGGTATCATTGTATTACCTCAATAATTATATGTTGAGTTTCTTGTGACAACTCTTAATGGAACAACAATCACATCAAAAGCTTATAATTCTTCTTTAGTTGATGTTTGTGGGACAGTGCTTCCTGTAAATCTTGTTATACTTCCAATAGTGAAATTTTATGTGATTCTTGATAGGGATTTACTTTCTCTACATGGATCTCATATCAAATTCCAAAGAAGGGAAGTCACATTTCATATTCTAGATCAATCTATGATCATATATTGATTCAAGGAATAATATTACCTTCTAGTATAAATTTCTTCTATCTTATGGGTCTTGATTCCAATAAATCAAGGTTAATTATTTCAAATGGTTGGGGATAAAATCATGATTAAGAATACACCCATTTTATGGGTGTTTGATGATGTCTTTCCAGGGGAATTTCTAGGTCTTCCACCAAATCATGAAGTTGAGTTTTCAATAGAACTCATACCAGGCGCTATGCCTATTTCAAAGACACCTTATAGAATGGACCCAATTGAGTTGAAGTAATTGAAGAAGTAACTCCAATATAATCTTGATAAGTGATTCATACTCCCTAGTGTTCCACCTTAGGATGAACCTATTCTATTTTTTAAGAATAAATATGGATCAATGAGACTCTACATTGATTATTAATAATATAATAAGATCACTTTCAAGAAAAAATATCCTCTTCCCCGCATTGATGACTTATTTGACAAACTATGCAGAGATAAATACTTTTTCAGGATTTATATTCATTAAGGATATCATCAATTAAGGTTAAAAAATGAGTATATAACAAATATGGAATTCCATAAAGTGTATGGACACTATGAATTTATAGTGATGCCTTTTGGCCTTACTAATGCCCCAACTATCTTCATGGATGTAATGAATAGAGTCATTATAGACTATCTTGATTAGTTTGTGGTAGTATTTATAGATGATATTCTTATATATTAAAAGAGAAAAAAAGAACATGAATATCACTTAAGAATTGTACTGAAGACCCTAAGAAAGGAGATGATTTATGCCAAATTTACCATGTGTGAATTTTTGATTCAGAAAGTTTAATTTTTTGGGTCACATAATCTCAAGAGAGGGGATATATGTGGATCCACCAAAAACATAGGTTATTGAAAGATAGTTGAGACCAACAACGGAAACTTAGATCCAAATTTTTCTTGGTTTGGATGGATATTATCAACGTTTTGCAAAAGATTTTTCAATATTATATAATCCACTCACTAAGTTGACTCAAAAAGTTGTTATGTTCATATAGACAAAGGAATGTGAAGATAATTTCAAAGATCTAAAAAGAAGTTTAGCCAGTGCACCTATGCTTACAATGACTTGTAGTGGAGAAAGGGTTGTGATCTACAGTGATGCATCCTAGAAGGGTCTAGGATGTGTTCTAATGTAAAATGTTATGGTGATAGATTATGCCTCACGACAGTTGAAAATTCATGAGAAAAATTACAAAACTCATGATTTGGAGTTAGCTGTGGAAATCTTTGCATTAAAGATATGGAGGAATTATATTTACAGTGAAAGGTGTAATATTTATAATGATCATAAAAGTTTTAAGTATATTTTCATTCAAAAGAAGATGAATATGTACTAAAGAAGATGGTTGGAGTTGAATAAACATTATGAATGCTCAAAACATTACCACCTCGGGAAAGCAAACAAGGTGGAAGATGCTTTGAGTCGAAAAAGCCCATTTTAGCTTATTGATGATGAGGATCACAAAAATATCCAATATTTATAAATTTTCAAAGGATGGATCCTGAAATTTTAATGGAAGGGAAGAAATATTATCTTTCTAAAATAAATGTTCAACCATATATACAAGTTAAAATTAAGGAGGTGCAAAAGGAAGATGCAGAGTTACAAAAGAAAGTGAGAAATGTTCCTGAACTAAACCTCGATTTTGATGAAATAATAATATTCAGGAATTGAGTTTTTATTCCTCCCAAACTGAAATTAAAGAAATATCTATTGGATGAGGCTCATAGTGATTCATTATATATTCACCTTGGAATCACAAATATGTATTGGGACCTAAAAGAGTACTTCAGATGGGATGACATGAAAAGGGATGTCGTCAAATATGTCTCTCGATGCATGTTTTGAAAAAAAGTTAAGGCTGATAAATAGAAGTATATAGAGATTTTACAAACATTACCCATACCAAAATGTAAATAAGAAACCATAACTATGAACTTTTTCATTATACTTCCCAAAAAATCCAAAGGAAATAATGCAATTTGGGTTATAATTTATCACCTTACGAATTTAGAACACTTCATTGCTATTAGAGGGGATTTATCTATTGATAAAATTTCCAGGATATATATAAATGAAGTTGTAATATTTCCTGGAGTACCACATTCCATTATATATGATCATTATCTGAGGTTTACCTCAAAGTTATAGATAAGTATTCAGCATGCTCTGGATAAGAAGTTGAGTTTTAGAACTTCTTATCATCCTCAGACAGACGGTCAGTCTAAGAGGACAATTCAAACTCTGGAAGACTTGTTGAAAGCTTTCTATATGGATTTCAAATGTGGTTGGGATCAACACCGACCGTTGGTGTAATTTTCTTACAATAATATCTTTCACTCTAGTATTAAGGTGAATCATTTTGAAGACGTATATGGAAGGAAGTGTATAACTCCAACTTGTTGGGATGAAGTTGGGGAAAGAGAGCTATTAGGACCAGATCTTGTTGATGAAATGGCAGAAAAAGGTCAGATCTATTCAAAAACTTGTAAGAGCATCTCAGATTTGACAATAATTTATGCTGACAGCCAAATAAAATACCTTGAGTTTGAAGTGGGTGATAAGGCGTTCTTACGAATATCTCCATGGAAGAGATTAGTGAGATTTGGAATGAAGGTAAAGCTGAGCCCAAGGTATATTGGTCGTTTTGAAATTATCGATCATGTTGGGAAGGTATATTACTAATTGAAGCTTCCACCGAATCTCTCTCAAGTTAATAATGTGTTCCATGTATCTCTCATGAGAAATTATACACCAGATCCTTAACATGCACTAAGCTTAGAAGTCGTTCTGTTGAAGTAAGATCTTTCTTATGAAGAACAACCAATAGAGATTTTGGATCGTAGTAAAAAATCTATATGAAACAAGACCACATGCTTGGTTAATGTTTTACAGAGGAACAACCAAATTGAAGAAGCTACATGAGAACTTGAGGATATGATGAAGAAGAGGTATCCTCATCTGTTTGTTTCCAAGTGACGAATTTCGAGGGTAAAATTCAGTTCAAGTGGGGTAGAATGTAACACCTGGATGTTTTTATGATATATTTCATTTAAATAATTTTTATTATTTAGTATCTTGTTTTTCATTCAATTGTGTGTTTAAATGAACTACAAGACACCCTTATTATAAATTACCATTATAGATTAACTGTTAGGTTAGCGGGAATAATTATAACTAACTTTTGAAAATTCATTGTGAATTCTTTTGCTATCAATTCATTATAAAAATATAAATCATTTTTTTGAGTTAATTACTTTTGGTAGTGAAATTTATGAGAGATATATGTGTTATATATTTAATATTTTTTTTGATATTCATCCAATGGATATTTTAGTCATAGAGTATGAATAAAACCCTATTTGAGGTATAAAAACCAATTTTTTAAAAATTTAATTTTCCACATTTGAATGGAGAACCCCATTTAAATTAAGATTTTTACACATTTATAATTTCTATATAACAAAATAAACATGTTATTTTAAAATAGAATATAAAAATTTACTTTGGACAAATTTCTGATATTTTTCTGATAACTTTCATGTTTTGATGAAAAGTAAAAATATGCTAAATTTTAATTAAAAACAACTTTGTTCATCAAGATAATTGATATGGTTAAATTATAATATTGAACAGTTTAAAAAGTATGAATATAATATATTTTTATCCTTAAATATAATATATGTTCTTAGGATTAATTTTACATTTAATTCTTAGGTAAAAACCTTTTAATATTTTATAATGTTTTAACTTTTAAAACTGGTTTTATCATTTCAACAATGAGATTAATTTTAAATTAATTAATGCACCATTTTTTTTTAATTTTGAAAAATTTATTCTATATTTGAAATCAGTAGGTCCAAATTATGTTAATAGGTTACTTTTATTTTTTGGGCATTCTGAATAGTAACTTTTGTTATTATTTTAATTTCCAGGGTTAATGGTAAATTGGGTAATTAAGGGTAAAAATAATAATATAAAATAAACTTAACTCCTATAAAAATCATTATATAGGAGGTTCATATACATACGGTGGATATTGGACCTAAGTTAAGGGATAATTTTTCAATCTCATTTTTATCCGAGATTTTTTATATGTAAGTATTTAATAGGGTATATTTATCATCAGCATCCATGTTTCATAATTTTGTAAAATTATTTCTATTCATATACAATTTTTTTCAAGTTAATTTTACCCTCTAAGTAATATTTATTAAATGTTATAAAATGAACCTTTTGTGATTATTCGATTTAAGGTACTTTTTGACTTTTCCAACAAAAGTACGAGGAGAATGTTTTTTTAACATACACGGCATGAATGGATTTTTACAGTTTCATGACACCTTATTTCTATGAATCTTCTTCTACAAGATTTCAAGATTATTTTCAAATAAATTTTTTTCTTTTAATATTTTGTGGAATTTTGAGAAAAGAAAACATTTTTTGAAAAAAAGTATATTTTATTTAAGAATTAAGTACGAGTTTTTTATCAAAATTATTTTCCATCTTAGATGACATAGGGTTTTGTTTCTATCTATATTATTAATTTGATTTTATTCTGTGTAAAATGAAATTATTTTTAGGAAATCTATTTATTTTATATGGATTATGATGGAATGATGTTTAAGAAACCCATTTTATTTCCTGGGTTATGCTATGGAGAAGGTTTTTATGTTTTTGTGCACTTGTAATAATGATTTCATTATAAGATGGGTGAGACCTATATCTCCCTCAAATGTGTTGGGTAAATAATTATATCTCATGAGATAGACAAGACTGGAATGATGAGTAAATACATTTTCGTAATACATGGCTTGAACGAGGAGTGATCTCAGTTCAGTAATGGTCTTTCTTTGCTATGATGGTCTCGACAATGATTGTTGACTAATATGAAATTATTTTTTATGTTTATTTTTGTATTCGACAAAATTTGCTATCTTATGTTATGACTATTGGGATTACATTTCACTTTTATGATTTATCCTGTGACATGTAATTATGATCCTTTATATGCAAGATAATATTTTCAAATGCTATGTTCTTATGATTATGATATGAATGACATTTACCCTGTATGCCCTTAATGAGAATTTGTCACCCACTTTCATATGTTTCTTTTCCCCAAGTCTTGAAGAAGGGTATTAAGTAAGATATCTCAAAAAGGAGTATAGTTATGAAGAAATAAGCAGGAGAAATTGTGGATGTTTTATAAATCAGTTGTTTATGTTTCCAAGTTTTTAAATACGCTAAACCTATATGGTCCTGGCATGATTTTTGTTATTTTATGTAATTAATATTTTTCAATGTTGAAATAATATATATATTTAATGTATGGGTCGTTATAATGGGGACATGGAGATAGTTCAAAATCAAAGTCAAGGACAGGTATTAGTGTCTAAATTATTGTTTTTATGTTTTCCATATATATTTTATATGATTAATCTATGGGAAATCATTCCATGATATATGACATGATTTCATTGTCATTTTTATGTTCGGTATGCTATAACATTTTTATTATTTATTTATCATAGGTTTAATTCCACTCTAATTCCCAATTATACATTGATTCTATATTTGAAATGGATATATATATTATTTATCTATAATTTTACATGATGATATTTGGATTGTAGTCTCCTAAAGTGGTATTATTCACCCTTTTGACTAGTAAATTGCCTCTAACATATGGGGATATGTGTATGTGGTCGACTAATGCTTTGAATTGGGTTTTATTGATGATTACTAGGCTAGTGGTCATTAAAATGTGACATAAGAGAATTTTTTATTAGTTATATTTTATTCTTTTTCTACTGTCTTAGTGTAGAAATAGGAATGAATACATGTATCATACTTTACATTTTGGTTTAGATGACTTGTGATACTTGTGTGTGAATAAAACTAATAGGGAAAAGGGATATAACCAATATCACTTAGCCTATATGGGATATTGGTGTGTTAATAGACCAAGGGTATATTAACATGGGAACCTACCCATGTCTCTTCAAATTTTTCTTTGAGAAAAATCACCTATGTTCATAGCTATAGAACTACAGGCAATACAAGCAGATATTGCTCCTGCAAAATTTAAATCCCCTAGATTTTTTTGATTCCAGAACCTCCACACTAAACTATAAGTCCTTATAACACTCACCTGAACCATGTTATATATATATATGTATGATATTTATTTAATATTTATTATTATAATAATTATAATAATTATCATTTGATGAGTCCATGACCAATAACCGTGGTACATCTTTGTCATACTAGTAGTTATCATCCATGTGGACCTATATACAAAGGAATATTGGAATACAGTGATATATCCCAACCACATTAACTAATATCCATACGAGAGGTGTTATTTTTCACTAGGTCTCATCCACTTAGACTTACCTCAATGGGCATCATGGCCTATGGTGGTATATCCCGACTACATGGACTGTCCACTATGAGCCACTTTTCCTATGGCTATAGGTTTCTCCCCTATAGACCTACAACCATGAACCATGATTCCCATGGTAATATAATCTCAACCAAGTGGACTTATAACCATGTGTAGTGCCTCCTATAGAAGTAGGTCCCCACATGGATGACCTATAGCCATGGGATATAGTGCCCATGACCCTAGGATCCACCTACACTGGATATGGGATTCTCACATCATTCTGCAACTATAGGCCACATCACCCATAAAAATAAGCCTTCCTTATGTGGGCTTATCTGTAATATCCCAGACCCTCATGATCCATACCTTTTCCAAATTCTAGGATCCTAAGGGGTCGCACCTCGTTCGGCGCGACCGACCGGCGCGACCAATCGATCGGCGCGACCAATCGTTGTCTCCCAGCCTTGTCAGGTTTTTCCTTCTACAGTTTTTCCCGTAATGCCTCTTTTAGGACCTTTTGACCGTTTAAAGCATTTCAAGGCCGTTTTAACCCATAATTAATATCTAAAAATCCTGAGAAACCTCCCAATTAAATAAAAATTAATTCATTCATGTGTAACCACCCAACCGCGTGGTAAAACCATGATCTGACTTCCAAGGCATTCAAATTCCTTATCCCATAAATTTGGGGATCTCATCTGTTTATCACGCTAGAAATTCTTCTTCTCTCTATTGGCTAGTCTCCTCCTTTTCCTTATGTGTTTGAATTCCCTTCTTTCCTGATGTAAGTGGTTCACCTGTGCGGGAGCCCTGTGAGTTGCGCTTCCCCTGTTTTAGCGCATGGAGAAAAACTTCGATCTTTGATCAACAAAGTATGGATTTTCTCCTTCATCTCTCCTTCCTATGTATCATGCAGGGTGGGAATGATTTTGATTTTGTGGAAATTGATGAAACCTAACATAAAGAAGATAATGAATGGACTTTTAAAGAATAAGGGGGGGGGGTGATCGATGTTCTGTTGTACTCTTTATGTTGTTATCTGTTGTGAATTGTACTAGCCTATGCTCACTGAAAATCATGTTCGTTGGTGGTCTTTCTCTGTACACTAATGAACCTCGGTGCTCCTGGATGTTTAAATAACCATAACATGGAATTGGTTAATTAAGTATACTCAGTTAAACAAATTGTAAGCACCAGGATCATCCCTTTTTTGTGATAACCCCGGTTAAATCATAGTAGAATTGAAACAATGGAGTGTGTTAAATATTTTAAATCTAAAAATACTTGCATGGGACAGCCTTGTGTTGGTGGTAGCGGTTTGGTTATTTCTTTCGCGGGCCGATTTACTTGGGTTATACGGGTGGGGATGGGATCCCCTATTGTTGTACTTTTGCTGGTTGTGAATTTGAGGCTGTGTGGTTACTCTGCTTATATCACGAATTGGGGTGGAATCCTTTGTTGTTGAGAGACTGTTGGATCCTGGATTTTGGGGACATGGGGGATGTGTCTCGTGGTTTTCTTTGGTTCCAGTACTTCGAGGGATCTCACTTATCCCTTTGTTTTTGTGACTTGCAAGAGAACTGGGTGTGGATGATTAAATTGATGTTTGTCTGTCTCTTTCCTTTTGGCTTGTGGTTATGCCTGTTAGTTGCCCGATAGTGTAGAATTCACCTAAACGGGGTTACTTGAACATGAAAAAAGGAATAGTTTAAATGGGAATTGGTTTTGGGAATGAGTTGTGTCTTGGCCATGAGTGTCGTACTGTTCTTTCATGAATAATTTGTAACAAGGTCTTTTGTGCTTCGGTTTTGAAACCCCTAGTTTGGGATGACTGCTTGTTACCTATACCTATATCTGTATTTTTTATGTTTCTTATTTGTTCCCCACCCAAGTTGAGAACTTAGTGCCAAACACCCCATTTCATGGGGAGGGTGTTTTTCCCAACAGTCCTATGAGTGGCTGGTTATTAGCTCCTTTTCTTATCCCTTTCCCGAAAAGACCAATACTCTTTGTGTAGGATGTGATGGAATGAGGTCCATTATTAGCCCAAGAATCTTCGAGCAGGGTAGTTGTGGTGGTTGGCCCAGGTGTTTGCGGGCAGGTTGTTTCCCAAGTGACTTCGGGCGGGGCAGTAGTTGTTCTGAACCAGGTGTTTGCGGGTGTGGTTACATGTGGTGGTTGTGGACCAGGTGTCTGCGGGTGGGATAGAAGTTATGGCCCAGGTGTCTACGGGTGGGGTTTGGCAGTGGGACTGCGGTGTGGTAATGGATTAGGTGTGTACGGGCGGGGTGTGGCAGTAGGACTACGGTAAGAATGGTGGGATTGTTTCGATGTGTAGGATGTCTTTAATAACCAGTGGGAAAGTGGCGCGGGGTACCCAAATATCGATGTG
This sequence comes from Viscum album, assembly GCA_963277665.1. Classification (NCBI taxonomy): domain Eukaryota; kingdom Viridiplantae; phylum Streptophyta; class Magnoliopsida; order Santalales; family Viscaceae; genus Viscum; species Viscum album. The sequence continues at coordinate 732,911,312 of OY728166.1, forward strand.
CTTTTACTATATGTTACTTGACTTGCATTATTTGGGGAGCATTCCTTGGTGAGGTTTGGGTGGATAGATTTTCCTTGTTGGGTGTTTGGTTATCTCTTTTTCCATGGGGCATTAGAATGTCTCCTCACTTGTGCACAAGAGTCTTTGGTTTTCCCTACTAAGTGTACTTGTATGCTCACCCTTCGTATATAAAACTGTTTTCAGGTTTCTAGGAGGACTTCCGGGATCGAGTGGGACCATGATAGCGCGGACTTTGGGATAGTTGTTGTTGTCGTTTTCCTTTTTCTTGGTACCTTACCTTTGGAGTTTTGTGGCTTGTATCTTTTACTTTTGAACATGCATAAGGGAATGGTTTAACTCTGGATTTACCTTTACTTTCAGCTTCGGTTTTTTTTGGGGTTGATGTCTTATCTCTCGATCCTAGACAAATAAAAAGGGTAATGCCTTCCATTTTGTGTGAGATTCTATTCCTTTGGCGCTGGTATCCACTCCGGGACCTATTGAAGGCAGGTTTCTGGGGTCATTATCTCTCCTTTAACTTAAATAATGAAGGGCTTGGCAATCTTCTAACCCTTCCCTCCTTTAGGTGAGGGCGGGTCGTGACATAATGGTATCAAAGGAGTGAGGTTGAGAGATATGATGGAGTCTGGAGTTAGGCACAGTGAGGATTGCATGGGATGGTAGGGAAACAGTGTTGGGTGATCTTGGTGCGTGAAATAGGCCAGGGAAGACCAGATAGTACATGAGACTTTAGGGCCCCCCGTGATCTGATGCAAGGACTCTGGACATACAGAACCCTAGGTGAGGCTATACTGATTACAGGGTAGAGACCCTAGGAAAGGTAAATGCATCATAATGACTTGTGTTCTCATGTGTCTGGGTGTTTTGGTGGCTCAAAAATAAATAAAGAAGTCAAATAAAATGTAAGAACAATATTCTACACTACCCGGGATTAGGCATTCCTTGTTTACTTATAGCTATGGCACCTGGGAGGAAACCACGGGTAGTGCGGGTGATCGAGGCCCAGGAGGTTGACTCAGCTGACCAACAGAGGGCTGACCGAGAGGAGGAGGATGATCAGTGGCAGAAGACGCTTCATTCATTCCGGCGGCAGACCCTTGGTATGTATGAGGGAAGCACCTCAGACATAGAGATAGAGAGCTGGCTAGAGGAGATGGTGATAGCTTTCGTCTTGATACGAGCTCCGGCGGAGTACTGGGTTCCTCTGGTCGTGATCCACATGTGGGGAGCGGCACGTCAGTGGTGGACGATCTATCTGGGGGAGAAGAGAGAGGCTGAGGTGACATGGGCTGATTTCGAGATGGAGTTCCGCGTGGAATTCCTCTCTTCTACGATGAAATATGAGAAGAGGCAGAAGCTACTCTCCCTCCCACATGGGGATATGTCAGTGATAGAGTTGGGGATCAAGTTCAATGATCTCCTTTGCTTTGCTCCTGATCTCTTTCTAGATGAGGAGTCTCTGGAAAGACGTATAGAGGAGGCACTCCGACCTTCTCTACAGTACATTGTTACTCCCTTCACCCTATCGACATACTTAGAGGTGCAAAAGAAGGATGAAGTGGTGGAGAGGATGAACATGCTGGGAGGTGTATCACAAGAGGGAATTCAGCTGGGATCGTCGAAGGGGAAGGCTGTCAGTAGCAAGCCTTCAGCATCGGGACCCTCTAGGTTTCAACTGGCAGGGAGCAGGCCTCAGCAGTTCCAGTTTCGATCCCCTAGCCCTCGCACTTTTCTTTCGGGCCCAGGGCCGAGATGCTTTGTATGCGGGATCCACATGCACCTTCAGAACTAGTGCCCGGATAAAGTGCAGTACGACGACAGTGGGCAGGACCAACACCCACCTCAGCAGCAGCAGCTTCCAGCTAGGCCCTTTCAGCAGCAGCAATATGGGCAGCGAGCTCCCGCTCCTCCGAAGGCAGACGTTGTGGGAGGAGGCCACCCCCAGGGTGCTCCTCAGGGGCCTCGACCAGGGCATGGTCAGGGAGGTGGATGACAGCCGAGGGGCAGAGGATCCAGGCGCGGGCAGTTGCACACCACGGAGGTAGCAGTTCCAGCAGGACCGGAGGTTGTTCGAGGTATGACCAGTTTGTTCAGTACCCTTGCATACATCTTGTTCGATACAAGAGATTCTCACTCCTTTTTTACACCCAGTCTAGACCGTTCTATGGGTCTAGATTCCGAGAGACTTCCAGTGCCCCTGGTGCTGAGCACACTAGTCGGAGGTCATACTGGCTTGATATATGTTTGTCGAGGATGCAGATTGACGACAGGGCCACATCAGTCAGTTAGGGACCTCCTACTATTGCAGATACAACCATACGATGTCATCCTAGGAATTGACTGGCTGTTCTATGTATGTTCTATCATCGACTGCTTCTCAGGAAGGGTCGCGTTTTCAGACTTAGGCGGCCAACTTGTTACTTTCACCGGCGAGCGGGGTGGCCAGAAGGGCAGCAGGCGAGAGGGACCCCTCCTCTCCTTGTTAGCTGAGCTATCTGTGGAGTTAGCGGATGCAGAGATGGTGGAGGTACCAGGGATTGTCAGTGAGTTTATGGATGTCTTCCCTGAGGAGGTGACGACTCTAGCCCCTTGACGTGATGTCAAGTTTGGGATAGACTTGCAGCCTGGTGCTCATCCAATTTCTATGGCTCTCTACTGGGTGGCACCTTCGGAGCTACGAGAGTTGTGGATTCAGATTGATGATCTGATGAGGAGGGGTTATGTTCGACTATGTGTGTCACCGTGGGGTGCTCCAGTCTTATTTGCAAAGAAGGAAGATGATGGTCTAAGGCTGTGCATATACTAAAGGAGGCTGAATCAGGTGATGGTCAAGAATCTCTACCCTCTTCCGAGGATAGACGATCTTTTCAACCAGCTGAAGGGGGTAAGGTGGTTCTCCAAGATCGACCTGCGGTGTGGTTATCACCAATTGAGGGTGAAGGAGGGTGACATCCCAAAGACGGCCTTCAGGTGCAGATATGGGAAGTTTGACTTTGTGGTCATGCCGTTCGGCATTTCAAATGCTCTAACTGTATTCGTGGGGATTATGAACTCTGTCTTCCGGGAGTATCTGGATCAGTTCGTAGTAGTGTTCATTGATGACATCCCGATCTATTCAAGATCAGAGGAGGATCACACTGAGCACCTGAGGACAGTTTTGGAGGTCCTCTGACAACACCAAATATTTGGTAAGTTGTCGAAGTGAAAGTTTTGGACATGATAAGTGCACTTCCTTGGTCACGTAGTGTCCAATCTGGGAGTAGCAGTAGACCCATCGAAGTCTGAGGTGGTTGTTTCTTGGGCCGCACCCAAGAATGTGGCAGAAGTTCGTAGTTTCCTTGGGCGGACAAGTTACTACTGGAGATTTATGCCCAAATTCTCTTGTGTTGCAGCACCTTTGATATCCTTGACAAAGAAAGATCGAGATTTTGTGTGGGACAAGCAATGCGAGGCTTCCTTCAACTATCTGAAGAAGATGTTGGTTAATACCCCAATGCTGAGTTTACCAGAAGAAGGGGAAGTATATGAGGTGTTTTGTGATGCTTCAGGGAAGGGCCCCAAATGTGTGTTGATGCAGCAGCAAGGGGTGATCTCCTATAGGTCTAGGAAGTTACGTCCACATGAGCGTAACTATGCCACCCATGATCTGGAGCTTGCGGCGGTAGTGTTCGCACTAAAGTTGTGGTGGCACTACCTCGTTAGGGAGTGCTTCATGGTCTTCACCGATCAGAAGAGCTTGAAGTATGTCTTCTCCCAATGGGACCTGAACTTATGGTAGTGAAGGTGGTTGGATTTTCTTCAGGATTATGATTTCTAGGTTTCCTACACCTCAGGGGAAGGAAACTTGGTGACTGATGCCTTGAGCAGGAAGTCGCAGAGGGATGCAATCCGAGAATCGGCGGATGCTTGTAGGGTGATGGAGGAGTTGGCTGCCCTGCACCTGGATGTGAGGATGGATGGCGGTAAGGGTTTCCTGTATCAGATGATAGTACAGTCTTCTCTGTTATGTCAGGTGGAGGAGTCTCAGTGGGGATACCCATAGAGTGAAGTGATGCGTGACCAGGTTAGCCAAGGAAGTGCTCTGGAAGGGTGGACAGAAGATGTTCAGAATCAGATTCTATTCCGAGGGAAGTTGTTCATTCTGGAGGCGATGCACGAGAGAGTCCTTGGTGAGGTCCAGAGATCACCCCTGACGGTGCACCCAGGAGTTTCCATGATGTTCCATGGTCTGAGGAGACAGTTTTGGTGGCCCGGGGAAAAGTGGGCGGTGGCAGAGTTTGTGGCCAAGTGCCTCATGTGTCAGCAGGTGAAGGCTGAGCATCATGTTCCAGGTGGTTTGATGCAACCTTTAGATTTCCCCGAGTGGAAGTGGGATGACATCTCGATGGATTTCTTCACGGGGCTACCCTAGGTTCAAGGAGGGTGCAACTCTATCTAGTTAGTGGTGGACCGATTGTCGAAATCAGCTCACTTTCTGGCAATCAAGGAGTCGAGTGCAGTGGACGCTCTAGCACGAATGTATGTGGAAGAGGTGGTGCGGTTTCATGGGGTTCCAAGGTCCATAGTCTTGGATAGGGATGCATGATTTACCTCACAAGTCTGGAGAGGTTTGCAGCATGCTTTTGGAACCCAGCTTTTCCTTAGCACTGCCTTCCACCCCTAGACATATGGGAAAAGAGAGCGCACCATCCTGACCTTGGAAGATATGCTATGATCATTCATCCGGGACTTCGAGGGATCATGGGTGCGATAATTTCCTCAGGTGGAGTTCTCCTACAACAATAGCTACCACTCTACCATTGGCATGGGTCCATTCGAAGCTTTGTACGGGAGGCCGTCTCGCTCACCTGTGTGCTAGACAGAAATCGGGGAGGCAGGTGTTCTTGGCCCGGAGGTGGTACAGAGCACAACGGAGAAGGTACAACTTATATGAGAGAGGATGAAGGCGGCTCAGGACCGGCCGAAGTCTTATGCAGATGATAGGATAAGTCCCTTGGATTTCGTGGTCAGGGACCATGTGTTCTTAAAGGTATCCCCTGGGCGTGGACTACGGAGGTTCGGTAGGGGAAGAAAGCTCTCTCCCAGGTTTGTCATACCCTTCGAGGTGTTGCACCAGGTCGGCGAGGTGGCTTATCAACTGGCGTTGCCACTACAGCTACAAAGGGTGCACGATTTCTTCCATGTGTCCCAGCTTCGTCGGTATCTGCACGACGATTCGCACGTCCTCGACTGGGGAGAGATAGATATCAAAGACGATGCAACCTTCAGGGAAAGACCAATGATGATCGAGGGTCGTGAGGAGAAGGTTCTTTGTGGATGAACCATCCCGTTGGTTCACGTGTTATGGAGGCATGGTGGGCTTGAGGAGAGTACCTGGGAGAGGGAAGCGCGGATGCGTGCCCAGTAACCAGAGTTGTTTTGAGTTTTATCCTGTTTTTTCAGTACTTGTTTGCTATGTAATGCTTTACCTTGTTGACTATGGGATGTGAAGTTTACTTTTTCTATGAATGAGTGTGAAGTATCCTAAAGGATGGTGAGGGGAGGACCTGATTCCTAGTTAGGACCCATTAAAGTGGATGCGCCTAAACCTGAGTGGGCGATTCAGTGCCACCCAAAGTAGATAGTATCTTAACACGGAGGAAGGGAAACCCCTATCCCACATGGCCAGACGATTTAGTTTTTTTTTTCGTGGTTTCACGGGGAAAGGAGCGGTAGTATGTCCGTGATTGTTCAGGAGATAAGGTGTTCTTGTGTCAGAGAGGTTCACTCCTGAGAGGTATCTTCCAGGGTGATTGTTTGGACCCCCCTCTTTCTTTCGGGTCTGGTTCTGGATTCTCGAGGGTGAGAATAGTTGGAGAGGTATCTGATGTAATGGCATAGACACTCATGATCCATCCCTTTTCCAAATTCTAGGATCCTAAGGGGTTGCACCTCATTCGGTGCGACCGATCGACGCGACCGATCGGCACGACCGATCAGTGCGGCCCATTGTTGTCACCCAGCCTTGTCTGGATTTTACTTCTACAGTTTTTCCCGTAACGCCTCTTTTCGGCCTTTTTGACCTTTTAAAGTGTTTCAACGCCATTTTTAACCCATAATTAATATCTAAAAATCCTTAGAAACCTCCATATTAAATAACAATTAATTCCGTCGTGTGTAACCACCCAACCGCATGGTAGACCAACGATCCGACTTCCAAGGCGTTCAAATTCCTTATCCCATAACGTTGGGGATGTCATATTTTTATAACGCTAGAAATTATTCTTCTCCATCTTGGCTAGTCTCCTCTTTTTTCTTGTGCGTTCGAAGTCCCTTCTTTCCCAAGGCAAGTGGTGGACCTATGCGGGAGCCCTGCGAGTCGTGCATCCCCTATTTTCGTGTGTGGAGAAAAACTACGATCTTTTATCAACCAAGTAGGGATTTTCTCGTTCGTCTCTCCTTCCTGTGTATCATGTGGGGTGGGAATGCTTTTTCTTATGTGGAAATTGATGAAACCGAACATAATGAAGATAATGAATGGACTTTTAAAGAATAGGGGGTGTTTGAATGATTTTTTGCTGTACTCTTTATGTTGTTATGTGTTGTGAATTGTACGAGCCTATGATCACTGAAAATCATGGCTGTTTGTGGTCTTTCTCTGTGCAATAATAAACCTCAGTGCTCCTGGATGTTTAAATATCCATAACATGGAATTGGTTAATTACATATACTTGGTTAAATAAATTGAAAGCAGCAGGATCAACCGTTTTCTGTGATAACCCCGGTTAAAGCACAATGGAATTTAAACCATGGAGTGTGTTAAATCATTTAAATCTGAAAATACTTGCATGGTCCGGCCTTGTGTTGGTGGTAGCGGTTTAGTTGTTTCTTTCACGGGCCGATTTTATGGGGTGATACGGGTGGGGATGGGATCCCCTATTGTTTTACTTTCGCTGGTTGTGAATTTGAGGCTGTGTGGTTACTCTGATTATATCACGAATTGGGGTGGAATCCTCTGTTTTTGAGAGAACGTTGGCTCCTGGATTTTGGGGACATGGGGGCTGTGTCTCGGGGCTTTCTTTTGTTCTAGTACTTCGAGGGATCTCACTTATCCATTTGTTGTTGTGACTTGCAAGAGAACCGGGTGTGAATGCTTAAATTGCTGTTTGGCTGTTTCTTTCCTTATGGCTTGTGGTTGTGCCTGTTAGTTTCCCGGTAGTGTATAATTCACCTAAACAGGGTTACTTGAACATGAAAATATGAACAGCTTAAATGGTAATTGGTTTTGGAAATGAGTTGTGGCTTGGCCATGAGTGTCGTACTGTTCTTTTATGAATAATTAGTAACGAGGGTGTTTGTGCATAGGTTTTGGAACCCCTAGGTTGGGATGAGTTCTTGTTTCCTATAGCTATATCTGTAGTTTTTATGTTTCTTATTCGCACCCACCCAAGTTGAGCACTTAATGCCGAACACCCCATTTCATGGGGAGGGTGTTTTTTCCCAACACTCCTATGAGTTTCTGGTTATTAGCTCCTTTTGTGCTCCCTTTCCCGAATAGCCCAAGACTCTTATGGAAGGCTGTGATGGATTGAGGTCCATTATTAGCCCAAGAATCTTCGGGCATGGTAGTTGTGGTGGTTGGCCCAAGTGTTTGCGGGCAGGTTGTTTCCCAAGTGTCTTCGGGATGAGGCAGAGGTGTCTTCGGGCATGTCAATAGTTGTTCTGAACCAGGTGTTTGTGGGTGTGGTTACACGTGGTGGTTGTGGCCAAGGTGTCTGCGGGCGGGATAGCAGTTATGGCCCAGGTGTCTGCGGGTGGGGTTTGGCTGTGGGACTATAGTTAGGTTATGGCCCAAGTGTGTGCGGGCGGGGTGTGGTAGTGGGACTACTGTAAGAATGGAGGGATTTGTTTGATGCATAGGATGTCTTCAATAACCAGTGGGAAAGTGGCACGGGGTACCCAAATATAAATGTGCTATTAGTATATGTTACTTGACTTGCATTATTTGGGGAGCGTGCCTTGGTGATGTTTGGGTGGATAGATTTTCCTTGTTGGGTGTTTGGTTAGCTTTTTTTCCACAGGGCATTAGAATGACTCCTCACTTCTGCACGAGAGTCTTTGGTTTTCTCTACTGAGTGTACTTTTATGCTCACCCTACATATATAAAACTGTTTTCAGGTTTCCAGGAGGACTTCAGGGATCGCGCGGGACCATACTAGCGCGGACTTTGGGACAGTTGCTGTTGTCGTTTTCATTTTTCTTGGTACCTTAGCTTTGGAGTTTTTTTGGCTTATATCTTTTACTTTTGAACATACATATGGGAATGGTTTAACTTTGGCTTTACCTTTACTTTCAGCTTCGGTATTATTGGGGTTGCTGTCTTATATCTCGATCCTATAAAAATAAAAAGGGTAATGCCATCCATTTTGTGTGAGATTCTATACCCTTGGCCCTGGTCTCCACTCCGGGACCTATTGAAGGCAGGTTTCGGGGGTCATTATCTCTTCTTAAAGCTAAAGAAGGAAGGGCTTGACAATCTACTGACCCTTCCCTCCTTTTGGTGAAGCCGGGTCGTAACATTATCTCTATGGTATGTATATATGTCCATAGACAACCCTATAAATATTCACTTTGTTTTCTTGTGAACATATCCGAACTTATGACCATAATCCATTTTTCTAGTAGTGTGAGAAACTAAATGAGAAATGATTATTTCTTACTTAAATCACAAAAAATAACTTATTCATTTATTTATCAAATAATTTTTTATTCATATCTTACCTAACCAAACTCATTATGATGAATTCCTTGATATGAATCACTTGATAGTGATTTCATTGATATATTGATGTATGTGGCTATAATGAACCTAAAATGGATAGTATAAGTATATGGATACAAGATTAAGATGATACCCCTAGAGTGGGTTAAATTGAATGTGATGTGTTTTAGGTTTTGTGAGATGAATTTAGAGAAACTTCTTGACAATATGTGATCTGTAAGCATATATAGACTAGGTGTAGGAACCTATAAATATTGAGATATGACTCAGAGTGATGAGATTTTAGTGTGATAATAGAATAACATGAAAATTTAACAATTTTTAATTGGGTTGTATTGTTATATTTTATTTTACCTTGATAAAGAGGGGTCAGACTAGGAATTGGGATTCCTTTAAATATGAGGAGCATGAGTAGGTTTATTGAGTGATATAAATGAAAAATGGGTAATATAAAATTAAGTAAAATTTTCTCGTAATATGGGATTCCTTGGGTATTTTTGGGATTGAGAGAACATATAGTTCTTTAAATAATAAGTATGATTGAAATGATTGTAGTAGTACTATAGTAGTGGAGGAACTGTAGTAGCGAGGGAACTGTTGCGGCGGAGGCACTGTAGTAGGGAATGTTGTGGCGGTGGTACTGTAGTAGGTACTATTGCAGTGCAGAAACTATATTAGTAATGTTCCCTAAGGGTTCCCTTTGGCCAAAAATGGGCTTTCAAGCCTTGTATTCTGGTCACTTGGCCTTGGGACTTTGGGCTATGTTACGGGTCCCCCTCAACCCACACTAAAAAGGTATTTTCTTTAAATAATAAATAAAGTCTTTAGCCCCAACCTTTAAGAAAAAAACTAATAAGATATGTGAGACTTGATATTATATTATGTAATCTTGGTAGTATGAGTTCAATATGGTATCATGGTAGTATTTTAGTACTCTATTTCTTATATAAGGGAGTTTTATAGATAATAGTGGGGATATACATTATTTTGAGAATGGTTCTTTGAACTCCCCCATTTCATGGGGATAAGTGTGCGAGATTTCATACCACATGCATAGTATGTGGGATGATATGATCTAATATCAGCCTTTTAATAATGAGATTAGTGACCAGTTTATCATGATTGACCTTCGATAGAATGTGATACATGTTTATTGGATAATAAAAAAGAACCTTAAATAATGTGAGATGATGTTATATCCAAGAACACTTTAGAGTTTTTAATTACTTGAATATAAGATATAATATTCAATTTAAATTCATTTAACGATCATACATAGAGGTTTTATTTGGAATGATAACACCATGGAAAGGTATGAGACACATTTTCATGATTTATTAACGGATAAGGGTTTTAGAACTTATAATGATATGTTGATTTTGTGATATAGTGGAAGTTTCTAGTGAAAATCTTAAATGTGGTTTGACTAGTGAGAATAAGTTGACTGAGGTAAGAAAAATGTGAGAGAGTGTATCTACATAACATTATCATGATATATCCTAGGGGTTATGAGGACCATGATTAAGTTGAGATGTTTATCTGATCTGGTTGGTGAGGAAAGATGTCTTTATTGAACATGATAAACTGTGAGACACTAATGAATTCTATGGAACACCAAGGATATGAGTGGATCAATGTAAATATTGGAAAATTTAAAGAATGCATTAGCTTGGAAGAGTTTGTTAATAATTGAAATTATAGATAATCTAGTTGGATGGTGTGTATTTCACAACATTTTGGAATGTGAGTGTCATGTGGTCGTGAGAGACACCATTAACCCTAGGTTAAATATATTGGTTATTCGAATTTTTTGGTAATATATTTTCGATGAATTTAATTAATATAGTGAGAAGTGAAATGATATCTATAGACTACTGAATGAATTTCATGGGTTGTGTCTAATAGGATATAATGATCATGACCCATGAGTGACGAAATTTGGGTAATGATGGAATCTTGATAGGTCAATGCTCATTAGAGAAGGATAATGGTAATCTTATAGGGGGAAGTATTCCATTGGTTGATTGAGTGTGTGAACCACTTTTTTATAGAATTTTAGTGAATTTCAAGGGTGATGTGTGTCAAAAAAATATTCCATCAGTCATTGAGGATTTTTGTTAGTGCTTGGATAAAAGCAACCTAGATATGTATGGTGAGTGAAAATAACCATGTATAAGTTTGGATCTAGATGATATAGTGAGTTAGTACATTCAAAATTATTATGGTGTAATGAATAATACATTAAATATATAAATACTAATGGGGAGTAGGATGATACATTCAATAAATTAAGTCTTCTGGTGATAGATATAAACTCCGGATAGAGACTATGAATTTTGGGTATGATGGATTGGGAATTCTCAATTTTAGCACAAAGAGAGAAATGGTCTATTAAGGGACACATGAATCAATATATATAAGAAGAAATCAGTAATTAGGTTTTACATTAATGTCATCATGACCAGGACAACACCAATAAGATGATGAATATAGTCGATGCTATAGTACACATGCTCTCAAGTTTTAAATGTTGTCAGTATGGACGGATACTAACTATATATTTTTTATAAAATCGAGTATGTTAAATTAGATATAGATAAATACAAATCGTTTAAAAGAAAACAAATATTTTTTATTTACTTTACTAAGATTATTTCATTAAAAAGATATGATAACTGGTTTAGATGTAATATCTTCATGAAAATAACTAGTTTCTGTTTAAGAATAGGAAAATGCTCTGGATCAATATTACCTTTATAGTCTATTGGAGACACATGAAGATTATTTTAGAATTTGGGAAATTAAATGTTGGGGAGTTTTTAATGACCAATTTTGTTAGATGTTGCTGGAACTAGAGAAATTCCATACTCTAATAGAACTAGAGTGATGATTAATTTGAAATTTTTTATTTTAATAAAGGGAAATAGTTTTTACCACCGATTAGGCCACCAAAATTTAATTAGGGCTCCTCTGGGTACCTAGTAGCCCAATCGTCTTTTTTGGAGGGTACATGTTAGTCTATTTGTGTGGTGTTCATTTTAAAATGCAACGGAACCTTTTGTTCTTTCCATATAAGATGTTGGTAAAGTTTCCTCTTTATTTTCTTACTTATATCTATCTTCCCATCTTCAAATATGGTGAATCAAAGCTGTTTATTAGTTGATTATGGTCAGTTATTCTTCTCTTTTATACTATTTTCATCATCTCTTCCATTATTCTAATTTTGTGAGGTTATATTTTTTAATTTTACGATTATTCCATCAAATTATTTTGAAATCATATTGAAGTCATGAGGATTTAATATAGGATATCTAGAGGATTTTAGTAGAGAATGAATGAAAGTAGTTTTACGATATTTTTCTTCTGGTAAATCACATAGTGATTTTTTTATTTTAGGTAAATTGAATGAAATTGATGAGTGATTGGGTAATTATAATTAAGGATTTTACTTTTTATAATCTTAAGGGTTAATTGGGAGTGGATGATACCCCATCTTTAGATATTTTAGTGAGGTTACACCACATGGTGATTTATCACTATAATTAATCATATGAATTTAAAATTGAGAATTAATTGAATTTTTTTATAAATAAATATATGTCTATCGTAATTAGTTAGATTCTCATGGTGGTGGAAAATGGTTGATGTGATCTTGGTCAGGGATGGTGTGAGCATCATTAAAGGTGATAACTCTTTGGTTTAGGTAGTTATTACATAATTTTATTATTTTTAAATGTGTTTTCATATGTATTGAAATATGCAAATGGGTTTTTATCAAGTGAAAGTGACCCAAAATAGAACAAATAGGGTTCCCACATGTGATACAAGACAAGTGAGATCTGTTAGGCTCATATTGGGTCCTCTGAGTGTTATTCATTTACTAATTATCTTCCAATGGATATGAAGCATATGGGAAATACAAGGATAAACTGAGATTAGAACCCATGACAGGTGTCAAACCATGGGTAATGGATCAAGTGAACAAAGGAGTTCTAGTGTTTTGGTATAGAATGTTTACCCAGATTGATGGGATATATGTGAGTCTTGTGGGTGGTTTCTTATATAACCTTATAGAGGTTTTCTATAATGGGTAAACAATGTATATATAATAAAATTACTTAGATAAGTATTGAGGAGAATAATATGATTATATGAAGAATTTTATGAAATGTAGATTAGTGAGCTAACCACTAAATTATTTTTTCATCTTAAAATTTAGAATAAGGCACGGGTTGGAAAGATCCTTATTACTAAGTCACCTGGTGGGAGATATTTTTTGATATTGAAATAGGTTATGTGGTATATACCAATTGTGATATAATATGATTATGAGTAGAGGCTAACCTAGAGTGGGACATTGGAATGATAGCTAGATTATGGGTCTACTTTGTGCACTCGATCATGGAAGTGGTGTTTTATAATCTAGGGTATTTGATGATGTGTACGTTTATATTTGGAATACATGAGGTGAAATGTGTTTTATCTATGAGATAGTTATGGTTATTGTGGAACATTTAATTATATTTTTTATTGATCATTTTTACAAACATGTATATTGATTTGTTTAAGAATGACATAATGGTTGGACATGTATGTTGATATATCTATTCATGATTTGATGGAGTAAAAAAATAAAAATAATTTTAATGATATTAAAGGATTATCTTGAATGGACATGTTTTTTTTCTAGTGGTAAAATATGATTCATATGATAAATTGGGTATTTTTCTACCCTATGGAATAACATGTTATTCCTTATACATGTGTTTTCCTAGCTGGTGGACTGAAATATGAATATTTTTTTTGGATGTGTTACTATCTAGTGGTTAAATGCATGATTCTATAGAATGGAAATGTTCCCTATTTTGTAGTCTTACAATGATTATGATTGATGGTTGGGTAATATGATAACCTAATATCCAATTATTATAAAAGTGTTTAGGTTTTGAGATATACTAACTCAGTATTCTAAAAATTTGGGACATGTTAGGTGAGGTGCCAAACTAGAGACCAAATATAGGTTATTAGCTGTTTGAGAATAGTTTTAACCTAGAAATGTGAAACTAATTAGTAGGTTTGGTGCGATAACATCCACTCATATATATCATCAATAAGGAATAGTTAGATAACATTTCATTCATAGTATATGAATGTTATGGGTGTGGACTGGTTTTTTATTACACAAACTACATATCTTGGTCTAGTTATGTGGTTGTGGGTGCACGAGTTACTAAACAACCTGATTTTGATGAGTTTAGTATATGGGGATCTTCTTAATTATAAAAAACTAGTTAAATATGGTAAAAGTTGATCAAAAAAATGTCCTTTATGATCACCCAATGGTATAATGTGGGTTATTCATATGTTGTTTTATTTTTTATTTCATATGGTATTTAAAAGAATATATATGAGAATTATTATTTAGGGAACCACTGGTGGTATCCTACTTGATTTATGATCTGCCCCTATGTGTTCATATTGGTGGATGTTCGAACCTTTTTATTAACATGAAGGATAGAAAAAAGGGACTGAGGGTAGGTTATTAGGCTGGAGTAACTCGATGAGGATGATGATACAATTATGAGGAAAGGTATATGACTATTAGTGGTGTCTACTTTTTTTCAATCTCTTATATATTGTATATGATCGAACAATTTTTCTATAATACCCTTTTCATGTCTATACAAACAGTATTAGAGAGAGAAATTACATATGACCTAATGATTTCCTCCCTGTATTTCAAAGTATGTAAATTAGTGGTGAGGGTTGAATTAAACCATGTGTCTTCTTCCCTTGGGAGACTATTTTAGTATACCAAGTCAAGAAATTCAAAAGTAGTATCAGATTTTTGTTTTTGGGTTGTTTTAATATTTAGGTTGTGATAGATAAATATTTTATTAGTTATAATTTAGGATGAATACTATGTTTATGACTAGAAAAAACCTGTATGATATGGAATACAAGTTTTAATGGAATTAGAAATGATTTTTTCCTTTTTTTTGTTAAATTTGAGAAATTTTTTCAAGTTATTCTATTCACGGTTAAATTTTATTATTTTACTATTTTTTCCCAAGGTTCAAAGAGTTATGTGAACTTGAATAACACTCAATAAGTTGGTTTATATGACATGGTCATGCTTATATGTAATTGTAAAATGGTATCTACAAGAAATAGGTTTCAGTTATTTAAAGCACAAAAGATATTTTATTTAGTGTTTTATAAAATAAATATTAAGTAAATTTACTAATACAAGATAAATCTATGAAAATTTACAAGATATAAATCATTTGGTAGTGATATAATTATGATATATACATATATATGATGACTATTTTTATGCTAAAGTGCATGGTATGGGTATGGGGACACTCAATATGGATAAAACCCTAGTCTGTGTGTTTTTGATTGGGGTGTCATGATTTATGTGACACCGTAAATTGGAAGATGCTTCTTGGTATGAAACATAGATTCCACATGGTCAATATAATTTGTGGGAGATCCTATAGATGGTTAGATATGACTAAAAATATTGTTGAGTCAAGTATTGTTGTAAAATTATGGGAACTTGCCTATTTTTTCTTGAGATGGGTTGTAAAAATGATTGTATCCCATGAGAAAGAGGTTAAACTAGGAACATGTGTTTCTTTAATGATGAAAAACATGGGTATTTGTTTTAAATAATGGTAATTATATGAAAGTTGTTTGTTGTCCAATAGTTAGTTTTAGTTTGAGGTATTCATTGGTTATGTATTTGTAAAGAAAGCCGAAGTGGAACCTCATTTGATATATGAGGGTGACATGCTTAGTGTGGATGGTCTGTTGACTTGGAATATGTGGTTAGGATTATTGGGATACATCTTATAGTAGATTAACTTGATCTATATGCAAGGGTAACACTGGGGTAAATGAAATTTTAAGAAAGAGGTTTGATGGACAATAGTTGAAGCTTTGTATAATTGAGATATTAGTTTGTATGATCTCTTACCATGAGAATAAGAGAGTGAGTTATCTCAATTAATATATGGTAGTTGTTATGCTATTAATTAATATTGGCCCTATTATGGAATATTGGGGATAAATTATTTGTGATGGCCTGTATAAAATTTGGGAGATATCGATTAGAGGATACTGATAAATCACAAGGGAGCTGGGATTATTTTAGTGTCATGGAATCTACATTTTCCCTAACTGTTTAAGTTTTTTTAATAGTGGACTAAGGGTTATGCTATAATATACTGTACCTTGTTTCTTGAGGATTTATCAATTTTACACAACTTGGGGAGAAACCTATTTATCATTTTTATGGAATAAATTATTGATTAATTAAGTTAAATAATTATAATTGTTTTATTATTAATTGAATAAAGTTATTGATTAAGATAAGGTATTATTATGGTGGGAAATGATCAGTTTGGGATTATGAAAGATTCAATGATGGTTCTTGAGGTTCGATAAAGGGAATAAATAAGGTTATGGTAATAAGTTCCTAATATTACCACTCTATATGCGGTTTCATATATTTTGTATTCAATAAGTGGGGGTAAGAGAGTGAGGTTAACTCAATATAGAATAATAAGTGGGTTCCTTTTTGTGATGCACGACTAGTGAGTTTTTAGGATTGTATTATGTCCTTTAAAAGTTAGGATCTAACCTCATGGCCACTTATGGCTATGTTTCTTAAGTGTGAGAAAGTGATAAAGTGAAATTAGAACGTTTGAGGGATTTTCCTCATGAAAATTGGGTCTAGTAGTCTAGGAAATTAATAATGTTTTTCTTGTGATTTTATCCTAGACATTTCTCCTTGGGTTGAGCTTCATTACCTGTTTTTAAAGAAACTATGCGAGATACATGAAATCCAATTAGGGGTAACCTAGGGTTTTGTTTTGGGATTAATTGAATGGAATTGAGAGGCCTTGATGGATTTGATAACTAATTCTACTGGGAGTGTCTTAGTGAGATATATTCCATATTATAATTAAACATTAGGGTTAACATGTGTTTTTGGATATCAAAGACCCTTTTTGACCATGTCCTTGAGTGAATATTGACTAGTGAAATGAGATTGAGCTAATGGATTTGACTATATTATTTTTGAGGAATATGAGCTATAACACAATAAGGGTGGTGGGTTGTATATATAGGAGAGGAGAGATATACCACCTGACCTTGAGAGGGGATATGTATTATGTATTTGGTGCTTGTAATAGTCAAGAAGTGTGATGTGGTTCTGTGATGGGTCTAAAAAAATAGTTTTTTAACCTCTGTAAAATGTAGTAAAAGTGGAATTCCGATTTTCTCTCGAGAGGGGGAATATTTTAGTGTGCATTTCGTATTACGTATGTATAGATTTTATATTGAAAAAATATGTGGGTTTGAGAATATAATTAAATGTTTGTTTAAATAAATCTTTAAATATAGTGGTATAAACTCATATATTTCCTCACTTACATCTTACAAAATTGTTTATTCAAATTAACTCCCTTACTTTCTCTTTATAATCTGTTGAATTATCAATTAATCACATTAACCTAGTAATTTCAAATTAAGAAAATGAAATATTCATTGTATTCCACACTCTTTTCTATATCAGAAATAAAAAACCTTTGTTTACTCCAAAAAACATCACTCATCTCTAATGTATGTGAAATTAAGTAGGTATAGGGGCCTATGCCTACAATCCGGAAGAGGAAAAGAAGAATTTTCATACAAATATAAATCAAGACATCATGTTGTTTAAGAAATCAAACACTTTTTAAAAAATAGAGGTGATAGAATTAACTAGTAGTCATAAAATTCATTAATAGGGATGTTAAAAATCTCATTGGACTAACCACCATGATAATAGTGTGCCATAATTGGAAATATATTTTAAAATATAAGAATAAAATAAAGTTTATAAGGAAGAGTACAGATTTCTATTATTTTTACAATAATCCAATTTCCTTTAGAAAAGGTTGGGTCCCTCTTATAGAGATATATGAATGAATGGGGTTATTATCATGAGTCAGGATGCCTAATCTCCCTATGTGGTTTTAACCGATTTACTCTTCCTTGATTGATTGTAGCCTTCCCATAGTGCACTCAAAATATTCATTTGAGTTAGTGTTAAATTATCCTGATTCTCTGATGGATTCCACATATATAGATTGGGGGTTGATATTTCTCCAAGAAACTATCCTTATAATTTTTTTAGTTAGGACTTTATCTCATGATTGTTTTCTTGATCAGTCATAGGATGGATGCCACATGGGGGCTTGGAAGTGTCTTTTCCAAATTTGTAAGATAGTAGAGATGAGCATTTATTTTTAATATTTCCCTATTTATTTTCAGAAATTTTAGAAATTATTTCACTTTAATTGTGATTGACTATCTCATTGTATGGATTTAGGTCATATAATTACTTAGTAATCTCACTTACTATAATTTCTTTGTGACATGGTGTATTTTCCAATACACATGAAACATTCAAAATAGAAGTTTGATTCTTGTCAAAAACAATTATTTACACAACTGAATAGAATTTGGTGAAACATAAATTATGATTCATCTTGATTTATTCCCACTTTAGGGATGACACTCTAGTTTCGGGGGGTGCGGGTGACTCGTGGCCATGGCGGTCAAGATTATTCTATCTGGGGTTTCTCTTGCCTTTTCCACACTTTCTTCACTCTATGATCATGTAAGGAGAACCAGGCTCGACCTGGAATGAAGGCACATTATGTATCGATGATGTCGTGGTGAAAGCATCACTTCCAAATCTGAGTGATAATCGGACCATCAGTAACCGTGATGGAGGATTTCATGATCTTCCATATGCTTTGAGGTTGGTTCCCTCATCTGATGTTCACGATGTCTCCATATATTCGATTCTGGCTTCTGTTGCCTTGGATCATGTGAATAGGGTTGACTGTGTGAGATTTCTTGATCTTCTGCTTGGGATGAAAGACTATGTGTCTTGTGAATCCAGATTCGAGCTGGACAATAGGGTTAACATCGTTATTCGTATGGGTAGAGTTGTGTGGGATTTATCTTTGACTGGGTCTCATATGAAGTCTGTGCCGAAGAGGGTGTTGCTGAAGAGTTTGGCTTCCACTTCCTTGATTTCTGATACTCAGGCGATGAATTTGAATGATGTTTCAATGGTATAGAATGTCATTACAAAGGACCTGAGTGGATGAGTGCCTGCATCAGTGGATCCGTTTTCTTAATTCATTGACTACCACTCAAGTAGGATTCTTCAAAATGGGTCAATGGCTCATGTTTACATTAAACCTGAAATATTTGACGAGAGGATTTCAATTATGAAGATGTATTTAATTGCGCGTCTTGTTTTTGAGAAGGGTGACAAGTCCTGGAAGTTGAATGATCTAGTCAGAAAGATCTAGTTTTTGTGGGGTTCCTCTGACTGGAGGTGTGTTTCTCTTGTTCGTGGATTCTTCCATCGCATTTTTTCCTCAAATTCTTTCAAAATACATGTGTAGAGATTTTGGTCTCTATCTTTGAAACTTGTATGGCTTCATCTTCATGAATGGTCATCTTATTTTAATGCCTCTTGTGAAAGGAATGATTTTTATCAGGTTTGGGTATGTTTTCATGGGCTTAATTGGTTCTTTAGCATCCAAATATTCTGCATTACATTGTCATGGAAATTGGGTCTCTTATTCTCTTTGACAAGGAAACCAAGGTTGTTCGGTTCAGAAATTTTTCTAGAATGCTGTTGGAGGTTGATTTGAGCTCCACCTTGATTGATAAGGTAACTCTTTCCACTCCCACTGATAACATCCATATTGATGTTGAGTATAAAAGGAAGCCTCTTTTTTGTAATGAATGCATGGATATTAATAACTCGTTGGAGTTATGTTGGGGGAAGATCTCTTGTGAGAGATGTGGGATAAAGTTTCATCCAACTACTCTATATAGATGGAATTCTGAGAGGAAGCATGTGGATTTATCAATGTCCCTTGATCATGAAAGATATTCTCTCAAAATACCATCTTCCACAAAAGATGAGATGTTGGCTTCTGGTATATCAGTTTCTCATGTGCATAAGTTGAATGGAAAATGAATAATGGTGGATAAGTCCCTGATTACTGGTCCCTCTAATGCTTAGGTTTATTTTACCAAGGATATTGCATCTAAGTATGGTTGTGCTGCTACTCCCACTGGGTTTGTTGAGAGTGGATATAATCTTATTCTCTATTTTTCGGGATCCCCTGCTTCCACCAAACCTCCAAGTATAAGCATGAATGATAGTTTTGGTGAAGTCTTGACACATGATGTGACTATTTATTTGGCTCCAGAATCCAAGCCTCCTCAACATTTTTATTTTCATCAATAATTTCAGAATATTTTTATCTCCTCTATGATTTCTGGGAAGTGGGGTCATATATCTAAGGCAGAAGAGACAAAAATGAGTTATGGCAGTCCTATCACTTTCAAAGATTCCCTCATTTATGGGAAAGGGGAGGATGGTGATTATTTTTCCTTCACACTTGCTCCCTCGAAGAGAAGGAAAATGAAGGACTATACTAAAACACCTCACAATGTGTCTACACAATATTCTAAGCTTTCAGGCAAGTTTAATTCTGATATTCTTAAGATCCTAAATCAGGGTTAGTCCGAATTTGAATGGGAAACTGCTGATGACTCTAATTTTTGAATGAAATGTCCTATTATGATCTTTAATTTTGTGTTTGATGGATTAGGGCAAGTTCCTTGGTTTGACCCCTCCCACCTCCTCTGTACATTTTTCTTTTATTTAATAAATAGTTAGAAGATTATCTTATCGCTATAATTTCTTGTTATGATTCATTTTGAATCAATTTGTTTCTATCTGGTGTTATTTCATAGTTTAGAACACAAGTCTTATGAATTCAGTGGGTCCATTTTTTTACTTTTCCATTTTATTCCAAAATATGGTTTTCATATGGTTTTAAAAGTCTTACAGAGTCTTCAGAAATGGATTCATTTTCCAAAAAATTCATGAACTTGATATATCATAAAGCTTTAAAAGTCTTATAACACCCCTATTAAACCATGCCTTTTTTAATTTTTGGAAAACTAAGTATTTTGAATTAATTGAAAAAGTCTTAAAAAGTGAGACCAATGTCTTATGAAGTAATACTAAAGTATTAAAAACTTGAAAAAAAATTCTTACTCAGACTCTCAATGTATTAATAACTCATTTAGATGTCTTAATGATTTCCAAAAGTCCTAGGAACTCTTTATTCCTTTATCATTTCTAGACTTAGATCAAAATGGTTTTGATTTTTTTGTCTAAAGTGTTACAAATTACCAAAATTATTAAAAATAATGAATTATCCAATATCTCAATCTTCTAAAATTCAGAATATTATATATTCATAGATATAAACATTTTATCAAATCTTCCCAGCCTATTACTCTTTTAAATCCCTTAAAAACCATGTAAATATTAGAAAGAGTATAATATTTCTCTAAATTATATTAGAATTTAATTAAAGAATGAAAATCTTATTTTAAATCATACTATACATATAATTCTATCTTTATTATGCTGAAATATTTAAGACTTTTAATTTGAATTTAAAATAAAATAAAAATGAAAATCCAATAAAATTCCTAAAAGAAAATTTTAAAAATTATGTCTTGATCACTCCCCCACAATTAAATAATAATTCTTTCTCACATTTACAAGGGTTACACTTTATATCAAGAAAAATTTCTAGTTCCAAGATTAAAAACAAAATTGAAATTTGTAGAATGAAGATTTTAATAGGTGCCACTTTCTGAAATCCCTCTCCCATAACCTCCTTGATACAAATATATTTTTCACACTTCCTCAATACTTCATATATCACATTCAGATATATAATCTACCCCTTCTTTATTCATGTTCATAATTCACTAAAACATTCCATCTCCTTTTTCAATTAATACTCATTATAATTTTTCCTAACTATTATTATGAACAAATCTTATTAGATATGTGAAATTATACCTTGAACTAAACCATCCAAAGATAAAATGGTACCCCTAGGACTGATTTTAGTATTCATGTCATAAAATTAATGTATAGGTTTCCAAATATCAAGTCTCTATGACACTTATTTGATGGATAACTAATACAAAAATGTTCTTTATTGACTTAAGAAGGATTCTAAATTACTTCCCATATTCTTATATTACTCATGTTCATATGATCTATGAAAATTTCATTTATAGAGGTTCCATGAGGTTATAATCCTTCAAAATGGGTTGTTTACCTATGTTTATGAACAAAATTTTGGTTTCCTTATATTATAATTTTGACTCCACTATGTTTTTTTCTATCATTCAAACTTACCTAGTTCTAAAACTAAATATTTCCATGGTTTCCAATAAAGATTGGTTGTTTCCATTTCAGAAAAATAGAAGAGAAATGTTCCAAATTATATTTTCATTTACTTTTTATTTGATTTTTTAGGGCACAATACAAAAAAAAAACAAAAAATAATCAAAGAAATATAGTTACATTGTAGACTACTTTGTTTTTCCCCACACATATCTTAGACACTACTTACAATTGATTTTAGAATATAAATATAAATGAAAATTGACTTAACATTTTTTTTTCTAGATTAATGAAAAGGAAGTAGGAAAACTGGAAGTTAATTATTCATATTTAGTTGGGGGTGTATAGACACATCCGGTAGTTTCTTTAAAAAATCATCTTGAAACTTCTTCAGTTGTTTCCCATTCACTTTGAAGGATTTTTTTTTATTTTTCTCATATGATTTAAACTTCCCAAAATTGAAATTTATTAGTCATTTTAAATTTTTCAATACTTTTTAAAAGAAGCTTAGGAATAATAACTTTTTCTCTAATAGGATAATAACAATAACTTTTTACTAACATGGATGTATTGGATCTAAAAGAATTTATCATAGATAGACTTGGTTGTTTCTTTATACAACATGTAGTTCTCATAATCTAACATCATCAACCTCTCAAGTTCCATAATTTATAGAATTTTATACTCTCCATCCTTTCTAAATTCTAGACTCATTTCCTCTGTATACTAGAAGGATTTATGTTGCTGTTCTATTGGAAAGTGGCTCTACAAATCTAATATAAGAACATTGTATTAGATATCGTGTAGGACATGAAACACCAAGCATATAAAGGAATATAATATCTCAAGAATTTATAACATATTAACTATTTTAAATAAACTAATCATATTTCATAGCTTGTAATGCACGCGAAACTCAATTGGAATATGTCTCATTCTACAATGTGTTTCTTCAAAGGCTTGTGTTACTCGTAAGACTAAGTTCTACCGAACAAAAATATATTATTAAAATATTATTATTTAATATAAAAAAATTTAACCTAGACACTAAATTAGAGGTTATGAATAATATTAAAAAATAATTGAAAATATATAGTTTACAAAAATATTAAATTAATTTATTGGTTACTAATTAATTTGAAATTAATATAAGATCTAATTGAATATAAAGTGAATTTGTTTTATCAAAAAATATTTTTATGCTCACAAAGATATTAATTTCTAATAAATTAAATTAATTAAAATTAGTAAGTTACATTAATGTAATATATATATATATATATTAAATCAAATATTTTGATATTAATACAATAGATTTGACAATCATGGGATAAAAACAATCCCAATATTACTGATAAAGACCTATATTTTTATTAAGGCACTTTTACCGTCTTTTAATGGGAAAAATTTTTTATATCCGATTTACAGAACTTTTTTAAATATTATATGTTAGAATAAACTTAATAATCGAAATAAGTACATAAAAATTAGGTTAGGGGGAATTTTTGTAATTTTTGTGTGATGCTTAATTTTTTAATGAATATTAAAAAATACGTAATTTTAACTCATTTTTTTCTAATTTATTTAAAAGTTTATATTATATTTAAATTTTAAAAGATTAATTAGATAAATTTTATATCTATTAATCCAATTTAGGTCAATTTAATCAATTTCAAAATGAAATTGGATATAAAAAATCTCAAACTTTTGAACGTTGTTACTTTAAAAACTCATATTGTGGTCTCGTATAAGGGATTAATTTTAAATTAAATTCTACCACTTATTTGAGTGGAATTTTAAATAATGGATTCCTTATTTGGAATCATAGTAACATGAAATTTCTAATAATTTTAACTTAGTTTTTTCATGAAAAAATATTACAGAAAGTGATTAAAATTAATTATAATGATTAAGAGAAAAACTAGCTTAATAAGAGACTAAACCTTAAACATATAAGACAAAATGTACTAGAAAATTGTCCAAAAGACATTAGATAGAAATATTTTGATCTTATTCTAACTTGGATAAAAATGTTCTATTTTTTATAGAGACTTTTCATAGAATAAAATGTGGTTGTAATTTCCTTTTTCAAAAATTTATAAAAGTTCCACTCCTCCTCCACTATAAAAAGGCACTCACCTATACCACTTCCTCACACCTCTCGAGAAACTTTTTATCAAAAAATATCTTCCAAACAATATCCTAAAAAAATTATCTTAATACTAGAATCATAATCTTGAGGAGAAATCCATCCATGGAATCCCTTTGGTGCAAACCAAAAGGAGTTGCCTGATTAAGAGGTAACATCCTTCCTCAAGCTATTTAGTTTTATTTCTTTATCAACTCTTTCAATTATTATTATTCTATGATTACATAATAAAATAATTATAAAAAATAAACCTATTTTTTTATTATAAGTTTTCAACCTTCACTTACACACACATCCACATAATGGGTAATTAAGTTACTGTTTATATATACGGTGCACTACCACCACACAAAATGAGGTCGTTTTTTTTTCTTTTACCACCTATCATGGTTAGAAATTATGATGGAAACTATATTTATATATTTTATATATGATATTTTTTTATTTATACTTATTTAATTATTTTATAACACATACCTTTATGAACTCCATTTTGTGTGAATACGATAACGTCGCTTGTGAAAGTGTGGACTACCGCTCCCTCAAAGTGGTGGGACTCATTCACACTATACATGGAAGGTATAATGTATGGTTTTCAAAAACCTATTTAATATATATGACATATATATTATAATTTATTATAACATACATATAGATCATTTAATTGTCATTCATTTAATATGGAAAATAAATGAAAGTAGCATTCATGCGTAGGTATGACCTACCATATCTAGGAACGGTAATTTTTATTTCTTATCTCCAAATATTATAGGTTATTATAAATACATATATAGTTAATTTATATGATAATTAAATAATGGGTTTTAGATGATTAAACCATTATCTATGTAATAATAACAACAAGTTAAAGTAAAAACATACTCAAAAAATAGGAAATTAATACACGAAATAGTGAAAATAATGAAAGATTATTAACAAACAGGTAACAAGATATTATAAGAAGATTTTATAAGATATTATTAATATTAGTATGGTTATGGTATAAGTTAGTAACATATTTTAAACCACTATAAAAATTTTTAAAGATAAAACAACAAAAATGAAGGGTAAGGTAAGGGTTTTCATCTCAATTTACATTCCATTGAGACTTATTTGTTGTTATACGCCTAATTTCTTTTATATGGTATATATACTACTATTTGAAAAGTTATATCATGAATATATTTATTCTCATGATATTATAAGTTTTATTTATTGTTATTACTTCATAGATATTATGATATAAATGCTTCAAAGTTGTGTGGACACTTTGGAATATTTGAAGATTATTCTCCCCAAGAACATTTTTAATGATTATCATAGCAATATGGATTCCTCTTGTGATTGTCAACTTTCTCTTGAAACAATAAATTTTTTATTGTGCATATAATTTATTATATATGGTGTAAATAATTCCACATTATCATATAATATCATAATTCGTTTATTATTCATGATATTCTTAGTTTCAATTTGAATTATTTCATCTAAGGGGATTTGAGTTAAAAGTTATCAAGTAGAAAAGAATTTCATAACACAATTTATTTTCATTGGGTTATACTACTACCTCATATTATTTAATATTATATGATTATGTGTGTAATTAATTTTATTCTATTTATTTATTTCCTCATCTTTATTTGTATTTACAGTTGATATACATAATCTAATCATTGATTGATTCTCACTTCAACGTTATAATATTTTCAAGGGTTTACATTAAAATATCCTTTTATTCAGGATTTTTTACACCTAAATTTCCATGAGAAGAAATTATTTGATAAATTTAAAATAAACCCTTTCATTTTCTTATCCTCTAGTTTTTCATGACCTTTATAAAATAATAATATTTCATTTCGAATCTTTGTTACTTAATATGTTTTATAAAATGTTTTCAATAAAACCCAAATTCATTTTTCTATTTAGTTAGATAAATCCTTGTCTTAAAAAAACCTATTTTTCTAAAAATATTTCTGTAAATTTTTTTAAACATTAAAAAAATTTATTAAATAAAATTTTACCATTTTTTATTTTACAATTTTTTTCAATGAAATATTCTTATTTCTTTCCGAGCAGGTTTTTTCTAACATTTTTACCATGAAAAATAAATGTTTCTTTTACCTCATACAACATGTAATAATTTACACAACATAATTTATTAGAAGCTTACTTTTCATTTAAAAAAGGATACTTTTTATAGAAAATGTTTTAAAATGTTATTTAAAAAAATAATTTTTTTAAAAAAATTCGAATTAAAAAGGATGTTTTCCTCAAGAGTGGTTTGAAAATATATTTTTATAGTATTTCTATTAATAAATGAAAAAAATCTTCATTTATACACCACTTAGGGCATGTTATATTGATTCCATCTTTATTCATCTTGTGGATGGTTTATGATTTATTTAGTTGGGTATAGTATTCACATTCACTTCCTTGATTGCATTGTCAGTCCCCTTTAAATAGTCAATTTACTATGATCATTAGACATTTAATTTCCCCTAATTATCTAGATAATTTTTCCTGGATAAGTTTATTTCCTAAACCATATATCATTTTTTACTTATGATTTTTAATTTTACAATTATTTTATCATATAGGTAAATATTGAAAAATCTGTATTCTTTATTCCGTATAGATATTTGATAAGGAACATTTTTTATTTATATTATTTGATGTGAGGAATGATTTAGACTGGAAATGAAGGGTGGGGAACACAATTTATATATCTGCTCGATGCATCGACAAGTTTTCATGAGTAAAATAAGTTTCAAAAATTAAATGGGATTCTACCTATATCATTACAATATCTTGTGAAAGGTCTTGATGGTAATGGTTTTCATGTTCCTGAGACATGATGTCAAATAATTAAGCATTCCCTTCATTTTTATTCATTTATTATTTATCCATGAGATTTTGAATTGACATATCTATGAAAAAATTTCATTCTTAGTTTATTGACAACATGGCCTGTATTTTATTTAATTTACTTTGACATAATGTTTACACACTTCCTTCTCAGTTTATTGATTACATATAATGTGTCTTGATTTATTACCTTACTATATTGACTATTCTCAATGATTCATTATTTCTTCCACTGTACTTTACCCTTACAGAGAATTTGAGATCACCATTATTATGTTTCCTTTCACCAAGATAAATGAAGTGTACAAAGAAATATATTCAATTATACACTATATGTAATAAAGCTATACTGAAAAGAAAATAAATTATAATATAATTATTGTATTCATTTCAAATAAAGGACTCATGTGTATATTTGATTTACCAAGACTAATAAATTGTTCAATCCTATGGGATGTAATTTAATTGTATCTTATGCCAATGTAATGGTATTAGACACCAGATTCAGGCTTGTTGGGGTCAAGTATCTATAGTTGGTATCTAAATAGGTTTAGTAGAAAACATGAGAACTAGATTTAGGAAAACATAGATTAGAGAACATAACCCCAATGTACAATTTTAGTATACGTGTATAAGAACATCCTAAAGTTTATGTTAGATAGATATTTTGTGATTTTCCTAGAAATAATCCCCTTTATGGATATTATAGGTGGACTTAGTTCTGTAATAGATGTACCTAGGAGTAATAACTCTAACAAAGTGCATCAGGCTAATTCAACATAACCTGATACACAATAATGGGCATTACTGTGCACCTAGTTTGACACACCTAAGGAATATACTTTGGATAATTCAAATTTTCTTTTCAAACCATTACAAAGGATTTTAATAGATAATGATAATGAATGAACTTGGATAAACCTTATACCGAGGAAGAATCTATGTGGGAATAAATTGATGAAGTATTTATGTATAGACGTTGTGTGTAAAACCTTATTTAAAAGGATATTTAGTGATAAACCTTATTTCAAGGATGTCCATCATATTTATTTGAAAAAATTTATTAATATGGTTTTAGAAAAGGAAAACCTATAGGTCAGGTAAAAACCCATCATGTTTGGAAAGGCCATGGGGCTTTAACTATTGACTGGGATAAGGGTTTCATGCCCACCACTGAATCACAAGATTCCTTGGTTAATTTTCCATTGTTTTTTGTTAAAAAATTTGACAAATAAATATTAATGATGAACAAATAGTGTTACCTATCAGGTTTTAGATATTAATGTCTTTACCATATCAGATTTGAATAATACTTAAGGAAAAATGTAATGAAATTTTAATATTTTATGGGTCTTACGATATGTTAAATGTTTATTTTAGTGCTTTATGGATCAAAGTTAATTTTTGGTTACCCATTTCATGAAGTAAGGGTTGAATTGGAATTTGATAGTAGCACAACTGAAATAAAGAATTTTTCATATGAAATTAAAAAATATAATGTAAGTAAATTTCATTATATTCTTAGGTACTAAAGTAATTTCTCATCACGAGAAAAATGTTCTTAAAAAAATATTGTCCCAATAACTTGATTTCTGTTGAAATGATTGGCTTATGAATCATTATAGATTTATAAATTTGAGGACCTCAAAATTCTATTAATCATTCAATTGTTTTTCATTGATGACCAAAATCACCCCTATAAATATTTACGTTTTGTCAACATGTGCGAATATCAGCTTTCCACTAATGTTCTTCTATTTAGAGACCTAGTTATATGTTATTCCATGTGACCTTTTTACTTGAAATTCTCTCTTTTCTATAGGATTTATTAAGAAACCTTATCATAATCTGTGATTTCAAACACGAGAAATATAAGATAGTAAACCACAAATATCAAGTTAAAATTTTGAGGACGTAATTTAAATAAGGTGGGGGGATGTAACACCCCAAAAATCTAAAGTAGGATCATTTTATTTGATATCGTGTATGAAACGCAACCCAAAAAACATAAGGGAATATAATGTAAAGATAATTTATAATATATTTACTATTTTAAATAAATTCAATATATTTATAGCTTTCAATGTACACAAAACTGAGTTAGTGTACATCCAATGCAATGATAAGTTTATTCAATGACTTGCATTACACGCAAGACCATGTTTTACTGAATAATAATATATTAATAAAATATTATTATTTAATGTAATAAGATATAAACTAGATAAAAAATTAGTGGTTATGAATATGATTAACTAACTTATGAAAACATATGGTTTATAAAAATATGAAATTAATTCATTGGATACGAATTAATTATAAATCAATATAAGAACCAATTCAATATAAATTTAATATTTTTATAGAAAACTATTTTTATGCTTGAAAAGTTCTTTTGTCCAAATAAATTATATTAATTAAACTTAGTGAGTGATATTAATGTATTATATATAAATATATTATATATTAAATCAAATATTTTGATATACATACAATATATTTGATAAAAATGAGGTAAGAACAAATCCAATTTTACGCATAAAAACCTACATTTCTATTAAGGCACTTTTCCACCATTTAATGGAGAACCTAATTTAAATCCAATTTTTGGAACATTTATAAATATTATATGTTAAAATAAAATTAACTTTAAAAACCCGCATTGTCATCCCGTTTACATGATTAATTTTAAATCAATTTCTAACAATTATATGACCATAATTTTGAAAAATGGATTAAATTTATTTAATCACAATAATTTATAATTTTTAACAATTTAAACATAGTTTTTTCAATAAATATTACTGAATGTGATAAAATTAATTACAATGATTAAGAGAAACATTATCTTAACATGAGACTAAGCTTTAAACTTAAGAGCCAAAATGACCTAGAAACTTGTTAAAGAAATTTTATATAAATATTTATACCATATCGCCCCTTTTATATAATTTTTTACATTATTAGATCCATGTTTTATAGTAAAAACGTTGGCGGAATTCCCTTTTCCAAAATTTACAACAGAGCCACTCCACCACTGTAAAAAGGAACTCACACCTCCCACTTCCTCACAAATATCAAGACACTTTTCATCATATAATATATACCAAAATATATCACAAAATCCCTACCCTAATCCTATAATCATAACCTTTGTCATAATTCTATCCATGGAATCCCTTTGGTGTAGACCAAAAATAGTTACCTGATTATGCGGTAACATCCTTCCTCAACCTCTTTAGTTTTATTTATTTATCCACTATTTCAGTTCTTCTTATTCCATGATTAAATAATAACACATGTTTCTAAAATTTACACATATGTTTCTATGATAAAGTTTCTAAATGCACTTACACACACATTCATTTAATGAGTAACATACATTCTTTTTATGTGTACGGTGAACTACCACTTCATGAAAAAAAGTTGTTCGTTTTTCCTTTACCACCTCTCATGGTTGAAAATAATGATGGAGATACTATTTATATATTTTATATATAGAATTTATAATATATCTATACTTATTTAATTATTTTATAACTCATACCTTTATACACTCCATTTTGTGGGAATACGATAACATTGCTTGCGGAAGTGTGACCTATCGCCCCCTCAAAGTGGTGCGAATCATTCACACTATACATGGAGAATACAAAGGATGGTTTTGATAAACTTATGTAATAAATATGACATATATATGATAATATAATTATAATATACATATATATCATTTAATTTTAATTCTTTTAATGGGGAAAACAAATGAATGCAACGTTCATGCGTATGCATGACCTACCGTCTCCATAGACAGTGCATTATATTTCTTATATAAAAATATTATAGGTTATTAAAAATACATATATAATGAATATATATCATAATAAAATCATGGTTTTTATTCTTTATATGATTAATCCATGATCTATGAAAGAATTACAATAAGTTACAAGTCCAAACATACTTGAAAAACTTGGAAATTAACTCCCGAAATAGTGGAAATAATGAAAGATTATTAAAAAAGGTAAATATTATAAGAATAATATATATTATATTATGAATATGAGTGTGGTACTAGTATAAGTCAGTAAAATTTTTTAAACCACTTTACATGAGGTTAAATACCACACAACAAAAAATGAGGATAAGGCAAGGGATTTCTTCTCAATTAACATTCCATTGAGACTTATATGTTGCTAAGCACCTAGTTTATTTTATGTGGTGTGTATACTACTATTTGACATGTTATATCATGAATATATTTATTCCCATGATATTATTAGTTCCATTTAATTTTATTACTTAATGAATATTATAATTCAATTGTTTAAAAGTTTAATGGGACACTTTGAAATGTTTATAGATTATTCTCCTCAAGAATGTTTTTAATGGTTATCTTTGCAATATCGCTTCATTTTGTGATTGTTAACTTTTTCTTAAAATAATCAATTTATTTCTTTTCACCAAATTTCTAATATATAGTGCACATACTTCCCCATTTTTGTATAATATCATGGTTCATTCATTCTTCATGATATTTTGAGTTTCAATTTGAATTATTTAGAAAAATGGGATTTGAGATAAAAGTTACCAAGTGGAAATAATTTCATAACCCAATTTATTTTCATTAGATTATACGACTACCTCATTTTCATTAATATAATATGATTATGTGTATAATTAATTTGACTATATATTAATGTATTTTCACTTACTTATGTCAATTTATAGTTGATACACATAGTCCACTCCCTGATTGATTCTCACTTCAACATTATAATCTTTTAAGGGTTTACTTTACTATCTAATTTTGTTCAGGATTTTTTACACCTGAATTTCCATTAGAGGAAATTATTTTATCATTTTTTAATAAACCATTTCATTTTCTTATCCTATAGTTGTTTATGATCTTTATCAAACAATAGTACCATTTTCAAATCTTTGGTACTTAAAATGTTTTCAAGAAAATCCGACTTCATTTCTCTTTTTTTTTCAGAGAACCTATTTTTTTATAAAACCCCAGTTTTCTTAAAAGGCTTTCAAAATTTATTTTAACCTTTCCAAAATGATTGATTAATGAAATTTTTACCCTACTTTATTTCACCAATTTTTTCAAAGGAATCTTCTTGTCGCTTCCTGTACAAGGTATTTTTCTAACCTATTTACCATGAAAAAGAAATTTTCTATTTATCTTGTAAAAAATGAAGGAATTTACCTGCCATTATTTCTTTAAATCATCCTTTTCAATTTTAAGATGTTAATTTTTAAATAAATTTTTTAAATGTGATTTTTAAAGAAAGGAAATTTAAATTTTTTTTTCAAATTAAAAAGGCTATTTTATTTAAGAATGTTTTTAAAAGATCTTTTTATAGTGTTCATAGTCATCAATGAAAACAAACATTTTTTTCTACTCAATTTGGGATAAATTGTATTGATACCATAATTATTATTTTTATGGATGATTTATGATTTATTTAGCCAAGTATAGTATTCATGTTCACTTTATTTATTACTTTGTCAGTCTCATTGAAATTGTAACACCCCGACCCCAGTTACCCAGAGTCGGTGCATTATTACGTAACATTGGCATGATAAAAAAAGATCAAGTCTCAAAAGACCGATTAGTTTAGTATCCTTGGAAACACTAGATACATTCATAAATGTTACAACACATTATAAAGTAAAAAATCACAATAACATAGTCTCTATAGTCTACACTCATATCTCTTTCAGACTATCCCTGTATGTCAGTCATAAAATATTTCTTCACATCCTGGGAAAAATAAAACATAGAAATGGGTGAGCTCAGATGCTTAGTAAGGATGAAAATACAGGGGAAACTTTCATAAATAAACATAAACATTTAAGGTAATGTATAACTAAAACAAAAGCCTTTTAAACATGAACTTCAACATAATATGGAAAAAATAAAATGAAGTAACGCCATTTAATTATTCGCATGGATATTATACTAGTCTAATAATCACATGCAATATAAATAACCTCTTTCATAATGATGTAATGCATAATGCCAGACTATCATAACAGCATAGTCAAGGCCTTGTGCCAAGACTAGAAATAAGATTTTTTCAAGGCCTTGTTCCAAGACACTAGTTTGTCTCATGATACATACCGATGCATCGAGGAGCTATAGCGGGATCCACCCTTCACTTATTAATTCCAATGCATTCCTCATATGAACAGGTTTAAACATATCATAAACCATAACATAATCGTATCACATAAAACATGCATAAAGGAAACATAAAATTTCCACATTTCAATCACAAGATATCAATAGAACACATTAATATAATCAAAAAATTATCAAAACCATTTTCAATAACAAAATAAAATAAAAGTAAAACATTGTATTTATTTTTCATTCAAAAAAGTTATTGCTTGTAGAGGAAGCCGAAACTCAAATAATGGTCACGGCGGTGGAGAAGTCGTTGTCGCCACATACGTATGACAAAAAAAAAACATTCCTTTTTGTCCTTTAATAAAACACTTCATATAAAAAATATTGCTTTTGAATAAACGTTAAAGTAAAAGGGGTTTATACACCATATAAAATAAAGTTGTGTATAAAACAAAATATGCCTCAATGAAAGGAGATTGAGACGAAGTCCCTTACCTCGTGTCCGACTTGACTCGATCATTCTTTAACCTAATGAATAATAAACAAGAGTTAATTTATACTTTCTTAAGAACCTTTTTCAATTTTATAATTCATTTTATATCACTTATTACCATGTTATGAACATTATGTAATTATTTAAGTTAATAACGGTCGTTTTGTCGATCTTTGATACTTGAGTCAAAGATAAACTTCTTATAATTACAAGTTGTTCGTGCGGTAAAATATCCATTATATCCAGAATTATATTCATGATTTAGATTTAATATATATATATCATACATATCTAGTATATAAATTAATTTATAATATTACATAACAATTTGAGGTAAGAAATGAAATGCATCATTCATGGAGACTGTAAGCCGTACGTACGCATGAATGATACTTTCATTTCTATTTCATATTTAATGGAATGAAATCATAATTATATAAAGGTATATTATAATTTCTGTATAATATCATATATAATATCATTTACTCCATCCTTTATACGTCCCACATATGGCATTAACGATTCAAATCACTTGGAGGGGGCAGTAGTCCGCACTTCCTAAAATGAAATTATCACGTTTACCCATAATGGAAATCATAAAGGTATGCCATAAATGAAAAATACAGAAGAATAAGGAAAACATAAACATAATATATATCATATATAAATATAGTGAAATCTTAATGGCCACCATGAGAGGTGTTAAAATAAGATTGAACAATCATCGTTTCATGAGGCAGTAATTCGCCACCCACAGAAACAATATGTTCATTAACCATCAGACGAAGGTGTGTGTAAGTGTAAATAAAATAATTCTCATAACAACATCCTATTATATTTTATATACTGGTGTTGTTACAAAATAAATGAATAAAAATAGTTTAAGGGTTTGGAGAAGCAAAATAAAACAAAAGAACATAAGAGAAGACATTACCTTAAAATCGGGTAACTCTTTTTGATTTGAGGCAAAGGCTTCCTTGGAAAGACTTCTGCCCAAAGTGAGGCTTATAGGAGTAAGATATGGAAGTTAAGAGAGTATTTGGGAAGAGGTTGGCTGAGCCAAATGGAATTGATGTTGTGAATAATGTGGTAGAGGTGGGGGCCTTTTATAAGAGGAGAGGAGGGGCACTCTTGGAAAGTCATGAAATGTTACTTTATTATGAAATGCTTTTCGGATTTTAAAGATCCCAAAATGATATATTTCGTGGATAAGGTGATAAGGGTTAGAAATATACCCATACAATAGGTTTTAGACAAGTTTAAGTCTTAGAGTTTACCTTATCTTTTCATTTTATTTAAATTGCTCATTAATGAGGTAATCGCTGCATCATCATGGTATCATAAATAAATTTATTTATTTAATGCCTAAAATTATAAAAAAATTACGATGATGTAGGAAATATTTTTATCTTTCCAATCAATATTTATAGTCGAAAAGTTAACTTATATAACCAAATGTAATAATTATTTTAGTAAAATAACACATGTTTGTGACAATTTTATTTTTACTTTAAATAAAAAGTTATTAATGTCATTTTCTTACCCAAGTGGCTCCATGGAGCCCCAAGTTTACGCATGGATTTTCTTGGTCTTAAATGACTCATACAATAAGGGTAGGACAAGTGTGAAGGTAATTTCATATTATTATAACATTATATTTAGCTTAAATTACAGTAATTACCTTTAATCACAATTAATAAAACTTAAAAGTTACTATTCACAAAAAATTATTTTCATCTCATTGAACCACATTTTACTTACTAATGAAAACCATTTATGTCAGATTTTTAAAATTAAATTCACATAAGTTGTAATGTTTCATTTAAATGAAAAATTAGTTTTTTTAACTACCAGTTAGTGGTTTCACTATTCATCAAAAATTGAAGTTTTTCAGAAAAATACCAAAAATTCACCCTAAGCTATAATTGATATTCTGAATTAAAAAATGATATCTATTTTAAAAAATTACAAACATATAAGTTGCATTAATTAATTTTATAATTAATTCCCATTGTCAAAACAAATAGCGTGTTTTTAAGAAACAATATCAATCAAAAGATTGACAATTGCTTATGTCCAATTTCAAAGTGAAATTAATTATAATGACCACCATCGGATAGAATAGTAAAATTATATTCTAATTACACTTTAAAACCACTCAATAGTATAATTTATCACTATAAATTATTTTGATTAAAAATGTTTTTTAAGTATTTTTCACTATTCATCAAAAATTGGAAGTTCTCGAAAAAATACCAAAAATTCAACATATGCTAATTTTGATATTCTGAATCCAAAAATGAAGTCCATTCTGAAATATAAAATTTATATAATTTCAAAAAGTGGGTATTACTATTCATAATGACTACTTTGATTGGTCATGGTGTGTTAGAACTCGAGGTTGCGTACAACACACGCTGCTCTATTATTCAAAGAGAAGCATACCATGGAAGCTTGAGTTGTTACATTCTCCCCTCCTTCAAATAAATTCATCCTCGAAATTTCTAGAATGTTACTCCAAAAAAAGACTTGGGTGGTTATTCATCATAAGTTCCTCGGGTTCCCACGTTGCCTCTTCCATCTTATGGTTCCTCCATAGAACTTTTACCAGACGAGTCATCCGGTTTCTCTGCACTTGTCCTCTCATATCCAGAATCCTGACAGGCTTTTCGCAATAAGATAGATCATATTCCAGTTCTAATTCCTCATAGGCGAGTACATGCGTTGGGTCAGGCATGTATTTTCTCAACAGTGATACGTGGAACACATCGTGAACTTTAAAGAGACTTAGAGGCATTGCCAAATGGAAAGCTACAACCCCAATTCGTTCTTGAATTTCGAATGGTCCGATGTAATAGGGACTTAATTTTCCCTTCTTACCGAATCATATAACTCCCTTCCATGTAGATACCTTCAAGAAAACATGATCTCCTACGTGAAATTCCAAATGCTTCCTTCGGTTATCAGCATAGCTCTTCTGCTTAATTTGAGCTGCTTTGATGTGGTTTTGGATTACCTTCAACTTTTCCATCATTTCCTCAAAAAGTTCTGGGCCTATGTGTTTTCTTTTACCAACATCATCCCAACAGGTTGGTGTGCGACACCTCTTTCCATATAATGCTTCATATGGTGCCATCTGAATACTTGAATAGAAGCTATTGTTAACGAAAAATTCTACCAGAGGTAAATATTGATCCCACATACCCTGAAAGTCAAGTGAGCTTGATCTCAACATATCTTCTAAGGTTTTAATAGTTCGTTCTGATTGTCCATCTGTTTGAGGGTGGTACGCAGTGCTCAAACAAAGTTCGGTGTCCAGGGCTTTTTGAAGACTTTTCCAGAATATTGATGTAAAACGGGGATCACAATCCGAAACAATCGATAGGGGTACTCCATGAAGTCTTACAACTTCAATAATATAAAGTCTTACTAAACGTTCAAGTGGTAAATATTCTCTTATTGTAAGAAAATGTGCTGACTTGGTAAGACGATCAACAATGACTCATATTGCATCATTCTTTCTAGGAGTCATTGGTAGTCCCATGAAAAATTACATCGTAATATTATCTCATTTTCACTCAGGTATGGGAATAGGTTGCCTAAATCCTCTAGGAAGTTGCCTCCCAGCTTTCAATTGTTGACAAACCATGCATATTGACACAAAATCAGCAATCTCCCTCTTCATGTTGTCCCACCAAAAATGTTCCTTCAAATATCTATACATCTTAGTGCTACCAGGGTGTATAGAGAAATTGGAACTATGACCATCATCCAATAATTCCCTTTTTAGACCAGCTATATCGGGAACACAAAGTATCTTCCCAAATTTCAAAATTCCATCTTCATAAACAAAGTCACTCAATCTCCCATCATTCAAATCTTTAATCTTCTTTTGAAATTCTTCATCATCAGTATGAGAACTCTTAATCCTTTCTAGTAAATATGGTTTGTCAACCATTTGAAAAATCATTGATGTTTCACCTTCTATAGTTATTCCCATGTCTATCTTCACTAGATCCATGAAAATAGGATCCCTTTCAATTCTCATATTGTTCGAAACTCCATCATCTTTTCTGCTCAAAGCATCTAACACCTTATTTTCCTTCTACGGGTGGTATTGTATCGTGAAATCATAATCCTTGAGTAATTAAAGCCATCTACTTTGCCTCATGTTGAGTTCTTTTTGTGAGAAAATATACTTCAAACTCTTGTGATCAGTATAAATCTCACATTTTTTACCATAGAGGTATTGTCTCTATATCTTCAAAGAAAATATCACAGCTTCTAACTAGATATCATGAGTAGGATAGTTTTTCTCCTGAATTTTCAACTGTCGTGATGCATAGGCAATAACCCTATCATTCTGTATGAGGACACAACCAAGTCCTTTCTTTGATGCATCAATATAAATAACGAACCCATCATTCCCCGATGATAGAGTCAATATAGGAGCATTGACTAATCTTCTCTTTAGTTCTTCAAAAAATTATTCACACTCTTTTGTACAAATAAATTTAACCCCTTTACGCATCAGCGTCGTTAATGGGTTATCTAATTGGGCAGCATTCTAGAAAAAACACCGATAATAACCTGATAAACCAATAAAACTGCGTACCTCAGTTATACTTGTTAGTGCTGGACATTCTTGGATCGCACTTATCTTAGAAGGATCAACATAGATTCTATCCTTAGAGACAATATGGCCAAGAAAAGAAATCGCATGAAACCATAATTCACACTTACTAAAATTCCCATACAATTCGTGTCTTCTAAGAGTCTTTAGAATAATACACAAGTGATTTTCATGATCTTCATAGCTTTTGGAGTATACCAAGATATCATCAATAAAAACCACTACAAAGTCATCAAGATATTCCTTGAAAACTCTATTCATTAGATCCATAAAAAAAGAGGGTGCATTAGTCAGCCCAATAGGCATTACTGTAAACTCGTAAGGCCCGTACCTAGTTCGAAATGTTGTCTTCAGAATGTATTCCTTCTTCACACACAACTGATGATATCCAGATCGAAGGTCAATCTTTGAAAAGTATTGATCTCCATGCAGTTGGTCAAATAAATCATCAATGCGATGTATGAGATACTTGTTCTTTATTGTTATAGCATTGATCTCCATGTAGTCGATACATAACCTCATAGATCCATCTTTCTTTTTAACAAAAAGAACAGGGGGTCCCCATGGAGAAACACTAGGGCGAATAAATCCCTTATTACTCAATTCCTCTATTATTTTATTTAGTTCAACTAATTCCAAAGTGTCCATTCTATATGGGGTCTTTGATATGGGCCTTGACCCAGGCATTAGGTCAATAGAAAACTCAACATCTCATTCTGGAGGATGCCCGAGTATATCTTCTGGAAACACATCAACATATTCTCTCACAATAGGTACATCCTCTATTTGAACATTTCCTTCCTCACCCAAAGTTATTTCATTCCCTTCCTCCCCAATAAGTGAATTTATTTGAGCTACTAGGGGTGGATCTAGATAAGAATTAGGTGGTGACGATTCTGATCTAAAGATAAGGTGTTCCTTATCATCATCATCAAAAATCGTAACCTCCTTCATCTTACAATATATCTTCACATCATGGTCCGAAATCCAATACATACCAAGGATTATATCAAATTCAATCATGGGTATGCCAATGAGATCAGCAGATAAAGAACATTTATGTGCTCTAATGGTAACTGATTCGCAAAACTTTGTTGCAATGATATTTACCTTAGGATTTTTGACTGAAAACTCCCTTGTTAAATAAAAATGGAAATATCTAATTTTCCTAGTAAACTGGGAAGATATGAAACAATGCAATGATCCAGAATCAAATAATGCATTTGCTAAACTTGATGAAACCATTAAATTACCTGCCACCATGTCTTTCGGAGCTTCTACCTCAGTATTAATGATAGAATAAGCTTGTCCTTTATCCCTTGGCCTTTTCTATGGTAAGTTCCCCTGATTCTTATGACATTCATTTTTATAATGTCCCATCTCCCTACAATTGTATCATTGAACATCAATAGATCTTTCTTCCCCTTGCAATAATGAGCTTGGTGGCCTTTTTCACCACACTTGTAAGAGACTCCCATTTCTTTCAATAAAGTACCAGGGTATTTCTTCCCACATTTACTACAGGATGGATAATCAAATTTTCCGTTCTTCCCCTTATTTACATTTCCAGAGTGATCAGCAGATCTCTTCTTCTCTTTCATTGCTTTAAAGTTGTAAGACTTAGAGAATTCCTTTTACATCTTAATAGCACACGAGACAATGTCTTCGTATAACCAGAAGGATTATGATACCAATGCTCGACGGAGAAATGTTTTTAAACCATCAAATAAATGATCAATCTTACTTCTTGGGTTACGTATGTAATTTGAAACATACCTCAGTAACCTTGTAAAGTTGGCCTCATACTTTGCGACATTCTCATCCTCCTTTTGTCTCAGACTCGGAAATTGACTTTCCATATCTTCTCGATGGTCACGAGGAAATTAATTTTTCTAATAAAAGCTCTTTGAACTCCCTCCATTCCATATTTGATACTTCATCATCTTCCTTTGTGTTTTGAATCAATGATCACCATTGATCAGCATCTGCAGTGAGGTGGTAAACTTCCATTATAACCTTTTCCCTTTCACTACTCCCCAAGGCATGGAATATTTTCTATAATGAATTTATACATTGCTCAGATACTAAGGGATTTTTAATCTCATTGAATGTTGGTGGTTGTTGCCTCATGAAGCAGTCTAACATTTATTCCCCATGTTGCAGATCAGGGTGCTCCATAAGAGTAAGGTTATTATTCATAACCTGAGTGAGTTGTCCCAGTGTGGTGATAAGCTGATCAGTACCAGTTGTATCACCAGCTCCATTATAATTATCTTGAGCAGGAGGGAAATCCCTACATGGAGTGCGTGTATTGATACAGTTTCCATTCCTTCCACTAGGCACTATTTCTAAATAATGGCATAAACTAGATCAGTTTATGAATCAAAATACATAATTCCATACTTGTAAAAAACATAACATAAATTGAACAGTTTATGGATATAATCCATAATCATAAAAAAATTTCTTTAAGGAAGTATATAATCATAAACCCTTCATAATGGTTTGTAAAGAAATCATGAATTATCCTAAGCATATCCCCCAGGAGTGTCGTAACCAAGAGTGCAGCAAGGCCCGTTGTCGTGCATCAGTTCCCGTTCAAGTCTAGCTCAAAGTGGTGTTTTTGGGTTTTACCCCTTGGTACATCTGTGCTAGATCCGCCTCTACCTGCTCGTATCCAGACAGGGATGTATTGCTCAGAAATCTCACAAAATCTCTATAATACCAAAATTCTAGGAAGATCTTCTATACTAATCCTCAAAGTCTATCTTAGGGCTATGTGCTCTAATCAGTGTTTATCTAAATCTAGCTTCCAAGGTTAGTACTAAACTGCCTCTGATAACAACTATAACACCCCGTCCCCAATTACCCAGAGTCGGTGCATTATTACGTAACATTGGAATGATCACAAAAGATCAAGTCTCGGAAGACCCATTAGTTTATTAGCCTTGTAAACACTAGATACATTCATAAATGTTACATTACATCATAAAGTGAAAAATCACAATAACATAGACTCCATAGTCCACACTCATATCCCTTTTAGAATATCCCTGCAGGTCAGTCATGAAATATTTCTTCACATCTTGGGAAAAATAAAACATAGAAAGGGGTGAGCTCAGATGCTCAGTAAGGATAACAATACAGCAGAAACTTTCATAAATAAACATATACATTTAAGGAAATGTATAACTAAAACAAAAGAATTTTAAAATTTAACTTCAACATAATATGGAAAAAATAAAATGAATTAATTCCATTTAATTATTCGCATGGATATTCTTCTAGTCGAATAATCACATGCAATATCAATAACCACTTTCATAATGATGAAATGCATAATGCCAGACTATCATAACAACATAGTTAAGGCATTGTGCCAAGAATAAAAATAAAATTTTGTCAAGGCCATGTGGCAAGACACTAGTTTGTCTCATGAGACCCACCGATGCA
This sequence comes from Viscum album, assembly GCA_963277665.1. Lineage (NCBI taxonomy): Eukaryota > Viridiplantae > Streptophyta > Magnoliopsida > Santalales > Viscaceae > Viscum > Viscum album. The sequence continues at coordinate 732,953,138 of OY728166.1, forward strand.
TCAAGGAGCTATAGCGGGCTCCACCTGTCACTTATTAAGTCCAATGCATTCCTCATATAAACAGGTTTAAACATATCAGAAAAATACCAAAAATTCACCCTAAGATATAATTGATATTCCAAATTCAAAAATGATGTCTATTTTACAAAATTCCAGACATATAAGTTGCATTAATTAATTTTATAATTAATTCTTGTTGTCAAAACAAATAGCGTGTTTTTAAGAAATAATATCGATTAAAAGATTGACAATTGTTTATGTCCAATTTCAAAGTGAAATTAATTCTAATTACCACCATTGGATAAAATGGTAAAATTATATTCTAATTATAAATTAAAAACACTTAATAGTATAATTTATCACTATAAATTATTTTGATTAAAAATGTTGTTTTTAAGTATTTTTAACTATTCATCAAAAATTGGAAGTTCTCAGAAAAATACCAAAAATTCAACATAGGCTAATTTTGATATTCCGAATCAAAAAATGAAGTCCATTCTGAAATATAAAATTCATATAATTTCAAAAAGTGGTTATTACTATTCATAACGACTACTTATATTGGTCGTAGTGTGTTAGAACTCGAGGTTGCATACAACACACGCTTCTCTATTATTCAAAGAGGAGCGTACCATGGAAGCTTGGGGTGTTACAGAAATACTAAATTTTCTTTGATCATTAGAAATTTATTTTCCTCTAACTATCCATATCATTTTTTATAGATTTTTCTATTGGATAAACCATATAAAATTTTTACATATTGTTTTTAATTTAAAATTTAATTAGTTATCTAGGGAAATATTGATAAATCTGTATTCTTTATTCGAAACAGATATTTGATAAACCAAATTTTTAACTTTGATGATTTGATATTTGGGATGATTTGGACTAGGAATAACAGGTGGGGCCCAGAAATAATATAACCCCTTGATGCATGGATATGTTCTCATGAGAAAAATAAGTTTCACAAATTAAATGGGGTTTTACCCATAGTTTTAACAATCTTATGAAAGGTCTTAATGATATTAGTTTTTTTCTTCTTGATACGTGATGTCCAATAATTAATAATTTCTTTCTTTTTGATTAAGTTATTATTTATCCATGATATTTTTTCTAAATATCTATTGATGAATTTAATTCTTCTTTTATTGACTAAATGACCTTATTTTTCAGTTATTTTCCTTGTCATAATATTTACGCACTTCCTTCTCATTATATTGATTATATAATAAATATATTCAGTTATTACCTTACCATATTAACTATTCTCATCAATTTATTACTATTTCTAATGAAATTTACCCTTATTGAGAATTTGAGATCACCCTTATTATGTTCCCTTTCCATAGGATTCCCTAAAGTTTATTGAGAAATATATGCAAAGATATGCTATATGGAAAAAAGTTATCCTTGAAAGAAAAAATATGTTATAATTATTATATTCCTTTTCAATGCACAACTCATGTATGTATCTAGTTTATAAAGAGTACTAAAATGTTCTATCCTTTGGGAAACGATTTACTTGTATGTTATGCCAGTGTAATAATAGTGGACCCCAAATTTGGGCTTGTTGGGGTTGGGACACTACCCTTAGGGGGGTTTTGAAGGTAGTTTCATAAGACCAAAATGCCTCATCTTATTTTATACTCTAGTATTTTATGTTTGGTTGCACCATTATTCCTATAATTACATCTATTTCTTTATCATAGACCATGTCCTACCCATTGGTTTGTGGGAGGTAGGCAGTAGAGGTCACATGTTGCACTCCAAATCTATTCTAGAGTTCTTCTATGATCTTATTTTAGAAATTTGTTTCCTAATCACTAATTATATACCTTGGTATTATAAACCTATAAAATATATGTGATCTCATAAATTCAATAGCCACACTAGAATCATCAGTTCTAGATTCCTAGGCTTCAATCCATTTCGAATCATAATCTACTTGAAATAGAAAATAAGTAAATTCAAATTAAATAGGAAATGTAAATATAAATAACATACCCCATATATCAAATATTTTATAAAAAATCCATGGTTTTTATGGAATTTACTATCTTTTATAAATTCATCTTGTAAATTGGCAGTTCTAACAAACTCTACAAAAATTATGTGCATCTCTAAATTTTTATGTTAAAAAAACTAGTTTAGAATACATTTATAGATATTGTATATAGTACAAAGTGGCCTACACATTCAAGTGTATGATATAGTTTAATCATATAATTTAACACTTCCTCTCATACACATCTCCTAATAACTTGATCACAATAATGTTTCCATAATTATGGTTTCTCCCAAACATTTTATTTTGACTCAAAATTTCACTTGATAATTTTATTTAGAAAAAGAGGGCACTGTTGATGTAACCAGATAGTTCACTATGTTAGTATACTTGGGTACCTTAGTAATTTCATATAACTTCTCACTAGGTGGATCATTATCCATGCTTATCTTTGTTTGTATTTCTAGTTTGGTATTATGGGAAAATATACAAATGTTTTATATACCTAGGTTCTCAAAACCATTGTTTTCATAAATCTCCATGTTTAGTTATTATATTAGTAGAATTCACCTTACCAATTTCATTTTAATATAGATTTATCAATTAAATACCCGAGAGATTCATGGTAAATGAAAATGGATATTTTTTTCCTAAAAAATATGAATTAATTTTTTTAATGAAAAATATAATGAAAAAAAATTCTTCTTTTTTATTTTATAAATTTATTTTCTCCTATCCATGCTCTATGAAATATAATATATCACATGGGAGAATCCATTGATCTTTTGAGGAAGCACTTCTCTTACTTCTAAAGTAGAATCATCATGAAACAATTCAAAGGGTTCTTCAGTGTTTGGAGGATTGATTACATGGGTTGCTGTTAGAAATACATTGATCTTGTTTTAAGTTGGTTCTCATGATTCATTAAACAAAAAATAAATATAATTTATAAGCTGTTTTATAAGAGGAAAAGTAGTATTGTCAACTTTTTTAATAAATGTTATATAAAATTGAACATTTCAAAAAAAAAATGATCCTCCAGGTTTTATAGTGGCGGGGTAAGTAAATGTGGAAATAATGTAAACCTTATCCTTATATTTTAAAATTCTTTCTTTATAAATCTTATGTCCTAATACACTACTTCTCTCTAGAATGAAATGAAAATTTTCTAAACTTAAAACCATGTTCTTTTAAATTCATCTCTTTAAAACTAGTGCTATAATTTCAATATGGATTTCAAAAGAGATTCTATATATTATTAAGTCATTATTAAATAAATCTAAGAATATTTCAATCAAATATGAAAATATTCATACAATACAACATTGGGAAGTACATGGGGCATTATATAACCCAAAAGGAATCCTTCGGTATGTAAACGTATAAAAGAGGAAAGTGACTATATAAATTTTTATTTCAGTGAAACGAGGATAAAAAAATCACCATAAAATAAATCAAGAAAATAATAGTGACCCTTCTTAGATAATATCTATAATATTTAATCTAAAAAATGGAAAAAAGTTGTTTATTAGATCACATGGTTCAATTTTTTATATTCATTACAAACCCTCAATGTTTTTTAAGTCACAGTGGGTACTAGTTCATTATTATTATTTTTCATAATAGAAATTCTAGTTTTTTTGTATATTATTTGAATGAGAATCAGCCACTAGGATTCTAATATGTGATAAATAATAAAAATTACTAAAATTATTTAATTTTATTTTTCACAACTTCTATAAGATTTGGGTTGAGTTTTATTTGGGATTTTATCATAGGTTTTGACTTATTTTCTATAAAGACCCAGAAATTCCTTGTAATTTTTTTTAATTATATGGAAATTTTACGAGTCTGTGAAAATTTACAGTGCATGATTCTGAAGCCCGGTGTGCCCAGAATGAATTTATGAACTTTTTTCGGGTATATTCATTAAACATGTGAGTGGGGTTTTTTAACTTTTGAACCGGTGCTCGGAATTGAAATATGAGTACACCGTTGAACCCGCAGCACCGATATTCACTTAAGGAGACCTTCACCTCGACCACAGTAGGTCGAGGGTGAAGGATTGTTTTTTTGTTTTTCGTGAAAGAATAAAACAAAATAAAAATGTTTGACATTTTTATTTTGGAAACCCCTCTACATGGGTTAAGAAGGTGGGGATCACCCGAATTGGAAAACCCCCCAATATGAATTAAAAATTGTTGGGGACCACCCAACTCTTAAACTCCTCTCCTTTAATGGGAGATAACTTTTGAACTTCCTCCCATTAATTAATTATGCCAACATGGTACAATTAATTGTTCCAACAATTAATTGTGTAAAAAATTAAATTGATAAACATAATTTAATTTTGTTGGCTCCTCATTTAATCCTTGGGAGAAATCGTTGGAAAAGGTAGAAGCTTAAGAGAACTTTGGAAGAACTCATTCTCCAACAAAGAACGCTTCTCCAATGAAGAAAACCTTTTTAACGAGGAACACACCATCTTCTCGAACAAAGAACTTGCCACCTCTAGTGTGAGACGTCTTCAAATACAACGAACCGAAGTCCATCCTTCCCTCCTCTCTGATGTTAACTGACCTTCGAGGTAGGGGTTTTGTTATTCTTCGTATTTTACATCGAATTAATCATCTTGATCTGCCTACTACTAAACTAATGTGGAGGAAGTGGGCCAAATGAACACAACCCAATACCTCCATCATTCTTCATGGTTTGTGTGTTCTTCATGATGGAGGAGGGCGACAACCGACACCGGAGGGGCATGGGAACAATGGATGGCACCACGGTCAGACACGAAGAAGGAAACTGCGCGACCGCTTCGCCCGATAGAAGAGAACCACGACATTGTGCCGCGACGGTGAGGGAAGGTCGGCTAGCTCACTACCGGCCACCGGCGAAGGGACGACTCGCAACCACACCACGTAGAGAGGACGACTGGCCATCTGTCCAGCCGCGGCGGACCTCCGTACCATGGTCGCCCCGTCGCACCGCGGCCGCCCCGCCGCACCATCATACCCCGCCGCACTGCGGCCCGCCCCGCCACACCGCGACCACCTATGGAGTTCGAGGTTTGTGACCAAATATTTCAACAGGTATCACCCCGATGAGGTTTTTTGAGATTCGGCTGGGGCGAAAAGTTATCTCTGAGGTTCATTGGACCCTTCCAGGCCCTCATTAGAGTTGGCGATGTGGCTTACCACCTGACACCTCCCCTTCAGTTGCACCGGGTACACGACGTGTTCCACATATCCCAGCTGAGGATATACGTGCACAACCCTTCTCACATCATCGACCATGGTGAGTTGGACGTCAATGATGGGGAGAATTTTACGGAGGTTCCAGTAGATATTGAGGATCGACAGGAGAGGGTGCATCGTGGTCAGTCGATACCTCTGGTGCGTGTTCGCTGGCAGCATGAAAACCTCTTGGAGAGCACATGGGAGAGGGATGCTCAGATACGTGCTCAATACCCCACTTGTTTCCCTAGTTTTTCTGATGTGGATTTTGGGGACTTAAAGCCTTGAGGTGGGGAGAATGTAAAGACTCAAAAATTCCATGTAATTTTTTATAATTATATGGGAATTTTACAAGTCTTTCAAAATTTACACTGCATGATTCCAAGTCTCGGTGTGCCTGGAATTAATTTCTGAACTTTTTTCAGGTACCTTCAGTAAATTTATAAGTGGGGTTTTGTAACTTTTGAACCGGTGCTCAGAATTGAAATCTGAGGACACTGTTGAAATTGCATGCCGATATTTTCTTAAGGTTACCTTGACATTGACCACTGTAGGTTGAGTGTGAAGGATAGTTTTTGTGTTTTTTGTGGTAGAATAAAATAAATTAAAAATGTTTAACATTTTTATTTTTGAAACCTCTCTACATGGGTTAAGAATGTGGGGACCACCCAAACTGGAAAACCCCAAATTTGAATTCTAAATTGGTGGGGACCACCCAACTCTTAAACTCCTCCCCTTTAATGGGAGATAACTCTTGAACTTACTCCCATTAATTAATTATGCCAACGCGGTACAATTAATTTTTGAAAAAATTAATTGTGCCAAACATTAAATTGATAAAATTAATTTAATTTGTTTTGCTCCACATTTTATCCTTGGGAGAAATCATTTTCAAAGTCAGAAGATTGGGAGAACATTGAGGAACTCATTCTCCAATGAAGAGTGCTTCCTTAACGAGGAACACACCATCTTCTCCAACGAAGAACGTGACACCTGCAGCATGGGACGTATTCAACTAAGATGAACCAAAATCTATCCTTCCCTAATATCTGACGTCAACAAACCTTTGAGGTAGGAGTTTTATTATTCTTCATATTTTACTTCGAATTAATCATATTGATCTGCCTACTACCGAACTAATGCGGAGGAAGAAGGACAAACGAAAACAACCCAATCCCTCCACCGTTATTCATGGTTGGTGTGTTCTTCGTGATGAAGGAGGATGGAAACTGACACCGGAGGGGCCCAAGAATGACAGATAGCCCCATGGCCGACCGCGATGAAGGTGACGGTGCGACCGCACTGCCCGACAGAATAGAAATGCGACCTTGTGTCGCAACGTCGAGGGAAGGGCGGCCGACTCACTATTGGCCACCAGCGAAGGCGTGGCGCGTGACCGCGCCATGCAGAGAATAAATCTGGCCATTTGGAAAGATGTTGTGGAATACCGCACCACAGCCTCCATGACACACCGCGGGCCACCCAACGTGGGCTGGGTTAGACCCCGTGGGCTGGGCCGGACCCAGTGGGCCGGGTCGGATCGGACCCAGACCAATTTCAACCCTATACGTTCTTTTGGCCATAAATTTTGAATCAAGACTCTGTTTGACGAACCGTCTATGGAACCGGAAACCTTGGAGAACGAATATCATCTTGGTATGCCCCACTTGATATTTGGATAATGTTGGGGGTACAGTCAGGTTGGATCGAGCACGAGTCCAACTAGGGCCTCAGGACTAAAAGGGTAATAACTTATAGACCGGGCGTCCGTTTGACGCACCATTTATTCCATTGAGACCCCTATGATGTGGCAGACCTTTGGGATATTTTTCTTCATGCGACTTCGTGGTAGTTGGAGCATCGACTAGTTGCTTGAGGAGCAGACTCTCTTGGAGACGAGCAAGCTTAGTGCGGGTACACTATAGCTGGCTGTGACTTGAGAAAGGGATCCTTTGTGGGTCTGACGATGTACTAGGAACCTGTGTGGGTTTGAAGAGGTACTAGTATCTTGTGTGTTTCTGACGATGTACTAGGATCCTGTATGGGTCTGACGAGGTACTAGGATCCTGTGTGGGTCTGACGATGTACTAGGATCCTGTGTGGGTCTGACGAGGTACTAGGATCCTATGTGGGTTTGACGATGTACTACGATTCTCTGTGGGTTTGATGATGATTTAGGATGCTATGTGGGTCTACCTCTTAATAGAGTAAGATGATTAAATAGTTACATCTAATCATCTCTACTAGTGTACCTAAGATATACCTGGTGTGAGCTGATTTCATACTTGTGTTGTACTTTCCTTCGTGGTAATACCTTGGTGGTATTCATCAGTGTGACGTACCTGTGTGGTACTTACCTTCGTGGTATTCATTCCTTTGATGAAAAGTTGAGATTTGGGATTTTGATTTGGACCTCATTTTTCCTCATGATTGAGATGGGTTTACTTGATAACTTAGGTATATGTATGGTCATATACCTAAGTAGGGTTGTCAGTTGATTACATTCTTTATGGTTTATCCTTTGTTTGTGAGACCTTTGTAGGTCTCGGGGTCTATACTATGTATCATTATACTCACCTCTGCACGGGATATGCCCGCACCTTGTTTAGTTTGGTGCAGACGACAAACATCGCTGACTGAGGATGCGGGTACCGGGACTAGAGGTAGCTCGGAGGTGGACCTTAGATGAGGCATACCACAGAGACGACCATTAGAGAGCTGTACATACCCTTCAGGTAGGATCCTTGGTGGGTGTTCACATGAGATATTCTAGTTTACTTATACTTTTCAGTTTTCCTGTACTTTCTAGTTGGGATTGTATTTTGGCCCCTTTTACTTACTGTACTTACTATGTTTACTATTTCAGTTTACTCGTGTTCGTATCCTACTGAGTGCTTGGTTGCGTCTGTTTAAAAGTTATAAAAGCAATGCCTTCCCGGTTTTAGGGAATATGCTTTTCGGTGCTAGTCACCAGCCCCTGGCCTATGGAAGGTGGGGTTGGGGTAGTCACGGGATGGGTCCTGGTTGACAGGTCCTGACAAATTGGTATCAAAGGTGTCGGTTATATTGTATAACAAAGGTCTTTGATCATTTAATGAAAATAGTGTTATGTGTAGTGAGTGTGGTTATCAGTTTAGAGAATCCAGTGTTGGTGCGGCGACCGACGTATCCATACACCAGGACACTGACTTCTGATTTCTGACTCAGTGCACGAAAACACTGATTGCGTGTGTGTTTCATAAAGTTTTCTTGTGGTCTTTTGAGCCAGCTCATTAGGTATAACTTATTGACCATTGCACGCCTGTTTATTTTCAGGATGCCTCTACGCAGACAGCCAGCTAGAGTTCCGGGAATGGTATGCACTGATAGCCCACTGAGCGACGAGGCCTCGGTGCAGGGCCCTCTTACAGTAAAGGCACCAGTGTTACCACTACCCGTTGGGCCACTGATGCCATGAACCCTATAATTAGAGAGTGTACATCACTTGAGCGCATTGCACGAGTTACAGTGCTAGAGGCCACTGATGTTCTGGGGAGAGACAGACCCATAGGCGGCTGAGGATTGGTTGGAGGCCGTAGTGAGAGTCTTCCAACTGGTAGGGACACAAACTGATCTTATAGTGATCCTTTCTGCCAATATTCTATAAGAAGCAACATATAGATGGAAAATATTGATGTTCCAGGTTCACGATGAGGTGACACTTCTCTTGGAAAACTTTGGGAGCCTGTTTCGGGCAGAGTTTGTCCCAGTGACCCTTCGCACAGTGTGCATTTAGGAGCTTCTTCATCTGCAACAGGGTAGTATGACTATGGATCAGTACTCAGCAAGATTCACCAACCTCTCACGCTACTCCAATGATATGGTGTATGAACATTTTTTCATGGCCTAGACCTTCGAGGAGGGACTCATGCGGGAGATCAGGGCTTCGATTATTTCACTCAGCATCCCTATGTAGGTGGGGTTGTTAGAGAGAGCCCTCTTAGTGGAGAGATTCCTTACTGAGCAGTCAGCAGCAGTGAGACTCACCACCAGACATGATGTATCAGAGTCTTCTACAGCTAGCAGTAGATAGATGTCACAGAGGTCTTAGAGGACCAGACCTACAGGTGGACAACCACTTGACTCATGATCAGTTGTGCAGGGTACCAGAGACAGAGCTAATCATTCGAGAAAGAAGTAGTGTTACACATGCGGTGGGCAGGGTCACATGGCTCGTGATTGCCCGACCCACCATAAAAATGATCAGAAGACTATCGAGGGACTGCCCAGGCAGAGACAAAGGTTCGACTGAGGAGGTATGCAGGGTGCAGGCGGACGTGGCAGTGGAGCTGGCTATGTAGTTGGTGGTGGGAGATGATTCGAGTTGTTACCGCCACCACCACCAAGTGGTCCACCCCGACCATAGGGAGTAGGTGGACAGGGGTGAACTCAGCTCCAGGAAGCTGAGGCCTACAACCATGGCACTCCAGAGATGATACGAGGTACGATCTGTGTCTATTCTACCTTAGCTGCAGTACTTATAGACATATGTTTTGGTCACTCTTTTATTGCCACTTCCCTCATTCGGAGCTCAGAGATTCTGACGGAGCCATTAGCTCAATCCTTACGTCTAGAGACTTCTACAGGAGAATATTCGAGGATTACTCATAGATGCTGACGGTGTTAGATTACTCTTTGAGGTGAGAGCTCTAGCTGTGATCTCATAGTTGTCGTGTCGAGGACTTACGATGTCATTATGGGTATGGACTGGTTATCAACAGTCCATGCTCATATTGACTGTATTAGGTGCAAATTATGGTGTGTCCGCACATATGGGACTAGGTTTAACTTCACCGGTGAGAAATGAGACTTTGCAGCACATGATGGACTTACCCAGAGGAGAGTGAAGCCGATCACTCATTAGTTGGCTAGCTTTACCCTCAAAGCAGTTGATGTGGAGAGTCGGAGTTATCCTGTAGTGGTGGACCAGTACGTGGATGTCTTCCCGGATGATGTTCCGGGTCTACCTCCTCATAGAGTGGTAAAATTTTACATTGAATTGTACCCCGAGACGACATAAATATCTACACAAGAATATCAGATGGCTCCCGTGGAGCTTCATGTGATGTGAGTACAACTGAAGGGAGCATGATAGTTCTCGAAGATAGAACTTAGATCAGGCTATCACGAGCTCAGAGTATGAGACGAGGATGTTTAGAAAAAAACTTTCAGATATCAGTATGGCCATTATGTGTTCTTTGTTATGTTGTTCGGCGTAACCAACACTCCAACAGTGTTCATGGGCTTATGAATAGAATCTTTCAGCCATACCAAGACCGCTTTGCAATATTCTTCATTGGCGACATTCTGATCTACTCGGCTACTAAGGAGGAGCATGCCTATCATTTGCAGGTAGTACTAGACACACTCTGAGAGCACTAGTTTTATGGTAAGCTCTCGAAGTGCAAGTTCTGGATATGAGAGGTTCACTTTCTGGGACATGTCATATCAAGTGAAAAAATATTTTGGAAATAATTCTAGGAACTCCCCATCTTGAATAGACTATGAAAAAAATATTCTATTTTAGGGTGTTTAGAAATTTATGTGCTTTATTATTTCCAAATTATTTTAAATTATCATAGGTAGTTTTTCATCTTCCATGAGAAATTCAATTGGGTCCTGTAAAGTCCACATAAAAGGAGAAGAAGATTCTATGAATTTAGTAAAGGAAAAAATGAACCAGAATCCATGATTTTTTCAAGAGTAAGATAAACCCAAATAAGAGTCAGAAGAAAATTTTTATGGAGGTGAATCTATTAAGGAAGTCAGGGTATACAAATAAAAATTCATTGCACAGATTACCACTTTGCATGGCATCTAGAAAATGAAATAATTCACAGGATATACTAGTGACCTTCAGTTTTTGAAAATTAAACAAGATTGTTTGGGTAATCGAAAAGTTATTTTCTCCACAAAAAATGATCATTACTCACAAGAAATGAGTTATTTATGGGTGTGAATCGTATTTTACATCCCCATTGATGAAATCGTTCCTAGTTTGAGACATCCTTATGGGTCTCATGTAAATGAAATCCCCGCAACCCACCACAGATGACTGACTATCCCAGTATTATGTTTCTTAATTATTCTATAAAATACCCATGAGGGGAACCAAGAAACAAATAATGGATGATATCCAAAACATAGAAAAAAATTGGGAGAAAGGTATTAGAGGCATAGATTCCGCACAGGTAAACCCACCGCATAATGTTAAGGTAGAAAATGTTTTCACCCAGCCATCCACAAACCTAAAACCCCCTTGTAGAGGCCGTTATGAAAAGTGTATGTGGATAAACATTTTTCGGTCCATCAACTCGTGTTATAGAAAGTTATGGTGAGGGATCCATGGCCTACATTAAAACATATTATGTAGGAGGAACTTGAGCCCAGATAGAAAAACACTATTTAAGTGGAACCCAACCTCGCATAGAAAAACACAATTTGGGTGGAGCCTAGGTCCATATAGTGAAACACTACATGGAAGGAACCCTCATTCATGAGGCATCATTCTACGTGGAGGGAACCCCATCCCACATAAGAAAATGTTATGTAGAATGATGCATTCTAGGGTGTTTTTCTCTCTAGATCCCATCGCTTCCTTCTATTGTACTATAAGAGACCACTATGTCCCCTCTATGAACTAGTCTAGCAAGATCCGGCCAAAACCTCTTCCAAAGATACCAATTATGAATGATTAGATTATTGGACACATCATCATGTCCTCTTGAGTCTACATACCCATGGTAATAAGAGTCATGTTGGTAACCTCCTTGATAAGGGGGATCCTCAGAATGTCTTCCTGTGTACATTCCTATGGTAATAAGAGTCCTAACCTTGTAGGTGTTCATAAGGACCTCCTCATTCTAGGTGGGGAGAGGGAGGATCACACTTGACTTACCGATTGAGGGGAAATGTCTTATCCTCATCTCTTATCCAAGAACCAGTCCTCTTGAGTCTACATACCCAATTCTTTCTTATGAGAGGTGGTGATATTTCTCCTCTTATCCTACCTAAGTCATAGCTAGGAGTGAATTTGAATATCCCAGTTACCAAAATAAAAGAGTACACATGCTCTAGATATCCTCTATCCCTTTGGGCTCCAGAATTCGTCAACTAGTGGACAAAGTGGATTGTGTGATCTTCATATCTTCTACACCCTATTGTTTATCACACTAAGCATGACTCACATGAGCTTAGGGGTTAGTGGTGATCTTCACATCCACAAGATACCAAACTTCAAATGGGCCTCCTATTTAGTATAAGACCCAACCAAACTCAAATGGGACTCCTATTCAGTGTAAGCCCCAAACATACTCAAATGGGTATCCTATTTGGTGTAATCCCTAACCATGATCAAATGTGACACCTATTCAGTGTAATCCCCAACAATACTCAAATGTGCCTCCTATTCAGTGTAATACCCAAGCATATTCACCCAACTAGGCCTCTTATTAGATGTAATACCCAACCATACTCATTCAAATGGGACTCCTATTTGATGTAATCCCCAACCATACTCACTCAAATGGGTCTCCTATTCGATGTAAGCCCCAACTCATTCCGAACTATGTGGGATTTGATTCCTAAATAACTACAGTATGTAGGAAGCCTCTCTATGGTCAAAACCAAAACTCAGAATTCATCCTAATGTTTTTCAAGATACATTCTAGGTTGGGTCATATCCAACTCGGTGGTCCATATTCCTTATGGGTCCCTTTCATCACCATCCTTATTGAGTCATATCCCCAATATGGTCATGCCCACCCACATGGGATACCACATCTATTCTGGGTCCCTTAGGCTTCGTTGGCATATGTACCACACCAAACATTGACTAGGAAACTTCCACCAAGGTTTCATTACCTTATGATGTCAAACTGCATAGTTTGGACCTAGTCACATAACCTTAAAAGGTGATGTGTCCTATTAAGTGGCACCAAACTATGTGAGTTATGATTCCTTTTAAAAGGATAAGTAGAATTCCCTTATTATGGGTTCAATATCTAAATTTAAAAATCTATCTTATCCCTAGAAGATAGTAAATTTCAGATCACCTCAATACATGGCTTCAAACCAACAACATGATATTAACTGAAAAAATAATATCTAATCCATTCATAAAAGGGTACCACTGATTAGAATCCTTAGACACATATAGATATCCCCATCAATAGAGAATCTTATATACATAAATATAATTCTAAACCTTAGCATGTTCATGATTGATCATTAATTCCGGGTGATCCATGTCATATTTTGGAATGAACGAAGGATTCACGAAAATATCATAAATCGATAAGAGAGTGCCAGAATAGGCAATAGTTATCCTCTCGACCAATGTGAGTTATTAAGTATCATTGAACAAGTTACCCAACAAGTGCATGGATTTGGAAATTAGGCCTATGATTCATCATGGATATGAGAGCTTTTGGGTGTTTTAGGTTCCACAGACAAACCTCCTTGAAAACTAAACCATCACAAGAAGGTGATAGATAAGAATGGGGAACCTAATAAAAATTATTATGTAATATTCAATCCCCATAAAATGAATCATAACATCAAGTGATGCCAAGAATCATTCATCGTGAACAAAAATGGGGAACCTGATGTAGATTATTAAATAAGGTTGCAACAACCCCAGTTTTAAGTAAGTAACCCCTCTTTTATGATTTTGAAGTAAATAAGGTGTTAAGTAAAGTTTGGGATAGTTTAGAAGAGTTTTGGATTATTTTTGGGATTTTACTCTGGATGAATGGTTTGGGGAAACCATGAAAAACCTGTAGGAAACTGTGCACAATGAGACATGGGATAAGGTGAAGGTGCATGGGTGGTGCACAATTTTTCCAAACCATTCCAAAACCCAGGAGAAAACCTGATTTTTGAGATAGTGGGATTTTTTATGGTTGTCACACAATTTTCTAACCTTGTGATCCAACCATAAAAGGTTCCTTCATGAAGAATTATCGGATACATAGTTAGTGTATTGTTTTCCAAACCGTTTGACTAATCGAGAATGGTAAAAAAACAAGATCCACAAAAAGTGGATATAGGTTGGTTTTGTTTTTTAAACCCCCTATATGGACTCATTTTGGACCTAAAATGGGATGAAAACCTTTTAAAGGCTAAGGAATATTTCTCCATTTATTTGGATCTTCTCTGAAGTCATTTCTGGTGCATTGGAACCCATCTATTGTGGAAAGTCATCATTTTTGGTTGTTTTTTACTGTTTTACTAAGATATAATTCTACTTATCTCCCATTTTCTTAGATATACATTTTTTTGTGGATATATCTAAGGTATTTGATGTTATATATGATTATATTTGGCCTTTTTGATGATAGGGAATGAGATACAAGGAATTTTTTTTGGGAGTCAACCGGTTTTCTTTGGCATTTTAGTAATGTTCTTCATTTTCTCCATAAATCATAAGATAGGTGGATTCACTCTCAACTCCTCTTATTATAAATTTAAGGATTAAATTCAAATTACTTGTTTTTATATAAATTTACTATGAAATTATTGTGAAAATCATGGTGGAATCCTATTTAGTAATGGTTTGTGAATTATTGTTGCAATTGTAGAATCATGGAAAGTGGCTGTGAAAAGTGATTTGTTTTCTTTATTTAAACTATTGATTTTAGAATATGCCTATGTTGGATTTTTCGTAAGTTGTTTTATGAATTTTTTTTCAATAAAAGGGATGGTTTTATAGAAATGAGTTGAAGTGGTTTTTTGAATTTTTTTTAATAAAAACACTTTTGTTTAAATTGTTGAAAATGTTGTTTTGGAATGGATTTGGTGCATAAATGGCTAGTGTGTATTCATTTGATTTTGGAACAGATAGGGGCATGAAGTATCCCCTTTAAAATAATTGGACAGGTGTGGGCATAAAGTCCCACCATTGAAATGGTGCACTATTTGATGACTGTGTGAAAGGATTACTCACCACTCATGAGTATAGGGAGGTCTATGGTTTCATGAATGGTTGGATGTGTGAATATGTGGAATAGAATGGGTTATACCAAAAAGTGAAATTTTGAAATGTTTAAGGACTTTTTTGATTGATTTCTTTGGAAATTGGTTTATTTGAAAAAAATAATTTGGTATGGAATTGTTCGGCTTTATGATAAATTGATGAACTGTTTTAAATGGTTTTTATATAAATTGTTTTATAGAGATGTACTGACTAATTCTATCCTAGTGGTTTGAGTAGGGAAGACATTTGTAAAAGACTAATGAGTTTTATTACTCACCATTTATTTTTCACTGTGGTTCCTTTGTAGATATTGTTTATTGATATATAGGGAAAGGAAAAGTATGACACTTCTCTAGTGGTTCTTAGTGATACATGGGCTATTTTTTTGTAGATCGGAGTATGAAGAATGTTTGATTTTTGCAGTTATGTGGTTGTCATTTTGTTTTGTTTTTTTGTTTTCCTCTATGAACTATAATGTTAGTTTTCTTCCAATATGTTATATGTTTGTAGTTTGGTTTTGATATAAATGGTATTTTTTTTTTGAGTTTTACTACATTGTTATCATGCATCCTATATTAGGTTTTCGTTATGGCGTGTTTGGTTGGTTGTTTTTATTTCAAAGGGAAAATTGTACCCTCTTATTAATGAATCACTTGGAATTTATTTCCTGCCATTGGCATCTTGTGGATGTCTCTTAAATACATGTAATTTCCTTATTCCTTCTCAATCCAACGAGGAGGGGTGGGATGTTACAAGTGGTATTAGTCTTGGTGCATAAAACTTTATTTTTGGAGAAAGTTCTTATCAATTCTACAGGTTTTTGAGTTGAAATTAATTCTTGTCTATTCCTTTGGTCGGGCTGATAGAAATGAGTCTGATAGTCAGGAGTTGAAATGTAGAGAATAAAAAGATGTAGCTAACCTTTTTATGATGAACTTCATGTTACTTGGGAATTGGGAACATAAGTGATTTAGAGAAACTTATAGGATTTGGAATCTCATTTTCATGGGTTTATCCCATAAGATGAGCATGAAATGAATTATTGAAATGAATTACCACTAGGAGTATATATATTTCATTTTGAGAAATTATTTGATGCAATGTGTTGATTTTTGAGAAAATTTTAAATTATTTTCAAATGTATGATTTTGAAAAATGGAATGGTTGTTGTATTTTGAAAATGGTTTTATTTCCAAAATCAGGATGATTTTTTTTAAAATGATTGAACATGAAAGATGTAGATTTTGGAAAACATTATTGTGATAATTATGATGTGGTAGTGAAGTTCCAAGGATTGAATGTCAACTGAGAAGGGGGGGGGGGGGGTGGGTTGAATCAGTTGATATCTTTTTATAAGTTTCAAAACTTTATGAAACTTAACCCTTGCAACCTGTTATGATTTACTTCCTTATCAACCTTTATCAAGTAACCCAAGAATGCAAGAAAGGTAAAGCAAGAAAAGAACACATGAATTACAAGGTTCGACCTCAATAAGAGAACCTACTTTCTTTCCATAGCCACTCCCGTGGGTCTATAGAAATCCACTATAATGAAGAAGTGAATACAACTTGTGCCAACTCCCGTTGGACACCATCTATCTCCCGATAAGAAAGATTATACTGAATCCCGTCAGTCTACAATGTTTCCTTAAAGAACAATTGATCCAAACATAAGAAAAAAGACTTTGTGAAGATGCTCCACAAAATTCTCACTCTGAATCTTCAATCCAATTTCTTGGATCCGATTTTCTGAAACCGAACTTCTGAGCAAGAAAACTACGACTCCACAAAAGCTCACTCCAAATCTTCGATCCAGATTTCTTGAATCCAGTTATCTGAAACCGTTATTCTCAGAAAGGAAATTGTGACTCCACAGAAATACCCACTCTGAATACTCAATCCGAATTCCTCAAATCTGATCTTCTGAATCTGAATTTCTAAGCAAGATAATAATGATTCTGCAGAAATGCTCACTTCGAAAACTCAGTATGGATTTCTTGAATCTGGTTCTCTCAGCAAAGAAAATATGACTCAGCACAAAATATCACTCCGAATTCTCCAGCGCTCCGCCTTTTCCGCGTGTGAAAAAAATTTGTGAATGAGAGAATGATCTGAGCACATATTTATAGGTAAATCAGGAAACAAAGGCGGGAATATTGAAAAACTTTCCCGCTTCCTCAAATATCAAAAACCTCGCAATTCTCTCACATTTAATCTTCAATCTTTGACTTATTCAAATCTCCTTAAATTTCTCTGAGATTTATGCAATGTTGAAATTCAGGTTTTCTTGAACTCTTCATATCTTCCTCAGAATAATAAGGCCAGATCTTGGTTCTGATTTTAGTTTTAGGAAAACTGGTTCAGGAAAACTGGTTGAGGAAAACAGGTTCAGGAAAATTGATTCAGAATTTTCATTCCGAATTTATGGCTCAGGATTGTCATTCTGAATTTCTGGCTCATGATTGTCATTCCGAATTTCTGGCTCATGATTTTCATTCCTAATTTCTGGTTCAGGATTGTCATTCCAAATTTTTGGCTCATGATTTTCATTCCGAATTTCTGGTTCAGGATTGTAATTCCGAATTTCTAGCTCAGGATTGTCATTTCGAATTTCTGGCTCATGATTGTCATTCAGAATTTCTGGTTCATGATTGTCATTCCGAATTTCTGGTTCAGGAAGTCCACTCCGAATTTTTGGTTGAGTAAGTACACTCAGAATTTTGGTTCAGGAAATACACTCCGAACTTCTGGCTCAGCAAGTAGACGTCGAATTTTGGATCAGCAAGTAGACTCCGAAAATCTGATTCAGCAAGTAGTCTCCAAAAATCTGGTTCAGTATGTAGACTCTGAAAATCTGGTTTTAGCAAGTAGACTCTGAAAATCTAGTTCCGCATGTAGACTCTGAAAATCTGGTTCATCAAGTAGACTCCGAAAATCTGGTTTCAGCAAGTAGACTCCGAAAATATGGTTCAATAAGTAGACTCCGAAAATCTAGTTCAGCAAGTAGACTCTGAAAATCTAGTTTAGGAAATAGACTCCAAAGTACGGTGGGGGATACTTCTTTATGAGTTTTTAGGAATTCATGGGAGGAGGCTGAACATGGAGTTGCAGCCTCAGCTCAACAAACCTCTCCTTTGGCATTGCTTTTGTGAAAATATCAGCAATATGATACTTTGTCGAAATATATTCCAGCAAGATTTCTCCAGTAGTAGCTTTCTATTTTATAAAATGACACATTATATCAATGTGTTTTGATCTTGAATGTTGAAAAAGATTCTTGGAATGATTAATGGCACTTTGATTATCACATAGTATATTTAATGGTTTAGAAACATTCACTTTCAAATCTTCCAGCTGAACTTTCATCCACATCCTTTGAGTACATTCCTGAGTAGCTGCAACATATTCGGATTCAACTGTACTTAAAGTTATTGAACTTTTTTTCTTACTGTGCCAACTCACACAGCATTCCCCTAAGAAAAATGTTCCTCATGATGTTGATTTTCTATCATTACAATCACCAGCCCAATCAGCATCAGTATAACCATGAAACTTCATCTCATTGTTTCTCTTGTATAACAACCCATGTGAAGTTGTTCCTTTAACATATCTTAGAATCCTCTTGACTGCCAACATGTGTGATTCTTTTGGATTACTTTGATATCGGGAACAGAGAGTCACATCATATGCAATATCAGTCCTTGAAGCTGTAAGATAAAGAAGACTTCCTATCAACTTTCGAAAGTCTTTCTGATTCACACTATTCCCTGACTCATCTTTGATCAACTTTGTGCTCACTGATATAGGAGTTGAAACTTCATTTGATTATTCCATCCCAAACTTCATTAAAAATTCCTTGGCATACTTTTCTTGGGATATGAAAATGTAGTTTGCTTGTTGATGAACTTGTAATCCATGGAAGAATGTTAATTCTCCCAACATTGACATTTCAAAATTTTCCTTCATTTCTTCAGAAAACTGTTCACAGACCTTTTCTTCATTACCAGCAAAAATTATATCATCCACGTAAATGATTACAATCAAAGTCCCAGAGTTGAAAACTTTAATATAGAAGTTGTTATCAACCTTTCCATTAAAAAAATTTATCTTTCTCAAAGAATTCTCAAGATTTGAATACCATGCTTGTGGACCTTGTTTCAGCCCATATAAGGCTTTCTTCAATTTGAAAACTTTGTTTTCATCCTCATCAAGCAAAAACCCACAAGGTTGTTCAATGTAAACTTCTTCCTCAATATCACCATTTAAGAAGGCTAACATTACATCCATCTGATAAACCTTGTAATTACGATGAGCAGCCACTGCAAGAAACATGCAAATAGTTTCCAACCTTGCAACAGGGGAAATTTTTTCATCAAAATCCACACCTTCCACCTGGGAATATCCTTTACACACAAGCCTTGCTTTGTTTCTTGTAACTTCTCCATGATCATTCAATTTATTTCTGTAAACCCACTTGTTTTCGATAACATTCTAATTTGCTGGCCTTGGAACAGGTTCCCATTTTTCATTTTTCTCAATCTGATCCAGTTCTTCATTCATAGCATCCACCCATTCTTTATGTTGAATAGCTTATGAAATTGTTTCTGGTTCAATTTTTGAGATAAGGGAAGTCTTATCTTCTAATATCAACATTCTTCTTGTTTGATATGGAGCCTTCTGATTCCCAATAATATTTTGGGATTCAACATGTTTTCGTAAGGTAGAGAAACTCACATCTTCCTTCCCAACATCACTTTCTTCCCCATGTGGCTTATCTGAGTCACTTTCACTTTTGTGGGAATTCATTGATTTATCTTCCTCAATATTATCAACAAATTTTGTGAAGGAACTTGGATTTTCAATTACCTTCACATCATATGATTCCACCAACTTCTGTAAACGTTTGTTCCATCATTTGTAACTTCTTCCATTTGGTGAATAACCCATAAATATTCCTTCTTCAGCTTTCTCATCAAACTTTCCTAAGTTAGTATTTTTGCTTTTGAGAAAGCATGGACTTCCAAAAACATTGAAGTAATTAAAAGAAGGCTTTTTGTTATACCACATCTCATAAGGAGTCATGTTGGTTTCCGGTCTCAACAAGCATCTATTTTGAATATGTACAGCTGTGCTAATAGCTTCTCTCAAGAAGAATTTTGAATGTTTGTATTCTGATAACATACTTCTTCCCATTTCAACCAAGCTTCTATTTTTCCTATCTGCTACTCCATTTTGTTGTGGAGTATAGGGAGCACTATACTGATGGTTGATACCATGATTCCTTAGATATGTTTCAAAATCATTTCTTGTGAATTTGGAACCATTGTCTGTTCTCAACTTTTTTATGGAAACTCCCAATTCTTTCTCAACATCTCTTTTGAAGAATTTAAACCTTTCAATAGCCTCTGACTTATGCTTCATGAACATGACATTTGTCATCCGAGTGAAATCATTAATAAAAGTGATAAAGTATAAATCTTATTTTGTTGATTGATGTCTCATCGTCCCACAAAGATCGAAATTAATAAGCTCAAGTAGTTTGTAAGATTGAATCTCAAATCTTTTATGACTTTTGTTAGTCATCTTTCCTTTCTGGAAAGTAACAAAAAAATCTTCATCTCTTCTTTGCAGTTTTGGAAAATTTCAAACAACATCAACTTTAGAAGCTTACTCATGTTATTCTGCCCCAGGTGGCCAAGTCTTCGGTGCCACAACTTGTTTTCATCTTCATCACTCAAATAACAAGAGTTATTGGATTCTCCAATTTGAAAGATACTCCCACTGGTTCTTTTTCCTTTTGTAATCACTTTTCCATTTTTCACACTTTTGATTGCACAAGAATCTTTTCTGAAAATAACTTCTTTTCCATCATCACAATGTTTACTTACACTAAGTAAGTTATGTTTTAGCCCATCAACAAGCAAGACTTCCTTAGATTTTAGTTTCTCTGGTTCAATCTCCGCCGTTCCGATTCCCTTAATTTTTAAAGAACTATCATTGCCAAAAGTAACTGCTCCTCCATCATGACTTTCAACATGCTCCAAGATTTTTATATCACCTGTCATGTGTGAAGAACAACCACTATCAAGAATCCATGGTTTGTTTCTCTTACTTTATTTTAAATCTGTCTCAACAACAAAAGCTCTCTCATCAACCTTCTTATCTTCAGCTTTCTTTTCTTTCATATCATAAGAAACTTGTTCTGGAAGAAGAGTCATACATTGTTCGGCATGATGACTAGACTGATCACATCTTCCACAAAATTTTTCCAAACATTCAAATTGATTCTTTGTTGGCATGTTTCTGACATCTTGAGAATTCACCTTTTCAACTTTCTTTGAATACGGAAGGTTACTCATTCTTCTTTCATTATTTCTTCCACTTTTCTCAAGCCTTCTTCCGGGTAGAGATAAATTGTGCCAGCAATTATAAGCTCTATGCCCATACATTCCACAAAACCAGCAATAGCCCTTAAATCTTGATTTTCTATTAAAGAAAGATCTTTCTTTATAGAAACTTTGTTGAAGTTGATAACTTCTTTCATCTCTAGGAATCTCAGAATGTAGGCCATCTCTTCTTTTGAGTGAGTTTTCAATTTTTGTAGGATTGAAAGGTTTCTCACATCTTTTCTCCACCCAAGTTTTACTAATAATTTTTCCATAACCTAAAATGTTAGAAGAATTAGATAAAACATTATTTTTGATAGGATAAGATTTCACCTGATTCTCATGATAAGCCTTTCCAACAGTCTTGGAAGTCACAACTTTTACTTCAGTGGATTTGTGGAAGTTTTAATTCATCTTCCTTAGGGAATTTTCGGACTCCATAAATTTTGATTGCAACTTGTTGACCTCTTCTTCTTTAATTTACAGCTTATTTCTAAGATCTTCTATCATCTTTCCTTTTTCAGCAATTCTATGTTTGTAACTTAAAATTTCTTGAATGTATTCATCTTCCTTCTTGGTAATATCTTTACTTCCATCATGAACTTCTTCATGATTTTTCTTCATCACACGAATTTCTTTCTTGAGGGATTGTTTTTGCTCCAGACATGCAAGAAGTTACGATCTTAACTAATATTCTCTGTACGATTCTTCACCACCTTCTTCACTTTCTGAGGAAGCATTTGTTTTCACAACTTTTTCAATGAAGGTTCTGAATCTTTCTCTACTTTCATCTTCTGAGGAATCATTGTTAGATGATTCAGATTCAACCTTCTTGCTCAACATACTTTTTTCATTCCATAAAACTTCTTCTTGAGTTCTTTAGAAGTCTTCTCTTCTTTTTCATTCTTGTTATACTTCTTCCATTGAGTATTCTCATTAGAAACATCTTAATATTCTCCAACTTTCTTCTTTGTGAAATTCATAGCAAAGTGCCCGATTCCACTGCACTCAAAAAATTTGAGAGGAAGTTTCCCTCCATATTTTCCTCTTCCTCTTCCATAGTACTTGGATATGAGAGACATGATTTTTTTATTCAACTCTTCATCTTCCTTATCAACAGACTCACAAGGATCAGCTTCATCATCATCTTGTATTTTCATCATTCTCAAATCTTCAAAAGCCATTTCATCTTTCATATTCTTCTTAAAGATAGGATCTTTCCTCATTTCATAAGCAACAAGAAAGTTATGCAGTTCATCAAGAGATAAATCATCCTTATCTTCTAAAGCTGAAATTTTAGAATCAAACCTGTCTGGAAAGTTTCTCATAAGTTTCTTCACAATTTTAGAATCTTCCAAGTCTTCTCTGAATCCCCTGATGTTGCAAACAATTTCATTAACTCTAGTGAAGTATTCATCAATTGTTTCATCATCTCTCATCCTGATGTCTTCAAACTTACTACGCCAGATTTCTAGCTTGGCTTCCTTGACTTTTGTGTTTCCTTCAAAAACACTTTCTAGCTTGTCCCACATGCCTTTTGATGTTGTGAGACCCATCAACTTCTGAAAAAAAATTTCTGATAAGGACATGAGAATAGCATTCCTATCCTTTCCATAAACTTCTATATTCCTCTTGTCAGTAAATGTCATAGGAGCATTTTTCTCAATAGGTGGAAAGCCAATAGTGGCAGCATAAAAAACATCAAGGCCAAGATATAGGAGATAAAGAATCATCCTATTTTTCCATCCATAATAATTCTTGCCATAGAATGTAGGAATTCCTCTACTATTGACAAAATTGATATTCTCCATGATAAGGAAAAAAGAACAAGGGAACCTCACTCTGATACCACTTGAAGTTCCATGGATTGAATGTCAACTGAGAAGGGGGGGTTGAATCAGTGGATATCTTTTTATAAGTTTCAAAACATTATGAAACATAACCATTGCAACCTGTTAAGATTTACTTCCTTATCAACCTTTAGCAAGTAACCCAAGCATGCAAGAAATGTAAAGCAAGAAAAGAACACAAGAATTACAAGGTTTGGCCTCAATAAGAGAACCTACGTCCTTTCCATAGCCACTCCCGTGGGTCTATGGAAATCCACTATAATGAAGAAGTGAATACAAATTGTGCCAACTCCCGTTGGACACCTTCTATCTCCCGATAGGAAAGATTATACTGACTCCCGTCAGTTTATAATGTTTCCTTAAAGAACAATTGATCCAAACATAAGAAAAAATACTATGTCAAGATGCTCCATAAAATGCTCACTCCGAATATTCAATCCAATTTCATGGATCCGATTTCCTGAAACCAAACTTCTCAGAAAGAAAACTATGACTCTGAAAAAGCTCACTCCGAATCTTCATTCCAGATTTCTTGAATCTGGTTATTTGAAACCGGTCTTCTCAGAAAGGAAACCGTGACTCCACAGAAATACCCACTCTGAACACTCAATCCGAATTCCTTGAATCCGATCTTCTGAATCCAAATTTCTCAGCAAGATAATAATGATCCTGAAGAAATGCTCACTTCGAAAACTCAGTATGGATTTCTTGAATCTAGTTCTCTCAGCAAATAAAAGATTACTCAGCACAAAAGCTCACTCCGAATTCTCCACCGCTCCGCCTTTTCCGCGTGTGAAAAAAGTTGTGAATGAGCGAATGATCTGACCAAATATTTATAGGCAACTCAGAAAACAATGGAGAGAATATTGAAAACTTTCCCGCTTCCTCAAATCTCAAAAACTCCGCAAATCTCTCGCATTTAATCTTCAATATTTGGATTATTTAAATTTCCTTAAATTTCTCAGAGATTTATGCAAAGTTGAAATACAGATTTTCTTGAACTCTTCATATCTTCCTCAGAATGATAAGGCTAGCTCTTGGTTCTGATTTTAGGTTCAGGAAAACTGGTTCAGGAAAACTGGTTGAGGAAAACTGGTTCAGGAAAACTGGTTCAAGAAAATTGGTTCAGGAAAACTGGTTCAGAATTTTAATTCCGAATTTCTGGCTCAGGATTGTCATTCTGAATTTCTGGCTCATGATTTTCATTCTGAATTTCTGGCTCATGATTGTCATTCCAAATTTCTGGTTTAGGATTGTCATTTCGAATTTCTCGCTCATGATTGTCATTCCGAATTTCTGGTTCAGGATTGTCATTCCAAATTTCTGGCTCAGGATTGTCATTCCCAATTTCTGGGTCATGATTGGCATTCCGAATTTCTGGCTCATGATTGTCATTCCAAATTTCTATCTCATGATTGTAATTCCGAATTTCTGGTTCAGGAAGTCTACTCCAAATTTTTGGTTTAGGAAGTCCACTCCGAATTTTGGTTCAGGAAATACACTCTGAACTTCTGGCTCAGCAAGTAGACTCCGAAAATATGATTCAGCAAGTGGACTCCGAAAATCTGGTTCAACAAGTAGACTCCGAAAATCTAGTTTCAACAAGTAGACTCTGAAAATCTGGTTCAGCAAGTAGACTCCAAAAATCTGGTTCAGCAAGTAGACTTTGAAAATCTGGTTTCAGCAAGTAGACTCCGAAAATCTTGTTCAGCAAGTAGACTCCGAAAATATAGTTCAGCAAGTAGACTCCAAAAATCTAGTTCAGGAAATAGACTCCAAACTTCTGGCTTGGGTAGACTCCGATTTTCTGGCTCAGATAGACTCGAAAAAATAGGTTCATAAAAACTAGTTCAGGAAAACAGATTCCGAAAAACTGGTTCCAAATTTCCTTAGAATTTTCCTTAGTGAAAAAAACCTCAATCCTCTTCACCATTTCTTCAAAAGCTTTTATCATGAAACATTTCATGATGTGTGAGAATTATAAGATCAGAAAAGAATCATCTGCTTTTTTTAAGAAAATTTGAGACACTTTCTTAACTTCTGACTTCTCATTCTTCAAGAAAATCTTCTTTAAGAAAATCTTCAGCAACCAGCAACTTCAACTTTCTGTAACTCAAAAACATTCTTCAAAAAAAAAGATTAGTTGTCAACAAATACAAAAAAATTGTTAAAAAAAACACCACAAAGGTTCTTCAGGAAGAATTCAAAATTTTCAAGACATTGATTTCTTGAGTGTGATAATTTTGTATTTTTTTGTCCGCATAGAAAATAAAACCCAGTAGGCATTGTAGGAATCAAATAGATGATGATAATGATAATATGGTTTCACCCGATCCACATGTGAACCAATAATTGGTTCAAAGCATTGTTTAATATTTTTAAAACATTGAGTCATGAATGCAACCAAATTCCCTTTTTATGATATCCATTAATACTGAAAATCCAAGTAGAGGAAGTATACCTCTCTTCACGAGAGGGGTTGGGTTCCCTAACACTTAGAGAAAGAGGAATAGGGACACTGATTCTCAAGGAAGTGGAAGACATCATAATAAGACCACATAAGCGATTAACATTTCCCCAAGACCCAAAACTAAGATGGGATGTTTTTAGTGTGGTTCCTTGAGTCACGTCTAATGAGAGTGTACGAAACCACTATGTTCATGCCATAGTTGCAACAAGATGGGGTATATTTAGCACTATTGTCATAGTGCTCTGAGGATAGGTGTTTAATTAACTTCTTAGGTATCACAAATGTAATTTTCTTTTATGAGATGAGGGTAGTATAATCAATCTCTTTAGAAAAATTAAGAAGGCCATAGTGATTCTAGGAATACCATGACTCCTTAAGAAGTGAAATCTCAACAAGGAGATAAGGAACAAAGTGTGGACACAATGTAATTATTTGGATATGAACAGGTGATTGTGTATGATTAGTCCGGACCATAAATGGTGAGAGGTATGATTTTTTTGAATTCTACCCTTATGCAATATTTGTTCGATATGAGTGCATCCCACATTATTTCTTCTCATGCTTATTATTTTCTCACTGATTGATTTTTTTTATTAAGATAGACCCCATTTTAAATATTAAGGTTGAATCCAACATGACATCAATGACTTAAAAAATGTCCCCAATGGTCAAAAAGCCCAAGACTATAAAAAACCCACACTAAAAGAGAAAATCCCCTCCGAGCATCAAAATAAATTATGTCCATCTTCAACCTTCCATCGCTGCTTAGCTAGATGGATGATGAAAAAGTTCACGAGCCTTGCACCAATGGAAATATCCATAGCCTCTCAAACATCCAATTTTATATAGCAATGGTATGATGAAAACTCCTTTCCCTGAACCACATCTTGTGCAGCCTCTTGTAGATGGTAAAATTATAGAATCCCTTCAATTGAATATATAGAGGCCAAAGAAAAAACATAGCACCATGAAATTCATAACACAAAGACAAATAAATCCACAATATGATCATTAATACTGGCAATTACATAGAGAAACTTCATTTATAAGAGCACGTCTCTATGGGAAACACCAGTCTTGTTTGTGAAAAAGGTGGATGGAACTATAATATTATGTATGGATTATCATAATCTTAACCAAGTTACAATAAAAAATCGGTATCCAAGTCCACACATTACAGACCTATTTGATTCATTTAAGGGATCTCAGTGGTTCTATAAGATTAGCTTGTGATCAAGATATCACCAATTGCAATTTTGGAAGGAGGAAATTCTGAAGACAGTTTTCAAAATCAGATATGACCCTTATGAATATATAGTGATGAATTTTGGTCTTAATAATGTACAAGTAGTCTTTATGGAATTGATGAATTAGATATTTCAAAGATATCTGGATTCTTTTGTGGTGGTGTTTGTGGATTCCATATTAATTTTTTCAAGTACAATGGCTGAGCATGAAAAACACTTGGAGACAGTGTTGGAAATCTTGAGGGACCGTTGGTTATATGAAAAATTATCAAAGTGTTATTTTTTGATATAATAGGTACACTTTATTTTCCATGTAATTTCATAAATATTTATTTCTATGGATCTAGAGAAGATACATGCTATTATATCATTAAAATTTCTAAAGAACTTCTTTGAGAGACCCCATTTCCTAGGTCCAGATGGTTATTTTTGATGCTTTGTTTTTGACTTCTCATGATTAGAATCACCTATGAAAGCTTTGAAAAGGAATAATAACCCATTCCAATGGAATGAGAAATATCAGATGTCATTTAAACACCTTAATGTTCACCTTACATCAACATCAATAATTAGTTTTAATGAATAATTAAAAGGGTATGTGGTGTATTGTGATTATTTTGGATGTGTTCACATGTAGGGTGATCATGTTGTTTCTTACGACTCAAGGAAGTTGTGGGTTCATGAGAAGAACTACCCAACAAATAATTTGGAGTGAGCTACCATAGTCCATGATTTTAAAACATGGAATCATTAAATCTTTGGTGATAAATTCACTATGTTTATGGATTATAAGATATTGAAACATATTTTATAAAAAATGGTTTTGAATATAAGAAAAATAATATTGATGTATTATCTCCAAATATTTGACTTTTAATTGATGTATACATTGGGTAAAGGTAATTCAGTGTCTGATACATTAGAAAAAAGTTATATTATGTGTTGGAAAAAGAATATTTAGATGAGTGGTAGTTGATGTTGGTCCAAGATGACATGAACATGGAAGGTGGGGACTTAGGTGAAGCTTCAATTTTCTTTCCAGTGTCATTTGTTCGGGAATTTTTGGAGATGGTTAAAGAGGAACAAAAATATGATGTAGAATGTGTGGCTATGAGGTCAAAACTCAATGGTGGGTAGACCATTGAGGGATGTAATCTAGATGTAAGTTTAGTGTTGTGGTTCCAAAATTGGATGGTCTTACCTATGGATTTTCAGGAATAATTTCTTTATGCTTACCACCATTCAATATGGGCTATTCATCCAAGAATAAATAAGATGTATATGGCATTGAAAGTAATGTTTTGGTGGGATGGTATAAAAAGGAAGGTGGATAAGTTTTCTTCAAGATGATTAACTTGTCACCAAGTTAAGGTAGAGCATCAATGACCAGCAGATATTTTGTAGTCTTTTCCAATTATAGTGTGGAAATGGGAACATATAACTATAGATTTTGTAACAGGTCTTCAAATAATTTTTCAGAAACAATATTCCATATGGGTGATTGTGGATCATCTCACAAATT
The DNA here is from genome assembly GCA_963277665.1 of Viscum album. NCBI lineage: Eukaryota > Viridiplantae > Streptophyta > Magnoliopsida > Santalales > Viscaceae > Viscum > Viscum album. Next base: position 732,981,868 of record OY728166.1, read on the forward strand.
CATCTCATTTCATCCATATTCAGGGACATCATATAGTGGAGGACTTGTCAAAAATCTATATCCAAGAAGTGTTAAATATGAATTGTGTACCAGTTCCAATAGTGTGAGACAGAGATCCAAGGTTTACATATCATTTATAGAAATCCTTATAGAAATACCTTAGGACTCAATTGAAAATGAGTAAAATGTATCATTCTAAGATAGATGGGAAATCTGAAAGGCTGATAAAAACATTGGAATAAATTCATTAGTCTTGTGTAATGGAGTTTGGTGGCTCATGGGAAGAGAAAACACCGATAGTGGAGTTCTCATCTAACAAAATCTATCTGGCCTTGATACATATGGATCATTTTGAAGAATTATAAGGGAGTCCTTATTGTTATCCAATTTTTTAGGTTGAAACTAGAGATAATTCACTAGTTGGTCCAAGACTTGTCCAAGAAACAACAAAGAAGATTTATTTGATCTAGAAACAAATGAAGAAGACTCTGAGTCATTAGAAATCTTATATGAATCATCATTGAGGATCATTTTCCTTATGGGTTAGTGACCATATGTTCTTGAGGATTTCTCTAAGGCTAGGAAATCATCGTTTTTGGCAGAAAGTAAAGTTATCTCATTAATACATAGGCTCTTTTGAGATTCTTAAATAGTTTAGTGTGGTGGAATATCAGTTGGAATTTCCACCACAGTTCATTATGGTGAATAATGTGTTTCACATATCTCATTTGACAAAGTATCACCCTGATTATGATCATGTGATTAGATGGGATAACATTAACCTAGAGTTGGATTCATTGTTGGTACACAAGCTAGTGCAAATTGTGTATATGAAAGAGAAAGTATTGTGTGGATAGAGCATCGGTATAGTATGGGTTTTGTAGAAACATGGTCAGATTCAGGAAGATACTTGGGAATAAAAGAAGGAAATGACAGAGGAATGGTCCGAACTCTTTTATAGCAGTGATGGTTTTCTACTTTATGGGGATGGCAAGGCCAATGGTTTGGATAATATAGCACCACTAATTTCAATTAAGTAAACCATATTTTATGATTTTTAAGTACATAAAATGTTACAGTGAAGTTTGGGAGAGTTTTGAAGAAGTTTGGAATGTTTTTGGGAATTTTATATGGGTTCATGGTAGGGAATGGATTGGGGAAACCATGAAACAGTTACAAGAATCCATGAACAATGATATAGGGGTTAAGGTGAAGGTTCATGGGTGGTTTATGGTTTTCCCAAACTATGTGGAATCCTAGGAGAAACCATACTTTTTGATATAGTGGTATTTTTCAAGGATGGGGAATAGTTCTCTAACCATGCGATCCAACAATGTGATTTTCATCCTTGAGGAAGTGGCTGACACATGGTTAGCTCATGGTTTTTGTAACCGTCTAACTAACCATGCACGATTTAAAAAAAAGTACCACAAAAAGTGGATCTAGGTTGGTTTTTTATTTTAAACCCCTTTCTTTCCCTTTTTTAGTCCTAACTTGTGTCTTCCCCCTCTCAAAGTCTAAAAAAGATTCCCCCATCATTTTGGATCTGATCCAAAGTAATTTCTTGGTGCGTTAAATCCCGAAGTGGTAAGTATTTTTTTTTTGTTTTTTGGAGGGTTTCCTTAGATCTAATACTCCCTCTCTCTCATTTTATTAACTCTACTTCCATTATGGATAGATATAAGGTATTTTATCCCAAATATGATTAGAGTTGGCATTTTTGATGATAGGTTAAGAGATATAAATAGTTTTTTTGGATATTAAACCCGATTTCAGTGGTGTTTTAGTCCCATTCTTAGTTTTATCCATAAATCCGGAGGTAAGTTGATTCACTCTAGAATCCTATTATTAGAACATAAATGATTGATTTAAAATTGATTATTTTAATATAAATTTACTATGAAATTTTTGTTAAAATCATGGTATAACCCTACTTAGTGATCTATTGCGATTGTTTTTGAAATTGTGGAACTATGGAAAGTGGTTGTGCAAAGTGATTTGTTTTCTTGATTTAAAATGTTGATTTTAAAATGTGTCTTTGTTTGATTTTTGGTAAATGGTTTAATTGATATGTTTTAAATAAATGTATGGTTTTATTGAAATATATTGAAATGGTTTAATTGAAAAGTTTTCTATACAATAATGGTTTTATTAAAATGGTTGTTTTGACATTGTTTTGTCGAATAAATGGTTGGAGTGTGTTCATGTGTATTTGGGATGGATAGGGGCATGGAATACCCCCATAAAATTAATGGGATGTATAAGGGAATGATTTTCCCCAATAAAAATGGTTCAATAAGTAATTTCTTGGTGAAAGGACGACTCACAACTTTCAAGTATAGGGAGGTCCCGGGTTTCACACATGGTTTCATGTGTAAATACGTTGAATAGAATGGATTATACCAAAAATGAAATTGTGAAATGTTTAAAGACTTGTTTGGTTGATTTCCTTTAAAATTGGTGTATTTTATAAGAAACATTTTCTATGAAATTTCTTTACATTGTGATAAATTATTGAATTGTTTTTAATGGTTTTCATATAAATTGTTTTATAGAAATTTTCTGACTTGTTTTATCACAGTTTCATGAGAAGGGAAGTCATTGGGGAAAAGCCAACTATGTTTCATTACTCACCCCTACTTTATCACTTTGGTGGTGTTGGATATATTTTTTATCAAGATACTAGAAACGTTAATGTATCACACTTCTCTAGTGGTGCATAGTGATACATGGCACATGTTTTTGGAGATTGAAGTATGGATTATGTTGGAGCTTTAGGGTTTTGTGGTTTTCATTGAGTTTTTTTAGTTTTGTTTTCCACTGTGTACTATGATGTATAGTTTCATTCATTATGGTACTCATTTAAGTTTTGTTTTAATATAAATGGTACTATTATGAGTTGTTTTACATTATTACCATGCATCATGTAGTGGGTTTTGGTTGTGGTATGCTTGGTTGGTTGTTTTTCTTTGAATGGTAAATTCATCCCCAACTTCTTATGAAATAACTTTTAATTTATTATCAATATTTAGTGTATTGGGGTTATCTCTTAAATACAATTAGTGTCTTTCCTCCTTCTCAAGACAATGAGGAGGGGCAAGATGTTACAATGGTGGTGGTTCTACCCTCAAATCAGGCCCCTTTTGATCTCAAAACAGGTATAAAAAAAGAAATTAATGACACATGTGTTCCGTTTTTTTCGAGATTCTACTTTCCTAGGGTATTATTGCGGGTGTTTGTCACATATATTTCATGTAATGTTCACCAAAAATCTCTTAAATCCACTAGATTTAGACCAGTTCTCAAAGACGCGCACAACATCAACTACATAAGCTGAGTCCTCGACCAAATAGATAACACCATCACCCAACAAGAATGTTTGATGCTGGATCACAAATGTATTAGTCGGGGAGTACCCCCAAAATGGTTCCCTCCTATACATGAAGGCATCTTGATAGGCCCTATAGCTTATAAATCCCCACCATCCATTCACTGAATGATGACCAGTGGACTAGAACTAGATGGACCCAATATCCATCTCAAACAATTTTGTGATCCCTTCCATAGAATGTGATAATGATTTGCTCCATTACTTTAGAGAGGATAATGAAGTGGTCACTAAAAAACTACATCACAACAACATTGGGGTCCCATCCAAGGGTCACTACCCATAATCATTACTATCAACACAGTGTGACCCAAATCCTCACCATCAAGAGGATACCACCCCATGGGCACCGGTCGAAGTCACATGGACATAGGTCCCTTAGGTGGCTCATAGAGGGTGTTGAAAAAATAATATGAATCCTTCCACTATCCTTGTTCCTACTGAATAATCCCTTCCATCAAATATGGTGGTAAACTATGTGCAGACGCAAATCCATGCATGTTCATATCAAGACAATAAGTCAAATATGGTTGCAATCTATAAACAAATGAAAGTAATTATTGAGGTTTATCAAGTCTACTAATAAAATACCGAGAAGAACTAATTGAATATGAAAATAACTTCTCATTCATATCAATCCTTCTAGCCAAATAAAGTGGAAAACTATGAGTAGATGAAAATATCTACTGATGTACATCAAGAACACCAGTGAAATATGATGGAAAAATATGAGTATATTCAAATACCTACTGATTCATATCAATCACGCAAAGGAAAATATAGTGCGAAACTATGAGTAGTCTGAAATCCTTTCTCATCAGTATCAATCCCACCAATCAAATACGATGGAATACTTTGAGCAGGCACAAATAACTTCTTGTTCATATCAAGAATTATAGTCAAATACTATATAAATTAAAAATAAAATGAAAATACCTTCCCTTGTATATCAATCCCACCATGAAAATACATAAGTAATCTAAAGAAATATCCATTGTATATTGGATATGAATTTGGGGTTGAATCCTATTCCTGCCCCGACCCCAGAATGGGTGTATATTACCGTTCATGAGAATGATGTTTTCCGCATATCCCAGAAATGATGGTGGACCAAACATCAATTTATGATCATATACTATAAAACTAAAAAGACATGATCACATCAATGGAAATAGATAGGAATCGGGCACATGAACCCACCTCCTCATGTGGGTTACCTAGCTGCACAACCATATGGTAACTCAGAAGAATAAATGCATCTCCGATCTCATCTAGGAGGAGCATCATTATAATTCTATGATAACTGGACAACAATATTGGGCACAAATACCTATTACAAATGGGGATTACCAGCCCAGTCTAGAGGCCTCGATAGGGTAGGCATATATCCTTGATGAAATTACATAAACTCATTGGCATGCTATGAAAGTAACAATAGAGTCTTATAAACCCACTCCAATGCATGGGGATATCTACTCAAAACACACGGTTCTTCATTCTAGTGTGAAAGATTTGAAAAATAAATCCCACCCATGGTAGTTCAAAATCCTAGAATAGGCTTATGACCCTGCTCTATTAAATGTTGGATCCCTAGAGTCCATCAAACACCTATCAATTATTTCCCACAATCCTATCAATCCACTTAAAATTATTGAAGTGGTAGTAGTAGTCGTGAAGGTCCTCCCAACAACATGACTATGAACAGCTTTAAAAGTCCTCTCTAGGTTGATCAACATAAATAATTTCATCATGGGAATAATATGATCATTCCTGAGATCCCATCTTTTGATGAGTGCATGATAACCCTCATTGTGGCTAGAAGATTAGTCAATAAAAAGGTCCTCCCCATACCATATCAAATTCAAGAAATCCCTTATATTCTTCTACGCTTGGAATGATGGGGGAATCCATGATCAGTACCCTACCAATGACAAGAACATCCTTTCTTAACTAAAATATGACCCCATGAAACATTCATCCTTTGAACTACCTCCGGACCTTTTCCATGCCAACGAGACCCCTAATAGCCACACTTCTTACAAAAAATAGTCAATAAGAACTCATGTTGGGATGATAAAGTGGATGAATATCTATAATAAGAACAGAGTTATATGTTTCTCATGATAATAAAATTGGACAGGGATGATATACGTATCATTTGTTGGCCACCATCCACTTACCAGTAAAACATTTTAGGGTATTATCAGAAGAGTACATACACAACATCTGTCTGAATATCTGGAGAAATCTAAACCAACTGAAATAAAATTTCCAACTTTACAATGGGTATGTAGACCATGTGAAATTATTTGGAGGGCTTCCTCATCAAATATAATTGGACTCCCTTCCTTCTACATGGAAACCATGATAAGATGAGTAGAGAAAATATATTCAATTGGAATGAATCAATGCATTGCATAAGTTATGTCATCTAATTTTCAATTCCCCACATGGTGTTCATTTCTTTGGATGGTAGAATATGGAGCTATTCATTTTAACCTAACACCCCATTTAACATAACCCACTATAAATAAATCCCTGTAATGTCATTACTATAAGGTTTATATTATAAAAGATCCCTACTTAGGAAACAAGGAACAATCAATAGGAATAAAAATTGATTAATTCTTAAAAGCGTTCCACCCGATGGGGTAAATACATTGAAAAATTCTTAAATTAGGAAACAAAGAACATTAAATAGACATATCACTTAACAGAATCCAATCATCAGGTTCTCATAATGTCATTGGAAGCAAACAGTTCGTGTGAAGATCCATCATTGCAACCAGATCACGCTTGAACAAGGATGCGTGATATAAATTGAGCGATGATAGTAAAATCAACCACTATAGTACGAGATTATCTGTGACCCATAATGTTAGGGAAATTTTTAACAAAACGTCCCCTTCAAGTTTGAAAAATTCATCCTTATGAACAATAAAAAAAGGATGGGAGAAACCCTATCAAGTTGGTCTGGTTGAATTTTTACCTAAACCTACCCTTCAATGGAAATCATTATTTTTTCATTTAGGGAGAATGCTAAAAAAACAAGATCCCCCACATTGTCTCATCTTTTGACCCATTCCCCCTGAAGGGAATTATACGAATAGGTTGTGTGGAGGTTCTATCTAATTCACTATTTTCTAAGAAGCTTGATGAAGATTTTAGAAATGATGGGAGAGGTCTAGATAAGGGCACAAACAACCCTTTATCATTTGTCAGACATAACTAGTATGACACCTGCAATGCATTACGCGTGGGTGAACATCATGTGCATCAATCCCATAGATGGCACCAAAGATGACACAAATGTAGAGGAGATAGAAGAAGATGATTACTTTCAAAATATAATCCACACTAAGATAACTTAAATAAGGTGTGCATACCCAAAATCATAGAATCATCATGAATTTGGGTTGTCCATCAACCAATCTATTACTTTCTCCTCAACAAACATCCAACAAAGAAAAGGGGAATAGAATGGTCACATATGACCCACCTCTCAAGGAGGTTTAGATCATAATTCTTGAAGAAATATTTTCTCAGTAGGATACATAAATGAAAGAGTTGAGAAGACTCAACACTGAATTACTCCGTGATAGCATTCCAACCAAATATGCTCCATGGGAAGAGCTTTAATGTACACTCTCGATAGGTGCACACCAATAATAAGGGTTTATCCCATTGACTAAACCAAGGATATGAAAACCTCCTAGATCAGTTTCTAGAATAATAGTTACCGGGACTCGATTATAGTTAGATATGAATATTTCCCTCAATTAGTTAAACAACCAAAAAAAATCATCCACACTCTAAAAATATTTCCCTGACTAGATATGAGCCACAACTAATGGATGAAATGGTGTGTTGGGTACTACCTATTGTAGAACCTATTCAAGTTGCAATTTAACTGAACATTCATCAAGGGATTATCATCACCATTGAATCATTGTAAACTCTATTGGAAGCTATGGTGAAAATAAATGCACCATTACAGCCAAAAACAAAACATTGACTTGAATGGGTAATCAACACTCTACCCCTACCAAATTTCAGGAGTCCTCTATTTATAATATTGAATGGATTAAGAGACCCTAAGAAACATTTGACACACTTTGTATCCCATTTTTATCCCATGATGGGAACTCCCATGCAATAAGAAGCCGTAAAACATAGATGCTTGTTGTGAAACTTGAAAGGGAAGACCATCGTATGGTACCCCAGTTTTCATTCTTGGTGCATCGTGGGATGGGAAGACCTCCATAAAAAATTCCACTTAAATTTTAGCTCAATGCTGAAAAATACAACAATACTGCCTCAAGAATTATAAACAATGAGATAATGTGAGAGTTTATAATTTCATTTACAGATGGAAAGGATTGATCTACTCCCTGAACTTAGTTCTTCCCCAAGAATATCTGAAATCTCTTTTCATAGAGACCCACCCTGAAGAGTAGAAATTGCTGCTCATCCCAGTTAAATATACAGATGTGTTTTATAATTTCACGGCAATTACCCAAATAATGAATGAATCCATACATTGGACTAAGATCAATACCCAAATAACTCTACAGGTCCATGAGAAAAGAGAATAAAAGGTAAAGGCAGGATTCGTCACACTCAAGCCTGCCTCCACACAAGATCTAGCTGTAAAACATACACCATATCATGATGCATCCCATGGGAATGAACAAAAACCTCCTCCATACCAAGAAGAGAATATAGGACCCATGGGAAATAAATTAGAGGAGTAGAGGAACAATGTTTACTAATTCTAAGACGATGATGTCCACAAATACTTTGTAGCTACTTTGGTCAAGGATTTACTCTACCTGCTAGAGCATAAAAGGCCTGATCAGGTAGGTCTTGAAAACCATCCAGATTGTTAACCCTTATATAGGGAACTGGGATACACTATTCCTGAATAATTAATCTTCAATGAAACCTTGAAAAAGATAGTGGACTCTGGGTAAGTGAGGTTGGTAAAGGTGCCCACACAAGTATCACATGTTTTCACTACTACCATTAAATAAGGAGATGAGTGAAAAAACAATTATAAGAAAAAGGTAATAGAAGTTTGATTTTGGGATAAATCTAATGAAAACCAACCAAACTCATGGTATTCTCCAAGAATAGTTGAAGCAACCCACTATTCCCCCACACACTTATTTTACATCATAGACGACACCATCAGTAACAAAATCACCCAAAATCCAGCCTTTGAAAAAGCATCATGGCTGAAATAATAGAGAGCAACCATAAGAAGATTAACCTACATCAAGGTAACAGCTAAATTTGACGCTCTCATACTTTATAACTTCATATTTCAAAAAATAAAAAATAAACCACCAAATGGTACCACCAAAAATGTAAATCCAAACAAAATCCTCATCTAATGAGTAGTCAATATTATATTCTATTAATATCGTTGATTTAATATATCCATTCTATGACAATAGGTATAGATATGAACATGTTTTTTCCATAATCGATTTATAAACTAGAGGAAGAGGCCTTGAGAGCCAAAGATACCAGTGAAGAAAAAATTGTGGAAGGAACCAGAATTCTAGCCATGTCCCTCCTCATACCGTTAATGTGACAGATACTTTTGGAAAATCTCCTTAGAGAGTTAAACAAGAGTAGGAAAATATCCCTACATATTCAAAAATCTAGCCTGACCCAATCACTATGGAATATTAATCGGAGGGGGTATATGTGTTAGACCCCACTTAGCTAGCAGGTAGGCATGTTTAGCCAACCCCTAAGTATAGGATCCCTTTAAAATCCTGTTTCAAGGGGTGATCCACCTATGTTAAGTGATAAAGTTTATAAACCACATATGAAAGAGAATCCCCCTGCTAGGAAGTGCAAACCTTTAGTCTAGAAGTGATATATTTTAGATACCCATAGCTTGATGCACATAGACATTACATTACTTTTTCGGAATACATAATACATATCAAAAATGAACACACAAGGACTATAATAGTTTAGTGTCTTTGGAAACTAGGAATATAATATTCTAATTGTGGTGAAAGATCTTCAATATCTCCCATAAACATCTTCCCCTTTTTGTTTTATTACCTAAAACCTTTCTTTAAATCCTGGGGAAAAGAAAACATATAAAGGGTGAGCTCAAATGCTCAGTAAGTGTAAGCATGGAGAAAATAAATCAAATCATATACATTTGAACTTAAAAAAAACATTAACATAATGTTTAAACATCAAAATCTTGAGCAATGACATAAAACATGGAAGCACGTAAGGCATAGATCATAAAGAAACATTAATCATGACAAAATAGCATGGGAATAAATCATTTAGTTTTGGAAAACCATTAATCACATGTTATGATTTCCATAGTAGGCAAGGCATAGCTGCCAAGACCATCTTAGTTGACAAAGTCCCTTACTGAATCGAGTTCAGTCCTCGTTTCAGTCCTGTATCACTGAACCAGATTAACTTGCTATTCCATCCATGTCTATCTAATGAGATATAAATATTTACCCAATTAATTGGAGGGAGATATAGGTCCCACCCATCTCGAAATGAAATCATTCTTACATGTGTGACAACATAAACATAAATCATTCATCACAACCCAAAGAATAAAAATGGGTTTCATAAACATCGTCCCATCATAACATAATCCGTATAAAAAAATGGATATCATTTCATCATAATAAAAGTGAAACCATTTATACCATAGATATATTATACTTGAAACATAATCATACTAAATAATGTCATCTTAGATGTAAAATAGTTTTGACAAAACACTTGAAATTAATTCTCGAGAAAAATATATTTTCTTCTTCAAAGTAATTTTATTTTCAAAAAATTCCATGAAATTTTAAAAGAAAAGGATTTTATTGAAAATAATCATGAAATATTGTGGAGGAAGCTTCATGAAAATAATGCTTTATGAAACTATAAAAATACGTTCATGCTGTATAAGTTAAAAAAACATTATTCTTGTACTTTTTCCGGAAAAGTCAAAAAGTACCGCCTATGGTAAAAAAAAGAAAGATTCCTTACATACCATGTAGTAAAAGTAAAAAATAGGTAAAATGGACTTTAAACATACATGAAACAATTTTTAGAAAATAGGGACATGGGTGATAAATATAACCCCCAGTAAATACTTACGAATAAACAATATCGGATAAAAACGAGATTGGAAAAGTTATCCCTTACCTTATGTTCGATATGCTTCGTATGTATCTGAAACTCCTGTATAATGATTTAAAAAATATCATTGACTTATTATAGAATCATATTCATTGTTATTATTTCATATATGGTTCACTTATGACTTTATATTACCCTTTCTTTTTTAAATTCCATGTTAAAGCAGAGTTTTCAGTAAAATTGTTTCATTTATCGTACGTGTTTTGACTTGTTCTTATTGATATTATTATTACATATATCATGATCTACTAACTTCCAGAATGTGAAACATGATTTATCTATCATATATATATTCAGTATATATATATATATATAATAGATATATAAATGAAATTAAACACACCGTTCATGGAGACGGTAGGTCGTACGTACAAATGAACACTGTTTTCTTTTCCTTATTGACTTGAATGGAAGTAAGTAAATAACATATACATAAATAAATTAGCATTATTATGTTATATATACCTTTATTATTCATTATATATACTTTATAATCATTCTTTAATGGTTAACCTAGAGATTGAATCTCATCGCGTCGTAGAGATGGTAATCCGTACGTATGCACGAGCGATGATGTCATTCCCATAATTATTGAATGGAATTGGAGTGGAAGATATAATATATAATAATCAGTATGATGTTATAATATCCATATATATTTATTTTTTACAACATTATACCCATCCAAGTAAGGTGGTGGGGGAAAACAGATTACACCACGATGTGGAGACGATATTCTGTACGTACGCACGCGCAGTGATTTTGTTTTCCGTAGGATGGATAGAAGGTGAAATGGGGTTTTTTAATATTAATAATAACATATCAGTATATTAGTTATACTTATTTTATTACTTTATAATGAAACAACTAAAGAAGAATAAGTTTAAGAAGAAAGAAAATTGAAAGAATCTGTAGAAGAGATTACCTTTTCTTCGACGCACCTCTTTTAAGATTCCTCTTAAGATACTAGAGTTGGTCTTTAGAGGAGACCATAACCTCTAGAATGTTGATATGGAAGTGGATAAGAGAAATGGGAAGGGGTTTTCCGAGCTTGAAGGCTCAAAGTTGTGTAAAGAGCAGAGGGGGGAGGTGCCCTTTTATAAGGGAGGAGAGGGGCACCTTTGGAAACCTCAAAAATATTAATTTATAATAAATCAAACCCCACTTAAAATCCTCAAAAAATTACTCATATTATAATATTAGATGAGATAATATCATCAACCAATAAAATTTAGACATGTTGGAAATTTATTTTAAACCTTATCAACTTGATTTATCCTTGTTTAAGTAATTTAATCTTATTTGTGGTAATAAGATTCTAAATTTTAAATTGTTATAAATAATTACTTATGTGTTGTTAATTATCTATAATTGGGTACTTTATAAAATTTTAGACCATATAAATTTAAAATTATAATTTTTAAATATTTATGTGATTTTTACACAATTTTATAATATGTTATTTTTATAAAATAACAATAGTGTTAATTTTGTCACTATTCATTTATTTGAATTTAAATAAAATCCAAACAGAGGAAATATTCGAACCAAAATGTTTAATAGATTCCTAACATGTCATATCCTTCTATAAAATTTGTGGAGAACATTAATTAGTTCATATAATGTTTTTTTATATTTATAAAACCATTTATTTGATATTTCCTTTAATAAAACAATTACTACATCATTTTTGTATAATCATTTAATATACTTATTATTTGCATAAAAATTAAAAATAAAATACTATGATTAAGATTAATATAATAAATTTAATAATAATATTTTTACTCTAATTTATCATCTTAAAATAATAACATTTAAATTTTTATATTTATTAAATTATGAAGGTGACATCTTTGACATCATTTAAAATAAAATAATGTAAATGTCCTAATCGGTTTTATAAGGCTCCAAATGGTCCAAATATAGACCCTTGGATGATTATGGTATATATATACTCTACCAATAATGTTTGGTCAAGTTTCTAGACTTTTTGATAGGTATTATTATTTTAATAAAAACTATATTATTGATTTTTTACTAAATAAATAATTTCTACATCATTAATGTATAAGATTTTAAGGATATAAATCATTTATTAAAAATTAAAAATAAATTACCATGATAAAGAAAAACATTTTATCTTTAAAATTAGTATTTATAATTGAATTTATATTCTGTATAACTATATATTAAAAATAATCTAATTATTAAAGTTTGAGTGAGACATTTCACTTTCCATTAAATAAACTAAATAAAAGGTCTTAATAAAATACAAGTGAGATCCATTAGATTAAATTTGGACACAAGTATGATTTAGGGTAAAATATAATCATCCAATTATATTAGGACAAGTGTTATGAAAATTTTATAATATTATATTTACCCTTAATTACCTCGTTTTACCTTTAACTATGGTAAATAAAATTTACCGTAGTTACTATTCATAATGACTAAAAATAAAAAGTAGCTTATTAAAATAATTTGGAACTACTGATTCTAAATATGGAATCCATTTTTACAAATTCAAATCACAGAAGTTGCAGAAATTAATTTAAAATTAATCCTGTTGTTAAGAAAACGAGTTTTAAAAGTTAAAACATTACAGAAGATTGAAATGATTTTACCTACTAATTCAATGTAAAATCAATGCTAAAGACATAAATTATATTAAATGGTAAAAATATATTCTATTTATACTTTAAAACCATTCAATATTATAATTTAATCATATAAAATTTTACGATGAAAAAAGTTGTTTTTAATTAAAATGTAGCGTGTTTTTACTATTCATTAAAATATGAAAGTTATCAGAATAATATGAAAAATTTATCCAAAGTAAATTTTTATATCCTGATTCCAAAGAAGAATTTTATTTCGTAAAATTTAACTTATAAACATTTCAAAAACTAGATTTAAAGTGGGTGCACCATCAAAAGGCGACAAAACTGCATTTTTTGAAAAATACTTATTTTACTCGAAAAAATTATTTTTTTCTCACATGATGTTCTATAAAATGCGTAAGACGAATAATAATGTTATAAAATTCATAATTTGGTTAATAATATTCATAATGGCTAGTTCGTAATAACATTATAACAATATATTGTTGTTTAGTGAAACCCTGTATTGCGTACTACACACGCTATCAAGGAAGGTCACGATTGTGTGTAATGCAAGCCAAGTCAAGGATGCGTGTAGTGCAAGCTCCTTTTTTTGTTGCGTATAACATAATAAAAACTTATTTTAGTTATAAATTAAACAAAATATATACTTAATGTTGCGTAGAATAATTTCTACAAAACGAGCTTGAAATTGTGTGTAACATGAGCCTAGAATAGTGTTGCATATACTGCAAGTAATAAGATGTTGCGTATAGAACAAGATAATTTTTATGTAGCGTATAACACAAGAAATCAATGAAATTAAAAAGAATAATTCTCATAAAATCTCGGGTTGTTACATTCTACCCCCCATAAAATGAATTTCTCCCTCGAAATTTGTCGGGGTTATAAATGCTTTACTACTTGAAAGTTTCTTTCATAGAAACCCACATTGTAAAAAGGAATACTAAAACTTAATTTTAAAAAGTGAAGTATGAAACATAACTGTTACTCAAATTAACTCATCACTGGGTTTCCACATAGGAGAACATAGGTGAAAATTTGGATATGGAAGAGAAATCTAACCATCAAGTTCTGATGGAGAGTGGTAGAGAACATGGCTATGAAAAAGCCAACAATCACAAAGCCATAAATTTGTGATGATCTAAGGTACCGTCTAATTCATCAGATATATGGGAACTAGGACAACATTATTGGGTTTCAAGATCATTTCCCTAAATTTGAAGAATTTGAATTAGAAGAACTACTTACTTTATTTCAGTATAATCTCACTGTTGTTAGTGACAAGAACAATTTCCAATTCATATCTTAAATAAATGAAGTTGAATTTGTCTTTTGCGATGTTTTAGCAGATCATGTGATAGAATGATAGGTCATTCCATCTGTCCCAAACATAAGGTTGGCAAAAGTTATATGCATAAGTCCATCTATGGTGAGATTAATCTTATATGGTTCCTAAAATGGACTTATAATTCATATATCATACCACTTAATAAATTAAAACTAATTTATATTAACAAGGGACTTCTGGTAGGCAAGTGGTAGGTGATAAAGGCATGTCACACTTCGGTTTTGGGTTTGATTCCCGCAACCTTGTCTAACGTGATGGGTTGTCGCCCATCCTGTAGGTTGTCTTTTTTCTAAAACTACCCTATAATAACATCACAGAAATTATATCGAAAAAGAGTGCTAGCCTTAAACAATACTATTTGATGTCCGACATAATCCATTCCAATCTTTAGACTTATCCCAAATACATATGTCCAATCTCATAATATAAAGAAAACTATTACTTGAAATGTCACATAACAAGCACTTGACTGCTATCATTTATCCCCCATGTATCATAAGATATATCTTGTTGGTCACATTCCAAACATATGAATACCTTAATCATGTATTCTTTTGAAACATGAATTACCATAGAACCTTAGTGAAAACATGAGTACCGTCAAAAGGTAACTCTTTCCACATACCAAAATACCAAAAATTCTATATACTCAAACCATGATATCACTTAGTCCTTATATCAACCATGAGATCATTAATACTATAAAACATCTCACTATCTCATTATCCATTCATTGAGAAAATATCATCTACCTTCCAAAAATACTTGAATAACCTTTCATGGTTACCGGTACTATTCATCATGTACTTTCAAAAACTCAAGGAAAGACAACAGTGTAATAATCCTTAGATTTTTCTTTATTCCATAGTACCATAAATTATTCTTGATAAACATACAATCATTCCACTACCTTCTTAGACCACTGACTGAGATTTATCATTTCTATCATCTCATATATCATTTGTAGTCTCTTCATCATCATCCACATAAATACTACCCATATGACCATGCTGATTCTTTTCATGAGATTTTCCCTTAGGGAATTGGTTTTCATAATGCTCATACATTCCTCACTTAAAACATTTAACCATTGTTGATGTCTTAGAAATACCATTATCCTTGTCCATGGTGTTAACTGAACCTTTTCCTTTACAATTACTGGATTTGTGTCCTTCTTTGACACACCCAAAGCATCTTCCAGTTCCTTTGAATCATTCTCCCGGATGCCACTTCCCACATGATTTAAATGGGGGAACCTGAACTTTCTTTACTCTATGATCATCATGAAACTCAATATTTCTCTTATTAGATGAGCCAGGACTCTTACCAAAGTTGAGATTATTGATAATATTATGAATTTTCGGATTAGGAATAATAATGATGTTTGCACATCCAAATCCCGCTTCATTTGGTTTCTCATGAAGAATATCATATTCTCCATTAACATGAATCCTCTTGTTTCCTGACATTTCATAAAACCCCAAAATAATAGTTTGAGAGGAAAAACTCGTACTAGAAAAACAAAACAATCAAGGGGGAGTACTTTCAATTTCTAACATATTAGGTTTAATTCTATTATCGTTACCGTAATTCTAGGACTATAACCTATACTTATACGTTACCTTAGGGACATCCCTAGACATGCCTTAGAAATATCTTCTAGGTATCTCACTAAAGTTTTCGTATCTTAGTTTCCAAAGGTTAAATAAACCTTTCCTCTGATACCAACTGTAGATATCCATAGCTAGATGTACATAGACATTACAATACTTTTGCATAATACTTGATACATAACAAAAACAAACACATGAGGACTGTAATAGTTTAGTGCCTTTGGAAACTCGAAATATAATCTTATAATCATGGTGATAGATCTTCAACATCTCCCATAAAGATATTCCCCTTTTTGTTTTCTTACCTAAAGCCTTTCTTTATATCCTGGGGAAAAGAAAACATATAAAGGGTGACCTCAAATGCTCAGTAAGGGTAGGCATGTAGAAAATAAAACAAATCATATACATTTGAACTTAAAAAAACATGAACATAATGTTTAAACATCAAAATCTTGAGCAATGACATAAAACATGGCAGTAAATAAGGAATAAATTATAAATAAACATTAATCATGATAAAATAGCATGGTAATAAAACATGTAATTGTGGAAAACCCTTAAGTACATGTTATGATTTCCATAGTAGCCAAGGCATTGCTGCCCAGACTATCTTAGTGGACAAAGTCCCTTACTGAATCGAGTTTACTCCTCGTTCTAGTCCTGTATCACTGAACCAGATTAACTTACCATTACAACCATGTCTATCTCATGAGATATAAATCTTTACCCAATGAATTGGAGGGAGATATAGGTCCCACCCATCTCATAATGAAATCATTCTTACTTGTGCGACAATATAACCATAAATCATTCATCATAACCCGAAGAATAAAAACGGGTTTCATAAACATCATCCCATCATAACATAATCCATATAGAAAAATGGATATCATTTCATCAAAAGAAAATTGAAACCATGTAAATCATTGAGATATTATACATGAAACATAATCACACTAAATAATGTCATCTTAGATGGAAAATAGTGTTGACAAAACACTTGAAATTAATTCTTGAGGAAAATATCCTTTATTCTTCAAAATCATTTTATTTTCACAAAATTCCATGAAATTTTAAAAGAAAACGATTTTGTTGAAAATAATCGTGAAATCTTTTGGAGTAAGATTCATGAAAATAAGGCTTTATGAAACTGTAAAAATCCTTTCATGTCTTATAAGTTAAAAAAACATTCTTCTCATACTTTTGCCGGAAAAGTCAAAAACTACCTCGTATGATAAACAAAAGAAAGATTCATTACATACCATGTAGTAAAAGTAAAAAATGGGTAAAAAGGACTTTAAACATACATGAAACCATTTTTAGAAAATAGGTACATGGATGATAAATATAACCCCAGTAAATACTTACGAATAAATAATCTCGGATAAAAACAAGATTGGAAAAGTTATCCATTACCTTATGTCTAATATGCTTTGTATGTATCCAAAACTCATGTATAATGATTTAAATAATGTCATTGACTTATTAAAGAATCATATTCAATTTTATGATATCATATATAGTTCACTTATGACTTTATATTACCCGTTCTTTTGTAAATTCCATGTTAAAGCAGCGTTTTCGGTAAAATCGTTTCTTTTATATTATGTGTTTGGAATTTTTGTTCTTGATATTATTATTACTTATATAATTATTTACTAACTTCCAAAATGTAAAACATGATTTATATATCATATATATAATAGATAGATAAATGAAATGAAACACACTGTTCATTGAGACGGTAGGTCGTACGTACGCATGAACGCTGTTTTCTTTTCATTATTGACTTGAATAAAAGTAAGTAAATAACATATACATAAATAAATTAGCATTATTATGTTATATATACCATTATTATTCATTATATATACTTTATAATCCTTCATTAATGGTTAACCTGGAGATTGAATCTCATCGCGTCGTGGAGACGGTAATCTGTACGTACGCACGCGCAATGATGTCATTCCCATAATTATTGAATGAAATTGGAGTGGATGATATAATATCACATAATAAGTATGATGTTATAATATCCATATATAGTTATTTATTACACCATTATACCCATCCATGAAAGGTGGTGTTGGAAAAACAAATTACACCACAGCGTGGAGACGGTATTATGTACGTACGCACGCGCGGTGATTTCGTCTTCCGCAGGATGGATAGAAGGTTAAATGAGGTTGTTTAATATTTATAATAACATATAAGTATATTATTGATACTGATGTTATTAATTTATAATGAAACAACTAAAGAAGAAGAAGTTTAAGAAGAATGAAACTTGAAATAATCGGTAGAAGAGATTACCTCTTCTTCGACGCACCTCTTTTAAGCTTCCTCTTAAGGGACTAGAGTTGGTCTATTGAGAAGACTAGAGCCTCCAAAATGTTGATATGGAAGTGGAGAAGATAAATGGGCATGTTTTTTCTGAGCATTAAGGCACAAATATTTGTAAATAGGAGAGGGAGGAGGTTCCCTTTTATAAGGGAGGAGAGGGGCACCTTTGGAAACCTCAAAAATATTAATTTATAATATATCAAACCCCACTTAAAAACCTCAAAAAATGACTCATATTAGAATATCAGATGATATAGGGTTGTAATATAACGAAACAATAAAATTTATACATGTTGGAAATTTATTTTAAACCTTATCAACTTGATTTATACTTGTTTAATTTATTTAATCTTATTTGTGGTAATAAGATTCTAAATTTGAAATTGTTATAAATAATTACTTATGTGTTGCTAATTATACATAATTGGATAATTTATGGAAATTTAGACCATATAAATTTCAAATTATATTTTTAAATATTTATGTGATTTTTAAACAATTTAATAATATGTTATTTTTATAAAATAACAATAGTGTTAATTTTGACACTATTCATTTATTTGAATTTAAATAAATTCCACATAGAGGAAATATTCGAAAAAAAATGTTTAATAGATTCCTAAAATGTCATATTCATCTAAAAAATTTCTTTACAACATTTATTAGTTCATATAATGTTTATTTTAATATTTATAAAACCATTTATTTGATATTTCCCTTAATAAAACAATTACTACATCATTTTTGTATAATCATTTAATATACTTATTATTTGCATAAAAATTAAAAATAAAATCCTATGATTAATATAAATATAATAACTTTCATAATAACATTTTTACTCTAATTTATCATCTTAAAATAACAACATTTAAATTATTATATTTATTAAATTATGAAGGTGACATCTTTGACATCGTTTAAAATAAAATAATGTAAATGTCCTAATCCGTTTTTTAAGGCTCAAAATGGTAAAAATATAGACCCTTGGATTATTAACGTATATATATACTCTAAAAATAATGTTTGGTCAAGTTTCAGGTCCTTTTGATAGGTATTATTATTTTAATAAAAACTATATTATTGATTTTTCACTAAATAAATAATTTCTACATCATTAATGTATAAGATTTTATGGTAATAAAATATTTATTAAAAATTACAAATAAATTACCATGGTAAATAAAAACATTTTATCTTTAAAATGAGTATTTATAGTCGAATTTATATTATGTATAACTATATATAAAAAATAGTCTAATTATTAAAGTTTGAGTGAGACATTTCACTTTCATTTAAATAAACTAAATAAAAGGTCTTAATCAAATACAAGTGGGACCCATTAGATTCCATTTAGACCCAAGTATGATTTAGGGTAAAAAATAATCATCCAATTATATTAGGACAAGTGTTAGGGTCATTTTATAATATTATATTTACCCTTAATTACCTTGATTTACCTTTAACTATGGTAAATAAAATTTACCGTAGTTACTATTCATAATGAATAAAAATAAAAATTATCTTATTAACATAATTTAGACTTAATGATTCCAAATATTTAATCAATTTATCCAAATTGAAATCACAGAAGTTTCAGAAATTAATATAAAATTAATCCCGTTGTTAAGAAAACGAGTTTTAAAAGTTAAAACATTGCAAAAGATTGAAATGATTTTACCTATTAATTCAATGTAAAATCAATGGAAATGACATAAATTATTTTAAATGGTAAAATATATATTATATTTATACTTTAAAACCATTAAATATTATAATTTAACCATATAAATATTTACGACGGAAAAAGTTGTTTTCAATTAAAATATAGCGTGTTTTTACTATTCATTAAAATATGAAAGTTATCAGAATAGTATGAAAAATTTATCCAAAGTAAATATTTATAACCTGATTCCAAAGAAGAATTTTATTTTTTAAAATTGAACTTATAAACATGTCAAAAACTATATTTAAAGTGGGTGCGCCATCAAAAGGCGACAAAACTACATTTTTTGAAAAATACTTATTTTACTCGAAAAATTTATTTTGTTCTCACACGATGTTCTAGAAAATGTGTAAGATGGATAATAATGTTATAACATTCAAATTTTTGTTAATACTATTCATAATGGCTTGTTCATAATAATATTATAACAATATATCGTTGTTTAGTAAAACCCGGTATTGCGTACTACACATGCTATTAAGGAAGGTCGCGATTGCGTGTAATGCAAGCCAAGTAAAGGCTGTGTGTAGTGGAAGCTCCCTTTGTTGTTGCGTATAACATAATAAAAACTTATTTTAGTTAAACATTAAACAAAAACTATACTTAATGTTGTGTAGAATAATTTCTACAAAACGAACTTGAAATTGCGTGTAACACGAGCCAAGAATAGTGTTGTGTATACTGCAACCTAATACAGTGTTGCGTATAGAACAAGCTAATTTTGGTGTAGTGTATAAAACAGGACATCAATGAAATTAAAATGAATAATTCTCATAAAATCTCTGGTTGTTACATTCTACCCCCCTTAAAATGAATTTCGCCCTTGAAATTCGTCGGGGTTATAAATGGTTTACTAATTGAAAGTTTCTTTCATAGATAACCACATTGTAAAAAGGAATAATAAAACTTAATTTTAAAAATTGAAGTATGAAACATAAAGGTTACCCAAATTAACCCATCACTGGGTTTCCACATAGGAGAACATAGGTGAAAATTTGGATATGGAAGAGAAATCTAACCATCAAGTTTTGATGGAGAGTGGTAGAGAACATGGATATGAAAAATCCAACAATCACAAAGCCATAAATTTGTGATGATCTAAGGTACCATCAGATTCATCGGATATAAGGGAAATCGGACAACATTTTTGGTTTTCAAGATCATTTCCTTAAAGTTGAAGAATTTGAATTAGAAGAAATACTTACTTTATTTCATTATAATCTCACCGTTAATCGTGTCTTGAAAAATTTCCACTTCATCTCTTAAAGAAATGAAGTTGAATTTTTATTTTCCGATGTTTTAGAAGATCATGTGATATAATGATAGGTCATTCTATCGATCTAAAACATAAGGTTAGCAAAAGATATATGCATAAGTCCATCTATGGTGATATTAATCATATATGGATCCTAAAATGGACTTATACTTCATATATCATACCACTTAATAAATTAAAACTAATTTATACTAACCAGGGACTTTCGGTAGGCCAGTGGTTGGTGATAAAGGCCTGTCACACTTCAGTTGTGGGTTCTATTCCCGCAACCTTATCTGACGCGACGGGTTGTCGCCCATCCGACAGATTGTCCTTTTTCTAAAACTACATTATAATAACATTACCAAAATTATATCGAAAAAAAGTTCTAGCCTTAAACAATACTATCTGATGTCTGACATAATCCATTCCAATCTTTAGACTTATCCAAAATACATATGTCCAATATCATAGTATAAATAAAACTATTAGATGAAATGTCACATAACAAACATGTGAATGCCATCATTTATCCCCCATATGTCATAAGATATATCTTTTTGGTCACATTCCAAACATGTGAATACCTTAATCATGTATTCTTTTCAAAAATGAATTACCATTGAACCTTATTGAAAACATGAGTGCTGTCAAAAGTTAACTCTTTCCACATACTAAAATCCCAAAAATTCTATATACTCAAACCATGATATCACTTATTCCTTATATCAATAATGAGCTCATTAATACTATAAAACACCTCATTATATCCTTATCCTTTCATTATGAACATATCATCAACCTTCCAAAAATATTTGAATAACCTTTCATGTTTACCGGTACGATTCATCATATACTTTCAAAAACTCATGAAAAGACCACAGTGTAACAATCCATATATTTTTCTTTATTCCATAGTACCATACATTATTCTTGATAAACATACAATCATTCCACTACCTTCTTAAACCACTTACTGAGCTTCATCATTTCTATCATCTCATATATCATTTGTAGTCTCTTCATCATCATCCACATAAATATTACCCATATGACCATGCTGATTCTTTTCATGAGATTTTCCCTTAGGGAATTGGTTTTCATAATGCTTGTACATTCCACATTTAAAACATTTAACCGTTGTTGATGTCTTAGAAATTCCATTATCCTTGTCCATGGTGTCAACTAAACCTTTTCCTTTACAATTACTGGAATTGTGTCCTTTTCCACACCCAAAGCATCTTCGAGTTCCATCGAAACATTCTCCCGGATGCCTCTTCACACATGATTTTCATGGGGGAAACTGAACTTTCTTTCCTCTATGATCATCATGAAACTCCATATTTCTCTTATTCGCTGAGTCAGGAAACTTACCAAAGTTGAGATTATTGATCATATTATAAGATTTCTGATTAGGCATAATAATGATGTTTGAACATCCAAATCCCTCTTAATTTGGTTGCTCATGACGAACATCATATTCTCTATTAACATGAATCCTCCTGTTTCCTGCCATTTCTTAAAACCCAAAAAGAATAGTATGAGAGGCAAAACTCGTACTAGAAAAACAACATAATGAAGGGGTAGTACTTGTAATCTATAACATCTTAGGTTTAATTCTATGATCGTTACCATAATTCTAGAACTATAACCTATACTTATACGTAACCTTAGGGACATCCCTAGACATACCTTAGAAATATCTTCTAAGGATCTCACTAAAGTTTTCGCATCCAAGTTTCCAAAGGTTAACTAAACGTTTCCTCTGATACCAACTATAGAGACCCATAGCGTGACGTACATAGAAATTACATTAATTTTGTGGAATACTTAATACATAACAAAAATGAACACACAATGACCGTAATATTTTAGTGTCTTTGGAAACTCGAAATATAATCTTCTAATACTGGTGAAAAATCTTCAACATCTCCCATAAAGATCATCCCCTTTTTCTTTTCTTCCCTAAAACGTTTCTTTAAATCCTGGGTAAAAGAAAACATATAAAGGGTGATCTCAAATGCTCAGTAAGGGTAAGCATGGAGAAAATAAAACAAATCATATACATTTGAACTTAAAAAAAACATGACCATAATGTTTAAGCATGAAAATCTAGAGGAATGACATAAAACATGGCAGCACATAAGGCATAAATCATAAAGAAACATTAATCATGATAAAATAGAATGGGAATAAAACATGTAATTGTGGAAAACCATTAATCACATGTTATGATTTCCATAGTAGCTAACGCATTTCTTCCAAGACCATCTTAGTGTACAAAGTCCCTTACTGAATCGAGTTCACTCCTCGTTCCAGTCCTGTATCATTGAACCGGTTAAACTTACCATTCCATCCATGTCTATCTCATGAGATATAAATCTTTACCCAATGCATTTGAGGTAGATATAGGTCCCACCCATATCATAATGAAATCATTCTTACATAAGCCACAACATAAACATAAATCATTCATCATAACCCAAAGAATAAAAATGGGTTTTCTAAACATCATCCCATCATAACATAATCCATATAAAAAATGGATATCATTTCATCATAAGAAAATTGAAACCATGTAAATCATAGAGATATTATACTTTAAACATAATCATACTAAATAATGTCATCTTAGATGGAAAATAGTTTTGACAAAACACTTGAATTTAATTCTTGAAGAAAATATCCTTTATTTTTCAAAATAATTTTATTTTCACAAAATTCCATTCAATTTTAAAAGAAAAGGATTTTGTTGAAAATAATCATGAAATATTGGGGATTAAGCTTCATGAAAATAAGGATTTATGAAACTGTAAAAATCCGTTCATGCCGTATATGTTAAAAAACATTCTTCTCGTACTTTTGCCAGAAAAGTCAAAAAGTACCTCATATGGTAAACAAAAGAAACATTCCTTACATACGATGTAGTAAAAGATGAAAAATGGGTAAAAAGTACTTTAAACATACATGAAACCATTTTTATAAAATACTGACATGGATGATATATATAACCCCAGTAAATACTTACGAATAAACAATCTCGGATAAAAACGAGATTGGAAAAGTTATCCCTTACCTTATGTCCGATATGCTTCGTTTGTATCCAATACTCTTATATAATGATTTAAATAATGTCATTGACTTATTATAGAATCATATTAATTTTTATGATATCATATATGGTTCACTTATGACTTTATATTACCCGTTCTTTTGTAAATTCCATGTTAAAGCAGCGTTTTCGGTAAAATCGTTTCATTTATCGTACGTGTTTGGACTTGTTGTTCTTGATATTATTATTAATTATATCCTGATTTACTAACTTCCAGAATGTAAAACATGATTTATATATCATATATATACTCAGTATATATATATATATATATAATAGATAAATTAAATTAAACACACCGTTCATGGAGACGGTAGGCCGTACGTACACATGAACACTGTTTTTTTTCCTTATTGACTTGAATGGAAGTAAGTAAATAAAATATACATAAATAAATTAGAATTATAATGTTATTTATACCATTATTATTCATTATATATACTTTATAATCATTCTTTATTGGTTAACATGGAGATTGAATCTCATCGTGTCGTGGAGACGGTAATCCGTACGTACGCACGAGCGATGATGTCATTCAAAAAATTATTGAATGGAATTGGAGTGGATGATATAATATCTCATAATCATTATAATGTTATAATATCCATATATAGTTATTTATTACACCATTATACCCATCCATGTAAGGTGGTGCTGTAAAAACAGATTACACCACGACGTGAAGACGGTATTCCATACGTACGCACGCGCGGTGATTTTATTTTCCGTAGGATGGATAGAAGGTGAAATGGGGTTGTTTCATATTTATAATAACATATCAGTATATTAGTGATACTTATGTCATTACTTTATAATTAAACAACTAAATGAGAAGAAGTTTAAGAAGAATGAAACTTGAAAGAATCGGTAGAATAGATTACCTCTTCTTCGACGCACCTCTTTTAAGCTTCCTCTTAAGGGACTACAGTTGGTCTATTGAGAAGACCAGAACCTCAAAAATGTTTCTAGGGAAGTGGATAAGAGAAATTGGCAGGGGTTGGCTGAGCTTTAAGGATCAAAGTTTTGTAAAGATGAGAGGGAGGAGGTTCCCTTTTATAAGGGAGGAGAGAGGCACCTTTGGAAACCTCAAAAATATTAGTTTATAATAAATCAAACCCAACATGAAAACCTCAAAAAATACTCATATTCTAAGATTAGATGATATAGGGTTGTAATATCATCATCCAATAAAATTTATACATGTTGGAAATTTATTTTAATCCTTATCAACTTGATTTATCCTTGTTTAATTTATTTAATCTTATTTGTGGTAATAAGATTCTAAATTTCAAATTGTTATATATAATTACTTACGTGTTGTTAATTATCCATACTTGGGTTATTTATGAAATTTTAGACCATATAAAATTCAAATTATAATTTTTAAATATTTATGTGATTTTTCAACAATTTAATAATATGTTATTTTTATAAAATAACAATAGTGTTAATTTTGACACCATTCATTTATTTGAATTTAAATAAAATCCAAACAGTGTAAATATTAGAAAAAAAATGTTTAATACATTCCTAAAATTTCATATTAATCTATAAAATTTGCGGAGAACATTAATTAGTTCATATAATGTTTATTTTAATATTTATAAAACCATTTATTTGATATTTCCATTAATAAAACAATTACTACATCATTTTTGTATAATACTTTAATATACATATTATTTGTAAAAAAATTAAAAATAAAATCCTATGATTATTATAAATATAATACCTTTCATAATAATATTTTTACCTTAATTTATAATCTTAAAATAACAACATTTAAATTTTTATATTTTTTAAATTATGTAGGTGACATCTTTGACATCATTTAAAATAAAATATTATAAATGTCCTAATCTATTTTATAAGGATTCTAATGGTCCAAATATAGTCCCTTTTATTATTAGGGTATATATATACTCTACCAATAATATTTGGTCAAGTTTATGGTCCTTTTGATGGGTATTAGTATTTTAATAAAAACTATATTATTGATTTTTCACTAAATAAATAATTACTACATCATTAATGTATAAGATTTTATGGTAATAAAATATTTATTAAAAATTAAAAATAAATTACCATGGTAAATAAAAACATTTTATCTTTCAAATGAGTATTCATAATCGAATTTATATTCTGTATAACTATATATTAAAAATAATCTAATTATTAAAGTTTGAGTGAGACATTTCAATTTCCTTTAAATAAACTAAATAAAAGGTCTTCATCAAATACAAGTTGGATCCATTAGACTCCATTTCGACCCAAGTATGATTTAGGGTAAAATAAAATCATCCCATTATATTAGGACAAGAGTTAGGGTAATTTTATAATATTATATTTACCCTTAATTACCTCGATTTACCTTTAACTACGGTAAATAAAATTTACCGTAGTTAATATTCATAATGAATAAAAATAAAATGTAGCTTATTAACATAATTTCTACCTAATGATTCCAAATATGGAATCCATTTGTACAAATTCAAATCATAGTAGTTTAAGAAATTAATTTAAAATTAATCCCATTGTTAAGAAAACGAGTTTTAAAAGTTAAAACATTGCAAAAGATTGAAATGATTTTACCTATTAATTCAATGTAAAATCAATGATAATGACATAAATTATATTAAATGGTAAAAATAAATTCTATTTATACTTTAAAACCATTAAATATTATAATTTAACCATATAAAGCTTTACGAAGAAAAAATTTGTTTTTAATTAAAATATAGCGTGTTTTTACTATTCATTAAAATATTAAAGTTATCAGAATAATATGAAAAATTTATCCAAAGTAAATTTTTATATCCTGATTCCAAATAAGAATTTTATTTTGTCAAATTGACCATATAAAAATTTCAAAAACTATATTTAATGTGGGTGCGCCATCAAAAGGCGGCAGAACTGCATTTTTTGAAAAATACTTATTTTACTTGAAAAATTTATTTTGTTCTCACAAGATGTTCTTGAAAATGTGTAAGATGAATAATATTGTTATAACATTAAAAATTTAGTTAATAATATTCATATTGGATAGTTCATAATAATATTATAACAATAAATCGTTGTTTAGTAAAACCTAGTATTGCGTACTACACACGCTATCAAGGAAGGTCGCGATTGCGTGTAATGCAAGCCAAGTTAAGGCTACGTGTAGGGAAAGATCCCTTTTTTGTTGCATATAACATAATAAAAACTTATTTTAGATATACATTAAACATAATCTATACTTAATGTTGCGTAGAATAATTTCTACAAAACGAACTTGAAATTGTGTGTAACATGAGCCAAGAATAGTGTTGCGTATACTGCAGGCTAATACGGTGTTGCGTATAGAACACGACATCAATGAAATTTAAAAGAATAGTTCTAATAAAATTTTGGGTTGTTACAGATATCCTGAAACATTTAGCATTTCTACTGACTAAGTAACCAATCCCGGATGCCCTGATCTTATCAAAATACCTCAAGGAAGAACTCATAGAGGATTTGCTAAGTCCCTAGGTGTTTGAATTAGAGGTTTCACTGCTGAAGTTAATCAGACATAAACTGAACCTATATAATTTTACACAGTTATCTATTTCAATGTTCAAGATTAAGAAAACATTATACAGGGACACATTAGACCCTTGTATATGTTCATAAGGATAAATGATGTCGATGTATGAAGAGTTTTCAATGAAAGTGACTCCAAAGTTAATCTCGTTCTAGTATAAAAACTTTTCTGGCTAGGATAAAATGGGGATAACATAAGGCCTTTCCCTCTAAAACTACAAAGCTATAAAAAAGTGAGAAAAAGACACTGATCCAAATCAATATCAACGTTCAATTTGGAGACCTCATACTTGACTCAAAATATCTTGTTGTTTGGTTGGATATGACCATAAATGTCTTTCTTGGAAGGCCTTGGTTGCATCAATATTTGAAAATATACTCATTATACCATCAATGAATCGAATATTGAATTAATGGAAAAAGCAGGGAATTTCTTGCCAATAAGGTCATATTTTAATCCAATGACTTTCATTATATCAATTTAGGATTCTATCAGAGGGAAGTGAAACACCCCCTAATTAGTGGGGTTACTTGGTTCACCACCCCGAATTGTTTGAAAATGATCCTGGAAATCACCATCAAACAACTTAGTGAAGATTACGTGTTACCCATTAATCAGGTCAATCATATGAGTCCAAATTTAGGTGAATATTTTGTGGTATTCATGATACCAGTCATAACAACTGAGTCTAGTAGTTTTGAAAAGTGTATAGACTCCGTAGAAAATGGTGAAATCTCATATGAAAATCCCATCATTCCATCCCCATATCTCCAATAAATCCATACCACATCAGTTAAGTTAGAAGAGGTTGTCTCATCACCTAGAGAGGACGAAGACGCTCATTCTCTATCCCTCACTCTATATTATATAGTGTTTCATGGAGATACCACATTGTCAGCTAGGTCATATGAAGTCACTTAATCTTTTGAATCCTAATATATTGGCTCCTCTCTTAACTCTGTAGAGCTTACCCCTCTACATGCCTCCCTTGGAATAAGAGGAAGATGATAAATAGGTGGAATAAGAAGAAGAGGTGGATATCAAGGACTCCACTCTAGAATTTGAGGAGGGAATATCTTCCACTATTAAAGAACTCAGAGAAATAAATCTGGATATAGAAGAGGACCCATGAACCACTTAGATCAGTGCGACCTCATCTTATGAAGAACCAGAGGTATATTCCTACTTATTTAAGTATCATCAAGATTTTTTTGCTAAAACTACATAGAAATTATAGGCCCCATCCCTAAGGTGATTACTCACCACCTAGGAATTCTATAGAAATACTGAGGCTACAATTAGGTATCCAGAAGGATGCACCACACACACAATTCCAATATTTAGGTTGACATTGAAAATATTATAAAAAACAACTTCATTTGAGAAGTCTAATTTCCAAAATGAATGTCTAATATAGTTTATAAAGAAGAAGAATGAGAAAATTAGAGTTTTCATTACTTTCATAGATCTCAACTGGCACTACCTGAAGGATGATTTCCCTATATCGAACAAAAAACTACCGATTGCTGCAACAATTGGATATCAATCCATATCCTTCCTGGATGGCTATTTGGGATACAATCAAATATTAATGGTATGGGAAGATGTTGAATCCATTTACTCCAGGACCCCTGAGGGAGTATTTTTCTATCAGTTAATGCCTATTTGGATTGAAAGAATACTGGAAATATGTTCCAAAATTATATGAACCACATCTTAAAACACTTCCTGGATATTTTTTTAATTCTACACTGATGATCTGGTGGTTAAATCTCAACAACGTTCTGTCTGCCTGCCAGATCTTGAATCCATCTTCAATAAAGTACAAAAAAACAATTTTAAAAAGAGTCGATTGAATTGTTATTTTAGTGTTACCTTAGGGAAATTACTTATCTTCATCATATTCCATCATGGCATTAAATTTAACCATGAATGGAAAAAGTGAATCCTTAGATTGATACCTCCCCTAAACCTTATGCAGTTAAGGGGGCTATAAGGAAAATTAAACTACATCTGTTGATTTATATCCAAACATACAAGAAAATTAAGGTCCTTCACCAATATTATTAAAAACATGGTTACATAGCAGTGGATGGATGATTTTTAGGAAGCATTAGACAACCTTAAGAAATATATTTTGTGATGGCTAGTGCTAATGCAACATATCGAAGGAAGGCCACTTATTTTCTTTTTGAAATCCTTAGAGTGATATCTGGGTTTGTTCCTTATATAAAATAATGAAATATAAAATTAAATAATCATTTATTTCCTTATATGAACTATGATTGATGTTGAGAATCATTATTCAGATATTGAGACGAGTTATCTGGTTCGAATCTTCACAGTCCAGAAACTGAGGTACTAACTATAATATCAAGAGGTCTATTTTATCTCTCATAGAAATCCACTAAAATAAATTATTAGATTTTTTATGTTTATTTGGATTTTTTCAAGATGGGTGGTCATCCTAAAATCGTTTTACATTTAATTTGTGACTCAAAAATCAATGAAATTCCAAACATTAGGTAATTGTATGGTAGATCACCCTCAACAGAAATGAACCCATTGGATATTTAATTATCAGATGAATAGGTCTTCTATATTTAAGAGGCCCCCAGATATGGGTGATATGTTTTGAAGGTGCACCCAGAAGATCGACATGGAATAGGATGGAAGACCCCAATCTCAACAAAGTGGGGTTGGGAGTCACCGTCATTTATCTAGATAAAGAAATACTACCTTACTCCTTCATTTTTTCAGAAGGATGCATAAACAATAAAGAAGAATATCAAGATATCATTAAAGGGATAGAGATAAAAATTTGGTTACAAGTGAATCACTTAAAGATAAATGGTGATTTAGAATTATCCATAAATCAGGTTAATGATGATTATTCTATAAAAAATGAAGAGCTGCTCCCCTTGATAAACCATGTCTGAGGACTAATGGGGGAATTGCCTTTAGACCCAATATTGAATCACATCCCACAGTCTTAATATTCCAAAGATGATTCACTAGAAAATAAAACCATAGCTCTAGAAGATCTAATAAAAGATGAAACATTAATTAACATTGTTCACCACCAGATGGTCTCACCTTTTTTTTGACCAACACAGAAGAAATCAATAAATTCAGTTAAGTCCCCAAACCATACAGTCCTTCAACCAGCTAAATGAAAACCATTTTAGAATATCTTAAAAATGGATAAATCCCACTGGATAGATCTAGGAAAGTGAAAATATGGGGGTGAGAAATTAACTTATCTCAACATGATGGAACAAGTCACTAAAAGGTCCTATATAAGAGGGACCTTGATGGGGTCCTTCTTAGGTGAATTGATGGATAAGAGACTACTAATGTCATGAAGGAAGTTCAAAATATATCCCATAAATCCCAAAAGTTAGGGTTCAATCATTCCCATAAAATCTGAAGGCTTGAGTAATACTAGCCCACTATGACCTAGGAGTACACCGAATTTACCAAATTGCTCCATTTCCAATAGGTTCATTCTAAATTCATTTACTAACCCCCAAATCTTCTACATATATCCAAATACTCTTTGGAATTTTCCATATGGGGAATATATTTCATGGGACCATATCCTCCTGCTATGATCAAATAGTTAAGGTACATTTTTACTACAACCAACTTCTTTTCCAAGTGGAATAAAGATATATCACTTAATGAATTTAGGGAAATGGACAGTTTAGCTTCATGAAATAAAAATCAATCACTATATTTTATTTCCATTATACAATACAGATAGAAAACCAAACCAATTACTATTATGATGAATTGGGGAAGATATATCAAGAATATAACATTATGTCCAACTATTCATCCCACAACCATGAAGTGGATAACATATAAATAGAGGCCTTCAACAAGACCCTATAAAATATATTCCAAAATATAGTAGATAAGGGGAAAATGTATTGGAATCACAAGATCATACGTGCCTTGTGGTCTTATCAATCTATGACCAACACTACCACAAAGGATACCACATATTAATTAGTTTACGGGATAGAGGTAGTCCTGCCCGTATAAGTTCAATTTTTTTCACTCTACGATGACATATGTAATCTGTTATCCACAAATGCTCAATCCTAGAAATGGATGGATGAATTGGAGTGAATATATGATAATATATTGCAAACCTAGCATCATTTGTAAGTCCATAAAAGCTAGATCCTATGCGCCTTTAACAATTTTTTTGTCTTATGTCATTCATCGAGGGAGTGAAGGTGTTGGTCCTCAGGACCCCGATGATCCACCGAAATAAACCTCCACATCTGAAGAAAAAATGGGAGGGGACCTATTACATACACAAATTATACTCCAATTAATCATATTACTTTATCTTGATGGATATACAACTTAACATGAACCCTACTAATTCAATGATTATCAAGAAATATATCGTGTAATTAAAGGTACATACTCTCCTCTACATGACGTAAAAATATGTTGCCAATATTTTTCACATGAATTTAGAAAGTGTGACTTGTCATCCATGTCATAATATGAAAAAATAGATGGATTGAATTCACTCAATATATGATATTAAACTACACAGTGTCTTCATCCATGTCATATGATGATAAACTACATGGCATGAACACCCTTGTTGTAGGATGCTAAACTGCATAACGCCTCTATCCTTGCTAAATGAAATTAAAATACTGGGTAAACATACTTAGCAAACAATTATAAACAATAGTTTTTCCCATAAAATAAAATTGGGGAACCTCTTGTCACAAATTCAAGTCATCTCAGTGTCCTTACCAGAGAGGAAACCACCCCCAACATTTGTATTGTGCTATGCCAGATCTCAAGAACTATGTATGGCCTGGTTCCTATCATCATATGATATATAGTGATACCCATATTTCCAATACCAAGTTCAATTAAAATTATTTTCCACCTCGTATCCATTATCCTATTTTAAATTTCAAAGATATTCTTTGTCACACTAGTTAAAAAAGGGCATTACACAATATTCATGTTGCAAGATGATAACTTGTGTGACACAAATGTCTATATTATAAGATGTTAAACTACGTATAATTTTCATCCTGATTGCATGAAGTTATGCTATGAAAATATTTCCTTACCAGATGATGTTAAACTAGAAAAGAATCATTGTCTCACTGATGGTTCACCACACATGACCTTGATCTCTATGAAAGAAATATGAAATGCCCATGTCCCTATGTGAGAGTCAGATCTGAATACGGAAACTATTAATGAAAGAACTATGTGTGTATTTATTCCTACCAGTGTAGGATACATAGTAATGCACAAACCACTAATATTGGTCCCAACTACAATATTACTTTACTTATATGTTGTTACTATAAGATGTTAAACTACATGATTGACATCATTGTTACATGACATTAAACTGAATGGTTCCTTAAGAACTATGTGTGGACTGATTTTCATTACAATGGGATATGTGGTGAATCCTAGAACCGATGTACTAAGTCCAACCATGAAATATGGGAAATTATCCCCCCTCTTTTTGTGGACAAAATTGATATGGGGATATCCAATGAGGGTACTCCCATTAACGAGTCTGTTTAAAGTAAAATTCCCCCTCTCAACACTTGAGTTTTATCTATGAAGGGAAGCATGTTACAAATTATTTATGGATTGATTCTTGTCCACAAGAAACAAGTAGTGACACTCATATTTCAAATTCTGTGTCTAGGAAAAATAATAAAATGAGAACATTCTGGTCTCTACTTGTGGATCATACATGTGTGTAGAGTTCCCATTCAAAACTATGTATCACTTGATTCATGTTATCCCATGATAAATAGTGATGCCAAGATTTTCAATACTAAGTCCAATCATAATGACACTACCTGGAAAAATTCCACCTCCCTGTGTATAGATTAGAACTTCAAAGGGAGAAATTTATAAAACTATGTAAGCATTGATTCTAAATCTAATGAGATGCATACCAACACTTGGATCGTACATCCTAGACCATTCACTAAAAAATAAAAATGCCCCTATCCTTTGTTGTTATTTCCTATGTGTGGTAAAATAAACCCCTACCAAACCTTGTTTCTCACACCCATCATAGCTCATATGGTCTTAAAAGTTTTGTTAAGGGATTAACTGCATGATCTTGGTTTATCAATTCAAATTATGGTTTATATGGTCTTAGTCACAAGACCTTCAAAGGAATGCTGAATTTCGTTACCACATGATGTTAAGTAGGATGGGAAAAAAACGTTCAAGAACTATGTTTTTCGTGATTCATTCCATCATAGGATACGTAGTGACACCTATGTCTTTAATATTGGAACCATCTATAATATTTACTCTTCATGTTGGGGAACCTACATCCTTACTGCATGATGTTAATCAACATGGATGACGTCCTTACTACATGACATAATACTACATGGTACCTCAAGAACTATGCATGGATTCATTCTTGATTTAATGAGATACATAGTGACACCTAGAAATCATGTCCTAGTATCAGCCATGGTGTAAAAAATGTCCCCATATCCTATATATAAACAAAGATATATACATGAGATCTTAAATTTGGGTTCCCCCCATTCAGGGATCCATCAAGGAAACAAAAATCCCCCGAATATATGAGTTATATTTATGAGTTATATATATGTAGATAACATCATAATCCATGGAAAATCATAGTATGGATTCTTCTCAAGTACTTGAACACATTACATCCATTTATCATACTTTGTTTCTTGGAAAATTCCGGATCTTGATAATCATTCTCTAGCCATCTGAGATAGAGGATCAGTGTAGTTCCCCAACCCTAGAAGTTAGAGCCGGTGCATTATTTTAATACATTGGCTTGAATACTAGGAATCAAATCCAGAATGACCGATTAGTTTATTAGTCTTGGAAAAAAGATTACATTTATCAACCGTAAATTAAAATTAAAATTATAAAATACAACACATATAAACCTTTGAGAATTCCATTATTCTACTATCTTATCCCTATATATCAGTCATAATACACTTCATGGAATCCTAGAAAAATGAAACATAAGAAAATGGTTAGCTCAGACGCCTAGTAAAGATAAGCATACAACATAATCTATTATGAATAAATAATCATATATCTTAAGATAATTTGTATAATTGAAAGAAAATCCCTTTAAACATAATCTTGATCATAATATGGAAAGAATAAATAATACCATATAAAATAAGCATAACCATGGATATTCTACTAGTCAAATAATCACCTGGAATATCCCTAACTAATATCATAATGATAGAATGAATAATGTAGAACATCTCCACTATCATGATAGATCCTCAATATAGCTACTGTAAAGATCTATCATCTTTACAATTTACGTTTGTGAGTAGACACCTATCTAGTGTTTGTTAAGATATATGTACCTCATAATGTAAAACTTATTGGAAAACAAACATGAAGGGTTTGTTACCAACTAATTTCATCTCATGAGACCTATTAATGCGTCGAGGGGCTACAGTGGGCCCCATGTGTCACTTACTAAGTCCAATACATTAATCATATGAAAATGGTGAAACATAAACAATAGACTCATTTGTATTAAAACTAGCATATGAATTATGAATACTTTAATCATAAACCAAAAAAGGTATATGAAAAGAACATCCAAAATCAAACTAATCATAAATAATTCAATACAATATAGTAAATTATATCATAAGATATCAACTTAAAATAATAATAAATTCCAACAGAGGATATTGACATAAATGAAAATACTATATTAAAATCATTAAAAATATCTTGAGACAAATGTCCCCTTTTCTTTGAAACCATTTATTCAAAATCCACACACTTATAAAAGAAGACATTTAAATATTAGTTTTTGATTCAAACTATCCTATACCACATTGAAATTTTTGAAAGGAATTAACATTTTAAAACATTCATATTCATATAAATAAATCCTTAAAACCATTTTGAAAACTTGGATATTAATGTGAAATATTTAGAAAAATAAATCTTTAAAACATTTTAAATGATGTTTTAATTAAAGATTCCCCTAAACAAAGATTATTTTTTGAAAAATATTGAATGTACCCAAAATAGTAATAAAATGTACTTTATAATCATTTTATATCAATATAAATAATTATTTAAAATAATATCAAGAATATTACAGTGGAAAAAGGATTAATTCTTTATACATTCAAAGCATTCCATACCACTTTTAATATTTAAATAATAATACCAATATATTTAAATGAATATATATATATATATACCATTAATATTTTTTTTATGATTTCAAATGAAATATGGGTAGTACATACACCACACACAATAAATAGGTGGTTAACATGGCTTATATCTCATGAAAATTAAAAGTGAGACGGAATTCGCTTACCTTAGGTCTGATACTCTCCATACATGTCTGAAACAACTGTATACTGGTTTTCAACACATTATTAAATTATACCAGAATCATAATAATATTTATGATATCATATATGATTCATTTATGACTTTATATTACCCATTTATTAATAATTTCCATGTTAAAGCATCATATCAGGTAATAATCGCTTTCTTTATCGCACGTGTTTTGATTTGTTATTCTTGATAATATTAAATAGATCATGGTTTAATTACTTCAAGAATTTATAACATGATTTATAAATCATATATATTCAGAATATAAATATATATTATAGATAGATATATGAAATGGAATACACCATTCATGAAGATGGTAGGTCGTACGTACACAAGAACACTGTTTCTGTTTTCTTATTGTATTGAATGGAAGTAAGTGAATTAAATATATGTATGTATATATATTATTATAATAGAATTATTATTTAATATATTTGTTAATTATTCATATTATATATTTTTATAATCATTCTTGGATGGTGAACATGGAAGACGAATCTCATCACACCGTGGAGACGTTAAGTCGTACATAAACACAAGCGACAATATCATTTACTTAAGGGCTAAATGGTATGGAATTGGATGGAATATGAATTTTAAAGAAAAAATATCATGTTATATTTATTATTTAAATCCTTTATATTCATCATTATATCCATTGAAATAAAGTGTACATGAAAAATAGTTTACACCAAAGTGTGGA
The DNA here is from genome assembly GCA_963277665.1 of Viscum album. NCBI lineage: Eukaryota > Viridiplantae > Streptophyta > Magnoliopsida > Santalales > Viscaceae > Viscum > Viscum album. The sequence continues at coordinate 733,019,160 of OY728166.1, forward strand.
GACGGTAAGCTGTACGTACACGGGCATGGTGATATTGTTTGTTGTAGGATGAGTAAAAGGAGGAATATGTTTATCCCATGACAATAAAAACATATAATAATATATTAAATTCTGGATTTATTAAATTAGTATGAAAGCAACATAGGAAGTATAAGTATAAGAAGAAAAGCAATTGAATTGAATTGGTAAAACAATTACATCTTCTTTGAGTGTCTCCTTTTTATTTGAGCAAAAAGACTCCTATGGTTGGATTTCTATATAATGTATGACCTCTAGGATAAAGTGAAGAAATTTGGGAGGGAAATTTTTCTGGGATTTTCCCAGTCAATGGACTTTGTAAATAAATTATCATGATTTATATAAATTTTTATATTTTTAATGAATATTTGTATTATACTTTATTTTGTGTATAACCCTATATTAAAAATGATTTCGTTATTAAAATTTGAATATGTCACTTTTAACTCATCTTTAAATAAAATATAATAAATGTATTAAGTTAACACAAGTGCCTTAAAATTAATAATATTTTCAAAATAAGGTTTATTTTTGTCTAAAAATACTTATACAGTGAAATTATGAAAAGTGTTAGGGTAATTTTATATTATTATAATATTATTTTTACCATTAATTACCTTATTTACCTTTAACCGTGGTAAATAAATTTCAAAAGTTACTATTCACAAAAAGTTATTTAAATCCTGTTATAATTTTTTTTTCACCCTTATTTCAACCATGTATGTCATATTTTCTAAATTCAATTCAAAAAATCAGTAAAATAACATTTAATGCTATTATGCAAATGTGGCTAGAAGGAGGGTAAAAAGATGTTTAAAAGGTTCAATGAATTTTTATATCTAATTATATTATAAAAATATTTCCAATGACCTAAATTAGGTTAATATATGTATTTTTTATCTATTTTTAATTTAAAATCAAATTAATGTAAAATAATTATTTAAATGAAAAAGTCATTTTTTAAACAATAATGAAGTATTTTTTACTATTCCTCAAAAATTAAAACGTTTCAGGAAAAAACCAAAAAAATCACCGTTAGATAATTTTGATATTCCAAATTCAAAAATAAATTCTATTTTAGCTAATTCAATTTCTAAGAGTGTTTAAAATGAATATTATTATCGTTCATATAAGGACATAAAAAGTAGTTCCTTTATGAAGATAGTATTTCTAAACATATAACTATTTTATCGAAACATATAAATTTCATTATATATATGTTTTAATAATGTGAAAAAATTATGCATAGTATTTAAAATTTATTTATTACTATTTTTATTAATAAATGTAATAGATAGGTTATAAATATATCATTTAAATATTTTTAACACTAAAGTGTGGATTCGTAGAAACTCAATCTCGTATATTACGTTAGCCAAGTCGGTGTTGCATGCAACACAATCTATTAAAGATAATTTACTGTGAAATATTAGGGTGTTACATTCTCCCCTCCTTCAATAAATTTAATCCTCTCAATTTAAAATTGTATTTCTACAATAAAATGTTGATACCAGAAAATACCTTTATGGAAAACCCACATCAGAAATAGGATTAATGAAATAAACTCTTAATTAGAGCTAAAGAGAAATGAAAATGTCTCTACAAAATTAGGATTTAGAATAGAATAACATCAGTGCCAAGTAGATATACATGCATAGAGTAAAAAGAAAAAAAATTTATTGGGAGTGATTGAGGTCATTAATCATAAACAAGTAAACAATAAATGGAAAATTAAGGGCCTCAAATCCATAATTCTATGATGATTTAAAATATCATCAATTCAACAAAACATAAGGTACTAGGATAACACATTTTTAGATACTTTTTCTCAAATTTAGGGGATTATTTTACTATCCAAAAAAGATATTGGGAAAACTTACCTGATTTCATTCCAGGTATCAATTTTATCCTTTGGTTGTGCTTAGATCTATTTTCATTTCATTTCGTTCACCTAGAGATGTTTATTCAATATGACGCTTTATTCATGAAGCACATTAAATGAATAATAAAATCCACAAGTACGTCAATCATCATTTATATTTTTACCAAAACTAAAATGTTAAAACATAATATCCAATAAATCATTCTCAAAACCCAGACAATAACATCCAATGTTCAACATATACCATTCCAAACTTGATACTTTTCCAAAATACTTTTTTATAAATTAATTTTCCAAAAAGTTCTAAAAATTTCCAAAATCAATCTTGACATTTGTTTCTCCAAGAAACATAATGTATCTCGTATTATCACACTCCAAATATTTATTCACCTTTAAAACCTTAATGAAAGACTCTTATGCATCCAAATAATTTAAGAAGAAGTACTACAACACAATATTTATATATCTCATTAATATTAGAACCATAGGACCATTGATGTAAAAATTCATGAATCCAAAAAATAATAATTTTAATCATTCCACTTCACTATTAAACTATTAAATATGATTCAGAATATTATACCTTAGTACCTCCTTCATTTAATTTTCTTATTGTAGTCTCTTCATCACCAGCATTATAACCATTACTTTTATAGCCTTGTAGATTCTAGCCATCGACCAAAATGAAAATAATAATCTCAGAAACACTAATCATAGTGATATAGTATTGAAAATCATTTATAGAATCCCTAATGATTCCATCTTATTCCAAATCCATAAGTCTATAGGATTAACCAAGGTTATCTGTTACCATATCTAAAGGATGATATCCTATAATTAGACTTATCCTCAAATTCATTGATAAGATTATGTTTTATAATCCTCGTTTTAAAAATTTAATTTACAAGGTTGTTTCTAAACATCCTCTGATACCAACTATAACACCCCAACCTTATAAGCCCAGTGCTTGTGAATTATTTCAATACATTTTCATGATTAGACAGAATAAAACCCCAAAGGTTCTATTAGTTTAGCAGTCTTGGAAAATATATTACATTCATCAACATTTCATTACAATTCAAAAAATAAAATACAATATAGGTAATCTTTTGATACAATCATTATTCTCCTAGCTTAACGTATTATACTTGTCATAATGCACTTCATGGAATCCTGGGAATATAAAACCTAAGAAAGGGGTGACCTCAGATGCTTAGTAAGGGTAAGAATACAACAAAATATATTATGAATAAATAATGATAATCCTTAAGGCAAGATGTATAACTAAAATTAAACCCCTTTAAACATAATCCTGATTATAATATATAAAGAATAAATAATACCATATAAAATAACCATAACCAGGGATATTAAACTAGTAAAATAATCACATAGAATATCCATAAATAATATCGTAATGAGAGAATTCATAACGTAAAACACATGAAATATCAAGATATATCCTCAAGATAGCTACCGAAAAGATTTATCGTCATGACAGTTTAAGTTTGTGGGTAGAAAAACATATGATTTATGACATGATTTATCCTTCTGATAATGTTAAACTACTATGAAAACAAACACGAAGGGTTTTAGGTCAAATAATCTCCTCTCATGAGACCCACTGATGCATCGAGGGGATATAGCAGGCCCCACCCATCACTTACTAAGTCTGATACATTCCTTATATGAAAAATGGTGGAACATAAACCCCATAATCATTCGTATTTAAACTAGTATATAAAATATGAACACTTCAACCATAAACCATGAATGTTGTCGAAATAGAAAATACTCAATCAAAATGATCATAAACCATTCAATAAATTATGGTAAATGGTATCGTAAGAGAAAAAATTCAATTAATCATACGATCCAAAAAATTATGTTGACATATATCAAAATACTCTATTAAAATCATTAAAAATATCTTGATACAAATATCCCTTTTTCATTAAAATAATTTAATCAAAATCCACACACTTATAAAATAATAAATTTAAAAATATTTTTTTGAAACAAAGTGCCCCATACCACATTGTAAATTTTTTAAGTAATTAACATTTAAAAATATTCATGTCCATATAAATAAAATGTTAATACCATTTTGAAAACAAGGACATTAATGTGAATGATTTAGAAGAATAAATCTTTAAAACATTTAAAAAGATGTTTTAGTTAAAGAGTACCCTACATAAACGATTCCTTTTTGAAATCATTTGAGTGAAGTTAGTAATAGTCAATAAACTTCCTTTATAATCCATTTTTATCCATATAAATAGTTATGTAAAATAATTTCAAGAATATTGCAATGGAGAGATGATTAATTCTTTAATCATTCGAAGCATCCCATACCATTTAGAAAATTTAAATAACAAGCCCCATATCTTTAAATGAATCTATAGATACCATTAATATGAAAGTTTTTATGACATAAAATATAATAGGGGCAGTAAATTAACCAAAAATAATAAATAGGTGGTGAATATGTCTTATATCTAACAAAAATTAAATGTGAGATGAAATTCCCTTACCTTAGGTCCGATACTCTCCTTACGTATCTGAAACTCCTTTATAATAGGTTTAAACAAATTATTAACTTCCAAAATAATAATAATATTATTTATGAGATCTTATATGATTAATTTATGACTTTATATTACATTTGTATTAATAATTTCTAAGTTAAAGAAACTTTTCGGGTAATAAAGCTTTCTATATCGCACATGTTTTGAATTGTTATTCATGATTGTATTACTTAGATCATGATTTAATTATTTAAATAATTTATAACATGATTTATATATCATATATATTCAGAATATAAATATATATAATAGATAGATATATGAAATACAATACACCATTCATGGAGATAGTAGGTTGTACGTACGCATGAACACAGTTTCCGTTTTCTTATTGTACTGAATGGAAGTAAGTGAATGAAATATATATACATAAATACATATACACATATATATATATATATTATTAATGTAGCATTATTATTTCATATATTTCATACTTATTCATAATATATATTTTTATAATCATTCTTGGATGGTGAACATGGAAGATGAATCTCATCGCGTAGTGGAGACAGTAAGTTGTATGTACGCACAAGCAAAAGTATCATTTCCTTAATGGTTAAATGGTATGTTATTGAATGGAATATGAATTATAAATGAATAATATCCTGTTATATTTATTATTTAAATAATTTATATTAATCTTTATACCCATATAAATAAAGCGTACAGAAAAATAGTTTACACCACGACGTGGAGATAGTAAGTCGTATGTACACACACAAAGTGAAATTATTTTTAATAGGATGGGTAAAAATAGTAATATGGTTATCAAATAATAAAAAAAATATAATACAATAATATATTCACTGTTTATTAATTTTGTATGGAAACAAAATAGGAAGAGGAAGTAGAAGAAGAAAAGAAATAGAATTAAATTGGTAAAACAATTATCTCTTCTTTGAGTGTCTCCTTTTGATTTGCACAAGATAACTCCTTAGGTAGGATTTATTACATATGTATTGACTCTAGGATGAATTGAGGGAGGTTGGGAGAGTAAAATACTTGGGATTGTCTGAGGAAATGAGATTTGGAGGTGTAAATTACAGAGAAGGAGAAGTGCCCTTTTATAAGAGAAGTGGGAGTCACTTTTAGAAGATCTTAAGAAATTAAATTAATATATATTAATTTTAAATTAAAAATTGTTTTAAAGTGAGATTATTATAGGATAATATGTCGATGGGTCGATATTTCATCAAAAAAATAAATTTAGACATGTTTGGGTCATAACATTAACCTTATCTGTTGGCTTTATCCCATAGTTAAACAATTTAACTATTACCATGTCTTCTTGTATTTTTACACTATAGGGTTAATATAGTTACAATAAAATTAAAATAGAACCCAAATTTGAGCATTTATGAGATATTTGACATTATAAAAGTTATTTGGCCGAGCCTTATATTTTTATGCCTTTTATATCATTTAATAAAATTGTATTTATTTTAAAATATCATTTATGTCAATTTTAATACTCTTCAATATTTTTATTTGTAAAAATATCAAACCAACATGATAACTTCAAAAAAGTAAATCCAATATGTAACTAACATATATAAGGTATCAATAAAATTAGTTTATTTCATTAATTAATTCAAATTATATTTATTTTAATATTATTAATATCATTTATTTTATTTTTCCTTTAATAAAACAATTATTGCATCATTATTATGTAACAATTAAATTTTTTTATTTAATTTCTAAAATTAAAAAAAATTATGATTATGTATATAAATTTATTATATTTATAATGAATATATATATTTTAATTTATCTTATGAATTACCCTATATTAAAATTGATTTAGTTATTAAAATTTGTATACGACACTTTTAAATCTTCTTTAAATAAAATATAATAGATATCATAATCTAACAAAAGTGAAATAAAAAGGATCATATTTTTAACCTAATGTTTATTTTGGTCTAAATATACTTATATCATGAAATTAGGACAAGTGATATGGTAATTTTATATTATTATATTATTATTTTTATGTTTAATTACCTTATTTACCTTTAATCGTGGTAAATAAAATGCAAAAGTTACTACTCATAAAAAATATTTTATCCTATTAGACCAAATTTTTCACCCTAATTATAGCCATTTATGTTGTATTTTCGTAATCCATTTCACAGAAGCGGTAAAATTTCATTTAATGCTAATATACAAATATGGCTAGAAGGCGGATTAAAAGACGTTAAAAAGTTCAACGAATTTTTATATCTAATTATATTATAAAAATTATTAAAATAACCTAAATTGGGTTAATATATGTGTTATTTATCTATTGTGACTTTAAAATAAATTTAAATTTAAATAATTACTTAAATGAAAAAATTTGGTTTTTAAATAATAACAGTGTTTTTCACTATTCATCAAAAATTGAAAGTTTATAGAAAAACCCAAAAATTCACCATAAGATAATTTTGATATTATAAATTCAAAAAAGAATCCTATTTTACCAAATTCAATTTCTATGAGCATCTAAAATTAATATTATTATTGTTCACCAAAGGACATAAATAGGAGTTCTGTAAGAACCTGGACCATATTTTTAGGAATATGTTCCTTTTCTGGTCGTTTATTAGAAAAAGAGGAAATTCTGGATTTCATGTAGGGGCACACGGTTGGAACATGGTTGGCACATGGTCTGAACAAACCATGCGGCCAGCCTAGGAAACTGTGCAACCCTTGACAGTGGGCTCCGCACGGGCAGCGCACAGTTTGTTAGACCATGCGGGGAAGCCGTGCGAAGTTCCAAGGTGAGACAGTGGAAACCACACGGTTGGTGCACGGTTTTCCAAATTGTGTGGGGTAACCATGCAACCACTTAATGTTAGGGTTTTTAAGTCCCGTGCCACTCGAGATTTCCCATTCCTCCACCATTCTTCCTCCTACTAATGGCTCACGTGGGAGTTGCAATTTTCAGAGGTTGGGGGAGCTCCTTGGCTCATTTTAGAGGGAAATGGAAGGGGTTTATTGGTGGATCGAAGGTGGTTCTCCTTAGGTAAGTCCCTCTATTGGTTCCTTGAGGTTTTGGTTAGGGATAACCCTCTTCCTCTCTTAGTTTCCTAGATCTACAAGGGTTGCATGTAGATCAAGAGTTGTGTTGAATTTGTGTGTTAAAGGTTGACCTTGTTGATGTTAGGGAAGAGTTTTTGATGTGGATTCATGAAGTGGTTTCCCGGTTTTGTCGGTGCGGTTTATTGTAGATCATTTTTGCTGGAACCCTAAAGGTAGGAGGTTTGTAGCTTTCCTTTGAAAGTCATTGAGTATTATGTGAAATTGTGCCAATACCCTTGAACGAGGTATTGTGTGTTTACCGTTTTACCCCTGTGTTTTTCCTACCATGCTTGTAGGATTGTGTAGAGGTTGATTGTATATGAATAAGGTTGAATTTCTATGCTTTGGATGCTTTTCCCATGCATGTCCTGTTCCAACAATTTGGTCTTGTTCGGCCTGTTTCCCATGCCTAGTGATTGAAGGATGGAGAGTTGTTTTTCTGACAGGCTATTGAGCTGTAGACTGTTTAGCCAAGTAGTTATTAAGGTTTACATTGTCCATATTGCATTGTTATGCTCGTTGACTTGCACTGGGTCTTGAGAACCTGGTGTTATAGACTGTAATGGGATAGACCGAGTGAGCTTCCTTAGAGAGTCTTTGGGTATTATAGACTATGAAGGGATAAAATGTGTGAGCTTCCCTAGTGAGCCTTTGAGCGTTATAGACTATAAGGGGATAGACTGAGTGAGCTTACTCAGAGAGTCTTTAGGTATTATATACTATAAGGGGATATACCGAGTGAGCTTTCTCAGAGAGTCTTTGAGCATTATAGACTATGAGGGGATATACCGAGTGAGCTTCCTCCTTGAGTCTTTATTTACATTCAATTACCATGAACCATACAAAAAAATAGGAGGAATTAATTGAGTGAGCTTCCTCAGAGAGTCTTTTAATGACTTGGGCTATAAGGGGAATTGACTGGGTGAGCTTTATCAGAGAGTCCTTGACCTTTGGTCTATAAGGGGAATTGACCTTGTGTGCTTCCTCAGAGAGTCCTTGACTACCTTAGACTATAAGGGGAATTGACTATGAGTGCTTCCTCAGAGAGTCTTTATGAATTCATATAACTGAACCAGAGGGGCTAGGATGAGTGTACTACCCAGAGGGTTGTATGTATTTGTTTGGTAGGAACATATGGGATGGTTGTGAGTACTTCCTAGAGGGTAACCTGTTTGTGCTTAGCTACCCGTTAGTTGTTGCTTGATATTAGAACTGTGGATTGTTTACTGTTCAGCATGTTCTTATTTATTGCTTTCGGTAATTTTACCTAGCATATATTCACTAACTATTAGGCACAGATCTTGGGGTGGTTTCTTACTGGGATTTATTTTCACACCATTTTGGGTCATGCTTTTGGGCCAAAACAAATTATATTATTGGTGGTATAGATAAGGGAAAGCACCCTTACACTTCAGGTACTTGACTTGCTATGGAGATGAAGAGCATGGGACCAATCCTCGGCTTATGATGCTGAGGAGCTGTCATCTTTTTCTTTTGTACTTTGTTCAGTACTGTTTTTATTCAGCAATGTGACTTGTTTTGGCTATTTTCCTAGACATATGTATCATGAATCATTTATTATGCATTGCTCCAATTGTTTAACATCTCATTATTCTGTTGTTGGATATTTACTGCTTCTGCTATTGTATGTTTGTTTACTTCCGCTATATACTCTACAACTGAGGGCATTGTTTCCCTACTATCACACCCATGGCCCTCACTGCTAGTCGACACCCTCTGGTGTTCATGGAAATGCACTTGAGGCCATGTGACCAACCGGGTACGGGGCACCTCTAGGTGGCTTCCAAATCTAGGACGTTATAAAGTGGTATCAGAGGATTCTTTTCTCTTGACTTTCTGTTTGGAGCCTATAGGCAGGGATAAGATGGAATAGTTAATTTGTAATAAGCTGTGCCCGGGAGTAGCTAACCCGTGTATAGGGAAAAGCTAATTTACCTAGATTATTGTATGTTTTTTGGTTTTGCAATTTTACAGTTGATTTGATTTCATTGTTGGGTGATTCACATGCCTTGTGATATTACTGTTGATATTATTTAGGTTCTATTTCTATTGCAACCCTATAAGATAAGGGTATGCCATCTCATGCATCATATAGGAACTTGCTATAAATCACATGGCATGAATTGTTTCCATGGAAATTAGGGTTCATTATCAATTTCATGTTGTTGTGATAGATGTTTTTTAGAATATGCATGATGTTTTGATAGATTCCTTGATAAAAATACATGTTGTTTGATAGGGTATTGTTGGTGTGAGTTTTTGTTTGAATGAACTCCAAATATTGGTTCTTGAGATGTTATGGGCCATCATGGACCAGAATTTTGTGGATCACTGACTTATTCACTTTGTTATAACATGTATAAGATGCCAAGATTTGATTCTCGGGGAGTATGGGCCCTCACGAATCGGAATTTGGCACTTAAATGTTCGTTTTTAGTTTTTTCTGGATTCCAGAGTAGTTTTTGAGGCTTACTATCTGAAAAAACCCAGACTACATGCCGTGTCGTTGACTTTGTGGGAAGAGACACGGGGTTGTGAAAATCTTGGTAGAACATGCCGTGTACCGGATGTGCACGTCGTGTGTAGGGACCTTGTATCCAGTCGTGTAACTAACAACATGGGTCGCTAAAGCTTTTTCAGTACACGTTGTGTCTATAAATAACACACTATGTTGTTTTGTTTAAAGGGAACCGTGTGGGATAGTTGTGTAGAAGGACTCGGGCCCGGGAGTTCATGATTCTAGAGCAGGGTACTATTTCTGTTATGGATTACTCGTCTCGCTTTACTAAGCTGCAACGTTTCACACCTATTTTAAGAGGTGATGAATTGTTCCCTGAATGGATGTTTGAGGATGGTCTGAGGCATGACATATGATCGTAGGTGAACATCTTCAGGTTGACTTCGATATCCTCCATCGTCAACCAGGCTATGATCACAGAGCACAATCAGAGGGATTCTAGAGTTTTGAGCCAGGGCGTTTCGACATCCAAAGTTAGTATTCCTCCAATTGATAGTAGGAAACATCGTTGGGAGTCTGCACGAGGATATCAGAGTAGGCTAGATGCATCTTCTGGTAGCTAGGTTGTGTGCTACCAGTGCGGGATAAGTGGGCATACTAGGCCGCAGTGCCAGAGAGACCCGATGAAGTGTCGATAATGCGGCAAGATGGGCCATCTATAGTGTTTCTGTCAGATCTTCTCACCATCAGCTGGTTACAGGGGTTTGTCTATGACTCCTCATACAAGAGCAGCCCCACCAATTTCTCACCATTCAGGGAAATGGAGTTCTTCCGGTCATTCAGGCCAAGGTGGAGGTCGTGGCTATGGTGGCCAGTCACTAGGCTATCAGCGACAACAGGGTGGATCAGCTCAGAGCGGTCAGGCATGTTCATAGGGCCGTGAATCAGTCCAGAATATTACGGTGGAGCATACCCAGCAGGAGTAGGATCCTGGACCCTCTACAATTTTAGGTACCATTCTAGTTTCCTCGGTTTTATCTTCTTCTCTTTTCGACACTGGGGATTCCCATAGCTTTATATCTGTTGCTGTCATGGATATCCTTGGGCTCTGTATCTTTTCCTCTACCGATATCGTGACTTTAGACACTCCGTTGGGGATGAGGAAATTTGTGTACGTTAGTGTAAGGTGTTCCCTCTTGAGGTTGGTGGGTGCCAATTACTTTGGGACATCTATGTCCTAAAGATGACAGGCTATGATGTCATCCATAGAATGGACTGGTTGGTCCCCTTCTATGCATTTGTCGATTTATATCTCCGTACGGTGAGATTCATATCACCAGAGGGTGGACCTTTTCTTCATAAGGGTGAATGGGATGTCTGGCTAAACAGAGTAGTTCCAGAGCATCATGAGTTAGGAGGAGTTACAACCCAAATTGCCAGTCAATATCTGGATGACCAGGGAACTTTACAGTTAGACTTTTTTCCAGTAGTGGATCATTTTAGAGATGACTTTCCAGTGGACTTTTCAGGTTTGCCTCCAGAGAGAGAGGTATACTTTTCGATTGATCTTGTGCTAGGATTGGAACCGGTGTCCATTCCTCCTTATAGGATGTCTAGACATGAGTTTCAAGAACTCAAGAAGTAGTTGGAGGAGTTACAAGAAAAGGGTTTCATTTGAACTAGTACGTCTCCTTGGGGTGTTCTTGTCCTTTTTGCGAAGAAGGAAGATGATACTTTTAGGCTGTGTGAGGATTATCAGAAGTTGAACTAGTTGATGGTCAAGAACCGATATCCCTTGCTGAGGATTGATGACCTCTTTGATCAGATTCGAGGAGCCTGAGTGTTCTCAAAGATCGATTTGAGGTCCAGTTATCATCACTTGTGCATTAAACCATCTAATATACCTCTTACAACATTCTAGAGCAGGTATGGTCTATATAAGTATATGGTTATTCCATTACGACTCACGAACGTGCTAGCAGTTTTCATGGCTCTGATGAATCATGTGTTCCACCTTTATCTGGATTCTTTTGTGGTAGTATTTGTGGACTATATCTCTGTGTACTCTCACACTAGACACGACAATGCTACCCATCATCATATCGTTCAGAGTACACTAAGAGAGCATCATCTATATGCTAAGATCTCAAAGTGACACTTTTGAATGGACTAGATACACTTCATGGGTCATATTATCTCAGAGGCAGAAGTTTCGGTAGGCCCAGAGAAAGTGAGAGTAGTAGTTTCTTGGGATCAGCCTAAGAATGTTCTTGAGATACGAAGTTTCTTGGGGCTAGTTGGGTACTATAGGTGATTTATACATGACTTCTCCCTCTTAGAAATGCCATTGATAGGTTTGACTAATAAGGGTGTGGAGTTCGTTTGGTCAGAAGCTCACGAGACATCCATTCAAGAGCTGAAGGGAAGGTTGACATCAGCACAAGTCCTGATACTTCCAGAGTAGGGGAAGAGCTATACTGTTTACTGTGATGATTCAGGTATCGGTCCGTGAGCTATGCTCAGGCAGAGATATGGATTCGTTGCTTTTGGGTCTTGACAGTTGAGGCCACATGAGAGGAACTACCCGACACACAATCTAGAGTGGGGAGCTGTTGTTCATGCCTTACGCTGTTGGAGACATTACCTTATGGGAGAGAATTTTGTGGTTTTCACCAACCACAAAATTCTCAAGTACATTTTCACTCAGCATGATTTTAATTTGATACAGCGGAGGTGGGTTGAGTACCTAAAGTCCTTTGACTTTGTGCTTACTTTTATTCCTGGGAAAAGTAATGTAGTGGCTGATGCACTGAGCATGAGGAATCAGATATAGGCCGTTCAGGAGGCCCGTAGTGAGTGGAAGCTTATGGATCTGTTCTCAGAGATTCATTTGGGGGTGAACGACAGACAAGGGCGGACGTTTCTATCTTCGGTAGTTTTTTCCTCTACTCTGCTTGATCAAGTACGAATGAGGAAATTATCAGATTCTGAAGGCCTAGTCCTACGGGAAAGTGTGTCAGGAGAGGACTCTATTCTTGGATGGGCCATAGGTAAGGATGAGATCTTGTATTTCCAGGGGCATGTATGGGTCCCAGAAGACATACGCGAGGAGATGATGCATGACATTCATTCCTAAGTTTGGGAAGTTCATCCTGGTGTCACCAAGATGTATCATGATCTACACCATCAGTATTGGTGGCCATGTATGAAGAGAGATGTTGTTGGGTTTGTCATGAGGTGTTCCACCTGTCAGCAGGTGAAGGCGGAGCATTAGAAACAAAGATTACTTCTACAGTAATTACCCATTCTCATGTGGAAGTTGACTGACATCGCGATGGAATTTGTCACTAGTTTTCTGAGGTCGCCTCGAGGGAATGATGCGATATGTGTTGTCATTGACAGACTAACAAAGGTCGCTCAATTCTTGACGATCAAGGAGACTTTCAGTGTTGACCAGCTGGGATAGTTGTACATCCGATATATTTTACGTCTACATGGGGTTCCCCACTCCATTGTTTCAGAAAAGGATGCACGTTTTACTTCTTGGGTCTGGAAGTGGCTTCAGAAGGCTTTGGGTACACAGGTAGTTTTGAGTACAACATACCATCCCAAGATAGATGGCCAGTCCCAGCATATGATTCAGGTGCTTGAGGACATGATTCGAGCATGTATTCTGGATTTTGGAGGTTCTTGGGAGAGACATATACCTCTAGTGGAGTTTTACTACAACAATTGTTTTCAAGAAACTATTCATATGGAACCTTATGAGGCTTTGTATGGTAGGCCATTACGATCACCCTTGTGTTGGTTGGAGGCAAGAGAGGCAGCTATGCTGGGACCTCATCTTGTCCAGGAGACCACATAACATATAGAGTTGATTCAGAAGAGGATGTCTACTGTGTAGTCTCGTCATAAGTCTTATGATGATCAACGGACATGACCTCTAGAGTTCATGGTCAGAGATCGGTTTTTTCTACCTATTGCACCGAGGTTGGGGAACATAAGGACAGGAGACAAGGTAAGCTGTCACTGAGGTACATCGGGCTGTTTGAGGTGTTGGAGAGAGTTGGTCCGGTTTCTTATCGGTTGCAGTTACCTCAGAGGTACCGGGTTATGCACGACGTCTTCCATCTTTCACAGCTTCAACGTTACTTTTCGGACCCGTCTCATGTCTTGCAACCCGATGAGGTTGAGTTATAAGTGGATGCCTCATTCTAGGAGCATCCTATCCGGATTGTCGATCATAGTACAAAGGTTCTCTATGGCCGGTATGTTCCTCTAGTACAAGTGCTATGGCAGCACGGGTGAGTACAGGACAAGACTTGGGAGAGGTAGGCCGATGTACGAGCACGACGACCAGAATTGTTTGGGTTTTCTTATTCTACACCGCCTTGAAAGGTAAATTTGGGGAATAATTTCTTTAAGGGGGTAAGTTTTTATGAACCTAGACCTTCTTTTCAGGTATTTTCTCATTTTATGGTCGTTTCTGAGAAAAAGAGGAAATTTTGGAGGTCGTGCAGGGGCGCATAGTTGGCAAACGGTTGGCGCACGGTCTGAACAAACCATGCAGCCAGCCTAGGAAACCGTGAAACCCTTGAAAGTGGGCTCCCCACGGGAAGCACAAGGTTGGTAAAACCATGAGGGAAAGTCGTGAGAAGTTCCTGGGTGAGAGAGTGGCAACTGCACAGTTGGCGCACGGTTTTCCAAACCGTGCGGGGTAACCATGCGACCACTTAAAGATAGGGTTTTTAAGTCATGGGCCACTCGGGATTTCCCATTCCTCCACCATTCTTACTCCAACTCATGGATCATGTGGGAATTGCGATTTTCAAAGGTTGGGATAGCTCCTTGGCTCGTTTTGGAGGAAAATCGAAGCGGTTTCTTGGCAAATCGAAGGCGGTTCTCCTCGGGTAAGTACCTCTCTTGCTTCGTTGAGGTTTTGGTTAGGGATAGCAGTTTTCCTCTCTTAGTTTCCTAGATCTAAAAGGGTTTCATGTAGGTCTAGGTTTGTGTTTCCTTTTTGTGTTAGAGGATGACCATGTTAATGTTAGGGAAGAGTTTTTGAGGTGGTTTTGTGAAGCGGTTTCCGAGAATTGTGGGTGCGGCTGATTATAGATCATTTTCGCCGGAACCCTAAAGGTTGATGGTTTTTGCCTTTCCGTTGAAAGTCTTTGAGTATTATGTGAAATTGTACCAATACCCTTGAACAGGGTATTGTGCGTTTTCCATTTTACCCCTAGTTTTTTCTTGGCATGCTTGTAGGTTTGCGTAGAGGTTGATTGGATATGAATATGGTTGAATTGCTATGCTTTGGATGCTTTTCCCATGCATCTCCCATTCTGACCGTTTGGTCTTGTTTGGCCTGTTTCCCATGCCTAGTGATTGTAGGATGGAGATTTGTTTTTATGACATGTTGTTGAGCTGTAGACTGTTTAGCCAAGTAGTTCTTAAGGATTACCTTGGCCATATTGCATTTTTATGCTCGTTGACTTGGACAGGGCCGTGAGAACCTGTTGTTATAGACTATAAGGTGATATACTGAGTGAGCTTCCATAGAAGGTCTTTGGGTATTATAGACTTTATGGGGATAGACTGAGTGAGCTTCCTCAGAGAGCCTTTGAGCATTATAGACTATAAGGGGATAGACCGAGTGAGCTTTCTCAGAGAGTCTTTATGTATTATAGACTCTAAGGGGATAGACTGAGTGAGATTCCTTAGAGAGTCTTGGATCATTATAGTCTATGAGGGGATAGACCAAGTGAGCTTCCTCAGAGAGTCTTTCTTTACTTTGAATTACGTTGAACCATCCTAGACTATAGGAGGAATTGACCGAGTGACCTTCCTTAGAGATTTTTTGAATGACTTGGGCTATAAGGGGAATTGATTGGGTGAGATTCCTCCGAGAGTCCTTAAACATGGGGATATAAGGGGAATTGACATTGTGTGCTTCCTCCGAGACTCCTTGAATACCTTAGACTATAAGGGGAATTTACTGTGAGTGCTTCCTCAGAGAGTCTTTATGAATTTGTATGACTGAACCAGAGGGGCTAGGCTGAGTGTACTGCCTAAAGGGTTGCTTTTAATTGTTAGGTAGATCCAGAGGGGATGCCTGTGAGTACTTCCCAGAGGGTTACCTATTTGTGATTAGCTACTCATTGGCTATTCCTTGATATTGGAACTGTGGATTGTTTACTGTTCGGCATGTTCTTGTTTACTGCATTCTGTACTTTTACCTGCCATATATTCACTGACTATTAGGCACAAATCATGGGGTGGTTGCCTACTCAGATTTATTCTCACACACTTTTTGGGTCATACTTTTGGGCCCAAATAGATTATATTACTGTAAGTATAGATAAGGGTAAGCACCCTCCCACTTCAGGTACTAGACTTTCTTTGGAGTTGGAGAGCAAGGGATCAATCCTAGACTTTTGATGCTGAGGAGATGTTTTCTTTTTCTTCTGTACATGGTTCGATACTATATTTATTCAGAATTGTGACTTGTTTGGGCTGTTTTCCTAGACATATGTATCATGCATCATTTATTATGCATTGCTCCAGTTGTTTGTTATCTCTGTCTTCTGCTGTTTACTGTTGTTGGATATTTATTGCTTCCGCTATTGAATGTTTGTTTACATCCACTATGTAGTCTGTTAATGAGGGCATAATTTCCCCACTATCACACCCATGTACCTCATTTCTAGTCGGCAACCTCTGGAGTTCGGGGAAATGTGCTTGAGGCCATGTGACCAACCGGGTACGTGGCGGCTCGGGGTGGCTTCTGGATCCGGGACCTTACAAGTTCCTTTAAGAAAATAGTATTTCAAAACATATAACTATTTTACTGAAACATATACATTTAATTAAAATAAGTTTTATTTATGTGAAACATAATTAATACCATTTAAAATTTATTTATTACTATTTATATTACTATATTTAATGGATAAGTTGTAAATATATCATTTAAATAATTTTAAAACTAAAGTGTTGGTTCGTAGAAACTCAATCTTTCATATTATTAAAGACAAGTTGGTGTTGTGTGAAACACAAGTTATTGATGATAACATGCTGTGAAATCATGGGATGTTACAATTAGTGTCCTAAGTATACCTTTTTTTGACTATGAACAATATGTCCCAATTGGCTCTACATAAGTCACCCACAAAAGGCCTATCAACCAAATGAAATTTCATCCCCAGGAGAGGCCCCTTATGTCTCCATAAGTCCCGATGTCATTTTTCTACTTTATTAATTCTCTTGATCTGAGAACCCCCCGAATCATGGTTTATATTTTATTTCCCCCTCACATCTAATACATTTTAGAACAAACCATACTAATGATACTTTTGATACTAATCATTTCCACGACATATGGTACTAGCTATATGACCTAAAACTATAAGACCCCATGTCACCCAAACCGTATGATGTTAAAATACATGGATTATATCCTCATCACATGTAAATAAAATACAGAATTACCAAGAAATATGTCTATATTAATTCTTGATTATCACAAGATACATAGTGAGATCTGAATAATCAAATTTGTATCCATCCATAATTATAAAATGTTCCCATTTTCATGTGTATTGGTCAAACCTACATATTAAAAGTTCACAAAAGAACTATGTATGAACTGATTCTCATTTTAATAAGATATTTACTAACACCAAGATCCCATATCCTAGTCCAAACACAATAAAAAATAGTGGGAAATTTTCCCCACTCTCTTATATATGAGCTAGATCTTAATATGAAGGTCTAATGCAAATCAAATCTAGCTCGTGAGCCCATATTCAAAGAAAAATGGACCTCCACCACACAAAAGTTTAATCAATGTTTGGGGAAATACATATAAATATATATGTCTTGATTATTATTTTTAATAGATATTTAGTGATTCCAAGACCATACATCTCGGGCCCATCCATAGTGAATCAAATCATTTTTTCCTGAGTATGGGTCAGACCTATGTGAGGAAAAAAATTTATTCCCAGTCTCGAGAAATTTTTTATTGAAATGATCCCTTCATATTCATGACCTTTTTATAAATAAATAAAAATATGTGTCTGGGGAAGTCCAAATATCCATAAGTTTCCATCGTAATCCAAAATTGAGGTTTAGTGTCCTAAGGATACCTTTGTTTGACTATGAAAAATATGACACAGTTAAATCTGCATAAGTAACCCACAAAAAGGCCTATTGACCAAAGGAAAATTCATCCTCAAAAGAGACCTCTTCTATCTCTATACACCACAATAATTTTTTTCATTTCATTTGACTACTATCTTTTAAAAAATCTCATATTATAGCTTAAAACCTTTTCCCTTCATGCCTGAAGATGATAAAATATTCTTGGATAGATTACCATGAAAAAGGAAAATCATTTATTTATTAATCAAAGCTAAGTGAAAATAAACTATAGACCCAGAATTTACTTTATGTAAGACATTAAAATTCATGGTACATGTCCTAGTTTTATGACATTAAACTACACCATGATCCAGCCCTCCACCACATAAGTTAAATTCATATAGGAGTTGTTTCTCATTCATGGCTCGTTTCGATACAGATGCCCTCATCATTTTTAGATGTCATTCCCTTAAAATACACCCTTCTTGGTCTTGAGAAGACCAATTTTCCCAAATTTTATAACCATTAGAAATGGAGGGTCAATGTACTGAGGAATTGTTTTTTACTATTTATAATATGCCTCAGTTGGACTTTTTTAAATAAACCACAAAAAAGGCCTATCAACCAAATGAAAGTTCATTCCTAGGGGAGATCTCTTCTATCACTGTATGACATAATAAAATCATATTAAAATCTATTTTTATGGTAAATTCTCACATACTTTTCCCATTTCATATCTTTTTTTCAAAAATCAAAAAATTGGGGTCTAAAACTTCATTCATATATCAGAAAAATAATCTGACATTCTTCGACATCAAACTCTTTCAAAGTCATCACCCCATAATTTATAATCAAATATGTTCATCCTGAAAGACCATTTGCATAATTCTAGTCTATAAGAATTTAAAAAAACCACAAAAAATAAACCTATACTATCCAGGTTGAAAACCTACAAAGGGAAACCTAGGTAAAATTTAAGTACCAACTCACTGAACATATGCTTTGCATGGTTTAGAAAAAAGATCAATAAAATGAAATAGGAAAAAAACTAGTTTGGTCAAAAAACCACAATGGGAGACCTAAGAAAAAGTTAATTCACACATGGTAATCCCATACCATAGTGTTCATAGTAAAGAATAGGGTGGTAATAAAAAAAGTACACAGATTTTGTAGGATTATCTATGAAACCTGTGAAATAGTTGAAACTATGGTCACTGAGTCCCTTGGCTAAGGAAAAAAATAAATCATTACATGATCTTTCATCCAAATTATTTGACATTGGTGTCGCGGTAATAGAAAATATTATTTAACCCTTCCATAAGAAATTATCTAGTGTTTATCGGTCAACTTTGACTATCCTTGGTATGTATATAATAAAACTAATCCAAATGGGACAAACTTCTTCACCAGAACTTCCCCCTCTCTATCTTGATTGGAGCCTCTTCTGATATATGGAGTTTAGTGGATCTGAAAAATTACACATAGAAAGAGAAGAGGATTAGATGAATTTGGTAAAAGAAAAAATAACTCAAATCCATGATTTTTTCAAGGGTAAAATAAACTTGAAGAAGAGTTTGTAGAAAATGTTGAAGGAGACAAAGATGAAAAGGAATCATGTTGCATGTAAAAAATTCACTATATGGACTGCCACTCTATATGGAGTTCTGTGAATAAATCCTTCACTGGTTACACCAGAAATTTCCAGGGACTGCAAATGAAACCGGATCGTTTGTGGGTCCTCAGGGTGATTTACACTTCACACAAATGACAGTCCCCTACTAATGATAAGTCTTTTGTTGGCATTAGTGGTATGTTTTATCCTTATTAATGTTATCATTCATCAGACATGGTGTCCTTATGGGGCTCTTGCAAATGAAATACCAAAATCCCATAGTGGATGATAAAACATCTTGGAATTCAGTTCCTTCATTCTTCTATAAATGACTACCAAGGAGAACTGGGAAAGACACAAAGGATGAGAGTAAAACATGAAAACTTTTTGGAGAAAGGTGTGAAATACATCAATTCCCAGTATTTAAACCCACCGTATAATGTGAAGGTATAAAAAAAATTCACCCAACCATGCAAAAACCCAAACACCTTTTCTATGACCATTCCACAAAGAATAAGTGGATGGATAATTTATGGTCTATAACCCCACATAGTAAAAAAGTGAATTGAAGATATTCCTACCCCACATAGACAAAATGATACATGGGTGGAACTTGAGACTGTATGGAAAAACACTACATGGGTTGAACCCAACCCCGTGTAGAAAAACACTATGTAGACATAACCTAAGTCCACTTAGAGAAATGATACACAGATGACACCATCAACCACATAGCAGCATGCTATGAGGAGGGAATCCCATCCCATAAAATAACATGCTATATGGAATGGGGAAACCTAGGGTGTTTTGCTCTCTAGCTCCCATTGCTTCCCTATGTCATACCATCAGGCCCTACTTTAGCCCCTACACGAACTATTCTAATGGAATTAGGCCAAGGACTCCTCCAAAGACAATAGATATTTATGATCATATCATTTGACACATCAGCGTGTTATCTTGAGTCTATAAACCCCTGGTAAGTGGAGTCCAATTTGTAACCTCATTGAAAAGGGTTATCCATCAAATTTATTCAAGTCTATATTCCCATAATAACAAGGGTCCTGACCTTGGAGGTTCCCATGTGGACCTCCCTATTCTATGTAGGCAGAGGGAGTATCACACTTGGATTTTTCTTTGAGGTGTAGTATATTATCCTCCCATTTTCCCTAGGAACCAGTCCAAGGTATTCTAGCAGGGAGTAGCCCCCTATTATTTGTTATAGGCGGTTTTACTCTTTCTATTATTTTCCTACCTGGGACATAGACAAGAGTCAATTTGACTCTCCCAGTAACCAAAATAAAAGAAGAGATGGGTGCCAGAGCTCTCCCTAATCCTTTGGGCTCCATTATCTTTTCATTGGTGGACAAAATGGATCATGTGATATTCAAATCTACTACTTCCTTTTATTTCTCACAATGAGCATGACTCACATGGTCTATGATGTTTGTAGTGATTAAGACATACACACGATCCCAAACCTTTATTGGGCCTCACAATTAGTACAATCCCTTTCCATATTAAAATGGGCAACCTTTTCAGTGTAATCCGCAACCATACTCAAATGGGCCTCCTATTTAGCATAAGCCCCAACCGTGATCAAATGGGCCTTCTATTTGGGGTAAGTCCCAACCATACTCAAATTACCCTCCTATTTGGTATAGGTCCCAATCATATTCACCCCACTGGGCCTCTAATTCATTGTAATCCTGTGCCATAATTACTCAAATGGGAATCCTACTCGGTGTAATCCCCAAAAAATTGGGAGTTATGTGGGATTTGATTCCCCACAAAATGGGATACATAGGAATCCTCCCTAAGGTCAAAACCAAACACCCAAATTCACTATAATGTTATCTAGGATACATTTCTGGTATGGTCATATCCCACCCCAAGGGTAATATTCCTTCCAGGTAAATTTCATTTGTCTCCTTTTTTGTCAATATACCAAGTAATATCATGAACCTCTCATGGGATACCACATGTGTTCTAGGTCCTTTGGGTTGTCTTGACATAAGTTCCATAATAGACGTTTACCGGGAACCTTCTACATAGGCGTCCTTACTGCATGATGTGAAACTGCACGGTTTGGTCCTCATCAAAAGACCTTAAAAGGTGATCTATCCTATTAAGTGACACTAAACTACGTGGTTTATGATTCATTTTCAAAAGGATATTTATGAAGTCCATTATAAATATTTGATCCATGCATCAAAACAACTTCCATCTCTCGAAATGATAGTAAATTCTAGAGTGCCAAACTGCATGGATTAAAAATAGTATCATTATAATCAATGACCTAGGAATCTCTAATTCATTCATAAAATTTTACAAATGATGGTGAACCTTGGATATATATAGATATACCCACCAGTAGAGAACCATGAATACATACATATTATTTTGAGTCCATATATGTTCATGATTGATCTTTAATTTAGGGTTATCTATATCATACTTGGGAATGGATAAAAGATTATCAAACATATATTAAATTTATAACGGAGTCACGGAATAAGAAATTTTTCCCCTCAAAATTTTGTGAGAATACCATCTACCCATCTTATCATCCAATGTGATTTCTTAATTATCGTTTTACAAGTTACCCAATGAGTTCATGGCTTTAGAATGTAGGTCCATGAGTCATCTAGAATATGAGATCCATTGGGTGTTTTTGGTTCCACAAAAAAACCCCATTGGAAACCAACCCATCATAGGTGGGTGTAAGATAAGAATGGTGAACCTGATTCGAATGATTATGCAATATTTAAACCCCCCAAAATCAATCATACCATAAAGTGATTCCACAATTCATTCATTAGAAACAAAATCATATATGAAATTCTATTATAGCAATTTGAGTTCTAGTTCTTGTGGTTGTTCAAGGATGGTGTCAAATCATTACATACCAACCTTTCAACTTTCATGTGAAAAAAATTATTAATATCAATTTAATAAAATTGTGAAAATAATCATTATCTAGCTCCACAAAATATCAATAGACATATTTGACACTAGAATTAATATATTTATTTTTTTGAAATAGAGTTTTGATAAAAACTTAGTGATAATATAGTCTCTACTAGTTTTATTATTCCATAAAATATTTTAATTTCATCCTTAGAACAAAAGGTAAATTTAAAATGAGATCATTTAAAAAAGGACTTTTTTTCTTGATGGAATTTTATTGAATCAAAAATACTAAAAGTAAAAATTTCTTCTTTGAAATCCAAGAAAAGGGATCCTACATGAACATTTATTATCTTCCTAATTTTTTTTAAAAACATACTACCTAAGATGATAGGTGAATTAACTTGGAATAATAATTATTCCACTCTTACCCAAACAACTTACATAACTCCTTCAGGGTAGGAAATTACTTAGATAGATAATTACAAAACAAATATAGTCGGTTCAAGTTCTCTTACAAGTAAGTAAGAATAAATTTAATGAGTTTAACAACTATAAAATCATTTAATTCGAAAAAATATATTTTTAAAAGTAATTAATCCTACAGTGAAGGGGATAGTAAAGGTATCAATATGTTGATTTTTTTGGGTAATTTTGGTTTTATAAGAGAAAAACCAATGCTTTATATACTCACCTCTTCATTTTCTTATGGTTTCTTATTATTGGTATAAATTTACTTTATAAACATTGAATACCTCGAGGTTTGATTTATTACATTCATTAAGGAGATGTTTAATTCTAGTTTCTTAAAGGTTTCTAAATTTTTATAGTTATTCTTCACTGGTTTCCTTGGATGGGATAATTCTTGATGGTAAGGGAGGTTGTGGGTATAGTAAATAATCCTTGTTTTCTTTTCCATTATTATTTTTTACCATTTTTGTTTCTATACTCACCTCACTTATATCTCTAAAGGTATAGGTTACTCTCTATCTATTTTACATTAACAAATTTGGATTCTAGTGATGGTTCATTACTACCCTTCACTTCCCTACCAATTCTCAAATAAATAGAACTAAAATTTCTTTTAGTTTTAGGAATTTATTAGACAATAAGTTTATTTGAACCTTCATTCATGAAAGTATTTAGTGTAGAAATAATTTATCTATACTAACATTTTACCACCTTTAGTTCAAATTCATAAATTATAAAAGTAGATTATTGATTACTTCGATACTTTACAATATATCTTTTAATGTCATTTATGTTGGGTTCATAGTTTTAACCTTGATGTTACAGCTTATAAGGGGATAAGAGTTGTTTCTCTAGAATGGTAGCGATTGGAAAGACTATTGAAAAGTATACCACAAAGGTAGATTTAACAACTACCGATTTCTAGTCTTGTAAAAAATTGTTTAATATTATTTAAATCCTTAAATTATTTGTTACTACTGGTACTAAAATTGGTACATGGATTCAAAAAGTTTAGTCATTTGGAAATGAAAAAAAACATATGCCAACAAATATAGTGAATGGAATAGTTGAAAAAAACTTAGGGTGAAATGATGGTGATGATTCATGAAACTTGTTTACTGCTAACTTTTTAAAAATAGAAGTTAGTTATTCAATTATAGTTTCATGTAGAATAGAGTTAAAGATTTTTCCTTCATGTACTCCTCTAGTATTAGACCTTTAACTAATTTTTTTAGAGTTTTTAGATACCCTATACATTATTTATCTTTATTTATATGGTGATATATCTATTAGTTATCATCTAAAAGAATAATCTAAAAGGGTCCTATCATTTTCCATTAGTACTTGGTATAAATACACAAGTAAATTTTGGTTTTCAAATGGTTTATGTGGATATGATTTGATCAAGCTATTGAATCTTTACAACAACACATATAGGGTATCTCCAATATCTTTCTTGATTCTACATATCTCATTACTCTAGTTGGTAATTCTTTATAGTAGAAAATAATTTCCATACAAAGGCCCTTTAATGTTTATCCCTAGTGGGGAGTTGTCCAGGGTGTAGATTATACATCCACTCTTTGGCCAATCCATTCACTGGGAATGGAAGTAACATTCACTTTATATTGAATTCTGGGACTCCTCTAAGTATAAATCTATGGAAAACATTCAAAAATTATTTCAGATATCAACTAGGGTCATCTCATTCTTGGCTATAAAAATTATGAGATAGTATGATTAGTCATTTTTTAGCTAAAAAAATATTTGTTATTTGGTTGTACCAGTTAGTTGTAATTTCTAAAATTAGGGGCATAAAATTCATGAAGTTTTATATTCACTTAAAAAAAGTTATCTTCTCTGATTTTATTTCTAAAATTTATTATTTTTGAAGAGTGTTGGGAAGATAAGGAAGAGTTTTTAATGTACTTTTTACAAACTCCCTGTCTAATTGTTCAACATTTCCTAATTTGGGACTCTAGACAGTAAATTTCTCTAAACCTATGGATCAAATTCAATACGGTGATCTAAATAAAGCTTGGAAATATATCAAAAACATTTCATACATTATAAAAAATATCATTGGAATACCTTCAAAAATGATTCAATAGCTACCATGGGACTCACAACAAATAATGTTTTAACCCAAGTAAAATACTTAAAAAGTGGGACACAAGGTGTATATAGATAGGGGTAGTTTTAATGTTATTGTATTATTTTGTGTGGATTATATGTGTCTTGAAAATAGTTTGTGTGTTTTAGAATTTCATTAAAATTATGATTACATTTTTTAAAAGTTGTAGTCCATCCTCATATATTTACTCACTTACATGTTGAATCATTATTAATTCACATCAAATATCATATTTTATCCCAACAATTATTTGAAATCTCATATAGTAACCATTATTAGGATTTGTTTCAAGGATGGAGAAATGAAAATTTTAAAAATATCCTTAATATTTCGAAGTATATTGATTAAACAAATTTTATTACTTCTGAAAACAACCTCACTTCCAAATACTAAATTGGAAATGAAGCTAGTACTGGGGGAATATGTGTGTATACCAGAGGAAGATAATAAATATTTCCCAGGAAAATAAAAATGGAAACATCCTATGGTCTATGAAATAAAAAAATTCTGACAAAATAAGTATAGAGAATTAATAATTAATCGCAGATTTCATTAATAGGGGTGGAAAAAATCTCCTTGGATTGAATACTGTATACTTATTGTTCCATCAATAAGGAAATATCATAGAAATAGTTGAAGAAAATGTAGTCTCTAAGGGACATAAATAATTTCTCACAGTTAACCAACTATCCATCCTCCTTGATAGTGAGGTTTGATCCCTCTTGTAAAGGTATAAAAACGATTGGATTTCTTTCTATAATTCAATATTCTTGATATTTACACATTATTAGAATAAAATCACTCTTCCTTGATGGAGTGTATACTTCCTTTGGAACACCATGAATCTTCCTTTGAGTTAGGGATAATTTATTTACTTTATTTAATGGATTACTTGTTTAAGACATGATGACTAATATTTATTTAGGTACCTTTCCACAAAAATATTTTTAGTTTGGACTTCATACGTTGACCATTTACTTGATCATAAACTAGATGGGAAGTTCATGAAGGTATGGAAGAATTTTCTAAAATTTGGGTAGACAATAGTGATGAGAGTTTATTTCAAATAATGTCCTATTTACTTTTGTAATTTTCAGAAATTATTTTCCTTGAGGAATGATTGAGTAGCTCAAGGAATGACTATAACTCACGGCGGTACTTAGTAGTCTCTCATGCACTACTTATTTTTCTATGTTGTGTATTTCCCATGGTGTATGAAAATTTTTCAATAGCCGGATAAATTGTTTTTAAAAAGACTTCATATAATAACTTAATATCTTGAAACATGACATTATTTATATATTAGTTTGAATGTATTTTTTTTTCTTTATGATGGAGACTCATAATTTATTGTACAATCTTTATGAAGTTAGTGGGCTCATCTTAGATTTGTTAACATTTTCATCCAATAAATATTTTTAAAAAATATTAAATCTATTATAAATACTCAGTGAATGAATGATGTTATGAAACTTTTCCTATAATTTATATTTTGTAAGACTTGAAGAGTCTTATTATGTACCTGTGAAACCATGCCTGTGTCAATTATTTGGAAAATATAAATATCTTATAAAGTCTTAGCCAAAAGTTTGATGAAGTGAGACCAAAGTCTTATAAACTAGTAATAAAGTCTTACATATTCTATCAATGGCTTATGAACTCATTTATATGTCTTACGAATTTCCCAAAGTCTTAAGAACTCTTCATTCCATTTTAGTTTCATGCCTTTGAACAAAATTCTTAAAAAGTTACAACTAATTTCGTAAAAATAAGCAAAAATATTAAAAAAATAAACACTTATCCACTTTCCCAATATTCCTAGCTTTATAACATTATCTATTCATAAATATAAACAATTTTTTAATTTCTTCTTAACCAGTTAATCTTGGATATCGCATAAAGACCATGGAAATCTAAAAAACAATATAGTATTTATCAAAAAGATAATAAAATTGAATTAAATAATGAAGATATTAATTTAAATATTATTATAAATTTAATTCTTGTTTAAAAAATATTCCATGTTTAATCCTTTTATATTGAATTTAAGGTAAAAATAGTGAAAATCCTATAAAATAATAAAGTTTTTTTAAAAATATTTGGCTTGATAAATGTGGTTACCATTGTGATGGGATCTTCCGAGGATGGAAAAGTATTGAAGAATATATCAGTTTTTTTTAATTCTTAGGATGTAGTCACTAGTGATACCCAAGTTTTAGGAGTGGGTATATTTGGATTCATTCCATTTGCGGTATGAGGGGTTATATTCAACAGATAGGTTTCTATAGGCAGATTACATGATCATATCTTTGATTTTATATTTAAATATTAAGTGGTTGTAATATGATGATTGAATCAAGGGATGAATGAAGTATGATATTTTTATTTGAGTGATCTTTAGAGGATCTAAGACGTGTAGTCCATTTTTAGTTGGAGGATACTTCAATATTAGTACATCATAATAATGAATTATTTTGAGAATGTTGCTAACCTAATATAGTGATGTTTTTTGATACCTTTTTCACCCTATTCTCATTTGACTACTAGTGATATATCATCCACCTAGAGAATGTGTTTACTTATACATAATTTATCAACGATTATTATATGGTGATATATAATTCATATAGAGTATGTGTATGGTGGAACATAATTTATCCATGGTTGTAATATGATGATATATCATTCACATAGAGTTATGTGTATGGTGATAAATCTTTCACCCATGGTTTTTAGGTTGTGATATATCATTAACCTAGAGTGTGTGTATGGAGATATATTTTTCACCAATGATTGTTAGAGTGTGATATTCGATTACACAGAGTATTTTTGTGGTGATACATTATTCACCAATTGCTATTAGATAATGATATATCATTCACATATGGTATGCCTGTGGTGATAAATCGTTGACCCATGATTCTTATATGGTGGTTTATCATTCAAATAGTGTATTCCTTTTATGAGACATCATTCACCCATGGTGTTTAGTATGATGATAAATTGTTCACCAAGGTTATAAAGTATGGTGATTCTTTGTTCAACCGAGGCTATTACAGATGGTGATATATCATTCACATATGTTTTTTAGTAGGGTGATACATCGCTCACCCACGCTGTTGAGTATGGTAATGTATCTTTCCCTAAAGGTTATTTAGGATAGTCATGTATCATTTATCTAGGTTGTCGAGTTTAGTGATACCACATCCCCTTATGGTATAGTTGTACAATGATAACCCATTCGACTTTTATTATATTATTAATGGTGAAAATACATTCACTCTCTTGTTGCGATCTTACCATGGGGGGTACTCATCCCATTCCAGTACTGGCCGAAACATGTATTTTTTGACCACCAATGTGTCTTCTTGAGAACTCGATGACATGATATATGTTTCCATTCAATTAATTATACATTATATTTTATTAATTATACAAACTAATATATATTTGGATATTATTAAGTGAACCTTTGGAGGTAACCAACTGATTTTTATGCATACACCCTATACGTGAACTATGGTGGATGTGAAGACCTTATGGTAGGAATGTAGGAAATGATATATAACTATGGTGCATGTATAGACCTTATGGTAGGGACAATACTCTGCATGCACGAGAATGCCTAGACGAATAGCTATGCAAAGGTGGAGAGCTAATTTCACGATGAAGATGCTGGGGAGGAGCAGTTCCAAGTAGTTTGTCTGGGTTGTATGTAATGTTTGAATCCTACGGGCAAATGAATTCCTCTAAGTCCTACGGGCCATGTAATACTTATGCCTACGGTCCTTGTAAGGGTTCCACCACACCCATTGAAAGGTGGATTATCAAAATCATAAAAAATTAAGGCATTCGGGCCATTGGATGGATTGATGTGCTGGTCATAGGTGCTCGATGAAGATTTGGAGAATGTCCATGATTAGGTCAAAGATATTTTTGTGGGTAGCCTTACAATTTTATTTTAGTTTTTCTTGTATTGTATATGATCTTACCATATGGTGATTTCACATTGTTTTATGACTTTATGACCTGTATGATGAAATTTTTATGTCATAATGGTCTGTATTTTATAAGGTATGTTTTCTAATATAATCTTGTATTATTCTAATTCTGTATTATTTATGGCTGTTTCAATTATTAATCTATTATTAATTATTACAATACAAAGGGTATATTATCCCCATTTGGTTTCATTCAAACCTCTCCTCTAGTCCCCAACCTCTGACATATAAGGAGGAATTATTGAATTACTGAAAATTAATTTTTTATTAAGATATACCCCTTTAAGGTGTAATTCAAAACCCAAATGACTTCAAAGTCATAAAAAGACAATCAAGCCCCACATTCTAATGTACCAAGGAAAAAAAATCCAATTCAGATCTAAAAAGAAGGTCCCCTCCCCAGGATCAAAATTATTTACATGAGATTACACCTTCTCATTACTTTTCGGCTAGCTATCCCATGCAATAATGCATCAGCATGGTATTAATGTAAAATGACATACCCTCTCAAAATTTCTATTTCAGATAACCATGGTTCGTGAAAGCTACCCGCTCTGAACCTCTTTTAGGGATATCTCCTGAGTATAACCGGATGCATTGACCCAAGACTGTCAATTGTAGCACCAAAAATAAAATAGAAAAATAGAGAAATCATTACACAGATTAAAATATTCAACCAACATAAAATCATTCCAAGAATTCAGAAATCCATCCAACATACTGAAAAAACATCACACCCTAACATTCACAGCACGAAACTTGATCCTCCACCGTGAATCTATCAAAAAAGAAATTTCACAGTTCACTTCACATCACACTGAATAAAGACACCATTTACTAAGAATCCTTCATCGGTCACCGAATAGCCAGACCCCGACAAAGTAGACACTGCGAGCCACCAAAAAACACCACACAACCAAACCAAAAACCCATAGTCAAAATCACAAAAACACAAACCAAACCAGATCTCACCGAAAGAGGACCCCTCTGTAAGCCAGAAATGAATATCCTATCATCGCCTTCAGAACCTCACCTAGAGACCAGATTTACACAACACACCCGTAGATGATGCAAAACGCGATGGTAACCCCAAGACCATAGAATCTGGAACTTGAACCCTAGACCAACACCACATCACCCTGAGAAGCCCCTACCATTTTAAAGGTTAGGACGGAGAGAATTCTAGAAAATGTTAGGACGAAGATAATTCCAGCCAATGATGAGGTTCAACATGAATATCAATCCCACATGATGCAACCACTAAAAGAGACCGCACTCCACGAACTCACCGAGAAAAAGCCAATGCAGAACAAAGATGTTGGAGAGGAAGGCAGCGGGGGGGGGGGGGGGGGTGGGGGGACCTAGCGACGCGAAGCCCCTTACAGAATCAAGATATTTTACTATATATTTTAGGTAAGTAGAGTGCATAAAAGATGGATTCTTGAGATTATGTGGTATCTCTAACTAATATACTATTTTGGTATAGTATGGTAGGAATTTATATGGTGATTTTTATCATATATGATGTTCCAATATCAGTATGTTTGAGTTCATTCTATTATTAAATTGTGGTTTCTTATTTATCATAGGGTTCCATTCAATGTAATTCGATGTTATAATTTGATACAATATTTGATATGAATCTTTGTGTTATATTTTTTTATTTGACATTATGATATTGTGAGTATAATATCCCAACATGGTGTTATCTGACTATCATCACCAATAAAAAACTATGGCTTATAGGAAGACACATGTGAGGTCACATAACTCTCTAAATTAGGTATACATACGGTGACTATATTGGTGATGTTGCACATATCCAAGTTCTTTAATATATAAGTTATATGAATCAGTTTCATGTAAAGGTTTATAAACATAAGAAACTAAAATCACCATAATAGTGAATATCAAGTGACAAATAACTGATCCACACTTTTCTTGACAGTATCTAAGTTCCCAAATTTTTGAAAAGTACAACCAATTTTTTTATCCACAAATCAATTCTCTTAAAAAATTCTAACTCTGATATATTCCTAAATCCTAATATATATGAGATTTGGAACTCTCTACCTATGGATTCTGCGGAATAGGAGATGATGATCGTATATCTTGTCCCTCCACTATTTGAGTGGGAGGACCACATCATGTTTCCAATTATTTCTTTCCATTGGGCCATCACTTATTTTGTGAACCATAATTTTCATCTATCCTTCCCTTGAATTGATCATTTCCCAAAGGTTCCTCTATTAGGAGATGGCATCCCCAAGCTCACAATTTCTCTATTGGTGTTCATAGAATCATCATTACTCTAAAAGTAGTCTGTGTGCTTTGAGTCTTGGGTTAATTTTTTCTCCTTTTATAATCAGCTAAGATATGCTCAACCAATTTGTCAGCATAGCTCCACTAAATATAATTGAAGTTCCCAAGGATTTTTTTGCTGAGATTTTAGTTCAATTCAATCCAATTTGGAAATTAATATTTCCCCTTCCTTCCTTATAAGAAATAAAAACCCAATATATTTGGATGGGAATGTTGTCGCCAGGAGGAAGACATAGATAGGGTTACTATGATAAATATGTTGAGGGAAAAAACTCCTATTTGTGGGAAACATTATTTGTGAATGATCTCACAAGAACAAAGTTTCAATCCTATGTGACTATAGTGTTAGACTACCCCAATGTAGGAAATTATTCCATTAGAATCTATGAGAACACTTTTTTCCTCTAGGATTTTATATATAGATTCAATAGGATATGATCAAGATGGAACTTCACTTTGGATTAATAAAATATACTATGTAAAAACATACAATTTTTTCCATTAAATCATTTTTTCCATTAAGTACTAATTAAGAATCTCAGGGCGGTTTCTTAACAATTAGACTTTTTGAGGAAGAGGGGGTTCAAGTAACCGAAGATGGCTAGTTTTCCCAAATTCAAATGGATATGGAAATCAACATACATTAGATGAAAATTCTGAAAAAGTGTTCAATAAACTATTAGTTTCTTAAAAGAATAAAAAACAATCCAAAGGTGTATTAGTGAATTACATGGAATAAAATTAAACATGCTCAATATATTTTATAGAATCGATTCCTGAAATCATTTTAGATGATGCACTAGAATAAGATAATTATGGGATCTCCAAAAATTCCAAATATATTGAAGAATACTCTCAAAAATCAACATAAAATTATAGGGTGATTAATGTATTAGAATATTTCCACTCAGTTATGAGAAATAGAAAAACAAAGATATTAATTAAATCAAATGATTCACTCATATCTATAAGGAATAAGGACATATATCCTAAGGATTATTCCAAATTTATCAAGATGATGATGACCAATTCAGTAAGTAAATATGGTGTGTTAGTGGAGTTAATTTAAGTGGCCAACTGGGAACAATCTCATCATGACAATGGATTTAAGAATAGTAAGTAATAGATTATAGGAAATTATTATACCTATCTCACTTCTCTAAAATGATAAATAATATATTCAACAGGTTTGGAAAATCTACACAGAAAGAATATATTAAGTAGAAGAACAATGATCTCATTATATTGCCTGAGGAAAAAGACAAATCTGAGCTAGAGAGTTAACTTTGGTGAGTTATAGAAAATATTAAGAGTTGGTATTAATTTAAGATTTCATGTACCTTTTTAGGAATTATAATTTGAGATCTTATCTTATGATGAATAAATTGTGGTCCTATAATTTATAACCACTATCATTGTTGAGAACCTTAAGGCTAATCCAAATCATGAGATCAATGATTTGTCATGTAAATATCTACAAGATCCTTCCATCCCAAGGTATTAAGAATCATGATGTCCCATTTTTTACTTTTAATTTAGTCATATATATATATATTTTCCACTGACATGATTATACCTAGTTCCCACTAATGTTTAGTATATTTTAAAATTTTAATATGGTTGGTTGAAAACCATAGTCATTGTTGATTGTAAATTAATCTTATATTTTACAAAAAATATAAGTCCTTATATGTTTGATATGAAATCTATAAGAGGAATATTAGTGCCTTAAAAAAATAAAATATTTATTTAAAATATAAATTAATTATATTCATTGATTAAATAGTTTATGAAATTAAATAAATAAATAAAAATAACATTTTTTTACTTAATATAAAAAATTACGAACATTTCATAAATAAAAAATTAAAAATAGTTTACAATTTCATATACTTTATGAAAATTCAATAAATAAATTAAAACTAACATTCTAAATTTATATAAATATTTTCTCTTTCATATTATAATTTTACATAGTACTCAATTTTAAGTCTTTTATATTTTAAATATTTTTTATCTATGAAATTATAAGACTTTTTATATCATGTATAAAAATTTCATAATTTATATAAATATTTTATATAATCTAAATATCACATATATTTAATTTTTGTTAAACCATAAATGAATCAATAAAAAATTATTTTGAAATTTTTTAAACAAATTTATAAATATGGACTCTTAACATAAATATTTCATATCACTATTTATGAATATTTCATCGATTAATATAAACTCATAATTTTTACTTTTTAAAAAATTATAATCACTTAAATTATTATTTTAATATAATTTTTTCCTTAAATTATGCTATAGTATGGGTTCAATGGTACTGCTGATCAATATTAAGGTTATTATGGTTGATTTTAGATTATAAAATTTCTATTTGATTTGATTTTTGAGCTTTTCTCTGGGGGATGAAACCCTAATTTGTTTCACTCTGATAAAGTTTTGAAAGGGATTAAGGATTTGAGCATGCCCACTCGAGATTACATTTCACTTATTGTTGATATAAAAAGAAGTATCTTTTCATTGTTGAAGGTTGATTGTCTATAATTTTTCATCCAAAAAGTTATGATTACACATGTTAAAGAAAATAACAAAAGATTTCATTGATAGGTTTAAAATCTAGGAATTTTAGATTATTGATCATTTTTTTCTATTGGTGAAAAGAAATTAGAAATATATGAATTGACGATAACACTATCTTATATCTAGGGATTCTATAAATGGAAATGTATTCCTATTAAAATGGCTATTTTCACCTCCTGTTACCCAAATAGGAATTAAAGCATCGATCATCGTGATAAGGGTCTATATCTATGAAGCTATAAATCCTTACAATTCTAGATTTGGATTTTCATTTTAATCCCTTAAATATTAGAAACCGAAAATTTCAAATATGGATTAACATTATTAGAAATAACTATATTTTTTATAATGCTCAATGTTTTTTGATGTTTCATCCACTATTGGTATCCCAACAAAAAATTTCAAGGTTATGTAGAAGTATTTATTGGATGATCCTGTTATAATTGTAGTAGTGATTGATATAAGTTCCCTATTAATTAGTAAAGTTGTGTATTCAACTGAAAATGATGATATTAGTTTATAAATTCAATAAAAAAATATTCCTCTATTTTGTGTGGCTTTTAATGTAATAATTTATTTGAAATATAATTACTGCTATA
The DNA here is from genome assembly GCA_963277665.1 of Viscum album. Taxonomy (NCBI): domain Eukaryota; kingdom Viridiplantae; phylum Streptophyta; class Magnoliopsida; order Santalales; family Viscaceae; genus Viscum; species Viscum album. Next base: position 733,053,973 of record OY728166.1, read on the forward strand.
CTGTAATGTGTTCATTCTATTCCACTAAAGTGAATAAGCATAGGGGATGAAAAAATTTCGATAAGGAAATGAAGAGAAGGATTTGATGCTATAGAAGTTAGTGTCAATGAGTCATGTCCCAAATTTCCATAAAATAAGGAATAGGATTGAAAATATAAGGACAATTATAGTTAGGAGCAGGGGCATGGACATGTTGGGTTTAGTGTTGACCTGAAGTAGTGGATGAGGAAAATTGATGCTAATTATTTTTATGAGAAAGGTAAATGAGTTAAAAGAACACAAATGTAGGTGGAAGAGGCTTGGAAAATTTCACAACATAAATGCAAGATGGATGATATTGTAGAACTGATTGAGTAAGTTTTTTATTTGGAATAACAGAATAACGAATTAGATAAATAAGTTCAGAAAATTACGATGGATAGGGGAAATCATGCTTTGGCTGTAGAAAATGTTCTGATGGTGTAGTACATGGGTATGGTAATGATGATAATGATGAAAATATGAATGGAAAGATAACTAATGTGGAGAAATATTTGAGTGTAAGTACTTAGCTATCAGGGGATAAAGTGATGTCTAGGTGCATGCCCCACCAGATTCATAGGATTAGAAGGCTACACACTATTTAATACAAGAGGATATTAATGATTATAAGATGTCTTATAAAATATTTGGAATATAAGAATACTTCGCTAAAAAAAGTTATACCAAATGAGAACATATAAAAATTTTATGAAAAAGGGAATATGGTTCTGGTTGATAAAGAGGGTTTACAAAAGGTTTCCCCTAAAGAAATAAGGACATAAAATATTATTATCATCTTCATAGAAACATTTTTATGTGATCTCTAGATCCTTTCTTATATCATTCTGATTCTAATGATGAATTTGATTACATAAATGAATTTTAATATTATAAAAACTACTAATGTTTTCAATTGTTTGAATTTCTCTTGGATTGAGGTTAGGGATGTCATGTATATTCTCATATCACCCTTATTGTTTTTTAATTTTAATAAATGTGAGAGTGAGTCACTTGTCACCTTTCTTTATCTGATTTAATTAGTAATCATTTTATTTTAAAATTTTGATTTCAAACCTTGTAAAATAGTTACTTAAACATAATGATTTAATATTGAATATATTTATATATTAAATGATTTATAAAAAATTAGTAATTTATTATAAATATTTTATAGTTAATATAAAACTTAGAAATTAAATAAATTTCTTAAAATTTAAATTTTATAATTTATAAATAATTTATAAAATATTTATTCATTTTACCCATATTTCTACAAAGGTAAAAGTGAAATAATGATTCCATTTTCATTGATATTTCCTTTGATATTTATTTATTTTCACCATTTAATGTAAGAGACATCATTTCATCAAAATTTCAATAAGAATTTTTTTTAAAACATATATTATATCTCTACATCATGGTAATTTATAATTAAATGAAATTGAAATATAATATAAATGTACTACTCCTTTTAGTTCCATTTTTGTTTATTATGGGGGTTCCATTGAAACATATACAACAAAACAAATTCTCTTATATTTGTAATATTAATTTTATGGTTCCAAGAAATTTTAAAATAGAAATATTCATGATATATTTATATTATTCTTTAAACCAATAAAATTTCATGAATAATTACATATCCCTCAGTCAAACTGGGCAATTGAATTCCCATCAGAAATAAACCGGTGATGAGGTATCAATACTTTATTAATGCTTTATGTAGAAAAAATTGAGTGCGAAATTAAACATAAATATTTATAAGAATAATTTTAATCAATATACCATAATAATTAGAAAGATTAGATGAACATTGACCAATATTATCAATTAGAATATTCCCAATTGAGGAATATAGTAATTGTGACTTAAATTTGACTATTTGGTTTGTCAATATCATAAATTAAGAGTTACAAATTGATAATAATCACACATGCTACCATCTATTAGGTGTAAAATGAAATTTTTTAAAATTATAAAGGTTCTACATGGAAGATTTATTGATGAAATATATCGTAATAAATTCCTTCCAAGAATATATTGAAACCTGCAATAATTGTTTTGTGATAAACTTATAATTACTCTAGTCTTAGATGAAGTAGTACATAAATGATCTTCCATGATCCATCACTAAGGGAATCCCCCTTAGACTATTAGTAAAGTTATTCATGACCCTTGAAGCATGCTTTTAATAGGATATGGATTGGAGACTAGTAATTATGGTGAAAAAAATCTAACGGGGGACATTTACCTCTACAATCCCATAAATGATAAAATAAGGTGAAAAAACAACATATAAAATAAATAAATTGTAACACCCTGAGATTTTATGAGAATTATTATTTTTAATTTCTTTGATGTCCTTTGTTGTAAGGTACACCAAGATTATCTTGCGCTATACGCAACACCGTAATATCTTGTAATATACGCAACACTATTATTGGCTGGTGATGCACACAATTTCAAGTTCTTTCGAATAAAATTCATTTGACACAACACCAAGTATATATTTTGATCAATGTATAACTAATATTTATTTTGAGTATGTTATAAGCAACACCAAATGAATATTTCCCTATAGGAAACCCTGACATGCCTTGCATTACATGCAAGAGCAACCTTCCTCGATAGCTTGCGTTGTACACAATACCGAGTTTCAATAAACAACGATATGTTATAAAAATATTATATAAACTAACAGTTATGAATAGTAATACCCACTTTTTGAAATTTTATAAATTTTAGCATTCAAAATGGACTTCATTTTTTGATTCAGAATATCGAAATTAGCGTAGGGTGAATTTTTGGTATTTTTCTGAAAACTGTCAATTTTTGATGAATAGTGAAAACATCGAGTTATTGGTTAAAACTGACTTATTATTTAAATAATAATTTATTTTATTTAAATTTATTTTAGGTAAAAATAGATAAATAATACCTATATAAGTTCAATTTAATTCATTAGAGTCATTTTATAATAATTTAGATATATAAAATTTTTATTGAACCTTTTACCATCTTTTACCCACCTCCTAAGCGAATTTGCAATTGTACCTAAAACATAAATTTACCGCTTTTGTGAGTTGAATTTTGAAAATCTAAGAGACACGGTTAATATAAAGGTGTAAAATGTGGTTCAATAAGATAAAAATAATTTTTGTAGAATAGTAACTTTTTACTTTTATTTACCACGGTTAAAAGTAAAAAGGGTAATTAAGGGTAAAAATGATATTATTATTACCCTAACACATGTCCTAATTCTATTGGGTAAGTGTAATTAGACAAAAAAAAACCTTAGGAATAAAATATTACCCTTTAGGTCCACTTGGATCAGATTAGGACACATATTAATATTTTGTTTAAAGAAGAGTTAAAAGAGTTAACATCAAAGTTTAATAAATAAAACATTTTTAATATAGGGTTATACATAAGATAAATTCAACTATAAATATTTATTAGAAAGAGAAAACTATTTCCTAAGTAATTGTATTTTATTTATATTTTTTAAACATTATATAATTTAATTTATTTATGACACAATTATGATGCAGTAATTACCTTATTAATGAAATATTAACATAATTGATATTATAAATACCAAAATAAATGTAATTTTAGACTTTTTATGAATTAAAATAATTTTATAGGTTAATATAACATATTAGGGTTGGTTAGATGAATTTTTTGCCAAGTAATAATTCTTTTATGAATTTAGAGAAAACAAAATACCAAAAAGTGTGAAAATTGACATAAAAGTGTTTTTAAAACAAATATTATATTATTAATTGATATAATGGTCCTAAAAATATAAGGTTAGGCCAAAAGACGTATATAATAATATATATGACATTAATGAACCAATTGGGGTTTTATTGGATGTTTATAGTATGTTTATTAACCATATAGTGTAAGAATACAAGATGACATGGTAAAAGTTAAATTATTTAACTTAGAGTTAAATCTAAATGATAAGGTTAAAATGGTACCCTAAACTTGCCTAAAACCTATTGGTTGAGAGTGTTTCGACCCATACCCACCCTATCATAGAAATAAGTCACTTTGGAGCCATTATAAATCGAATATTAATTTATTATAAAATAATATTTTAAGTTTTTCGTAAGGTGCCCCTCACCCCTTTATAAAAGGACACTCAACCTTCTCTTTAATTCACACATCCAAAGCCATTTTTCTCGGCCAAACCCTCCACAAATATGCTATAAACTTTCATCCCTTCATCCTAGATGAATTCCTTTAGTCAAAAAGCCAACCTATAGAGCACGTTTGATCTAGTCAAAAGGAACAACCCGAAGAAGAGGTAAATATCTCACCACCTATTTCAAGTTCCTTTCTTCTTCCACTTCCTCATTATTTGTTATTTCCATTATAAAATAATAACTACAGTATCTTATATATAATGTGATGTTATTATAATAATTTTACAACCATATTAGTTATCTTATCAATCCTATTAATGAAAAAGTCACCACACGTGCGTACGTACGGAATACCGTCTCCACGTCGTGGTGTAATATGTTTTTCTACCACCGCCTTACTTGGATGGGTATAATGGTGTAAATAATAACTATATATGATTATTATAAAATGATACAAGTTCATAGATATTATATCTCAAACTCCAATTCCATTAAATAATTTTGTGAATGATATCATCACCCGTGCGTACGTACGGATTACCGTCTCCACGACGCGATTAGATTAATTCTCCATGTTAACCATTAAAGAGTGATTATAAAGTATATATAATGAATAATAATGAAATAAATTACATAATAAAGCTACTGTATTTATGTATATATATATATTCAATCTACTTACTTCCATTCAAGTCAATAAGGAAAGGAAAACAACATTCATGCGTATGTACGACCTACCGTCTCCATGAACGGTGTATTTCATTTCATTTATCTATCTATTATATATATATATATTGAATATATATGATATATAAATCATGATTTAAATTTTTTAAGTAATTAAATCATGATATAATTAATAATAAAGTCAATAACAATAATTCTAAACACATATGATAAATGAAAAGATTTTACCCAAAACACTGCTTTAACATGGAATTGACAAATGAATGGTTAATATAAAGTCACAAGTGAATCATATATGATATCATAAATATTATTATGATTCTATTACAAGATAAAAATATGTTTAAACCCACTATTCCAGATTCTCAAACACATATGGAAGAAATTGGACATAAGTTAAGGGATAATTATTTCAATCTCATTCTTATCCGAGCTTGTTTATTTGTAAGTATTTATTGGGATTATATTTTTCATCCATGTACATAAAAATGCTTTTCATAAAGTATTTAATATTATTAAATGTATTTTTAAATTCCTGTTTACCCCTATTTGAATTTGACTTTGTGTTGCGGAAGTAATCTGTCTTTTGTTTATCATACGAGGTACTTTTTGACTTTTTCGGTAAAAGTACGAGGAGAATGTTTTTTTTAAATTATACGGCGTGAACAGATTTTTTTGTTTTCATAACGCCTAATTTTCATGAAGCTTCCTCTACAATATTTCATTATTATTCTCAAAAAAATCCTTTTATTTTAAAATTGAATTGCATTTTGTGAAAATAAAATGATTTTGAAGAAGAAAGGATATTTTCCTCAAGAATTAATTTCAAGTGTTTTGTCAAAACTATTATCAATCTAAGATGAAATTATTTATTATGATTATGTTTCAAGTATAATGTATCTATTATTTACATGGTTTGATTTTTCTTATGATGAAATGATATCCATTTGTTTTATTCTGATTATGTAATTATGGGATGATGTTTATGAAACCCATTTTATTCTTTGGGTTATGATGAATAATTTATGATTGTTTTGTGGCACACATAAGAATTGTTTCATTATGAGATGGGTGGGATCTATATATCCCTACAATGCTTAGGGTAAAGATATATATCTCATCAGATAGATGTGGCAGGAACGACAAGTTAATTTGGTTCAGTGATACTAGACTGGAACGAGGAGTGAACTCGATTTAGTAAGGGACTTTTTACATTATGATGGTATTTGAAGCAATGAATTGACTAATATGGATATCATATATTGTGATTAATGGTTTCCAAAATTACATGTTTTATTCCCATTATATTTTATCATGATTAATGTTCCTTTATGATCTCTAGCTTACGTACTCCAAGATTTATTTTACAACTTAGGATCTTGATGTTTAAAATTTTTGTTCATGTTTTTATGTTCAAATGTATATGGTTTGTTTTATTTTCTCCATGCTTACCCTTACCGAGCATTTGAGCTCACCCTTTTTTATGTTTTCTTTTCCCCCAGGATTTAAAGGATAGTTTTAGGTAGGAAAAAAAACAAGATCTTTATGAGAGATGTTGAAGATCTTTCACCATTATTAGAAGATTATGTTTCGAGATTCCAAAGACACTAAACAAATACGGTCATTGGGAATTTGTTTTGTAATGTATTTTCTATTCCGCAAAATTAATGTAATGTCCATGTATTTCAAGCTTTGGGTCACTATATTTGGTATCTGAGTGAAGGTTTAGACATCCTTTGGAAACTAGGATGCGAGAACTTTAGCAAGATCCCAAGATATATTTCTAAGGTATGTCTAGGGATGTCCGTAAGGTTAACTACAAAGTATAGGTTACAATCCAAGAATTATGATAACGATCATGAATAACCAAGGATTAAACCTAAGATGATAGAGATTGAAAGTTCTTACCCTTGATTATGTTGTTTTTCTAGTATGACTTTTGGTTCTCATAATATTCTTTTGAGGTTTTAAGAAATGGCAGGAAACAGGAGGATTCATGTTAATGGAGAATATGATGGACAATGGAATGCTATTTTTCATGAGCAACCAAATGAAACGGGATTTGGATGTCCAAACATCGTTGTTATGCCTAATTAGAAATCTTATAATATGATCAATAATATCAACTTTGTTAAGTTTCCTGACTCAGCTAATAAGAGAAAGATGGAGTTTCATGATGATCATAGAGGAAAGAAAGTTCAATTTCCCTCATGTAAATCATGTGGGAAGAGGCATCAAGGAGAATGTTTCAAAAGAACTCGAAGATTCTTGGGGTGTGGAAAAGATGGACAAAAAGAAATTAATTGCAAAGGAAAAGGTCCAGTTAAATCCATGGACACGGATAATGGTATTTCTAAGACAACAACAATGGTTAAATGTTTTAAATGTGGAATGTATGGGATTATGGAAACGAATTCCCTAAGGGAAAGTCTCAAGAAAAGAATCATCATGGTCATATGGGTAGTATTTTTATTGATGATGATGAAGAGACTATAAATGATATGTGAGGAGATAATGTGATTTTTGATAGTATTCATGAGCTCATGACTGATATAAGGACAAAGTGATATCATGGTTTGAGTAAATAGAAATTTTGGGATTTTGGTATGTGGAAAGAGTTAAGTTTTGACACCATTCATGTTTTCCCTAAGGTTCTATGGTAATTCATATATCAAAAGAATACATGATTAAGATATTCACATGTTTGGAATGTGACCAAAAAGATATATCTTATGATATATGAGGGATAAATGATGGTATTCACGTGCTTTTTATGTGACCTTTCATGTAATCATTTTTTTATACTATGAGCTTGGACCGAAGTATTTTGAATAATCCTAAAGATTAGAATGAATTAAGTTAGAAATAAGATAGTATTGTTTAAGGCTATAATTTTTTTTGATATTATTGCAGAAATGTTATAATAATGTAGTTTTTGAAAAAAGGACAACCTGCAGGACGGGCGACAACCCGTCGCGTCGGACAAGGTTGCAGGAATCGAACACACAACCGAAGTGTGACAGGCCTTTATCGCCTACCACTGGCCTAGAGGAAGTCCCTGGTTAGTAGAAACTAGTTTTATTTTATTAAGAGGTATGATAGATGAAGTATAAGTCCATTTTAGGAACCATATACAATTAATCTCACCATATATGGACTTATGTATTTAACTTTTACTAACCTTATGTTTGAGATAGATGGAATGACCTATCATTATATCGCATGATCTGCTAACACTTCACGAAAGAAAAATTTAACTTCATTAATTTAAGAGATGATGTGGAAATTGTTCAATGCACAAACAACAGTGAGATTGTACCAAAATCAAGTAAGTATTTCTTTTAATTCAAAAATTCTTCAACATTCAGGAAATGATCTTGAAAACCAAAAATGTTATCCTAGTTCCCTCATATCTGATGAATCATATTTTACATTAGATCATCACAAATTTATAACTTTGTGATTGTAGGATTTTTCATAGCCATGTTATCTACCACTCTCTATCAGAACTTGATGATTAGATTTGACTTCCATATCCATATTTTCATCTATATTCTCTTATGTGGAAACCCAGTGATGAGTTACTTTGGGTACACATTATGTCTCTAACGTTTCTTTCTAAGATTAAGTTTTATTATTCCTTTTTACGATGTGGGTTTCTATGAAAGAAACTTTCATGTAGAAAATCATTTATAACCCTGACGAATTTCGAGGACGAAATTTATTTTAAGGGGGGTAGAATATAACACCCAATGATTTTATGAGAATTATTATTTTTAATTTATTTGATGTCTTTTTTTGTATGCTTCACCAAGATTATCTTGTGCTATATGGAACACTGTATTATCTTGTAGTACACGCAACACTATTCTTGGCTTGTGACACACACAATTTCAAGTTCTTTCAAATATCATTCATTTTACACAACACCATGTATAGATTTTGATCAATGTATAACTGAACTATATTTTGAGTATGTTATACGCAACACAAAAGGAATCTTTCTCTACACACAACCCTGACTTGCCTTGGGTTACAAACAAGAGCAACCTTTTTTGATAGCTTGCGTTGTACGCAATATCGAGTTTCACTAAACAACGATATGTTATTAAAATATTATTTAAACTAGAGGTTATGAATAGTAATACCCACTTTTTGAAATTTTATAAATATTACCTTTCAAAATAGACTTCATTTTTGGATTCAGAATATCGAAATTAGACTAGGGTGAATTTTTGGTATTTTTCTGAAAACATTCAATTTTTGATGAATAGTGAAAACAATGAGTTATTGGTTAACACCAAATTTTTATTTAAATAATCATTTATTTTATTTAAATTTATTTTAGGTCAAAATAGAAACATAATAAATATATATTTTCAATGTAATTCATTGGATTCTTTTTATAATAATTTTAGATATATAAAAATTTTATTGAACTTTTTACCGTCTTTTACCCACCTTCTAGGAGCATTTGAAAATTGACATAAAACTTAATTTTATTGCTTCTGTGAGTTGAATTTCGAAAATCTGAGAGACATGGTTAATATGAAGGAGTAAAATGTGGTTCAATAAGATAAAAATAATTTTTGGTGAATAGTAAATTTTTACTTTTATTTCCCACGGTTAAAAGTAAATAGGGTAATAAAGGGTAAAAATGATATTATTATTACCCTAAAACATGTTCTAATTCTATTGTATAAGTATAATTCGACCAAAAACAACCTTAGGAATAAAATATGAACCTATTTTGTCCCCTTGGATTAGATTAGGACACTTATTATTATTTTATTTAAAGAAGAGTTAAAATAGTTAAAATCAATGTTTAATAACAAAAACATTTTTAATGTAGGGTTATACATAAGATAAATTTGACTATAAATATTCATTATAAATATAAAACGATTTCATACATAATGGTTGTTTATTTATATTTTTTTAGACATTAAATAATTTAATTTATTTGTGAGACAATGATGATGCAGTAATTGCCTTATTAATGAAATATTAACATAATTGATATTATAAATACCCAAATAAATATAATTTGAAACTTTTTATGAATTAAACTCATTTTATAGGTTAATATAACATATTTGGGTTGGTTAGATGAATTGTTTTAGAAATAATAATGCTATTATGAATTTAGATAAAACAAAATACCAAATAGTGTCAAAATTGACATAAAAGAGTTTTTAAAACAAATATTATATTATTAATTTATATAATGGTCCAAAAAATCTAAGGTTCGGCCAAAATATTTATAAAATAATATATGTGATATTAAGGAACAAATTAGGGTTTGATTGGTAGTTTATTGAGAGTCTATTAACCATAAATTTTAAGAATACAAGAAGACACGGTAAAAGTTAAATTATTTAACTTAGAGTTAAATCTAAATGATAAGGTTAAAATGGTAACCGAAACTTGTCTAAAAACTATTGGTTGAGATGCTTTCAACCAATACCCACCCTATCCTCGAAAAAATACACTTTGGAGCCATTATAAGCCGAATCTGAATTTATTATAAAATAATATTTTATGTTTTTCCTAAGGTGCGCCTCACCCCTTTTATAAAAGGTCACTCCCCTTTCTCTCTAATTCACACCTCCAAGGTCATTTGGCTCAGCCAAGACCTGCGCAAATACCATATCAACTATCCTAACTTCATCCTAGAGGCCTTCCTTTAGTCTGAAAGCCAAAATAAGGATCCCTTTTGATCAAATCAAAAGGAAGAACCCGAAGAAGAGGTAAATATCTCACCACCTATTTCAAGTTCCTTTCTTCTTCCACTTCCTAATTCTTTGTTATTTCCATTATAAAATAATTACTCCATTATCTTATATATACTGTGATGTTATTATAAAAATTTAAAAACCATATTAGTTATTTTATCCATCCTATGAATGAAAAAGTCACCACACATGCGTACGTACGACTTACCGTCTCCACGTCTTGGTGTAGTTTGTTATTCATACATTTCATCATTTGGATGTGTATAATAATGAGTATTAATGATATAAATAATAAATATAACATTATTATGATTCTTTATATATGATATACCATCCAATTATATTCTATTTTAATATCAAAAGAATGATATTGTCGCTCGTGCGTACATACGAACTACCGTCTCCACTAACGCGATGAGATTCATTTTCCATGATTAACCATTAAAGTGTGGTTATAAAGTATATATATAGTAAATAATCATGAAAGATATGGAATAATAATGATACTGGATTTATGTACATATATGTTTCATTTACTTAATTCCATTCAATTCAATAAGGAAACGAAAACAGCATTCATGCGTACGTACGACCTACCGTCTCCATGAACGGTGTATTTCATTTCATTTATAGATCTATCATATATATTTATATGATGAATATATATTATATATAAATCATTTTTTACATTTTGGATCTAATTAAATCAGGATATAAGTAATAATATGAAGAACAACAAGTCAAAACACGTACGATAAGTGAAACGATTTTACCCAAAACACTGCTTTAACATGGAATTTACAAAAGAACAGGTAATATAAAGTCATAAGTGAATCATATATGATATCATAAATATTATTATGGTTATGTTACAAGTTAATAATATGTTTAACCAACTATAAAGGAGTCTTTGACTCATACGGAAGAAATTGGACATAAGGTAAGGGATAATTTTTCAATCTCATTTTTATCCGAGATTGCTTATACGTAAGTATTTACTGGGTTATATTTTTCATCCATGTCCATAAAAATGTTTTTTATAAAGTGTTTAATATTCTTCCATGTATGATTAAATTCATGTTTACCCCTCTTTGACTATTACTTTGTGTTATGTATGGAATATTTCTTTTGTTTACCATACGTGGTACTTTTGGACTTTTCCGTTAAAAGTACGTGGAGAATGTTTTTTTAACTTATACAGCATGAGCGGATTTTTACTATTTCATAACTCCTTATTTTAAGGAAGCTTACTCTAAAATATTTAATGATTATTTTCAAGAAAAAACTTTTCTTTTAAAATTTTATGGCATTTTGAGAAAATAAAATGATTTTGAAGAAGAAAGGATATTTTCCTCAAGAATTCATTTCAAGTGTTTTATCAAAAACTATTTTCTATCTAAGATGATATTATTTAGTATGTTTATGTTTCAAGTATAATGTATCTATTATTTACATGGTTTTTTATTTTTTATGATGAAATTATATCCATTTTTTATATAGATTATGTTATGATGGGATGGTGTTTATGAAACTCATTTTATTCGTTGGGTTATTATGAATGATGTTGGTTTATTTTGTGGCACATGAAAGAATCATTTCATTATGAGATGGGTGGGACCTATATCTCCCACAACTTAATTGGGTAAAGATTTATATCTCATGAGATAGACATGGATGTAATGGCAAGTAAATTCGGTACAGTAATACAGGGCTGGAACGACAGGTAAACCCGATTCAGTAATGGACTTTGTCCACTACGATGGTCTTGGAAGCAATGCCTTGGATACTATGGAAATCATATCATATGATTAATGGTTTGACACAATTACATGTTTTATTACCATACAATTTTATCATTATTGATGTTCCATTATGATCTATGCCTTACGTACTACCATGTTTAATTTCATTGCTCAATAATTTGATATTTATACTTTATGTTAATGTTTTTAAGTTCAAATGTATATGGGTTGTTTTATTTTTTCCATGATTACCCATACTTAGAATTTGATCTCACCATTTTTATGTTTTCTTTTCCCCCAGGATATAAAGAAAGGTTTTAGGTAGAAAAAAGAAGAAGATCTTTATGGGAGATGTTGCAGATCTTTCACCATGATTAGAAGATTATTTTCCTGGTTTCCAAAGACACTAAACTAATACGATAATTAAGCGTTTCTTTTGTAATGTAGTATGTATTCTGAAAAAGAAATGTAATGTACATGTACGTCAAGTATGGGTCTCTACAGTTAGTATCAGAGTGAAGGTTTAGTCAACCTTTGGAAACTAGGATGTGAAACCTTTAGTGAGATCCCTTGAGATATTTCTAAGGTATGTCTAGGGATGTCCCTAAGGTTAAGTATAAGTATAGGCTATAGTCATAGAATTATTGTAATGATCATTGAATTAAACCAAAGATTTTAGAGATTTAAAGTACTCCCCTTGATTATTTTTCTTTTCTAGTACTTGTTTTTCCTCTCATACTATTCTTTTTGGGTTTTAAAAAATGGCTGGAAACATGAGGATTCATGTTAAAGGAGAATATGATAAACAATGTAATGATATTATTCATGAGAAACCAAATGAAATGGGATTTTGATGTCCAAAAATCGTTATTATACCTAATCAGAAATCTCATAATATGATCAATAAGATCAACTTTGGTAAGTTTCCTGACTTGGCTAATAAGAGAAAGATGGTGTTTCATGATGATCATAGAGGAAAGAAAGTTCAATTTACATCATGTAAATCATGTGGTAAGAGGCATCATGGAGAATGTTTCAAAGGAACTGAATGATGCTTTGGGAGTGGAAAAGGACACAGAGCTAGTAATTACAAAGGAAAAGGTTCAGTTAACACCATGGACATGGATAATGGTATTTCTAAGACATCAACAACGTTTAAATGTTTTAAATGTGGAATGTATGGGAATTATGCAAACCAATGCCCTAAGGGAAAGTCTCAGGAAGAGAATCGTCATGGTCGTATGGGTAGTATTTATATTGACGATGATGAAGAGACTACAAATGATATATGAGGTGAAAGAATTTTTGAAGCTTGAAGATAGTGGAATGATTTTTGTTTATCAAGAGTTATGTTATATAGGTAATGGTACTATGGAATAAAGACACATATAAGGATTGTTACACTATTTGTTTCTAAAGTATTTGAAAGTATATGTTGAATGGTACTGGTAACCCTGAAAGGTTATTCAGATATTTTTGGAAAGAAGATGATATGCACATAATGAAGGGATAAAGAGATAAGGAAATGTTTGATAGTATTAATGAGATCATGACTGATATAAGGAAAAAGTGATATCATGGTTTGATTATATAGAAATTTTGGTATTTTGGTCTGTGGAAATAGTTAACTTTTGACAGTATTCATGTTTTCACTAATGTTCAATGGGTATTCATTTTTCTAGAGAATACATGATTAAGGTATTCAATTATTTAGAATGTGACCAACAAGATATATCTTACGATAATGGGAGATAAATTATGGTATTTTCATGCTTGGTAGATGACCTTTCTAGTAATCATTTTCATTATACTATGAGATAGGAAAGATGTATTTTTGATATTCCTGAAGGTTGGAATGGATTAAGTAGGACATTAGATAGTATTGTTTAAGGATACAACTTTTTTTCTATAATGTTATAACAGTATTGTTTTAGAAAAAGGAAAACCTGCAGGACAAGCGACAACCCGTCACGTCGAACAAGGTTGCGGGAATCAAACCCATAACCGAAGTGCGACATGCCTGTATCGCCTACCTCTGGCCTACAGGAAGTCCCTAGTAAGTAGAAACTAGTTTTATTTTTTTAAGTGGTATGATATATGAAGTATAAGTCCATTTTTGGAATCATATATGATTAACCTCACCATAGATGGACTTATGTATATTTGATAACTTTTGCTAACCTTTTGTTTGAGACAGATGGAATGACCCATCATTCTATCACATGATCTGCTAATAATTCACGAATGAAAAATTCAAATTAATTTCTTTAAGATATGAAGTGGAAATTGTTCATGGAACAACCAACAGTGAGATTGTACCAAAATCAATTAAGTATTTCTTCTAATTCAAAATTTTCATCTTTTGGGAAATGATATTGAAACCCAAAAATGTTGTCCTAGTACCCTCATATACGATGAATCAGATGGTACCTTAGATCATCAAAAATTTATGGCTTTGTGATTGTTGGATTTTTTATAGCCATGTTCTCTACCACTATCTATCAGAACTTTATGGTTAGATTTCTCTTCCATATCCATATTTTCACCTATATTCTCATATGTGGAAACCCAGTGATGAGTTACTTTGGGTATCTGTTATGTTTCTAACGTTACTTTTTAAAAATATGTTTTAGTATTTCTTTTTATGAGGTGGGTTTCTATGAAATAAACTTTCAAGTAGTAAATGATATATAACCCCGACGAATTTCGAGTGCGAAATTCATTTTAAGGGGGGTAGAATGTAACACCTTGAGATTTTATGAGAAGCATTATTTTTAATTTTTTGATGTGTTGTGTTGTATGCTACACCAATATTATCTTGCGCTATACGCAACACCGTATTAGCTTGCAGTATACACAACACTATTCTTGGATCGTGTTACACACAATTTCAAATTAGTTTGATAGAAGTTATTCTACACAACATTGAGTGTATATATATATATATTCAATGTATAAATGAAATATGGTTGGATTATATTATTCGCAACAACAAAGGAATATTTCACTACACGCATCCTCGACTTGGCTTGCGTTACACACAATCACGACCTTCCTCGATAGCGTGTGTTGTACGCAATACCGAGTTTGACTAAACAATGATATGTTTTTAAAATATTTTATAAACTAGCTGTTATGAATAGTAATACCCTCTTTTTGAAATTTTATAAATTTTATCTTTCAAAATGGACTTTATTTTTGGATTCGGATTATCGAAATTAGCCTAGGGTGATCCTTTGGTATTTTTCTAAAAACTTCCAATTTTGTATGAATAGTGAAAACACTGAGTTATTGGTTCAAACTGACTTCTTATTTAAATAATCATTTATTTTATTTAAATTTATTTTAGATTATAATAGATACATAATACCTATATAGGTTTAATGTAATTCATTGGAGTCATTTTATAATAATTTTAGATATATAAAAATTTTATTGAACTTTTTACGGTCTTTTACCCACCTCCTAGGAGCATTTGCAAATTGGCATAAAAATTAATTTTACCACTTCTGTGAGTTGAATTTCAAAAATCCAAGAGACACAGTAAATATAAATGAGTAAAATGTGGTTCAATAAGATAAAAATAATTTTTTGTGAATAGTAACTTTTTACTTTTATTTACCACAGTTAAAAGTAAATAGGGTAATTGAGGGTGAAAATGATATTATTATTATCCTAACACGTGTCCTAATTCTATTGGATAGGTATAATTACACAAAAACCACCTTAGGAATAAAATATGAACCTCTTTTATCCACTAATATTAGATTAGGACACTTATTAATATTTTATTTAAAGAAGAGGTAAAATAGTTAAAATCAATGTTTAATAACTAAAACATTTTTAATATAGGGTTATAAATAAGATAAATTAGACTATAAATATTCATTAGAAAGATAAAAATATTTCATACATAATTTTATTTTATTTATATTTTTTATGCATTAAATAATTTAATTTATTTGTAAGTCAGTGATGATGCAATAATTACCTTATTAATAAAATATTAACATAATTGAAATTATAAATATCCAAATAAATGTAATTTTAGAATTTTTAAGATTTAAAATAATTTTATAGGTTATTATAACATATTAGGGTTGGTTAGATGATTTGTTTAGAAATAATAATGCTGTTATGAATTTAGAAAAAACAAAATATAAAATAGTGTCAAAATTGACATAAAAGTGTTTTTAAAACAAATATTATATTATTAATTGATATAATGGTTTTAAAAATATAATGTTTGGAAAAAAGACTTATATAATAATATATATGATATTAATTAACTAATTAGGATTCGATTGGTAGTTGATTATAAGTTTATTAGCCATATAGTGTAAGGAGACAAGAAGACAAGGTAAAAGTTAAATTATGTAACTTAGAGTTAAATCTAAATTATAAGGTTAAAATGGTAACCTAAACTTGTCTAATTCCTATTGGTTGAGAGTATTTCAACCCATCCCCACCCTATCCTCTAAATAAGACACTTTTGAGCCATTATAAACCCAATATTAATTTATTATAAAATAATATTTTATGTTTTTCCTTAGGTGTCCCTCACCCCTCTTATAAAATGGCACCCCCCCTTCTCTCTAATTCACACCTACAAATCCATTTGTCTTGGCCAACCCCTGCCCAAGAACCCTCTAAAATGTCCTCCCTTAATTATAGAGGCATTCCTTTAGTCAGAAAGCCAACCTAAGGATCCCTTTTGATCAAATCAAAAGGAAGAACCTAAAGAAGAGGTAAATATCTCACCACCTATTTCAAGTTCCTTTCTTCTTCCACTTCCTCCTTCTTTGTTATTTCCATTATAAAATAATAACCCCAGTATCTT
The DNA here is from genome assembly GCA_963277665.1 of Viscum album. Taxonomy (NCBI): domain Eukaryota; kingdom Viridiplantae; phylum Streptophyta; class Magnoliopsida; order Santalales; family Viscaceae; genus Viscum; species Viscum album. Next base: position 733,071,152 of record OY728166.1, read on the forward strand.
CTATATAATGTGATGTTATTATAAAAAATTAACAACCATATTATTTATTTTATCTATCATATTAATGAAAAAGTCACCACACGTGCGTACTTACGGCTTACCATCTCCACGTCATGGTGTAGTTTGTTATTCAAAAATTATTCATTTGGAAGAGTATAATAATGGGTATAAATGATATAAATAATAAATATAAAATTATTATGATTCTGTATATATGATATACCATCCAATTATATACTATTTTAATATCAAAAGAATGATATTGCCGCTCGTACGTACGTACGGACTACCGTCTCCACGAACACGATGAGATTCATTTTACATGATTAACCATTCAAGTATGGTTATAGAGTATATATATAATCAATAATCATGAAATATATTACATAATAATGATACTAGATTTATTTACATCTATGTTTAATTTACTTAATTCCATTTAATTCAATAAGGAAACGAAAACAGCGTTCATGCGTACGTACGACCTACCGTATCCATGAACGACATATTTCATTCCATTTATCAATCTATCATAGATATTTATATGATGAATATATATTATATATAAATCATGTTTTACATTCTGGAACTAAGTAAATCATGATATAAGTAATAATATCAAGAACAACAAGTCGAAACACATACGATAAATGAAATGATTTTACCCAAAACACCTCTTTAACATGGAATTTACAAAAGAACGGGTAATATAAAGTCATAAGTGAATCATATATGATATCATAAATATTATTAAGGTTATGTAAAAAGTTAATAATATTTTTAAACCAACTATACATGAGTCTCGGACACATAAGGAAGAAATTGGACATAAGGTAAGGGATAATTATTCCAATCTCATTCTTATCCGAGATTGTTTATTTGTAAGTATTTACTGGGATTATATTTTTCAACCATGTCCATAAAAATGTTTTTCATAAAGTTTTTCATATTCTTCAATGTATTTTTAAATTAATTTTTTCCCCTATTTGACTTTTACTTTTTGTTATGTAAGGAATCTTTCTTTTGTTTACCATATGAGGTACTTTTTGACTTTTTCGGTAAAAATACGAGTAGAATGTTTTTTTAAATTATACGACATGAATGGATTTTTATGGTTTCATAACACTTAATTTTCATAAATCATACTCTACAAGATTTCATGATTATTTTCAATAAAATCCTTTTCGTTTAAATTTGAATTGCATTTTGTGGAAAGAAAATTATTTTGAAGAAGAAAGGATATTTTCCTCAAGAATTCATTTCAAGTGTTTTGTCAAAACTATTTTCCATCTTAGAAGACATTATTTAATATGATTATGTTTCATGTATAATGTCTCTATTATTTATAGGGTTTTATTTTTCTTATGATGAAATGATATCCATTTGTTTTATATGTATGATGTAATGATGGAATGATGTTTATGAAACCCATTTTATTCTTTGGGTTATGATGAATGATTTATGATTGTTTTGTGGCAGACATAAGAATGGTTTCATTATGAGATGGGTGGGACCTATATATCCCTCCAATGCATTGGGTAAAGATTTATATCTCATGATATAGACATGACTATAACAGAAAGTAAATCTAGTATAGTAATACAGGGCTGGAACGACATGTAAACCCGATTCAGTAATGGACTTTGTCCACTATGATGGTCTTGGAAACAATGCCTTGGATACTATGGAAATCATATCATGTGCTTAATGGTTTTCCAAAGTTACACGTTTTATTCCCATGATATTTTATCATGATTGAGGTTCCATTATAATCTATGCCTTACGTACTACCATGTTTAATGTCATTGATCAAGAATTTGATGTTTAAACATTACGTTCATGTTTTTATGTTCAAATGTATATGGGTAGTTTTATTTTCTCCATGATTACCCTTACTGAGAATTTGAGCTCACCCTTTTTTTTGTTTTCTTTTCCCCCAAGATATAAAGGAAGGTTTTAGGTAAAAAAAGATCATTATGGGAGATGTTGAAGATCTTTCACAATGATTAGAATATTATGTTCCAAGTTTCCAAAGACACTAAACTAATACGGTCATTGAGAATTTGTTTTTTAATGTACTAAGTATTACTCTAAAGTAATGTAATGTCCATGTACGTCAAGTATGGGTCTCTATAGTTGGTATCGGAGAAAGGAGGTAGGAATGAATCTGACCCTTGGGAACTCTCACGTGTGAGTGTTGGATGAAGCATGGCTTTCCACCCAAGCGCTTCATGAGGAAATGGCTACCACTAGGGATGGTGGTGTGTCCCGCCCAGGGGGTGTATCCGCCCATGGAGTACTCTGATAGGTATCAATTATAGTCCATTGGATGTAATTCCAGACTGTTACAGTTGGTATCAAAGGGAATGTTTAGTCAACCTTTGGAAACTAGGATGCGAAAACATTAGTGAGATACCTAGAGATATTACTAAGGTATGTCTAGGGATGTCTCTAAGGATAAATATTAGTATAGTCTATAGTCCTAGAATTATGGTAACGATCATATAATTAAACCAAAGATGTATGATATTGAAAGTAATCCCCCTTGATTATGTTGTTTTTCTAGTACGAGTTTTTCCTCTCACACTATTCTTTTTGGGTTTTAAGAAATGGCAGGAAATAGGAGGATTCATGTTAATGGAGAATATGATAGAAAATGGAATGATATTATTTATGAGCAACCAAATGAAATGGGATTTGGATGTCCAAACATAATTATCATTCCTAATCACCAATCTCATAATATGATAAATTATATCAACTTGGGTAAGTTCCCTGACTTGGATAATAATAGAAAGATGGTGTTTCATGATGATCATAGAGGAAAGAAAGTTCAATTTTCATCATGTAAATCATGTGGTAAGAGGCATCAGGGAGAATGTTTCAAAGGAATTGGAAGATGCTTTGGGTGTGGAAAAGAAGAACACAAAGCCAGTAATTGCAAAGGAAAAGGTTCAGTTAACACCATGGACAAAGATAAAGGTATTTCTAAGATATCAACAAAGGTCAAATGTATTAAATGTGTCATGTACAAGAATTATGCAAACCAATTCCCTAAGGTAATGTCTCATAAAGAGAATCATCATGGTCGTATGGGTAGTATTTATATTGATGATGATGAAGAGACTACAAATGATATGTGAGATGAAAGAATTGTTGATGCTTGAAGATAGTGGAATGATTTATGTTTATCAAGAGTTATACTGTATAGGTAAATGTACTATTGAATAAAGACACATCTAAGGATTTTCACACTATTGTTTTTTCTAAAGTATTTGAAAGTATATATTAAATGGTACCAGTAACCACGAAAGGTTATTCAGATATTTTTGGAAAGAATATGATATGAGCGCAATGAAGGGTTAAATAGATAATGAATTGTTAGATAGTATTAATGAGCTCATGATTGATATATGGACAAAGTGATATCATGGTTTGAGTATATAGAAATTTTAGGATTTTGGTATGCGGAAAGAGTTAACTTTTGACAAAATTCATTTTTTCACTAATATTAATGGGTATTCATTTTTCAAGAGAATACATTATAAATATATTCAAATATTTGGAATGTGACAAAAAAGATATATCTTATGATATATGAGAGATAAATAATGATATTCACATGATTGGTAGATGACCTTTCTAGAAATCGTTTTCATTATATTATGAGATTGGACAGAAGTATTTTTGATAAGCCTAGAGGTTGGAATGGATTATGTTGTAAATTAGATAGTACTGTTTAAGGCAAAAAAAAAATTTCTTGAATGTTATAATAGTATAGTTTTAGAAAAAGGAAAACCTGCAGGATGGGCGACAACTCGTCGCGTTAGACAAGGTTGCAGGAATCGAACCCATAACTAAAGTGCGATAGGCCTTTATCACCTACCTCTGGCCTACAAAAAGTACCTGGTTAGTAGAAACTATCTTTATTTTATTAAGCTTTATGATAGATGAAGTATAAGTCCATTTTTGGAACCATATACGATTAACCTCACCTTATATGGACTTATGTATATTTGATAATGTTTTCTAACCTTTTGTTTGAGAAAGATAGAATGACTCATCATTTTATCACACGATCTGCTAACAATTCACGAATGAAAAATTAAACTTCATTTATTTAATATATGAAGTGGAAACTATTCATGGAATGACCAACAACGAGATTGTACCAAAATCAAGTAACTATTTCTTCTAATTCAAAATTTTCAACTTTAGGAAAATGATATTGAAAATCAAAAACTTTGTCCTAGTACCCTCATATCCGATGAATCAGATGGTACCTTAGATCATCACAAATTAATGGCTTTGTGATTGTTGGCTTTTTCATAGCCATGTTCTCTACCACTTTCTATCAAAACAAGATGGTTAGATTTCTCTTCCATATCCATATTTTCACCTATATTCTCTTATGTGGAAACCCAATGATGAGTTACTTTGGGTATCCGTTATGTTTCTAACGTTCCTTTATTAAATGATGTTTTAGTATTTCTTTTTACGAGGTGGGTTTCTATGAAAGAAACTTTTAAGTAGCAAACGATTTATAACCCCGATGAATTTCGATGGCGAAATTCATTTTAAGGGGGGTAGAATGTAACATCCCAAGATTTTATGAGAAGTACTCATTTTAATATATTTGATGTCTTGTGTTGTATGCTACACCAAGATTATATTGTGCTATATGCTACACCGTATTAGCTAGCAGTATACACAACACTATTCTTGGATCTGGTTACACACAATTTCATGTTTGTTTGATAGAAGTTACTCTACGTAAAATTTAGTGTATATATATATATTCAATGTATAAATGAAATTTGGTTGGATTCTATTATATGCAACAACAAAGGAATCTTGAACTACAAGCAACCCTGACTTGGCTTGCATTACACGCAATCGCGACCTACCTCGATAGCATGTGTTGTACGCAATACCGAGTTTCACTAAACAATGATTTGAAATTAAAATATTTTATAAACTAGCCGTTATGAATAGTAATACCCACTTTTTGAAATTTTATAAATTTTATCCTTCAAAATGGACTTCATTTTTGGATTCGGAATATTGAAATTAGCCTAGGGTGAACTTTTGGTATATTTTTGAAAACATTCAATTTTTGATGAATAGTGAAAAAACTAAGTTATTGGTTAAAACCGACTTTTTATTTAAATAATCATTTATTTTATTTAAATTTATTTTAGGTCAAAATAGATACATAATACCTATATAGATTCAATTTAATTTATTGGAGCCATTTTATAAAAATTTTAGATATATAAAACTTTTATTGAACTTCTGTGAGTTAAATTTAGAAAATCCGAGAGACATGGTTAATATGAAGGAGTAAAATGTGGTTCAATAAGATAAAAATAATTTTTGGTGAATAGTTAATTTTTACATTTATTTACCATGGTTAAAAGTAAATATGGTAATTAAGGGTAAAAATGATATTATAATTACCATAACACATGTCCTAATTCTATTGGATAAGTATAATTCAACCAAAAACAACCATAGGAATAATATATGAACCTCTTTGGTCCACTTGGATTAAATTAGGACACTTATTATTATTTTCTTAAAAGAAGAGTTAAAATAGTTAAAATCAAAGTTTAATAACTAAACAATTTTTAATATAGGGTCATACATAAGATAAACATGACTATAAATATTAATTAGAAAGATAAAAATATTTTCTAAATAATGTTATTTTATTTATATTTTTTTAGACATTAAATAATTTAATTTATTTGTGACACAATGATGATGCAGTATTTACCTTATTAACGAAATATTAACATAATTGATATTATAAATACCCAAATAAATGTAATTTGAGACTTTTTAGGAATTACAATAATTTTCTAGGTAAATATAACATAATAGGGTTTGTTAGATGATTTTTTTTTTCAAAATAATAATGTTGTTACGAATTTAGAAAAAAGAAAATAACAAATAGTGTCAAAATTGACATAAAAGAGTTTTTAAGACAAATATTATATTATAAATTGATATAATGGTCCTAAAAATCTATTTTTCGTCCAAAATAATTATATAATAATATATATGACATTAATGAACTAATTAGGGTTCTATTGGAAGTTTATAGTAAGTTTATTAACCATATAGTGTAAGAATACAAGAAGTCACAGTAAAAGTCAAATTATTTAACTTAGAGTTAAATCTAAATGATAAGGTTAACATGACAACCTAAACATGTATTAAACCTATTGGTTGAGATTATTTCAACCCATCCCCACCATGGAATCTAAATATGACTCTTTGGAGCCATTATAAAATGAATATGAATTTATTATAAAATAAAATTTCATGTTTTTCCTAAGGTGCCCCTCACCCCTCTTATAAAAGGGCACTCCCTCTTCTCTCTAATTCACACCTCCAATGCCATTGGGCTTGGCCAAACCCTACCTAAATAACCACTAAACTGTCTTACCTTCATCCTAGAGGCATTCCTTTAGTCAAAAATTCATTTTAAAGACCCATTTTGATCAAATCAAAAGGAAGAACCCGAAGAAGAGGTAAATATCTCACCACCTATTTCAAGTTTCTTTCTTCTTCCACTTCTTCCTTCTTTGTTATTTCCACTCTAAAATAATAACTCTAGTATCTTATATATACTTTGATGTTATTATAATCACTGTACAACCATATTAGTTATTTTATCCATCCTATGATTAAAAAAGTCACCACACGTGTGTACGTACGGCTTACCGTCTCCACGTCCTGGTGTAGTTTGTTATTCAAACATTTCATCATTTTGATGGGTAAAATAATGAGTATAAATGATATAAATAATTAATATAACATTATTATGATTCTGTATATATGATATACCATCCAGTTATATATTATTTTAATATCAAAAGAATGATATTGTCGCTCGTGCGTACGTACGGACTACCGTCTCCACGAATGCGATGAGATTCATTTTCCATGATTAACCATTCAAGTATGGTTATAAAGTATATATATAATAAATAATCATAAAATATGTTAAATAATAATTATACTGTATTTATGTACATATATTTTTCATTTACTTAATTCCATTCAATTGAATAAGGAAATGAAAACAGCCATCATGCGTACGTACGGCCTACCGTCTCCATGGACGTTGTATTTCATTCCATTTATCGATCTATGATATATATTTATATGATGAATATATATTATATATGAATCATGTTTTACATTATGTAACTAAGTAAATTAGTATATAAGTAATAACATCAAGAACAACAAGTTGAAACACTTGCGATAAATGAAACGATTTTACCCAAAACGCTAATTTAACATGGAATTTACAAAAGAACGGGTAATATAAAGTCATAAGTGAATCATATATGATATCATAAGAATTATTATGGTTATGTTACAAGTTAATATTATGTTTAAACCAAAAATACAGGAGACTCGGACACATATGGAAGAAATTGTCCATAAGGAAAGGGATAATTATTCCAATCTCATTTTTATCTGAGATTGTTTATTTGTAAGTTTTTACTGGGATTATATTTTTCATCCATGTCCATAAAAATGTTTTTAATAATGTATTTATTATTCTTAAATGTATTTTTAAAGTCATGTTTACCCCTATTTGAATTTTACTTTGTGTTATGGATGGAATCGTTATTTTGTTTACCATACGAGGTACTTTTTGAATTTTTCGGTAAAAGTACAAGGAGAATGTTTTTTTAACTTATATGGAAGGAACAGATATTAACGGTTTCATAATGCCTAATTTTCATGAATCTTCATATACAAGATTTTATGATTATTTTCAATAAAATCATTTTATTTTAAAATTGAATTGCATTTTGTGTAACGAAAATGATTTTTAAGAAGAAAGGATATTTTCCTCAAGAATTCATTTCAAGGGTTTTGTCAAAACTATTTTCCATCTAAGATGAAATTATTTAGTATGATTATGTTTCAAGTATAATGTCCCTATTATTTACATGGTTTGATTTTTCTTATGATGAAATTATATCCATTTGTTTTATGTGGATCATGTGATGATGGGATGATGTTTATGAAACCCATTTTATTTTTTGGGTTATGATGAATGATTTATGATTGTTTTGTGGCACACATAAGAATGGTTTCATTATGAGATGGGTGAGACCAATATCTCCCTCCAATGCATTGGGTAAATATTTATATCTCATGAGATAGACATGGCTGTAATGGAAAGTAAATCCGGTACAATAATAGTGGGCTGGAATGATAGGTAATCCCGATTCCATAATGGACTTTGTCCACTATGATGGTCTGGGCAGCAATGCCTGGGCTACTATGGAAATCATATCAAGTGATTAATGGTTTGGCACAATTACATGGTCTTGGAAGAAATTCCTTGGAAGAAATGCTTTGGCAGCAATGCCTTGGCTACTATGAAAACATTTTTATGTACATGGATGAAAAATATATCCCCAGTAAATACTTACGTATAAGAAATCCCGGATAAAAATGAGATTTGAAAAATTATCCCTCACCTTATGTCCAATTTATTACATATGTGTACAAGGCTCCTGTATCATTGGTTTAAACATATTATTAACTTGTAACATAACCATAATAATATTTATGATATCATATATGATTCACTTATGACTATATATTACCTTTTCTTTTGTAAATTCCATGTTAAAGCAGCGTTTTGGGTAAAATCGTTTCATTTATCGTACATGTTTTGAATTGTTGTTATTATTATTATTATTTATATTCTGATTTACTTAGTTCCAGAATGTAAAACATGATTTATATATAATATATATTCATCATATAAATATATATAATAGATCGATAAATGGAATGAAATACACTGTTCATCGAGACGGTAGGCCGTACGTACGCATGAACGCTGTTTTTGTTTCCTTATTGAATTGAATGGAATTAAGTAAATGAAACATATATGTACATAAATAAAGTATCCTTATTATGTAATATAATTCATTTTAATTTTTTATATATATACTTTATAACCATACGTAAATGGTTAATCATGGAAAATGAATCTCATCGCGTTCATGGAGACGGTAGTCCGTACGTACGCACGAGCGACAATATCGTTATTTTGATATTAAAATATTATATATTTGGAACGTATGTCATATATAAATAATCATAATAATGTTATATCTATTATTTATGTCATTTATACTCATTATTATACCCATCCAAATGATTAAATATTCAAATAACAAACTACACCACGACGTTGAGACGGTAAGCCGTATGTACGCACGTGTGGTGACTTTTTCATTCATAGGATGGATAAAATAACTAATATGGCTGTAAAATTTTTATAATAAAATCATAGTATATTTAAAATACTAGAGTTATTATTTTAGAATAGAAATAACAAAGAAGGAGGAAGTGGAAGAAGAAAGGAACTTGAAATAGGTGGTGAGATATTTACCTCTTCTTCGGGTTCTTCCTTTTGATTTGATCAAAAGGGATCCATAGGTTGGATTTATGACTAAAGGAAGGAATCTAGGATGAAGGTATGACAGTTTAGAGGGTATTTGGGTAGGGTTTGGCCGAGCCAAATGGATTTTTATGTGTTAATTAGAGATAAGGGCGAGTGCCCTTTTATAAGAGGGGTGAGGGGCACCTTAGGAAAAACTTAAAATATTATTTTATAATAAATTCTTATTAGGTTTATAATTGATCCAAAGTGTCTTATTTTGAGGCTAGGGTGAGGATGGGTAGAAATACTTTAAACTTATAGGTTTTAGACATGTTTAGGTTACCATTTTTACCTTATCATTTAGATTTACCTCTAAGTTAAATAATTTAACTTTTACCGTGTCTTTTTGTATTATTACACTATATGGTTAATAAACAAACTATAAACTGCCAATAGAACCCTAATTAGTTCCTTAATTTCATATATATCATAATATAAGTCTTTTGGACGAATCATAGATTTTTAGGACCACTATATCAATTAATAATATAATATTTGTTTTAAAAACCTTTTTATGTCAATTTTGACACTATTTGGTATTTTGTTTTTCTAAAATTTTTAACAGCATTATTATTACGAATAAAATTCCTATAACCAATAATAATATGTTATATTAACATATAAAATTAGTTTAATTAATAAAAAGTCTCAAATTACATTTATTTGGGTATTTATAATATCAATTATGTTAATATTTCACTAATAAGGTAATTACGCCATCATCATTGTCTCATAGATAAATTAAATTATTTAATGTCTAAAAATATAAATAAAATATAATTATGTAGTAAATATTTTTATATTTATAATTAATATTTATAGGCGAATTTATCTTATTTATAACCTTATATTAAAAATGTTTTATTTATTAAACTTTGATTTTAACTATTTTAACTCTTCTTTAAATATAATAATAATAAGTGTCCTAATCTAATCCAATTGGATAAAAGAGGTTCATATTTTATTTCTAAGGTTTTTTTGGTCGAATTATACTTATCCAATAGAATTAGTTCATGTGTTAGGGTAATAATAATATCATTTTTACCGTTAATTACCATATTTACTTTTAACCGTGGTAAATAAAAGTAAAAGGTTACTATTCACCAAAAATTATTTTTATCTTATCGAACCACATTTTACTCCTTGATATTAACTGTGTCTTTCATATTTTCAAAAGTCAACTCACAGAAGCGGTAAAATTAAGTTTTATGTAAAATTTCAAAATGCTCCTAGGAGGTGGGTAAAAGACAGTAAAAAGTTTAATAAAATTTTTATATATCTAAAATTATTATAAAATGACTCCAATGAATTACATTGAACCTATATAAGTATTATATATCTATTTTGACCTAAAATAAATTTAAATAAAATAAATTATTATTTAAATAAAAAGTCGGTTTTAACCAATAACTCTGTGTTTTCACTATTCATCAAAAATTGAAAGTTTTCAGAAAAATACCAAAATTTTACCCTAGGCTAATTTCGATATCCTAAATCCAAAAATGAAGTCCATTTTAAACGATAAAATTTATAAAATGTCAAAAAGTGGTTATTACTATTCATAATGGCTAGTTTATGAAATATTTTAATAACATATCGTTGTTTAGTGAAACTCGGTATTGCGTACAACACACGCTATCGAGGAAGGCCACGATTGCATGTAATGCAAGACAAGTTAGGGTTGTGTGTTGTGTAAGATTCTTTTGTTGTTTCATATAATAGAATCCAACCATATTTCATTTATATATTTAATATATATATAGACACACACACACACTCAATGTTGCATAAAATAAAATCTATCAAACAAAATTGAAATTATGTGTAACACAATCCAAGAATAGTGTTGCATATACTGCAAGCTAATACGGTGTTGCGTATAGCGCAAGATAATCTTGGCATAACATACAACACAAGACATAAAATAAATTAAAAATAATATTTCTCATAAAATCCCAGGGTGTTACATTACTGTAGAGACCCATACTTGACGTACATGGACATTACATTAATTCTGCACAATAATTAATTCATTATATAAACAAACTCCCAATGAACATATTAGTTTAGTGTCTTTGGAAACTCAGAACATAATCTTCTAATCATGGTGAAAGATATTCAACACATCCCATAAAGATCTTCTACTTTTTTCTACCTAAAACCTTCCTTTATATCCTGGGGAAAAGAAAATATAAAAAGGGTGATCTCAAATGATCAGTAAGGGTATGCATGGAGAAAATAAAACAACCCATATACATTTGGACTTAAAAACTTAACCATAAAGTTTTAACATAAAATTCTTGAGCAATGTCATTAAACATGGTAGTACGTAAGGCATATATCATAATGGAACACCAATCATGATAAAATAGCATGGGAATAAAACATGTAATTGTGGAAAACTATTAATCACCTGATATGATTTCTGTAGTAGCCAAGGCATTGCTACCCAGACCATTATAGTGGACAAAGTCCATTACTGACTCGGGTATACCTATCGTTTCAGCCCTGTATTACTGTACCAAATTTACTTACCGTTACAGCCATGTCTATCTCATGAGATATAAATCTTTACCCAATGCATTCGAGGGAGATATAGGTCCCACCCATGTCATAATGAAATCATTCTTACGTGTGACACAACATAAACATAAATCATTCATCATAACCCAAAGAATAAGATGGGTTTCATAAACATCATCCCATCATAACATAATCCATATAAAACAAATGGATATCATATTATCATAAGAAGAATCAAAACATGTAAATAATAGAGACATTATACTTGAAACATAATGATACTAAATAATGTCATATTAGATGGGAAATAGTTTTGAGAAAACACTTGAAATGAATTCTTGAGGAAAATATCCTTTCTTCTTGAAAATCATTTTTTTTCACAAAATGCCATGAAATTTTAAAAGAAAAGGATTTTGTTGAAAATAATCATAAAATCTTGTAGAGTAAGGTTCATTAATAAAAGTCGATATTAAACTACAAAACTCCGTTCATGCCGTATAAGTAAAAAAACATTCTCCTCATAATTTTACAGAAAAAGTCAAAAAGTACCTCATATGGTAAACAAAAGAATGAATCCTTCCATAACACAAGATAAAAGACAAAAAAGGGGTAAAATGACTTTAACCATACATGTAATAATATTAAACACTTTAGGAAAACATTTTTATGGACATGGATGAAAAATATAACCTCAGTAAATACATATGTATAAGCAATCCCGGATAAAAATGAGATTTGCAAAATTATCCCTTACCTTATTTCTAATTTCTTCTGTATATGTTCGAGACTCCTATACAGTTGGTTTAATCATATTATTAACTTGTAACATAACCATAATAATATTTACGATATCATATATGATTCACTTCTGACTTTATATTACTCGTTCTTTTGTAAATTCCATGTTAAAGCAGCGTTTTGGGTAAAATCGTTTCATTAATTGTACGTGTTTTGACTTGTTTTTCTTGATATTATTATTTATATCCTAATTTACTTAGTTCCAGAATGTAAAACATGATTTATATATAATATATATTCAACATATAAATGTATATGATAGACAGATAAATGGAATGAAATACACCGTTCAAGGAGACGGTAGGCCGTACGTACACATGAACTCTGTTTTCGTTTCCTTATTGGATTGAATGGAATTAAATAAACAAACATAGATGTAAATAAATATAGTATAAATATTATGTCATATATTTCATGATTATTTATTATATATACTTTATTATCATACTTGAATGGTTAATTATGGTGAATGAATCTCATCGCGTCGTGGAGACGGTAATCCATACGTACACACGAGCGATGATATTATTCCCATAATTATTGAATGGAATTAGAGTGGATGATATAATTTATCAGAATCATTATGATGTTATAATAATGATATATAGTTATTATTTCCACCATTATACCCATCCAACTAAGGTGGTGGTGGAAAACAGATTACACCACGGCGTGGAGACCGTATTCCGTACGTACGCACACGCGGTGATTTCGTTTTCCCTAGGATGGATAGAAGGTGAAATAGGGTTGCTTCATATTTATAATATCATATCAGTATATTAGTGATACTGATGTTATTACTTTATAATGAAACAAATATATAAGTGGAAGTATAAGAATAAATGAACTTGAAAGAATCGGTAAAGGATATTTCCTCTTCTTCGATGCGCCTCTTCTAAACCTCCTCTTAGGGAAATAAAGATGGTATTTGAAAAAGACAAGGACATATAGAATGTTTCTAGGAAATTTTAGAAGAGAAATGGGTAGGGTTTGGCCAAGCTTTAAGGCTCAATGTAGTGTGAGGAGGAGAGGGAGGAGGTGCCCTTATATAGGAGAGGAGAGGGGTACTTTTGGAAACCTCTAAAATATTAATTTATAATAAACTCAAAACCCACATAAAAACCTCCAAAAATGACTCAAATTAGAATCTAAGATGAGATAAGGTTGTATTCTCATCCACCAATAAAATTTAGACATGTTGGGAATTTATTTTAAACCTTATCAACTTGATTTATCCTTATTTATTCTTTTTAATTTTATTTGTGGTAATAATATTCTAAATTTTAAATTGATATAAATAATTATTTATGTGTTTTTAATTGTCCATAACTGGATAATTAATTACAGTTTATAATTTTTAAATATTTTTGTGAATTTTTAACAATTTAATAATATGTTATTTTTATAAAATAACAATAGTGTCAATTTTGACACTACTCATTTATTTGTATTTAAATAAAATACACACCCAGGGTATATTTGAAAAAAAATATTTAATAGATTCCTAACTTGTCATATTCATCTGAAAAATTCATGGAGCATATTAATTTGTTCATATTACATTTATTTTAATATTTTTTAAACCATTTATTTGATATTTGAATCAATAAAATAATTTCAACATTACTATTGTGTCATAATTAATGATAATTATTTTGCCCCTAAAAATTCAAAATAAATTTACATGATGTAGATAATTTTATTATCTTTCCGGATACTATTCATGTTCAATGTTTTATGAAGATTATCACTAAATTAAAATTATTACACTTATAAGATATAAGAGAGTGACATGTTGTCACTTTCTTTGGTTTTAATAAAATTATATAATATTCATGGTCAAAAGTCCATGAAATGAATCTATTCCGATCCTTAGGTGATATAGGTCAACTTTTATTCATCCAATAGGATTTTTTCAGGTGTTATGGTAATTTTATAATCTTATTTTTAGCCTTAATTACCCGATTTAACTTTAACTATATTAAATAAAAGTTACCGTAGTTACTTTTCATAATATCAAAAAAACTAAAAATAACCTATTAAAATAATTTGGACCCACTGAATACAAATATTGAATCTATTTTTCAAAATTCAAAACACAGAAGCTGTAGTAATTAATTTAAAATTAATCCCATTGTTAAGAAAATGGGTTTTAAAAGTTAAAACATTATCAAAGATTGAAATGTTTTTTCCTATGAATTCAATGTAAAATTAATGTAAATGACTTGAATTATATTAAATGGTTAAAATATATTCCATTTATACATTAAAACCGTCCAATATTTTAATTTAAGCATATAAATTATCTTGATGAAAAAAGTTGTTTTTAATTAAAATATATCAAATTTTTACTATTCATTAAAATATGAAGGTTAGCACAAAAATAATATGAAAAAATTATCCAAAGTAAATTTTTATATCCTAATTCCAAAGAAGAATATTATTTTGTCAAATTGAACATATAAAAATGTCAAAAACTAGTTTTAAAGTACGTGTGCCATCAAAAGTCGGTAAAACTGCATTTTTTGAAAAATATACTTCTTTTATCGAAAAATTGATTTTTTTTTCAAATATCATTCTTGAAAATCTATAAGATGAATTATAATGTTATAAAATTAAAAATTTGGATAATACTATTCATAAAGTCTACTTCATAATAATATTATATCAATATATCATTGTTTAGTGAAACCCGGTATTGCGTACTACACAAGCTATCGAGGAAGGTCGCACTTGCGTGTAATGCAAGCCAAGTCAGGGTTTCGTGTAGGGAAAGAAACCTTTGGTGTTGCTTATAGCATAATCAAAATATAGTTCAGTTATACATTGATCAAAATCTATACTTGGTGTTGGGTAAAATGAATTTTGTTCGAAAGAACTTGAAATTGTGTGCATCAAAAGCCAAGAATAGTGTTGCGTATACTGCAAGATAATACGGTGTTACGTATAGTACAAGATAATCTAGGTGTACTGTACAATAGAAGACATCAAATAAATTAAAAATAATATATCTCATAAAATCTCGAGGTGTTACATTCTACCCCCCTTAAAATGAATTTCTCCCTCGAAATTCGTCGTGGTTATAAATCGTTTACTACTTGAATGTTTCATTCATTGAAACCCACATCGTAAAAAGAAATACTAAAACTTAATTTTAAAAAGTGAAGTAAGAAATGTAGAGGTTACTAAAATTTACTCATCACTGGGTTTCCACATAGGAGAGCATAAGTTACAATATGGATATGGAAGAGAAATATAACCATCAACTTCTGATGAAGAGTTGTAGGGGACATGGCTATGAAAAATCCAACAATCACAATTCCATAAATTTGTGATGATCTAAGGTACCATATAATTCATCAGATATGAGGGCACTAGGACAATATTTTTGGTTTTCAAGATCATTTTCCAAATGTTGAAGAATTTTTGAAAATGAAATAATTACTTGATTTTGGTACAATCTCACCGTTGCTCATGCCTTGAACAATTTCTAATTCATCTATTAAAGAAATAAAGTTGAATTTGTATTTCATGAAGTGTTAGAGGATCATGCGATAGAATAATAGGTCATTCCATCTATCTCAAACATAAGGTTAGCCATATTTATGTACATAAGTCCATCTATGGCGAGATTAGTCGTATATGGTTCCAAAAATGGACTTATACTTCATCTATCATCCTTCTTAATAAAATAAAACTGGTTTCTACTAACCAGTGACTTCTAGTAGGCCAGTGGTTGGCGATAAAGGCATGTCACACTTCAGTTATGGGTTAGATTCCGGCAACCTTGTCCGACGTGACTGGTTATCGCCCGTCCTGCATGTTTTTCTTTTTCTAGAACTACAATATTATAACATTCTAGAAAAAAAGTTTTAGCCTTAAACAATACTATCTAATGTCCAACTTAATCCATTCCAACCTTTAGTCTTATCAAAAATACTTATGTCCAATCTCATAGTATAATAAAATCAATTACTAGAAAGGTTATCTACTAAGCATGTGAATAAAATTATTTATCTCCCATATATCATAAGATATATCTTGTTGGTCACATTTCAAATATTTAAATACCTTAATCATGTATTCTCTTGAAAAATGAATACCCATTGAACATTAGTGAAAACATGAATGATGTCAAAAGTTAACACTTTCCACATACCAAAATCCCAAAATTTCTATATACTTAAACCATGATATCACTTTGTCCTTATATCCGTCCTGAGCTCATTAATACTATCAAACATATTAATTTCTTCTTATCCCTTCATTATTCGTATATCATATGCTTTCCAAAAATATTTCAATTAATTTTCATGGTTACCGGTACCATTCATCATATACATTCAAATACTCAAGGAAAGACAAAAGTGTAATAATCGTCAGACTTTTCTTTATTCCATAGTACCATACATTATTCTTGATAAACATGCAATCATTCAAATACCTTTTCAAACTATTGACCTAGCTTCATCATTTTATTCTTCAACACTTCTTTCATCTCATAAATCATTTGTAGTGTCTTCATCATCATCAATATAAATACTACCCATGTGACCGTGCTGATTATCTTTATGAGATTTTTCAACAGGGAATTGGTTTTCATAATGTGCATACATTCCACATTTAAAACATTTAACTGTTGTTGATGTCTTAACAATACCATTATCCTTGTCCTCTGTGTTGACTGAACCTTTTCCTTTGCAATTACTAGCTTTGTGTCCTTCTTTTCCACACCCAAAGCATATTCCAGTTCCTTTAAAACATTCTCCCTGATGCCTCTGACCACATGATTTCCGTGATGGAAATTGAACTTTTTTCCTCTATGATCATCATGAAACACCATCTTTCTTTTATTAGCCGAGTTAGGAAACTTACCAAAGTTGATATTATTGATCATATAATGAGATTGATGATTAGGCATAATAAAGATGTTTGGAAATCCAAATAGAGTTTCATTTGGTTCCTCATGAAGAATATCATTCCATTGTCCATCATATTATCCATTAACATGAATCCTCATGTTTCCTGCCATTTCTTAAAACCCAAAAAAAATAGTATGAGAGGCAAAACTCGTACTAGAAAAACAACATAATCAAGGGAGAGTACTTACAATCTATAACATCTTAGGTTTAATTCTATGATCGTTACCATAATTCTAGGACTATATCATATAATTATACTTAACCTTAGGGACATCCCTAGACATACCTTAGAAATATCTCTAGGTATCTCACTAAGTTTTTTGCATCCTAATTTCCAAAGGTTGACTAAACCTTTGCTCTAATACCAACTGTAGAGACCCGTACTTGATGTACATGAACATTACATTAGTTTTGCAGAAAAATTAATAAATTACAAAACAAATGCCCAATGACTGTATTAGCTTAATTTCTTTGGAAAGTCAGAACATAATCTTCTAATCATGGTGAATGATCTTTAACATCTCCCATAAAGATCTTCCCCTTTGGTTTTCTTACCTAATGCACACAATTTCAAGTTCTTTCGAATAAAACTCATTTTACACAACCCCAAGTATATATTTTGATCAATGTATAACTGAAATATATTTTGAGTATATTATAAGAAACACCAAAGTAAGCTTTACCTACACTCAACCCTGACATGGCTTGCATTACACGCAAGAGCGACCTTCCTCGATAGCTTGCGTAGTACGCAATACCGGGTTTCACTAAACAACGATATATTGTTATAATATTATTATAAACTTGCCATTAATAACAGTATTTACTGAATTTTGAGTTTTAAAACATTATAATTCATCTTACTCATTTTCTAGAATGAGATATGAAAACAAAATCAATTTTTCGATAAAAGAAGTATTTTTTTCAAAAAATGTAGTTTTATCGCCTTTTGATGGAGCACCCACTTTAAATCTAGTTTTTTACATGTTTATAAGTTCAATTTTACATAATAAAATTCTTCTATGGAATCAAGATACAAAATTTTACATTGGATAAATGTTTTATATTATTCTGATAACTTTCATATTTTAATGAATAGTAAAAACACGCTATATTTTAATTAAAAACAACTTTTCTTATCAAGATAATTTATATAGTTAAATTATAATATTGAATTGTTCTAAAGTATAAATGGAATAATTTTTTTACCATTTAATATAATTCAATCCATTTCCATTAATTTTACATTGAATTCATAGGTAAAAAAATTTCAATCTTTGACAATGTTTTAACTTTTAAAACCAGTTTTCTTAACAATGGGATTAATATTAAATTAATTACTGCAACTTCTGTGTTTTGAATTTTTAAAAATGGATTCAATATTTGGATTCAGTGGGTCCAAATTATTTTAATAGATTACTTTTATTTTATTTGATATTATGAATAGTAACTATGGTAATTTTTATTTACTACTCTTAAAGGTAAATCAGGTAATTAAGGGTAAAAATAATATTATAAAATTACCCTAAAACCTTCAAAAATTCTATTGGATGAATTAAAGTGGACCCATATCACCTAAGGGTCAGAATATACTCAATTCATGGACTTTTGACCATGAAAATTATATTATTATTATTAAACCCAAAGAAAGTGACAACATGTCACTCTCTTATATCTTATAAGTGTAATAATTATATTTTAGTGATAAACTCCAAAAAACTTCAAACATGAATAGTCTATATAAAGATAATATAATTATATACATCATTTTAATTTATTTAGAATTTTTAGGTGATAAATAATTATCATTAAGTATGACACAATAGTGATGTTGAAATTATTTTATTGATTGAAATATCAAATAAATTGTTTAAAAACATTAAAATAAATATTATATGAACAAATTAATGTGCTACATGAATTTTTAGATGAATTGGAAAATTTAGGAATCTATTAAATATTTTGGTTTGAATATATCCTCTGTTTGGATTTTATTTAAATTCAAATAAATGAATAGTGTCAAAATTGACACTATTGTTATTTTATAAAAATAACATATTATTAAATTTTTTAAAAATCACAAGAATATTTAAAAATTATAAATTGAAATTTATATGGTCTAAAATTTCATAAAGTATCCAATTATGGACAATTCACAACACATAAGTAATTTTTTAAAATTTAGAATATTATTACCACAAATAAAATTAAATAGATTAAATAAGGATAAATCAAGTTGATAAGGTTTAAAATAAATTCCCAACATGTCAAAATTTAATTGGTTGATGAGATAACAACCATATCTCATCTTATCTTTGTATTTGAGTCATTTTTTAGGTTTTTATGTGGGGTTTGAGTTTATTATAAATTAATATTTTAGAGGTTTCCAAAAGTGACCCTCTCCTCTACTATATAAGGGCACCTCCTCCCTCTCCTCCTCACACCACTTTGAGCCTTCAAGCTTGGAAAAACCCAGGCCATTTATATTCTCCACTTTCCTAGAAACATACTATATACCCTGGTATTTTTCAAAGACCAACGTTATTGCCCTAAGTGAAGGTTTAGAAGAGGAGCGTTGGAGAAGAGGTAATATCCTTTACCGATTCTTTCAAGTTCATTTCTTCATCTACTTTTTCTTATTTATTTGATTCATTATAAAGTAATAAAATCAGTATCAATTTTATACTGATATGTTATTATAAATATGAAACAACCCTACTTCACCTTCGATCCATCCTACACAAAACGAAATCACCACGTGTGCGTACGTACGGAATACCGTCTCCACACCGTGGTGCAATCTGTTTTCCACCACCACCTTAGTTGGATGGATATAATGGTGGAAATAATAACTATATATGATTATTATAACATCATAATGACTCTGATAAATTATACCATCCACTCCAATTCCATTCAATAATTATGGGAATGATATCATCGCTCGTGCGTACGTACGGATTACCGTCTCCACGACGCGATGAGATTCATTTTCCATGATTAAACATCCAAGTATGATTATAAAGTATATATAATAAGTAATCATGAAATATATGACATAATAATTATACTGTATTTATTTACATATATGTTTCATTTACTTAATTCCATTCAATTCAATAAGGAAACGAAAATTGCGTTCATGCGTACTGTACGGCCTACCGTGTCCATGAACGGTATATTTCATTTCATTTATCGATCTATCATATATATTTATATGATGAATATATATTATATATAAATCATTTTTTACATTATTTAATTTATTAAATCAGGATATAAGTAATAATATCAAGAACAACAAGTCGAAACACGTACGACAAATTAAACAATTTTACCCAAAACGCTGCTTTAACATGGAATTGACCAATGAACGGGTAATATAAAGTCCTAAGTGAATCATATATGATATCATAAATATTATTATAGTTTTGTTAAAAGTTAATAAAATTTTTAAACCCACGATACAATAGTCTCGGACACATATGGAAGAAATTGGACATATGGTAAGGGATAATTTTGCAATCTCATTTTTATCCGAGATTCCTTATATGTAAGTATTTAATAGGGTTATATTTATCATCCATGTCCATGTTTTCTAAAAATGTGTCATGTATTTTTAATTTCATTTTTACCCATTTTTTACTTTTACTACATTGTAGTTAAGGAATATTTCTTTTGTTTAGCATATGAGGTACTTTTTGACTTTTCCGGAAAGAGTACGTGGAGAATGTGTTTTTTAACTTATACACCATGAATGTATTTTTACAGTTTCATAACGCCTAATTTTCATGAAGCTTACTCTACAAGATTTCATGATTATTTTCAAAAAAAATTCGTTTCTTTTAAAATTTCATATCATTTTGTGAAA
The DNA here is from genome assembly GCA_963277665.1 of Viscum album. Lineage (NCBI taxonomy): Eukaryota > Viridiplantae > Streptophyta > Magnoliopsida > Santalales > Viscaceae > Viscum > Viscum album. The sequence continues at coordinate 733,092,759 of OY728166.1, forward strand.
AGAACATATTTTGAAGAAGAAAGGATATTTTCCTCAAGAATTCATTTCAAGTGTTTTTTCAAAACTATTTTCCATATAAGATGACATTATGTAGTATGATTATGTTTTAAGTATAATTTCTATATTATTTACATGGTTTGATTCTTCTTATGATGAAATGATATCCATTTGTTTTATATGGATTATGTTAAAATGGGATGATGTTTATGAAACAGATTTTATTCTTTGGGTTATGATGAATGATTTATGTTTATTTTGTGGAACAAGTAAGAATGATTTCATTATGAGATGGGTGGGACCTATATCTCCCTCAAATGCATTGGGTAAAGATTTATATCTCATGAGATAGACATGGATGGAATGGAATGTGAATTTGGTTTAGTAATACAGGGCTGGAACAATAAGTAAACCCGGTTCAGTAATGTACTTTGTGAACTATGATGGTCTGGGAAACAAGGTATGGACACTATGAATTTATAGTGATGGAATTTGGTCTTATTAATTCCCTTGTTATTTTCATGGATCTAATTAATAGAGTTTTTAGAGACTATCTTGATCAGTTTGTGGTAGTCTTTATAGACGATATTCTTGTCTATTCAAAGAGAAAGGAAGAACATGAAGAACACTTGAGAATTTTATTTAAGACCCTAATAAAGGAGACGAATTATGCCAAATTAACCAAGTGTTAATTTTGGCTTAAAAAAGTTTCATTTTTGGGTCACATAATCTTGAAAGAGAGGATATTCGTAGATCCAACAAAATTAGAGGTTATCAAAATATGGTCGAGACCAACAATAGTAACTGAGATCCAAAGTTTTCTTGGTTTGGCAGGATATTATCGACGTTTTTTAAATGTTTTTTCACGATTATCAAACCCACTTACTAGGTTTACTCAAAAATGAGTTAAGTTTGTTTGGACGGAGGAGTGTGAAGAGAATTTCAAGGAGTTAAAAAGAAGGTTATCCAGTGAACCTATGCTCACACTGCCTTGTAGTGGAGAAAGGTTTGTGATCTACAGTGATGCATCCAAGAAGGGATTGGGGTGTTTTCTCATTCAAAACGATATGGTGATAGCTTATGCCTCACGATAGTTGAAAATCCATGAGAAAAATTACAAGACTCATGATTTGGAATTAGCTGCGGTAATCTTTGCATTAAAGATTTTGAGGCATTACCTTTATGGTGAAAGGAGTGATATTTATACTGATAATAAAAGTTTAAAGTATATTTTCACAAAAAATGAGCTGAATATGCACCATAGAAGATGGTTGGAGCTGATTAAGGATTACGACTGCTCAATTCATTACCACCCTGGGAAAGAAAACAAGGTGGCAGACGCATTATGTCGACAAGACCATGCTAGCTTATCCATGATGAGGATCACAAAATATCCAATATTTATGGATTTACAAAGGATGGATCTTGGAATTATAATGGAAGGGGAAAAATATTATCTTTCTCAAATGAATGTTAAACCATCTATACATGTTAAGATTAAAGGGGCACATAAAGAAGATGTAGAGGTACAAAAGAAGATGAGAAATGTTCCTAAATTCCACATTGATTGTGATGAAATAATATGGTATAGGAATTGGGGTTGTGTTCCTCTCATCCCAAAATTATAGAAGGAAATATTGGATAAATCTCATAGTTCTTCATTCTCTATTTACCCTGGAATCACAGAGATGTATAGGGACCTGAAAGAGTACTTATGGTGGGATGACATGAAAAGAGATGTTGTTGAAACTGTCTCTCGAGGCTTGGTTTGTCATCAAGTAAAAGATGAGAGAAAGAAGTCTAATGGGATGTTACAACCATTACCCATACCTAAATGGAAATGGGAAAACATCACTATGGACTTTTTTACTAGACTTTATAAAACATCCAAAGGCAATAATGCTATCTGGGTTATATTTGATCATCTTACGAAGTCGACACACTTCATTTCTATTAGAGAAGATTTATCTCTTGATCAAATTACCAGGATATATGTGAAGGAAGTGGTAAGATTGCATGGAGTACAACTTTCCATTATATCTGATCAAGATCTGAGGTTTACCTCGAAGTTTTGGCGAAGTCTTTAGCATACTCTAGATACAGAGTTTAGTTTCAACACTGCTTATCATCCTCATACTGAAGGTCAGTCTAAGAGGACAATTCAAACTCTAGAAGACATGTTGAGAGATTTCTCTATGGATTTCAAAGGTTGTTGGGATAAACACCTACCTTTGGTGGAATTTTCTTATAATAATAGTTTTCACTCCAGTATTAAGATGGCTCTTTATGAAGCTCTCTATGGAAAGAAATTCATAACTCCAACTTTATTGGATGAAGTCGGGGAAAGAAAGCTATTAGGACCAGATCTTGTTGATGAGATGGCAGAAAAGGTAAGATCTATTCAACAACACATAAGAGTAGCTAAGAGTCGAAAAAATGTTATGCTGACAATAGAAGACAAGACCTAGAGTTTGAAGTGGGTGATAAAGTGTTCTTACGAATATCTCCTTTGAAGAGAGTAATGAGATTTGGAAAGAAGGGCAAGCTGAGCCCTAGGTATATTGGTCATTTTGAGATACTGGATCATGTTGGGAAGGTAGATTACCGATTGGAGCTTCCACCGAATCTCTCTCAAGTTCATGATGTGTTCCATATATCTCTCCTAAAAATGTACATACCTGATCCTTCATATGTACTAAGCTCAGATGTTGTACCACTGAATCAAGATCATTCTTATGAAGAACTGCCAATAGAGATTCTGGATCGTAGTGAAAAAGTTCTATGAAACAAGACCACTCTCTTGGTTAATGTTTTATAGAGGAAGCACCAATTAGAAGAAGATACATGGTAACTTGAGGATATGATGAGGGAGAGGTATCCTCATCTGTTTGTTACAAAGTGATGAATTTTGGGAGCGAAATTCTTTTATGGGGGGAAGAATGTTCCACCGTAAGATTTTTTGAGAAATATTTTGTTTTTATGTATTATGTTATATGAAACACCAAATAAATCTTTCACTACACACAAAACTATCTTGGATTGCTTTACACAGAAGAGAAGCCTTCCTCGATATCTTGCGTTGTACGCAATACCGATTTTCACTAAACAACGATATGTTAGTCAATGATTATATAAACTAGCTGTTATGAATATTAATACCCAATTTTTGAAATTTTACAAATTTTATCTTTCAAAATGTACTTCATTTTTGGATTCATAATATCGAAGTTAGCTTAGGGTGAATTTTTGGTAATTTTATGAAAACTTTTAATTTTTGATAAATAGTGAAAAACACGAGTTATAGTTTAAAACCAAATTTTATTATTTAAATAATTATTTATTTTATTTAAATTTATTTTCGGTCAAAATAGGTTCATAATACCTATATAAGTTCAATGTAATTTATTGGAGTAATTTTATAATAATTTTAGATATATAATAATTTTATTGAACTTTTTACCGTCTTTTACCCACCTCCTATGAGAATTTAAAAATTTACATAAAACATAATTTTACCTCTTCTATGAGTTGAATTTATAAAATCCAAGAGACACGGTTAATATCAAGGAGTAAAATGTGGTTCTATGAGGTAAAAATATTTTTTTGGTGAATAGTAACTTCTTACTTTTATTTACCATGGTTAAAAGTAAATAGGGTAATTAAGGGTTAAAATGATATTATTATTACCTTAACACATTTTCTAATTCTGTGGGATAAGTGAAATTCGACCAAAAACAACCTTACTAATAAAATATGACCATTTAGGTCTACTTGGATTAGATTAGGACATTTATTATTATTTAATTCAAAGAAGAGTTAAAAGAATAAAAATCAAAGTTTATTAAGTAAAACATTTTTAATATAGAGTTATACATAATATAAATTCTACTATAAATATTAATTAGAACGATAAAACGATTTACTAAATAATTTTATTTTATTTATAAATTTTAGACATTAAATAATTTAATTTATTTATGACACAGTGATGATGCAGTAATTACCTTATTAATGAACTATTAATATAATTGATATTATAAATACCCAAATAAATGTAATTTGAGACCTTTTATGAATAAAACTAATTTTATAGATTACTATATCATATTAGGGTTGGTTATATGAATTGTTTTTGAAGTAATAATGCTGTTATAAATTTTGAAAAAACAAAATACCAAATAGTGTCAAAATTGACATAAAAATGTTTTTAAAACAAATATTAAATTATTAATTGATATTCTATTTCTAAAAATCTATGGCTCGGCCAAAAGACTTATATAATAATATTTATGACATTAATGAACCAATTGGGTTTCGATTTGTAGTTTATAGTAAGTTTATTAACCATATAGTGTAAGAATACAAGAAGACAGAGTAAAAGTTAAATTATTTAACTTAGAGTTAAATCTAAATGATAAGGTTAAAATGGTAACCTAAACTTCTCTAAAACCTATTGGTTGAGAGTATTTCTACCCATCCCCACCCTAGACTCTAAATAAGTAACTTTTGAGCCATTATAAACCCAATTTTAATTTATTATAAAATAATATTGTAAGTTTTTTATAAGGTGCCCCTCAACCTCTTATAAAAGGGCACTCCCCGTTCTCTCTAATTCACACCTCCAAAGCCATTTGGCTCGGCCAAACCCTTCCCAAATACCTTATTAGATGTTATAACTTCATCCTAGAGTCATTAATTTAATCCTAAAGACAACCTAATGATCCCTTTTGATCTAACCAAAAGAAATAACCCGAAGAAGAGGTAAATATCTCACCACATATTTCAAGTTCCTTTCTTCTTTCACTTCCTCCTTCTTTGTTATATCCATTCTAAAAAAATAACTATAGTATCTTCTATATAAAGTGATGTTATTATAAAAATTTTACAACCATATTTGTTATTTTATCCATCCTATGAATGAAATAGTCACCACACGTGCGTAGGTACGGCTTACCGTCTTCACGTCGTGGTGTAGTTTGTTATTCGAACATTTCATCATTTGGATGAGTATAATAATGAGTATAAATAGTATAAATAATAAATATAACATTATTATGATTATATATATATATGATATATCATCCAATTTTATACTATTTTAAAATCAAAAGAATGATATTGTCGCTTGTGCGTACGTACGGACTACCATCTCCACGAACGCGATGAGATTCATTTTCCATGATTAACCATTCAAGTATAGTTATATAGTATATATATAATAAATAATCATGAAATATATTACAAAATAATTATACTTGATTTATGTACATATATGTTTCATTTACTTAATTCCATTCAATTCAATAAGGAAACGAAAACAACGTTCATGCGTACGTACTGCCTACTGTCTCCATGAACGGTGCATTTCATTCCATTTATAGATCTATCATATATATTTATATTATTGATATATACTATATATAAATCATGTTCTAAATTCTAGAACTAAGTAAATCGGGATATAATTAATAATACCATGAACAATAAGTCTAAACACGTACAATAAATGAAACGAGTTTACCCAAAACGCTGCTTTAACATGGAATTTACAAAAGAACGGGTAATATAAAGTCATAAGTGAATCATATATGATATCGTAAATATTATTATGGTTATGTTACAAGTTAATAATATGTTTAAACCAATGATACAAGAGTCTTGGACACATATGGAATAAATTGGACTTAAGCTAAGGGATAATTTTGCAAATATCATTTTTATCCGGGATTGCTTATACGTAAGTATTTGCTGGGGTTATAATTTTCATACATGTCCAAAAAAATGTTTTCATAAAGTGTTTAATATTATTTCATGTATGGTTAAAGTCATGTTCACCCCTTTTTTTTATTACTTTTACCTTGTGTTATGGAAGGAATCATTCTTTTGTTTACCATACGAGGTACTTTTTGACTTTTTCGGTAAAAGTACGAGGAGAATGTTTTTTTACTTATACGGCATGAACAGATTTTTACGGTTCCATATATCCTTTTATTATTGAATATTTCTCTATAAGATTTCATGATTATTTACAAAAAAATCCCTTTCTTTTAAAATTTCATGGAATTTTGTGAAAAGAAAACGATTTTGAAGAAGAAAGGATTTTTTCTCAAGAATTCATTTCAAGTGTTTTGTCAAAACTATTTTCCATCTAAGATGAAATTATTTAGTATGATTATGTTTCAAGTATAATGCTTCTATTATTTACATGGTTTAATTCTTATTATGATGAAATGATATCCATATTCTTTATATGTATTATGTTATGATTGAATGGTCTTTATGAAACCCATTTTATTTTTTGGGTTATGATGAATGATTTATGTTTATGTTGTGGAATACGTAAGAATGATTTCATTATAAGATTGGTGGGACCTATATCTCCTTCCAATGCATTGGGTAAAAATTTATATCTCATGATATAGACATGGATGTAATGAAAAGTAAATCTGGTATAGTAATACAGGGCCGGAACGATAGGTAAACCCGATTCAGTAATTGAATTTTTCTACTATTATGTTCTTGGAAGCAATGCCTTGGCTACTATGGAAACCATATCATGTGCTTAATGGTTTTACCCAATTACATATTTTATTCCCATGCTATTTTATCATGATTTATGTTCTATTATGATCTATGCCTTACGTACTACCATGTTTAATTTCATTTCTCAAGAATTTTATTGGAAGGGCGATGTCATGGGTGCCCTCAAACGATTAGTGTGATTTTGGGGTACTTAGGTGAAGCAGAGTGGCTGACCAAGGTTGTCTCTCAAAGGAGGAAGTGAATTAAAACAACTTTTTAGAGGTATTCTAGAAATAAAATAAAATAGAATAAAAAAACTACTTGAAAGGATGGGGGTTGGTTATATTTTATAAATCTAGAATAAGTTTTCTGGAAGAATATTGTATTTTTTTTTGTTTTTAGTTTTAAAATGAATTTCGATTAAAATGATACAACAAGAAAATGTTTTTTAGACAACATTTAAAAGGAATAATCGATATAACTATTCCTCTTAAATAAATTATTTATCATTATCATTTAAATTAACATCCACTTAATTATGATCCCTTAAATTGTTAACCTTTGAACCCTACGAGAATTAACCTTACCAAAAAGATGAAGTGAATTAAACCCTAGGTTATCTTCGGAACATGTAATCGTAGCACCCTGCTTTGATTGATGTTCTAAGGATAGATTATGGTCAGTGGTAAATTAAGGCACATATCCATTCTATAAATTAGGACTAATTGAGTTTAGGGATTATGATTGAACTCTTAAATTAATCCCATGTGGTTTTGAATTACCGGTTAAGGTTGCGCTCTCACAGTTCACACAATTCCTGACCTCAGGTGTTTTGTGTTAACAATTAAATTGATTGATTAGTTTCATTTAAATTAAAAACTCAATTAATAGATCATATTATGTAAATTAAATTATCTCATTGATTTAAAATTAATGAATGAAGAATGATAGAGGTCGATTGATTACTAAAAATAGCTGCTTTCCATGGGCGGTGTAGTCATCGTAGAAATGTTTTGCATGTGCAAAGGTTTAGAAAGGGTAGAACCCAATAAAAGTTCAACTCTTGATTACATACCAGTTAGTAAGAATAAGATAAGACAAAATTTAAACAAAATAAAATAAGAGATAAGAAATAAAAGAAGAACAAAGAAGTTTATTATGAAAACATAAACATTAAAACATGAGGAAGAAGAATAGGGATTCGACGAAGGGGTCCTTGCTTCAAGATCTAACCTTATTGAATTTCTTGTATAATTGGAGTGGAACCACTTATCCTATTCCCAAAACTTCCTAATACACGTCCCAACCCCACCAAATGAGAAAAACACCAATTTATAGAGTGGTGGGGAGGCTAGGTTCAAAGTGGTTTCACTTTTGAATTGGGAATCTCCGCCAAATATTTTATACCAACTTGCACAGCCCATTTGACCACAAAAAACGTGACTCAGCTATCATTACCAGAGGATTATTCACACGAATATGAGTCATGTAGCTCCTCTCAAAATTGGGGCCTGATCCACGCATGGATGAAGAGGTTATGACCCAAATACAGAACCCATGTCCATTCTACCAAGTCCAGCCACCATTGACTAAATGTCCCATTTACTCCATCAAAATGCACTCTTTATCTCTAGTGTCCTAAATTAAAGTTGTATAAAATTAAGTTATAAACACTGTTACAAAATATGAATTTAAAATAAGTCATATTAAAATATTTATGTGCGAAATAATACAGTGTATTTTAAAAGGGTAAAACTAGAATTTTAATCAAATTTTCAAATGAATGATCTAATCCCAAATATTTCATAAATGAAAATATTTAGCATATTGTGTGGAAATTATGTCCTTTATTATCAATAAAATATTTAACAAAATATTTTTTTATCATTTATGTTTAAACTTTATCTTCATGATTTTAAGTTCAAATGTACATGGGTTGTTTTTATTCTCCATGCTTACCCTTACTGAGCATTTGAGCTCACCCTTTTTATGTTTTATTTCCCCCCAAGATAAAAAGGATAGTTTTAGGTAGAAAAAATATATATATTTATGGGAGTTGTTTAATATATTTCACCATGATTAGAAGATTATGTTCCAAGTTTCCAAAGACACTAAACTAATACGGTCATTGGGCATTTGATTTGTAATGTATTAAGTATTTCGCAAAAGTAATGTAATGCCCATGTACATAAAGTATGGATCTCTACAGTTGGTATTAGAGAAAAGGAGGTAGGAATGAATCCAATCCTTGGTAACTCTCACGTGTGAGCGTTGGATGAAGTATGGCTCTCCACCCAAGGGCTTCATGACGAAATGGTTGTCACTAGGGATGGTGGTGTGTCCCACCCAGTATGAGGAGAATGTTTTTTAAACTTATACTGCATGAATATATTTTTACGGTTTCATAAAAACTAATTTTCATGAAGTTACTCTAACATATTTCATGATTATTTTCAAACAAAATTCTTTTCTATTAAAATTTCATGGAATTTTGTGAAAAGAAAACGTTTTTAAAGAAGAAAGGATATTTTCGTCAAGAATTTACTTCAAGTGTTTTGTCAAAACTATTTTCCATCTAAGATGAAATTATTTAGTATGTTTGTGTTTCAATAATAATGTATCTATTATTTACATGGGTTTATTTTTCTTAAGATAAAATGATATCCATTTATTTTATAGGGATTATGTTATGAAGGGATGATGTTTATGAAACCCATTTTATTCGTAGTGTTATTACAAATGATATATGTTTTTATTTTGGAACACTTAAGAATGATTTCATTATGAGATGGGTGGGACCTATATCCCCCCCCCAATGCATTGGGTAAATATTTATATCTCATGAGATAGACATGGCTGTAACGGCATGTAAATCTGGTACAGTAATACAGGGCTTGAACGGCAGGCAAACCCGATTCTGTAATAGACTTTGTCCACTATGATGGTCTTGGAAACAATGACTTGGCTACTATAGAAATCATAACATCTGCTTTATGGTTGCAATAATTACATGTTTTATTCCCATGATATTTTATCATGGTTAATGTTCCATTATGATCAATGCCGTATGCACTGCCAAGATTTATGTCATTAATCATGATTGTGATGTTTTATATTCATGTTATTACGTTTAAATGTTTAGTGATTGTTTTATGTTCTCCATGTTTACCCTTAATGAGAATTTGAGCAAACCCTTTTTTTGTTATCTTTTCCCCAGGGTATAAGGAAAGGTTTTAGGTAAGAAAACCAATGGGAAATATCTTTATGGGAGATATTAAAGAGCTTTCACCATGATTAGAAGTTTACCTTCTAAGTTTCCAAAGACACTAAAATAGTACGGTCTTTGGGCGTCTATTTTTTTCATGTATTAAGTATTCCGAAAAATTAATGTAATGTCGATGTACATCAAGCTTTGGGTCTCTATAGTTGGTATCAGAGCAAAGATTTAGTTAACCTTTGGAAACTAGAATGAAAAAACTTTTGTGAGATCCCAAGAGATATTTTTGAGGTATGTCTAGGGATGTCCCTAAGGTTAAGTATAAGTATAGGTTATAGTCCTAGAATTATTATATTTATCAGGAATAAACTAGGATTAAACCAAAGATGTTAGAGATTGAAATTACTCCCCCTGATTATGTTGTTTTCCTAGTGTGATTTTTGCCTCTCACACTATTCTTTTTGGGTTTTAGAAAATGGATGGAATCATGAAGATTCATGTTAATGGAGAATATTATGGACAATGGAATGATATTATTCATGATCAAGAAAATGAAATGGGATTTGGAAGGCAAAACATCATTATTTTTCCTAATCAACATTCTCATAATATGATCAATAATCTCAACTTTTGTATGTTTCCTGACTCAAATAATACTAGTAAGATGGAGTTTCATGATGATCATAGAGGAAAGAAATTTCAATTTCTCACATGTAAGTCATGTGGGAAGAGGTATTAAGGAGAATGTTTCAAAGGAACTAGAAGATGCTTGGGGTGTGGAAAAGAAAGACACAAAGCTAGTAATTTCAAAGGAAAAGGTTCAGTTAACACAATGGACAAGGATAATGGTATTGCTAAGACATCAACAATAGTTAAATGTTTTAAATGTGGAATGTATGGGCATTATGAAAACCAATTACCTAAGGGAAAATCTCATAAAGATAATCAGCACAGTCGCATGGGTAGTATTTATGTTGATGATGATGAAGACACTAAAAATGATATATGAGATGAAAGAAGCGTTGAAGAATAAAAAGATGAAGCTCGGTAAATGGTTTTAAAAGGTAGTGGAATGATTGCATGTTTATAAAGATAAATGTATAGTACTATGGAAAAAAGAAAAATCCAAGGATTGTTACACTATTTTATTTCCTTGAGTATTTGAAAGTATATGATGAATGGTACCAATAACCATGAAAAGTGATTGAAAGATTTTTGTAAAGAAGATGATATGCGAATAATGAAGGTATAAGAAGAAAATAATATGTTTGATAGTATTAATGAGATCAGGACTGATATAAGGACAAAGTGATATCATGGTTTGCGCAAATAGAGTTTTGGGGATTTTGGTAAGTGGAAAGAGTTAAATTTTGACAGCATTCATGTGTTCACTAAGGTTCTACAGTAACTCATGTTTCAAGATAATACATGACTAAGGACTTAACATGTTTGGAATATGACCAACAAGATATATCTTATAATATATAGGGGATAAATGATGATATTTAAATGCTTGGTAGATGGCCTATCTAGTAATATTTTTCTTTATACTATGATATTGGAAAAAAATATTTTAGATAAGCCTAAAGATTGGACTGAATTAATTTAGACATCAGATAGTATTGTTTAAGGAGAGATCTTTTTGATATTATTTCTGAAATATTATAATAGTATAGTTTTATAAAAAGGAAAACCCGTAGGATGGGCGACAACCCGTCACGTCGGACAAGGATGCAGGAATCGAACCCTAAAACGAAGTGCGACATGCCTTCATCACCGGCCAACGGCCTAAAAGAAGTATCTGATTAGTAGATACTAGTTTTATTTTATTAAGCAGGTTGATAGATGAAGTATAAGTCCATTTTGAGAACTATATATGATTAATCACATGATAGATGGACTTATGTATATAAATTTTTGTAACCTTATGTTTGAGATAGATGGAATGACCTATCACTCTATCGCATGATCTACTAACACTTCACGAAAGACAAATTCAACTTCATTTCTTTAAGAGATGAAGTGGAAATTGTTCAAGGCACGAGCAACGGTGAGATTGTACCAAAATCAAGTAAGTATTTATTTTTCAAAAAATCTTTAATATTTGGGAAATGATCTTGAAAACCAAAAATGTTGTCCTAGTGCCCTCATATCTGATGAATTAGATGGTACCTTAGATAATCACAAATTTATGGCTTTGTGATTGTTGGATTTTCTTAGCCATGTCCTCTACCACTCTTCATCAGAAGTTGATGGTTATATTTCTCTTCCATATAAATATTTTCTCCTATGTTATTCTATGTGGAAACCCAGTGATGAGTTAATTTGGGTAACCCTTATGATTCTTACTTCACTTTTTAAAATTATGATTTAGTATTCCTTTTTACGAGGTGGGTTTCTGTGAATGAAACTTTCAAGTAGTAAATGATTTATAACCCCGATGAATTTTGAGGGAGAAATTCATTTTAAGGGGGTAGAATGTAACACCCCGAGATTTTATGAGATATATTACTTTTAATTTAATTGATTTCTTCTATTGTACACTACACCAAGATTATATTGTACTATAAAAAACACCGTATTAGCTTGCAGTATATGCAACACTATTCTTGGCTTGTGATGCACACAATTTCAAGTTCTTTCGAATAAAATTCATTTTACACAAAACCAAGAATAGATTTTGATCAATGTATAACTGAACTATATTTTGAGTATGGTATATGCAACACCAAAGGAAGATTTCCCTACACGCAACCCTGACTTGGCCTGCATTACATGCAAGAGCAACCTTCCTCGATAGCTTGCCTAGTACACAATACTGGGTTTCACTAAACAACGATATATTGTTATAATATTATTATGAACTAGCCGTTATGAATATTTTTAACCGAATTTTAAATTTTATAACCTTATAATTCGTATTACACATTTTCTAGAATGATATATGAAATAAAATCAATTTTTCGATAAAAGAAGTATTTTTTTCAAAAAATACAGTTTTACCAGCTTTTAATGGTGCACCAACATTAAATATAGTTTTTGACATGTTTATAAGTTCAATTTGACAAAATTAAATTCTTCTTTGGAATTAGGATATAAAAATTTACTTTGGATAAATTTTTCATATTATTTTGATAACTTTCATATTTTAATGAATAGTAAAAACACGCTATATTTTAATTAAAAACAACTTTTTTTATCAAGATAATTTATATTGTTAAATTATAATATTGAATTTTTTTAAAGTATAAATGCAATATATTTTTACCATTTAATATAATGAAAGTAATTTCCATTAATTTTACATTGAATTCATAGGTAAAACAATTTCAATCTTTAACACTGTTTTAACTTATAAAACCCGTTTTCATAACAACGAGATTAATTTTAAATTAATTACTGCAACATTTGTGTTTTGAATTTTCAAAAATGGATTTCATTTTTGATTCAGTGGGTCCAAATTAAGTTAATAGGTTACTTTTATATTTTTTGATATTATAAATAGAAACTACGGTAATTTTTATTTACTATAGTTAAAGATAAATCGGGTAATTAAGGTTAAAAATAAGATTATAAAATTACGCCAACACCTGCCAAAATTCTGTTGGATGAATAAAAGTCGAGCCATATCACCCAAGGGTCCGAATAGATTCATTTCATGGAATTTTGACCATGAAAATTATATAATTATTAATAAAACCAAAGAAAGTGACAACATGTCACTTTCTTATATCTTATAAGTGTAATAATTTTAATTTAGTGACAAACATCATAAAACATTGAACATGAATAGTCTCCATAAATCTAATAAAATTATATACATCATGTGAATTTATTAATAATTTTTAGGGGCTAAATGGTTATCATTAATTATGACACAATAGTGATGTTGAAATTATTTTATTGATTGAAATATCAAATAAATGGTTTTTAAAATATTAAAATAAATGTTATATGAACAAATTAATGTGCTCCATGAAATTTTTAGTTGAATATGAAAAGTTAAGAATCTATTAAATATTTTGGTTCGAATATATCCTCTGTGTGGATTTTATTTAAATTCAAATAAATGATTAGTTTCAAAATGGACACTATTGTTATTTTATAAAAATTACATATTATTAAATAGTTTAAAAATCACAAAAATATTTAAAAATTATAAATTGAAATTTATATGGTCTAAAATTTCATATATTATCAAATTATGGGCAATTCACAACACATAAGTAATTATATATAACAATTTAAAATTTATAATATTATTACCACAAATAAAATTAAATAGATTAAATGAGGATAAATCAAGTTGATAAGGTTTAAAATAAATTCCAAACATGTCTCAATTTTACTGGTTGATGATATTACAACCCTATATCACTTTATATTTAGATTTGAGTCATTTTCGAAGATTTTTATGTGGGGGTTGAGTTTATTATAAATTAATATTTTTGAGGTTTCCAAAAGTGCCCCTCTGCTCTCCTATATAAGAGAACCTCCTCCCTCTCCTCCTCACACCACTTTGAACTTTCAAGATTGGCCAAAACCTTCCCATTTCTATTTTCCACTTTCCTATAAACATTATATAGGTCCTGGTCTTTTTCAAAGACCAACTTTTTTGCCCTAAGAGGAGGTTTAGAATAGGCGCGTCAAAGAAGAGGTAATATCCTTTACCGATTCTATCAAGTTCATTTCTTATTCTACTTCCTCTTGTTTATTTATTTCATTATAAAGTAATAACATCAGTATCACTCATATACTGATATGTTATTATAAATATGAAACATCCCTATTTCACCTTTTATCCATCCTACGGAAAATGAAATCACCACCTATGCGTACATACGGAATACCGTCTCCACGTCGTGGTGTAATCTATTTTCCATCAGCACCTTAGTTGGATGGGTATAATGGTGGAAATAATAACTATATGTGATCATTATAACAGCTTACTTATTCTGATAAATTATATCATCCACTCTAATTCTATTCAATAATTATGGGAATGATATCATCGCTTGTGCGTACATACCGATTACTGTCTCCACGACGGAATGATATTCATTCTCCATAATTAACCATTCAAGAATGATTATAAAGTATATATTATAAATAATCATGAATGATATGAAATAATAATGATACTGTATTTATGTACATATATGTTTCATTTACTTAATTCCATTCAATTCAATAAGGAAATGAAAATAGTGTTCATGCTTATGTACGACCTACCGTCTCCATGAACGGTATATTTCATTTCATTTATCGATCTATCATATATATTTATATGATTAATATATATTATATATAAATCATATTTTACATTATGGAATTAACTAAATCACGATATAAGTAATAATGTCAAGAACAAGACAAATCAAATCTATAAAAAAATGATTTGTATAATATGATTTTTGAATACATAAATCGAAAATAAACAAGACAAAACAGATTAGGAAAATATAAACCAAGGATGAAGGCGATTCACGTACCAAACACCGTAGCCACTCAGATCTAGACGAGAAGCTCACCGTCGACCTCAGGTCCAAAAGAGGAAACACTAAACAGATGCTCTAATCACCTACAAACCTTCCTCAAACTCGGACTCATTGATGTCGCAAGGCCTACAGACGGCTCTCGAGATTCGGCTTGGCTCATCTTGACTCCTCACAGTAGCTCCAGCTCAAGCTCCATTGATGGTGCTTCGACCTCTCCCTTATCTTATCACTCGAATTGAACAGATCTGCCCTAAACTAAAACCCTTATTTTGCGAAACCTCAATCCCAATTTCACTATTCATTTTATTTTATTTTATTCATTTATCATTTTCTTATTATATAATAAAAAAATTACCATATTATATATATATATAACACTTTTAATTCATAAATCAAAATTAAAATTATTTTAATCATAAGTCAAAATTTTATTAATATACAGTTTAAAAAAATATTATATATATATATATATTTTAATAAAATTCCAATCATAAAATTATTAAATTATATTAAGTCTCTTTTTTTTAATTCCATCATTTAAATAGTTTATTAATAATTAAATTCATTTAATTATATATATATATATATAAATATATATTCCTTATATTAATATCTTAATTAGATATGTAATAGTAATATTTTCAACAATTTCTAGAATATATGTATTCTAATATTTAAAATATTATTTACTCTTAGAATAATTTATTATATATTTTAAAACATTGTTTATTACATAAAAATATTCAGATAAATATTGTTTCTATTTATTTATTTTGTATCAATGGTTATCATAATTCATTTCTCAAGTATTAATTTAAAAACTTATAACTGATAGTTTTTATAACGGTCGGATAAAAACACTATAAATATCAATGTCTAAGGGTCGCTCAAACACAGAGGAAAATAATTTCGTGACACTCATGCTACTGTTTTTGGTGATGTTTTTATATGTTCCTCTTATTTTTAGTTTCATTTCGATTGTTCTTGCTATAACGTTTGTTCTTCTATCAGATCCAAAAGACGATAACTACTCGATCGACATCATTGTGTTTCTTGCTGGTCTTCCAATTGTTTTATTATCGATAATAGTGGGGTTAATGGGTATGTTTTTGTGTGTCAAGGATGTATTATGGTATTTGTATAAATAAAGTTCTTTCTACTTATATATTTTCATTTGGAAATTTATGTATTTTATTGCATCTTGGAATCATTGACAAACATAAAACTTAATTTAAAACCTGGGGTGTTACATTCTCCCCCACTTAATTGAATTGTGCCCTCGCAATTCATTTACACTTATCGCTCTTAATTCCCATCTATCCTGAGTCTCACATGATGTCCCCAAGGTCTGTATGTTTGTCCTGCACGGTTACCATTTCTTCATATGAGATTAAAATTCAAAGTGGTTTCGAAATTATCCACCTCCTTTGCCCAAAAACAACTTTTGCTAGAAGGGTTGTATGGATGTAAGCATCGGAAGATAGTCCTCAAGGAGTGATAATCAATATAGTATTTGAGGAGGTCATCTTGAATTTGATTCCTGTAAAAAAGTCTCATGGCTTCATATTCAAAATTATCAAATTCATCATAAATTCTTCCTGTGAAGAAAAAGCTTAAAAGTTGACAAATAAAAGCTACCAGATGATTTCCTTCTTCTACCACACTATAAAAGGAAGAGATTGATTATGACTGCTCAAACAGGGTAAAAAACCTAAAAATTCCTTCTTAATATGTCCCTTGGAATCTATAGAGGTGACGTTTAATTTGTCTGATGTTTTCGAAGACAATACCCGATCCGCGATAAAAACAAAGGATATCATGAGAACCTGATATATTGTAAAGTTGTTTACAATAAATCTTCATGGCTTCGTAGGGTTCATATTCTTCTTTGCATGATTTTGCCATGATCATAGCAAGTAATTCATCCGGAAGGCCTAAGAGACTTGTTTCAGTTCTCCTTCCTTCCATCTGAAAATTACAATGAAGAATGTTGACTGAGAAAGGACAGTCAATTTATCGAAGGGTTCTAAATTTCCAGAGTTATGTAGACCGTGCCTCTAATACCAATTATAATGCCCCGAGCCCGCTCTTCTGGACTCGGTGCTTGAAAAATGCTGTGTAATTTTTTTTATAAAAGTTAATAAACAATTACACAACACTTTAATGAAATGAGGATCTTTTACTAGTCTAGGTTCTGGAAAAAAAGATACATGCTAAAAATCAGAGTTACAGAATAAATTAAAATGAAAATAAAGATCAACTCTTCTTCTGCGCGCGCTACAAAAAATATAATCAACTTAGGATTTCAAGGTAACCAGTGGAAAAACATTTTGAAAACGTAGGGTGAGCACAAAAGGTTCACAATAAGGTGTTTAAAAAAACATTAATAAATCCAATTAAAAGTTTTCCCTTGATCATACATTTGGAAAATTCAATTGGAAATACATTTTTAAAACATACTTTACAAAATAAAATAATGATTTGAAAAATAATTATACATTGAAAACACTTTTAAACTAATCCAGTGATTCGATTAAAAATAATAAGCAAGCTTCTAAAAACCAAACAATTGAGGACACTCAAAACATTGAAGGCTATCTTGGGCCTACCCACTTGAGGGATGGATTCACTATCCAATTCCCTATCATATTTACATAGTTTGAGTACCAATTTTTTAAAAACATTTTTGTCTTATCTTGCCTTACATTCATATAATTTGCACTAGAGTTTTTAATTTTGGAAACATGTTAATGCATTTAAATAATCATCTCCACTAATATTTATTTATAAGTATACACACACACATATATATATATATATGTATATATATAAATGTGATTTTTTTTATTAAAAACACTTGTGAGTATTGATTCCAAAAAACTCATGTCACTTGGAATTTACATAAACACCAACATACCTGATCTTCCATTGATAAATAATAAAAATAAATACCAATGATTTGTTTTCATGATTAAATGACTTAAACCATTCTTTTAATTAAAAATCATAAAATAATAATGAGCATTCACCGAAGATTATATATGATATATTTTTAAAATCAACATTTCATTCATGAGTAAAATTATAAATATAAACATGTACAAGACAACTTAAAATTATAACATGTCTATAAACATTTCATCCAATTCCATTAAAATTCATTTCTTTGTAAAGTTTATCCAATGTTCAAGGGTATGTGTATCTACCTATATATTCATATTCATGTATGAAGATTCATGAATAATCATCGATGTATGGCCATAACCTTGATTTTAATATGACTTGTATGTGACATGATAAAATTATGATATTCTTAACTTCTATTATAATTTATTTAAAATAATTACTAACATCAAAATTATTCAAATAAATAAATATGTGTCTCATAGAATGAATTCATGTTTGAATAAGGCTTTGATAAATAAAAACAACCCTTATCAAGACTAACGTGAAATAAAATGAAAATATAACTTTGATATATATATAGATATATCCATCTCATGTAATTAAAATGATTCTGAAGAAACTAAATAATAAAAATGTATTCAGAAATAATTATCCCTTTGCATAAAATAGAATAATAACTAATATCACTGATTTATATTTCAGAAAGATGGAATAAAAATATATTCATTACGCAAAACCATAAAATTAAAATCATAATATTTAAAATAAACTAACTATATCTTACTAATAATAGATAAATTTGGGAATAAAAAAAACTACCCCTTTTAGAAAACAAAAAAATAGAATTTATAAATTGAAATGAGTAATCAAAATACCTTTACAAAAATAAAATACAATAACATAGTGAGTATTTGAAAATAAAAGTCCCTTACTCGAAAATTAAATAATTTGTGAAGACCTTAGATGAAAAATAGAGAAAAACACCATTGATGTCAACTTTTAATGTAAAGAAATCAGATATTAAATAAATAATTGTTGCACAAATATAATTTGGGTAGAAAATTAATTTGACATAACAGATATAACAAATCCTTTAATAGGATTGGCGTGAACTGAGAGCCCAAATTATATTCCTACCATTCAGACTTCTTTTTCGTCCTTTTTTTTCAACATAATTTTTTCTCTCGTTGTTCTCTCATGCACTCTATTTCTCATGTTATCATAACTAGAAAACATAAAGGAAAGAGGATATAGTTTCACTATCCCGAAAGTCTCCACATATAGAGTGAAGTATCCTCATGGGTTAAGAACGAGGCAGACCTGGTTTATATAATAGTTCTATCTCTTATAAGATACGCTGAAAAAACAAGTGCATCTGCTACAGTGTGTGTATCCTATTAAAAGAGTTTTAAAGGGCTAAAAAAATATGGTGGAAAATTTAATTCACTTACAGTCTAAATGTAGTGTATCAATTATTAAAAATTGAATTCTATGGATTGATGAATGCAATTTCTTAAAACTATAATGAAGGACCACCAATACCGACTCAAAATGCCAAAACGTATTCAAAAAGTATAAATTGGCAGCCGCTCAATAAACAATATGAAATCCTGGAAATCCAATCAAGTAGCATAATACACTATTTTAAACATTGAAATTTGAATAAACAATCCAACTATGATGAATATATGGATTGGAACGGGTAAAGGATTCTTCAAGACACAACAAACCACAGCCATACACATATCAGTATAAAACGAAAACGTTGATAAAGATAAGGATATCAATTTCCGATCTTAAAAACCGTAGAAATATAATAATATAGACAGATTGATATCTAATAACAAGGCAAATAGAATCTATAAAAAATGATTTGGATTAAAAGATTTTTGAATACATAAATCCAAAATAAACAAGACAAAATAGATTAGGAAAATATAAACCAAGGATGCAGGTGATTCACATATGAAACACTGTATCCACTCAGATCTAGACGAGACGCTCACCTTTGACCTCAGGTCCAAAAGCAGAAACCCTAAACAGAGGCTCGAATCGCCTGTAACCCTTCCTCAAATTCAGACTCATTGATGTCGCAAGGCCTACAGATTGCTCTCAAAACTCGGCTCGGCTCATCTCGACTCTTCACAGCAGCTCCGGATCAAGCTCCTCTGATGGCGCTTCAACCTCACCCTTCCCTTATCAATTGAATTGAACAGATTCTCCCGAAACTAAAACCCTCATTTTACGAACCCTCAATCCCAATTTCACTGTTTATATATTTTTTATATTCATTTATCATTTAATTATTATATAATAAAACAATTATCATATTATATATATAACACTTTTAATTCATAAATAAAAATTAAATTTATATTAAGCATAAGTAATTTTTTTATTAATATATAGTTTTAAACAATATTATATATATATATATTAATAAAATTCCAATCATAAAATTATTAAATAATATTAAGTCTCTTTTTTTTAATTCTTTAATTTAAATAGTTTATTAATAATTAAATTCATTTAATTATATATATATAATACTTATATTAATATCTTAATAAGATATGTAATAGTAATATTTTCATCAATTTCCAGAATATATGTATTCGAATATTTAAAACATTATTTACTCTTAGAATAAATTTTTAAATATTTTTAGAGATTGTTTATTTCATTAACAATATTCAAATAAATATTGTTTCTATTTATTTCTTTTATATCAACTGTTACCATAAGTCGTTTCTCAATTTTTAATTTAAAAACTCATAACATATAGTTTTTATAACGGTCGGATAAAAACACTATAAATATCAATGTCTAAGGGTCGCTCAAACACAAAAGAAAGTAATATCACGACACTCACACCACTATTTTCAGAGATGGTTTTATATGTTCCTCTTATTTTTAGTTTCATTGATATTTTTCTTGCTATAACGTTTGTGTTTCTATCAGATCCAAAATGTGATAACTACTCGATCGACATCGTTGTGTTTCTCGGTGGTCTTCCAATTGTTTTATTATCGATAGCAGTGGGGTTAATGGGTTAGTTTTTGTGTGTCAAGGATATATTATGGTATTGGTATAAATAAAGTGCTTTCTACTTATATATTTGCATTTGCAAATTTATATATTTTATTGCATCTTGGAATCATTGACAAAACATAAAACTTAATTTTAAACCAAGGGTGTTACAATCTCCCCCACTTAATTGAATTGAGCCCTCGCAATTCATTTAAACTTATCGCTCTTAATTCCCATCTATTAGGAGTCTCAAATGATGTACCGAAGGTCTGTATGGTTTTCCTCCACGGTTACTATTTCTTCCTATGAGATTAAAATTCAAAGTGGTTTTGAAATTCTCCACCTCCTTTGCCCAAAAACAACTTCTGCAAGAAGGGTGATATAGATATAAGCCTCAGAAGACAGTCCTCAAAGAGTGATAATCAATATAGAATTTGAGGAGGTTATCTTGAATTTGATTCCTATAAGAAAGTCTCATGGATTCATCTTCGAATGTTTCAAATTCATCATAAATTTTCCCTGTGAAGCAAAAGATTAAAAGTTGACACATAAAAGTTGCCCGAAGATTTCCTTCTTCTACTGCGCTTTAAAATGATGAGATTGATTCTAGATTCTCAAACAGGATAAAAAAACTAAAAAGTCCTTCTTAATATGTCCCTTAGAATCTATATAAGAAACATTGAATCTGTCTGATGTTTTCGAAGACAAAACCCAAACCATGATAAAAACCAAGTATATTAGGCGAACCTGATATATTGTAAATTTGTTTACAGGAAATCCACATGGATTCGTAGGTTTTGGATTCTTCTTTACATGATTTTTCCATGATCATAGCAATTAATTCATTCTAATGGCCTAAGAGACTTGTTTGAGTTCTCCTTCCTTCCATCTGAATATTACAAAGAAGAATGTTGACTGAGAAAGGACTGTCAATTTATCGAAGGGTTCTAAATTTACAGAGTTATCTAGACTATGCCTCTAATACCAATTATAACACCCCGAGCCTTCTCTTCTAGACTCGGTGATTAAAAAATGATATGTAATTTTGTTTATAAAAGTGAATAAACAATTAGACAACACTTTAATGAAATTAGGATCTCTTACCGGTCTAGGTTCTGGAAAATAAGATACATGCTAAATCATCATAGTTACAGAATAAATTAAAATGAAAAGAAAGATCAACTCCGCTTCCACGTGCGCTACAACAAATACGATCAACTCTGGATTTCAAGGCGACCTGTGGAAAAACATTTTCAAAACGTATGGCGAGCACAAAAGGTGCCCAGTAAGGTGTTTTAAGAAAAACTTTAATAAATCCAATTAAAAGTTTTCCCTTGATTATAAATTTGGAAAATTAAATTAGAAATACATTTTTTAAACAACCTTTACAAAATACAATAATGCATTGAAAAATAATTATACTTAGAAAACACTTTTAAACTAATCCAGGGATTCGATTAAAATTTTTAAGTGAGCTTCTAAAAAGAAATCAATTGAGGACACTCGAAAATTTTAAGTCTATCATGGGCCTACCCACTTGAGGGATGAATTCACTATCCAATTCCCTATTGTATTTAAAAATTTTGAGTACCAGTTTTTATAAAACATTTTTGTCTTAGCTTACCTTACTTACATATAATTTTCACTGGAGTTTTTAATTTTAGAAACATGTTAATGAATTTAAATAATCATCTTTACTAATATCTATATATAAGTATACATATACATATATATATATATATATGTGTGTGTTTGTGTGTGAGAGAGAATTTTTTTATTGAAAAACACGTGTGAGTATTGATTCCCAAAATCTAACGTCACTTGGCATGTACATAAACACCAACATACCCGATATTCCATTGATAAATAAAAGAAGAAATATCAATGATTTGTTTTCATGATTAAATTAATTAAAAATTTCTTGTAATTAAAAATAATAAAATAATAATGAGCATGCACCAAATATTATAAATGATATATTTTTAAAATCAACATTTAATTCATGAGTAAAATTATAAATATAAACATGTACAAGACAACTTAAAATTATAACATGTCTATAAACATTTCATCCAAATCCATTAAAATTCATTTCTTTGTAAAGCTTATCCAATGTTCATGAGTATGTATGTCTACCTATATATGCATATGGATGTATGAAGATTCATGAACAATCATCGATGTAGGCCATAACCTTGATTTTTATATGACTTGTATGTGACATGATAAAATTATGATATTATAAACTTCTATTATAATTTAATTAAAATTGTTATTAACAAAAAAATTATACAAATAAATAAATTTATGTCTCATTGAATGAATTCATGTTTGAATAAATCATTGATAAATTGAAACAACCCTTAGTAGGACTAACATGAAATAAAATGAAAATATAACTTTGTTACATATATAGATATATCCATCTCAAGTAATTAAAATGATTATAAAGAAACTAAATAATAAAAATGTATTCAGAAATAATTTTCCCTTAGAATCAAATAGAATAATAACTAATCTCACTAATTTATATTTTGGAAACATGGAATAAAAATATATTCATTACGCAAAACCATAAAATTAAAATCATAATTTTAAAAATAAACTAACTATCTCTTACAAGTAATAGATAAATTTGGGAATCAAACAAAACTACCACTTATAGAATACAAGAAAATACAATTTATAATTTGAAACGAATAATCAAAATTACTTTACAAAAATAAAATAGAATAACATAGTGAGTATTTGAAAATAAAAGTCCCTTACTCAAAAATTAAATAATTTGTGAAGACCTTAGATGAAAAATAGAGAAACAATCCATTGAAGTCAACTTTTAATTTAAAGAAATATTATATGAAATAAATAATTGTTGAAAAAATATAATTTGGGTATAAAATTAATTTGACATAAAAGATATAACAAATCCCTTACTTGGATTGGCGTGAACTGAGAGCCCAAATTATCTTCTTACCATTCAGACTTCTATTTTTTACTTTTTTTTCAACATAAATTTTTCTCTCGCTGTTCTCTCTCACACACCATTTCTAATGTTATCATAACTATAAAACATAAAATAAAGAGGATACAGTTTCACTGTCCTGCAAGTCTCCTCATATAGAGTGAAGTATCCTCATGGGTTAAGAATGAGACAGACCTGGTGTATAAAGCAGTGCTATCTCTTATAAGATACGCTAAAAAAAATAAGTGCATATGCTACAGTGTGTGTATCCTATTAGAAGTGTTTGAAAAAGAAAAAAAATATGGTGGAAACTTTAATTTAGATACAGTCCAAATGTTGTTTATCAATTAATTAAAATTGAATTCGATGGATTGATGAAAGCAATTTCTTAAAACAATATTGAAGGACCACCAATACCGACTCAAAATGCCAAAACGTCTTCCAGACATATTAATTGACAGCCGCTCAATAAACAATATGAAATGATGGAAATCCAAACATGCAGCATAATATAATGTTTTAAACATCGAAATTTGAATAAACAATCCAACTATGATGAAGATATGGATTGGAACGTGTAAAGGATTCTTCAAAACACAAAAAACCACAACCATACACATATCAGTATAAAATGAAACCGTTGATAAAGATAAGGATATCAATTTCTGATCTTAAACACCATAGAAATCTAATAATATAAACAAATTGATATCTAATAACAATACAAATGGAATCTATAAAAAATGATTTGGATAATAAGATTTTTGAATACATAAATCCAAAATAAACAAGACATAATAGATTAGGAAAATATAAACCAAGGATGAAGGCGATTCACGTACGAAACACCATATCCACTCAGAACTAGACAAGATACTCACCTTCGACCCCAGGTCTAAAAGCAGAAACCCTAAACAGAGGCTCGAATCGCCTACAACCCTTCCTCAAACTCGGACTTATTGATGTCACAAGGGCTACAGACAGCTCTCGAAACTCGGCCCGAATCATCTCAACTCTTCATAACAACACCATCTCAAGCTCCACTGATGGCACTTCCACCTCTCCCTTCCCTTACCACTCGAATTAAAGAGATCCCCCTAAAACTAAAGCCCTCATTTTACGAACCCTCAATCCCGATTTCACTGTTCATATTTTTTTTATTTTATTTGTTTATCATTTTATTATTATATAATAAAACAATTATCATATTATATATATAACACTTTTAATTCATAAATAAAAATTAAATTTATATTAATCATAAGTTAAAAATTTATTAATATACAGTTTTAAACAATATTATATATATATATTTTAATAAACTTCCAATCATAAAATTATTAAATAATATTAAGTATATTATTTTTAATTCTTTCATTTAAATAGTTTATTAATAATTAAATTCATTTAATTATATATATATATAATCCTTATATTAACATCTTAATAAAATTTGTAATCGTAATATTTTCATCAATTTCTAGAATATATGTATTCTAATATTTAAAACATTATTTACTCTTAGAATAATTTATTAAATATTTTTAAACATTGTTTATTGAATAATAATATTAAAATCAATATTCTTTCTATTTATTTATTTTATATCAATGGTTATCATAAGTAATTTCACAATTTTTAATTTAAAAACTTATAACAGATAGTTTTTATAATGCTCGGATAAAAACACTATAAATATAAATGCCTAAGGGTTGCTCAAACACACAGGAAAATAATATCGCAACGCTCATGCCACTATTTTCGGAGATGGTTTTATATGTTCCTATTATTTTTAGTTTCATTACTATTGTTCTTGCTATAACGTTTGTGCTTCTATCAGATCCAAAAGATGATAACTACTTGATCGACATCGTTGTGTTTCTAAGTGGTCTTCCAATTGTTTTATTATCAATAGTAGTGGGGTTAATGGGTTAGTTTTTGTGTGTCAAGGATGTATTATGGTATTTGTATAAATAAAGTGCTTGATACTTATATATTTGCGTTTGAAAATTTATAAATTTTCTTGCATCTTGGAATGATTGAAAAAACATAAAACTTAATTTTAAACCTGGGGTGTTTGTAAAGACCCAAGATTGATGTACATGGACATTACAAAAATTTTGCAGAATACTTAATACATAACAAAAAATGACACCCAAGGACTGTAACAGTTTAGTGTCTTTGGAAACTCGGAACATAATCTTCTAATCATGGTGAAAGATCTTCAACATATCCCATACAGATCTTCCACTTTTGTTTTCTTACCTGAAACCTTTCTATATATCCTGGGGAAAAAAAACATATAAAGGGTGAGCTCAAATGCTCAGTAAGGGTAAGCATGGAGAAAATAAAACAAACCATATATATTTGAACATATAAACATGAGCATAAAGTTTAAACATAAAGATCTTGAGTTGTGAAATAAATCTTGGAGTACGTAAGGCATGGATCATAAAGGAACATTAATCGTGATAAAATAGTCTAGGAATGAAACATGTAATTGTGGCAACCATTAATCATATGATATGATTTCCATAGTAGCCAAGGAATTTCTGCCAGGACTATCACAGTGGACAAAGTCCCTTACTAAATCGAGTTCACTCCTCATTCCAGTCCCGTATCACTGAACCGAATTAACTTATCGTTCATGCCATGTCTATCTCATTAGATATAAATCTTTACCCAATGAATTGGAGGGAGATATAGGTCCCACGCATATCATATTGAAATAATTATTAAGTGTTCTGCAAAATAAACATAAATCATTCATCATAGTAATATTCATGAAAATATGGCGTTATGAAACCGTAAAAATCCGTTCATGCCGTATAAGTTAAAAAAACATTCTCCTCGTACTTTTAACAGAAAAAGTCAAAAATCACCACGTATGGTAAACATAAGAAGGATTCCTTCCATAACACAGAGTGAAAGTCAAAGAGAGGTAAACATGACTTTAAACATACATGGAATAATATTAAACACTTTATGAAAAATATTTTATGGACATGGATGAAAAATATACCCCAGTAAATACTTACGTATAAGCAATCTCGGATAAAAATAAGATTGAAAAATTATCCCTTACCTTATGTACAATTTCTTCCATATGTGTTTGAGACTCCTGTATAGTGAGTTTAAACTAATTATTAACTTGTAACAGAACCATAATAATATTTATGATATCATACATGATTCACTTACGACTTTATATTACCCGTTCATTTGTCAATTCCATGTTAAAGTATCATTTTGGGTAAAATCGTATCATTTATCGTATGTGTTTCAACTTGTTGTTCTTGATATTATTACTTATATCCAGATTTACTTAATTATAGAATGTAAAACATGATTTATATATAATATATATTCATCATTTAAATATATATGTTAGATCAATAAATGGAATGAAATACACCGTTCCTGGAGACGGTATGCCGTACATAAGCATGAATGTTGTTTTCATTTCTTTACTGAATTGAATGGAATTCAGTAAATGAAAAATATATGTACATAATTACAGTATCATTATTATGTAATTTATTTCATGATTATTTATTATTTATTTCATTTATACTAATTATTATACCCATCCAAATGATGAAATGTTCGAATAACAAATTACACCACGATGTGGAGACGGTAAGCCGTACGTACGCACGTGTGGTGACTTTTTCATTCATAGTATAGTTAAAATAACTAATATGGTTGTAAAATTTTTATAATAACATAAAACTATATAGAATATACTGGATTTATTATTTTATATTGTAAAAAAAAATAAAGAGGAAGTGGAAGAAGAAAGGAAGTTGAAATAGGTGGTGAGATATTTACATCTTTTTCGGGTTCTTACTTTTGATTTGATCAAAAGGGCTCCTTAGGTTGGCTTTCTCAATAAAATAATGCCTCTAGGATGATGTTAGGACAGTTTAGAGGGTATTTGGGTAGGTTTTTGTCAATTCAAATGGATTTGAAGGTGTGAATTAGAGAGAAGGGGGAGGGCCCTTTTATAAGAGCGGTGAGGGGCACCATAGGAAAAACTTAAAATATTTTTTATAATAAATTCATACTCGGTTTATAATGGCTCCAAAGTGTCTTATTTCTAGGCTATGGTGTGTATGGGTTGAAATACTCTAAACCAATAGGTTTTAGACAAGTTTAGGTTACCATTTTAACCTTATCATTTATATTTAACTCTAAGTTAAATAATTTAACTTTTACCATGTCTTCTTGTATTCTTACACTATATGGTTAATAAAAGTACTATAAACTACCAATATAACCCTAATTAGTTCATTAATGTCATATATATTATTATATAAGTATTGTGGCCCAACTTTAGATTTTTAGGACCATTAAATCAACTAATAATATAATATTTGTTTTAAAAACTCTTTTATGTCAATTTTGACACTATTTGGTATTTTGTTTTTTATAAATCCATAAAAAAATTATTATTTCAAAAAAAATTCATATAATCAACTCTAATATGTTATATTAACCTTGCAAATTTGTTTAATTCATAAAAAGTCTTAAATTACATTTATTTGGGTATTTATAATATGAATCATGTTAATATTTCATTAATATGGTAATTACTTCATCATCATTGTGTCATAAATAAATTTAATTATTTAATGTATAAAAAATATAAATAAAATACCATTATGTAGGAAATATTTTTAGATTTACAATTAATATTTATTGTCTAATTTATCTTATGTATAACTCTATATTAAAAATGTTTTAGTTATTAAACATTGATTTTAACTCTTTTAACTCTTCTCTAAATAAAATAATAATAAGTTTCATAATCTAATCCAAGTGGACTTAAAAGGTAATATTTTACTCCCAAGGTTGTTTTTGGTCGCATTAAACTTACCCAATATAATTAGGACATGTGTTAGGGTAATAATAATATCATTTTTACCCTTAATTACCGTATTTACTTTTAACCGTGGTAAATAAAAGTAAAAAAGTTACTATTCACCAAAGAATATTTTTATCTTATTGAACCACATTTAACTCCTTGATATTAACCGTGTCTCTCAGATTTTTGAAATTCAACGCACAGAAGCGGTAAAATTGAGTTTTAGATACAATTGTAAATGCTCCTAGGAGGTGGGTAAAAGGCGGTAAAAAGTTCAATAAAATTTGTATATATCTAAATTATTATAAAATGACTCCAAGGAATTACATTGAACTTATATAGGTATTATGTATCTATTTTGACCTAAAATAAATTTAAATAAAATAAACGATTATTTAAATAAAAAGTTGGGTTTAAGCGATAACTCAGTGTTTTCACTATGCATCAAAAAATGAATGTTTTCAGAAAAATACCAAAAATTCACCCTAAGCTAATTTTGATATTCCGAATCCAAAAATGAAGTCCATTTTTATAGATAAAATTTGTAAAATTTTAAAAAGTGGATATTACTATTCATAATTGTTAGTTTATATAATATTTTAATAACATATAATTGTTTAGTAAAACCTAGTATTGCGTACTACACACGCTATCGAGGAAGGTCGTGATTGCGTGTAATGCAAGCCAAATCAAGGTAGCGTGTAGTGCAAGCTACCTTTGGTGTTACGTATAACATAATCAAAACTTATTTCATTTATACATTAAACAAAATCTATACTTAATGTTGCGTAGAATAATTTTCACAAAACGAACTTGAAATTGTGTGTAACACGAGCCAAGAATAGTGTTGCGTATACTACAAGCTAATACAGTGTTGCATATAGTGAAATTTAATCTTGGTGTACCGTATAAAAAAAGATATCAAAGAAATTAAAAAGGATAATTCTCAATAAATCTCGGGGTGTTACATTCTACCCCCCGTAAAATGAATTTCTCCCTCGAAATTCGTCGGGGGTTATAAATGGGTTTCTACTTGAAAGTTTCTTTCATAGAAACACTAATCGTAAAAAAGAATACCAAAACAGAATTGTAAAAAATAATGTATAAAATGTAACTGTTTCCAAAATTAACTCATCACTGGGTTTCCACATAGAAGAACATAGGTGAAAATATGGATATGGAAGAGAAATCTGACCATCAAGTTCTAATAGAGAGTGGTAGAGAATATTTCTATGAAAAAGCCAACAAACACAAAGCCATAAATTTGTGATTATCTAAGGTACCATCTAAGTCATCAGATATGAGGGTACTAGGGCAACATTTTTGGTTTTCATTATCATTTACCTAATGTCAAAATTTTTGAATTAGAATAAATACTTACATGATTTTGGTACAATCTCACTTTTGGTCATTCCATGAAAAATTTCCACTTCATAACATAAATAAATGATGTTGAGTTTTTCATTCATGAAGTGTTAGCAGATCATGTGATAGAATGATGGGTTATTCCATCTGTCTCAAACAAAAGGTTAGTAAAAGTTATCAAATATACATAAGTCCATCTATGGTGAGGTTAATCATATATTATTTCAAAAATTGACTTAACTTCATCTATAATACTTCTTAATAAAATATAACTAGTTTCTACTAATTAGGGACTTTCTGTAGGCCAGTGGTAGGCGATAAAGGTCTTTTTCACTTCGGTTGTGGGTTTGATTACCGCAACCTTTTTCGACATGACGGGTTGTCGCCCGCCCTGCAGGTTGTCCTTTTTATAACATACTTCAAAATTTGGGAAATGATCTTGAAAACGAAATTTTTTTTCCTAGTGACCTCATATCTGATGAATTAGATGGTACCATCTATCATCAGAAATTTATGGCTTTGTGATTGTTGGATTTTTTATAGCCATATCCTCTACCACTCTTCATCAGAAGTTGATGGTTATATTTTTCTTCCATATCCATATTTTCACCTATGTTATCTATGTGGAAACCCATTGATGAGTTAATTTGTTTAACTATTTCGTTTCTTACTTCACTTTTTAAAACTATGTTTTCATATTCGTTTTTACGATGTGGGTTTCTATGAATGAATCTGTCAAGTAGTAAATGATTTATATCCTCGACGAATTTCGAGGGCGAAATTCATTTTAAGTGGGGTAGAATGTAACACCCCAAGATTTTATGAGATATATTCCTTTTAATTTCTTTGATGTCTTCTATTATACACTACAACAAGATTATCTTGAACTATACGCAACACCGTATTAGCTTGCCGTATACGCAACACTATTCCTGGCTTGTGTTGCACACAATTTCATGTTCTTTCGAATAAAATTCATTTTACACAACCCCAAGTATAGATTTTGATCAGTGTATAACTGAACAATATTTTGAGTATGTTATATTCAACACCAAAGGAAGTTTTTCCTACATGCAACCCTGACATGGCTTGCATTACACGCAAGAGCGACCTTCCTCGATAGCTTGCATAGTACGCAATACCGGGTTTCACTAAACAAAAATATATTGTTATAAAATTATTATGAACTAGCCGTTATGAATAGTATTAACTGAATTTTGAATTTTATAATTTATAATTCATTTTTCACATTTTCTAGAATGAGATACGAAAACAAAATCAATTTTTCAATAAAAGAAGTATTGTTTTCAAAAAATGCAGTTTTACTGCCTTTTGATTGCGCACCAAATTTAAATATAGTTTTTGAGATGTTTATAAGTTCAATTTGAAAAAATGAAATTCTTCTCTGAAATCAGGATATAAAAATTTAGTTTGGATAAATTATTCATATTATTCTGATAACTTTCATATTTTAATGAATAGTAAAAGCACGCTATATTTTATTTAAAAACAACCTTTTTTATCAACATTATTTTTATTTTTAAATTATAATATTGAATGGTTTTAAAGCATAAATACAATATATTTTTACCATTTAATATAATTCAAGTCATTTCCATTAATTTTACATTGAATTAATAGGTAAAAACATTTCAATCTTTGACAATGTTTTAACTTTTAAAAACCCGTCTTCTTAACAACGAGATAAATTTTAAATTAATTACTGAAACTTATATGTTTTGAATTTTGAAAAATTGATTCCATATTTTGATTCAGTGGGTCCAAATTATGTTAATAGGTTACTTTTATTTTTTTTGATATTATGAATAGTAACTATGGTAATTTTTATTTACTAAAGTTAAAGGTAAATCGGGTAATTAAAGGTAAAAATAAGATTATAAAATTACGCTAACACCTGTCAAAATTATATTGGATGGATAAAAGTCGAACCATATCACCTAAGGGCCAGAATTGATTCATTTCATGAACTTTTGACCATGAAAATTATATAATTATTATTAAAACCCAAGAAAGTGACAACATGCCACTCTCTTATATCTTATAATTGTAATAATTTTAATTTAGTGATAAACATAATTAAAACATAGAACATGAATATTATTCAGAAATATAATAAAATTATATATATCATTTAAATTTATTTAGAATTTTTAGGGGATAAATACTTATCATTAATTATGACACAATAGTGATGTTGAAATTCTTTTATTGATTGAAATATCAAAAAAATGGTTTTAAAAATATTAAAATAAATGTTATATGAAAAAATTAATGTTATACATGAATTTTTAAGATTAATATGACAATTTAGGAATCTATTAAATATTTTGGTTTGAATATATGCTCTGTGTGGATTTTATTTAATTTGAAATAAATGAATAGTGTCAAAATTGACACTATTGTTATTTTATGAAAATAACATATTATTAAATTATTTAAAAATCAAATTTTTTTTAAAAATTAAAAATTTCAATTTATATGGTCTAAATTGTAATATATTATCCAATTATAAAAAATTCACAACACATAACTAATTATTTATAACAATTTAAAATTTAGAATATTATTACCACAAATAAAATTAAAAAGATAAAATAAGGATAAATCAAGTTGATAAGGTTTAAAATAAATTACCAACATTTCTAAATTTTATTGTTAGATGATATTACAACCATATCACATCTTATCTTCGTATATGAGTCATTTTTGGTGGTTTTTATGTAGGTTTTGAGTTTATTATAAATTAATATTTTAGAGGTTTCCAAAAGTGCCAATTTCCTCTCCTATATAAGGTCACCTCCTCCCTCTCCTCCTCACACCACTTCGTGCCTTCAAGCTTGAAAAAAACATGACCATTTATATTATCCACATTCCTAGAAACATACTATTTGTCCTGGTCTTTTCCAAAGATGAACGTTATTGCCATAAGAGGAGGTTTAGAAGAGGCGTGTCGAAGAAGAGGTAATATCCTTTACCGATTCTTTCAAGTTCATTTATTCTTCTACTTCGTCTTCTTTATTTGTATAATTATAATGTAATAACATAAGTATCACCCATATAATAATATGTTATTATAAATATGAAACAACACTATTTCACCTTCTATCCATCCTACGGAATATGAAATCACCGCGCATGCGTACGAACGGAATACCCTCTCCACGCTGTGGGGTAATATATTTTCCCCCACCACCTTAGTTGGATGGGTATAATGGTGGAAGTAATAAATGCATATGATTTTTATAACATCATACTGATTCTGATAAATTATATCATCCACTACAATTCCATTCAATAATTATGGTAATGATATCGTCGCTCGTGCATACGTACGGATTACCGTCTCCACGACGCGATGAGATTCATTATCCATGATTAACCATTCAAGTATCATTATAAAGTATATATAATAAATAATAATTAATGGTATGACATAATAATGATACTGTATTTAAGTACATATATGTTTCATTTTCTTAATTCCATTCAATTCATTAAGGAAATTAAAACATCGTTCATGCGTACGTACGACCTACAGTCTCCATGAATGGTGTATTTCATTTCATTTATCGATCCATCATATATATTTATATGATGAATATAAATTATATATAAATCATATTTTACAATCCGAAATTATGTAAATCTGGATATAAGTAATAATATCAAGAACAAGAAGTCGAAACACGTACGATAAATTAAATGATTTTACCCCGAACGCTGCTTTAACATGGAATTGACCAATGAATGGGTAATATAAATTCATAAGTGAATCATATATGATAGAATAAATATTATTATGGTTATGTTACAAGTTAATAATATCTTTAAACCCACTATACAGGAGTCTCAGACACACACAAAAGAAATTGGACATAAGGTAAGGGATAATTTTTCAATCTCATTTTTACTTGAGATTGCTTATTCATAAGTATTTACTAGAGTTATATTTATCATCCATGTACATGTTTTATAAAAATGGTTTCATGTATTTTTAAAGTCATTTTTACCCATTTTTGACTTTTACTACATGGTAATTAAGGAATATTTGTTTTTCTACCATATGAGGTACTTTTTGACTTTTCCAGCAAAAGTACCAGGAGAATGTTTTTTAACTTATACGGCATGAATGGATTTTTACGGTTTCATAACAACTAATTTTCATGAAGCATACTCTACAATATTTCATGATTATTTTCAAACAAAATCATTTTCTATTAAAATTGCATGGAATTTTGTAAAAAGAAAATGATTTTGAAGAAGAAATGATATTTTCCTCAAGAATTCATTTCAAGTGTTTTGTCAAAACTATTTTACATCTAAGATGACATTATTTAGTATGATTATGTTTCAAGTATAATGTCTCTATTATTTACATAGTTTTATTACTCTTATGATGAAATGATATCCATTTGTTTTATATGGATTATGTTATGATGGGATGATGTTTATGAAACCCATTTTATACTTTCGGTTAGGATGAATGATTTATGTTTATTTTGGGGAAAAAGTAAGAATGATTTCATTATGGGATGGGTGAGACCTATATCTCCCTCGAATGCATTGGGTAAAGATTTATATCTCATGAGATAGACATGGCTGGAATAAAAAGTGAATCTGGTTCAGTAATACCAGGCTAGAACAACAAGTAAACACAGTTCAGTAATGGACTTTGTCCACTATGATGGTCTTGGAAACAATACCTTGGATACTATGTAAATCATAACATGTGCTTAATGGTTTCAACAATTACATGTTTTATTCCCATGAAATTTTATCATGGTTAATCTTCCAATATGATCAATTCCTTATTCACTACCAAGATTTATGTCATTACTCATGATTTTGATGTTTTATGTTCATGTTCTTATGTTCAAAAGTTTAGAGATTGTTTTATGTTCTCCATGTTTACCCTTATTGAGCATTTGAGATCACAATTTTTATGTTTTCTTTTCCCCAGGATAAAAAAGAAAGGCTTTAGGTAAGAAAACCAAAGGGGAAGAGCTTTATGGGAGATGTTGAAGATCTTTCACCATGATTAGAAGATTACGTTCCGGGTTTCCAAAGACACTAAACTAATATGGTCTTTGGGAATCTGTTTTATTCCTATTCTATTTCATCCCAAATTTATGGCTTTATGATTGTTGGATTTTTCATATCCATGTCCTCTACCACTCTTCATTAGAAGTTGATGGTCATATTTTTCTTCCATATCCATATTTTCACCTATGTTATCTTATGTGGAAACCCAGTGATGAGTTAATTTGGGTAACCATTACGCTTCTTACTTAACTTTTTAAAATTAAGTTTTAGTATTCCTTTATCGATATGGGTTCCTATGAAAGAAACTTTCAAGAAGAAAACCATTTATAACCCCGACAAATTTCGAGGGCGGGATTCATTTTAAGGGGGGTAGAATGTAATACCCTGAGATTTTATGAGAATTATTCATTTTAATTTCTTTGATGTCTTTTGTTTTATGTTACACCAATATTATCTTCCACTATATGCAACACCGTATTAGCTTGTAGTATACGCAAAACTATTCTTGGCTTGTGATGCACACCATTTAAAGCTCTTTTGAATAAAATTCATTTTACACAACACCAAGTATAGATTATAATCAATGTATAGATGAACTATATTTTGAGTATGTTATACGTAACACAAAAGGAATATTTCCCTACACGCAACCCGGACTTGCCTTGCATTACACACAAGAGTGACCTTCCTCAATCGCTTGCGTTGTACGCAATACCGAGTTTCACTAAACAACGATATGTTATTGAAATATTATATAAACTAGCCATTATGAATAGTAATACCAACTTTTTTAAATTTTATAAATTTTATCTTTCAAAATGGACTTCATTTTTTGATTCGAAATATCAAAATTAGCATAGGGTGAATTTTTGGTATTTTTATAAAAACTTTCAATTTATGATGAATAGTGAAAACACTAAGTTATTGGTTAAAACAGAATATTTATTTAAATAATAATTTATTTTATTTAAATTTATTTAATGTCAAAATAGATACATAATACCTATATAAGTTCAATGTAATTCATTGGATTCGTTTTATAATAATTTAGATATATAAAAATTTTATTGAACTTTTTATCGTCTTTTACCCACCTCCTAGGAGCATTTGAAATTGTACCTAAAACATAATTTTACCACTTCTATGAGTTTAATTTCTAAAATACAATTGACATGGTTAATATCAAGGAGTAAAATGTGCTTAAATAAGATAAAAATAATTCTTGTCGAATAGTAACTTTTTACTTTTATTTACCACGGTTAAAAGTAAATAGGGTAATTAAGTATAAAAATGATATTATTATTACCCTAAAAAATGTTCTAATTCTATTGGGTAGGATTAATTCGACAAAAAACAACCTTAGGAATAAAATATTACCCTTTAGGTCCACTTAGATTAGATTAGGACACTTATTATTATTTTATTTAAAGAAGAGTTAAAAGAGTTAAAATCATTGTTTAATAACTAAAACATTTTTAATATAGGGTTATACATAAGATAAACTAGAATATAAATAATCATTAAAAATATAATAATATTTCTTACATAATGGTATTTTATTTATATTTTTCAGACATTAAATAATTTAATTTATTTATGACACAATGATGATGCATTAATTACCTTATTAATGAAATATTAACATAATTGAAATTATAAATACCAAAATAAATGTAATTTGAGACTTTTTATGAATTAAACTAATTTTATAGGTTAATATAACATATTAGGGTTGGTTGGATGTATTTTTTTAGAAGTAATAATGCTGTTATGAATTTAGAGAAAACAAAATACCAAATAGTGTCAAAATTGATATAAAAGAGTTTTTAAAAAAAATATTATATTATTAATTGATATAATGGTCCTAAAAATCTATTGTTCGGCCAAGAGACTTATATAATAATATATAAGACATTAATGAACCAATTATGGTACGATTGGTAGTTTATAGTAAGTTTAATAACCATATAGTGTAAGAATACAAGAAGACACAGTAAAAATTAAATTATTTATCTTAGTGTTAAATCTAAATGATAAGTTTAAAATGGTAACCTAAAATTGTCTAAAACCTATTGGTTGAGATTATTTAGACCAATACCAACCCCATTCTCTAAATAAGTCACTTTGGTGACATTATAAACCGAATATGAATTTATTATAAAGTAATATTTTAAGCTTTTCCTAAGGTGCCCCTCTCCTCCCTTATAAAAGGGCATCTGCTCCCACTCATATTCACTCAATTTTGAGCCTTAAAGATCGGCCAAAACCTACCAATTTCTCTTCTAAACCTCTCCAGTTATATCATAGATGTTCTGGTGTGCTCAAAAAGTCCATCTTTAGTTCCCTGAGAGGATGTTTAAAAGAGGCACGTCGAAGAGGAGGTAATCTCTTCTACCGATTCTTTCAAGTTTCTTTCTTCTTATACTTCCTCTTATTTAGTTGTTTCATTATAAAGTAATAACATAAGTATTACTTACATACTTATATGTTATTATTAATATGAAACAACCTTATTTCACCTTCTATCGATCCTACTAAAAACAAAATCACCGTGCATTCGTACGTACGGAATATCGTCTCCTCGCCGTGGTGTAATATGTTTTTCTACCACAACCTTACTTGGATGGGTATAATGGTGTAAAGAATAACTACATATGATTATTATAACATGATACAAGTTATTAGATATTATATCATTCCCTTATATTCCATTCAATAATTATGGGAACAATATCATCGCTCGTGCGTACGCACAGATTACCGTCTCTACAACGCGATGAGATTAATTCTCCATGTAAACCATTAAAGAAAGATTACAAAGTATATATAATGAATAATAATGAAATATATGACATAATAAAGCTACTGGATTTATGTATATATATATATATATGGAATCTAATTACTTCCATTCAAGTCAATAAGGAATGGAAAACAACGTTCCTGCGGACGTTCGACCTACCGTCTCCATGAATGGTGTATTATATTTCATTTATCTATATATATTATATATATATACTGATATATATGATATATAAATAATTATTTACATTCTTTAAGTATGTAATTCATGATATAAGTAATAATAATTTCAATAACAACAAGTCCAAACACGTACGATAAATGAAACGATTTTACACAAAACACTGCTTTAACATGGAATTGACAAATGAACGATTAATATAAAGTCATAAGTGAATCATATATTATATTATAAATATTATTCTTATTATGTTACAAGATAATAATATGTTTAAACCCACTATATAGGAGTCTCGGACACATAAAGATGAAATTGGTCATATGTTAAGGGATAATTATTCCAATCTCATTCTTATATGAGATTGTTTATTTGTATGTTTTTACTGGGATTATATTTCTCATCCATGTCCATAAATTTTTTTTTCATAAAGTATTTAATATTCTTCAATGTATTTTTAAAGTAATTTTTATCCCTATTTGACTTTTACTTTGTGTTATGGAAGGAATCTTTCTTTTGTTTACCATACGAGGTACTTTTTGACTTTTTCGGTAAAAGTACGAGGGGAATGTTTTTTTAGCTTATATGGAATGAATAGATTTTTACAGTTTCATAATGCCTAATTTTCATGAATATTCCTTTACAATATATCACGATTATTTTCAACAAAATACTTTTCTTTTAAAATTGAATTCAATTTTTTACAACGAAAATGATTTTGAAGAAGAAAGTATATTTTCCTCAAGAATTCATTTCAAGTGTTTTATCAAAATTATTTTCCATTTAAGATAATATAGGGTTCTATTTATATCCCTATTTTTACATTGATTTGATTATTTTATGATGGATTTATTTTTATGAAGTCCTTTTATCTTATATGGTTTATGTTTAGATGGCATGATGTTTAAGAATCCCATTTTTATTACATGGGTTATGTTAGGATGTATGATTTATGATTTTGTGGAACACATAAGAATGACATAATTATGAGATTGGTGGGACCTATATCTCCTTATAATGTATTGGGTAAATATTTATATCTCATGAGATAGACATGGTTGGAATGGCAAGTTAATCCAGTTTAGTGATACAGGACTGGAACGAGAAGTGAACTCGATTCAGTAATGGACTTTGTCCACTATGATGGTCATGGTATCAATCCCTTGGATACTATGGAAATAATATCATGTTCTTAATGGTTTTACACAATTACATGTTTTATTCCCCATGCTATTTTAGCATGATTGATGTTCCATTATGATCTATGCCTTACGTACTGCCATGTTTTATGTCATTGCTCAAGATTTTGATGTTTAAACATTATGTTCACATTTTTAAATTCAAATGTATATGGTTTGTTTTATTTTCTCCATTCTTACCCTTACTGAGAATTATCTTGTACTATATGC
This sequence comes from Viscum album, assembly GCA_963277665.1. Lineage (NCBI taxonomy): Eukaryota > Viridiplantae > Streptophyta > Magnoliopsida > Santalales > Viscaceae > Viscum > Viscum album. Next base: position 733,132,577 of record OY728166.1, read on the forward strand.
AACACCGTATTAGCTTGCAGTATACGTAACACTATTCTTGGCTTGTGATGCATACATTTTCAAATTCTTTCGAATAAAATTCATTTTACACAACACCAAGTATAGATTTTGATCAATGTATAACTAAACTATATTTTGAGTATGTTATAAGAAACACCAAAGGTATCTTTCCCTACACACAACCCTGAATTGGCTTTCATTACATGCAAGAGCGACCTTCCTCGATAGCTTGCGTAGTACGCAATACCCGGTTTCACTAAACAACGATATATTGTTATAATATTATTATGAACTAGATGTTAGGAATAGTATTAACTGAATTTTGAATTTTATAAAATTATAATTTATCTTACACATTTTCAAGATTGAGATATGAAAAAAAATCAATTTTTCGATAAAAGAAGTATTTTTTTAAAAAAAATGCAGTTTCACCACCTTTTGATGGAACACCCACTTTAAATCTTGTTGATGACATGTTTATAAGTTCAATTTGACAAAATAAAATTATTATTTGGAATTAGGATATAAAAATTTACTTTGGATAAATTTTTCATATTATTCTGATAACTTTCCTATTTTAATGAATAGTAAAAACACGCTATATTTTAATTAAAAAAACTTTTTTCATCAAGATAATTTATATGGTAAAATTATAATATTGAATGGTTTTGAAGTCTAAATGGAATATATTTTTACCATTTAATATAATGCAAGTCATTTTAATTAATTATACATTGAATTCATAGTTAAAAACATTTCAATCTTTGACAATGTTTTAACATTAAAAACCCATTTTCTTAAAAACAGGATTAATTTTAAATTAATTACTGCAACTTCTGTGTTTTGAATTTTCAAAAATGGATTCCACATTTGGATTCAGCGGGTCCAAATTATGTTAAAAGGTTACTTTTTTTTGATATTATGAATAGTAACTACGGTAATTTTTATTTACTACAGTTAAAGGTAAATCAAGTAATTTAGGGTAAAAATAAGATTATAAAAGTACCCTAACACCTGCCAAAATTTTATTGGATGAATAAAAGTTGAACCATATCACCTAAGGGTCGGAATAGATTCATTTAATTGACTTTTGACCACAAAAATTATAAAATTATTATTAAAACCAAAGAAAGTGACAACATGTCACTCTCTTATATCTTATAAGTGTAATAATTTTAATTTAGTGATAAACATCATCAAACATAGAACATGAATAGTATCCAGAAATATAATAACATTATCTACATCATGTGAATTTATTTAGAATTTTTAGGGGCTAAATAAGTATCATTAATTATGATAGAATAGTGTTGTTGAAATTATTTTATTGATTGAAATATCAAATAAATGGTGTCAAAAATATTAAAATAAATGTTATCTGAAAAAATTAATGTACTCCATGAATTTTTTAGATTAATATAAAAATTTAGTAATCTATTAAATATTTTTGTTTCAATATATCATTTGTGTGGTTTTTATTTAAATTCAAATAAATGAATAGTTTCAAAATTGACACTATTGTTATTTTATAAAAATAACATATTATTAAATTGTTTAAAATTCACAAAAATATTAAAAAATTATAAATTGAAATTTATATCATCTAAAATTTCATAACTTATCCAATTATAGACAATTCACAACACACAAGTAATTATTTATACCAATTTAACATTTAGAATATTATTACCACAAATAAAATTAAATAGATTAAATAAGGATAAATCAAGTTGAAAAGGTTTTAAAAAATTCCCAACATGCCTAAATATTATTGTTGGATGCTATTACAACCAAATATCATCTTAGATTCGGATTTGAGTCATTTTTGGAGGTTTTTATGTAGGGATTGAGTTTATTATAAATTAACATTTTAGAGGTTTCTAAAAGTGCCCCTCTCTTATCCTATATAAGGGAACCTCCTCCCTCTCCTCCTCACACCACATTGAGCCTTCAATATCGGCCAAAACCTTCCCATTTATCTTCCCCATTTTTCTAGAAACATACTATAGGTCGCGGTATTTTTCAATGAACAACTTTATTGCCCTAAGAGGAGGTTTAGAAGTGGCGTGTCGAAGAAGAGGTAACATCCTTTACCGATTCTTTCAAGTTATTTTCTTCTTCTATTTCATCTTATTTATTTGATTCAATAAAAAGTAATAACATCATTATAACTCATATACTGATATTTTATTATAAATCTGAAACAACTATATTTCACCTTCTATCTATCCAATTGAAAACAAAATCACCGCACGTGCATACGTACATAATACTGTCTCCACGCCGTGGTGTAATATGTTTTCCACCACCACCTTAGTTGGATAGGTATAATGGTGGAAATAATAACTATATATGATTATTATAACATCATACTTATTCTGATAAATTATATCATCCACTCCAATTCCATTCAATAATTATGGGAATGATATCATCGCTCGTGCGTACGTACGGATTACCGTCTCCACGACGCGATGAGATTCATTCTCTATGATTAACCTGTCATGTATGATTATAAAGTATATATAATATATAATCATGAAAGATATTCCATAATAATGATAATGTATTTATTTACATATATGTTTCATTTACTTAATTCCATTCAATTTAATAAGGAAATGAAAACAACGTTCATGAGTACGTACGACCTACCGTCTCCATGAACGGGGTATTTCATTTCATTTTTCAATCTATCATATATATTTATATGATGAATATATATTATATATAAATGATGTTTTACATTATGGAATTACGTAAATCAAGATATAAGTAATAATATCAAGAACAACAAGTCGAAACACGTACGATAAATTAAACGATTTTACCCAAAATGCCACTTTAACATGGAATTAACAAATGAACGGGTAATATAAAGTCGTAAGTGAATCATATATGATATCATAAATATTATTATGGTTATATTACAAGTTAATAATATTTTTAAACCCACTATACATGAGTCTCGGACACATACAAAAGAAATTGGACATAAGGTAAGGGATAATTTTGCAATCTCATTTTTATCCGAGATTGCTTATACGTAAGTATTTACTGGGGTTATATTTATCATCCATGTCCATGTTTTCTAAAATTGTTTTCATGTATGTTTAAATTCATTTTTACCCATTTTTTTACTTTTACTACATGGTAATTAATGAATCTTTCTTTTGTTTACCATATGAGGTACTTCTTGACTTTTCCGGGAAAAGTACGAAGATAATATTTTTTTTAAATTATACGGCATTAATTGATTTTTATGGTTTCATAATGCCTAATTTTCATGAAGTTTACTCTACAAGATTTCATTATTATTTTCAATAAAAATCCTTTTCTTTTAAAATTGCATGGCATTTTGTGAAAATAAACTGATTTTGATGAAGAATGGACATTTTCCTCAAGAATTCATTTCAAAAGTTTTGTCAAAACTATTCTAAATATAAGATGATATTATTTAGTATGGTTATGTTTCAAGTATAATGTCTCTATTATTTACATGGTTTGATTCTTCTTATGATGAAATGGTATCCATTTTTTTTATATGGATTATGTTATGATGGGATGGTGTTTATGAAACCCATTTTTTTCATTGGGTTATGATGAATGATTTATGTTTATTTTGTGGCACAAGTAAGAATGATTTCATTATGAGATGTGTGGGACCTATATCCCCCTAAAATGCATTGGGTAAAGATTTATATCTCATGAGATAAACATGGATATAAGGAAAAGTAAATCAGGTTCAGTAATACAAGGTTGGAACGACAAGTAAACCTAGTTCAGTAATTGACTTTGTCCGCTATAATGCTCTTGGAAACAATGCCTTGGCTACTATAGAAATCATAACATGTGCTTAATAGTTTCCAATATTACATGTTTTATTACCATGATATTTTATCATGGTTAATGTTCGATTATGATCTATGCCTTATGCACTTCCAAGATTTATTTCATTATGCATGATTTTGAGGTTTTATGTTCATGTTCTTACGTTAAAATGTTTAGGGATTGTTTTATATTCTCCATGTTTACCTTTACTGAGAATTTGAGGTCACCCTTTTTATGTTTTCTTTTCCCCATGATATAAAGAAAGGTTTTAGGTAAGAAAACCAAAGGGGAAGATCTTTATGGGAGATGTTGAAGATCTTTCACCATGATTAGAATATTACATTCTGAGTTTCCAAAGACACTAAACTAATACGGTATTTGGGCATCAATTTTTTTCATGTATTAAGTATTCCACAAAATTAATGTAATGTCTATGTACATCAAGCTTTGGGTCTCTATAGTTGGTATCAAAGCAAAGGTTTAGTTAACCTTTATAAACTAGGATGCGAAAACTTTAGTGAGATCCCTACAGATATTTATAAGGTAAGTCTAGGGATGTCCCTAAGGTTAAGTGTAAGTATAGGTTACATTCCTATAATTATTATAACGATCTTCAATAACCTAGAATTAAACCTAAGATGTTAGAGATTGAAATTACTCCCCCTTATTATGTTGTTTTCCTAGTGTGATTTTTTCCTCTCACACAATTCTTTTTGGGTTTTAGATAATGGCTCGAAACAAGAAGATTCATGTTAATGGAGAATATGATGGACAATAGAATGATATTCTTCATGATCAAGCAAATGAAACGGGATTTGGAAGGCGAAACATAATTATTATGCCTAATCAACATTCTCATAATATGATCAATAATATCAACATTTGTAAGTTTCCAAACCCATCTAATAAGAGAAAGATGGAGTTTCATGATGATCATAGAGGAAAGAAAGATCAATTTCCCTCATGTAAGTCATGTCGGAAGAGGCATTAAGGAGAACGTTTCAAAGGAACTAGAAGATTCTTTGGGTGTGGAAAAGAAGGACACAAAGCTAGTAATTTCCAAGGAAAAGGTTCAGTTAACTCAATGGAAAAGGATAATGGTATTTATAAGACATCAAAAATAGTTAAATGTTTTAAATGTGGAATGTATGGGAATTATGGTAACCGATGACCTAAGGGAAAATATCATGAAGATAATCAGCATAGTCGCATGGGTAGTATTTATATTGATGATGATAAAGAAACTACAAATGAAACATGAGATGAAAGAAGTGTTGAAGAATAAAATGATGAAGCACGATAAATGGTTTGAGAAGGTAGTGGAATTATTTCATGTTTATCATGAATAATGTATGGTACTATGGAATAAAGAAAAATATGTGGATTGCTACACTGTTTTAATTCCTTGAGTATCTTAAAGTATATGATGAATGGTACCGGTAACCATGAAAAGTGATTGAAATATTTTTGGAAAGAAGATGATATCAGAACAATGAAGGAATAAGGAGAAAATAATATGTCTGATAGTATTAATGAGCTCATGACTAATATAAGGACAAAGTGATATCATGGTTTGCATATATAGAATTTTTGGGATTTTGGTATGTGGAAAGAGTTATGTTTTGACAAAATTCATGTTTTCACTAAGGTCCCATGGTAACTCATGTTTCAAGAGAATACATTATTAAGGTATTCACATGTTTGGAATATGACCAACAAGATATATCTTATGATATATGGGGGATAAATGATGGTATACAAATTCTTGGTAGATGAAATATCTAGTAATACTTTTCTTTATTCTATGAGATTGGACAGAAGTATTTTGGATAAGTCTAATGATTGGAATTAATTAAGTTAGACATCATATAGTATTGTTTAAGGCATGTTCTTTTTGATATTTTTTCTGAAATTTAATAATAGTATAGTTTTAGAAAAGGGACAACCAGTAGGATGGGTGAAAACCTATCGTCTCGGACAAGGATTTGGGAATCGAACCCCCAACCAAAGTGAGACATGCCTTTATCACCAACCACTGGCCAACAAGAAGTCCCTGGTTAGTAGAAACTAGTTTTATTTTATTTAGCAGGATGATAGATGAAGTAAAAGTCCATTTTTGGAACCATATATCATTAATATCAACATAGATGGACTTATGTATATAACTTTTGCTAACCTTATGTTTGAGATAGATGGAATGACCTATCATTCTATCGCATGATCTTCTAACACTTCATGAAAGATAAATTCAACTTCATTTCTTTAAGAGATGAAGTGGAAATTGTTCAAGGCACGAGCAACGGTGAGATTTTACCAAAATCAAGTAAGTATTTCTTTTTCAAAAATTCTTCAACATTTGGGAAATGATCTTGAAAACCAAAAATGTTGTCATAGTGCCCTCATATATAAAGAATTAGATGGTACCTTAGATCATCACAAATTTATGGCTTTGTGATTGTTGGATTTTTTATAGCCCTGTCCTCTACCAGTCTTCATCAGAAGTTGATGGTTATATATCTCTTCCATATCCATATTTTCACCTATGTTCTTCTAGGTGGAAACCCAGGGATGAGTTAATTTGGGTAACTGTTACATTTATTACATCAATTTTTAAAATTAAGTTTTATTATTCCTTTTTACGATGTGGGTTTCTATGAATGAAACTTTCAATTAGTAAACGATTTATAACCCTGACGAATTTTGAGGATGAAATTCAGTTTATGGGGGGTAGAATGTAACACCCTGAGATTTTCTGAGATATATTATTTTAAATTTCTTTGATGTATTCTATTTTACACTACACTAATATTAGCTTGTACTATACGCAACATCGTATTAGCTTTCCGTATACGCAACACTATTCTTGGCTTGTGATGCACACATTTTCAAGTTCTTTTGAATAAAATTAATTTTACACAACCCCAAGTATAGATTTTGATCAATGTATAACTGAACTATATTGTGAGTATCTTATACGAAACACCATAGGAAGCTTTCCCTACACGAAACCCTGACTTGGCTTGCATTACAAGCTTAAGCGACCTTTCTCGATAGCTTGCGTAGTACGCAATACCGAGTTTCACTAAACAACAATATATTGTTATAATATTATTATGAACTAACCATTATGAATAGTACTAACCAAAATTTAAATTTTATAACATTATAATTTATCTTACACATTTTCTAGAATGAGATATGAAAACAAAATCAATATTTTCGATAAAAGAAGTATTTTTTTCAAAAAAATGCAGTTTTACCGCCTTTTGATGGCGCGCCCACTTTAAATCTAGTTTTGACATGTTTATAAGTTAGATTTGACAAAATAAAATTTTCTATGAACCAGGAAATAAAAATTTACTTTGGATAAATATTTCATATTATTCTGATAAGTTTTATATTTTAATGAATAGTAAAAACACGCTATATTTTAATTAAAAACAAATTTTTTCATCAAGATAATTTATATGGTTAAATTATAATATTGAATGGTTTTAAAGTATAAATGGAATATATTTTTACCATTTAATATAATCAAGTCATTTCTGTTAATTATATATTGAATTCATTAGAAAAAACATTTCAATATTTGACAATGTTTAAACTTTTAAAACCCATTTTCTTAACAACAAGATTAATTTTAAATTAATTACTGTAACTTCTGTGTTTTGAATTTTGAAAAATGGATTTCATATTTGGATTCAGTGGGTATAAATTATGTTAATAGGTTACTTTTATTTTTTTTGATATTATGAATAGTAACTACGGTAATTTTGTTTTGTAGAGTTAAAGTTAAATCGGGTAATTAAGGGTAAAAATAAGATTATAAAATTACCCAAAAACCTGCCAAAATTCTATTGGATTAATAAAAGTCGACCCATATCACCTAAGTGTCGGAATAGATTTATTTCATAAACTTTTGACCATGAAAATTATATAATTATTATTAAAACCACAGAAAGTGACAACATGTGACTCTCTGATATCCTATAAGGGTAATAATTTTCATTTAGTGATAAACTTTATAAAACATCAAACATGAATAGTCTCTAGAAATCTAGTAAAAGTATCTACATCATGTGAATTTATTTATAATTTTTAGGGGCTAAATAATTATCATTAATTATGACATAATAGTGATGTTGAAATTATTTTATTGATTGAATTATCAAATAAATGGTTTTAAAAATATTAAAATAAATGTTATATGAACAAATTAATGTGCTACATGAATTTTTTTGATTAATATGACATGTTAGTACTGTATTAAAAGTTTTTTTTCAAATATATCTCATGTGGGGATTTTATTTAAATTAAAATAAATTAAAAGTGTCAAAATTGACACAATGGTTATTTTATAAAAATAACAAATTATTAAATTGTTTAAAAATCACAAAAATATTTAAAAATTATAAGTTGAAATTTATATGGTCTAAAATTTCATAAATTACCCAATTATTGACAATTCACAACACATAAGAAATTATTTATAACAAATTAAAATTTAGAATATTATTACGAAAAATAAGATTAAATAGATTAAATAAGGACAAATCAAGTTAATAAGGTTTAAAATAAATTACAAACATGTATAAGGGAAACTCCTCCCTCTCCTCCTCACACCACTTTGAGCCTTCAAGCTCGGCCAAACCCTACCCATTTCTCTTCTCCACTTTCCTAGAAACATACTACAGGTCCTGGTCTTTTTCAAAGACCATCGTTATTTCCCTAAGAGGAGGTTTAGAAGAGGCCGGTCGAAGAAGATGTAATATCCTTACCGATTCTTTTAATTTCATTTCTACTTATACTTACTCTTCATTATCTGTTTAATTATAATGTAATAACATCAGTATCACTAAAATACTGATATTTATTATAAATATGAAACAACCTTATTTCACTTCTATCCATCCTACGAAAAATGAAATCACAGAGTGTGCGTACGTACGGAATACCGTCTCCATGCCGTGGTGTAATCTGTTTTCCACCACCACCTTAATTGGATGTGTATAATGGTGGAAATAATAACTATATATGATAATAATAACATCATAGTGATTCCGATAAATTATATCATCCACTCCAATTCCATTTAATAATTATGGGAATGATATCATCACTCGTGCATACGTACGGATTACCATCTCCACTACGCGATGAGATTAATTCTCCATGATTAACCATTAAAGTATGATTATAAAGTACATATAACAAATAATCATGAAAGATATGAAATAATAATGATACTTTATTTATGTACATATACATTTCATTTACTTAATTCCATTCAATTCAATAAGGAAACGAAAACAGCATTCATGCGTACGTATGACCTACCGTCTCCATGAACGGTGTATTTCATTTCATTTATCGATCTATCAAATATATTTATATGATGAATATATATTATATATCAATCATGTTTTAAATTATATAATTAACTAAATCAAGATATAAGTAATAATATTAAGAACAACAACTCGAAACATGTACGATAAATTAAACGATTTTACCCAAAATGCTACTTTAATATGGAATTGACAAATGAACGGGTAATATAAAGTCACAAGTGAATCATATATGATATCATAAATATTATTATGGTTCTATTACAAATTAATAATATGTTTAAACCCACTATACAAGAGTCTCAGACACATACCAAAGAAATTGGACAAAAGGTAAGGGATAATTTTGCAATCTCATTTTTATCTGAGATTGCTTATACGTAAGTATTTACTGGGGTTATATTTATCATCCATGTCCATGTTTTCTAAAAATGTTTTCATGAATGTTTAAAGTCATTTTTACCCATTTTTGACTTTTACTACATGGTAATTAATGAATCTTTCTTTTGTTTACCATATGAGGTACGTTTTGAATTTTCCGGAAAATGTACGAGGAGAATGTATTTTTAACTTATACGACATGAATGGATTTTTATGGTTTTATAACGCCTAATTTTCATGAATATTACTGTTGTGCCCCAGTGATTACATTTGTTATCAATAACCTGTCAATGAGTTCCAACTGATGAAGTGGAGCTTGAAGAGTGATAAAGCTTGAGGAATGATGGTTGAAGAAGCTTCATGAAATCAGACGATTATAGAGATGATCTTAAGTTCAAAGGACTTGTATCAATAATATACAATGTCACAACATTGTTAGAATTCCATGCATTGTCTTCACAATGTATGAGGAGATAAATAAGGGTTCCATCCAAAATCACTAAGTGGATGAGAAATGAAGAAAGGAGTTCCATCCATATCTACTAAGTGGATGAGGGATGAAGTTAAGGAGATCCATCCATCTTACTAAGTGGATGAAGTTATGCTGAACTATCCACAGCTACTAAGTGGATGATGTGGTTTGAAGAAGACCATGCACTATCTCTTAGTGCTTGAGGATTTGAAGGTGATCCAACCTCATCTATGATTGGATCAAAGAAGAACATTGAAGATCAATTGATTTATGATTAATAGTTGATGAAGATACTTGAGAGATTCTTGGGAATTCCATCTCCTAATATGAGAAGAAGAAGAGATGTTGAAGAAGATAGAAAGAGTATAGAATTCTAATGAATTAGAGTAGGTGAAGGAGAGGAGAATGGCATGCAGAAGACTTGTTCCTACTTGGTTGAACCAAGTATACAAGTGGAGCTTATGTAAAAAATGGGGCCTGCCCATGAGCTAGCTACCCATGATTAAACCCAAGGATCATGCGGGACCACAAGGGGTCGACCGCGCCCATAAGGAGGCTTAGGCAGAGCCACCCCGCAGGAGGCCGGGCCGTGTGTAAGCCCGAGCCACGCGGAGGTCAAGCCCGCGCAGCGTGGGCGCCAAGGGCGCGCCCGTGGAGGAGTATAGTGGGCGCTAGAGCGCACCCGCAGGAGAACCGGTGTGGGGCAGCACCGGAGGTGGGGAGAGGATATTTCTGAACCGATTCTAGGAGGAGCTGATTGATATACCGCACAAAAACCACAGCGCGTTTCGATGTTGGATGAGTATTTAAAACATGGAGGAAATCCTGGCCGCTCATCTGATGGCGCATCTGATCGTTGCTGTCCATCTCATCCATGACGCAGTGTTATAATCCCAGCTGTCCGCGATCATTAAGCGTGGATCCAATGTCTCAAGATATTGTCTTCGACCTCTCGCCAAGCTGAGGACTCCCCGCGATGCCTCCTGCGAACTAGAAGCATCCGAGCGATGGAGAAGAAGCTCCCGACCGCCTCTGATGAAGATAAGGCTTTCATTGTGTTCATCTCCGCTTCACAAACACTTGCATGCGTTAAAAGTTGCATGCATGCAGCGAGATAAAGAATTTGAACAAGGCCGAAGCAAACGGAGTTGCGAGGCAGTGTGTTCTTTCATGGATAGGTCTTAAAGAAGGTTTGCATGCGCATGCTCGTGACGCGCACACCAAGAACGAAGGATCCTGTGGTTGAAAAAAATGAAACATTCAAGATACGTGGGATATCTTTAACGCGGGTTGAATGTTTTTAAAGAACCGAATGTCTCAGTTATTCAAAGGAATGATTCTTGGGCATTAAAAGTATTGGACTCCGCGGCTTCATTTGATCTCCTTCCTTATAAAAAGAGGAGCTTGTGTACGAGAATGCTTGCTGCCATAATTGAGAGAAAACTCTTGTTTCTCAAAGAAATAGAGGACTGTGAAAAGAGTTCTACGTAGCCCTGCTATGCGAAGGAGTCCCACGTAGGCCTTGTGCGTAGTATATGGGCGAACCCTTTGGTTCGTGAAAGAATCCGTGCATCCCTTGCGAGAAGAGAAGATGTGCGAACCCCCTTGGTTCGCGAAAGAGGTGATCCACACCCTCTGTGCGAAGAATCCCACAAGTGCGTGATAGGTTCTTTGAATCCTCGCCGTGTCTTTGTGAGGAGTAGCCCATGGGAAATAAAATCGATGTATTTACACCCTTGTATTTCTCCTGCGAAGACAGAACCACGGACCTCTTAGGTTTTTTGAGGATGCTTTTACCTCACCCGAAGCATGAAGGAGGAGAACTCGTGCCCTCCTGTTTTTATCGAAGAAGAAGAACAGTGCACTCTTGTTTGGCACAAATAAGGATAACCTGAGGACTTTTATTGTCACAAATAAGAATACATGCATGAGGCCGAGGCTTTGATAACCTCTTGAGAATAAAATCTCACACTTACACCATCCACATAACTATTCGGATTGTGTGTGATTAACGTGAAGAAGATGTGTGCTTGCATGGTGGAGTTAATGTGCATGAAAACATAAGAACAAAGTGTGTGTGCACGTGTGAAGGAGGAATTTCATGTATATACATTCATGTATATTGAATTAAAGTATTGGTGAGAAAAACCGAAAAGTTCTCCTGGAGTTTTTTGAAGCTACTTGAAGAATTGAACAACACATTTGAAGAAGAGAAGTGGAGCTGTGAAGAAGAAGATGTTGTGAAGTTGGGGGGGTTTAACCAACTTATAATAGGGGGGTATAAACAATTATAGTGTAAACATCTTCTGGCATAGTGAAGAATCCATGTTGGGGAGTGTAACCAACACAACAAGGAGTAGGTCTTTGTACCGAACCTTGTAAATCTAAGTGTTCTATGCTTTCATTATCACTGCACCACCAAAAGAGTAGATATAGGCCTTAACCAGCCATAGATGTTGAATTGATCATTCAAAGGGAAGAATTCTTAAAAAGAAAATGTTATCATTGATTCACCCCTCCCCTCTCAGTGATCACAACTGATCCAGGCATTTCAAGTGGTATCAAAGGGAGGTTGCCTCTGTTAGGATCTACTTTTGAGAAAATGGACAATCTGAATTCTGTTAATAGTATGGGTTTTCCTACATTTGATGGAAAGAATTACCACAGCTGGAAGAATCGGATGTTACCCTACCTTCTATCTCTCGGACTTGAAGTTAGAGATGCATCTTTATTTGGATTCCCTCCTCTTGATAATGAAGCTTCTATGAAACTGGATGAGAAAAGAAATATGGAAGTTGATGGTAACGCTCAAAATGCCATTCTTATGTCACTCTTAGAATAGGTATACACAAAAGTCATCGGAATCAAGAATGCTAATGAAATTGGGGACAAATTAGATAGAAGTTATGAAGGCAACATGAAAGTCAAGGAAGCCAAATTACAAATTTGGAGAAGCAAGTTTGAAGATATAAAGACGGTAGAAGAAGAAAATATTGATGATTATTTCACAAGAGTCAATGAAATTGTCAGTAACATTCGGGGCTTTGGAGAAAAGTTGGAGGAATCAACTATCGTTAAAAAACTAATAAGAAACTTTCCTGACAGGTTTGACCCCAAAGTCTCAGCATTAGAAGACAGATATGATCTCTCTCTTGATGAAATACTCAACATTATCATTGAATATGAAATGAAGAAGATCCCAGTATTCAAGAAGAAGATCAAGGATGAGATGGCTTTTGAGGCCATGAGACAACTCAAGATAAGAGATGACGAAGTCTTAGAATCAAGTGAATCTGACAATGAATAAAAGGATGAAGACTTCAACAAAATTATTTCTCTTTTATCGAAAAGGTTTGGAAAAGACAAATTCAAGGGAAAAGGGAGATTACCACTGAGGTGTTTCAATTGCAATAACATCAGACAATTTTCTGTTAACTGTCCCAAGAAAAGATTTAGTGCTCCAAAAGTTGAAGAAGAAAAATCACAAAATAAGAAATGGAGTAGAAACCCAAGAGAAGGAAGAAAATTCGGTGCAAGAAAGAAAAGGTTCATTACAAGTGAAAGAAGAAGCTATGTGAGCAAAGAAGAAGAATCAGACTCCACATCATCCAGTCAATCAGAAGAAGAAACAAATTTTATAGATCATGAGGAAAAAGGGTTTGACACCTACTGTGGTGAAGATGATGAAAGTGAACGAACAGAGCTTGAACACATGTTTAAAGATGAATTAGAGGCTTTCCTTGAGAAAAACAATAAGCTCAAGAAAGAGAATAAACTATTACAAAAGGAAACCAAAAGGATGATTGAGGATTTGGAAGAGTGTATGAAGAAAGAGACATTGTACATTGATTAAATCAAGAGACACAAACTAAAGATAGATGAGCTGGATAAGATAGCAAAAGATCATGAAGAGAAACTTCACCTCAAAGAATAAGAGCAATCAGTGACATGGTCCGAGTGGATTGAATCACAGAATAGCTTGACAAAGATGAGAGAAGACTTTAACAAGGCTGTTGAGGTGAAGGCAGAATCATCTTATGATGGTGCTAAGAGTCAAGTCAACTCACCACTATGTAAATCTCAAAATACATCTATTATCACTAACAATGTAGGTCCGAAGATGAAATTGAGACAAACAGGGAATACAAAAACTTGTGAAAAATCATCTTCAATGGATGAAAGGAAATCCCCAGGAAGGACTACTCAAATCTTGGACAGAAAATTATAACATGACTCATATCAGTGGATAAGGTCAAGGTTTAGAGGCTATTGTTGGTGTTGTGGTGTGTTTGAACACATGTCCTATTCATGCTTGTATAACATGCCTCTTCCATGTATGAGGCATGAGTGAAGGGAGAGATATCCTGAATCCCAGAGTGTATTACAGAAAGCATCAAAACTTCCAATTCAGAACAAATCTGACTCCCTGGGTGAAGCTTGTGGATGATATGACCAACAAGGTCATAGAACTGATAAATGTATAACTATTATTCCTGAACAAAGATTCAAAGACATGAAAGGAAAATGCATTCAGGAACCCAATGAAGAAATAACATTTTTACTGAAGTTGCTCTAAAATCCAGTAGTAAAACCAAGTCATGGATTCTTTATAGTGGATGCTCATAACACATGACTGGTGATACAAAAATTATAAGAAACATAGAAACTCATGAAGGAGGAACAGTGGTGTTTGGAAATGATTGTTCTCTGAAAATCAAGGGAGTTGGAAAGGCAATTACTGAAACAACAAATCTGAAATCCAATGATGTGTTGTTTGTTGAAGGCTTAAAGCACAACCTACTGAGTGTAAGCCAATTATGTGATGATGGACATGAGGTGTTGTTCTAGAAGGATTCATGCATCATCAAGAGCTAAAGGGATATAAAAATAATCACTCAAGGAAGAAGAAACACTGGTAACCTATATCAAATTGGTGAGTCCATCAATTCTTGTTATCTTAGTTCTAAATATGAAAACAATCTTTGGCATAGAAGACTTGGCCATCTTGGTCACAGGAGTATGAGTAAAATTCTGAAGTACAATATTGTACGAGATCTACCCAAATTAAAGAGATAAATAGATGAATAGATGAAATTTGTGACACATGTCAGAAGGGAAAACTGACCCATAGTTCACACAAAGGAGTAGATAGAATGTCTACTGGGCCTCTTAAACTCATCCATACAGACATATGTGGACCAATGAGACAGAAGTATACAAGAGGAGATATCTATTTTATAACCATCATTGATGATTACACTCGGATAACCTGCGTCATGTTCATGAAACAAATTCAGAAGCAATCACAATGTTCAAAAATTCCAGAAGGCAGGCTGAGAAAGAACTAGGACTCTGCATCATGAAAGTAAGACCAGACAATGGAAATAATACACTGGTGATGCCTTTGAAATCTATCTTGTCAAGCATGGAATCAAGCATCAATATAGTACACCATATACTCCACAACATAAAGGAGTGGCTGAAAGAATGAATCGAACCATAGTCGAAATGGGAAGGACTATGTTAGCTGAGCACAAAATCTCTAAGTTTTTCTAGAGAGAAGTGGTATGCACAGCCATACACATACAAAATAGATGTCTCCTGAGACCAGAAACACAATCGATAGCCTATGAAATGTGGTTTAACAGAAAACCAACTGTTAAATACATCATATTCTTTAGCAGTGCTTGCATCATCAAGATTAAAAACATTAATCTGTGAAAGTTTGAGGAAAAAGAAGAAGAAGGAATATTCATGGGTTACCTACCTGATGGAAAAGGATACATATGCTGGAAAAAGAGGTTGAACAAAATTATTGACTGCAGTGATGTTAGAATAATTGAAAACAACACCAAACCATACACTGTGGATAATTATTACTCAAAGAATGAAACAACCTTGGAATAGAAGAATGAAGAATTAATTGAGCCAACACCAACTTCTGGTGAGATCAACTCTGAACACACTAGTGATGAAGAGGAAGGTAATGAAAATAGGAGAAGGAGATACGACAAATTGAAGAAACATGTCGACACAGAAAATGTCCTTGGTGACCCACAATCCTCAGTAAAAACTAGAAGAAGATTGAGATTGGAAGATCATACTGCACTGGTTTCTAAAGTTGAACCTCACACAGTGGCATATGCATTTGAACATGAGGAATGGATACAAGCTTTTCATGAGGAACTCAATAAAATAGAAAATAAATTCACTTGGGATCTTGTGCCAAGGCCCAAAAATAAAAATGTAATTGGAACAATGTGGGTTTTCAAAAACAAAATCAATGAAAAAGGGGAAGTATCCAGAAATAAGGTCAGACTTGTATGCAAAGGGTATTCACAAATGGAAGGAATCGACTTTGAAGAAACCTTTTCCCCAGTTTCAAGACTAGAAACTATCAGAATGTTCTTAGCAGTTGCAGCACACAAGTAGTACAATGTCTATCAGATGGATGTGAAATCTGCATTCCTAAATGGAGATCTTGAAGAAGAAGTGTATATAGAACAACCAGAGGGATTTGTTCTGAAAAAAGATGGTAGTATGGTATGCAGATTGAGAAAAGATTTGTATAGATTAAAGCAGGCCCCAGAGCCTGGTACTCCAAATTGGATGGTTGTCTCAAGAGCATGAAGTTTGTCAAAGGTACAGTTGACAGTAATCTCTATGTCAGAGAAATGGCCACTGGTACTCTCATAGTCATTATCTATGTGGATGATATTATTTTTGTTGGTGACAAGGAAGGACTATGTGAAGAATTTTCTAAGCAGATGAAGAGAACCTTTGAAATGTCCATTCTTGGTCAAATGACAAATTTTCTAGGATTTCAGGTGGAACAAAGGAAAAACTCCATATTTCTTTCACAAGAAAAGTATGCAAGGGACTTAGTGAAAAGGTTCGGAATGGAGAGTTCAAAGGAAGTCTCAACAACCATATCTGTTGGAACCAAGCTACGCATGGATGAAGAAGGCAATAATGTTGATCAGAAAGAGTTCAAGAGAATTATTGGCTGGCTTCTTTATCTCACGGATTCAAGGACAGATATAACATATGCAGCGACTTTGTGTGCTAGATTTCAAAGTGACCCAAAAGAATCTCACTTATCAGTAGCTAAAAAAATCTTGAGAGATGTGAAAGGAACCCTCAAATATGGACTCTTATACAAACACCGTACAAACATAAAGTTGTTTGGATTCATAGATGCTGATTGGGTTGGTGATTTTTTCTGATAGAAGATCCACATCTGGTGGAACCTTCTTTCTCGGAGAAGGATTTGTTAGTTGGTACAACAAGAAACAAAATTCTGTAACATTGCGCACAACAGAAGCAGAGTATGTGGCAGCTACACATGCATGTAGACAAATGATTTGGATGTAGGTTCAGATAGAAGATTTGATAATTAAAGATGAAAAACCATTGAGGATCTTATGTGATAATAAAAGTGAAATTGGATTGTATAAGAATCCTATACAACACTCCAGATCCAAGAACATTGATATAAAATATCATTTCATCAAATAAAGGGTCGCCAGTGGAGACATCAAGCTCGACTACATTTCTACTCAAGATCAGGTGGCATATATTTTCACCAAAGCTATGCCTATAGAAAGATTTGTTGAGCTAAGGAAAAAAATTCATGTTCAGCCTTCTCCTCTCACTTGAGGAAGAGAAAGGTCCCTCCTTATTCCCTAAATCTATATGATTTTGTAGTACCATGCAGGGAATTGTAGGAGATGAGTGCATCCCTTGAGGGGGAGCATTGGTTTCTGAAGTTGTGCAGGGTCAAGCAGTCATGCATTTTGGGAATGAATTCCCTTTCATCCCTTTTCTTTTGTTGGACAATAAGGGGGAGAAATCATCAGTACACACATTATGACATTCTTCAAAGTGTGCTTAGGAGTATTGACAAACAAATAAAAAGGGGGAGATTGTTGTGCCCCAGTGATTGCATTTGTTGTCAATAACCTGTCAATGAGTTCCAAATGATGAAGTAGAGCTTGAAGAGTGATAAAGCATGAGGAATGATGGTTGAAGAAGCTTCATGAAATCAGACAATTGTAGAGCTGATCTTAAGTTCAAAGCACTTGTATCAATAAGATACAATGTCACAACATTGTTAGAAGTCCATGCATTTTCTTCACAATGCATGAGGAGATAAATAAGGGTTCCATACAATATCACTAAGTGGATGAGGAATGAAGAAAGCAGTTCCATCCATATCTACTAAGTGGATGAGGGATGAAGTGAAGGATATCCATCCATCTTACTAAGTGTATAAAGTTAAGATGAACCATCCACAGCTACTAAGTGGATGAGGTGGTTTGAAAAAGACCATGCACTATCTCTTAGTGCATGAGGATTTAAAGATGATACAACCTCATCTATGATTGGATCAAAGAAGAACAATGAAGATCAAGTGATTTATGATTAATAGTTGATGAATATACTTGAGAGATTCTTGGGAATTCCATCTCTTAATAGGTGAAGAAGAAGAGATGTTGAAGAAGATAGAAGGAGTATAGAATTCTAATGAAGTAGAAGAGGTGAAGGAGAGGAGAATGGCATGCAGAAGACTTGTTCCTACTTGGTTTAACCAAGTATACAAGTAGAGCATATGTAAAAAATGGGGCCTTCCCACGAGCTAGCTACCCAAGTTTCAACCCAAGGCTCATGCGGGACTATAGGGGGTTGACCGCGCCCATGAGTAAGCCTAGGCAATGCCAGCCCGTAGGAGGCCGGGCCGTGTGTAATCCCGAGCCACGCGGAGGTCAAGCCCGAACAGCGTGGGCGCCAAGGGCGCGCCCGTGGAGGAGCATAGTGGGCGTTAGAGCGCGCCCGCAGGAGAACCGGTGTGAGGCGGCACCAGTGGGGGGAGAGGAGATTTATGAATCGATGCTAGGAGGAAATTACTGATAAACCGCGCAAAAACCGCGGCGCGTTTCGATGTGGGATGAGATTTTAAAACGTGGAGGAAATTATGGCCGCTCATCCAATCGCGCATTTGATCACTGCCTTCCATCTCATCCATGGAGCAATGTTATAAGCTCAGCCGTTCGCGATCATTAAACGTGGATCCAAAGGCTCAAGATATTATCTTCGACCTCTCGCCGTGCCGAGGAATCCCTGTGATGCCTCCTGCGAAACAGAAGCATTCGAGCGATGGAGAAGAAGCTCCCGGCCGCCTCTAATGAATATGAGGCTTTCATTGTGTTCTTATCCCCTTCAAGAACACATGCATGCGTTAAAAGTGTCATTCATGCAGCGAGATAAAAAATTTGAATGAGGCCGAATCTAATGGAGTTGCGAGGCAGTGTGTTCTTGCATGGATCGGTCTTAAAGAAGGTTTGCATGCGCATGATCGTGATGCGCACCCCAAGAAAGAAGGATCCCATGGTTGAAAAAAAGGAAACATCCGAGATACACGAGATATCTTTAACACAGGTTGAATGTTTTTAAAGAACTGAATATCTCGGTTATTCAAAGGAATGATTCTCGGGCATTCAATGTTTTGGACTCCACGGCTTCAATTGATCTCCTTGCATATAAAAAGAGGATCCTGTGTACGAGAATGCATGCTGCCATCATTCAGAGAGAACTCTTATTTATCTAAGAAATAGAGCACTGTGCAAAGAGTTCTACGCAGCCCTGCTACGTGAAGGAGTCCCACGTAGGTCTTGCGTGAAGGAGATGGGAAAACCCTTTGGTTCGTGAAAGAATCCATGCATCCCTTGCGAGAAGAGAAGAAGCATGAACCCCCTTGGTTTGCGAAAGAGGTGATCCGCACCCTCTGTGCGAAGCATCCCACTAGCATGTGACAGGTTCTTTGAACCCTCGCCATGTCTTTTTGAGGAGTATCCCATCGGAAAAACAATAGGTGTATTTACACCCTTGAATTTCCCTGTGAAGACAGAACCACGAACCTCTTAGGTTTTGTGAAGATGCTTTTATCTCACCCGAAGCACGAAGGAGGAGAACTCGTGCCCTCCTGTTTTGCATGAAGAAGAAGAACTGTGCACTCTTTTTTTTGCACAAAGAAGGAGAACCTGTGGCCTTGTATTTTCACAAAGAAGAATACATGCATGAGGCCGAGGCTTTGATAAAATCTTGAGAAGAAAATCTCACACTTACACCATCCACATAACTATTCAGATTGTGTGTGATTTACTTGAAGAAGGAGTGTGCTTGCATGGTGGAGTTAATGTGCATGAAAACATAAGAACAAAGTGTGTGTTCACGTGTGATGGAGTAATTGCATGTATGTACATGCATTCATATTGAATAAAAGTATTGGTGAGCAAGACCGACGATTTCTCCTGGAGTTTCTTGAAGCTACTTGAAGAATTAGACACCACATTTGAAGAAGAGAAGTGGAGCTGTGAAGAAGAAGATGCTATGAAGTTGGGGGGTTTAACCAACTTGTAATTGGGGGGTATAACCAATTACCATGTAAACATCTTCTGTCATAGTGAAGAATCCATGTTGGGGAGTGTAACCAACATGTAAAGGAGTAGGTCTTTGTAACGAACCTTGTAAATCTCTATGTTCTCTACTTTCATTATCACTGTACCACCAAAAGAGTAGATCTAGGCCTTAACCATTCATAGAGGATGAATTGATCATTCAAAGGGAACAATTCTTAAAAAGAAAATGTTATCACTAATTCACCCCTCCCCTCTCAGTGTTCACAACTGATCTAGGAATTTCACTTACTCTAAAATATTTCAGGACTATTTTCAAAAAAAATCATTTTATTTTAAAATTGCACTGCATTTTGGGAAAAGAAAATGATTTTGAAGAAGAAAGGGTATTTTCCTTAAGAATTCATTTCAAGTGTTTTGTCAAAACTATTTTCCATCTAAGATGAAATTATTTAGTATGATTATGTTTCAAGTATAATGTCTCTATTATTTAAATGGTTTGATTTTTCTTATGATGAAATGATATCCAATTGTTTTATATAGATTATGTTATGATGGGATGATGTTTATGAATCCGATTTTATTCTTTGGGTTATGATGAATGATTTATGTTTATTTTGTGGCACAAGTAAGAATGATTCCATTATGAGATAGTTGGGACCTATATCTCCCTCCAATGCATTTCGTAAAGATTTATATCTCATGAGATAGACATGGATGGAACTGAAAGTGAATGTGGTTCAGTAATACAGTGCTGGAAGGGCAAGTAAACCTGGTTCAGTAATTTACTTTTTCCACTATGATGGTCTTGGAAACAATGCCTTGGATACTATGGAAATCATAACATGTGCTTAATGGTTGACACAATTACATGTTTTATTCCAATGATATTTTATCATGGATAATGTTATATTATGATCTATGCCTTATGAACTGCCAAAATATATGTCATCACTCATGATTTTGATGTTTTATGTTCATGTTGTAACGTTCAAATGTTTATGGATTGTTTTATGTTCTCCATGTTTACCCTTACTGATCATTTGAGCTCACATTTTTTATGTTTTCTATTCCCCAGGATATAAGGAAAGGTTTTAGGTAAGAAAACGAAATGGGAAGATCTTTATGGGTGATGTTGAAGATCTTTCACCCTGATTAGAAGATTACGTTCCGAGTTTTCAAAGACACTGAAATAATACGGTCTTTGGGTGTGTGTTTTTGTCATGTATTAAGTATTCCGAAAAAGTAACGTAATGTCTATGTATGTCAAGATTTGGGTCTCTACAGTTTGTATCAGAGAAAAGGTTTAGTAAAACTTTGGAAACTAGGATGCGAAAACATTAGTGAGATCACCAGAGATATTTATAAGGTGTGTCTAGGGATGTCCCTAAGGTTAAGTATAAGTATAGGTTACAATCCTACAATTATTATATCAATCATGAATAAACTATAATTAAACCTAAGATGTTAGATATTGAATGTACTTCCCCTGATTATGTTGTTTTCCGAGTGTGATTTTTGCCTCTCACACTATTCTTTTTAGGTTTTAGAAAATGGCGGGAACCAGGATGATTCATGTTAATGGAGAATATGATGGACAATGGATTGATATTCTTCATGATCAAGCAAATGAAATGGGATTTGGAAGGAGAAACATCATTATTATGCATAATAAAAATTTTAACAATATGATCAATAATCTAAACTTTGGTATGTTTCTTAACTCAACTAATAAGAGGAAGATGGAGTTTCATGATGATAATAGAGGAAAGAATGTTCAATTTCCCTCATGTAAGTCATGTGGGAAAAGGAATCAAGGAGAATGTTTCAAATGAAATGGAAGATGCTTTGGGTGTGGAAAAGAAGGACACAAATTCAGTAATTGCAAAAGAAAAAGATTCAGTTAACACAATGGACAAGGATAATGTTATTTCTAATACATCAACAACAGTTAATTGTTTTAAATGCGGAATGTATGGGCAATATTCAAACCAATTCCCTAAGGGAAAATCTCATGAAGATAATCAGCATGGTCACATGAGTAATATTTATGTTGATGATGATGAAGACACTACAAATGATATTTGAGACGAAATAAGTCTTGAAAAATAAAATGAAGAAGCCTAGTCAATGGTTTGAAAAGGTAGTGGAATGATTTAATGTTTATCTAGATTAATGTATGGAACTATGGAATAAAGGAAAATCTGAGGATTGTTACACTATTTCCTTTCCTTTAATATTTGAATGTATTTGATGAATGGTACCGGTAACCTTGAAAAGTGGTTGAAATATTTTTGGAAAGTAGATGATATGAGAATAATGAAGGGATAAGGAGAAAATAATATGTTTGATAGTATTAATTATCTTCGGACTGATATAAGGACAAAGTGATATCATGGTTTGCATATATAGAATATTTGGGATTTTGGTATGTGTAAAGAGTAAACTTTTTACAACATTCATGTTTTCAATAAGGTTCTATGGTAACTCATGTTTCAAGAGAATACATGATTAAGGTATTCACGTGTTTGGAATATGACCAACAAGATATATCTTATGATATATGGGGGATAAATGATGGAATTGAAATGCTTGGTAGATGACCTATCAAGTAATATTTTTCTTTATACAATGAGATTGGACAAGAGTATTTTGGATAAGCCTAAAGATTGGAATGAATTAAGTTAGACATCATGTAGTATTGTTTAAGCTGAGAACTTTTTGATATTATTTCTGAAATGTTATAAAAGAATAGTTTTAGAAAAAGGACAACCCGTAGGATGGGAGACAACCCGTCGTGTCAGACAAGGATGCGGAAATCAAACCCAGAACCAAAGTGCAATAAGCCTTTATCATCTACCAATGGCCTACAAGATGTCCCTGGTTAGTAGAAACTAGTTTTATATTATTAATCAGGATGATAGATGAAGTATAAGTCCATTTTTGGAACCATATACGATTAATGTCACCATAGATAGACTTATGTATATAACTTTTTCAAACCTTATGTTTGAGACAGATGGAATGACCTATCATTCTATCGCATGATCTGCTAACACTTTACGAAAGAACAATTAAACATCATTTCATTAAGAGATGAAGTGGAAATTATTCAAGGCATGAGAAACAGTGAGATTATACCAAAATCAAGTAAGTTTTTCTTTTTAAAAAATTCATCAACATTTGGGAAATGATCTTGAAAACCAAAAATGTTATCCTAGTGAACATGTGTCTGATAAATTATATAGTACCTTAGATCATCACAAATCTATGGCTTTGTGATTGTTGGATTTTTCATAATCATATCTTCTACCACTCTTCATCAAAAGTTGATGGTTATATTTCTCTTCCATATCCATATTTTCACCTATGTTCTCCTTTGTGGAAACCCAATGATGAGTTAATTTTGGTAACCATTGCGTTTCTTACTTCACTTTTTAAAATTAAGTTTTAGTATTCCTTTTTATGATGTGAGTTTCTAAGAATGAAACTTTCCAGTAGTAAACGATTTATAACCCCGACGAATTTTGAGGGAAAAATTCCTTTTAAAGGGGGTTGAATGTAACACCCCGAGATTTTATGAGATATATTCTTTTTAATTTCTTTGATGTCTTCTATTGTACACAACACCAAGATTATCTTGTACTATACGCAATACCATATTAGCTTGCAGTATATGCAACACTATTCTTGGCTTGTAATGCACACAATTTCTAGTTCTTTTGAATAAAATTATTTTTTCACAACACCAAGTATAGATTTTGAACAATGTATAACTGAACTATATTTTGAGTATGTTATATGCAACACAAAAGGAAGATTTCCCTACACGCAACCCTGACTTGGCTTTCATTACACGCAAGAGAGACCTTCCTCGATTTCTTACATAGTACACAATACCGGGTTTCACTAAACAATGATATATTGTTATAATTTTATTATGAACTAGCCATTATGAATAGTAATAACTGAATTTTGAATTTTATAACATTATAATTTATCTTACACATATTCTAGAATGAGATATGAAAACAAAATCAATTTTTCGATAAAAGAAGTATTTTTTTTCAAAAAATGTAGTTTTACCGCCTTTTGATGGCGCACCCACATTAAATCTTGTTTTTGACTTGTTTATAAGTTCAATTTGTCAGAATAAAATTCTTCTTTGGAATTAGGATATAAATATTTACTTTGTATAAATTTTTCATATTATTCTGTTAACTTTCATATTTTAATGAAAAGAAAAAACACGATATATTTTAATTAAAAACAAATTTTTTCATCAAGATAATTTATATAGTTAAATTATAATATTTAATGGTTGTAAAGTATAAATAGAATATATTTATACCATATAACATAATTCAAGTCATTTCCATTAATTTTATATTGAATTCATAGGTAAAAACATATCAATCTTTGATAATGTTTTAACTTTTAAAACCCGTTTTCTTAACAACGGGATAAATTGTAAATTAATTACAGAAACTTCTGTGTTTTGAATATTGAAAAATGGATTCCATATTTGGATTCAGTGGGACTAGATGTTGTTAATATGTTACCTTTTTTTTGATATTATGAATATTAACTACAGAAATTTTTATTTACTACAGTTAAAGGAAAATTGGGTAAATAAGGGTAAAAATAAGATTATAAAATTATCCTAACACCTGCCAAAATTCTATTGAATGAATACAAGTCGACCCATATCAGCTAAGGGTTGGAATATAATCATTTAATGGACTTTTTACCATGAAAATTATATAATTATTATTAAAACAAAAGAAAGTGACAACATGTCACTCTCTTATATCTTATAAGTGTAATAATTTTAATTTAGTGATAAAAATCATAAAACATCAAACATGAATAGTCTAAAAAATATAATAAAATTATCTACATCATGTGAATTTATTTATAATTTTTAGGGGCTAAATAAGTATAATTAATTATGACACAATAGTGACGTTGAAATTATTTTATTGATTGAAATATCAAATAAATGGTTTTAAAAATATTCAAATAAATGTTATATGAAAAAATTAATGTGCCCCATGAATTTTTTAGATGAATATGAGAAGTTAGGAATCTTATAAATATTTTGGTTCGAATATATCCTCTGTTTGGATTTTATTTAAATTCAAATAAATGAATAGTTTCAAAATTGACACTATTGTAATTTTATAAAAATAACATATTATTAAATTGTTTAAAAATCACAAAAATATTGAAAAATTATAAATTGAAATTTATATGGTCTAAAATGTAATAAATTATCCAATTATGGATAATTCACAACACATAAGTAATTATTTATAACAATTTAAAATTTAGAATATTATTACCATAAATAAAATTAATTAGATTAAATAAGGATAAATCAAGTTGATAGGGTTTAAAATAAATTCAAAACATGTCTAAATTTTATTGGTTGATGATATTACAAACCTATATCATCTTATCTTAATATTTGAGTCATTTTTGGTGGTTTTTAAGTGGGGGTTGAGTTTATTATAAATTAATATTTCAGAGGTTTTCAAAAGTGCCTTTCTCCTCTCCTATATAAGGGAACCTCCTCCCTCTCCTCCTCACACAAATTTGAGCCTTCAAGCTCAGCCAAACCCTACCCATTTCTCTTCTATAATTTCCTAGAAACATACTATAGGTCCTGGTATTTTTCAAAGACCAACATTATTTCCCTAAGAGGAGGTTTAGAAGAGGCGCATCGAAGAAGAGGTAATATCATTTACCAATTCCTTCTAGTTCTTTTCTTCTTCTACATCCTATTATTTATTTATTCCATTATAAAGTAATAAAATCAGTATCAATAATTTAATGATATGTTATTATAAATATGAAACAACCCTATTTCACCTTCTATCCATCCTATGGAAAATGAAATCATCGCACGTGCATACGTATGTAATACCGTCTCCACGCTGTGGTGTAATCTATCTTCCACCACCACCTTAGTTGGATGTGTATAATGGGGAAAATAATAACTCTCTATGATTATTATAACATCATACTGTTTCGGATGAATTATATTATCCACTCTAATTCCCTTCAATAATTATGGGAATGATATCATCGCTCGTGTGTATGTACGGATTATCGTCTCCACGACGCGATGAGATTCATTCTCCATGATTAACCATTCAAGTATGATTATAAATTATATATAATAAATAATAATGAAATATATGACATAAGAATTATACTGTATTAATGTACATATATGTTTCATTTACTTAATTCCATTCAATTCATTAAGGAAACGAATACAACGTTCATGCGTACGTACGACCTACTGTCTCCATGAATGGTGTATTTCATTTCATTTATCAATCTATCATATATATATTTATATGATGAATATATATTTATATATAAATCATGCTTTAAATTCTGGAATTATTTATATCAGGATATAAATAAAAATATCAATAACAACATGTCGAAACACGTATGATAAATTAAATGATTTTACCCAAAATGCTACTTTAACATGGAATTGACAAATGAACGGGTAATATAAAGTTGTAAGTGAATCATATATGATATCATAAATATTATTACGGTTTTATTAGTAGTTAATAACATGTTTAAATCCTTTATACAAGAGTCTCATTTACATATGGAAGAAATTGGACATAAGGTAAGTGATAATTTTTCAATCTCATTTTTATATGAGATTGCTTATACGTAAGTATTTAATGGGGTTATATTTATCATCCATGTACATGTTTTATAAAAATGTTTTCATGTATGTTTAAAGTCATTTTTACCCATTTTTGACTTTTAATACATGGTAACTAAGGAGTCTTTCTTTTGTTTACCATATGAGGTACTTTCTGTCTTTTCCAGAAAAATTTCAAGGAGAATGTTTTTTAACTTATACGACATGAATGGATTTTTACGGTTTCATAACACCTAGTTTTCATGAAGCTTAATATACAATATTTCATGATTATTTTCAAACAAAATCCCTTTCTTTTAAAATTTCATGAAATTTTGTGAAAAGAAAATGGTTTTGGAAAAGAAAGGATATTTTCCTCAAGAAATCATTTCAAGTGTTTTGTCAAAACTATTTTCCATTTAAGATGACATTGTTTGGTATGATTATGTTTCAAGTATAATGTCTCTATTATTTGAATGGTTTGATTTTTCTTATTATGAAATGATATCCATTTGTTTTATATGGATTATGTTATGATGGGATGATGTTTATGAATCCCATTTTATTCTTTGGGTTATGATGAATGATTTATGTTTATTTTGTGGCACAAGTAAGAATGATTCCATTATGAGATGGTTGAGACCTATATCTCCCTCCAATGCATTGGGTAAAGATTTATATCTCATGAGATAGAGATGGATGGAACTGAAAGTGAATCTGGTTCAGTAATACAGTGCTGGAAGGGCAAGTAAACCTGGTTCAGTAATTGACTTTTTCCACTATGATGGTCTTGGCAACAATGCCTTGGATACTATGGAAATCATAACATGTGCTTAATGGTTGACACAATTACATGTTTTATTCCAATGATATTTTATCATGGATAATGTTCTATTATGATCTATGCCTTATGCACTGCCAAAATATATGTCATTACTCATGATTTTGATGTTTTATGTTCATGTTGTAATGTTCAAATGTTTATGGATTGTTTTATGTTCTCCATGTTTACCCTTACCGATCATTTGAGCTCACATTTTTTATGTTTTCTATTCCCCAGGATATAAGGAAATGTTTTAGGTAAGAAAACAAAATGGGAAGATCTTTATGGGTGATGTTGAAGATCTTTCGCCCTGATTAGAAGATTACGTTCCGAGTTTTCAAAGACACTAAAATAATACGGTCTTTGGGTGTGTGTTTTTGTCATGTATTAAGTATTCCGAAAAAGTAATGTAATGTCTATGTATGTCAAGCTTTGGGTCTCTGCAGTTGGTATCAGAGAAAAGGTTTAGTAAAACTTTGGAAACTAGGATGCGAAAACATTAGTGAGATCACTAGAGATATTTATAAGGTGTGTCTAGGGATGTCCCTAAGGTTAAGTATGAGTATAGGTTACAATCCTAGAATTATTATATCAATCATGAATAAACTATAATTAAACCTAAGATGTTATAGATTGAATGTACTTCCCCTGATTATGTTGTTTTCCTAGTGTGATTTTTGCCTCTCACACTATTCTTTTTGGGTTTTAGAAAATGGCGGGAACCAGGATGATTCATGTTAATGGAGAATATGATGGACAATGGATTGATATTCTTCATGATCAAGCAAATGAAATGGTATTTGGAAGGCGAAACATCATTATTATGCCTAATAAAAATTATCATAATATGATCAATAATCTCAACTTTGGAATGTTTCTTGAGTCATCTAATAAGAGAAAGATGGAGTTTCATGATGATAATAGAGGAAAGAATGTTCAATTTCCCTCATGTAAGTCATGTGGGAAAAGGAATCAAGGAGAATGTTTCAAATGAACTGGAAGATGCTTTGGGTGTGGAAAAGAAGGACACAAATTCTGTAATTGCAAAATAAAAAGATTCAGTTAACACAATGGACAAGGATAATGTTATTTCTAATACATCAACAACAGTTAATTGTTTTAAATGCGGAATGTATGTGCAATATTCAAACCAATTCCCTAAGGGAAAATCTCATGAAGATAATCAGCATGGTCACATGGGTAGTATTTATGTTGATGATGATGAAGAAACTACAAATGAAATTTGAGACGAAATAAGTGTTGAAAAATAAAATGAAGAAGCCTAGTCAATGGTTTGAAAAGGTAGTGGAATGATTTAATTTTTATCTAGATTAATGTATGGCACTATGGAATAAAGTAAAATCTGAGGATGGTTACACTATTGCCTTTCCTTTAATATTTGAATGTATTTGATGAATGGTACCGGTAACCTTGAAAAGTGGTTGAAATATTTTTGGAAAGTGGATGCTATGAGAATAATGAAGGGATAAGGAGAAAATAATATGTTTGATAGTATTAATGATCTTAGGACTGATATAAGGACAAAGTGATATCATGGTTTTCATATATAGAATATTTGGGATTTTGGTATGTGTAATGAGTAAACTTTTTACAACATCCATGTTTTCACTAAGGTTCTATGGTAACTCATGTTTCAAAAGAATACATGATTAAGGTATTCACGTGTTTGGAATATGACCAACAAGATATATCTTATGATATATGGGGGATAAATGATGGAATTCAAATGCTTGGTAGATGACCTATCTAGTAATATTTTTCTTTATACAATGAGATTGGACAGAAGTATTTTGGATAAGCCTGAAGATTGGAATGAATTAAGTTAGACATCAGATAGTATTGTTTAAGGTGAGAACTTTTTGATATTATTTCTGAAATGTTATAATAGAATAGTTTTAGAAAAAGGAAAACCCGTAGGATGGGCGACAACCCGTCGTGTCAGACAAGGATGCGGAAATCGAACCCACAACCAAAGTGAAACATGCCTTTATCACCTACCAATGGCCTATAGGATGTCCTTGGTTAGTAGAAACTAGTTTTATTTTATTAATCAGGATGATAGATTAAGTATAAGTCCATTTTTGGAACCATATACGATTAATTTCACCATAGACAGACTTATGTATATAACTTTTTCTAACCTTATGTTTGAGACAGATGGAATGACCTATCATTCTATCGCATGATCTGCTGACACTTTACGAAAGAAAAATTCAACTTCATTTCATTAAGAGATGAAGTGGAAATTATTCAAGGCATAAGCAACGGTGAGATTATACCAAAATCAAGTAAGTTTTTCTTTTTCAAAAATTCTTCAACATTTGGGAAATGATCTTGAAAACCAAAAATGTTATCCTAGTGAACATGTGTCTGATAAATTAGATGGTACCTTAGATCATCAAAAATCTATGGCTTTGTGATTGTTGGATTTTTCATAGTCATATCCTCTACCACTCTTCATCAAAAGTTGATGGTTATATTTCTCTTCCATATCCATATTTTCACTTGTGTTCTCCTTTGTGGAAACCCAGTGATGAGTTAATTTTGGTAACCATTGCATTTCTTACTTCACTTTTTAAAATTATGTTTTAGTATTCCTTTTTATGATGTGAGTTTCTATGAATGAAACTTTCCAACAGTAAACGATTTATAACCCCGACGAATTTTGAGGGCGAAATTACTTTTAAAGGGGGTTGAATGTAACACCCCGAGATTTTATGAGATATATTCTTTTTAATTTCTTTGATGTCTTCTATTGTACACTAAACCAAGATTATCTTGTACTATACGGAATACCATATTAGCCTGCAGTATATGCAACACTATTCTTGGCTTGTAATGCACACAATTTCTAGTTCTTTTGAATAATTTTTTTTTTCACAACACCAAGTATAGATTTTGAACAATGTATAACTGAACTATATTTTGAGTATGTTATACGCAACACCAAAGGAAGATTTCCCTACACGCAACCCTGACCTGGCTTGCATTACACGCAAGAGAGACCTTCCTCGATTTCTTGCATAGTACACCATACCGGGTTTCACTAAACAATGATATATTATTATAATTTTATTATGAACTAGCCATTATGAATAGTAATAACTGAATTTTGAATTTTATAACATTATAATTTATCTTACACATATTCTAGAATGAGAAATGAAAACAAAATCAATTTTTCGATAAAAGAAGTATTTTTTTCAAAAAATGTAGTTTTACCGCCTTTTGATGGCGCACCCACATTAAATCTTGTTTTTGACTTGTTTATAAGTTCAATTTTTCAGAATAAAATTCTTCTTTGGAATTAGGATATAAATATTTACTTTGTATAAATTTTTCATATTATTCTGTTAACTTTCATATTTTAATGAAAAGAAAAAACACGATATATTTTAATTAAAAACAAATTTTTTCCTCAAGATAATTTATATAGTTAAATTATAATATTGAATGGTTGTAAAGTATAAATAGAATATATTTATACCATATAACATAATTCAAGTCATTTCCATTAATTTTATATTGAATTCATAGGTAAAAACATTTCAATCTTCGATAATGTTTTAACTTTTAAAACCCGTTTTCATAACAACGGGATAAATTTTAAATTAATTACAGAAACTTCTGTGTTTTGAATATTGATAAATGGATTCCATATTTGGATTCAGTGGGACCAGATGTTGTTAATAGGTTACCTTTTTTTTTGATATTATGAATAGTAACTACAGAAATTTTTATTTACTATAGTTAATGGTAAATTGGGTAAATAAGGGTAAAAATAAGATTATAAAATTATCCTAACACCTGCCAAAATTCTATTGGATGAATACAAGTGGACCCATATCAGCTAATGGTTGGAATATAATCATTTAATGGACTTTTTACGTTGAAAATTATATAATTATTATTAAAACAAAAGAAAGTGACAACATGTCACTCTCTTATATCTTATAAGTGTAATAATTTTAATTTAGTGATAAACTTCATAAAACATCAAACATGAATAGTCTAAAAAATATAATAAAATTATCTACATCATGTGAATTTATTTATAATTTTTAGGCTCTAAATAAGTATAATTAATTATGACACAATAGTGATGTTGAAATTATTTTATTGATTGAAATATCAAATAAATGGTTTTACAAATATTCAAATAAATGTTATATGAAAAAATTAATGTGCTCCATGAATTTTTTAGATGAATATGAGAAGTTAGGAATCATTTAAATATTTTTTTTCGAATATATCCTCTATTTGGATTTTATTTAAATTCAAATAAATGAATAGTGTCAAAATTGACACTATTGTTATTTTATAAAAATAACATATTATTAAGTTGTTTAAAAATCACAAAAATATTGAAAAATTATAAATTGAAATTTATATGGTCTAAAATGTAATAAATATCCAATTATGGATAATTCACAACACATAAGTAATTATTTATAACAATTTAAAAATTAGAATATTATTACCATAAATAAAATTAAATAGATTAAATAAGGATAAATCAAGTTGATAGGGTTTAAAATAAATTCAAAACATGTCTAAATTTTATTGGTTGATGATATTACAAACCTATATCATCTTATCTTCATATTTGAGTCATTTTTGGTGGTTTTTAAGTGGGGGTTGAGTTTATTATAAATTAATATTTCAGAGGTTTTCAAAAGTGCCTTTCTCCTCTCCTATATAAGGGAACCTCCTCCCTCTCCTCCTCACACAAATTTGAGCCTTCAAGCTTGGCCAAACCCTACCCATTTCTCTTCTATAATTTCCTAGAAACATACTATAGGTCCTGGTATTTTTCAAAGACCAACATTATTTCCCTAAGAGGAGGTTTAGAAGAGGCGCATCGAAGAAGAGGTAGTATCATTTACCAATTCCTTCTAGTTCTTTTCTTCTTCTACATCCTATTATTTATTTATTCCATTATAAAGTAATAAAATCAGTATCACTAATTTAATGATATGTTATTATAAATATGAAACAACCCTATTTCACCTTCTATCCATCCTATGGAAAATGAAATCATCGCGCGTGCATACGTATGTAATATCGTCTCCACGTTGTGGTGTAATCTATTTTTTCCACCACCACCTTAGTTGGATGGGTATAATGGGGGAAATAATAACTCTCTATGATTATTATAAGATCATACTGTTTCTGATGAATTATATTATCCACTCTAATTCCCTTCAATAATTATGGGAATGATATCATCGCTCGTGTGTATGTACGGATTACCGTGTCCACGACACGATGGGATTCATTCTCCATAATTAACCATTCAAGTATGATTATAAATTATATATAATAAATAATAATGAAATATATGACATAAGAATTATACTGTATTAATGTACATATATGTTTCATTTACTTAATTCCATTCAATTCAATAAGGAAACGAATACAACGTTCATGCGTACGTACGACCTACTGTCTCCATGAATGGTGTATTTCATTTCATTTATCAATCTATCATATATATATTTATATGATGAATATATATTTATATATAAATCATGCTTTAAATTCTGTAATTATTTATATCAGGATATAAATAAAAATATCAATGACAACATGTCGAAACACGTATGATAAATTAAACGATTTTACCCAAAATGCTACTTTAACATGGAATTGACAAATGAACGGGTAATATAAAGTCATAAGTGAATCATATATGATATCATAAATATTTTTACGGTTTTATTAGTAGTTAATAACATGTTTAAACCCTTTATACAAGAGTCTCATTTACATATGGAAGAAATTGGACATAAGGTAAGGGATAATTTTGCAATCTCATTTTTATCTGAGATTGCTTATACGTAAGTATTTAATGGGGTTATATTTATCATACATGTCCATGTTTTGTAAAAATGTTTTCATGTATGTATAAATTCATTTTTACCCATTTTTGACTTTTAAAACATGGTAACTAATGAGTCTTTCTTTTGTTTACCATATGAGGTACTTTTTGTCTTTTCCGGAAAAATTTAAAGGAGATTGTTTTTTAACTTATACGACATGAATGGATTTTTACGGTTTCATAACACCTAGTTTTCATGAAGCTTAATATACAAGATTTCATGATTATTTTCAAACAAAATCCCTTACTTTTAAAATTTCCTGAAATTTTGTGAAAAGAAAATGGTTTTGGAGAAGAAAGGATATTTTCCTCAAGAATTAATTTCAAGTGTTTTGTCAAAACTATTTTCCATATAAGATGACATTGTTTGGTATGATTATGTTTCAAGTATAGTGTCTCTATTATTTACATGGTTTTATTCTTATTATGATGAAATGATATCCATTTGTTTTATATGGATTATGTTATAATGGGATGTTGTTTCTGAAACCCATTTTATTCTTTGGGTTATGATGAATGATTTATGTTTATTTGGTGGAACAAGTAAGAATGATTTCATTATGAGATGGGTGAGACCTATATCTCCCTCTAATGGATTGGATAAAGATTTATATCTCATGAGATAGACATGGATGGAACAGAAAGTGAATTTGGTTCAGTAATACAGGGATGGAACGACAAGTAAACCCGGTTCACTA
Organism: Viscum album; assembly: GCA_963277665.1. NCBI lineage: Eukaryota > Viridiplantae > Streptophyta > Magnoliopsida > Santalales > Viscaceae > Viscum > Viscum album. The sequence continues at coordinate 733,167,129 of OY728166.1, forward strand.
ATGGAATTTGTCCACTATGATGGTCTTGGCAACAATGCCTTGGAAACTAGGGAAATCATAACATGTGCTTAATAGTTTCCACAATTACATGTTTTATTCCCATGAGATTTTATCATGTTTAATGTTCCATTATGATCTATGCCTTATGCACAACCAATATTTATGTAATTACTCATGATTTTGATGTTTTATTTTCATGTTCTTACATTCAAATGTTTAGGGATTGTTTTATGTTCTCCATGTTTACCTTTACTGAGCATTTGAGGTCACCCTTTTTATGTTTTCTTTTCCCCAGGATATAAAGAAAGGTTTTAGGTAATAAAACCAAAGGGGAATATCTTTATGGATGATGTTGAAGATCTTTCACCATGATTAGAAGATTACATTCCGAGTTTACAATGACACTAAACTAAAACGGTCTTTAGGCGTGTGTTTTTGACATGTATTACGTATTCTGAAAAAGTAATGTAATTTCTATATATGTCAAGCTTTGAGTCTCTACAGTTGGTATCAGAGCGAAGGTTTAGTCAACATTTGGAAACTAGGATGCGAAAACTTTAGTGAGATCCCTAGAGATATTTCTAACGTATGTCTAAGGATGTCCCTAAGGTTAAGTATAAATATAGGATACAGTCCTAGAATTATTATAACAATAAATAATAACCTAGGATTAAACCTATGATGTTATAGATTGAAAGTACTACCCTAAATTATGTTGTTTTACTAGTGTGATTTTTGAATCTCACACAATTCTTTCGGGGTTTTAGAAAATGGTTGGAAACAGGAAGATTCATGTTAATGGAGAATATCATGGACAATGGAATGATATTGTTTATGATCAAGAAAATGAAACGGGGTTTGGAAGGTGAAAAATCATTATTATGCCTAATAAACATTATCATAATATGATCAATAATCTCAACTTTGGTAAGTTTCTTGACTCAGATAATAAGAGAAAGATGGAGTCTCATGATGATCATAGAGGAAAGAAAGCTCAATTTCCCTCATGTAAGTCATGTGGGAAGAGGAATCATGGAAAATATTTCAAAGGAACTGGATGATTCTTTGGGTGTAGAAAATAAGGACACAAAGCTAGTAATTTCAAATGAAAAGGTTTAGTTAACACAATGGACAAGGATAATGGTATTCCTAAGACATCAAGAACAGTTAAATGTTTTAAATGTGGAATGTATGGGAATTATGAAAACCAATGCCCTAAGGGAAAATCTCATGAAGATAATCAGCACAGTCGCATGGGTAGTATTTATGTTGATAATGATGAAGACACTATAAATGATATATGAGATGAAATAAGTGTTGAAGAATAAAATGATGAAGCACGATCAATGCTTTGAGAAGGTAGTGGAATGATTGCATGTTAATCATGAATAATGTATGGTACTATAGAATAAAGAAAAATCTGAGGACTGTTACGCTATTGTCTTTCCTTGATTATTTAAAATTATATGATTAATGGTAATGGTAACCATGAAAAGTGATTGAAATATTTTTGGAAAGAAGATGATATGTGAATAAAGAAGGGATAAGGAGAAAATAATATGTTTGATAGTATTAATGAGCCCAAGAATGACATAAGGACAAAGTGATATCATTGTTTTCATATATAGAATATTTGGGATTTTGGTACGTGGAAAGTGTTAACTTTTGACATCATTCATGTTTTTACTACGGTTCAATGGAAACTCATGTTTCAAAAGAATTCATGATTAAGGTCTTCACGTGTTTGGAATATGACCAACAAGATACAAATTATGATATATGGGGGATAAATGATGGTATTCAAATGCTTGGTAGAAGACCTATCTAGTAACCTTATTCTTTATACTATGAGATTGGACAGAAGTATTTTGGATAAGCCTAAAGATTAGAATGAATTAATTTAGACATCAGATAGTATTGTTTAAGGCGATATCTTTTTGATATTATTTCTGAAATTTTATAATAGTATTGTTTTAGAAAAAGGACAACCCGTAGGATGGGTGACAACCCGTCACGTCAGACAAGGATGCAGGAATCGAACTAACAACCGAAGTGAGATAGGCCTTTATCACCAACCACTAGCCTACAGGAAGTCCCTCGTTAGTAGAGACTAGTTTTATTTTATTAAGAAGAATGATAGATGAAGTATATGTCCATTTTTGGAACCATATAAGATTAATCTCACCATAGATAGACTTATGTATATAAATTTTTCTAACCTTATGTTTGAGACATATGGAATGACCTATCATTCTATCACATGATCTACAAACACTTCACTAAAGAAAAATTCAACTTCATTTCTTTAAAAGATGAAGTGGAAATTGTTCAAGGCACGAGCAACGGTGAGATTGTACCAAAATAAAGTAAGTATTTAATTTTCAAAAATTATTCAACAATTGGGAAATGATATCGAAAACCAAAAATGTTGTCCTAGTGCCCTCATATCTGATGAATTAGATGGTACCTTAGATCGTCATAAATTTATCTCTTTGTGATTATTGGATTTTTCATAGCCATGTCCTCTACCACTCTTCATCAGAAGTTGATGGTTATATTTCTCTTCCATATCCATATTTTTACCTATGTTATCTTATGTGGAAACCCAGTGATGAGTTAATTTGGGTAACCGTTAGGTTTCTTACTTCAGTGTTTAAAATTAAGTTTTAGTATTCCTTTTTATGTTGTGGGTTTCTATGAATGAAACTTTCAAGTAGTAAATGATTTATAACCCCGATGAATTTCGAGGACGAAATTCATTTTAGGGGATGTAGAATGTAACACCCTGAGATTTTATGAGATATATTCTTTTTAATTTATTTTATATCTTCTATTGTACACTACACCAATATTAGCTTGTAATATATGCAACATCGTATTAACTTGCAGTATACACAACACTATTCTTGGCTAGTGATGCACACAATTTCAAGTTCTTTCGAATAAAATTCATTTTACACAACAACAAGTATAGATTTTGATTAATGTATAACTGAACTATATTTTTATTATGTTATACGCAATTCAAAAGAATGTTTTCCATACACGTAACCCTGACTTGACTTGCCTTACACGCAAGAGAGAGCTTTCTCGATAGCTTGTGTAGTATTTAATATCGGGTTTCACTAAACAATGATATATTGTTATAATATTATTATGAACTAGTAGTTATGAATATAATTAACCCAATTTTTATTTTTATAACATTATAATTCATGTTACACATTTTCTATAATGAGATATGAAAACAAAATTAATTTTTTGATAAAATAAGTATTTTTTTCAAAAAATGTAGTTTTACCGCCTTTTGATGGAACACCCACATTGAATATAGTTTTTGACATTTTTATAAGTTCAATTTGAAAAAATAAAATTCTTTTTTGGAATCAGGCTATAAAAATTTACTTTGTATAAATTTTTCATATTATTCTAATTACTTTCATATTTCAATAAATAATAAAAACACGCAATATTTTAATTAAAAACAAGTTTATTCATCAAGATAATTTCTATGGTTAAATTATAATATTGAATTGTTTTAAATTATAAATGGAATATAGTTTTAGAATTTAATATAATTCAAGTCATTTCCATTAATTTTACATTGAATTCATAGGTAAAAACATTTCAATATTCGACAATGTTTTAACTTTTAAAACCCATTTTCTGAACAACTTGATTAATTTTAAATTAATTACTGGAACTTCTATATTTTGAATTTTGAAAAATGGATTCCATATTTGGATTCAGTGGGTCTAAATTATGTTAATATGTTACTTTAATATTTTTAATATTATGAATAGTAACTACGGTAATTTTTATTTACTACAGTTAAAGGTAAATCGGGTAATTAAGGGTAAAATAAAATTATAAAATTTCCCTACCAACTGCCAAAATTATACTAGATGAATAAATGTCGACCCATATCACCTGAGGGTTGGAATACATTCATTTCATAGACTTTTTACCATGAAAATTATATAATTATTATTAAAACCAAAGAAAGTGACAACATGTCACTCTATTTTATCTTATAAGTGTAATAATTTTAATTTAGTGATAAACTTCATAAAACATAGAACATGAATAGTCTACAGAAATACAATAAAATTATCTACATCATATGAATTTATTTATAATTTTTAGAGGCTAAATAATTATCCTTAATTATGACATAATAGTGATGTTGAATGTATTTTATTGATTGAAATATGAAATAAGTGGTTTTAAAAATATAAAAATAAATGTTATATGAATAAATTAATGTTATCCATGAATGTTTTAGACATATATGACAAGTTATAAATCTATTAAATCAATTTTTTAATATATCCTCTGTTTTTATTTTATTTAAATTCAAATAAATGAATGGTGTCAAAATTGACACTATTGTTATTTAATAAAAATAATATATTATTAAAATGTTTAAAAATCACAAATATATTTAAAAATTATAAATTGAAATATATATGGTCTGAAATTTCATAAATTATCCAATTATGGACAATTCACAAAATATAAGTAATTATTTAAAATAATTACAAAATTTAGAATATTATTACCACAAATAAAATCAAAATGATTAAATAAGGATAAATCAAGTTGATAAGGTTTAAAATAAATTTCCAAAATGTCTAAATTTTATTGGATGATGATATTACAACCCTATCTCATCTTATCTTTAGATTTGAGTCATTTATGGTTGTTTTTAAGTGGGTTTTGAGTTTATTATAAATTAATATTTTAGAGGTTTCCAAAAGTGCCCCTCTCCTGTCCTATATAAGGGCACCTCCTTCCTCTCCTACTCACACCACTTTGAGCCTTAAAGCTTGGAAAAGCCCTTCCCATTTCTCTTCTACACTTTTCTAGAAACATACATTATGTCTTGGTCTTTTTCAAAGACCAACTTTATTTCCCTAAGAGGAGGTTTAGAAGAGGCGTGTCGAAGAAGAGGTAATATCCTTTACCGATTCCTTCAAGTTCCTTTCTTTTTATACTTACTATTATTTATTTGTTTAATTATAATTTAATAAAATTAGTATCACTAATATTCTGATATTTTATTATAAATATAAAACAACGCTATTTCACCTTCTGTCCATCCTACAGAAAACGAAATCACCGGGCATGCGTACGTACGAAATACTGTCTCCACGCCATGGTGTAATCTGTTTTCCACCACCACCTTAGTTGGATGGGTATAATGGTGGAAATAATAACTATATATGATTATTATAACATCATAATGATTCTGATAAATTATATCATCCAATCCAATCCAATTCAATAATTATGGGAATGATATCATCGCTCGTGCGTACCTATAGATTACCGTCTCCACGACGTGATAAGATTCATTCTCCATGATTAACCATTAAAGTATGAATATAAAGTATATATAATAAATAATCATGAAATATATGAAATAATAATGATACTATATTTATGTACATATATGTTTCATTTACTTAATTCCATTCAATTCAATAAGGAAATGAAAACAGAGTTCATGCGTACATACGACCAACCGTCACCATGAACAATGTATTTAATTTCATTTATCGATATATCATATATATTTATATGATGAATATATATTATATATAAGTCATTTTTTACATTCTGGAATTATGTAAATCTAGATATAAGTAATAAAATCAAGAACAATAATTCGAAACACGTACGATAAATTAAACGATTTTACCCAAAACGCTGCTTTAACATGGAATTGACAAATGAACGGGTAATATAAAGTTGTAAGTGAATCATATATGATATCTTAAATGTTATTATGGTTCTATTACAAGTTAATAATATGTTTAAACCCAATATACAGGAGTCTCAGATACATATTGAAGAAATTGGACATAAGGTAAGGGATAATTTTGCAATCTCATTTTTATCCGAGATTGCTTATACATAAGTATTTACTGGGGTTATATTTATCATCCATGTCCATGTTATCTAAAAATGTTTTCATGTATGTTATAGTCATTTTTACCCATTTTTTACTTTTACCAAATGGTAATTAAGGAATCATTTTTTTTTACCATATGAGACACTTTTTGACTTTTTCGGTAAAAGTACGAGGAGAATATTTTTTAACTTATATGGAATGAATGGATTTTTATGGTTTCATAACACCAAATTTTCATGAATCTTACTATAAAAGATTTCATGATTATTTTCAAACAAAATCCTTTTCTTTTAAAATTTCTTGGCATTTTTTGAAAAGAAAATTATTTTGAATAAGAAAGGATATTTTCCTCAAGAATTCATTTCAAGTGTTTTGTGAAAACTATTTTCCATATAAGATGAAATTATTTTGTATGATTATGTTTCAAGTATAATGTCTCTATTATTTACATGGTTTGATTCTTCTTATTATGAAATGATATCCATTTTTTTTTATATTATGTTATTATGGGATGATGTTTATGAAACCCATTTTATTCTTTGGGTTATGATGAATGATTTAAGTTTATTTTGTGGCACAATTAATAATGATTTCATTATGAGATGGGTGGGAACTATATCTCCCTCCAATGTATTGGGAAATGATTTATATCTAATGGGATAGACATGGTTATAATGGAATGTGAATCTGGTTCAGTAATACAGGGCCGGAACGACAAGTAAACCCGATTCTGTAATGGACTTTTTCCACTATGATGGTCTGGGAAACAATGTATGGACACTATGAATTTATAGTGATCCCATTTGGTCTTACTAATTACCCTTATATTTTCATGTATCTTATTGTTAGAGTCTTTAGAGACTATCTTGATCAGTTTGTGATAGTCTTTATAGATGACATTCTTGTATATTCAAAGAGCAAGGAAGAACATGAAGATCACTTGAGAATCATATTGAAGACCCAAAGAAAGGAGAAGCTTTACAAAAAATTTTCCAAGTGTGAATTTTGGCTTCAAAAAGTTTCATTTTTGGGTCACATAATATCAAAAGAGGGGATATCTATGGATCCAGCAAAACAGAGGTTATCAAAAGATGGTCGAGACCAACAGTAGTAACTGAGATCCGAAGTTTTCTTGGTTTGGCTGGATATTATCGATGTTTTGCGAGAGATTTTTCATGATTATATAATCCAATAACTAGGTTGACTCAAAAAGGAGTTAAGTTTGTTTGGATGGAGTGTGAAGAGAATTTCAAGGAGTTAAAAAGAAGGTTATCCAGTGCAGCTGTGCTCACACTGCCTTGTAGTGGAGAGAGGTTTGTGATCTACAGTGATGCATCGAAGAAGGTATTGGGGTGTGTTCTCATGAAAAATGATATGGTGATAACTTATGACTCAAGATTGTTGAAAATTGATGAGAAAAATTACCCAACTCATGATTTGGAATCAGTTGCGGTAATCTTTTCAATAAATATTTGGAGGCATTATCTTTATGGTGAAAGGTGTGATATTTATACTGATCATAATAGTTTAAACTATATTTTCAAACAAAAGGATGTGAATATGCGCCAAATAAGATGGTTGGAGCTGATTAAGGATTACGACTACTCAATTCATTACCACCCTGGGAAAGAAAGCAAGGTGGCAGACGCATTAAGTCGACAAGACCATGCTAGCTTATCCATGATGAGGATCATAAAAGATCCAATATTTATGGATTTACAAAGGATGGATCTTGGAATTATAATGGAACGGGAAAAATCTTATCTTTCTAAAATGAATGTTCAACCATCTATACATGTGAAGATTAAAGAGGCATAGAAATAAGATGTAGAGTTACAAAATAATGTGAGAAATGTTCCTGAATTCCACATTGATTGTGATGAAATAATAAGGTTCAGGAATCAGGTTTATGTTCCTCTCATCCCAGAATTAAAGAAGGAAATATTGGATGAATCTCATAGTTCTTCATTCACTATTCACCCTGGAAGCACAAAGATGTATAGGGACCTGAAGGAGTACTTCTGGTGGGATGGAATGAAAAGAGATGTTGCTGAATCTGTATCTCGATGCTTGGATGTCAGCAAGTTAAAGCTGAGAGACAAAAGACTAAGGGGATGTTACAACCATTACCCATACCAGAATGGAAATGGGAAAACATCACTATGGACTTTGTCACTGGACTTCCTAAAAAATCCAAAGGCAATAATTCTATCTGGGTTATATTTGATCATCTTATGAAGTCAGCACACTTCATTACTATTAGAGAAGATTTCTCTCTTGATCTTCTTGCACGGATATATGTGAAGGAAGTGGTAAGATTTCATGGGGTACCACTTTCTATTATATCTGATCAGGATCCGAGGTTTATCTCAATGTTTTGGTGATGTCTTCAGCATACTCTAGATTAAGATTTGACTTTCAGCACTGCTTATCATCCTCATACTGACAGTCAGTCTGAGAGGACAATTCAAACTCTAGAAGGCATGTTGAGAGCTTTCTCTATAGATTTCAATGGTGGTTGGGATCAACACCTATATTTGGTGGAATTTTCTTATAATAATAGATTTCACTCTAGTATTTAGATGTCTCCTTATAAAGCTCTCTATGGAAAGAAATTCAGAAATCCAACTTGCTGGGATGAAGTTGGGGAAAGAAAGCTATTAGGACCTGATCTTATTGATGAGAAGACAGAAAAGGTATGATCTATTCAACAACGGATAAGAGCAGCTTAGAGTCGAAAAAAACGTTATGCCGACAACCGAAGAAAAGAACTAGAGTTTGAAGTGGGTGATAAAGTGTTCTTACAAATATCTCCTTGGAAGAGAGTAATGAGATTTGGAAAGAAGGGAAAGATTAACCCTAGGTATATTGGTCATTTTGAGATAATGGATCATTTTGGGAAGGTAGCTTACCAATTGGCACTTCCACTAAATATCTCTCAAGTTCATGATGTGTTCCATGTGTCTCTCCTAAGAAAGTACATACCTGATCCTTCACATCTACTAAACTCAGATGTTGTACCGCTGGATCAAGATCTTTCTTACGAAGAACATCCAATAGAGATTCTGGATCATAGAAAAAATGTTCTATGAAGCAAGACCACTTTCTTAGTTAAGGTTTTAAAGTGGAACCACCAATTAGAAGAAGTTACATGGTAACTTGAGGATATGATGAGGGAGAGGTATCTACAACTGTTTGTTACGAAGTGACGAATTTCAGGGGTGAAATTCTTTTTAAGGGGGGTATAATGTACCACCCTGAGATTTTATGAGAAATATTTTGTTTTTATGTATTATGTTATATGCAACACCAAATGAATATTTCACTACACATAAAACTTTCTTGGCTTGCGTTACATGTAAGAGAAACCTTCCTTGATATCTTTCATTATATGCAATACCGAGTTTCACTAAACAACGACATGTTAGTCAAAGATTATATAAACTAGCCGTTATGAATAGTATTACCCACATTTTTAAATTTTATAAATTCTATCATTCAAAATGGACTTTGTTTTTGGATTTGGAATATCGAAAATAGCTTAGGGTTAATTTTTGGTATTTTTCTGAAAACATTCAATTTTTAATGAATAGTGAAAAGCACTGAGTTATATTTTAAAACCGAATTTTTTTTATTTAAATAATTATTTATTTTATTTACATTTATTTTTGGTCAAAATAGGTACATAATACTTATATAAGTTCAATGTAATTCATTGGAGTCATTTTATTATAATTTTAGATATATAAAAGTTTTATTGAACTTTTTATCATCTTTTACCCACCTCGTAAGAGAATTTGCAAATTTACAGAAAACATAATTTTATCGCTTCTGTGAGTTGAATTTAGAAAATCCGAGAGACACGGTTAATATCAAGGAGTAAAATGTGGTTCAATAAGATAAAAATAATATATGGTGAATAGTAACTTTTTAATTTTATTTACCAACGTTAAAAGTAAATAGGGTAATTAAGGGTAGAAATTATATTATTATTACCCTAACACATGTCCTAATTCTATTGGATAAGTGTAATTAGAAAAAAAACAACATTAGGAATAAAATATGACCATTTAGTTCCACTTGGATTAGATTAGGACATTTATTATTAATTAATTCAAAGAAGAGTTAAAAGAATTAAAATCAAAGTTTACTAAGTAATTTTTTTAATATAGGGTTATTCATAAGATGAATTCAACTATAAATATTCATTATAAAGATAAAACTATTTACTACATAGTTGTATTTTATTTATAATTTTTATACATTAAATAAATTTATTTATTTATGACACAATGATGATGCAGTAATTACCTTTTTAATGAACTATTATCATAATTGATATTATAAATACCAAATATATGTAATTTGAGACTTTTTTATGAATTAAAATAATATTATTGGTTAAGATAACATATTAGGGTTGTTTGGATTAAATGTTTTCTAAGTAATAATGATGTTATGAATTTTGCAAAAACAAAATACCAAATAGTGTCAAAATCGACATAAAAGCGTTTTTAAAACAAATATTAAATTATTAATTGATATTGTAGTCTTAAAGAACTATGGATCATCCAAAAGACTTATATAATAATATATATTACATTAATGAACCAATTGGGGTTCTAATGGATGTTTATAGTATGTTTATTAACCATATAGTGTAAGAATACAAGATGTGACGGTAAAAGTTAAATAATTTAACTTAGAGTTAAATCTAAATGATAAGGTTAAAATGGTAACCTAAACTTGTATAAAAACTATTGGTTGAGAGTATTTCGACCCATCCCCACCCTGTCCTGGAAATAAGTCACTTTGGAGCCATTATAAACTGAAAATTAATTTATTATAAAATAAATTTTTATGTTTTTTCCTAAGGTGCCCCTCACCCCTATTATAAAAGGGCACTCCCCCTTCTCTCTAATTCACACCTCTAAAGCCATTTGGCTCGGAAAAACCCTTCCAAAATACCCTCTCAACTATCCTACCTTCATCCAAGAGTCCTTTTAATCAGAAATCCAACCTATGGAGCCCTTTTGATCAAATAAAAAGGAAGAACCCGAAGAAGATGTAAATATCTCACCACCTATTTCAAGTTCCTGTCTTCTTCCACTTCCTCCTTTTTTATTTACATTATAAAATAATAACTCCAGTATCTTCTATATAATGTGATGTTATTTGAAAATTTTTACAACAATATTCGTTATTTTACCCATTTTATGAATGAAATAATCACCACACGAGCGTACGTACGACTTACCGTCTCTACGTCGTTGTGTAGTTTGTTATTCAAACATTTTATCATTTGTTACGCAATACCGGGTTTCACTAAACAACGATATATTGTTATAATATTATTATGAACTAGACGTTATACATAGTATTAATAGAATTTGGAATTTTATAACATTATAATTCATCGTACACATTTTCTAGAATGAGATATGAAAACAAAATCAATTTTTTGATAAAAGGATTATTTTTAAAAAAAAATGCATTTTTACCGCCTTTTGATAGAGAACCCACTTTAAATATTGTTTCTGAAATTTTTATAATTTCAATTTGACAGAATAAAAATCTTCTTTGGATTCAGGATATAAAAATTTACTTTGGATAAATTTTTTCATATTATTTTGATAACATTCATATTTTAATGAATAGTAAAAATATGCTATATTTTAATAAAAGACAATTTTTTTCATCAAGATAATTTAGATAGTTAAATTATAATATTGAATGGTTTTAAGTAATAAATGTAATATATTTTTACCATTTAATATAATTTAAGTCATTTCCCTTAATTTTACATTGAATTCACAGTTAAAAACATTTCAATATTTGACAATGTTTTAACTTTTAAAACATGTTTTCATAACAACGAGATTAATTTTAAATTAATTAATGCAACTTATTTGTTTTTAATTTTGAAAAATGGATTTCATATTTTTATTCCATGTCTCCATATTATTTTAATCGGTTACGTTTTTTTTGATATTATGAATAGTAACCACGGTAATTTTTATTTACTATAGTTGAAGGTAAATCGGGTAATTAAGGGTAAAAATAAGACTATAAAATTACCCTAACACCTTCCAAAATTCTATTGGATGACTAAAAGTCGATCCATATCACCTAAAGGTTTGAATTGATTTATTTCATGGGGTTTGGACCATGAAAAGTATATAATTATTATTAAAACCAAAGAAAGTGACAACATGTCACTATCTTATATCTTACAAGTGTAATAATTTTAATTTAGTGATAAACTTTCTTAAACATTGAATATGAATAGTCTCCAGAAGTATAATAAAATTATCTACATCATGCCAATTTATTTTTAATTTTTAGGGGCTAAATAATTATCATTAATTATGACACAATAGTGATGTTGAAATTATTTTATTGTTTGAAATATCAAATAAATGGTTTTAAAAACTTTAAAATAAATGTTATTTGAAAAAATTAATGTGATCCATAAATTTTTTAGATGAATATGAATATTTAGGAATATATTAAATATTTTTTTTAGAATATATCCTTTGTGTGGGTTTTATTTAAATTCAAATAAATGAATAGTGTCAAAATTGACAGTACTGTTATTTTATAAAAATAACATTTTATTAAATTGATTAAAAATCACAAAAATATTTAAAAATTATAAATTTAAATTTATATGGTATAAAATTTAGTAAAGTATCCAATTACGGACAATTCACAAAACATAAGTAATTATTTATAACAATTTAAGGTTTAGAATTTTATAACCATAAATAAAATTAAATATATTAAATAAGGATAAATCAAGTTGATAAGGTTTAAAATAAATTCCCAACATTTATAAATATTATTGTTTGATGATATTACAACCCTATCTCATCTTATATTTTGATTTGAGTCATTTTTTGAGGTTTTTAAGTGGGGTTTGGATTTATTATAAATTAATATTTTAGAGATTTTCAAAAGTGCCCCTCACCTCTCTTATATAAGGGTACCTCCTCCCTCTCCTCCTCACACCACTTTGACCCTTCATTATTGGAAAAACTCTGACCATTAATCTTCTTCACTTTCCTAGAAACAAACTATAGGTCCTGGTCTTTTTCAAAGAACAACTTTATAGCCCTAAGAGGAGGATTAGAAGAGGCGCATCGAAGAAGAGGTAATATCCTTTACCGATTCCTTCAAGTTCATTTCTTCTTCTACTTACTCTTATTTATTTGTTTAATTATAAAGTAATAACATTAGTATCACTCATATACTGATATGTTATTATAAATATGAAACAAACCTATTTCACCTTCTATCCATCCTATGGAAAATGAAATCACCGCGTGTGTGTACGTATGGAATACCGTCTCCAAGCCGTGGCATAATCTGTTTTCCACCACCACCTTAGTTGGTTGAGTATAATGGTGGAAATAATAACTATATATGATTATTATAATGTCATAATTATTATGATAAATTATATCATCCACTCAAATTCCATTAAATAATTATGGGAATGATATCATCGCTCGTGCGTACGTACAGATTACCATCTCCACGACGCGATGAGATTCATTCTCCCTGATTAACCATTCACGTATGATTATAAAGTATATATAATAAATAATCATGAATGATATGAAATAATAATGATACTGTATTTATGTACATATATTATTCATTTACTTAATTCCATTCAATTCAATAAGGAAACAAAAACAACGTTCATGCGTACGTACGGCCTACCGTCTCCATGAACGGTTTATTTCATTTCATTTATCGATCTATCATATATATTTATATTATGAATATATGTCATATATAAATCATTTTTTACATTATAGAATTAAGTAAATCTGGATATAAGTAATAATATTAAGAACAATAAGTCGAAACACGTACCATAAATCAAACGATTTTACCCAAAACGCTGCTTTAACATGGAATTGACAAATGAATGGGTAATATAAAGTCGTAAGTGAATCATATATGATATCATAAATATTACTATGGTTCTGTTAAAAGTTAATAATATGTTTAAACCCACTATACAGGAGTCTCGGACACATACGGATGAAATTTGGATAATTTTGCAATCTCATTTTTATCCGAGATTTGTTTATACGTAAGTATTTACTGGGGTTATATTTATCATTAATGTCCATGTTTACTCAAACTGTTTTCATGTATGTTTAAAGTCATTTTTACCCATTTTTGACTTTTACTACATGGTAATTAAGGAATATTTCTTTTTTTACCATATGAGGTGCTTTTTGACTTTTCGGGCAAAAGTACCATGAGAATTTTTTTAACCTATACGGCATGAATGGATTTTTACGATTTCATAACTCCTAATTTTCATGAATCCTAATCTACAAGATTTAATGATTATTTTCAAAAAAATACTTTTCCTTTCAAATTGTAGGGCATTTTGTGAAAAGAAAATGATTTTGAAGAAGGAATGATATTTTCCTCTAGAATTCATTTCAAGTGTTTTGTCAAAACAATTTTATATTTAAGATGACATTATTTAGTATGATTATGTTTCAAGTATAATGTATCTATTATTTACATGGTTTGATTATTCTTATGATGAAATGATATCAATTTTTTATATGTATTATGTTATGATGGGATGTTGTTTATGAAGCCCATTTTATTATTTGGGTTATGATGAATGATTTATGTTTATTTTGTGGAAAAAGTTAGAATGATTTCATTATGAGATGGGTGAGACCTATATCTCCCTCCAATGCATTGGGTAAAGATTTATATCTCATGAGATAGACCTGGATGGAATGGAAAGTGAATCTGGTTCAGTAATACAGGGCTGGAATGACAAGTAAACCCGGTTCAGTAATGGACTTTGTCCACTATGATGGTCTTGGAAATAATGCCTTGGCTACTATGGAAATCATAACATGTGCTTAATGGTTTCCAAAATTAAATGTTTTATTCCCATGATATTTTATCATGGTTAATTTTCTTTTCCCCAGGATATAAAGAATGGTTTTAGGTAGGGAAACCAAATTGGAAGATCTTTATGGGAGATATTGAAGATCTTTCACCATGATTAGATGATTACGTTATGAGTTTACAAAGACACTAAAATAATACAGTCTGTGGGCGTATGTTTTTGTCATGTATTAAATATTCGATAAAAGTAATGTAATTTCTATGTATGTAAATCCTTGGGTCTCAACATTTGGTATCAGAGCAAATGAGGGAGGAATGAATCCGATCCTTGGGAACTCTCACGTGTGAGCATTGGACAAAGCATGGCTCTCCGCCCAAGGTCTTCATGAGGAAATAGCTGTCATTGGGGATGGTGGTGTGTCCCACCAAAGGGGTGTAGTTTCCCATGGAGTGCTCTAATAGGTATTAATTATAGTCCACTAGATGTAATTCTAGACTGCTAAAGTTGGTATCAGAGAAAAGTTTTAGTTAACCTTTGGAAACTAGGATGCGAAAACTTTAGTGAGATCTATAGAGATATTTCTATGGTATGTCTTTGGATGTCTCTAAGGTTATGTATAAGTATAGGCTACAGTCCTAGAATTATTATAATGATCATGAATAACCTAGGATTAAACCTAAGATGTTAGAGATTAAAAGTACTCCCCCTGATTATGTTGTTTTCCTAGTGTGATTTTTCCCTCTCACACTATTCTTTTTGGGTTTTAGAAAATGGATAGAAACAGGAAGATTCATGTTAATGGAGAATATGATGGACAATGGAATGATATTATTCATGATCAAGCAAATTAAAGGGGGTTTGGAAGGCAAATATTATTATTATTCCTAATCAACATTCTCATAATATGATCAATAATCTCAACTTTGGTAAGTTTCTTGACTCAGCTAATAAGAGAAAGATGGAGTTTCATGATGATCATAGAGGAAAGAAAGTTCAATTTCACTCATGTAAGTCATGTGGGAAGAGGCATCAAGGAGAATGTTTCAAAGGAACTGGAAGATGCTTTGGGTGTGGAAAAGAAGGACACAAAGCTAGTAATTGCAAAGGAAAAGGTTCTGTTAACACAATGGACAAGGATAATGGTACTGCTAAGACATCAAAAATAGTTAAATGTATTAAATGTGGAATGTATGGGAATTATTCAAACTAATGCCCTAAGGGAAAATCTCATGAAGATAATCAGCATGGACAAGGATAATGGGAGGATGGGTGGTATTTATGTTGTTGATGATGATGAAACTACAAATGATATATGAGAAGAATGATGTGTTGAAGAATAAAATGATGAAGCTTGGTCAATGGTTTGAAAAGGTAGTGGAATGATTTCATGTTTATCAAGAATAATGTATGGTACAAAAGAATAAAGAAAAATTTGAGGATTGTTACACTGTTGTCTTTCGTTTAGTATTTGAATGTATATGATTAATGGTACCAGTAACTATGAAAAGTGATTGAAATATTTTTGGAAAGCAGATGATATGAAAATAATGAAGGGATAATGAAGAAAATAATATGTTTGATAGTATTAATGAGCTCAGGACTGATATAAGGACAAAGTTATATCATGGTTTGCGTATATAGAATTTTTGGGATTTTGGTATGTGGAAAGAGTTAACTTTTCACCGAATTCATGTTTTCACTAAGGTTCTATGGTAACTCATGTTTCATGAGAATACATGATTAAGGTCTTCACGTGTTTGGAATATGACCAACAAGATATATCTTATGATATATTGGTTATAAATGATTCTATTCAAATGCTTGGTAGATGACCTATCTAGTAATCTATTTTTTATATGATGAGATTGGACAGAAGTATTTTAGATAAGCCTAAAGATTGGAATGAATTAAGTTAGAGATCATATAGTATTGTTTAAGGTGAGATCCTTTTTAATTTATTTCTGAAATGTTATAATAGTATAGTTTTAGAAAATGGACAACCCATAGGATGGGTGACAACCCGTTACGTCGGATAAGGATGGATGAATCGACCCCACAACCGCAGTGCGACAAGCCTTTATTGCCAACCACTGGCCTACAGGAAGTCCCTGGTTTGTAGAAACTAGTTTTATTTTATAAAGAAAGATGATAGGTGAAGTATTAGTCCATTTTTGGAACCATATACGATTAATCTCACTATATATGGATTTATGTATATAACTTTTTCTAACCTTATGTATGATATAGATGGAATTACCTATCATTCTATTGCATGATCTGCTAACACTTCATGAAAGACAAATTCCTCTTAATTTCTTTAAGAAATGAAGTGGAAATTGTTCAAGTCACAAGAAACGGCGATATTTTACCAAAATCAAGTAAGTATTCATTTTTCAAAAATTCGTCAACATTTGGGAAATGATCTTAAAAAAAAAAATGTTGTCCTAGTTCCCTCATATCTGATGAATTAGATTGTACCTTAGATCCTCACAAATTTATGGCTTTGTGATTGTTGGATTTTTTAGAGCCACGTCCTCTACCACTCTTCATCAGAAGTTTATGGTTATATTTCTCTTCCATATCCATATTTTCACCTATGTTCTCCTATGTGGAAACCTAGTGACGATTTAATTTGGGTAACCGTTATATTTCTTACATTACATTTTAAAATTAAGATTTAGTATTCCTTTTTACAATGTGGATTCTATGAATGAAAATTTTAAGTTGTAAACAAGTAATTTTGGAAAACAATTAATCACAGATATGATTTCTATAGTATCCAGGGCATTACTGCCAAGACCATTATAGTGGACAAAGTCCATTACTGAATCGGGTTTACCGGCCATTCCAGCCCTATATTACTGTACCAGATTTACTTGCCGTTACAACCATGTCTATCTCATGAGATATAAATCTTTACCTAATACATTGGAGGGAGATATAGGTCCCACCCATCTCATAATGAAATCATTCTTACCTGTGCCACAACATAAACATAAATCATTCATTATAACCCAAAGAATAAAATGGGTTTCATAAACATCATCCCATTATAACATAATCCATATAAAATAGGTGGATATCATTTCATCATAAGAAGAATCAAACCATTTAAATAATAGAGACATTATACTTGAAACATAATCATACTAAATAATTTCATCTTATATGGAAAATAGTTTTGATAAAACACTTGAAATGAATTCTTGAGGAAAATATCTTTTCTTTTTCCAAATCATTTTCTTTTTATAAAATGCCATGCAATTTTAAAAGAAAAGGATTTTTTTGAAAATAATCATGAAATATTATAGAGTAAGATTCATGAAGAAAATGAGATATGAAATTGTAAAAATCCATTCATGCCGTATATGTAAAAAAACATTCTCCTCATACTTTTACCGAAAAAGTCAAAAAGTACATCGTATGGTAAAAAAAAGGAATATTCCTTCCATAACTCAAGTTAAAAGTCAAAAAAGGGGTAAAAATGACTTTAACCATACATGGAAGAATATTAAACACTTTATGACAATGTTTTTATGGACATGGATGATAGATATAACCTCAGTAAATACTTACATATAAGCAATCCCGGATAAAAATGAGATTTGAAAAAATATCCCTTACCTTATGTCCAATTTCTTCCGTAGGTTTCCGAGACTCCTGCATAGTTGGTTTAAACATATTATTAACTTGTAACATAAACCATAATAATATTTATTATATCATATATTATTCACTTATGACTTTATATTACCCATTCTTTTGTAAATTCCTTGTTAAAGCAAGGTTTTCGGTAAAATCGTTTCATTTATCGTATGTCTTTCGACTTTTTGTTCTTTATATTATTTCTTATATCCTGATTTACTTAGTTCCAAAATTTAAAACATGATTTATATATAATATATATTCATCATATAAATATATATGATAGATCGATAAATGGAATGAAATACACCGTTCATAGAGACGGTAGGCCATACAAACGCATGAACGCTGTTTTTGTTTCCTTATTTAATTGAATGGAATTAAGTAAATGAAACATATATGTACATAAATACAGTATCATTATTATGTAATATATTTTGTGATTATTTATTATATATATACTTTATAACCATACTTGAATGGTTAATCATGGAAAATGAATCTCATCGCGTTCATGGAGACGGTAGTCCGTACGTATGCACAAGCGATAATATCATTCTATTTATATTAAAATAGTATATAATTGCATGGTATATCATAAATACAGAATCATAATAATTATATCTTTATTATTTATATCATTTATACTCATTATTATGCCCATAAAAATGATGAAATGTTTGAATAACAAACTACACCATGATGTGGAGACGGTAAGCCGTACGTACGCACGTGTGGTGACTTTTTCATTCATAGGATGGATAAAATAACTAATATGGTTGAAAAATTTTATATAATAACATCACACTATATATAAGATACTATAGTTATTATTTTATAATGGAAATAACAAATAAGGAGGAAGTGGAAGAAAAAAGGAACTTGAAATAGGTGGTGAGACATTTACCTCTTCTTCGGGTTCTTCCTTTTGATTTGATCAAAATGGATCCATAGGTTGGCTTTAAGAATAAAGGAAGGCCTCTAGGATTAAGGGAGGATAGTTGAGAGGGTATTTGGGCAGGGTTTGGCTGAGACAAATGGCTTTGGTGGTGTGAATTAGAGAGAATGGGGCGTGCCCTTTTATAAGAGGAGTGAGGGGCACCTTAGGAATCAATTAAAATATTATTTTATAATAAATTCATATTCAGTTTATAATGGCTCCAAAGTGTGTTATTTAGAGGCTATGGTGGGGATGAGTTTAAATCCTCTCAACCAATCGGTTTTAGACAAGTTTAGGTTACCATTTTAACCTTATCATTTTGATTTAACTCTAAGTTAAATTATTTAACTTTTACCGTGTCTTCTTGTATTCTTACACTATATGGTTAATAAAAGTACTATAAATTGACAATAGACCCCTAACTAGTTCATTAATATCATATATATTATTATATAAGTCTTTTGGGATAACAATATATTTTTAGGGCCATTATATCAATTAATAATATTATATATGTTTTAAAAACCCCTTTATGTCAATTTTTACAATATTTGGTATTTTGTTTTTTTTTTCTAAATTCCTAACAGCATTATTATTTCGAAAAAAATTTATCTAACAAACCCAAATATGTTATATTAACCTAGAAAATTATTTTAATTCATAAAAAGTATCAAATTACATTTATTTTGGTATTTATGATATCAATTATGTTAATACTTCATTAATAAGGTAATTACTGCATCATCATTGTCTGACAAATAAATTAAAATATTTAATTTGTAAAAAAATATAAATAAAATACCATTATGTAGGAAATATTTTCAGCTTTTAATTAATATTTATAGTCGAATTTATCTTATGTATAACCCTATATTAAAAATGTTTTAGTTATTAAACATTGATTTTAACTATTTTAACACATCTTTAAATAAAATAATATTAAGTGTCCTAATCTAATCCATGTTGACCGAAAATGTTCCTATTTTATTTATAAGGTTGTTTTTGGTCAAATTATACTTATACAATAGAATTAGGACATGTGTTATGGTAATAATAAAATCATTTCTACCATTAATTACCCTATTTACTATTAACCGTGGTAAATAAAAGTAAAAAGTTACTATTCACCAAATATTTATTTTTATCTTATTGAAAAACATTTTACTCCTCAATATTTACTATGTCTCTCAGATTTTCGAAATTCAATTCACAGAAGTGGTAAAATTTATTTTTATGTAAATTTGCAAAATTCTCATAGGAGGTGGGTAAAAGACGGTAAAAAGTTCAATAAAATTTATATATATATAAAATTATTATAAAATGACTCCAACGCATTGAAGGGAGATATAGGTCCAAACCATCTCATAATGAAATCATTCTTACTTGTTCCATAAAATAAACATAAATCATTCATCATAACCAAAGAATAAAATGGGTTTCATAAACGTCATTCCATCATAACATAATCCATATAAAACAAATGGATATCATTTCATCATAAGAAGAGTGAAACCATGTAAATCATAGAGAAATTATACTTGAAACATACACATGTGAAATAATGTCATCTTATATGGAAAATGGATTTGAAAAAACACTTGAAATGAATTCAAGAGGAAAATATCCTTTCTTCTTTAAAATCATTTTTTTTCACAAAAAGCCATGAAATTTTAAAAGAAAAATATTTTGTTGAAAATACTCATGAAATATTTTAGAGGAAGCTTCATGAAAATTAGGCTTTATGAAACCATAAAAATATGTTCATTCCATATAAGTTAAAATAAACATTCTCCTCGTACTTTTAACGGAAAATTCAAAAAGTACCATGTATGGTAAACAAAAGAAAGATTCATTCCATAACACAAAGTAAAAGTCGAAGAGGAAAAAACATGACGTTAAAAATACATGGAAGAATATTAAGCACGTTATAAAAAACATTTTTATGGACCTGGATGAAAAATATAACCCCAGTAAATACTTACGTATAAGCAATCTCGGATAAAAATGAGACTGAAAAATTATCCCTTACCTTATGTCCAATTTCTTCCGTATGTGTCCGAGACTCCTATATAGTGGGTTTAAACATATTATTATCTTGTAACAGAATCATAATAATATTTATGATATCATATATGATTCACTTATGACCTATTATATTAACCGTTCATTTGTCAATTCCATGTTAAAGCAGTGTTTTGGGAAAAATCGTTTCATTTATCGTATGTGTTTGGACTTGTTGTTCTTGATATTATTATTACTTATATCATGATTTACTTAATTCCAGAATGTAAATCATGATTTATATATCATATATATTCCATATATATATATAATAGATAGATAAATGAAATGAAATACACCGTTCATGGAGACAGTAGGCCGTACGTACGTATGAACAAAGTTTTCCTTTCCTTATTGACATGAATGGAAGTAAGTAGATTATAGATATATATATATATATATATACATAAATCCAGTAGCTTTCATATGTAATATATTTCATTATTATTAATTTTATATATACTTTATAATAATTATTTAATGGTTAACATGGAGAATGAATCACATCGCGTCGTGGAGATGGTAATCCGTGCGTATGCACGAGAGATGATATCATTCCCATAATTATTGAATGGAATTGGAGTGGATGATATAATATCTAAGAAATTGTATCATGTTATAATAATCATATATAGTTATTCTTTACACCATTATATCCATCCAAGTAAGGTGGTGGTAGAAAAACATATTACACCACGGCGTGGAGACGGTATTCCGTACGTACGCACACACGGTGATTTTGTTTTTCATAGGATGGATTGAAGGTGAAATAGGGTTTTTTTATATTTATTTTTAACATATCTGAATATAAGTAATACTGATTTTATTACTTTATAATGAAACAAATAATGAAAAATGATGTAGAAGAAGAAACAAACTTGAAAAAATCGGTAGAAGAGATTACCTCTTCTTCGACATCCCTCTTTTAAACTTCATCTTAGGGAACTAGAGTTGGTCTTTTGAGAGGACCAGAACCTCTATGATATAAATAGAGAGGTTTATAAGGTAAATTTTCAGGGTTTGACCAAGCTTTAAGGATCAAAATTGTGTAAAGAGGAGAGGGAGTAGGTGCCCTTTTACAAGGGAGGAGAGGGGAACCTTAGAAAAAACTTAAAAAATTATTTTATAATAAATTCACATCCGGTTTAAAATGGCTCCAAAGTGACTTATTTAGAGGATAGGTTGGGAATGTGTATAAATCCTCTCAACAAATAGGTTTTTGACAAGTTTATATTAACATGTTAACCTTATCATTTAGATTTAACTCTTTGTTAAATAATTTAACTTTTAACGAGTCTTCTTCTATTCTTACACTATATGGTTAATAAACATACTATAAACTATAAATAGAACCCCAATTGGTTAATTAATCTGATATATATTATTATATAAGTCTTTTGGCAGAACATTATATTTTTATGACCATTATATCAATTAATAATATAATATTTGTTTTAAAAACTCTTTTATGTCAATTTTGACACAATTAGGTATTTTTTTTCTAAATGAATAACAGCATCATTACATCAAAAAAAATTCATTTGGACAACCCTAATATGTTATATTAACCGAGAAAATTATTTTAATTCATAAAAAGTCTCAAATTACATTTATTTGGGTATTTATAATATCAATTATGTTAATATTTCATTAATAAGGTTATTACTGCATCATCATTGTGTCATAAATAAATTAAATTATTTTATTACTAAAAAATATAAATAAATTACAATTATGTATAAAATCTTTTTATCTTTCTAATTAATATTTATAGTCGAATTTATCTTATGTATAACCCTATATTTAAAAATATTTAGTTATTAAACTTTGATTTTAGCTCTTTTAACTCTTCTTTAAATAAAATAATAATAAGTGTCCTAATCTAATCTAAGTGGACCTAAAGGGTAATATTTTATTCCAATGGTTGTCTTTTGTCGAATTAAACTTAACCAATATAATTAGGCCATGTGTTAGGGTAATAATAATATCATTTTTACCTTTAATTACCCTATTTACTTTTAACCGCGGTAAATAAAAGTAAAAAAGTTACTATTCATAAAGAATTAGTTTTATCTTATTAAACCACATTTTACTCCTTGATATTAACCGTGTCTCTCAAAGTTTCAAAATTCAACTCACAGAAGCGTTAAAATTATGTTTTATGTACAATTGCAAATGCTCCTAGGAGGTGGGTAAAAGACGATAAAAAGTTCAATAAAAATTTTATATATCTAAATTGTTATAAAATGACTCAAATAAATTACATTGAACTTATATAGGTATTATGTATCTATTATGACCTAATATAAATTTAAATAAAATAAATGATTATTTAAATAAAAAGTCAGTTTTAACCAATAACTCAGTGTTTTCACTATTCATCAAAAATTGAATGTTTTCAGAAAAATATCAAAAAATCACCCTAGGCTAATTTCGATATTCCGAATCCAAAAATGAATTCCATTTTGAAAGATAAAATTTATAAAATTTCAAAAATTAGGCATTACTATTCACAACGGCTAGTTTATATAATATTTTAATAACATATTGTTGTTTAGTGATACACGGTATTGTGTACAACGCAAGCTATCGAGGAAGGTTGCTTTTGTGTGTAACACAAGCCAAGAATAGTGTTGCATATAATACAAGCTAATACGGTGTTTTGTATAGTTCAAGATAATCTTGGCGTAGCGTACAAAAATAGACATCAAAGAAATTAAAAAGAATAATTCTCATAAAATCTCAGGGTGTTACATTCTACCCCCTTAAAATGAATTTCGCCCTCGAAATTAGTCGGGGTTATTAATGGTTTTATACTTGATAGTTTTTCTCATAGAAACCCACATTGTAAAAAGGAACACTAAAACATCCTTTTAAAAAGGAATTTTAGAAACATAACGGATACCCAAAGTAACTCATCACTGGGTTTCTACATAAGAGAATATAGGTGAAAATATGGATATGGAAGAGAAATCTAGCCATCATGTTTAGATGATGAGTGGTAGAGAGCACGGATATGAAAAAGCCTACAATCACAAAGCAATAATATTTTGATGATCTAAGGTACCATCTGATTCATCAGATATAAGGGCATTATGACAACTTTTTTTGTTTTCAGGATCATTTCCCTAATGTTGAAGAATTTTTAATTAAAATAAATACATACTTGATTTTGGTACAATCTCACTGTTGTTTGTGCCTTGAACAATTTCCGATTTATCTCGTAAAGAAATGAAGTTGAATTTGTCTTCTATGAAGTGTTAGCAGATAATGCGATAGAATGATAGGTCATTCCACAGGTCTCAAACATAAGGTTAGAAAAAGTTATATACATAAGTCCATCTATGGCGAGATTAATCGTATATGGTTTCTAAAATGGGCTTATCATTCTTCTATCATACCTCTTAATAAAATAAAAATAGTTTCTACTGACCAGGGACTTCCTGTAGGCCAGAGGTAGGTGATAAAGGCTCATCGCACTTCGGTTATGGGTTCGATTCCCACAACCTTGTCCGACATGATGGGTTGTCGTCCATCCTGCAGGTTTTCCTTTGTCTAAAACTATAATATTATAACATTATAGAAAAAAAATTCTGAGCCTTAAACAATACTATCTAATGTCCAACTTAATCCATTCCAAACTTTAGGCTTATCAAAAATACTTCTGTCCAATCTCATAGTATAATGAAAACAATTATAAGAAAGGTCATCTACCAAGCATGTGAATACCATCATCTATCTCACATATATCATAAGATATATCTTGTTGGTCACATTACAAATATTTTAATACCTTAATCATGTATTCTCTTGAAAAATTAATACCCATTGAACATTAGTTAAAACATGAATGCTGTCAAAAGTTAACTCTTTCCACATACCAAAATCCCAAAATTTATATATACTCAAACCATGATATCACTTTTTCCTTATATCAGCCATGAGCTTATTAATAGTATCAAAAATTTCATTAGCACTTTATCCCTTCATTATGAGCATATTATCTTCTTTCCAAAAATATCTGAATAACCTTTCATGGTTACCGATACCATTCAACATATACTTTCAAATAGTTTTAGAAAAACAGTAGTGTAACAATCCTGAGATGTTTCTTTATTGCATAGTACCATTAAATTACCTACACAACATAAATTTTGATAAACATACAATCATTCCACTACCTTATTAAACTATTGAATAAGCTTCAACACTTCTTTCATCTCATATATCATATGTAGTCTCTTCATCATCATCAATATAAATACTACACATACGACCTTGCTGATTCTATTCTTGAAATTTTCCCTTAGAGAATTGGTTTTCATAATGCCCGTACATTCCACATTTAAAAAATTTAACCGTTTTTTATGTCTTAGCAAAACCATTATCCTTGTCTATGGTGATAACTGAACCTTTTCTTTTGTAATTACTGGGTTTGTGTCCTTCTTTTCCACACCCAAAGCATCTTCTAGTTCCTTTGAAACATTCTCCCTGATGCCACTTACCACATGATTTACATGATGGAAATCGAACATTCTTTCCTCTATGATCATCATGAAACACCAACTTTCTCTTATTAGCCGAGTCAGCAAACTTACCAATGTTGATATTATTGATCATATTATGTGATTGCTGATTAGGCATAATAACGATGTTTGGACATCCAAATCCCATTTCAATTGGTTACTCATAAAGAATATCACTCCATTTCCTATCATATTCTCCATTAACATGAATCCTCATGTTTCCTGCCATTTCTTAAAGCCCAAAAAGAATAGTATGAGAGGAAAAAATCGTACTAGAAAAACAACATAATCAAGGGGGAGTACTTTCAATATCTAACTACTTAGGTTTAATTCTATGATCGTTACCATAATTCTAGGACTATAACCTATACTTATACTTAACCTTAGGGACATCCCTAGACATACCTTAAAAATATCTCTAGGGATCTCACTAAAGTTTTCGCATCCCAGTTTCCAAAGGTTGACTAAACCTTCACTCTGATACCAACTGTAGAGATCTGGAATTATTTCCAATGGACTAGAATTGTTACTTATCAGAGCACTCCATGGGAAACTACACCCCCTGGGTGGGATACACCACAAACCCCAGTGGTAGACATTTCCTCATGAGGCCCTTGGGCAGAGAGCCATGCTTCGTCAAACGCTCACACGTGAGAGTTCCCAAGGATCAGATTCATTCCTACCTCCTTTGCTCTGATACCAACTATAGAGACCCAAAGTATGACGTACATATACATTACATTACTTTTACGAAATACATAATACATAACAAAAAACAGACACCCAAAGACCATATTAGTTTAGTGTATTTGGAAATTTGGAACATAATCTTCTAATCATGGTGAAAGATCTTTAAAATCTCCCATAAAGATCTTCCCCTTTTGTTTTCTTACCTAAAACTTCTCTTTATATCATGGGGAAAAGAAAAGATAAAAATGGTGAGCTCAAATTCTCAGTAAGGGTAAACATGGAGAACATAAAACAATCCATAAACATTTGAACGTAAAAACATGATCATATAATCTAAACATCAAAATCATGAGAAATGACATAAAACATGGTAGTACATAAGTAATAGATCATAAAAGAACATTAACCATGATAAAATAGAATGGGAATAAAACATGTAATTTTGGAATACATTAAGCACATGATATGATTTCCATAGTATCCATGGAATTGCTGCCAAGATCATCATAGTGGACAAAGTCCCTTACTGAATTGCGGTCACTTCTCATTCCAGTCCTGTATCACAAAAATAGATTAACTTTCCATTTCCATCTATGTCTATATCATGAGATATAAATATTTACCCAATGAATTGGAGGGAGATATAGGTCCCACCCATCTCATAACGAAATCATTCTTACTTGTGCCATAATATAAACATAAATCATTCATCATAACCCAAAGAATAAAATGAGTTTCATAAACATCATCTCATCATAACATAACCCATACAAAACAAAGGAATATCATTTCATCATAAGAAGAATCAAAACATTTAAATAATAGAGAAATTATACTTGAAACATAATCATACTAAATAATTTCATCTTAGATGGAAAATTGTTTTAAAAAATCACTTGAAATGAATTCTTGAGGAAAATATCCGTTCTTCTTCAAAATAATTTTCTTTTCATAGAATGACATGAAATTTTAAAATAAAATGATTTTTTTAAATAGTAATAAAATATTGTAGAGTAAGCTTCATGAAAATAAGGCGTTATGAAATTGTAAAAATCCGTTCATGCCGTATAAGTTAAAAAACATTCTCCTTGTACTTTTACCGAAAAAGTCAAAAAGTACCACATATGGTAAACAAAAGAAAGATTCCTTCCATATCACAAAGTAAAAGTCAAAAGGGGTAAACATGAATTTAAAAATATATGGGAGAATATTAAAAACTTTATGAAAAACATTTTTTACGTACATGGATGAAAAATATAACCCCAGTAAGTACTTACGTATAAGCAATCTCGGATAAAAATGTGATTGATAAATTATCCCTTACCTTAAGTCCAATTTCATCCGTATTTTTCTGAGACTGTTGTATAGTGGGTTTAAAAATATTATTTACTTGTAATAGAACAATAATAATATTTATCATATCATATACAATTCACTTACGACTTTATATTACCCGTGCCTTGGACAATTCCACGTTAAAGCAGTGTTTTTGGGAAAATCGTTTCATTTATCGTACGTGTTTGGACTTGTTGTTCGTGAAATTATTATTAATTATATCATTATTTAATTACTTCAAGAATGTAAATCATGATTTATATATCATATATATTCAGTATATATATATATATAATAGATAGATAAATGAAATGAAATACACCGTTCATGGAGACAGTAGGCCATACATACGCATGAACACCGTTTTCCTTTCCTTATTGACTTGAATGGAAGTAAGTAGATGACATATATATATATACACATAAATATTATAGCTTTATTATGTCATATATTTCGTTATTATTCATTATATATACTTTATAATCATTCTTTAATGGTTAACATGGAGAATGAATCGCATCGCGTCGTGGAGATGGTAATTCGTGCGTACGCATGAGCGATGATATTGTTCCCATAATTATTGAATAGAATTAGAGTGGATGATATAATATCTCAGAACTTGTATCATGTTATAATAATAATATATAGTTATTATTTACACCATTATCCCTATCCAAGTAAGGTGGTGGTAGAAAAACATATTACACCACGACGTGTAGACGATATTCTGTACGTACGCACACATGGTGATTTTGTTTTTTGTAGGATGGATAGAAGGAGAAATAAGGTTTTTTCATATTTATAATAACATATTAGTCTATAATTAATACTTATGTTATTACTTTATAATGAAAAAACTAAATAAGATGAAGTATAACAAGAAAGAAACTAGAAAGAATCGGTAGAAGAGATTACCTATTCTTCGACGTGCCTCTTTTAATCTTCCTCTTAGGGAACTAGAGTTGGTCTTCTGAGAAGAACAAAACCTCTATGATATAACTAGAGAGGTATAGAAGAGAAATTTTCTGGGTTTTTTCGATCTTTAAGGCTCAAAATTTTGTAAAGTGGAGAGGGAGGAGGCGCCCTTTTATAAGGGAGGAGAGGGGCACCTTAGGAAAAACTTAAAATATAATTTTATAATAAATTCATATTTGGTTTATAATGGCTCCAAAGTGACTTATTTAGAATATAGGGTGGGTATGGGTCTAAATAATCTCAACCAATTGGTTTTAGATAAGTTTAGGTTACCATTTTAACATTATCATTTAGATTTAACTCTAAGTTAAATAATTTAACTTTTACTGTGTCTTCTTGTATTCTTACACTATATGGTTAATAAACTTCTATAAACTCTCAATCAAACCCCAATTGTTTCATTAATGTCATATAAATTATTACATACGACTTTTGGCCAAACCTTAGATTTTTAGGACCATTATATCAATTAATAATATAATATTTGTTTTAAAAACTCTTTTTTGTCAATTTTGACACTATTTGGTGTTTTGTTTTTTTTTCTAAATTCATAACAACATTATTATTCCGAAAAAAAATTAATATAACCAACAATAAAATATTATATTATCTTATAAAATTAGTTTAATTCATAAAAATTCTCAAATTACATTTATTTGGATATTTATAATATGATTTATGTTAATATTTCATTAATAAGGTAATTACTACATCATCATTGTGTCATAAATAAATTAAATTATTTAATCTATAAAAAATATAAATAAAATACCATTATGTAGGAAATTAGTTTAGTTTTCTAATGAATACTTATATTCAAATTTATCTTATGTATAACTCAATATTAAAAATGTTTTATGTGTTAAATATTGATTTTAACTCTTTTAACTCTTTTAAAAAAATAATAATAAGTGTCATAATCTAATCCAAGTGGACCAAAGAGGTTCATATTTTATCAAAAATATTGTTTTTGGTCTAATTAGACTTATCAAATAGAATTTGGACATGTGTTAGGGTAATAATTATATCATTTTTACCCTTAATTACCCTATTTACTTTTAACAGTGGTAAATAAAAGTAAAAAGTTACTATTCAACAAAATTATTTTTATCTTATTAAACCACATTTTACTCCTTTATATTAACCGTGTCTATCGGATTTTTGAAATTCAACTCACAGAAGTGGTAAAATTAAGTTTTATGTCAATTTTCAAATGCGTCAAAGAGGTGGGTAAAAGAGGGTAAAAAGTTCAATAAAATTTTTATAAATCTAAAATTATTATAAAATGACTTCAATGAATTACATTGAACCTATATAGGTATTATGTATCTATTTTAACCTAAAATAAATTAAAAATAAAATAAATGATTATTTAAATAAAAAGTCGGTTTTAACCAATAACTCAGTGTTTTCACTATTCATTAAAAATTGAAAGTTTTTGAAAAATACAAAAAATTCACCCTAGGTTAATTTCTATATTTAGAATCCAAAAATGAAGTCCATTTTGAAAGATAAAATTTATCAAATTTCAAAAAGTGGGTATTACTATTCATAACAGCTAGTTTATATAATATTTTAGTAACATATCGTTGTTTAGTGAAACTCGTTATTGCATACAACACAAGCTATTGAGGAAGGTTTCTCTTACTTGTAACGCAAGGAAAGTCAGGGTTGTGTGTAGGGAAAGATTCCTTTAGTGTTGCATATGACATACTAAAAATATAGTTAAGTTATACGTTGATCAAAATCTGCACTTTGTGTTGTGTAAAATGAATTTTATTCGAAAGAACTTGAAATTGTGTGCATCACAAGCCAAAAATAGTGTTACATATACTACAAGCTAATACGGTGTTGAATATAGAAAAACCTAATCCTGGTGAAGCGTAAAAAAAAAGACATCAAAGAAATTAAAAGGAATAATTCTTATAAAATCTCAGGGTGTTACATTCTACCCCCCTTAAAATGAATTTCTCCCTTGAAATTCTTCAGGGTTATAAATGGTTTTCTACTTGAAAGTTTCTTTCATAGAAACCCACATCATAAAAATGAGTACTGAAACATTATTTTAAAATGGAACGTTAGATACATAAAGGATACCCAAAGTAATTCATCACTAGGTTTCAACATAGGAGAATATAGGTGAAAATATGGATATGGAAGAGATATATAACCATCAAGTTCTGATAGAGAGTGGTAGAGAACATGGCTATGCAAAATCCAACAATCACAAAGAAATTAATTTGTGATGATTTAAGGCACCATCTGATTCATCAGATATGAGGGCATTAGGACAACATTTTTGGTTTTCAAGATGATTTCCCTAATGTTGAATAAGTCTTGAATTAAAAGAAATACTTACTTGATTTTGGTACAATCTCATAGTTGTTTATGCCTTGAAAAATTTCCACATCATCTATTCAAGAAATGAAGTTGAATTTTTATTCCATGAAGTGTTATCAGATCATTCGATAGAATGATAGGTCATTCGATCTGTCTCAAACATAAGGTTAGGAAAAGTTATATACATAAGTCCATCTATGGTGAGATTAATCATATATGGTTCCTAAAATGAAATTATACTTCATTTATCATACCTCTTAATAAAATAAAACTAGTTTATACTAACCACGGACTTCTTGTAGGCTAGTGGTAGGCGATAAAGGAATTTTTCACTTCAGTTGTGGGTTTGATTCCCGCAACCTCGTCCGACATGACGGGTTGTTTCCCATCCTGCAGGATGTCCCTTTTTCTAAAACTACGTTATTATAACATTCCTGCAATAATATCAAAAAAAGTTCTAGACTTAAACAATACTATCTTATGTCTAACTTAATTCATTCCAATCTTTAGGCTTATCCAAAATACTTCATTCCATGCTTATAGTGTAAAGAAAATGATAACTTGAAAGGTCACAAAACAAGCACGTGAATACCATAATTTATCCCCCATATATCATATGATATATCTTTTTGGTCACATTCCAAACATGTGAATACCTTAATCATGGATTCTTTTGAAACATGAATTACCATATAACCTTAGTGAAATCATGAATGCATTCAAAAGTTTACTCTTCTACATAACAAAATCCAAAAATTTCTATATACTCAAACCATGATATCACTTTGTCCTTGTATCAGTCATGAGCTCATGAATACTATCAAACATCTCATTATCTCCTTATCCCTTCATTATGAGCATATCATATACTTTCCAAAAATAACTGAATAACCTTTCATGGTTACCGATACCATTCAACATATACTTTCAAATACTTTAGAAAAAACAATAGTGTAACAATCCTTAGATGTGTCTTTATTCCATTTTACCATTACCTATACAACATAATTCTTGATAAACATAAATCATTCCACTATCTTCTTAAAACATTGACCATGATTCAACAATTATTTCATCTCACATATCATTTGTAGTGTTTTCATCATCATCAATATAAAAACTACCCATAAGACCATGATGATCATCTTCTTGAGACTTTCCCTTAGGAAATTTGTTTTCATAATGCCCATACATTAGACATTTAAAACATTTAACCATTGTTGATGTCTTAACAATACCATTATCCTTGTCCATGGAGTTAACTGAACCTTTTCCTTTGAAGTTACTAGATTCATGTCCTTCTTTTCCACACCCAAATCATCTTCCAGTTCCTTTGAAACATTTTCCTTGATGCCTCTTCCCACATGATTTACATGAGGGAAATTGAGCTTTCTTTCCTCTATAATCATCACGAAACTTCATATTTCTCTTATTAGACGAGTCAAGAAACTTGACAAAGTTGATATTATTGATCATATTATGAGATTGATGATTTTTCATAATAACGATTTTTGGACATCCAAGTCCCATTTCATTTGGTTTCTCATGAAGAATATCATTCCATTGTCCATCATATTCTCCATTAACAGGAATCCCCCTATTTCCTTCCGTTTCTTAAAACCCAAAAAGAATAGTATGGGAGGAAAAACACATACTATAAAAAAACATAATCAAGGGGAAGTACATTCATTCTCTAACATCTTAGGTTTAATCCTAGGTTATTCAAGATTATTATCATAATTCTCGGACTGTAACCGATACTTTATACTTAACCTTACAGAAATCCCTAGAGATTCCTTAGAAATATCTCTAGGGATCTTGCTAAAGTTCTCGCATCCTAGTTTCCAAAGGTTGACTAAACAATCTTTTTGATACCAAATGTAGAGACCCAAATCTTGACGTACGTAGACATTACATTACTTTTGCGAAATACATAATACAGGACAATAACAGATTCCCAAAGACCATATTAGTTTAGTGTCTTTGGAAACTCGGAACTTAATCTTCTAATCATGGTGAAAGATCTTAAACATATCCCATAAAGATATTCCCCTTTGGTTTTCTTACCTAAAACCTTTATTTATATCTTGGGGAAAAGAATACATAAAAAGGGTGAGATCGAATGCTCAGTAAGGTTAAACATGGAGAACATAAAACAATACCTAATCATTTGAACATAAGAACATGAACATAAAACATCAAAATCATGAGTAATGACATAAATCATAACAGTGCATAAGGCATAGATTATAATGGAACATTAACCATGATAAAATATCATGGGAAAAACCTTTAATTGTAGCAACCATTAAGCACATGTTATTATTTCCATAGTAGCCAAGGCATTGTTTCCAAAAACATCATAGTGGACAAAGTCTATTACGGAATTGGGTTTACATGCCGTTCCAGCCCTGTATTACTGAACCAGATTCACTTTCCATTGTATCCATGTCTATCTCATGAGATATAAATATTTACCCAATTCATTGGAGTGAGATATAGGTCCCACCATCTCATAATGAAATCATTCTTACTTGTGCCACAAAATAAACATAAACCATTCATCATAACCCAAAGAATAAAATCGGTTTCATAAACATCAAACCATCATAACATAATCCATATAAAAAAATGGATATCATTTAATCATAAGAAGAATCAAAGCATGTAAATAATATATACATTATACTTGAAACATAATCATTCTAAATAATGTCATCTTAGATGGAAAATGGTTTTGACAAAACACTTGAAGTGAATTGTTGAGGAAAATATCCTTTCTTTTTCAAAATCATTTTCTTTTCACAAAATGCCATGAAATTTTAAAAGAAAAGTATTTTATTTTAAAGTACACATAAAATCTTGTAGAGAAGGCTTCATGAAAATTAGGCGTTATGAAAAGTCAAAAAATAACTCATATGGTAAACAAAAGAATTATTCCTTAATTACCATGTAGTAAAAGTTAAAAATGTGTAAAAATGACTTTAAACATACATGAAAACATTTTTAGAGAACATGGACGTGGATGATAAATATAACCCCAGTAAATACTTACGTATAAGAAATCTTGGATAAAAATGAGATTGAAAAATTATCCTTTACCTTATGTCCAATTTATTCCATATGTGTCAGAGACTCCTGTATAGTGGGTTTAAATATATTATTAACTTGTAATAGAACAATAATGCCCCGAACCGACTTACCATTCAACCTGGTAGTCGGACCAGTCACCTCATGGCCTCAAGCACATCTCCCTAAATGCCAGAGGCTGCTGACGAGCAGCGAGGGACTAGGTTTGTCTATGGGGAGACTATTCCCTGATTACCAAATTATCACAGCGGATTTACAAACATACAATTGAAGAAGAAGGTAACCCGTAGACAATACATAGACATCAGAAATAGATAACAATAGAAGGATATGATATATATGGAATGGTGAAAGTCAATACAATACAGTACAAGTATACAAAATACCAAAAAAAATCAAAATGTATCCCCTGCCGCATCGCAAGCCTCAGCTTGGTCCCGTGCACTCCTACTCTGAGCAGCAAGTCAAGAATCTTTACTAGGGCATTTTCCCTTCTCATTACCTGAAATCATTTAATCTTCTTGGGTCCAAAAACATGACCCAAATAGGGTGTGAGGCTAAATCCCAGTAGGCAATCACCAAAGATCCGTGCTAATCTGTCAGTGAATATATAAAACAGGCAGTGTAATATGGAAAGCAATAAACAAGGAAAACTAGAAAGACCGACCCAAGCCTGTGCTTTGGCTTGGTGTCACTTCAATTATCCATTCCATTAATTAATCACTTCATTCATGTGTTCAAACCATTCCTTGAGCTCATTCCTGGAATACTCAATTCAGAAACCAGGCATCGTTCAGGGAGAAAATCCACCAACACCCTATAAGCCTGTTCCGGCGAACCTCCTAGGTACCCAACCTCTCTCTAGGTGTGGTATAATCCATCATCTGAGCCCATACCCGAGATCATATAAATAAGATCTGGGTATCGCCCATGAAATATCATGCCCTGTTTAGTCCATCCAGGGCATCTCACACTGGATCCATGATTCATTAGGAATTTCAGTAACAAGTCTCATATGAGTCCGTCCATGGAAACTCACATTGGTTCCATAGTACACCCATGACATTGTCTCACCTTTTAAGCAGTTAAAAAGCATTTAACTCACGTGGGCTAGCAATTCAAGAATTAACATACAAGGGTCAAGGGGAAACACTCCATCCCATACCCGAAACCATTTCAATTACAATTTCAACTTATTGCAACTCCATTCATATTCAATTTCCATTTTTAACAACCCACAATGGAATGAAAGGCATGCCTCATAGGCATCCTAAGTCAAAATCCATAAAAGAGCCATTCAGGGAAACACACCCAAGGGGTGGTTCCTGTCCAAGGTATACAACCTAACTCAAGAACATACCATCCTATTCAGATTACGTACAACATGCTAGGTAATTACAGGGTTAAATTCCAGGTTCAAGTGACACCCAAAAAGTGGTCACGTGGCACTATGACATATATAAATAGCTTGATAATCAACAAAAAGCACGAGACCACCTACCATAGGCTCGTACTAGATATCTCATCCAGTATTAGGCTCTGATTCTTCTTGGTTTGGATGAAATTTTAAGAACAGACGAAGAACGAGAAATTAGGACATATGAGACTTAATCCAATCTGCGTTCATTATTACTAGAAGAATCGAGAAAGATTAAAAAGGAATTGAGGACTTAACATTGCGGATCTAACAAGATGAATGACGTTTGAAAGAAAGATCAGATGGAGAAGCAGGATCGAAGTCCTCTGTAACCTCCTTGAGAGATCTCCCCCTTTCCGTCCGGTTGAAAAGAGGGATAGGTTTAGGTTTTTATAAAATTTTATAAGTTTAATAAAAAAATTAATTAATTATCAAAACACAGCAGGTCGGACGGTTTACCGGCACGACCTGGACAAACCGTTCGGAGACCGTGCAGACCTTTCTGGAAGGCAAGGGGCAACCGCACGGCCACCCCACACGTTTCCTCAAACCGTGCGCAGGCTGTGCCCCTGACTCTGCCAAGCCAGCACCAAGGCACACGGTTTACCCAGACTGTTCGCAGGCCATGTCAGAACTGCGTGCCAAGCCATTTCCAGCCTAAAACTTGGTTCCGGGATCCGAAAAAGCCTCATACACCTTTGTAACTCCCTAGGTCAAGTTATGCATCCACATTAGGCCTCAACATAACAATTAAACCGAAAAGAAAAAGGATTCGTACGTCATACGAAAACCTAGGTTCTTACAATCTTCCCCCCTTATAGAAATTCGTCCCTGAAGTACTATCTAAAGGGTGGTCAAGATTCGTCTGCGAACAGCTCTGGCCACTGAGCACGTACGTCGGCCTCCCGCTCGTAAGTCTCATCCTATAAAAGGTCGTGCTGCCATATCACCCATACTAGAGGAACTGACTGACCTCAGAGAACCTTCATGCTCCTATCAACGATACAAATCAGATGCTCCTCAAAGGATGCATCTACCTGAAGCTCGACCTCCTCTGGCTGGAAGGTATGAGATGGGTCTGAATAATATTATCGTAACTGAGAAACATGGAACATGTCATGCATGGCTCGGTACCTCTGAGGCAACTGAAACCGATAGGATACCGGCCCAATCCTCTCTAGAATCTCAAAAGGCCTAATATATCTCGGTGATAGCTTACCCTTTCTTCGGATTTGCCTGTGTCCTATCCTCAGTGAAACGCGCAAGAAAACCTGATCCCTAACCTCAAACTATAGAGGTCATTTACGGCGATCAACATATGACTTCTGACGAGACTGTGTGGTAGCCATCCACTTCCATATCAACTGGACCTTCTCAGAAGTCTCCTGAACAAGATGCTGTCCCAGTAAAGCTGCCTCACCTGACTCTAACCAGCACAGGGGTGATCGGCATGTCCTCCCTTAAAAAGCCTCGTACGATGCCATCTGTATAGTCTCCTGATAAGTGTTGTTGTAGGAAAAATCAACTAAGGGAATATACCTCTCCCATGAGCCCCCAAAATCCAGGACGCATGTTCGTAGCATGTCCTCAAGCACTTGTATCGTACGCTCTGAATGGCCATCAGTCTGAGGGTGGTATGTTGTGCTCAGAAGCACCTGTGTACCCAGCGCCCTCTGAAAACTCTGCCATAAACATGACGTAAAAACAAGCATCCCTGCCTGAAACAATGTTGCACGGTACCCCATGGAGTCGTACTGTCTCTCGGATATACAACCTTCCATGCACATCCACACTGAAGGTCTCCTTGATTGGAAAGAAATGAGAAACCATCGTGATCCTATCAACCACATCCCACACAGTATCGTTAACTTGAGGTGACCTCGGAAAACCAGTCACGAAGTCCATCGCAACATCATCCCATTTCCACTTCCCGGATAGGTAACTGCTGTAAAATCCCAGCTGGACGCTGGTGTTCCGCCTCCACCTAATGATAGGTGGAACATCTCGTGATAAAACTAGCCACTTCCCGCTTCATACCCGGCCACCAGTACTATCAGCGCAAGTCACGATACATCTTAGTGACTCTGGGATGAACTGCCCAAACCAAAGCATGAAACTCTTGTATCAGCTCCTCTCTAATATCCACTGGAACCCATACACATACATGGATATAAAGAACTTCATCCTCTCCTATCATCCAACTAGGTAGAGGGTCCTCACCTGACACAACTTTTCATAGAACTAGGCCTTCAGAATCTGATAGTTGTCTCATCCTTACTCTGTCCAAGAGTGTAGAAGTCACAGCTAAAGACTATAGAAAAGACTACCCTTGGCTATTCTGCATGTCAAGATGCATCTCAAAGAACAAGGACATAAGCTTCCATTCGTTTCTAGCATATTGCACTACCTATATCTGATTCCTCCTACTCCATGCATCGACCACTTCATTGCCCTTACCCAGCGTATAAGCAAGCTCGAAATCAAAGGATTGTAGGTACTTCAACCACCGTCACTGCATAATATTCAGATCATGCTGAGTAAAGATATATTTGATGCTCTTGTGGTCTGTGTACACCACAAAACACTCTCCCAATAAATAGTGTCTCCAATAGCGTAATGCATGAACAACTGCTGCTAGCTCAAGATCGTGCGTCAGATAATTTTTTTCGTGTGGCCTCAGCTGCCGAGATCCATACGCCACGACTCTGTCTCCCTGCATCAACACTGTACCCAGCCCAATACCTAATGTGTCACAATAGACGTTGTAAATCTTGCCCTGTTCTGGCAGTATCAGGACTGATGTTGATGTTAACCTTCCTTTCAGCTCCTGAAAGGCTGTTTCACAAGCATCTGTCCATACAAATTTCATGCCCTTCTTATTCAGGCCTGTCAACGGTGCTGCTAAGCATGAGAAATCTTATATTAAATGACGATAATAACCATAAATCCCCAAGAAACTCTGTATATCAAAGATATTCTTGGTCTATTCCCAAGAAACCATAGCTCTAACCTTCTCTGGGTCTACAAACACTCCTGTCTCAGAGATAACATGGCCCAAGAAGTGAATCTGATCCATCCAAAAGTGGCACTTAGTAATCTTTGCATATAGTTGATGATCCCTTAGTGTATTCAGGACGATCTCAAGATGGTTGGCATGGTCATTTCGATTTCGAGAATACACCAAAATATCATCCACAAAAACAACGATGAACGAGTCCAAGTAAGGATGGAACACGCGATTCATCAAAGCCATGAAAACCACTGGCACATTCGTGAGACCGAACGACATAACCAGATACTCATATAAACCATACCCGCTAC
Organism: Viscum album; assembly: GCA_963277665.1. NCBI lineage: Eukaryota > Viridiplantae > Streptophyta > Magnoliopsida > Santalales > Viscaceae > Viscum > Viscum album. The sequence continues at coordinate 733,206,285 of OY728166.1, forward strand.
AAAAATCTATATGAGGCATGTCTTCAGGTCGAACACGCACCTGGTGATACCCTGACCTCAAATCAATTTTTGAGAACACCCTAGCTCCTTGAAGCTAATCAAACGGGTCATTTATCCGCGGCAAGGGATATCGGTTTTTAACTGTCAGGTGGTTCAGCTTCTGATAGTCCACACACAACCTAAGAGTCTCATCAGCCTTTTTCGCAAAAAAGGACCGATGAACCCCATAGAGAAGTACTGGGTCAAATAAACCCATTTGCCTCCAAATCATCGAGCTGTTTCTTGAGCTCTTGCAACTCCGTCGTAGCTATCCTGTATGGAGGAATGGATACTAGTGCAACTCCTGGCACTAGTTCAATGGGGAATTCAACCTCTCTCTTAAGAGGTAAACATGAAAAGTCGGCAGGAAAAACATTCCTGAAGTGCTCAACTACTCGAGGAAGGTTAATCTGACTCACTACCTGATCATCCAGAAACAAACATGTGATATGGGCTGTCATTCCATCTAGCCCATGATGATCTGTTCCAGCTCGCTTTGCCTAGAGATCCCACTTTCCCTTAAGAGTATACACTGTACCCTCTGGTGATGTGAAAATCACCCTCCGATGGTAACAATCAGTGTTGGCTCGATAAGCTACTAGCCAGTCCATACTGATAATGACATCAAAACCTGTCATTTCGAGAACATAAATATCCTAGACGAAGTGACACCCTCCAACCTCAAGGGGCACCCTCTGAACTGGCATACAACCTCTGCCCTAACTCTTAGTTGTGTGTATAGAATTGAGACGCCATCAGAAGACAACACAACTAGCCCAAGGCTTTTTACTATAGTCACAAATTTAGAATTGTGTGATGCACCTGTATCAAAGAGGGAAGATGAAATAACAGATGCTAATAAGATCGTACCTCTCACCATAGACGGTCCCGTTCCCTGATCCTCTGAATTAGGCTACATTGAATACATCTGGCCTGAACCACGACCCTGTGATACAACCTCACTTCTCGGAACTGTCCCACTCTGACGTCTCGGTGTACCCTGTGAATGGATACCTCTGCCACAAACACTACCTCGTCCTGATCAGCTAGTCACACCCCAACTCCCTGTCTGAGGAGAAGCTGCCGACCCTGCTCCTGCATATGGAGTCAGTGTAGACCCTGTATCACTGGCTGCTAGAGAAAATGTTCTATAGAAACGTTGAAGATGACCCATCTTGCCATATGATCGACACTCGACTGGGTCCCTCAGACACTGCGGCTTCGTGTGTCCCAGCCTACCGCACTGGTATCACCGTATATTGCTAACCGAATATAGGTTATGACTTCTAGAATCACTGTGTGGAAGCTCCAGACGACGCTTCCTACTAACAGTTGCTGCAGTGCCTGATCTCGATGCCGAACCGCTCTGGCTCACATCTCCAGCCTCTCTCAGGTTACGTTCTGTGATTAGCACCTGGTTCACAATTCCAAAAAATGATAGTCAACCTGAATATATTTACCTGAGATCTGATGTCATATCACAGACCATCCTCAAAATGCTTGACCCTCGACAGCTCATCTCCCATCAGGATAGGTGCGAGGCCCTAAAGCTCAGTAAAACGGGCCGAGTATTCCATCACTGGTAACACACCCGGTTCCAGACGCAAGAACTACCAGGCTTGATCGGACCTCAATGTCTCGAGATAAAAGAAATCATAGAAGGATGTATGAAACTCTATCCAAGCCATCTCCTGATGATGATCTGACTGGGTGATCACATCCCACCACCTCTTGGCGTAATCACACAGAATGTACGTAGCGAGCTTGTCCCTCCTCTCCGGAGGTGTCTCTAAATGCTCAAAGATAGATAGTATCGCCTCTAACCAGGACTCTAAAGCATGTGGTCCGGTATCCCCAGAAAACGTAGGCGGATGTTGCTGCTGGAACTCACGTGTCAACTCTTCCATTGTCGGGGAAGGTCGTAGTGCTCCCTGAATAGTCTGCATAAAATGCAACAAGATCTCACAGAACTGTGCCTCAGCACCTCTATTGGGTATAACCGATGGTGCCACAGGTGGCACAATTGGAGTTTCCTCTAGTATCCCATGGCCTTCCATCTCTAGAACATGGTCTTTACCTCTCTCCCAATGTACAACTGGAGATCTCCATGGTGGTAGGACTCTGAAATTCCAAACACACACCTCAACTCGATATTTTTAATGATATTCAGAACTCATGAGTACAAGAACCAGGATAGGACAGGTCAAGACCTTCCTAAAAACCACGTCAACCCACAGCCTACTTCTAAAGCTAGAATTGCATAAGGAACAGTCACTAAAAACCACTAGAGTCACTACCTCTTGCCCACTCAGAAGCTGGATCTAGGTCAGGCTCTATTTTCAACATTCATTATTTTAACAAACCTTTGTTCAAAAGATTTAACCAATGGTTCACCATGTTCCGATCCCTGAGGGCCCATAACACCTCATGAATCAAAATTTGATGCCCATGTAACCATGAAATTCAATTAAATTTAGCATTTACATCCCATTGGTGCATCATTTTCCAATCCATAAGGTCCCATACACCTTATGAATTTAATGATGAAGTCACTCTTTATTCATTGCACCCAATCAACACAACAGTAGGCACACCTATCAATCAACTATTAATACAACATGAAATAGCTATCACAACACCTATCACAATAGCATGGAATATATAATGCATCCTAGATAGCATGGAATAATGCATGACATGTGATTCCTATCAAGGTGCCTATATGATGCATGAGATGGAAAACCCTCATCTCATGAGGTTGCAAAAAAATAGAACACACAATAATATCAATAGTATCATCAAAAACCATGTGCGTCACCCAACAGTGAAATCAGAAAAGATTTAATAATAAATACTAGAAACAAAATTCCATATGAGGAAACATGGATTTTCACTGTACGAGGGTTTGAAACTCCTGGGCATAGTTTATTACCAAATTACCTTCCCTTCTACTCCTGTCAATAGTCGGCAAATAGTAAGTCAAATCAGAAAAGGAAAACCCTCTGATACCACTTGGTAATGTCCCGACCTGACTTATAATTCATCCCGGTAGCCAGACCGGTCGCCACATGGCCTCAAGCGCATCTCCCAAAACACTAGAGGCTGCCGACTAGCAGCGTGGGCCTAGGTGAGTCCATGGGGAGACTATTTCCTAATTACCAAAGTATCACAATGAAATTACAAACATACAACATCAGAAGAAGTTAACCAGTAGAAAACACATAGACAACAGAAATAGATAACAATAGAAGGATATGATAAATATAGAATGGTTCAAGTCAATACAATACAGTACAAGTATACAAAATACCAAAAAACAACCAAAATGTATCCCCTATCGCATCGCAAGCCTCAGCTTGGTCCCGTGCACTCATACTCCGAGCAGCAAGTCAAGTAACTATACTTGGGTGTTTTCGCTTCTCATTAACTGAAATCAAATAATCTGCTTGGGTCCAAAAAGATAACCCAAATAGGGTGTGAGACTAAATCCCAGTAGGCAACCACCAAGGATCCATGCTAATCTGTCAGTGAATATATAAAACATGCAGTGTAATATGGAAAGCAGTAAACAAGGAAAAATAGGAAGACAGACCCAAGCTTGTGCTTTGGCTTGGCGTCGCTTCAAGTATCCATTCCATTCATTAATCACTTCATTCATGTATTCAAACCATTCCTTTATCCCTTTCCTGGAATACTTAATTCGGAAACCAGGCATCACTCAGGGTCAAAATCCACCAACACCCTATAAGCCCGTTTCGGCGAACCTCCTAGGTACCCATCCTCGCTCTAGGTGCGGTGTACTCCATAATCTAAGCCTGTCCCTTGGATCCTATAAATATGATCTGGGTATCTCCCATGACATATCATGCCCTGTTGAGTTCGTCCGTGGCATCTCACACTGGATCCACGATTCACTCGGAATTTCATTAACAAGTGTCATATGAGTCCATCCATTGCAACATACATTGGTTCCATAGTTCACCCATGACATTGTTTCACGTTTCAAGCAGTTCCAAAGCATTTAACTCACGTGGGCTAGCAATTCAAGAATTAACATACAATGGTCAAGGGGAAAAACTCTATCCCATACCCGAAACCATTTCAATTAAAATTTCATCTTATTACAATTCCATTCATTTTGAATTTACATTTTTAACAACCCACAAGGGAAAAAAAGGCATGCCTCATAGGCATCCTGAGTCAAAATCCATAAAATATCCATTCAAGGCAACACACCCAAGGGGTGGTTCCTGTCCATGGTATACAACCTAACTCAAGAACATACCATCCTATTCAGATTACCTACAACATGCTAGGTAATAACAGGGTTAAATTTCAGGTTCAAGCGACACCCCAAAAGTGGGTGCGCGAAACTCTGGCATATATAAAGAGCATGACAATCAGAGAAAAGTATGAGACCACCTACCTTAGGATCGTACTAGATAGATCGTCTAGTATCAGGATCTGATTAGTCCTGGTTTGGAAGGAATCTAAAGAACAGAAGAAGAATGAGAAATTTGGGCATATGAGCCTTAATCCAATCTGCGTTCGTTATAACCAGAAGAATCAAGAAAAATTAAAAAGTAATGGAGGAATTAATATTTCAGATCTAACAATATGAACGACATTTGAAACAGAGATTGGACTGAGAAGCAGGATTGAAATCCTTCGTAGCCTCCTTGAGAGCTCTCCCCCTTTCTGTCCGGTTGAAAAGATTGATAGGTTTAGGTTTTTATAATATTTAATTAATTTAATATAAAAATTAATTAATTATCAAAACACTGCTGGTCGCATGGTTTACCCTCACGGCCTGGACAAAACGTGCATAGACTGTGCGGACCTCGCAAGAAGGCAAGGGGAAACCGCACGACCACCCCGCAAGGTTTCCTCAAACCGTGCGCAGGATGTGCCCCTACCTCTGCCAAGCCTGTACCACGGCGCACGGTTTACCCAGGCCATGCGCAGGCTATGATAAAACCATGTTCCAGGCCATTTCCAGCCAAAAACTTGGTTCCAGGCTCCGAGCAAGCCCTGGACAACCCCGTAACTCCCTCAGTCAAGTTAAGCATCCACATTAGGCCTCAACAGAACAGTTAAACCGAAAATAAAAAGGATATGTACCTCATATGAAATCTTGGTTTCTTAAAATAACCATAATAATATTTATGATATACTATATGACTCACTTACGACTTTATATTACCTGTTCATTTGTCAATTCCATGTTAAAGCAACGTTTTGGGTAAAAAAAATTCATTTATCGTACATGTTTAGACTTGTTGTTCTTGATATTATTACTTATATCCTGATTTACATAATTCTAGAATGTAAAACATAATTTTTATATAATATATATTCATCATATAAATATATATGAATGATCGATAAATGAAATGAAATACACCATTCATAGAGACGGTAGGCCGTACGTAGGCATGAATACTGTTTTCGTTTCCTTATTGAATTGAATGGAACTAAGTAAAAGAAACATATATGTACATAAATACAGTATCATTATCATATCATATCTTTCATGATTATTTATTATATATAATTTATAATTATACTTGAATGGTTAATCATGGAGAATGAATCTCACCACGTCGTGGAGACAGTAATCCGTACGTACGCACGAGCGATGATATCATTCCCATAATTATTGAATGGAATTGGAGTGGATGATATAATTTATCAGAATCAGTATGATGTTATAATAATCATATATAGTTATTTTTTCCACCATTATACCCATCCAACTAAGGTGGTGGTGGAAAACATATTACACCACGGTGTGGAGACGGTATTCCGTACGTACGCACGCGCAGTGATTTTGTTTTTCGTAGGATGGATAGAAGGTAAAATAGGGTTGTTTCAAATTTATAATAACATATTAGTATATTAGTGATACATATGTTATTACTTTATAATGAAACAAATAAATAAGAGGAAGTAGAAGAAGAAATGAACTTGAAAGAATCGGTAAAGGATATTACCTCTTCTTCGACACGCCTCTTCTAAACCTCCTCTTAAGGCAATAAATTTGGTCTTTGAAGAAGACCAGGACCTATAGTATGTTTATAGGAAAGTGGAGAAGATAAATAAGTAGATCTTGGCCATTCTGTAAGGCTCAAAGTGGTGTGAGGAGGAGAGGGAGGAGGTGCCCTCATATAGAAGAGGAGAGGGGCACTTTTGGAAACCTCTAAAATATTAATTTATAATAAACTCAAACACCACTTAAACACCTCCAAAAAATGACTCAAATAAGAATATAAGATGAGATAGGGTTGTAATATCATCAACAAATAAAATTTAGTCATGTTGAGAATTTATTTTAAACCTTATCAACTTGATTTATCCTTATTTAATCTATTTAATTTTATTTGTGGTAATAATATTATAAATTTTAAATTGTTATAAATAATTACTTATGTGTAGTGAATTGTCCATAATTGGATAATTTATGACATTTTGGACCATATAAATTTCAATTTATAATTTTTAAATATTTTTCTGATTTTTAAACAATTTAATAATATTTTATTTTAATAAAATAACAATAGTGTCAATTTTGAAACTATTCATTTATTTGAATTTAAATAAAATCCACACAGAGGATATATTCGAACCAAAATTTTTAATAGATTCCTAACTTGTCATATTCATCTAAAAAATCCATGGAGAACATTAATTTATTCATATAACATTTATTTTAATATTTTTAAAACCATTTATTTGATATTTCAATCAATAAAATAATATCAACATCACTGTTGTGTCATAATTAATGATAATTATTTATCCCATAAGATAGTTAACATAATTAAAGTACTATTACCTATACATATACTTAACCTTAGCGACATCCCTAGACATACCTTAGAAATATCTCTAGGGATCTCACTAAAGTTTTCGCATCCTATTTTTCAAAGGATAACTAAACATTTTCTCTGATACCAACTGTAGCGGTCTGGAATTACTTCCAATGGACTATAATTGATACCTATCAGAGAACTACATGGGAGGCTACACCCACTATAGGGACACACCACCATCCCCAGTGGCATCCATTTCTTCATGAAGCCCTTGGGAGGAGAGCCATGCTTTGTCCAACGCTCACACATGAGAGTTCCCAAGGATCAGATTCATTCCTACCTCCTTTCCTCTGATACCAACTGTAGAGACCCATGCTTTATTTACATGGACATTACATTACTTATGATAAATACTTAATACATAACAAAACTTGACACCAAAGTACTGTAATAGTTTAGTGTATTTGGAAACTCAGAACATAATCTTCTAGTCACAGAGAAAGATCTTCAACATCTCCCATAAAGATCTTCCACTTATGATTTCTTACCTAAAACCTTTCTTTATATCCTGGAGAAAATAAATCTTATAAAGGGTGAGCTCAAATTCTTAGTAAGGTAAAGCATTGATAAAATAAAACAAACCATATACATTTGAACCTAAAAACATGAACATAATGTTTAAACATCAAGATCTTGAGTTGTGAAATAAATCATGGATTACCTAAGGCATAGATCATAAAGGAACATTAATCATGGTAAAATAGCTTGGGAATAAAACAAGTAATTGTGGCAACCATTAAGCACATGATAATATTTCCATAGTAGGCAAGGCATTGCTGCCAAAACCATCATAGTTGAAAAAGTCCCTTACTGAATCGAGTTCACTCCTCATTCCAGTCCTGTATCACTGAGTCAGATTAACTTACCGTTCTAACCATGTCTATCTCATTAGATATAAATCATTACCCAATGCATTGGGGGGAGGTATAGGTCCCACCCATCTCATATTGAAATCATTATTATGTGTGCCACAAAATAAACATAAATCATTCATCATAACCCAATGAATAAAACGGATTCCATAAACATCATCCCATAATAACATAATCCATATAAGAAAAATTGATATCATTTCATCATAAGAAAATTGAAACCATATAAATCATAGAGAAATTACACTTGAAATATACACATATGAAATAATGTCATCTAAGATGGAAATTGGTTTTGATAAAACACGTGAAATTAATTCTTGAGGAAAATATCCTTTCCTCTTCAAAATCATTTTCTTTTCAAAAAATGCCATAAAATTTTAAAAGAAAAGGATTTTGATGAAAATAGTTTTGAAATGTTGTAGAGTAAGCTTCATGAAGATAAGGTGTTATGAAACTGTAAAAATCCGTTCATGTTGTTTAAGTTAAAAAAACATTCTCCTCGTACTTTTATCGTAAAAAGTCAAAAAACACCACATATGGTAAACAAAAGAGAGATTCCTTCCATAACACAAAGTGAAAGTCAAAGAGGGGTAAACATGACTTTAAAAATACATCGAATAATATTATAGACTTTATGAAAAATATTTTATGGACAAGGATGAAAAATATACCCCAGTAAATATTTATGTGTTATGAATTGTCCATAATTGGATAATTTATGACATTTAAACCATATAAATTTCAATTTATAATTTTTAAATATTTTTGTGATTTTTAAACAATTTAATAACATATTATTTTTATAAAATAATAATAGTATCAATTTTGACACTATTAATTTATTTGAATTTAATTAAAATCCAAAAAGAGGATATATTCGAAACAATATATTTAATAGATTCCTAGCTTTTCATATTCAGCTAAAAAAATCATGGAGTTCAGTAATTTGTTCATATAACATTTATTTTTATATTTTTAAAAGCATTTATTTGATATTTCAATCAATAAAATAATTTCAACATCACTATTGTGTCATAATTAATGTTAATTATTTAGCCCCTAAAAATTCTAAATAAATTCCCATGATTTGGATAATTTTATTAGATTTTTGGAGACTATTCATGTTTGATTTTTTATGAAGTTTATCACTAAATTATAGTTATTACACTTATAAGATATAAGAGAGTGAAATGTTGTCACATTCTTTGGTTTTAATAATAATTATATAATTTTCATGGTCAAAAGTCCATGAAATGAATCTATTCCGACCCTTAGGTGATATGGGTTGACGTTTATTCATCCAATAGAATTTTAGCAGGTGTTAGGGTAATTTTAAAATCTTCTTTTTACCCTTAATTTCTCAATTTACCTTTAACTTTAGTAAATAAAAATTACCGTAGTTACTATTCATAATATAAAAAAAATAAAAGTAATAAATTAACATAATTTGGACCCACTGAATCCAAATATGGAATCCATTTTTCAAAATTCAAATCACAGAAATTGCAGTAATTAATTTAAAATTATTACCATTGTTAAGAAAATGGGGTTTTAAAGTTAAAACATTGTCAAAGATTGAAATTTTTTTACCTATGAATTCAATGTAAAATAAATGGTGATTAATTTAATTATATTAAATCATAAAATTATTTTCCATTTATACTTTAAAACCATTCAATATTATAACTTAACCACACAAATTTTCTTTATGAAAAAATTTGTTTTTTAATTAAAATATAGCGTGTTTTTACAATTCATTAAAATATGAAAGTTATCATAACAATATGAAACATTTATCTAAAGTAAATTATTATATCCTGATTCTAATGAAGAATTTTATTTTGTCAAATTGAACTTATAAACAATTCATAAACTATATTTAAAGTGGTTGCGCCATCTAAAGGAGGTAAAACTGCAATTTTTTTTTAAAATATTTCTTTTATCGAAAAATTAATTTTGTTTTCATATCTCATTCTAGAAAACGTGTTAGATGAATTATAATTTTATAAAATTCAAAATTAAGTTAATACTATTCATAAATACTAGTTCATAAAAATATTATAACAATATATCGTCGTTTTGTGAAACCCTGTATTGTGTACTACGCGAGCTATCGAAGAAGGTCGCTCTTGCGAATAATGCAAGACAAGTCATGGTTGCGTGTATTGAAATCTTTCTTTGGTGTTGCGTATAACATACTCAAAATATATTTCAGTTTTACATTGATCAATATTTATACTTGGTGTTGTGTAAAATTAACTTTATTCATAAGAAAATGAAATTGTGTGCATCACAAGCCATGAATAGTGTTGTGTATACTGCAAGCTAATATGGTGTAGCGTATAGTACAAGATAATCTTGGTGAAGTGTAAAATAGAAGACATAAAAGAAATTAAAAAGAATATATCTCATAAAATCTCAGGGTGTTACATTCAACCCCCCTTAAAATGAATTTCTCCCTCGAAATTCGTCGGGGTTATAAATCATTTACTATTTGAAACTTTCATTCATAGAAACCCACATCATGAGTAGGAATAATAAAACTTAATTTTAAAAAGTGAAGTTAGAAAAATGACAGTTACCCAAATTAACTCATCACTGGGTTTCCACATAGGAGAACATAGGTGATAATTTTGATATGGAAGAGAAATATAACCATCAACTTCTGATGAAGAGTGGTAGAGGACATGGCTATGAAAAATCCAACAATCACAAATCCATAAATCTGTGATGATATAAGGTATCAACTAATTCATCTGATATGAGGGCACTAGGACAAAAATATTGGTTTTCAAGATCATTTCCCAAATGTTGAAGAACTTTTGAAAAATAAATACTTACTTGATTTTGGTACAATCTCACCATTGCTCGTGCCTTGAACAGTTGCCACTTCATCTATTAAAGAAATGAAATTGAATTTGTCTTTCATGAAGTTTTTGCAGATCATGGGATATAATGATAAGTCATTCCATCTATCTCAAACATAAGGTTAGCAAATGTTATATACATAAGTCCATCTATGGTGAGATTGATCGTATATGGTTCCAAAAATGGACTTATACTTCATCTATCATCCTGATTAATAAAATAAAACTAGTTTCTACTAACCAGGGACTTCCTGAAGGCTAGTGGTTGGCGATAAAGGCTTGTCGCACTTCGGTTGTGGGTTCGATTCCCGCATCCTTGTCTGACCCGATGGGTTGTCACCCATCATACGGGTTGTCCTTTTTCTAAAACTATACTATTATAACATTTTAGAAATAATATCAAAAAGATATCTCCTTAAACAATACTATATGATGTCTAACTTAATTCATTCCAATATTTAGCCTTATCGAAAATACTTTTGTCCAATCTCATAGTATAATGAAAAATATTACAAGATAGGTCATCTACCAAGCATTTGAATACCATCATTTATCCCCCATATATCCTAAGATATATCTTGTTGGTCATATTCCAAACACGTGAAGACCTTAATAATGTATTCTCTTGAAACATTATTTACCATAGAACCTTAGTGAAAACATGAATGCTGTCAAAAGTTAACTCTTTCCACATACCAAAATCCCAAAAATTATATATACGGAAACCATGATATCACTTTGTCCTTATATCAATCCTGAGATCATTAATACTATCAAACATATTATTTTCTCTTTATCCCTTCATTATTCGCATATCATCTGCTTTCCAAAAATATTTCAATCACTTTTCATGGTTACTGGTACCGTTCATCAAATACTTTCAAATACTCAAGGAAAGACAACAGTGTAACAATCCTCAGTTTTTTATTTATTCCATAGTACCATACATTATTCTTGATAAACATGAAATCATTCCACTACCTTTTCAAACCATTGACCGAGCTTCATCATTTTATTCTGCAACACTTCCTTAATATCATATATCATTTGTAGTTTCTTCATCATCATCAATATAAATACTACCCATTAGACCATACTGATTATCTTCCTGATATTTTACCTTAGGGCATTGGTTTTCATAATGCCCATACATTCCACATTAAAAACATTTAACTGTTGTTGATGTCTTTGCAATACCAATATCCTTGTCTATTGTGTTAACTGAAACTTTTCCTTTGCAATTACTAGCTTTGTGTCCTTGTTTTCCACACCCAAACATCTTCTAGTTCTTTTGAAAAATTCTCCTTTATGCCTCTCCCCACATGAATTTCATGAGGTAAATTGAACTTTCTTTCCTCTATGATCATCATGAAACTCCATCAATCTCTTATTACCTGAGTCTGGAAACCTACCAATGTTGAGATTATTGATCATATTATGAGAATGTTGATTAGGAATAATAATGATGTTTCACCTTCAAAACCCTGTTTCATTTGCTTGATCATGAAGAATATCATTCCATTGTCAATCATGGTCTCCATTAACATGAATCATCCCATTTCCAGCCATTTTCAAAAACCCAAAAAGAATAGTGTGAGACGCAAAAATCAAACTAGGAAACCAACATAATCAGGGGGATTACATTCAATCTCTAATATCTTAGGTTTAATTTTAGGTTATTAATTATCGTTATAATAATTCTAGGACTGTAACCAATACTTATAGTTAACCTTAGGGACATCCCTAGACATACCTTAGAAATATATCTAGGGATCTTACTAAAGTTTTCGCATCCTAGTTTCCAAAGGTTAATTAAACCTTTTCTCTGATACCAACTGTAGAGACCCAAATCTTGAAGTACATAGAAATTACATTACTTTTGCAGAATACTTAATATATGAAAAAAAGACGCCCAAATACCGTATTAGTTTAGTGTCTTTGGAAACTTGGAGCGTAATCTTCTAATCATGGTGAAAGATCTTCGACATCTCCCATAAAGATCTTCCCCTTTGGTTTTATTACCTAAAACCTTTCTTTATATCCTAGGGAAAAGAAAACATAGAAAGAGTGAGCTCAAATGATCAGTAAGGGTAAACATAGAGAACATAAAACAATCTCTAAACATTTTAACGAAAGAACATGAACATAAAACATCAAAATCATGAGTAATGATATAAATCTTGGCAGTGCATAAGGAATAGATATCAATGGAACATTAACCATGATAATATATCATGGGAATAAAACATGTAATTGTGTAAACCATTAAACACATGTTATTATTTCCATAGTATCCAAGGCATTGTTTCGAAGACCATCATAGCGGACAAAGTCCATTACTGAACTGAGTTTAATTGTCATTCCAATCCTATATTACTAAACCAGACTCACTTTCCATTCCAGTAATGTCTATCTCATGAGATATAAATAGTTACCCAATGCATTGTAGGGAGATATAAGTCCCACCCATCTCATAATGAAATCATTCTTAATTGTTCCACAAAATAAACATAAATCATTCATCATAACCCAAAGAATTAAATGGGTTTCATAAACATCATCCCATTATAACATAATCCATATAAAACTATCGGATATCATTTCATCATAAGAATAATCAAACCATTTAAATAATAGAGACATTATTCTTGAAACATAATCATACTATTTAATGTCATCTTAGATGGAAAATAGTTTTTACAAAACACTTGAAATGAATTCTTTTGGAATATATCCTTTCTTCTTCAAAATAATTTTCTTTTCACAAAATGCCATGCAATTTTAAAAGAAAAGGATTGTGTTTGAAAATAATCATGAAATCTTGTAGAGTAAGATTCATGAAAATTAGGCATTATGATATCGTAAAAATCCATTCGTGCCGTATAATTTAAAAAAACATTCTCCTCGTACTTTTACCGAAAAAGTCAAAAAGTACCTCATATGGTAAAAAAAGGAAAGATTCCTTAATTACCACGTAGTAAAAGTCCAAAATGGGTAAAAATTACTTTAAACATACATGAAAATATTTTTAGAAAACATGGACATGTATGATAAATATAACCCCAATAAATACTTATGTATAAGTAATCTTAGATAAAAATGAGATTGCAAAATTATCCCTTACCTTATGTCCAATTTATTTTCAATGTGTCCGAGACTCATGAATAGTGGGTTTAAACATATTATTAACTTGTAACAGAACCATAATAATATTTATGATATCATATATGATTCACTTATGACTTTATATTACCCGTTCATTTGTCAATTCCATGTTAAAGCAGCGTTTTGGGTAAAATCATTTAATTTATCATACGTGTTTCGACTTGTTGTTCTTGATATTATTACTGATATGCTGATTTACTTAATTCCATAAAGTAAAACATGATTTATATATAATATATATTCATCATGTAAATATATATGACAGATCAATAAATGAAATGAAATAAACTGTTCTTGGAGATGGTAGGTCATACGTACGCATGAACGTTGTTTTCATTTCCTTATTTAAATGAATGGAATTAAGTAAATGAAACATACATGTAAATAAAAACACTATCATTATTATGTTATATCATTCATAATTATTTATTATATATACTTTATAATCATACTTTAATGGTAAATCATGGAGAATGAATCTCATCTCGTCGTGAAGACGGTAATCCGTACGTACGCACGAGTGATGATATCATTCCCATAATTATTGAATGGAATTGGAGTGGATGATATAATTTATCATAATAATTATTATTTTATAATAATCATATATAGTTATTTTTTCCACCATTATACCCATCCAACTAAGGTGGTGGTGGAAAACAGATTAAACCACGGTGTGGAGACGATATTCTATATGTACGCACACGTGGTGATTTCGTTTTCCGTAGGATGGATAGAAGGTGAAATAGGGTTGTTTCATTTTTAAAATAACATATCTGTATATTAGTTATACTTATGTTATTACTTTATAATGAAACAAATAAAAAAGAGGATGTAGATTAAGAAATGAACTTGAAAGAATCAGTAAAGGATATTACTTCTTTTTCGACGCGCCTCTTCTAAACCTCCTCTTACGTTAATAATGTTGGTATTTGAAAAAGACCAGGACCTATAGTATGTTTCTAGGAAATTGGATAAGATAAATGGGCAGGGTTTGGCCGAGCTTTAAGACTCAAAGTGGTGTGAGGTGGAGAGGGAGGAGGTGCGCTTATATCGGAGAGGAGAGGGGCACTTTTAGAAACCTCTAAAATATTAATTTATAATAAACTCAAAACCCACTATAAAACCGCCACAAATGACTCAAATCCAAATATAAGATGAGATAGGGTTGTATTATCATCAAAAAATGAAATTTACTCATGTTGGGAATTTATTTTAAACCTTATAAACTTAATTTATCCATATTTAATCTATTTTATTTTATTTGTGGTAATAATATTCTAAATTTTATATTGTTATAACTAATTACTTATGTGTTGTGAATTTTCCCTAATTGGATAATTTATGAAATTTTAGACCATTTAAATTTAAATTTATAATTTTTAAATATTTTTGTGATTTTTAAACATTTTAATAATAGGATATTTTTATAAAATAACAAGTGTCAATTTGGACACTATTCATTTATTTGAGTTTAAATAAAATCCACACAGAGGATATATTCAATCCAAAATATTTAATAGATTCCTAAATTGTCATATTAATCTAAAACATTCATGAAGAATATTAATTTGGTCATAGAACATTTATTTTAATATTTTTAAAACCATTTATTTGATATTTCAATCAATAAAATAATTTTAACATCACTATTGTGTCATAATTAATGATAAATATTTAGCCCCTAAAAATTCTAAATAAATTTAAATGCTGTAGATAATTTTATTATATTTTTGGATACTATTCATGTTCTATGTTTTATGAAGTTTATCACTAAATTAAAATTATTACACTTATAAGATATAAGAGAGTGATATGTTTTCACTTTCTTTGGTTTTAATAATAATTATATAATTTTCATTGTCAAAAGTCCATTAAATTAATATATTCAGACCCTTAGGTGATATGGGTCTACTTTTATTCATCCAATAGAACTTTTTCAGGTGTTTGGGAAATTTTATAATCTTATTTTTACCCTTAATTACTCGATTTACCATTAACTATTGTAAATAAAAATTATCGTAGTTACTATTCATAGTATCAAAAAAAATAAAAGTAACATATTAACATAATTTGGACCCACTGAATCCAAATATGGAGTCCATTTTTCAAAATTCAAAACACAGAATTTGGACTAATTAATTTAACATTAATCCCGTTGTTAAGAAAACGAGTTTTAAAAGTTAAAACATTGTCAAAGATTGAAATGTTTTTACCTATGAATTGAATGTGCAATTAATGGAAATGAATTGAAATATATTAAATGGTAAAAATATATTCCATTTATACTTTAAAACAATTCGATATTATAATTTAACGATACAAATTATCTTGATGAAAAAGTAGTTTTTAATTAAAATATAACATATTTTTACTATTCATTAAAATATGAATGTAATGAGAATAATATGAAAATTTTATCCAAAGTAAATTTTTATATCTTGATTCCAAAGAAGAATTTTATTTTGTCAAATTGAACTTACAAACATGTCAAAAACTAGATTTAAATTGGGTACGCCATCAAAAGGAGGTAAAACTGCAATTTTGAAAAAAATACTTCTTTTATCGAAAAATTGATTTTGTATTCATATATCATTTTATAAAATGTGTAAAATGAATTATAATGTTATAAAATTAAAAAATCAGTTAATACTATTCATAACAGCTAGTTCATAATAATATTATAACAATATTTCATTGTTTAGTGAAACCCAGTATTGCGTACTAC
This sequence comes from Viscum album, assembly GCA_963277665.1. NCBI lineage: Eukaryota > Viridiplantae > Streptophyta > Magnoliopsida > Santalales > Viscaceae > Viscum > Viscum album. Next base: position 733,222,831 of record OY728166.1, read on the forward strand.
GCAAGCTATTGAGGAAGGTCGCTCTTGCATGTAATGCAAGCCAAGTCATGATTGCATATAGGGAAATATTCCTTTGGTGTTATGTATAACATACTCAAAATATAGTTCCGTTATACATTGATCAAAATCTATACCTGTGTTGTGTAAAATTAATTTTATTCGAAAGAACTTGAAATTGTGTGTGTCACAAGCCAAGAATAGTGTTGCGTATACTGCAAGCTGATACGGTGTTGTGTATAGTATGAGCTAATCTTGAAGTAGTGTACAATAGAAGATATCAAATAAATTAAAAATAACATATCTCATAAAATCTTGGGGTGTTACAGTCACCCCCCCTTAAAATTAATTTTTCCCTTGAAATTCGTCGGGGTTATAAATCATTTACTACTTGAAAGTTTTTTTCATAGAAACCCACATCGTAAAAAGGAATACTAAATCATCATTTTAAAAAGGAACGTTAGAAACATAACGAATACAAAAAGTAACTCATCACTGGTTTTCCACATAGGAGAATATAGGTGAAAATATGGATATGTAAGAGAACTTTTACCATCAAGTTTTGATAGATAGTGGTAGAGAACATGGATATGAAAAATCCAACAATCACAAAGACATAAATTTGTGATGATCTAAGGTATGATCTGATTCATCAGATATTAGGGTTCTAGGACAACGTTTTTTGTTTTCAATATCATTTCCCTTAAGTTGAAACATTTGAATTAGAATAAATACTTATTTGATTTTGGTACAATCTCACCATTGGTCGTTCCATGAACAATTTACACTTCATATCTTAAAAAAATGAAGTTAAAATTGTAATTCATGATTAGCCTCACCATAGATGGACTTATGTATATTTGAAAACTTTTACTAACCTTTTTTTAGATAGATGGAATGACCCATCATTCAATAACATGATCTACTAACACTTCAAAAATGACAATCTCACCATTGGTCATTCCATGAACAATTTCCAATTCATATCTTAAAGAAATCAAGTTAAATTTTTCATATATGATTAACCTCATGAATGAAAAATTTAACTTCATTTCTTTAAGATATTAAGTGGAAATTGTTCATGGAACGAACGACGACGAGATTGTACCAAAATCAAGTATGTATTTCTTCTAATTCAACATTTTCAACTTTAGGGAAATGATATTGAAAACCAAAAACATTTTCCTAGTACCCTCATATCCAATGAATCAGATGGTACCTTAGATCACCACAAATTTATGGATTTGTGATTGTTGGATTTTTCATATCCATGTTCTCTTCCACTCTCTATCAAAACTTGATGGTTAGATTTCTCTTCAATATCCATATTTTCACCTATATTCTTCTATGTGGAAACCCAGTGATGAGTAACTTTGGGTATTAGTTATTATTCTGTCATTCCTTTTTAAAATGATGATATATTATTCCTTTTTACGATGTGGGTTTCTATGAATGAAACTTTCAAGTAGACAACCATTTATAACCCCTAGGAATTTCGAGGGAGGAATTCATTTTAAGGGGGGTAGAATGTAACACCCCAAGATTTTATGAGAATTATTCTTTTTAATTTATTTGATGTCTTTTTTTATGATGCACCAATATTATCTTGTGCTATATGCAACACTGTATTAGCTTGTAGTATACACAACACTATTCTTGGCTTGTGATACACACAATTTCAAGTTCTTTAGAATAAAATTCATTTTACACAACACCAAATATAGATTTTGATCAATGTATTACTGAAATTTATTTTGAGTATGTCATATGCAACACCAATGGAAGCTATCCGTACATGCAACCCTAAATTTCCTTTCTTTACACGCAAGAGAGACCTTCCTCGATAGCTTTCATTGTACGCAATACCGAGTTTCACTAAACAACAATATGTTATTAAAATATTATAAAAACTAGCCGTTATGAATAATAATACCCACTTTTGGAAATATTATAAATTTTATCTTTCAAAATGGACTTCATTTTTGGATTTGGAATATCGAAATTAGCATTGGGTGAATTTTTGTTATTTTTCTGAAAACATTCAATATTTGATGAATTGTGAAAACACTGAGTTATTAGTTAAAGCCGACATTTTATTTAAATAATAATTTATTTTATTTAAATTTATTTTAGGTCAAAATAGATACATAATACGTATATACGTTCAATGTAATTTATTGGAGTCATTTTATAATAATTTGGATATATAAAACATTTTTTGAACTTTGTACCGTCTTTTACCCACCTCATAGGAGCATTTACAATTGTACCTAAAACTAAATTTTACCGCTTCTCTGAGTTGAATTTCACAAATCCTAGAGATACGGTTAATATTAAGGATTAAAATTTTGTTCAATAAGATAAAAATAATTTTGGTGAATAGTAACTTTTTACTTTTATTTAGCACGGTTAAAAGTAAATAGGGTAATTAAGGGTAAATATGATATTATTATTACCCTAACACATGTCCTAATTCTATTAGGTAAGTTTAATTCGACCAAAAACAACCTTAGGAGTAAAATATTACCCTTTATGTTCACTTGGATTAGATTAGGAAACTTATTATTATTTTATTTAAAGAAGAGTTAAAAGAGTTAAAATCAAAACATTAATAACTAAATAATTTTTAAAATAGGTTTATACATAAGATAAATTAGCCTATAAATTTTAATTAGAAATCTAAAAATATTTCCTACATAATGGTATTTTATTTATATTTTCTAGACATTAAATAATTTAATTTATTTATGACACAATGATTATGCAGTAATTACCTTATTAATGAAATATTAACATGATTGATATTATAAATACCCAAATAAATGTAATTTGATACTTATTATGAATTAAAATAATTTTATAGGTTAATATAACATATTAGGGTTGGTTAGATGAATTTTGTTTAATTAATAATGCTGTTATGAATTTATAGAAATCAAAATACCAAATAGAGTCAAAATTGACATAAAAGAGTTTTTAAAACAAATATTATATTATTAATTGATATAATGGTCCTAAAAATATAAGGTTCGGAAAAAAGGCTTATATAATAATATATATGATATTAATGAACCAATTGGGGTTCTATTGGCAGTTTATTATACGTTTATTAACCATATAGTGTAAGAATACAGGAAGACACGGTAAAAGTTAAATTATTTAACGTTGATTTAAATCTAAATGATAAGGTTAAGATGGTAACCTAAACTTTTCTAAAACCTATTGGTTTAAATTATTTCGACCCCTCTCCACACTATCCTAAGATTAAGTCACTTTAGATCCATTATAAACTGAATATGAATTTATTATAAAATAATATGTTAAGTTTTTCCTATGGTGCCCCTCTCCTCCCTTATAAAAGGGTGTCTGTTCCCCCTCCTATTTACACAATTTTGAGCCTTCAATCTCGGCCAAACCCTACCAATTTCTCTTTTTAACCACTCTAGTTATATCATAGATGTTCTGGTATTCTCAAAAGACCAACTCTAGTTCCATAAGATGAAGTTTAAAAGAGGCACGTCAAAGAAGAGGTAATCTCTTCTACCGATTCTTTAAAGTTTTCTTCTTCTTCAACTTTCTCTTCTTTATTTGTTTCATTATAAAGTAATAACATCAGTATTAATTACATATTGATATGTTATCATAAATATGAAACAATCCTATTTCATCTTTTATCCATCCTATGAAAAACAAAATCACCGTTCGTGCGTATGTACAGAATACCGTCTCCACACCGTGGTGTAATATGTTTTTCTACCACCACCATACTTTGATGGGTATAATGGTGTAAATAATAACTACATATGATTATTATAACATGATACAAGTTCTTAGATATTATACCATCCACTCCAATTCCATTCAATAATTATGGGATCGATATCATCGCTCGTGCGTGCGCACGGATTACCGTCTCCGCGATGCGATGAGATTCATTCTCCATGTTAACCATTGAAGAATGATTATAAAGTATATATAAAGAATAATAATGAAATATATGATGTAATAAATATACTGCATTTATGTATATATATATATATATTCATGTCATCTACTTACTTCCATTCATGTCAATAACGAAAGAAAAACAACGTTAATGCGTACGTACCGGCTACTGTCTCCATGAACGGTGTATTTTATTTCATTTATCTATCTATTATATATATAGATACTGAATATATAAGATATATAAATCATTATTTACATTCTGGAAGTAATTAAATCATGATATAAGTAATAATAATATCAAGAACTACAAGTCTAAACACGTATGATAAATGAAATGATTTTACCCAAAACACTGCTTTAACATGGAATTGACAAATGAACGGTTAATATAAAGTCATAAGTGAATAATATATGATATCATAAATATTATTATGATTCTGTTACTAGATAATAATATGTTTAAACCCAATATACAGGAGTCTCGGACACATATGAATGAAATTGGATATAAGGTAAGGGATAATTATTCCAATCTCATTGTTATCCGAGATTATTTATTTGTAAGTATTTATTGGGATTATATTTACTGGGATTATATTTTACCCCTATTTTACTTTTACTCTATGTTGTGGAAGGAATCTTTCTTTTGTTTACCATACGAGGTACTTTTTGAATTTTTCGGTAAAAGTATGAGGAGAATGATTTTTTAACTTATACGACATGAATGGATTCTTATGATTTCATAACACCTAATTTTCATGAATATTCCACTACAATATTTCATGATTATTTTCAACAAAATCATTTTCTTTTTAAAATTTAATTGAATTTTTTGGAAAGAAAATGATTTTAAAAAAGAAGTGATATTTTCCTCAAGAATTCATTTCAAGTGTTTTATCAAAATTATTTTCTATCTAAGATAACATAGGGTTCTGTTTATATCCCTATTTTTATATTTATTTGATTATGTTATGATGGAATTATTTTTATGATGTCTTTTATCTTATATGGTTTACATTATGATGGCATGATGTTTAAGAATCCCATTTTTATTACATGTGTTATGCTGCGATGTATGATTAATGATTTTTTTGGCACACATAAGAATGATATAATTATGAGATGGGTTTGACATATATCTCCCTCAAATTAATTGGGTAGATATTTATATCTCATGAGATAGACATGGCTGAAATGACAAGTTAATCCGGTTCATTGATACAGGACTGGAACAAGGAGTGAACTCGATTCAGTAAGGTACTTTGTCCACAATGACGGTCTTGGCCGCAATGCCTTGGATACTATGGAAATAATATCATGCGCTTAATTGTTTCCATAATTACATGTTTTATTCCCATGCAATTTTATCATGATTCATGTTCCTTTATGATCTATGACTTACGTACTCCAAGATTTATTTCATAACTCAAGATCTTGATGTTTAAACATTCCGTTCATGTTTTCATGTTCAAATGTATATGGTTTGTTTTTTTGTCTCCATGCTTATCCTTACTTAGCATTTGATCTCACCCTCTATATATTTTCTTTTCCCCAGGATATAAAGAATGGTTTTAGATAAGAAAACAAAAGTGGAAGATCTTTACGGGAGATGTTGAATATCTTTCACCATGATTAGAAGATTATGTTCCGAGTTTCCAAAGACACTAAACTATTACAGTCCTTGGGTGTCATTTTTTGTTATGTATTATGTATTCCGCAAAAGTAATGTAATGTCCATATTTTCACCTATATTATCCTATGTGGAAACCGAGTGATGAGTTACTTTTGGTATCTATTATGTTTCTAATGTTCATTTTTAAAATGATGTTTTAGTATTCCTTTTTACGATGTGGGTTTCTATGAAAGAAACATTCAAGTAGAAAAAAGTTTATAACCCCGACGAATTTCGGGGGAGAAATTCATTTTAAGGGGGGTAGAATTTTACACCCCGAGATTTTATGAGAATTATTATTTTTAATTTCTTTGATGTCTTTTGTTGTATGCTACACCAAGATTATCTTGCGCTATACACAACACTGTATTAGCTTGTAGTATACACAACACTATTATTGGCTTGCTGTAGACGCCGGAAAAGTCCGTTGTTCCCAAACGAAGCTCCGGATGCGGAAAGTGAAGTGATATTTGGAGTCGGAAGAACGTTTCGGAGGGCCCGGAGGCCTTGCGCGGAATTTCAGAGGCCCGCGCGCAAAGGTGATGTCCCGCGCGCAAAACCCCCGGGATGCGCGCAATACGCCGGTCCGGCGCGCAATTTTGCGCGCCGCGGGTCCGCGCGACTCCCGTACGCGCCGCGCCCGATTCCGCACCCACGAGAAGAATTTCGCGCTCGCACCCTGGATTCCGCGCCCGGGGTTGCCTATAAATACAAGGCGACCCCCAACGTTTCAAAGGTTGCTGGAAGTCGAAACGTCTCTCGTGCGCGCAATTCAACCCCTTCCGCGCGCAATGACGAACTTCAGGTAACCTCCTTTCTTTCGCGCAAGAAAGCCTCGGGGTCCGCCTTCGCGCGCAATCCCCGCTGGCTCCTTTCATTTGACTAAACATTCACCCTAAGGCCTTTGCGCGCAAAAGAACCCGCTTGCGCGCAATTGCCCCCGGGGTGCGCGCAATCCGGCCTGATTGCGCGCACCCCCCTTCTTTCAAGTGGCCATTCGTTAAAGAATGAGCCGTTGCCCCCGCGCGCTATCCGAAGCCCGGTGTGAGCAATCTCAAGCATCCGCGCGCAAGGCGCTGGCCCAATTGCGCGCCAGCCGTCCCGATTGCGCGCCGGCCCGCAGTATTGCGCGCAAAGCTTCCTTTTTGCGCGCAATCTGCCAGGGTCGTCCCCGTTGACCTCCTAAGGGTACCCGCCTGTGTGGCACCCGATGATTCTCATCCCGGGTGCCCGCACCGTGCGTTGTCTTCCCGTGCGGCCCTCCAGGCTTGCGCGAAGTGACACGCACCTATGTCCAGCATGACGTTAAACTGCATACTCGTCCAGCATGACGTTAAACTGCATATACGTCCTGCACGACGTTAAACTGTACATCGTCCGCGCTGCAAGACGTTAAACTGCCAAGTGCTTCGTCCGGCAACCTATGCCCAGCATGACGTTAAACTGCACACCCGTCCAAGCTGCACGACATTAAACTGCCTAGCCCCCATCGTCCGTGCTGCAAGACGTTAAACTGCCAAGTGCCTCGTCCTCAACACATGACGTTAAACTGTACTTCGTCCGGCAAGACGTTAAACCGTCCGCTTCGTCCTCAACACATGACGTTAAACTGTACTTCGTCTGGCAAGACGCTAAACCGTCCGCAACCTGATCCCGTGCTCCGCACGCAGGGTCTCCCCCGGTTTGGACGTGGCCCCCACCCGCTCGTCTCTGCAGGGATGTCGGGATTGTCCCCCTTTTGGGACGATTTAATGGGAGTGGCTTTTCCCTACGGGGGCAGGGTATTACAAACCCCTAGTTTCTCGTGGGAGGCTGCACATGTGTATCTCCATTGCACCTCCCCACTGCCGAAGCCAGTAGAGGGTCTGACTGGGATCGAGGTGTCTTTTGCCTTCGGTCCAAGTCCCTTCCAACTGAGTTTTGCAGTATCCGGGTTGCCCCAAGTGCGTAAGTCCTGACAGAATGAACTACGTGGACTTTGATCCCTGTCTCCTATACAGGGTACGTAGGAAGCCTCCCCGAGGTTCAAGCCCACCACCTGGTCGTCCCGGTCGTATTTACGTCGGTTCGTCCATCAGTGGACCCCTCCAGGGTTCACGCTTGCGTTGATTCACCTATGAATCCGCCCCTGTGGGAGACTGCCCGTGTGTATCTCCACGGTGCCTCCCCACAGCCCCCCTTTTCCATTTCCCCTTTTATCGTCCAGCATGACGTGAAACTGTGATCCACCCGGCCGTTCCATCCCCCCTCCGTGCGAGGTGGTTCGGTTCAATCCTCCGCCCGGCGGCCTCGACCTCTTCGTGAGTCGGCTTGCCGACGTCCAGCATGACGTTAAACTGTATGCCCGAACTACGTTGACTTTGATCCGTGTTAACGCGCGGTACGTAGGAAGCCCCTCTGGGGTCCAAGCTCTTTACTCCATCATCCATCCTGATCCTTACCCGGGCCGCCACATCCCGGTGGGGTCATGCCACTTCACTTCACTCCACGTTACTTGGGAAGCCGCCCATGTGCTGGCCCCAGCGTCGGAGGTTCCCCGCAAAGGGGTTCTGTCATCTGATCCACTTTTCGTGTTGATCGGTCCGATGCCGTCCCCGCTGGACGTTAAACTCGCGGCATACCCCGTGTTAAACACGGGAAGCTGAGGAAAACCTCAGGTGACACAGTTCCCCGCACCTAGTACGGGATGCCTCAGGCCATCGTGCCTTCGAGAAGCCCTATTAGGGACGGAAGACAGACGTGCAGAGCCGCAGTGCTACGACACGCCCCCAGCACCCAGAGCCACCCGGCCTTCTCACCGCAGGTTGCTGCCCCGCCCAGACTCCTTGGAACGTTCGGGCGGAAGCAGCGTAATTAACCGGTGTCCATGAAGATATGGCGCCGGGAACGAGATTCACGAACATTCTTAAGTCTATGAGGGAGACCCGGATTAGGCGACAAGTTCCGAGGAGACGTCCAAGGAAGGAGAAGCCGACATCCCATCATCCCGGTTTCGATCAAGGAGCAGACGCCCCTGAATAAGGGACGGATGCCGCCCGCCCTTGGAAAGCGGGACTGCGGGACCACAAGCCGCGCGCCCATCCCCTCGGGTTGACGGGTGCACGCGCGAACGCGTCCTGGCGGAACAGCGTAACCCGACGCACATCCGCACCGAAACAGAAAAATGGTGAACCCGACGTGAATCTCTTCTCCTCGATACGAAGACCGATGGCTTTCAGAGGTGTTGGAAGACCGGCATGTTGCCCGGCCAAGCATTCAGTCTTACCCGCCAGGGGCTGGGGAAGGGACATCGGGCACTCCGTCTCGCAACGTCGAGGGCCTGGGTTCCCCCCACGGAAGGCGTCGTGGCGCTAATGGTTGGTTGTCGATTCCTTTTTCCTGTCAGTATTAATGGGTCATTCTCCCTGCTTGCAGAAATCAGGTCGCCCGATCTAGTGCCCGAACGCCACCCGCCCACTGGCGCAGGGACAGGGGAGACACCGACGCGGCTGCTCCACGCGGTCCCGCCCGTTCCGCAGCCGTCCCAGCAGCCGCAATTGCGGGACGACCACGCCCTCTCTCCCCCTCGGAGGTCATCCAGAGAAGGGTGATCAACACCCTGGTGCGGAGATACGAGGAAGAGGGAGTCATCCCCACTAGGGAAATGGCTCGCCTGGACCTTGAGGAGGCTGCGCCTCGCCACCACCGCCGCCCCCGAGGGCCGCGCAGGGAGGCACCGCTGCCTACCTCAACGTCCAATCGCTTCGGGAGTTTATCCCCGGAGCGCTCTGACAGTTCCCTTCCTTATGCGGATGAGGTGGGAGATGCCCAGGATCACCCTATCCGAGGTCCGCTCCAGGGATCCACGATAAGGGCTCCCGCCAGGCCACGGCGACATCGCCGCCAGGCCCCTCAAGTCGAGGAACAGGCTCTCCACCTGCCCGCGCCGCTCATCCCGGCTCGTCTGTCTCGACGCCAACGTCGGGCACGAGCGGAAGAGGATGCCCACCTTGGGGCTCTGGCAACAGCGGCCGCATTGGCCCAAGCCACTGCTGGCTCCAGTCGCCAGGCCTCTGCGCATCCTGAGCGGGGGAACTCCTATGCCCGACCTGGATCGAGGCCCCGACCGCCCCAAAGGCAGGTTGGGTTGACTCTCCCGGTTGCTGGCACGGGCAGTAGCCACCGCGGACCACCTCGCGGTAGCGCTATTCACCGGCAGGGTCTACTCTGCGTGGCCGATTCTGGAGGCATGGGTCATCCCACCTCCCAATCCCGGCCCGGAGGCCTGCCCGGAATCATCTCTCCCCGCGTCCCCTTTGATATCTGTCCCGGTGCCCCTCGCACCTTGGTTCCCAGTCCTCTCGGCCCCAGCACCAGTGCGGCCGGAGGACGCCAGGACAGAGATCAGCCCTGCCCCGAAGAACCACCCAGGGGCAGGAAGGCAAGGCGTCGACGCCGAGGGAAGAATGTTGCGGAGTTCCGGACAGAGATCCGACCGGTTTGCTTCTCTGACTCAGAGGCAGAGTACGATTCGGCGACAGAGCCCCTTCCCCAATCCCGCCAGTCAAGGGCAGGGGTAGGAATGCGGCACGTCAGCCTCGTGCTCCCCGAGAGCGAGATCGATGTGATCCCCGCGTCTCTCCGAAGGTATATCCGGAGTAACGAGGGCCTGGTAGACCCCCAAGGATCAAACTTGCGGTTGGTACCGGCCCCTCCGGAAGTGCCTTCCGTCTCGATCAGAGAAGCCGGAGACTTTTTCTGGGGACCGACGGTCGAACCACGATCTGGTGCGCCCTCGGCGAGCACCGATGCTACAGCAGGATGTTCGCTCGCCGGCCCGTCCTATCGTGATGTGGTAGCCAGGCCACCGCCACCCTCAGGGGAAGGTCCGGGATATGGAGGCCAATCGGCCTGCTCGCCGTATTCACCGCCGGCCAGCCCGTCGGCCCGGCGGCCCGCCTCGGCACCACTACCAGTTCCCCGTCCGTTCCCAGCCATTGAAGAGGACCAAGGAGATATGGGTCCCGAGTTTGAGTCGTGGAGCTTCTGGACCGTCCTTGCAGAGGGCCACTTCCCTGAGAAGTTTTGGCCAGTCGCAGGACCGGGCTTTGATGCACCCGAATCGCTCACCCCGGATGAGTTCGAATGCTTCCGCCGAACTCTCCGGGAGACTCGCTCCTGTCTTCACTGCCTACAAATGCCATACCCCGGGAGTCAACTACACCTGGAGGATATTGGTGAGCAGTGCCGTCAAATTGACCTGGCCATGCTCCCCGCGGTTCGGCACCCCGGGTCATTTGGGCACCACGAGGCCCTCCAACAACGATGCGTTGAGTGCTTTCAAGTACTCCGCAAAGTTATCGAGGAAGCCACTCCCCACGTGTATATCCGTGGATGGGGGCAGTACGCTGCCCTACGCTTCAGTGTGATCCGCCGACAGCCCGATTCGCTGGGTGGCCCTGAGGGTATATCCCCAGGGACAGGAACAGTCAATATGGCTGACCTGTCGGGAGAGGGGAACGACTTGGAACTTCTCGACGGGGGCTTCCCCCCCGAAGACAAGCCGTCGTCAGACCCATCAGTGAGAGTTACTCGTCATCAGAGGAACCTCCTGGGGCTCCCCGCACCCACTGAAGCACTGACGTTGAGCCGAAACGTCAGCAAAGGAAAAGAGCACAGCGAGGCTATAAGGCCCGCCGACCCATCTGCCTCCATGCGGAAGGCAGAGGAGGATCCCGAGAAGGCTACGCTACGTCAGCAGCTCGCCGAACAGAAGAGGCTGGTTGACCAGCTCCTCGCCGAGCGCGCTGCAGAACGGCGGCCTGACTACGGTGATCCCAGGCCAGGGCAGCAGGGACCGGAACAACCACCCCTCGATGAGACTCTCCCGGGCAACCGTGATTACGCCGTGTTCGCCGACAGGAGAGAGGCCATTGCCTACGGCAAGAGGGCGCGGTATGTTTCGCCACACCCTCCCGAGCGGCGCGACTACCCGAGAGATCCCGCTCGGATTCCTCCCGCTGCCCCAAGGGCCGCTCCGCCAGCCATCCCACGAGCTGCCGAGTTCGACGATCCGGTCGACGACCCGATTGAAGGGCCATGCAATGCGCTCGTGGTTAGAGATCCTCGCCAGGACTGGAACCCATGTCCGGACGATCCGATGGCGGCACTCATTGCCCGCTTGGAAGCCTTGGAGACTCGGCAGGTGGCGATCCCACCGGACGGCAAGCCATACCCAGCATGGGTGGATGACATGCCGGCGCCTCCGGGATTCGGGAATCCCACTTTCGCCCCCTTCAACGGGACCGGAGATCCGCCACAACATTTGGCCCATTTCAACTCGAGGTGCGGGCCTATGTTGGGGACTCCGGCGCAGCAAGAGGCCGCTAAGCTTCGCTGCTTTGTCCAGACACTGGAAGGGCCAGCATTTGTCTGGTACAGCCAGCTCCCCGTCGGGTCGGTAACCAGCTGGGAGGACCTCCGTAGACAGTTCCTCTACCAGTTCAGTTCCACGACCCGGAAGACGAGTATCGCAGACCTCTTCAAGTGCAAGCAGAGGCCTGATGAGCGAGTCGCGGACTTCGTCGCCCGATGGAAGGGTCTCACGTATTCCCTTGACATGCCATTGACTCAGGAGCAGTTGCTGACAATGTGCGTCGGGAACGTCAAGACCGAGCTGGTCCCTTCCCTGATTACTCAGAATTACCCCGGAGGGTTCAGGGACTTCTCAGACAAAGCTCAACGTCTTGAGGAAGCCCTGCAACAGGCCAGCCAGGCACACCCGCTGCCTCCTATGATTCCTGCAAGGAGAGCCAGCAGGGCTGAGCCCGCTGCTGTGGCCCAGATAGAGGCTCCCAGGCCGGTGGAGCTGCTGCCGGTGAGGCCAGCTCCGCAGCCTCACAGGAATCCGCCTCCACGGGCTCAGTTCCCGGCCCAGCAGCGGCAGCCTCAGAACCGGTCGGCCCCTCCGCGTAATGTACCGCCACAACCCAGGCGAGATAATCAGGGTCCACCTCCTCGGCAGGCCCCTCCGGCCCCTCGTCAAGACCGCGCTCCCAGGGGCCCGCGACACCTGACGTACTCATTCCATGAGGATCAGGTCCCCGGTTATTTCCGGAGCGCCCTGGAGCAGAGGATTGTGCGATTGCCTGAGTGCTGGAGGCCAGAGGAGGCACATCTCACGGATAACCCCCGCTACTGCCCCTACCATCGGGCCCTGGGGCACACCATCCAGCGGTGCTATGTGTTTAAGGACTGGCTCCAAGACCAGATTAACAACAATGTAATCAGGTTGGGCCCAGCTCCAGCACAGGTAGCGGGCGTGTTCGTGGGATCAGATGACGATAGTGGCAACGAGGACGAATGGCAGCTGGTCTCCGACCGCGGGTCCCAGAAGTATAATAACTGGATGGCCCGCAAGACGACCATTCGCGCCCAGGGAATCATCCGTGCGCGCTTGAATCAGCCTGAGCCCCCAGAACCTGCGGGTGCTGCTTCGGCATCGTCGTCCCAGTCTGCCTCCTCCAAGAGGAGCAAACGGCGGCAGCGCAAGAAGGAAGAGCGCGCCCCGCCAGTTCCGCCACTATCCCGTACTCTCGGCGATTTCATGCCCCCGGAGATGGGGGTCCCTCCTCGGATCCGCCCGGTGATGGATGATTCGTCCGATGACGGTATTGGGTACGCTTCGGTTAACACCGTCGAGCTGGTAAATCCCTTTTCGGTTCCCGACGTTGAAGAACACCAGGTGGACCTCCCTAGTGTCCCCGGTCGTCGCCACCGTCGGAAGAACCGCAGCAGCAGGAGTCGCCGGGGCACAGCCGTCGGTACCTCCGGCCAGGCCGTGCACGCCACTGAGACTAGGCGGCAGGCTCAAGATCGAGCTCAACGTGCGCAGGCTCCCCATCCGGGGATGACGGATTCGCCTCCGCCACTGTTTGTGGTATGGGACCGGGCAGAACCGCCTCAGCCGCGTCGCGACCAGCTCCGCCCTGCCACAAGTCCATCCCGGCCTCCTGACTCCAGTACGGTGACCATTTCCCGGACTGCGACCAGTGAACAGCGAGATGCGCCAAGTACCAGTCGGCCGCCGATCCAACCGGTAAGGCCCGTCATGCCGCCAACCGCAGAGCAACCTCCTGCAACCAGGAGCTCGCGCTTGGCCAAAAAGTATGATGTCCTGAAGCACTTGGCCGACATCCCAGCAAGGCTCTCCATCCTTGAGGCTCTGCGCATGTCATCTGAGATGCGCGAGGCACTCGCTGAAGCCCTGAAGAGCCCCCTCCAGTTTGAGACAGAGGTTGCGGCTGCAGAGGCCTTTCACGCCGAAACGATCGAGGACGCCGAATGTCAGGCAGTTATCTCGTTCTCTGGTAAGGATGAAGACCCTCCTATACAGGGACACATTCGTCCGCTGTATGTCACCGGCCAGTTCAACGGCCTTGAAGTCCGGCGCTGTCTTGTCGACACGGGGTCCGGGATTAATCTGATTCCAACTCGGACGCTCCGGAGATTGGGGTTGTCTGAGGATGACTTGATTCCCTCCGACCTCAGGATCCAGGGGTACGACCGCACCGAGCAAACCCCGGTCGGCAAGATACGTTTGAAGACCCAGTTCGGTGACTTGGTTGCCAACACCGAATTCATGGTAGTCTCTCAGGACACTGCGTATAACGCATTGATGGGCAGGCCATGGCTTCACCTTCATGCGGCGGTTCCCTCGTCATACCACCAATGCCTCAAATACTCCCTTAATGGTCGAGTAGGCGTGCTTCAAGGAGATGCCTCTCCTTTTGCCTCATGTGAAGCCCGCTATCTGGACGCGGACTATTACAAGAGCAAGGATAAGCAGATCCTGGCAGGTGAGGTTGAGCCTGTCGCTGTTGCAAGCGATCCCTGGGCAAGTCTGGATGACGCTTACGTCCTCCCGATTCACCGGTTGGACGTCGCCATGGTCTTGACGGTCCGCGAGTCTCCTGATGAGACGGCCGCGACCGCCCGCGCCAGCACCAGTGGCCCAGCAGGATCTGGTAGCCCCAATGCAGTTTCCAACGCAGTCTCTCCCGTGGATGATCCCTCCCCGAGTGGAGAGGGTATGGAAGACGCACCCCCAGCCTTTGAGGAGGGCGTCCCCGCCACGGTCGATGAGTTAATACAGGTGAACCTTGGAACCGAGGCCGATCCAAGACCCACGTTGGTTAGTGCCGCCATGCCCTCTGAGGAGCGGCAGCAGTACGTGGACTTTCTCAGGCAGCACCGTGATGTGTTCGCTTGGGGCTATGACGAGATGCCGGGGCTAGATCCTCAGGTAGCCGTCCACCGCCTTGGTCTCCCGGCGAACCATCGCGGGTTCAAGCAGCCTCCCAGGAAAATGCACCCATCCCATGGTGCCATGGTTGAGGCCGAAGTTGACAAGCTTATCAAAGCCAACTTCGTGAGGGAAGTTCAGTACCCCAAATGGCTGGCCAACATTGTGCCGGTCAGGAAGAAGAACGGGCAGATTAGAGTCTGCATCGACTTCCGCGATCTCAACCGCCACTGTCCGAAGGATGATTTTCCCCTTCCAGTGACAGAGCTGTTGATTGATGCCACAGCAGGGTTCCAAGCCCTCTCCTTCATGGATGGATACTCCGGATACAACCAAATTCGGATGGCCCCTGAGGATGAGGAGTTCACTGCCTTCAGGGCCCCCCAAGGTACCTTTTGCTACCGGGTCATGCCCTTCGGCCTGAAGAATGCAGGTGCCACCTACCAACGGGCGATGCACCGCATATTCAAGCCAATCCTCGGCACACTGGTGGAATGCTACGTCGACGACTTGGTTGTCAAATCGCGCCAGCGTCAGGACCATCTCAAAGATCTTGAGAAAGTGTTCAGCTTCCTCCGGTCTCGCTGCCTGAAGATGAACCCGTTGAAGTGTGCCTTTGGGGTCACCTCCGGAAAGTTCCTTGGATTTGTGGTAAGATACCGGGGTATTGAGATTGACCCAGAGAAAATCAGGGCGATTAGCCAGATGCCTCCCCCGGGTACCGTCCGGGAACTGCAAGGGTTCCAAGGCCACTTAGCCTATATACGCCGATTCATCGCGAATCTGGCCGGCAAGTGTAAGCCCTTTTCTCGGCTTATGAAGAAGGGTGCCACCTATGTATGGGATAAAGAGTGTCAGACCGCTTTCGAGGAAATCAAGCAGTACCTGCTTCAACCTCCGGTCCTGATGCCGCCCGTATCCGGAAAGCCGCTGGTCCTTTATGTGACCGCCCTGGAACGGTCCCTGGGTGCCCTTCTCGCCCAGAAGAACAACGAGGGAACAGAGAATAGCCTCTATTACCTCAGTCGCATGCTCCTCGATGCGGAGGTTAGGTATTCCCCCATCGAGAAGAGCTGCCTGGCGCTCGTATTTGCCGTACAGAAATTACGGCACTACTTGCAGCACCATGAGGTACAGTTGGTTTCTCGGGTAGACCCGTTGAAATATATCCTGAGTCGACCTATGTTGACTGGCCGTCTAGCGCGGTGGGCTGTGATTCTCCAGCAGTTCGACATCAGGTATGTGTCTCAGAAGGCCATCAAAGGGCAAGCGTTGGCAGACTTTCTGGCCGCTCACCCGACCTCCGCGGATCAGCCGCTGGATCTAGGCTTTCCTGATGAGACCATTCTCTCGGTTGATCGAGCCGATCCATGCTGGCAGATGCACTTTGACGGTGCCTCCCGGAGCCCCACCGGTAGAAGACTCGATAATCCTAAGCTCAATAGAGTGGGCTTGGGCATCGTCTTCATTACCCCGGAGCGAGCCGTGCTGCCATACTCTTTCCTGTTGTCAGAGGGCTGTACCAACAATGAGGCGGAATACCATGCCCTCATCACCGGCCTCGAGTTAGCTCTCGAGATCGACGTGCCCCGTCTGTGCGTGAAAGGGGACTCCGAGCTGGTCGTTAAGCAGATCAATGGCGACTACGTTGTCAGGAAGCCGGAACTTGTGCCATTGTTGGAGTGCACCCTCCTTCTGATGGCCCGGTTCCCTTCTCGGCCAGAAATTGTCCATATTCCCCGGTCGCAGAACGGTCGAGCAGATGCTTTGGCCAGCCTGGCTGCGTCACTTGCGGAACCTGAACAGGACAACCTGGTCGTCCGCGTGACGCGCCGCAGGCTCATCGCTCCCGTTATCCCGGAAGAAGATCGCGGCCCGTTGGTAAGTAATCTCACCACGGTTGCCCCTATGCCCGGAGCCCCGAGTACCCCGGATATAGCAGTCGAATCAGCCCGTGATTGGAGGGCGCCTTTGGTTGAGTACCTCCAACATGGCATTCTTCCGTCAGATCGGGCCGAGCGCGAGCGAGTTCGACGCCGCGCATCGCAGTTCGTCCTCCAGAGCAGTCCCGGCCTGGAGCAGATCCTCTACAAACGCGGATTTGATGGTGTTCTCCTCCGTTGCCTTCAGGGAGTTGAGATCCCACGAGTCATGCAAGAGGTTCATGCTGGTTCATGCGGCGCCCACCAAACTGGGCCGAAGCTGTCCCACCAGATTCGGAGGTTGGGATACTTCTGGCCCTCTATGGTCCATGACTGCATCGAGTACGCCAGAAGGTGCCATGCGTGCCAGGTTCATGCGAACTTTGTGCATCGGCCGCCGGAGCCTCTCCATACCACAAGGCATTCCTGGCCCTTTGCAGTCTGGGGACTGGACGTTGTGGGACCTTACCCGCCGGCGACAGCTCGCCAGTGCCGGTTCATTCTGACCGCCACGGACTTCTTCTCCAAATGGGCAGAAGCGATTCCGCTCAGAGAGGTCAAATCCTGTTCGATCGCTGACTTCGTGACCTCCAACATCATCTATCGATTTGGAGTGCCTCACGCTATCCTCACGGATAACGGAACCAATTTCCGAGCAGCCGAGTTGAAGAAGTTGTACGCCAAGTATAACATCCGCTCGAACCATACATCTCGCTATCATGCGCAGGCGAATGGACAGATCGAGGCGTTTAACAAAACCCTCTCTAACATTCTGCAAAAGATGGTTGGTCAGAACAAGAAGAGTTGGCCGGACAAGCTCCCCAACGCCCTCTGGGCTTATCGGACGACGACTCGCAATTCCACCCAGATGACCCCTTATTCCCTGGTGTATGGAGCTGAGGCCGTCCTGCCCATCGAGATCCAGTTACCGTCCTTGCGCACTGCGGTCTACGACCAGCAAGCGCCGGGCAGAGTTGCTGAAGCCCGTCTAGTCGAGTTGGAAGCACTGGATGAGAATAGACTTCGCGCTTTGCACAACTTGGAGAGGCATCAAAGCAGGATGGCTCGAGCTTTCAACAAGAAGGTTCGCCTCCGCTCCTTCCTGCAGGGTGATCTAGTGCTAGCCCTAAGAGCACCGATGATCCCCGGCAGGAAGCCGCCCAAGTTGGAGCCCAAGTGGGAGGGACCTTTTGTTGTCCACAAGGTCTATCCCAATGGCGCGTACTCCCTAGCGACTATGGATGGTGAGCGTGTCACTCCTCCCACCAACGCTAGGTTCCTCAAGCAATACTTTGCCTGAGTGTCACCACGTCCTGCACGACGTTAAACTGCATTCGTCCAGGCTACAAGACATTAAACTGTTCAGCATTCGTCCGCGCTGCAAGACGTTAAACTGCCAAGTGCTTCGTCCCGCATGACGCTAAACTGCACTACGTCCGAGCTACAAGACGTTAAACTGTTCAGCATTCGTCCTGCATGACGTTAAACTGCCTCTCCAGAACTACGTATGGCTTGATTCCCATCCTTATGGGATACGTAGGACCGCCTGAACCCTCGTGTTTCAGGCCCAGCCCCATCCTTCGGGAATTTCCATCCCATCTCGGGCCCTTGGCCCAGTTGCCCCGGGGTGTGCGGCGTATGGTGTGAGTGTGGGGCTATGCCCTCATTCACGTCGGTTTGCTCGTCACGCTGTACGCCCCCCTCCACGTTTGGGGATGCCTTCTGCTCCCCCCTTCTTTTTTTCCTCATCGTCCTGCATGACGTTAAACTGCACTTCAAGAACTACGTATGGCTTGATTCCCATCCTTATGGGATACGTAGGACCGCCTGGACATCATGTTTCAGGCCCAGCCCCATTTCCCGGGAATCCCTATCCCGCGTTGGGCCTCTGGCCCCAGTTCCCCTCCTTTTTGTGCGAGGCGTATCGCGTGAGCAAGGGATTATGTCCTCATTCACGTCGGTCTACTGGCCGCGCCGTACGCCTCCCCCGTGTGTGGGACTACCTCACACCCCTCATCGTCCTGCATGACGTTAAACTGCCTTTTCAGAACTACGTATGGCTTGATTCCCATCCTTATGGGATACGTAGGACCGCCTGGACGCTTGTGTCTCAGGTCCAGCCCCGTCTCTTGGTTGATTGCGGGGATCTGCCCCCCTTCGGTTGCTCTCGGGGTGAGTCCTCCGACCCTTTCCGGAGATCTGTTAACATGTTTTGGGGTGCTTCGGTCTATGACTCGTAGTGTCAGATTCAATCCCGACAAGTCCTGTGTTGCTTGTCAGGCCTCGCGCTTCCTCTTGTTCGAGCCTTCACTCAAAGGGATCCTCGTTAGCGGTTTGGGTACGATGCCTCAGTGCTCTCCCACCGCTCCGGGTCGATTTACCGGCGGGTCTTGGGCCGCAAATCGATATGAATCCTGCGATTGAGCGGTTGATGCTCGTTTGCTTGCCCCGTCTTAGGCTGACGCGATCGGATGTTGTGTTGCGAATGCGTCAGCAACGTCCTTGATCGCCATGTCAGCTCTCTCGGGCTCTGAACATTGGTTGCGCAGTCCTCATCACACTCCGCCTTTGTGCGTTGTAGTGGGATCTTGACACTCTCTTCATACCGACCTCCGGTACGCCTCTACACGTTAGGCAGACCAACCAGGGTAATGATGTCGTTCGAGGCTCCCATGATCTGAGCACCAAGGATATATGCAGATATCCTCCCTAAGGGCCATGCGTAGCTGGACCCTCGTCCCCATAAGGAGGAGGGAGTCGCCCGAACAATTGCGTTCTGGGCCCAGTATATCTGGAGGCTAGCATCTCTGCCCCTCGGGTGATGGACATACGCAGACCCCTATCCCAAGACTCTTTTCCTGGAATCGTGCGTGACCGCAGGGCTGGGTATGTTCCCACCTCCGCCGTGTCCGCCGTACCGCGATAAGCGGGTTCCTCCATGGTCCGAACCACACGACCTTAAACTGTGTTGTCTGGTCCTACCACACGACCGTAAACTGTGATCGTCTTGGCCGCCCGACGAGAAACGGCACTGCATCGTGATGTCCTCCTCAGGGGACACTCATGTTGGGCGCTGGTTAATGACCACGCCATTCATCAATGCCTTCCATGGCTTGATTATTGTGGCGACGCCAGAGATTTCTCAATCACGGGCATGTCGCCGCACAAAGAAAAACCATTCATCTTTAAGGACAAACAAGAAATATCAAATGCCGCTCCTTTTGTGTGCGAGGGTCAGACCCGCACTCTTCCCCGCGCTGGTGCCCGATTGTGTCGCACCGCGCTTCAAGAACTACGTGCGGCTTGATTCCCATCCTTATGGGATACGTAGGAACGCCCGGATGTTTGAAACTTCGGGTCCAGCCCCCCACCTCTTAGAGATTCCCCCTTCTCTGGGGAATCCGCCGCCTTCAGGTCACCCTCAAGGCGTGTTCCCCGACCCCTTGCCGTGGTCCACCGGTGTCAAGAGTACTCTGGTTTATTGCCAGGAGGGTCAGGATCCGCTTGGTCAGGTTTCCTCCACTTTTCAGGCTTCGTGCTCCCTTTCATTCGGACCCATCGTCTACGCCCTGGGTGGAGCCCCCGTGAACGGTTCGGACACAATGCCTCAGTGCTCTCCCACCGACTCGGGCCGGTACCCCCAATGGCCTCGGGCAGCAAATCGATATAAATCCTGCGATTGAGCGGTCGATGCTCGTTTGCTGCCTCATTCCACCAACGGTTGGTGCGATGTTGATGCTGCTTTTCCGCCACGGTCGGCAGTATTCTCATATCGTCACGCCGGTGCTCCCGGTCCTCGAGTGAATGGCCGCATGATTCACATTTTCCACCTCCCATTCTGACCAGGCGAAACCTCGACACTCTTGACACTATCCCTCAGTGCATCTTCGCATATCCAGGGGATATGACCACGATGTGGCGTGCTTTGAGCCCTTATGGTCCGAGCTCTAAGACCTTAAACTAAGATCTCTCCTTTCTGGTCCGAGCTCTAAGACCTTAAACTAAGATCTCTCCTTATGGTCCGAGCTCTAAGACCTTAAACTAAGATCTCTCCTTATGGTCCGAGCTCTAAGACCTTAAACTAAGATCCCCCCTTTATGGTCCGAGCTCTAAGACCTTAAACTAAGATCTCCCCTTCTGGTCCGAGCTCTAAGACCTTAAACTAAGATCTAGCCCTTATGGTCCGAGCTCTAAGACCTTAAACTAAGATCCTCTAGCCCTTATGGTCCGAGCTCTAAGACCTTAAACTAAGATCCTCTAGCCCTATGGTCCGAGCTCTAAGACCTTAAACTAAGATCCTCCACCTTTATGGTCCGAGCTCTAAGACCTTAAACTAAGATCCAGCCCTTATGGTCCGAGCTCTAAGACCCTAAACTAAGATCTACCCCAAATGGGGTCCTACGTCCTGCATGACGTTAAACTGCACTCACAGAACTACGTGTGGCTTGATCTCCAGCCTGATGGAGTACGTAGGAACGCCCGGGCATTTCGACTCGGGTCCAGCCTCAGGGATCGATAAGTCCCGCCCCTCCTCGTCGCCGGCCGTCTGGCCTGACTTCGGGTAGAGTGGTGCAGTTGTGATATTCTCCCCGATTCAGCTCGGGATGCCCCATCGCAATGATGGGAAGCGGTAGTTTCCTCGTCAGAGAGGTGCTGTCTGAGAATTGAGGTGACTCACGGCCAGATTAGTGCACCCGCCCAATACGCTTTCCCCACGGTGGCGCAATTTTGAGAGCGTTGGATTCTGTCCGAACAAATCGTCACTTCGCCCCACGCTTCGCATGCCCTGTTGATCTGGATTTTCCACCCTTGTGTCTGAAGGAACCCCAAAGCGGTATTCATGATGACATGTGGTCCGCCTCCTGCAATATGAATGATGGCCTTTTTCGGTCCGTCTATTGCAGTTGTTATGGTCGATCCACTGTCCGCCTACCGTCTTGGGCATTTCCTGGAAGGCCGATCGTTGTGGATGTCTGGATTCGGGACACGCGATTCACCTTTTCTCATTTCCCTATGTTCGGATAAAATCTCAACGCCCCTAGCGTTGTCCCGCTCGTGTGTTGGAACAAGTTGGGGGATGATACATTGGTTAGGTATGAGGTCTCCTTTCCTAGGAATGACCTCCCTCTTTTCTCCAGAAACCCAGGCCCAATTATGGATGCCTGATGCTTGGTTAACACTCCCGCAAGACAACGAATTGTTGTTGAGCATGTTAAACCAAAAGACGCAGATAAATATGGCGATTCATACAAGTGGATCAAAATATTAAGTAGCGGAAGCAAATGTTCTGGGAATGGCAAAAAACAGCCCTTAGGGATTAGCGTGCTGAATGAGTCTTTCTAATGCCGCTACCCTTTGGCTGGCGGCCTCCAGGGCTGCTTCTCGTTCTCTGCGTGCCCTCTCCTCGTCGGCGGTCGCAGCACGCAGTTCGTCAATCCTGGCCTGTGCACGCTCCCGCTCGACTTGGAGTGTGACCATCTGTTGGCCCGCCTCCGTCAGCTGTACCTGAGCGTCGATCAGTTGTGCCGATAGTTGCTCCACAAGCTCGGTACATGCTGCGACGAAGGCCTCCTTCTCTGCCGCCTGCCCTTCGAGGCGCCGGACTTCCTGCTCTGCCGCGATGAGCGCCTGCGTGCTCTCCGACATGTCCCGACTTTGTGCGACGTCGGCACGCCGGCGGCTCTCGCGCATCTTCTCGGCCATGAAATCACGGACCGTCAGATGGAGGCGTTGAGCATCAGCTCCCCCGGCACACAGGAAGCGCAGCCAGGTCTGAAGTGATCCCATGCGCCCCAGCCATTCCGATGGGTCTCGCTTGAGGAAGCGCTGGATGCACTTCCACCCCCTGCGTCGCGTTACCCGGCTATCCTCGACCGCCTCCGCGTCCGAGTCATCCATCTCCTCTGGGTCGGCAGGCCGGTAGGCAGGGAAGGCAGCCAGCAGGTCTGCTGCAGGGTCCGCCCCTGGGAGGTCCTCACGAGGGATAGGTTCCCCAACATCCGGGCAACCTTCTTCTCTCTCCCCAGCGGCGCTGACACCCTCGTCAGCCCCCAACCTCTCTCCGATGTCAGCACCGCCGATGTCCGCAGCCCCTTGATCAGCAGTTGGTGGGGCCGGCTCGGTTTGGAAGGTCTGTTCCGGAGCAGGCGGCATGTCCACCACTGGTCCACTCGTAGATGGCCCGGGTTCGGCAACCCGACGAGCCTCCAATGTTGAGATCGCTGCGCGGGGCATGCCATGGTTAGTCACGGATCGTCAATGGCATGCACCAGCAGTAAAGTAAGGAGACTTACGGGAGTTCGGAGCGTCATCTTCCGCTACCCCGGCCGCCGCAGGAACAGTTGCAGCAGGGGACCCCTTAGCGCTTGTCAGTTCGATAATGGGTGCCTGGCCCCCGCCTTGTCCTGCTGGCGCCTCTCCTACTCCAGTGGATGTCCCAGAGACCGATGCCGACCTCCCCATGGTGAAGATGGAAGGTGTTGGTATCCGGGGACCAGCGAGTGAACAGCTCCGGCCCGAGCTCAGACTGCTGGTAGAAGTGGAACTGCGACGTCCACACCGCCTCGAACAGGCCGATGTACCGCAGCTCCTCTGCGAAGTGATCGCAAGTGTGGCGTACCCAGAACGCCCAGGCCCATTCACTGGTAAAGTTGCCCCCAGATCGCAAGTCCCAGTCCTTCAGCCAGCCCTTGGTGTCGTCCGTGACGCTCTGGCGATATATGCTCGAGTAGAGGGCTGGAGAATTTTCCACAGTAGGCTCACCCCCATCAATGGTTCGCGTCCTCGGGTTCAGGACATAGACATCCAAGTGTCTGGTCTCCCTGGCAGGATGCCCATTGTTGGTGATGTTATAGCGGAGAAGCTCGTCCTCCCGGGTCACCCAGGTCCGCGGCGCATCAATCTCGAACCCTGGCACCGGAACCTCATCGAGGATGCCGAAGTTCCAGAGCGGCAGGTTGTCCGACAGTGGATATGTCTTCTGGGCCGGCGTTAGTAAGTCGAACAAGGATTGATTGTTGGAAACAATCTCCTTGGCTCCGTAAACCTCCTCGTTCGTCGCCATCTCAGCTCTGCGAGTGGCGGCATCCCCCTCATTTCCTCTGTGCGCGGCCATCTCAGAAGTTTCGGGAGTCGTGCGGGTTAAGGGATGAAGAGTGCGGGATCGGACGAGGCTGGTGGAAAAGTTTGAAGGTTGGCGCGCATTGCGCGCCTAAGTCCCGCGCCGCCCAGGACTTCGGCATTCCGGCGTCTCCCTCGGAACCCGATCGTTGCGACCTCTCGCCGATCAGATTCCGAGGGGGGGCTTTTGTAGACGCCGGAAAAGTCCGTTGTTCCCAAACGAAGCTCCGGATGCGGAAAGTGAAGTGATATTTGGAGTCGGAAGAACGTTTCGGAGGGCCCGGAGGCCTTGCGCGGAATTTCAGAGGCCCGCGCGCAAAGGTGATGTCCCGCGCGCAAAACCCCCGGGATGCGCGCAATACGCCGGTCCGGCGCGCAATTTTGCGCGCCGCGGGTCCGCGCGACTCCCGTACGCGCCGCGCCCGATTCCGCGCCCGCGAGAAGAATTTCGCGCTCGCACCCTGGATTCCGCGCCCGGGGTTGCCTATAAATACAAGGCGACCCCCAACGTTTCAAAGGTTGCTGGAAGTCGAAACGTCTCTCGTGCGCGCAATTCAACCCCTTCCGCGCGCAATGACGAACTTCAGGTAACCTCCTTTCTTTCGCGCAAGAAAGCCTCGGGGTCCGCCTTCGCGCGCAATCCCCGCTGGCTCCTTTCATTTGACTAAACATTCACCCTAAGGCCTTTGCGCGCAAAAGAACCCGCTTGCGCGCAATTTCCCCCGGGGTGCGCGCAATCCGGCCTGATTGCGCGCACCCCCCTTCTTTCAAGTGGCCATTCGTTAAAGAATGAGCCGTTGCCCCCGCGCGCTATCCGAAGCCCGGTGTGAGCAATCTCAAGCATCCGCGCGCAAGGCGCTGGCCCAATTGCGCGCCAGCCGCCCCGATTGCGCGCCGGCCCGCAGTATTGCGCGCAAAGCTTCCTTTTTGCGCGCAATCTGCCAGGGTCATCCCCGTTGACCTCCTAAGGGTACCCGCCTGTGTGGCACCCGATGATTCTCATCCCGGGTGCCCGCACCGTGCGTTGTCTTCCCGTGCGGCCCTCCAGGCTTGCGCGAAGTGACACGCACCTATGTCCAGCATGACGTTAAACTGCATACTCGTCCAGCATGACGTTAAACTGCATATACGTCCTGCACGACGTTAAACTGTACATCGTCCGCGCTGCAAGACGTTAAACTGCCAAGTGCTTCGTCCGGCAACCTATGCCCAGCATGACGTTAAACTGCACACCCGTCCAAGCTGCACGACATTAAACTGCCTAGCCCCCATCGTCCGTGCTGCAAGACGTTAAACTGCCAAGTGCCTCGTCCTCAACACATGACGTTAAACTGTACTTCGTCCGGCAAGATGTTAAACCGTCCGCTTCGTCCTCAACACATGACGTTAAACTGTACTTCGTCTGGCAAGACGCTAAACCGTCCGCAACCTGATCCCGTGCTCCGCACGCAGGGTCTCCCCCGGTTTGGACGTGGCCCCCACCCGCTCGTCTCTGCAGGGATGTCGGGATTGTCCCCCTTTTGGGACGATTTAATGGGAGTGGCTTTTCCCTACGGGGGCAGGGTATTACAAACCCCTAGTTTCTCGTGGGAGGCTGCACATGTGTATCTCCATTGCACCTCCCCACTGCCGAAGCCAGTAGAGGGTCTGACTGGGATCGAGGTGTCTTTTGCCTTCGGTCCAAGTCCCTTCCAACTGAGTTTTGCAGTATCCGGGCTGCCCCAAGTGCGTAAGTCCTGACAGAATGAACTACGTGGACTTTGATCCCTGTCTCCTATACAGGGTACGTAGGAAGCCTCCCCGAGGTTCAAGCCCACCACCTGGTCATCCCGGTCGTATTTACGTCGGTTCGTCCATCAGTGGACCCCTCCAGGGTTCACGCTTGCGTTGATTCACCTATGAATCCGCCCCTGTGGGAGACTGCCCGTGTGTATCTCCACGGTGCCTCCCCACAGCCCCCCTTTTCCATTTCCCCTTTTATCGTCCAGCATGACGTGAAACTGTGATCCACCCGGCCGTTCCATCCCCCCTCCGTGCGAGGTGGTTCGGTTCAATCCTCCGCCCGGCGGCCTCGACCTCTTCGTGAGTCGGCTTGCCGACGTCCAGCATGACGTTAAACTGTATGCCCGAACTACGTTGACTTTGATCCGTGTTAACGCGCGGTACGTAGGAAGCCCCTCTGGGGTCCAAGCTCTTTACTCCATCATCCATCCTGATCCTTACCCGGGCCGCCACATCCCGGTGGGGTCATGCCACTTCACTTCACTCCACGTTACTTGGGAAGCCGCCCATGTGCTGGCCCCAGCGTCGGAGGTTCCCCGCAAAGGGGTTCTGTCATCTGATCCACTTTTCGTGTTGATCGGTCCGATGCCGTCCCCGCTGGACGTTAAACTCGCGGCATACCCCGTGTTAAACACGGGAAGCTGAGGAAAACCTCAGGTGACACAGTTCCCCGCACCTAGTACGGGATGCCTCAGGCCATCGTGCCTTCGAGAAGCCCTATTAGGGACGGAAGACAGACGTGCAGAGCCGCAGTGCTACGACACGCCCCCAGCACCCAGAGCCACCCGGCCTTCTCACCGCAGGTTGCTGCCCCGCCCAGACTCCTTGGAACGTTCGGGCGGAAGCAGCGTAATTAACCGGTGTCCATGAAGATATGGCGCCGGGAACGAGATTCACGAACATTCTTAAGTCTATGAGGGAGACCCGGATTAGGCGACAAGTTCCGAGGAGACGTCCAAGGAAGGAGAAGCCGACATCCCATCATCCCGGTTTCGATCAAGGAGCAGACGCCCCTGAATAAGGGACGGATGCTGCCCGCCCTTGGAAAGCGGGACTGCGGGACCACAAGCCGCGCGCCCATCCCCTCGGGTTGACGGGTGCACGCGCGAACGCGTCCTGGCGGAACAGCGTAACCCGACGCACATCCGCACCGAAACACTTGCGTTATACGCAAGATCCACCTTTCTCGATAGCTTGTGTTGTACGCTATACCTAGTTTCACTAAACAACACTATCTTATTAAAATAATATATAAACTAGCCATTATAAATAGTAATACCCACTTTTTGAAATTTTATAAACTTTATCCTTCAAAATGGACTTCAGTTTTGGATTCGGAATATTGAAATTAGCCTGGGGTGAATTTTTGGTATTTTTCTGAAAACATTCAATTTTTGATGAATAGTGAAAACATTGAGTTACTGGTCAAAACCAACTTTTTATTTAAATAATAATTTATTTTATATAAATTTATTTTAGGTAAAAATAGATACATAATACCTATATAATTTCAATGTAATTCATTGGAGTCATTTTATAATAATTTTAGATATATAAAATATTTATTGAACTTTTTATCGTCTTTTACCCACCTCCTATGAGCATTTACAAATTTACATAAAACTTAATTTTACCGCTTCTGTGAGTTTAATTTCAAAATTCTGAGAAACACAGTTAATATCAAGGAATAAAATTTGGTTCAATAATATAAAAATAATTTTTAGTGAATAGTAACTTTTTACTTTTATTTACCACGATTAAAAGTTAATTGGGTAATTAAGGGTAAAAATGATATTATTATTACCCTAAAACATGTAATAATTCTATTGGATATGTGTAATTAGACCCGAAACAAAATTAGGAATAAAATATTATCCTTTAGGTCCACATGGATTTGATTTAGACAATTATTATTATTTTATTTAAAGAAGAGTTGAAATAGTTAAAATCAATGTTTAATAACTAATTTTTTTTTAATATTGGGTTATACATAATATATATTAGACTATAAATAGTCATTATAAATATAACAAAATTTCCTACATAATGGTATTTTATTTATATTTTTTTAGACATTAAATAATTTAATTTATTTATGACACAATGATGGTGCAGTAATTACCTTATTAATGAAATATTTACATAATTGATATTATATATACCCAAATAAATGTAATGTGAGACTTTTTATGAATTAAAATAATTTTATAGGTTAATATAACATATTGAGGTCGGTTAGATTAATTTATTTAGAAGTAATAATGCTTTTATGAATTTAGAGAAAACAAAATACCAAATGGTGTCAAAATTGACATAAAATAGTTTTAAAAAACAATATTATATTATTAATTGATATAATTGTCCAAAAAATATAGGTTTCTTCCAAAAGACTTATATACAAATATATATAACATTAATAAACCAATTGGGGTTATATTGGCAGTTTATAGTATGTTTATTAACTATATAGTGCAAGAATACAAGAAGACACAGTAAAAAATAAGTTATTTAACATAGAGTTAAATAAAAATGATAAGGTTAAAATGGTAACCTAAACTTGTCTAAAACCTATTTTTTGAGATTATTTAAACCCATAACCACCCTAGCCTCAAAATAAGTCACTTTGGATCCATTATAAAACGAATATGAATTAATTAAAAAATAATATTTTAAGTTTTTTCTAAGGTTCCCCTCGCCCCTCTTATAAAAGGGAACTCCCCCTTCTCTCTAATTCACAACAAAAAATCCATTTGGATCAAAAAAAACCTTTCCAAATACCATTTAAACGGTCCTAACTTAATCTGAGAGGCCTTCCTTTAGTCATAAAGCCATCCTAAGGAGCCCTTTTGATCAAATAAAAGGAGTAACCCGAAGAAAATGAAAATATCTCACCACCTATTTCGAGTTCCTTTCTTCTTCCACTTCCTCCTTCTTTGTTGTTTCAATTAAAAAATAATAACTCCAATATATTATATATACTATAATGTTATTATAAACATTGTACAACCATATTTGTTATTTTATCCATCATATGAATGAAAAAGTCACCACACGTGCGTACGTACGACTTACTATCTCTATGTCTTGGTGTAGTTTGTTATTCAAACATTTCATCATTTGGATGGGTATAATAATGAGTAAACTTGATATAAATATTAAATATAACATTATTATGATTCTTTATATATGATATACCATCCAATTATATACGATTTTAATATCAAAATAATGATATCATCGCTCGTGCGTACGGACGGACTGCCGTCTCCACGAACGTGATGAGATTAATTTTCCATGATTAAACATTAAAGTATGATTATAAAGTATATATAATAAATAATCATGAAATATATTAAATAATAATGATACTAGTTTTATGTACATATATTTTTCATTTACTTAGTTACATTCACTTCAATAAGGAAACAGAAATAGTGTTCATGCGTACGTATGACCTACCATCTCCATGAACGGTGATTTCATTCTGTTTATCGATCTATCATATATTTTTATATGATGAATATATATTATATATAAATCATGTTTTAAATTATTAAATTAATTAAATCATGATATAAGTAAGAACAATAATTCGAATCACGTATGATAAATGAATTGATTTTACCCCAAACACTGCTTTAACCTGGAATTTACAGAAGAACAGGTTATATAAAGTTATAAGTGAATCATATATGAAATAATAAATATTATTATGGTTATGTTACAAGTTAATAATATGTTTAAACCCACTATACAGGAGTCTCAGACACATATAGAAGAAATTGGACATAAGGTAAGGGATAATTTTGCAAATCTCATTTTTATCTGAGATTGCTTATACGTAAGTTTTTACTAGGGTTATGTTTATCATTCATGTCCATGTTTTCTAAAAATGTGTTTATAAAATGTTTAAAATTATTCTATGTATGTTTAAAGTAATTTTTACCCTTTTTTGACTTTTTAACACATTGTATGGAAGGAATCATTCCTTTGGTTACCATATAAGGTACATTTTTACTTTTCAGGCAAAAGTACGAGAAGCATGTTTTTTTAACTTATATGGAATGAACGGATTTTTACGATTTCATAACGCCTTATTTAAATAATTATTACTATAAAATATTTCATTATTATTTTCAAAAAAATCTTTTCTTTTAAATTACATGTCATTTTGAGAAAAGTAAATGATTTGGAAGAAGAAAGGATATTTTCCTCAAGAACTCATTTCAAGTGTTTTATCGAAACTATTTTCTATCTAGGATGACATTATTTAATATGGTTATGTTTCAAGAATAATGTCGTTAGTATTTAAATGGTTTTATCTTTCTTATGATGAAATTATATTAATTTGTTTTATATGGATTATTTTATAATGGGATAATGTTTATGAAACCCATTTTATTCATAGCATTATTATAAATGATTTATGTTTATTTTGTCGCACATGAAAGAATGATTTCATTATGAGATTGGTGGGACCTATATCTCCCTCCAATGAATTGGGTAAAGATTTATATCTCATGAGATAGACATGGCTGTAACGTCAAGTTAATCTGGTTCAGTGATACAGGACTGGAACGAGGAGTGAACTCGATTCCATAAGGGACTTTGTCCACTATGATGGTCCTGGCAGCAATGCCTTGGATACTACGGAAATCATATCATGTTTTTAATGGTTTTCCACAATTACTTGTTTTATTCCCATGATATTTTATCATAATTTATGTTCCATTATGATCTATGCATTACATACTACCATGTTTACTATCATTGCTCAAGATTTTGATGTTTAAACATTATGTTCATGTTTTTTAAGTTCAAATGTATATGGGTTGTTTTATTTTCTCTATGCTTACCATTAGTAAGCATTTGAGCTCACCCTTTTTATGTTTTCTTTTCCCCCACGATATAAAAGAAGGTTTTAGGTAGGAAAAAAAGAAGATCATTATGAGAGATGTTGAAGATCTTTCACCATGATTAGAACATTTTGTTCCGAGTTTCCCAAGACACTAAACTAATATGGTCATTGGGCCTGTGTTTTTTTAATATATTCAGTATTCCGCAAAATTAACTTAATGTCCATGTACGTCAAGCTTTAGGTCACTACAGTTTCAACTGTAGAGACCCAGATCTTGACGTACATGGACATTACATTACTTTTGCGGAATACTTAATACATGACAAAAACAGACACCCAATAACCGTATTAGTTTAGGGTCTTTGGAAACTCGGAACGTAATATTTTAATCATAGTGGAAGATCTTCAAAATCTCCCTTAAAGATATTCACCTTTGGTTTTCTTACCTATAACCTTTATTTATATCTTGGGGAAAAGAAAACATAAAAAGGGTGAGCTCAAATAATCAGTAAGGGTAAACATGGAGAACATAAAACAATCCCTAAACATTTGAACGTAAGAACATGAACATAAAACATCAAAATCGTGAGTAATGACATAAATCTTGGAAGTGCATTAGGAATTGATCATAATGGAACATTAACCATGATAAAATATCATGGGAATAAAACATGTAATTGTGGAAACCATTAAGCACATGTTATGATTTCCATAGTATCCAAGGCATTGTTGCAAAGACCATCATAGTGGACAAAGTCCATTATTGAACCGGGTTTACATGTCATACCAGCCCTGTATTACTGAACCAGATTAACTTTCCATTCCATCCATGTATATCTCATGAGATATAAATCTTTACCAAATGCATTAGAGGTAGATATAGGTCCCACCCTTCTCATAATGAAATCATTCTAACTTGTTCCCCAAAATAAACATAAATCATTCATCAGAACCGAAAGAATAAATTGGGTATCATAAACATCATCACATCATAACATAATCCATATAAAAAATGGATATAATTTTATCATAAGAATAATCAAACCATGTAAATAATACAGACATTATACTTGAAACATAATCATAATAAATAATGTCATCTTAGATAGAAAATATTTTTGACAAAACACTTGAAATGAATTCTCGAGGGAAATATCCTTTCTTCTTCAAAATAATTTTATTTTCACAAAATTCCATGCAATTTTAAATGAAAATGATTTTTTTGATGATAATCATGAAATATTATAGAGTAAGCTTCATGAAAATTAGGCGTTATGAAACCGTAAAAATACATTCATGCTGTATAAGTTAAAAAAACATTTTCCTCGTACTTTTTCCGGAGAAGTCAAAAAGTACCTCATATGGTAAAAAAAAGATCCCTTAATTATCATGTAGTAAAATTAAGAAATGGGTTAAAATTACTATAAACATATATGAAAAAATTTTAGAAAACAGGGACTTGGATGATAAATATAACACCAGTAAATACTTACGTTTAAGAAATCTCGGATAAAAATGAGATTGAAAAATTATCACTTACCTTATGTCCAATTTATTATGTATATGTCCTAGAATACTTTATAGTGGGTTTAAACATATTATTAACTTGTAAAAAACCATAATAATATTTATAATATCATATATGATTAGATTAAGACTTTATATTACCCATTCATTTGTCAATTCCATGTTAAAGGATCGTTTTGGGTAAAATCGTTTAATTTATCGTATGTGTTTCGACTTGTTTTTCATGATATTATTACTTATATTCTGATTTAAATAATTCCATAATGTAAAACATGATTTATATATAATATATATTTATCATATAAATATATATGATAGATCGATAAATGAAATGAAATACAACGTTCATGGAGACAGTAGGTCGTACGCACGCATGGACACTGTTTTTGTTTCCTTATTGAATTGGATGGAATTAAGTAAATGAAACATATATGTATATAAATAAAATATCATTATTATGTCATATATTTCATGAATATTTATTATATATAATTTATAATCTTACTTGAATGGTAAATCATGGAGAATGAATCTCATCGCGTCGTGGAGATGGTAATCCATATGTACGCACGAGCGATGATATCATTCCCATAATTATTGAATGGAATTGGAGTGGATGGTATAATATATAAGAATTAGTATGATGTTATAATAATAACATATAGTAATTATTTCCACCATTACACCCATCCAACTATGGTGGTGGTGGAAAACAGATTACACCACGACGTGGAGACAGTATTCCGTACGTACGCACACGCGGTGATTTTGTTTTCCATAGGATGAATAGAAGGTAAAATAGGGTTGGTTCATATTTATAATAAAATATTAGTATATTATTGATACTGATGTTAATACTTTATAATGAAACAAATAAATAAGATGAAGTAGAAGAAGAAATGAATTTGAAAGAATCAATAAAGGATATTACCTCTTCTTCGACATGCCTCTTTTAAACATCCCCTAAGGGAACTAGAGTTGGTTTTTTTGAGAAGAATAAAACCTTTATGATATAAATAGAGAGGTTTAGAAGAGAAATTGGTATGTTTTGGCCAATATTTAAGGATCAAAATTGTGTAAAGAGGAGATGGAGGAGAAGCCCTTTTATAAGGGAGGGGAGATGCACCATAGAAAAAAATTAAAATATTATTTTATAATAAATTCATATTCGGTTTATAATGGATCCAAAGTGACTTATTTAGAGGATAGGGCGGGGATGGGTCAAAATCCTCTCAACCAATAGGTTTTAGACAAGTTTAGATTACCATTTTAATCTTATAATTTAGATTTAACTCTAAGTTTAATAATTTACCTTTTATCGTGTCTTCTTGTATTCTTACACTATATGGTTAATAAACTTACTATATAATTCCAATGAAACCCCAATTGGTTAACTAATGTCATATTTATTATTATATAAGTCTTTTGGTATAACCATTGATTTTTATTACCATTATATCAATTAATAATATAATATTTGTTTTTAAAAACTCTTTTATGTCAATTTTGACACTATTTAGTATTTTTTTCTCTCTAAATTCATAACAGCATTATCACATTGAAAAAAATTCATCTAACAAACCCTAATATGTTATATTAACCTAGAAAATTAGTGTAATTCATAAAAAGTCTCAAATTACATTTATTTGGGTATTTATAATATCAATTATGTTAATATTTCATTAGTAAGGTAATTACTGCATCATCATCGTGTCATACATAAATTAAATTATTTAATTTCTAAAAATTATAAATAAAATACCATTATGTAGGAAATCCTTTTAGATTATTAATGAATATTTATAGTCAAATTTATCTTATATATAACCCTATATTAAATTTTTTTTACTTATTAATCATTGATTTTAATTGTTTTAACTCTCCTTTGAATTAAATAATAATAAATGTTCTAATCAAATCCAAGTGGACCTAAAAAGGTTCATATTTTATTCCTAAGGTTGTTTTTGGTCGAATTATACTTATCCAATAGAATTAGGACATGTGTTAGTGTAATAATAATATCATTTTTACCGTTAATTACCCTATTTACTTTTAATCGTGGTAAATAACAGTAAAAAAGTTATTATTCACCAAAAATTAATTTTATCTTATTGAACCACATTTTACTCCTTGATATTTACCCTTTCTCTCAGATTTTCAAAATTCAACTCATAGAAGAGTTAAAATTATGTTTTATGTAAATTTACAAAATGCTTTTAGGAGGTGGGTAAAAGACGGTAATAAGTTCAATAAAATTTTTATATATCTAAAATTATTATAAAATGATTCCTATGAATTACATTGAACTTATATAGGTATTATGTACCTATTTTGACCTAAAATAAATTTAAATAATTTATAGTCGAATTTATCTTATGTATAACCCTATATTAAAATTGTTTTAGTTAGTAAACTTTGATTTTAACTCTTTTAACTCTTCTTTAAATAAAATAAT
This sequence comes from Viscum album, assembly GCA_963277665.1. Lineage (NCBI taxonomy): Eukaryota > Viridiplantae > Streptophyta > Magnoliopsida > Santalales > Viscaceae > Viscum > Viscum album. The sequence continues at coordinate 733,257,394 of OY728166.1, forward strand.
AATAAGTGTCCTAATCTAATCCAAGTGGACGTAAAGGGTAATATTCTTTTCCTAAGGTTGTTTTTGGTAAAATTACACTTATCCAATAGAATTAGGACATGTGTTAGGGTAATAATAATATCATTTTTACCCTTAATTACCCTATTTACTTGTAACCGTGGTAAATAAAAGTAAAAAGTTACTATTCCCCAAAAATTATTTTTATCTTATTGAACGACATTTTACTCCTTGATATTAACTGTGCCTCTCAGATTTTCGAAATTCAACTCACAGAAGCGGTAAAATTAATTTTTATGTAAAATTGCAAATGCTCCTAGGAGGTGGGTAAAAGACGGTAAAAAGTTCAATAAAAATTTTATATATCTAAAATTATTATAAAATGACTCCACTATATTACATTGAACTTATATAGGTATTATGTATCTATTTTGACATAAATAAATTTAAATAAAATAAAAAATTATTTAAATAAAAAGTCAGTTTTAACCAATAACTCAGTGTTTTCACAATTCTTCAAAAATAAAATTTTTTCAGAAATATACCAAAAATTCAGCCTAGGATAATTTCAATATTAAAAATCCAAAAATGAAGTCCATTTTAAAAGATAATATTTATAAAATTTAAAAAAGTGGGTATTACTATTACTAACTGCTAGTTTATACAATATTTTAATAACATATTGTTGTTTAGTGAAACTCGGTATTGCGTACAACACAAGCTATCGAGGAAGGTTGCTCTTACATGTAATGCAAGACAAGAATAGTGTTTCATATACTACAAGATAATACAGTGTTGCATATAGTTCAAGATAATCTTGGTGTAATGTACATCAAAAGACATCAACGATTAGTTTGTACTATACCAAAGATACTATTCATAATATCAAAAAAAATAAAAGTAACCTATTAACATAATTTGGACCGACTGAATCCAAATATGGAATACATTTTTCAAAATTTAAAACACAGAAGTTGCAGTAATTAATTTAAAATTAATCCCATTGTTAACAAAATGGGTTTTAAAAGTTAAAACATTGTCAAAGATTGAAATGTTTTTATCTATGAATTCAATGTAAAATTAATGGAAATGACTTGCCTTATATTAAATGTTAAAAATATATTCTATTTATACATTAAAATCATTAAATATTATAATTTAACCATATAAATTATCTTGATGAAAAAAGTTGTTTTTAATTAAAATATAGCGTGTTTTTACTATTCATTAAAATATTAAAGTTATCAGAATAATATGAAAAATTTATCGAAAGTAAATTTCTATATTCTGATTCCAAAGAAGAATTTTATTTTTTCAAATTGAACTTATAAACATGTCAAAAATATATTTAAAGTGTGTGCGCCATCAAAAGGCAGTAAAACTGCATTTTTTGAAAAAAATACTTCTTTTATCGAAAAATTGATTTTGTTATCATCTATCATTCTAGAAAATGTGTAAGATGAATAAATATGTTATAGAATTAAAAATTAGGTTAATATTATTCATAATGGCTGGTTCATTATAATATTATAACAATATATCGTTGTTTAGTGAAACCCGGTATTGCGTACTACGCAAGATATCGGGGAAGGTAGCTCTTGCCTGTAATGCAGGATGAGTCAGGGTTGCGTGTAGGGAAAGCTTCCTTTGGTGTTGCGTATAACATATTCAAAATATAGTTCAGTTATGCATTTATCAAAATCTATACTTGGTGTTGTGTAAAATTAATTTTATTCAAAAGAACTTAAAATTTTGTGCATCACAAGCCAAGAATGGTGTTGTGTATACTACAAGCTAATACGGTGTTGTGTATAGTAGAAGATAATCTTCGTGTAATGTATAATAGAAGACATCAAAGAAATTAAAAAGAATATATCTCATAAAATCTCGAGGTGTTACATTCTACCCCACATTAAAATGAATTTCTCCCTCGAAATTCGTCGGGGTTATAAATCGTTTACTACTTGAAATTTTCATTCATAATAACCCACATCGTAAAAAGGAATACTAAAACTTAATTTTAAAATGTGATGTAAGAAATGTAATGGTTACCCAAATTAACTCGTCACTGGGTTTCAGCATAGAAGAACATAGGAGAAAATATGGATATGGAAGATAAATATAACCATAAACTTCTGATGAAGAGTGGTAGAGGAAATGGCTATGAAAAATCCAACAATCACAAAGCCATAAATTTATGGTGATATAAGGTACCATATAATTCATCAGATATGAGGGCACTACGACAACATTTTTGGTTTTCAAGATCATTTCCCAATTGTTGAAGAATTTTTGAAAAATAAATACTTACTAGATTTTGGTACAATCGCACCGTTGCTCGTGCCTCGAACAATTTCCACGTCATATTTTAGAGAAATGAAGTTGAATTTGTCTTTCTTGAAGTGTTAGCAGATCATGCGATAGAATGATGGGTCATTCCATCTATCTCAAACATAATGTTAGCAAAAGTTACATACATAAGTCCATCTATGGTGAGGTTAATCGTATATGGTTCCAAAAATGGAATATACATCATCTATCATCCTGCTTAATAAAAAAAGTTATTTCTACTAACCAGGGAATTCCTGTAGGCTAGTGGTTGGCGATAAAGGCCTGTCGCACATCGGTTGTGGGTTCGATTCCGGCATCCTTGTCCGACGTGATGGGTTGTCACCCATCCTATGGGTTTTTCTTTTTCTAAATCTATACTATTATAAAATTTCAGAAATAATATCAAAAATATCTCGCCTTAAACAATACTATATGATGTTTAACTTAATTCATTAAATTCTTTAGGCTTATCCAAAATCCTTCTGTCCAATCTCATAGTATAAAGAAAAAGATTACTAGATAGGTCATCTACCAAGCTTTTGAATACCATCATTTATCCCCGATATATCAAAAGATATATCTTGTTGGTCATATTCCGAACATGTGAAGACCGTAATCATGTACTCCCTTAAAACATGAGTTGCCATAGAACCTTAGTGAAAACATTAATGCTGTAAAAAGTTAACTCTTTCCACATACCAAAATACCAAAAATTATATATACCCAAACCATGATATCACGTTGTCTTTATATCATCCCTGATCTCATTAATACTATCAAACATATTATTTTCTCTTTATCCCTTCATTATTATAATATCATCTCCCTTCCAAAAATATTTCAATCACTTTTCATCTTTACCGGTACCATTCATCATATACTTTCAAATACTCAAGGAAAGACAACAGTGTAACAATCCTTAGATTTTTCTTTATTCCATAGTACCATACATTATTATTGATAAACATGAAATCATTCCACTACCTTTTCAAACAATTGACCGAGCTTCAACATTTTATTCTTTAAAAGATCTTTCATCTCATATATCATTTATAGTCTCTTCATCATCATCAACCTATATACTGCCCGTACGACTGTTCTGATAATCTTAATGAGATTTTCCCTTAGGGAATTGGTTTTCATAATTCCCCTACATACCACATTTAAAACATCTAACTGTTTTGATGTCTTAGAAATACCATTATCCTTTCCCATTGTGTTAAATGAACCTTTTCCTTTGAAATTACTAGCTTTATGTTGTTATTTTCCACACCCAAAGCATCTTCCAGTTTCTTTGAAACATTCTCATTGATGCCTCTTCCCACATGACTTACCTGAGGGAAATTGAACTTTCTTTCCTCTATGATCATTATGAAACTCCATCATTCCTTTATTAGCTAAGTTAGGAAACTTACCAAAGTTGAGATTATTGATCATATAATAAGAATGTTGATTAAGCATAATAATGATGTTTCGCCTTCCAAATCCCAGTTCATTTTCTTGATCCTGAAGAATATCATTCCATTGTCTATCATATTATCAATTAACATGAATGTTTCTGTTTCCAACCATTTTCTAAAACCCAAAAAAAATAGTGTGAGAGGAAAAAATCACACTAGGAAAACAACATAATCAGGGGGTTTACTTTCAATCTCTAACATCTTAGGTTTAGTTCTAGGTTATTCATGATCATTATAATAATTCTAGAACTGTAACCTATACTTATACTTAACCTTAGGGACATCCCTAGACATACCATAGAAATATCTCAAGGGATCTCACTAAAGTTTTCACATCCTAGTTCCCAATGGTTAATTAAACCTTTTCTATGATACCAACTATAGAGAACCAAAGATTGACGTACATATAAATTACATTACTTTTTCATAATACTTAATAAAAGACAAAAACAGACGCCCAAAGACTATATAATTTTAGTGTCTTCGGAAACTCGGAACATAATCTTCTAATCATGGTGAAAGATCTTCTACATCTCCCATATAGATCTTCCCCTTTAGTTTTCTTACTGAAAAACATTTTATATATCATGTGGAAAATAAAAAATAAAAAGTGTGAGCTCAAATGCTCAGTAAGGGTAAACATGGAGAACATAAAACAATCCATAAACATTTGAACATAAAAACATGGGCATAAAATCTAAACATCAAAATCCTGAGCAATGAGATAAAACATGGTAGTACATATGGCATAGATCATAAAGGAACATTAATCATGATAAACTAGCATGGGAATAAAACATGTAATTGTTTCATCCATTAAGAACATGATATTATTTCCATAGTAGCCAAGGCATTGCTTCCAAGACCATCATAGTGGACAAAGTCCCTTAGTGAATCGAGTTTACTTGTCATTCCAGCTCTGTATTACTGAACCAGATTCGATTTCTGTTCCAGCCATGTCTATCTCATGAGATATAAATCTTTACCCAATGCATCAGAGGGAGATATAGGTCCCACCCATCTCATAATGAAATCATTCTTACTTGTGGCACAAAATAAACATAAATCATTCATCATAACCCAAAGAATAAAATTGTTTTCATAAACATCATCCCATCATAACATAATACACATAAAAGAAATGGATATCATTTCATCATAATAAGAATAAAAACATGTAAATAATAGAGACATTATACTTGAAACATAATCATACTAAATAATGTCATCATAGATGGAAAATAGTTTTGACAAAACACTTGAAATGTTTTCTTGAGGAAAATATCCTTTCTTCTTCAAAATAATTTTCTTTTCACAAAATGCAATGAAATTTTAAAAGAAAAGGATTTTTTTTGAAAATAATCATGAAATCTTGTAGAGTACGATCCATGAAAATTAGGCTTTATGAAACCGTAAAAAACCATTCATGCCGTATAAGTTAAAAAAATATTCTCCTCGTACTTTTAACTGAAAAGTCAAAAAGTACCATGTATGGTAAACAAAAGAAATATTCCTTCCATAACAAAAACTAAAAGTCAAAGAGGGGTAAAAATGACTTTAAACATACATGGAAGAATATTAAACACATTATGAAAAACATTTTTATGGACATGGATGAAAAATATAACCCCAGTAAATACTTACGTATAAGAAATCTCAGATAAAAATGAGATTGAAAAATTATCCCTTACCTTATGTCCAATTTCATCCTTATGTCTCTGAGACTCCTGTATAGTGGGTTTAAACATATTATTATCTTGTAACAGAATTATAATAATCTTTATGATATCATATATGATTCACTTATGACTTTATACTAACTATTCATTTGTCAATTCCATGTTAAAGCAGTGTTTTGGGTAAAATCATTTCATTTATCGTACGTGTTTGGACTTGTTGTTCTTGATATTATTATTAATTATATCATGAATTAATTACTTCAAGAATGTAAATCATGATTTATATATCATATATATTTAGTAAATATATATATAATAGACAGATACATGAAATGAAATACACCGTTCATAGAGACGGTAGGCCATACGTACGCATGAATGGTGTTTTCCTTTCCTTATTGACTTGAATGAAAGTAAGTAGATGACATATATATATACCTAAATCTTGTAGCTTTATTATGTCATATATTTCATTATAATTCATTATATATACTTTATAATCTTTCTTGAATGGTTAACATGGATAATTAATCTCATCGCGTCATGGAGACGGTAATCTGTGCGTAGGCACGAGCGATTATATCATTCCCATAATTTTTGAATGGAATTGGCATGGATGATATAATTTATCAGAATCAGTATGATGTTATAATAATCATATATATTTATTATTTCCACCATTATACCCATCCAACTAAGGTGGTGGTGGAAAACCGATTACACCACGGATTGGAGACAGTATTCTGTACGTACACACGCGTGATGATTTCGTTTTCCGTAGGATGGATAGAAGGTTAACTAGGGTTGTTTAATATTTATAATAAAATATCAGTATATTAGTGATACTGATGTTATTACTTTATAATGAAATAAATAAAGAATATAAAGTAGAAGAATAAATGAACTTGAAAGAATCGGTAAAGGATATTACCTCTTCTTTGACGCACCTCTTCTAAACCTCCTCTTAGGGAAATAATGTTGGTCTATGAAAAAGAAAAAAACCTATAGTATAATTCTAGGGAAGTGGAGAAGGTAAATGGCCAGGTTTTAGCAAATCCTGAAGGCTCAAAGTGGTGTGAGGAGGAGAGGGAGGAGGTGCCCTAATATAGGAGAGGAGAGGGGCACTTTTGGAAACCTCTAAAATATGAATTTATAATAAACTCAAAACCCACTTAAAAACCTCCAAAAATGACTCAGATACGAAGATACAATGATATAGGGTTGTAGTCTCATCATCCAATAATATTTAGACATGATGGAAATTTATTTTAAACCTTATCAACTTGATTTATCCTTATTTAATCTATTTAATTTTATTTGTGGTAATAATATTCTAAATTTTATATTGTTATAAATGATTACTTATGTGTTGTTAATTTTCCATAATTGGCTAATTTATGAAATTTTCGACCATATAATTTTCAATTTACAATTTTTAAATATTTTTGTGATTTTTAAACAATTTAATAAAATTTTATTTTTATAAAATAACTATAGTGTCAATTTTGACACTATTCATTTATTTGAATTTAAATAAAATCCACAAAAAAGATATACTCAAACAAAAATATTTAGTAGATTCCTAACTTGACATATTAATCTAAAAAATTAATGGAGCACATTAATTAGTTAATATAGCATTTATTCTAATATTTTTAATACTATTTATTTGATATTTCAATCAATAAATTAATTTCAACATCACTATTGTGTCATAATTAATGATAATTATTTAGCCCATAAAAATTCTAAATAAATTCAGATGATATAGATAATTTTATTATATTTCTGGAGACTATTCATGTTCGAAGTTTTATGAAGTATTTCACTAAATTAAAATTATTACACTTATAAGATATAAGAGGGTGACATGTTGTCAGTTTCTTTGGTTTTAATAATAATTATATAGTTTTCATGGTCAAAAGTCCATGAAATGAATCTATTACGACCCTTAGGTGATATGGGTCAACTTTTATTCATCCAATAGAATTTTGGAAGGTTTTAGGGTAATTTTATAATCTTATTTTTACCCTTAATTACCCGATTTACATATAACTGTAGTAAATAAAAATTACTATAGTTACTATTCATAATATCAAAAAAAAGTAACCTATTAACATAATTTGGACCTAATAAATCAAAATATAGAATCCATTTTTGAAAATTTAATGCACAGAAGTTGCAGTAATTGATTTAAAATTAATCCCGTTGTTAAGAAAACTTGTTTTAAAAGTTAAAACATTGTCAAAGATTGAAATGTTTTAACCTATGAATTCAATGTAAAATTAGTGGAAATGACTTGTATTATATTAAATGGTAAACATATATTCCATTTATACTTTAAAACCATTCAATATTATAATTTAACCATATAAATTATCTTGATGAAAACAGTTGTTTTTAATTAAAATGTAGCGTGTTTTTACTATTCATTAAAATATAAAATTTATCAGAATAATATGAAAAATTTATCCAATGTAAGTTTTTATATCCTGATTCCAAAGAAAATTTTTATTTTGTCAAATTGAACTTATAAACATTTTAAAAACTATATCTAATGTGGGTTCACCATCAAAAGGCGGTAAAACTGCATTTTTTAAAAAAAATACTTCTTTTATCGAAAAATTGATTTTGTTTTCTTATCTAATTCTAGAAAATGTTTAAGATGAATTATAATGTAATAAATCTAAAAATTCAGTTAATACTATTCATAACAGCTAGCTCATAATAATATTATAACAATATATCTTTGTTTAGTGAAACCCAGTATTGCGTACTACGCAAGCTATCGAGGAAGGTCGATCTTGCGTCTAATGCAAGCCTAGTCAGAGTTGTGTGTAGGGAAAGATTCCTTTGGTGTTGCGTATAACATACTCAAAATATTTTTCAGTTATACATTGATCAAAATCTACACTTCTTGTTGTGTAAAATGAATTTTATTCTAAAGAAACTGAAATTGTGGGCATCACAAGCCAATAATAGTGTTGCGTATACTGCAAGATAATACAGAGTTGCATATAGTACAAGCTAATCTTGGTGTAGTGTACAATATAAGACATAAAAGAAATTAAAAAGAATATATCTCATAAAATTCTGGGGTGTTAAATTCTACCCCCCTTAAAAGGGATTTCGCCCGCGAAATTCGTCTGGGTTATAAATGGTTTACTACTTGAAAGCTTCATTCATAGAAACTCACATCGTAAAAAGGAATACTAAAACTTAATTTTAAAAAGTAAAGTAAGAAACGTAATGGTTACCCAAATTAACTCATCACTGGGTTTCCACATAGGAGAACATAGGTGAAAATATGGACATGGAAGAGAATATAACCATCAACTTCTGATTAAGAGTAGTAGAGGACATGGAAATGAACAATCCAACAATCACAAAGCCATAAATTTGTGATGATCTAAGGTACCATCTAATTCATCAGATATGAGGGCACTAGGACAACATTTTTGGTTTTCAAGATCATTTCCCAAATGTTGATGAATTTTTGAAAAACAAATACTTATTTTATTTTTGTACAATCTCACCATTGCTCATGCCTTGAACAATTTCCACTTCATCTCTTAATGAAATGATGTTAAATTTATATTTCGTGAAGTGTTAGGAGATCATAAGATAGAATGATAGGTCATTCAATCTGTCTCAAACATAAGGTTAGAAAAAGTTATATATATAAGTCCATCTATGGTGAGATTAATCATATATGGTTCAAAAAATGGACTTATACTTCATATATCATCCTGATTAATAAAATAAAACTAGTTTCTACCGACTAGGGACTTCCTGTTGGCCAGTGGTTGGTGATAAAGGCCTTTCGCACTTCGGTTGTGGGTTCGATTACCGCATCCTTGTCCGACGCGACGGGTTGTCGCCCATCCGATGAGTTTCCCTTTTTATAAAACTATACTATTATTACATTTTAGAAATAATATAAAAAAGATCTCGACTTAAACAATACTATCTGATGTCTCACTTAATTCATTCCAATATTTAGGCTTATCCCATATACTTCTGTCCAATCTTATAGTATAAAGAAAAATATTACTAGATAGGTCATCTACCAAGCATTTTAATACCATCAATTATGCCCCATATATCATAAGATATATCTTGTTGGTCATATTCTAAACACATGAAGACTTTAATCATGTATTCTCTTGAAACATGAGTTACCATAGAACCTCAGTGAAAACATGAATTCTATCAAAAGTTATCTCTTTCCACATACCAAAATACCAAAAATTATATATATGAAAACCATGATATCACTTTTTCTTTATATCATTCATGAGCTAATTAATACTATCAAACATATTATTTTATCCTCATCCCTTCATTATTCGTATATCATCTGCTTTCCAAAAATATTTCAATCACTTTTCATTTTTACCAGTACCATTCAGCATATACTTTCAAATATACATAGAAAGACAATAGTGTAACGGTCCTCATATTTTTCTTTATTCCATAGTACCATACATTAATCTTGATAAACATGCAACCATTACACTACCTTTTCAAACCATTGACCTTGCTTCATCATTTTATTCTCCAACGCTTCATTCATCTCATATATCATTTGTAGTGTCTTCATCATCATCAACATAAATACTACCCATGTGACCGTGCTGATTATCTTCATGAGATTTTACCTAAGGTCATTGGTTTGCATAATGCTCGTACATTCTACATTTAAAATATTTATACATTGTTGATGTCTTATTAATACCATTATCCTTGTCCATGGTGTTAACTGACCATTTTCGTTTGCAATTGCTGGCTTTGTGTCCCTCTTTTTTACACCCAACGCATCTTCCAGTTCCTTTGAAAAATTCTCCTTGATTCCCCTGCCCACATGACATACATGGGGGAAATAAAACTTTCTTTCCTCTATGATCATCATGAAACTCCATCTTTCTATTATTAGCTGATTCAGGAAACTTACCAAAGTTGAGATTATTGATCATATTATGAGAATGTTGTTTAGGAATAATAATGATGTTTCGCCTTCCAAATCCCATTTCATTTTCTTTATCATGAAGAATATCATTCCATTGTCCATCATATTCTCTATTAACATGAATATTCCTATTTCCAGCCATTTTCTAAAACCAAAAAAGAATAGTGTGAGAGGAAAAATTCACACTAGGAAAATAACATAATCAGGGGGAGTACTTTCAATCTCTAACATCTTAGGTTTAATCCTAGGTTATTAGTGATCGTTATAAAAATTCTAGGATTGTAACCTATACTTATACTTAACCTTAGGGACATCCCTATACATACCTTAGAAATATCTCTAGGGATCTCACTAAATTTTTCGCATCCTAGATTCCAGAGGTTTACTCAACCATCGCTCTGATACCAACTGCAGAGACCCATACATGACGTACATAGACAATACATTACTTTTTCAGAATACTTAATACATGAAAAAAACAGATGCCCAAAGACCGTATTAGTTTAGTGTCTTTGGAAACTCGGAATGTAATCTTCTAATCATGGTGAATGATTTTAAAAATATCCCATAAAGATCTTCTCCTTTGGTTTTCTTACCTAAAACCTTTATTTATATCCTGGGGAAAAACATAAAAAGTGTGAGCTCAAATGCTCAGTACGGGTAAACATGGAGAACATAAAACAATGCCTAAACATTTGAACGTAAGAACCTGAACATAAAACATCAAAATCATGAGTAATGAAATAAATCTTGTAGTGCATAAGGCATAGATCATAATGGAAAATTAACCATGAGAAAATATCATGGGAATAAAACATGTAATTGTGGAAACAATTAAGCACATGTTATGATTTTTATAGTAGCCAAGGCGTTGTTTCCAAGACCATCATAATGGACAAAGTTCATTACTAAACCGGGTTTACTTGTCGTTCCAGCCCTATATTACTGAACCAGATTCACTTTCTATTCCAGCCATGTCTTTCTAATTAGATATAAATCTTTACCCAATACATTGTAGGGAAATATAGGTCCCACCCATCTCATAATGAAATCATTCTTACATGTGCCACAAAATAAACATAAATCATCCATTATAACCCAAAGAATAAAATGGGTTTCCGAAACATCATCCCATCATAACATAATCCATATAAAACAAATGGATATCATTTCATCATAAGAAGAATAAAAACATGTAAATAATTGAGACATTATACCTGAAACATAATCATACTAAATAATGTCATCTTATATGGAAAATAGTTTTGACAAAACACTTGAAATGAATTCTTGAGGAAAATATCCTTTCTTCTTTAAAATCATTTTCTTTTAAAAAAATGACAGGAAATATTAAAAGTAAAGGATTTTGTTGAAAAGAATCATGAAATCTTGTATAGTAAGCTTCATGAAGATATGGAAATATTAAACCGTAAAAATCCATTCATTCCGTATAATTAAAAAAATAGTCTCCTCGTACTTTTACCAAAAAGGTCAAAAAGTACCTCGTATGGTAAACAAAAGATAGATTCCTTCCATAAAACATGGTAAAAGTCAAAAAAAGGGGTAAACAGTATTTTAACAATACATGGAAAAATATTTAAAACATTATAAAAACATTTTTATGGACATGGATGAAAAATATAACCCCAGTAAATACTTACGTATAAGCAATCCCGGATAAAAATGAGATTTGAAAAATGATCCTTTACTTATGTCCAACTTCATCCATATGTATCTGAGACTCCTGTATAGTTGGTTTAAACATATTATTAACTTTTAACATAACCATAATAATATTTATGATATCTTATATGATTCACTTATGACTTTATATTACCCGTTCTTTCGTAAATTTCATGTTAATGCAGCGTTTTGGGTAAAATCTTTTCACTTATCGTATGTGTTTCGACTTTTTGTTCTTGATATTATTACTTATATACTGATTTACTTATTTCTAGAATGTAAAAAATTATTTATATATAATATATATTCATCATATAAATATATATGATAGATCGATAAATGGAATGGAATACACCGTTCATGGAGACGGTAGGTCGTACGTACGCATGAACGATGTTTTCATTTTTTATTGAAATGAATGGAATTAAGTAAATGAAACATATATGTACATAAATACAGTATCATTATTATGTCATATCATTCATGATTATTTAATATATATATATACTTTATAATCATACTTGAATAGTTAATGAATCTCATCACGTCATGCAGACGGTAATCCGTACGTATGCACGAGCGATGATATCATTTCCATAATTATTAAATGGAATTGAAGTGGATGATATAATTTATCCAAATAAGTATGATTTTATAATAATAATATATAGTTATTATTTCCACCATTATACCCATCCAACTAAAGTGGTGGTGGAAAACAGATTATACCACTGCATGGAGATGGTATTCCGTACGTACGCACGCGCGATGATTTTGGTTTTCATAGGATGGAAGGAAGGTGAAATAGGGTTGTTTCATATTTATATTAATATATTAGTATATGATTGATACTGATTCTATTACTTTATAACTAAACAAATAATGAAGAGGAAGTAGAAGAAGAAATGAACTTGAAAGAATCGGTGAAGGATATTTCCTCTTCTTCGACGCGCCTCTTCTAAACCTCCTCTTAGGGCAATAAAGTTAGTCATTGAAAATGACCAGGACCTATAGTACGTTTCTAGGAAAGTGGTGAAGAGAAATGGGTAGGGTTTGGCCGATCATGACGGCTCAAATTGGTGTGAGGATGAGAGGGAGGAGGTGCCCTTATATAGGAGAAGGGAGGGGCACTTTTGGAAACCTCTAAAATACTAATTTATAATAAATTGAAACACCACTTAAAAACCTCTAGAAATGACTCAAATCATAAGATAAGATGATATAGGGTTGTAATATCATCAACCAATAAAATTTATAAATGTTGGTAATTTATTTTAAACCTTATCAACTTGATTTATCTTTATTTAATCTATTTAATTTTAGTTGTGGTAATAATATTTTAAATTTTAAATTTTTATAAATTATTACTTATGTGTTGTGAATTATCCATAATTGGATAAATTATGAAATTTTCTACCATATAAATTTCAATTTATAATTTTTAAATATTTTTGTGATTTTTAAACAATTTAATAATATGTTTTTTTATAAAATAACAATAGTGTCAATTATGACACTATTCATTTATTTGAATTGAAATAAAATCCACAAAGAGGATATATTCGAACGAAAATATTTAATAGATTCCTAACTTGTCATATTAATCTAAAAAATTCATTTAGTACATTAATTTGTTCATATAACATTTATTTTAATATTTTTAAAACCATTTATTTGATATTTCAATCAATAAAATAATTTCAAAATCAGTATTGTGTCATAATTAATGACAATTATTTAGCCCATAAAAATTCTAAATAAATTCACATGATGTAGATAATTTTATTATCTTTATAAATATTATTCATGTTCTATGTTTTTTAAGTTTATCACTAAATTAAAATTATTACACTTATAAGATATTAGTGAGTGACATGTTGTCACTTTATTTGGTTTTAATAATAATTATATAATTTTCAAGGTCAAAAGTCCATTAAATGAATCTATTCTGACCCTTAAATTATATGGGTCTACTTTTATTCGTCCAATAGAATTTTGGCAGGTGTTAGGGTAATTTTATAATCTTATTTTTACCCTTAATTACCCGATTTACCTTTAACTATAGTGATAAAAATTACCATAGTTACTATTCATAATATCAAAAAAAAGTAACCTATTAACATAATTTGGACCCACTGAATCCAAATATGGAATCTATTTTTCAAAAATCGAAACATATAAGTTTTATAATTTAATTTAAAATAACTATCGTTGTTAAGAAAACAGGTTTTAAAAGTTAAAACATTGTCAAAGATTGAAATGTTTTTACCTATGATTTCAATGTAAAATTAATGGAAATTACATTTATTATATTAAATGGTAGAAATATATTCCATTTATACTTTAAAACCCTTCAATATTATATTTTAACCATATGAATTATTTTGATGAAAAAGTTGTTTTTAATTAAAATATACCGTATTTTTACTATTCATTAAAATATGAAAGTTATCAGAATAATACGAATAATTTATCCAAAGTAAATTTTTATTTCCTGATTCTAAAGAAAAATCTTCTAAAATCTTTGGTTTAATCCTCGATTAGGCATTATGAAACCGTAAAAATCCAATCACGCTGTATAAGTTAAAAAAAACTTTCTCCTCGCACTTTTGCCAGAAAAGTCAAAAAGAACCTCATATGGTAAAAAAAATAAAGATTCCTTAATTACCATGTAGTAAAAGTAAAAAATGGGTAAAAATAATTTTAAACATACATGAAAACATTTTTAGAAAAATGGACATGGATGATAAATATAACCCCAGTAAATACTTACGTTTATGCAATCTCGGATCAAAATGAGATTGCAAAATTATCTCTTACCTTATGTCTAATTTCTTCCATATGTATCTGAGAGTCATGTATAGTGGGTTTAAACATATTATTAACTTGTAAAAGAAACATAATAATATTCATTATATCATATATGATTCACTTACAACTTTATATTACCCGTTCATTTTTCAATTCCATGTTAAAACAGCGTTTTGGGTAAAATCGTTTAATTTATCGTATGTGTCTCGAATTGTTGTTCTTGATATTATTACTTATATCTTGATTTACTTAATTACAGAATGTAAAACATGATTTTTATATAGTATATATTCATCATATAAATATATATGACAGACCGATAAATGAAATGAAATACACCGTTCATAGAGACGGTAGGCCGTACTTACGCATGAATGTTGTTTTCGTTTCCTTATTAAATTGAATGGAATTAAGTAAATGAAACATATATGTACATAAATAAAGAATCATTATTATTTCATATCTTTCAAGATTATTTATTATATATAATTTATAATCATACTTAAATGGTTAATCATGGAGAATGAATCTCATCACGTCGTAGAGACGGTAATCCTTACGTACGCACGAGTGATGATATCGTTCCCATAATTATTGAATGGAAGTGGAGTGGATGGTATAATTTATCAGAATTAGACTGATTTTATAATAATCATATATATTTATTTTTTCCCCCATTATACCCATCCAACTAAGGTGGTGGGGGAAAACAGATGACACCACAACGTGGAGACGATATTCTGTACGTACGCACGCACGGTGATTTCATTTTCTGTAGGATCGATAGAATGCGAAATAGGGTTGTTTTATATTTATAATAACATTTCAGTATATGAGTGATACTGATTTTATTACTTTATAATGAATCAAATAAAGAATTCTAAGTATAAGAAGAAATGAATTTGAAAGAATCGGTAAAGGATATTACCTCTTCTTCGACGGGCCTCTTCTAAACCTCCTCTTAGGGTAATAAAAATGGTCTTTAAAAAAGACCAGGACCTATATACTGATTCTATGGAAGTGTAGAAGAAAAATGGGTAGGTTTTGGCCGATCTTGAAGGCTCAAAGTGGTGTGAGGAGGATAGGGAGGAGGTTCCCTTATATAGGAGAGGAGAGGGGCACTTTTGGAAACCTCTAAAATATTAATTTATAATAAACTCACACCCCACTTAAAAACCTCCAAAAAAGACTCAGATCCAAAGATAAGATAAGATAGGGTTGTAATATCATCATCCAATAAAATTTAGACATGTTGGGAATTTATTTTAAACCTTATCAACTTGATTTATCCTTATTTAATCTATTTAATTTTATTTATTGTAATAATTTTCTAAATTTTAAATTATTATAAATAATTACTTATGTGTTGTGAATTGTCCATAATATGATAATTTATGAAATTTTAGACAATATAAATTTCAATTTAAAATTTTTAAATATTTTTGTGCTTTTTAAACAATTTTAAAAACATGTTATTTTTATAAAATAACAATTGTGTCAATTTTGACACTATTCATTTATTTGAATTTAAATAAACTCCACACAGAGGATATATTCGATCCAAAATATTTATTAGATTCCTAACTTGTCATATGCATTTAAAAAATTCATGGAGAACATTAATTTGTTCATATAACATATATTTTAATATTTTTAGTACCATTTATTTGATATTTCAATCAATAAAATAATTTCAACATCACTATTGTTTATTAATTAATGATAATTATTTAGCCCCTAAAATTTCTAAATAAATTCACATGATTTAGAAAATTTTATTATATTTCTGTAGACTATTCATGTTTTAAGTTTTATGAAGTTTATCAGTAAATTAAAATTATTACACCTATAATATATAAGAGAGTGACATGTTGTCACTTTCTTTGGTTTTAATATTTATTATATAATTTTCATGGATAAAAGTCCATAAAATGAATCTATTCTTGACCCTTAGATGATATGAGTCGACTTTTATTCATCCAATATAATTTTGGCAGGTGTTAGGGTAATTTTATAATTTTATTTTTACACTTAATTACCCGATTTACCTTTTACTGTAGCAAATAAATATTACCGTAGTTATTATTCATAATATCAAAAAAAGTAACCTATTAACATAATTTGGACCCACAGAATCCAAATATTGAATCCATTTTTCAAAATTCAAAACACATAAGTTGCAGTAATTAATTTAAAATTAATCCCGTTGTTAAGAAAACGGGTTTTAAAAGTTAAAACATTGTCAAAGACTGAAATGTTTTTACCTATGAATTCAATGTAAAATTAATGGCAATGACTTGAATTATATTAAATGGTAAAAATATACTCCAATTATAATTTAAAACCATTAAATATTATAATTTAACCATATAAATTATCTTGATGAAAAAAGTTGTTTTTATTTAAAATATAGCGTGTTTTTACTATTCATTAAAATATTAAAGTAATGAGAATAATATGAAAAATTTATCCAAAGTAAATTTTTATATCTTGATTCAAAAGAAGAATTTTATTTGGTCAAATTGAACTTATAAACATGTCAAAAACAAGATTTAATGTGGGTGCTCCATCAAAAGGCGGTAAAACTGCATTTTTTTAAAATAATATTTCTTTTATCGAAAATTGATTTTGTTTTCATATCATATTCTATAAAAACAGTAAGAGGAATTATAATGTTATAAAAATGAAATTTCAGTTATTACTATTCATAACGAATAGTTCATAATAATATTATAACAATATATCATTGTTTAGTGAAACCCGGTATTGCGTACTACGCAAGCTGTCGAGGAAGGTCGCTCTTGCGTGTAATGCAAGCCAAGTCAGGGTTGCGTGTAGGGAAAGCTTCCTTTGGTGTTGCGTATAGCATACTCAAAATATAGTTCACTTATACATTGATCGAAATCTACACTTGGTGTTATGTAAAATTAATTTTATTCAAAAGAATTTGAAATTGTGTGCATCACATGGCAAGAATAGTGTTGTGTATACTGCAAGCTAATACGGTGTTGCTTATAGTAAAATCTAATGTTGGTGTAGGGTACAATAGAAGAAATCAAAGAAATTAAAAATAATATATCTCATAAAATCTCGGGGTGTTTCATTCTACCCCCCTTAAAATGAATTTCTCCCTCGAAATTCGTCAAGGTTATAAATCATTTACTACTTGAAAGTTTCATTCATAGAAACCCACATCGTAAAAAGGAATACTAAAACATAATTTTAAAAATTGAAGTAAGAAATGTAAAGGTTACCCAAATTAACTCATCACTGGGTTTCCACATTGGAGAACATAAGTGAAAATATGTATATGGAAGAGAAATATAACCATCAACTTCTGGTGAAGAGTGGTAGAGGACATGGCTATGAAAAATCCAACAATCACGAAACCATAAATTTGTGATGATCTAAGGCACCATATAATTAATTAGATATGAGGGCACTAGGACTATATGTTTGGTTTTCAAGATCATTTCCCAAATGTTGAATTATTTTTGAAGAATAAATACTTACTTGATTTTGGTACAATCTCACCGTTTCTCGTGTCTTGAACAATTTCTACTTCATCTCTTAAAGAAATGAAGTTGAATTTGTCTTTTGTGAAGTGTTAGTAGATCATGTGAGAGAATGATAAGTCATTCCATATGTCTTAAACATAAGTTTAGATAAAGTTATATACATAAGTCCATCTATGTTGAGATTAATCGTATATAGTTCCAAAAATGGACTTATACTTCATATATCATCCTGCTTAATAAAATAAAACTAGTTTCTACTAATTATGTACTTCCTTTAGGCCATTGGTTGGAGATAAAGGGATGCCTCACTTCGGTTTTGGGTTCGATTCCCGTATCCTTGTCCGACGTGACGGGTTGTCCCCCATCCTACGGGTTGTCCTTTTTCTAAAACTATACTATTATAACATTTCAGAAATAATATAAAAAAGTTTTTTCCTTAAAAACTACTGTTTGATGTCTAACTTTATCCATTCCAATCATTAGGCTTATAAAAAATACTTCTGTCCAATATCATAGAATAAAGAAAAATATTACTAGATAGGTTATCTACCAAGCATTTGAATACCATCATTTATCCCCCATATATCATAAGAAATATCTTATTGGTCATATTCTAAACACGTGAAAACCTTAATCATGCATTCTCTTGAAACATGAGTTATGATAGAACCTTAGTGAAAAAATGAATGCTGTCATTAGTTAACTCTTTACTCATAGCAAAATACCAAAAATTCTATATACGCAAACCATGATATCACTTTTTTCCTTATATCAGTCCTGAGCTCATTAATACTATCAAACATATTATTTTCTTCTTATCCCTTCATTATTCTCATATCACCTGCTTTTGAAAAATATTTAAATCACTTTTCATGGTTACCGGTACCATTCATCATATACTATAAAATACTCAAGGAAATACAACAGTTTAACAATCCTCAAATTTTTTTTATTCCATAGTACCATACATAATTCTTGATAAACATGAAATCATTCCACTACCTGTTCAAACCAGTGACCGAGCTTCATCATTTTATTCTTCAACACTTCTTTAATGTCATATATAATTTGTAGTGTCTTTATCATCATCAACATAAATACTACCCATGCGACCGTGCTAATTATCTTCATGAGATTTTCCCTTAGGGAATTGGTTTTCATAATGACCATACATTCCACATTTAAAACATTTTTCTTATGTTGATGTCTTAGCAATACCATCATCCTTGTCTATTGTGTTAACTGAACCATTTACTTTGAAATTACTATAATTGTTTCCTTCTTTTCCACACCGAAATCATCTTCCAGTTCCTTTGAAACATTCTCCTTGATGCCTCTTCCCACATGACTTACATGAGGGAAATTGAACTTTCTTTCCTCTATGATCATCATGAAACTCCATCTTTCTCTTATTAGCTGAGTCAGGAAACGTACCAAAGTTGATATTATTGATCATATTATGAGAATGTAGATTAGGAATAATAATGATGTTTTACCTTCCAAATCCTATTTCATTTGCTTGATCATGTATAATATCATTCCATTGTCCATCATATTCTCCATTAACATGAATCTTCCTATTTCCATCGATTTTATAAAACCCAAAAAGAATAGTGCGATAGGAAAAAATCACACTAGGAAAACAACATAATCAGGGGTTGTACTTTCAATCTCTAACATCTTAGGTTTAATCCTAGGTTATTCATGATTTTTAAAATAATTCTAGGACTGTAAACTATACTTATACTTAACCTTAGGGACATCCCTAGACATACCTTAGAAATATCTCTAGGGATCTCATTAAAGTTTTCGCATCCTAGTTTCCAAAGGTTAACTAAAGCATTTCTCTGATACCAACTGTAGTGAACCAAAGCATGATGTACATAGAAATTACATTACTTTTGTGTAATACTTAATAAATGACAAAAACAGACTCCCAAAGACCGTATTAATTTAGTGTCTTTGGAAACTCATAACGCAATATTCTAATCTTGGTGAAAGATCTTCAACATGTCCCATAATGATCTTCCCCTTAGGTTTTTTTACCAAAACCATTCTTTATATCCTGGGGAAAATAAAACATAAAAAGGGTGAGCTCAAATGCTCATTAAGGGTAAACATAGAGAGCATAAAACAATCCCTAAACATTTGAACGAAAAAACATGAACATAAAACGTCAAAATCATGAGTAATGACATAAATCTTGGCAGTGCATAAGGCATAGATCATAATGGAAAATTAAACATGATAAAATTTCATGGGAATAAAACATGTAATTGTGGAAACCATTAAGCACATGTTATTGTTTCCATAGTAGCTAAGACATTGTTTCCATGACCATCATAGTGGACAAAGTCCATTACTGAACTGGGTTTACATGTCATTCCAGCCCTGTATTATTGAACTGGATTCACATTTCATTCCATCCATGTCTATCTCATGAGATATAAACATTTACCCATTGAATTTTAGGGAGATATAGGTCCCACCCATCTCATAATGAAATCATTCTTACTTATTCCACAAAATAAACATAAATCATTTATCATAACCCAAAGAATTAAATGGTATTCATAAACATCATCCCATCATAACACAATCCATATAAAACAAAGGGATATACTTTCTTCATAAGAATAATCAAACAATGTAAATAATAGAGACATTATACTTGAAACATAATTATACTAAATAATGTTATCTTAGATGGAAAATAGTTTGGACAAAACACATGAAATGAATTCTTGTGGAAAATATCCTTTCTTCTTCAAAATCATTTTCTTTTCACAAAATGCCAATAAATTTTAAAAGAAAATAATTTTGTTTTAAAATAATAATGAAATATTGTAGAGTAAGCTTCATGAAAATTAGGCGTTATGAAACTGTAAAAATCCATTCATTCCGTATAAGTTAAAAAAACATTCTCCCCGTACTTTTTCCGGAAAAGTAAAAAAGTACCTCATATGGTAAAAAAATGAAACCTTCCTTGATTACCATGTAGTAAAAGTCAAAAAATGGGTAAAAATGACTTTAAAAATACATGAAAACATTTTAGAATACATGGACATGGATGATAAATATAACCTCAGCAAATACTTATGTATAAGCGATCTCAGATAAAAATGAGATTGCAAAATTATCCCTTACCTTATGTATAATTTCTTCTGTATGTGTCCGAGACTCCTGTATAGTGGGTTTAAAAATATTATTAACTTGTAACAAAACAAAAATAATATTTATGATATCATATATGATTCACTTATGACTTTATATTACCAGTTTAATTGTCAATTCCCTGTTAAAGCATCATTTTGGGTAAAATCGTTTAATTTATCGTACATGTTTCGACTTGTTGTTCTTGATATTATTACTTATATACTGATTTACTTAATTAATAAATGTAAATCATGATTTATATATAATATGTATTCATCATATAAATATATATGACAGATCGTTAAATGAAATGAAGTACACCGTTCATGGAGACGGTAGGCCGTACGTACGCATGAACACCGTTTTCATTTCCTTACTGAATTGAATGGAATTAAGTAAATGAAAAATATATGTACATAAATGGAGTATCATTATTATTTCATATATTTAATGATTATTTATTGTATATATACTTTATAATCATACTTGAATGGTCAATCATGGAGAATGAATCTCATCATCTCGTGGAGACGGTATTCCATACGTACGCACGAGCGATGATATCATTTACATAATTATTTTATGGAATTGGGGTGGATGAAATAATTTATCAGAAACAGTATGATGTTATAATAATCATATATTTTTATTATTTCCACCATTATACCCTTCCAACTAATGTGGTGGTGGAAAACAGATTACACCACAGTAGGGAGATGGTATTCCATACGTACGGACGTGCGGTGATTTCGTTTTACGTAGGATGGATAGAAGGTGAAATAAGTTTTTTTCATATTTATAATAACATATCAGTTTATGAGTGATACTGATATTATTACTTTATAATGAAACAGATAAATAAGAGGAAATAGAAGAAGAAATGAACTTGAAAGAATTGGTAATGTATATTACCTCTTCTTCGACGCGCCTCTTCTGAACCTCCTATTAGGGGAATAAAGTTGTTCTTTGAAAAAGACCAGGACCTATAGTATGTTTCTAGGAAAGTAGAGAAGAGAAATGGGTATGGTTTGGTTGATATTGAATGCTCAAAGTGGTGTGAGGAGGAGAGGGAGGAGGTGCCCTTATATAGGAGAGGAGAGGGGCACTTTTAGAAACCTCAAAAATACTAATTTATAAAAAACTCAAACCCTACTTAAAAACCTCCAAAAATTACTCAAATACGAAGATAAGATGAGATAGGGTTGTCATTTCATCAAAATATAAAATTTATAGATGTTGGGAATTTATCTTAAACCTTGTCAGCTTGATTTATCCTTATTTTATTTATTTAATTTTATTTGTGGTAATAATATTATAAATTTTAAATTGTGAAAATAATTACTTATGTGTTGTGAATTGTCCATAATTGGATAATTTATGAAATTTTATAAAATATAAATATAAATTTATAATTTTTAAATATTTTTGTGATTTGTAAACAATTTAATAATATGTTATTTTTATAAAATAACAATAGTGTCAATTTTGACACTATTAATTTATTTGAATTTAAATAAAATGCACACAGAGGATATATTTGAAAAAAAATATTTAATATATTAATAACTTGTCATATTCATCTAAAAACTTCATGGATCACATTAATTTGTTCATATAACATTTATTTTAATATTTTTAAAACGATTTATTTTATATTTCAATCAATAAAATAATTTCAACATCACTATTGTAACATAATTAATGATAATTATTTACCCCACTAAAAATTCTAAATAAATTAAAATTATGTAGATAATTTTATTATATTTCTGGAGACTATTCATGATCGAAGTATTATGAAGTTTATCACTAAATTGGAATTATTATACTTATATGATATAAGAGAGTGACATGTTGTCAATTTCTTTGGTTTTAAAAATAATTATATAATTTTAATGGTCAAAATTCCATGAAATGAATCTATTCCAACCCTTAGCTGATATGAGTCTACTTTTATTCATCCAATATAATTTTTCAGGTTTTAGGGTAATTTTATAATCTAATTTTTACCCTTAATTATCTGATTTACCTTTAAATATAATAAATAAAAATTACCGTAGTTACTATTCATAATATCAGAAAAAATAAAAGTAACCTATTAACATAATTTGGACCCACTGAATCCAAATATGGAATCCATTTTTCAAAATTCAAATCACATAAGTTGTAGTAATTATTTTAAAATTAATTTCATTGTTAAGAAACTAGGTTTTAAAAGTTAAAACTTTGTCAAAGATTGAAATGTTTTTACATATGAATTCAATGTAAAATTAATGGAAATTACTTGAATTATATTAAATGGAAAAAATATATTCCAGTTATACTTTAAAAAAATTCAACATTATAATTTAACCATATAAATTATCTTGATGAAAAACGTTGTTTTTAAAGAAAAATATACCGTGTTTTTACTATTCATTAAAATATAAAAGTTATCAGAATAATATAAAAAATTTATCCAATGTAAATTTTTATACCTTGATTCTAAAGAAGAATTTTATATTGTCACATTAAACTTATAAACAAGTCAAAAACTATATTTAAAGTGGGCGCACCATCAAAAAGGAGGTAAACAATATTTTCTGAAAAAAATACTTCTTTCATCGAACAATTGATTTTGTTTTCATATATTATTATAGAAAATGTGTAAGATGAAATATAATGTTATAAAATTTAAAATTCAGTTAATAATATTCATAACGGCTAGTTCATAATAATATTATAACAATATATAATTGTTTAGTGAAACCTGGTATTGCGTACTATCAAAGCTATCGAGGAAGGTCGCTCTTGCGTGTAACGTAGGCCAAGTCAGGGTAGAGTTTAGGGAAATATTTTTTTTGTGTTGTGTATAACATACTCAAAATATAGTTCAGTTATACATTGATCAAAATCTATACTTGGTGTTGTGTAAAATGAGTTTTTTTCGAAAGAACTTGAAATTGTGTGCATCACAAGCCAAGAATAGTGTTGCGTATACTGCAAGCTAATACGATGTTGCATATAGTACAACATAATCTTAGTGTAGTGTACAATAGAAGATATCAATGAAATTAAAAATAATATATCTCAAAAAATCTCAGGGTGTTACATTCTACCCCCCGTAAAATGAATTTCTCCCTCAAAATTCACTGAGGTTATAAATCCTTTACTACTTGAAATTTTCATTCATAGAAACCCACATTGTTAAAATGAATACTACAACTTGATTTTAAAAGGGGAAGTAATAAATGTAATGGTTACCCAAATTAACTCATCACTGGGTTTCCACATTGGAGAACATTGGTGAAAATATCGATATAGAAGAGAAATATAACCATCAACTTCTGATGAAGAGTGGTAGAGGACATGGCTATGAAAAATCCAACAATCAAAAAGCCATAAATTTGTGATGATCTATGGTACCATCTAATTCATTAGATATGGGGGCACTAGGACAACATTTTTGGTTTTCAAGATCATTTCCCAAATGTTGAAGAATTTTTGAAAAAGAAATACTTAATTGATTTTGGTACAATCTCACCGTTTCTCGTGCCTTGAACAACTTCCACTTCCTCTCTTAAAGAAATGATGTTGAATTTGCCTTCGTGAAGTGTTATCAAATAGTGTGATAGAATGATAGGTCATTCCAGCTGTCTCAAACATAAGGTTAGAAAACGTTATATACATAAGTCCACCTATGGTGAGATTAATCATATATGGGTATAAAAATGGACTTATACTTCATCTATCAACCTGCTTAATAAAATAAAACGAGTTTATACTAACCAGGGACTTCCTGTATGTAACGCCCTGAACCCAGTTACCTAGAGTCGGTGCATTATTACACAACATTGGCATGATCACAAGAAAGATCAAATCTCTAAAGACCAATTGGTTTAGTAGCCTTGGAAATACTAGATATATTCATAAAGTTTTAAATTACATCATGAAGTGAAAAACTACTACAAAAACATATTGTCTCCATAATCCACACTACTATCTCCTCATAATATCCCTGCAGGTCATTCATAATTTACTTTTTCACATCATGGGGAAAATAAAACATAGAAAAGGGGTGAGCTCAAATGCCCAGTAAGGATAACAATATAGTGGAAACTTTTAGAAATAAGAATAAACATTTAAGGCAGTGTATAACTAAATCAAAACCCTTTTAAACTTGAACTTCAACATAGTATGGCAAAAATAAAATGAAACAATGCCATTTACTTATTCACATGGATATTCTACTAATCGAATAATCACATGCAATATCAATAACCACTTTCATAATGATGGAATGCATAATGCCAGACTATCATAACCACATAGCCAAGGCCTCGTGCCAAGACTACAAATAAGATTTTTCCAAGGCCATGTGCCAAGACACTAGTTTTTCTCATGAGACCTACCGATGCATCTAGGAGCTATAGCGGGCTCCACCCATCACATATTAAGTCCAATGCATTCCCATATGAAAAGGTTTAAACATAACATAAACATTCGTATTAAAACTAGCATACGAAATGTAAATATTTCATCCATAAAACATAAATGGTATAAAAATAACACATACACAGCCAAACATATCACAAAACCTTCAATATAATATAGAAGTTTTGTTTCATAATAAATCAACTTCAAATAAGCGTAAAATCGATCAAAGGATGTTGACATAGATGAAATCAAAACTCTTTTTAGAGAAATATCTCTTTTTATTTTGAAATCATTTAATAAAACATTTTCTTTGAAAATATTCTTATAAGCTTGTAAAGGAAGCTTCGACGATTTTATAATTGCGGAAAATAACCTCACCCGCCGTATAAGTTAAAAAAACATTCTTAGCTTAATTCTGTCGAAAAGGTTAAAAAGCACCTTGTTTGGAAAACGATGGAAAGATTTCTTTATAAAACTCTTATAAAAAGTCAAACAAGGGTATAAATGACTTTAACCCATATTATTTTAAACAGTATTTTTTTTAAAAACATTTTTAAGAAACATGGATGTGGATGATAAAGTGATCCCAGTAGATTGTTACGTATAAACAACCTCAGATAATGAAGAGATTGTGAAATAACCCTTACCTTGTACTTTTCCTTGGTTGGGGTAGGTTAACCTCCTGTATAATGGTGAAATAATTGTTATTAAATTATACAAGAATCATATATATTAATATGATATCATATATGACCTTTTAACATTTCTTTGTTAACAATATCTTGGTATTATCGTCGTTCAGGTGTTAACTTACTCGTTTTCTTTTATATGTTTTTTTACGTAAGACATGTTTGTCATAGATATGTTGTATCTTATTCATATCTAGAATTATATCAAGTCATTAAACATTATTTTTAAATCATCAAATGATAAATATACTTGAATGTATACGATGGAGAATGAATCTCATCGCGTTCGTGGATACGGTAGTCCGTACGTACGCACGAGCGACAATATCATTATTTTGATATTAAAATAATATATAATTGGATATTATATCATATATAAAGAATCATTATCATGTTATATTTATTATTTACATGAGTTACACATCATTATTATACCCATCCAAATAATAATATATTGAATAATAATTACACCACGACGTGGAGACGATAAGCCGTACGTACGCACGTATGGTGACATGTTATTCAAAGGGTGGATAGAATACTGAATATGGTTGTACCATATTTATAATAACATCACAGTATATATAAGATACTGGAGTTATGATTTTAGAATGGTAATAACAAAGAATGAAGAAGTGGAAGAAGAAATGAATTTGAAAAAGGGTGGTGAAAACAATACCTCTTCTTCGGGTTCTTCCTTTTAATTTGAACAAAAGGGCTTATTAATTTGGCTTTCTGATCAAACTATGGACTCTAGGTTGTAGTGAGGGAAGTTGAGAGAGTATTTGGGCAGAGTTTGGCTGAACCAAAAGGCTTTGAAGGTGTGAAGTAATGAGAAGGGGGAGTGCCCTTTTATAAGAGGGGTGAGGGGCACCTTTGGAAAAGCTAGAAATATTAATTTATAATAAATTCATATTCGGTTTCTAATGGCTCCAATGTTTATTATTAAAAGGTTAATGTGGGTATAGGTCTAAAACCATTCAACCAATAGAATTTCGACAGGTTTGGGTTACTATATGAACCTTATCTTTTAGTTTTAACTCTTAGATAATTAGTTTGACATTTACCATGTCACTTTGTATTTTTATATTATATAGTTAATAAACTTACTATATACATCCAGGAGACCCCCCAAGTGGTCCATTAATGATAAAAATATCATGATATAAGTATCTTGGCCGAACCGTAGATTTTTAGGAATTTAATATCAATTAATAATATAATATTTGTTTTAAAAACTCTTTTATGTCAATTTTGACACTATTTAATAGTTGATTTTTGTGAAACTTATAATAGAATGATTACTTCGAAAAAAGTCAGTTAAATATATCCTAATATGTCATATTAACCTATAAAATTAGTGTAATTCATTAAAAGTCTCAAATTATATTTATTTGGGTATTTATAATATCAATTATCTTAATTTTTCACTATTATGGTAATTACTGCATCATCATTGTGGCATAAATAAATTAAATTATTTAATATCTAAAAATTATAAATAAAATATCATTATGTAGGAAATCTTTTTAGATTTCTAATTAATATTTATAGTCGAAAATCCAACATATATAACCTTATGTAAAATTGTTTTTCTATAAGATATATGCTTGTTTCATTTTTGTATTCATTTTAACTTAATTAAAATAAAGTGTCCCTATCACTTACAAGTGGCAACATGGGGTCCCAAAATTGACCCAAAGATTCCCATGGTCAAACATGTATTAACCAATAAGGTTAGAACATGTTTTAGGGAAATTGTTTTATTATTATAATATATATTTTTAACCCTTATTTACCGGATTTCCCCTTTAACCATGGTAAATAAAATATTTACCGAAGTAATTATTCAAAATGTCTAAAAATATAAGTTACCTATTTACACAATTTGAACATCCTGATTCCAAATATAAAATCCATTTTTCCAAATTCAGTACACAGAAGTGGCAAAAATTAATTTAAAATTAATTCCCGCTGTCAAAACAAAAAGCGTGTTTTTAAGATATAATAACTATCAAAAGATTGATACTTGTTTATGTTCAGTTTAATTGTAAAATTATGTCCAATGACCAAAATTGTATTAAATGGTAATAATATATTCTAAATATACTTTAAAACCAGTCAAATTCGTAATTTATCACTATTAATTATTTTGATTATAAAAGTTGTTTTAAATTAAAATTTAGTAATTTTCACTATTCATCAAAATATAAAAATTATTCGAAAAGTACCAAAATTTCACCTTAGGCTAAATTAGATACTGAAAATCCAAAAATGAAGTCCATTTTGAGAGATAAAATTTCTAAAATTTTAAAAGGTAGGTATTACTATTCATAACGGCTAGTTTGATTGGTTGTGGTGTGTTAGAATCTCGAAGTTGCGTACAATGCACGCCATTGCATTATTCAAAGGGAAACGTACCGTGGAAGCTTGGGATGTCTAATTGTAAATTTTTTTGATGTCCCCATTCTAAAAAGTAAATTTATTTAGTCATATTGAATATATAAAAGTTTAAAATATTGGATTTAAAAAGGTTTTCACTATTAAAAGTTGGTAAAAGTGTAATACTGAAAATGAATTTGTTCTTACATTATGTCTAAGAAACTCATAATATGGATTCTAAAATTATAGGGATTATATAAAGTTTAAAATTTAGTTAATACTATTCATAAACTCTTTTGAACGGCTTGTTTGGTAAGTCATGGTGCGCTTAAACTCGGTGTTGCGTGTAGTGCAAGTTATTGAATTATTTTGAAGAAATAACACACTATGAAATATTGGGGTGTTACATTCTTTCCTCCTTCAATAAATTGCATACTCGCAATTTGAAATTGTTCTTTTAAAATAAAAGGTTGAATATATAAAATATATTTGTGGGAAAACCCACATCGGAAATTGGGTTGATAAAATTTAGTCTTAAGAAGAGGAAAAGAGAAATGAAAGGGTCACCACCAAATTATGATCTCTATTACGAGAACATTGGTGGAAATTAGAGGCATATAGTTGGAGGAAAAATGTAAATATTTATAGGTAGTGATTGAGGTCATCAATCACAAACAAGTGTAAAATTGAGGGCCTTAAATTCATCAATCTATGATGATTTAAAATACCATCAGTTTAGCAAAACATATGGTATTAGGATAACACATTTTTTTTGTTTTAATATCCCTTCACTAAAGAATAAAAATTAATTTCTTCATTGAATAAGAGAAGAAGAAAAATATATACTTTACAAGTAGAGTCTCAACCTTTAACTAAGTTCTACCACAAACTCATCTTTCACTCTAAAAGATAATAGAACTTAAAAATAATATTCTATTTATCCTATTCGTATAGGGTTAAAAAAATGAATTTATAATTCACTTAGAAGAACCATTAAAAAATGACATTATTCAAACCAGGACATCACGTGGGTCAGTGGTAGGTGATACACTTTTGTCGCCTTTCGGTTGTGGGTTCAAGTCTCGCGGCCTTGTCAGACGCGTCTGGTTGCCACCCGACCACCGGGTTGTCCTTTTCTGGCAATCAAAATAATCCAAACTAGAACTATCCAAAATACTTCAGTCCAAAATTTATAAGGAAGGTAAACACAATGAAGATCCCTTTTTTTCGCGTAATAACATGTGATCACCTTCATCGTGTATTCTTTTAAAACACTGCAACATCCTGAATTACCATAAAACCTTATTGATTACATTCATGTTACCTTTTTCCTTATAGAATAATAGATATACTCTTTCAATCCAAAAATGTTGTCAACCCCAACAATGATGGAATATACAAATCATTAATCAGTTTCAAGGTAGTCACGAATATCCAATATAATTTATCCAATCAATCATGTATTATTCTAAAATCAATACCTTGGTATCAGAACCATATTATAGTTTATCTTTCTCTCAACCATATATTTTCCAAAAATTTAACCTTCTATTGAGTCACTTTTCCTCATTCCACACAATCTCAAGTCCTTAATGAAATAGTACTACAGTACAATCCTTATATACTCCATAATTATTATAACAAGTACATTGTTGATACAACACTCAAATGACATAATCAACCCGAGAACACTAATCATTCCTCTTCATCTGTGGTAGAATCATAACATGATTATTATCCAATAGCATCATTTGTGGCATAGTCTGATGACTGGGACATAGGTTCACGTAGTGTCCAAACTCCTTGAAAATGAAGCATTGTACATTTGAAACCCTTTTCTTACCCTTGCAGTCATGTACTTTGTGCCCTTTTCCTCCACAATTATAACAAACTCCCATTCCTTTCAGGAAAGTTCCAGGGTGTTTCTTCCCACAGTTATCACATATGGGAAAATTATTCTTTTCCCTCTTCCCTTTATCCATATTTCCTTCTTCCATCCTTTTTTTCTCTTGCTTCCCTTCAAAGCCATAGGACTCAGTAAACTCTTTACTTATCTTATCAACACATGATATTATTTCTTCATATGATGATAATACATGGGAGATTATTTCTATTATAAATTCTGGCTTAAGACCATGAAAGATATGATCCTTCTTTATCTTTGGATCATGTGCATTGCCGGAGTTATCATTCCTTCTACTGGGCGCCATTTCTAAACAATGGCATACATTAGATTAGTTTATGAATAATAATACCTAATCTCAAACTTGTAAAACAAATAAAATAAATTAAATAGTTTATGGATATAATCCATAATCATAAAAATGTCTCCTTTGAGGAAATATATACTCATAAACCCTTAATAATGGTTTGTAAAGAAAATTAGAATTATCCTAAGCATATCCCCCAGGAGTGTCATAACCAAGAGTGGAGCAAGGCCCGTTGTCGTGCACCAGTTCCCGTTCGAGTTTAGCTCAAAGCGGTGTTTTCAGGTTTTACCCCTAGGTACATCTGTGCCAGAGCAGCCTCTACCTGCTCGTATCCAGACAGGGATTTATTGCTTGGAAAACTCACAAAATCTCTACAATACCAAAATTCTAGGAAGTTCTTCTATACTAATCCTTATAGTCATCTTAAATCTATGTGCTCTAATCAGAGTTTATATAAATCTAGCTTTAAAGGTTTGTACTAAAATTCCACTGATACCAACTGTAATGCCCCGAACCCAGTTACTCAGAGTCGGTGCATTATTACATAACATTGGCATGATCACAAGAAAGATCAAATCTAGAAAGACCGATTGGTTTAGTAGCCTTGGAAACACTAGATATATTCATAAAGTTTTACATTACATCATGAAGTGAAAAACTAGCACAAAAACATATTGTATCCATAATCCACACTATTATCCCCTCATAATATCCCTATAGGTCATTCATAATTTACTTCTTCACATCCTGGGGAAAATAAAACATAGAAAAGGGGTGAGATCAAATTCCCAGAAAGGATAACAATATAACAGAAACTTTCAGAAATAAGAATAAACATTTAAGGCAGTGTATAACTAAAACAAAACCCTTTTAAACTTGAACTTCAATATATTATGGAAAAAATAAAATGAAATAATGTAATTTACTTATTCACATGGATATTCTACTAATCGAATAATCAAATGCAATATCAATAACCACTTTCACAATGATGGAATGCATAATGCCAGACTATCATAACCACATAGCCAAGGCCTCGTGCCAAGACTACAAATAAGATTTTGCCAAGGCCATGTGCCAAGACACTAGTTTGTCTCATGAGACCTACCGATGCATTGAGGAGAAATAGTGGGCTCCACCCGTCACATATTAAGTCCAATGCATTCCCATATGAAAAGGTTTAAACATTACATAAAAATTCGTATTAAAACTAGCATACGAAATGTAAATAATTCATCCATAAACCATGAATGGTATAAAAATAACACATCCACAGTCAAACATATCACAAAACCTTCAATACAATATAGAAGTTTTGTTTCATAATAAATCAACTTCAAATAAGCGTAAAATCCATCAAAGGATGTTGACATAGATGAAATCAAAACTCTTTTTAGAGAAATATCTCTTTTTATTTTGAAATAATTTAATAAAACATTTTCTTTGAAAATATTATTATAAGCTTGTAAGGGATGATTCAACAATTTTATAATGGCCGAAGATAACCGCACCCGCCGTATAAGTTAAAAAAACATTCTTACCTTAATTTTGTCGAAAAGGTTAAAAAGAACCTTGTTTGGAAAACGAAGGAATGATTCCTTTATAAAACTCTTATAAAAAGTCAAAAAGGGGTATACATGACTTTAAACCATATTATTTTAAATAGTAAAAATGTTTTGAAATACATTTTTAAGAAACATGGATGTGGATGATAAAGAGATCCCAGTAGATTATTACGTATAAACAACCTCAGATAATGAAGAGATTGTGAAATAACCCTTACCTTGTACTTTTCCTTGTTTGGGGTAGGTTAACCTTCTGTATGATGGTGAAATAATTGTTATTAAATTATACAAGAATCATATATATTAATATGATATAATATATGATCTTTTAACATTACTTTGTTAATAATATCTTAATATTATCGTCGTTTTAGGTGTTAACTTACTCGTTTTATTTTATATGTTTTGTTACGTAAGAAATGTTTGTCATGTATAGGATGTATCTTAATCATATCCAGAATGATATCAAGTCCTTAAAAATTATTTTTAAACCATAAAATGATAATTTTACTTGAATGGATACGATGGAGAATGAATCTCATTGCGTTCGTGGAGACGGTAGTCCGTACGTACGCACGAGTGACAATATCATTCAATTGATATTAAAATAATATATAATTGGATATTATATCATATATAAAGAATCATTATCATGTTATATTTATTATTTACATGAGTTACACATCATTATTATACCCATCCAAATAATAATATATTGAATAATAATTACACCATGACGTGGAGACGATAATCCGTACGTACGCACGTATGGTGACATGTTATTCAAAGGGTGGATAGAACACTGAATATGGTTGTACCATATTTATAATAACATCACAGTATATATAAGATACTGGAGTAATTATTTTATAATGGTAATAACACATAAAGAATAAGTGGAAGAAGAAATGAATTTGAAAAAGGGTGGTGAAGACATTACCTCTTCTTCAGGTTCTTCCATTTGATTTGATCAAAAGGTCTCCTTAGGTTGGCTTTCTGATAAAACTAAGGACACTAGGTTGTATTAAGTGAAGTTGAGAGAGTATTTGGGCCGATTTTGGCCAAACCAAAAGGCTTTGAAGGTGTGATGTAATGAGAAGAGGGAGTTCCCTTTCATAAGAGGGGTGAGGGGCACCTTTGGAAAAACTAGAAATATTAATTTATAATAAATTCATATTCGGTTTCTAATGGATCCTAAGTTTATTATTCAAAGTTTAAGGTGGGGATAGGTCGCAAACCATTCAGCCAATAGAATTTAGACAGGTTTGTGTTACTATATTAACATTATCTTTTAGTTTTAACTCTTAGATAATTAGTTTGACACTTACCATGCCACTTTGTATTTTTATATTATATAGTTAATAAACATACTATATACATCCAAGAGACCCCCAAGTGGTCTATTAATGATAAACCTATCATGATATAAGTATCTTGGCCGAAAAATAGATTTTTAGGAATTTAATATCAATTAATAATATAATATTTGTTTTAAAAACTCTTTTATGTCAATTTTGACACTATTCAATAGTTGATTTTTGTGAAACTTATAACAGAATGATTACTTCAAAAAAAGTCAATTAAATCTATCCTAATATGTCATATCATCCTATAAAATTAGTGTAATTCATTAAAAGTCACAAATTTTATTTATTTGGGTATTTATAATATCAATTATTTTAATTTTTCACTATTATGGTAATTACTGCATCATCATTGTGTCATAAATAAATTAAATTATATAATATCTAAAAATTATAAATAAAATAACATTATGTAGGATATCTTTTTATATTTCTAATGAATTTTTATAGTCGAAAATCGAACATATATAACCTTATGTAAAAATTTTGTTTCTAAAAGATATATGCTTGTGTCATTTTTGTATTCATTTTAACTTAATTAAAATAAAGTGTCCCTATCACTAACAAGTGGAAACATGGGGTCCCAAAATTGACCCAAAGATGCCCATGGTCGAACATGTATTAACCAATAAGGTTAGAACACGTTTTAGGGTAATTTTGTATTATTATAATATATTTTTTTAACCCTTATTTACCGGATTTACCCTTTAACCATGGTAAATAAAATATTTACCGAAGTAATTATTCAAAATGTCTAAAACTAAAAGTTACGTATTTACACAATTTGAACATCCTGATTCTATATATGGAATCCATTTTTCCAAATTCAATACACAGAAGTGGCAGAAATTAATTTAAAATTAATTCCTGCTGTCAAAACAAAAAACGTGTTTTTAAGATATAATAACTATCAAAAGATTGATACTTTTTTATCTTCAGTTTAATTATGAAATTATGTCCAATGACCAACATTGTATTAAATGGTAAAAATATATTCTTAATATACTTTAAAACCAGTCAAATTCATAATTTATCACTATTAATTATTTTGATTAAAACAGTTGTTTTTAATAAAAATTTAGTAATTTTCACTATTCATCAAAATATGAAAGTTATCCGAAAAGTACCAAAATTTCACCTTAGGCTAAATTCGATACTCCGAATCCAAAAATGAATTCCATTTTGAGAGATAAAATTTCTAAAATTTTAAAAGGTAGGTATTACTATTCATAACGGCTAGTTTGATTGGTTGTGGTGTGTTAGAATCTCGAAGTTGCGTACAATGCATGCCATTGCATTATTCAAAGGGAAACATACCGTGGATGCTTGGGATGTTTAATTGTAAAATTTTTTGATGTCCCCATTCTAAAAAGTAAATTTATTTAGTCAAATTGAATATCTAAAAGTTTAAAATATTGGATTTAAAAATTTTTTCACTATTAAAAGTTGGTAAAAGTGCAATACTGAAAATGAATTTGTTCTTAAATTATGTCTAAGAAACTCATAATATGGATTCTAAAATTATAGGGATTATATAAAGTTTAAAATTTAGTTAATACTATTCATAACCTCTTTTTTGAACGGATTTTTTGGTAAGTCGTGGTGCGCTTGAACTCGGTGTTGCGTGTAGTGCAGGTTATTGAATTATTTTGAAGAAATAACACACTATGAAATATTGGGGTGTTACACTATAGGCCAGTGGTTGGCAATAAAGCATTGGTGCACATCCTTTATGGGTTCGATTCCCATATCCTTATCCGACGTGATGGGTTGTCACCCATCCGACGGGTTGCCCTTTTTCTAAAACTATACTATTATAAAATTTCATAAAAAATATCAAAAATATCTCGCCATAAACAATACTATCTGATGTCTAGCTTAATTCATTCCAATCATTAGGCTTATCCAAAATAATTTTGTCCAATCTCATTGTATAAAGAAAAATATTATTAGATCGGTCATCTACTAAGCATTTGAATACCATCATTTATCCCTTATATATCATAAGATATATCTTGTTGGTCATATTTAAAACACGTGAAGACCTTAATCATGTATTCCCCTGAAACATGAGTTACCATAGAACCATAGTGAAAACATGAATGCTTTAAAAACTTAACTCTTTCCACGTACCAAAATCCAAAAAATTCTATATACACAAACCATGATATCACTTTGTCCTTATATCATTTTTGAGCTCATTAATACTATCAAACATATTATTTTATCCTTATCCATTCATTATTTGCATATCATCTACTTTCCAGAAATATTTCAATCACTTTTCACGGTTACCGGTACCATCCATCATATACTTTCAAATACTCAAGGAAATAAAACAGTGTAACAATCCTTAGATATTTCATTATTCCATAGTACCATACATTAATCTTGATAAACATGCAATTATTCCACTACCTTTTCAAACCATTGAACGAGCTTCATCATTTTATTATTCAACACATTTTTCATCTCATATATAATTTGTAGTGTCTTCATCATCATCAACAAAAATACTACCCATGAGACCGTGCTGATTATCTTCATGAGATTTTCCCTTAGGGAATTTTTTTTCATAATGCCCATAAATTCTACATTTAAAACATTTAACTGTTGTTGATGTATTAGAAATACCATTATCCTTGTCCATTATGTTAACTCAACCTTTTACTTTGAAATTAATAGATTTGTGTCCTTCTATTCCACAACCAAAGAATCTTCCACTTCCTTTGAAACATTCTCCTTGATGCCTCTTCCCACATGACTTACATGAGGGAAATTGAACTTTATTTCCTATATGATCATCATCAAACTTCATCTTTCTCTTATTAGCTGATTCGGGAAACTTACCATGGATCGGATTCATTCCTACCTCCTTTTCTCTGATACCAACTGTAGAGACCAAAATCTTGATGTACATAAACATTACATTAATTTTGAGGAATACTTAATACATGACAAAACATATTCCCAAAGACCGTATTAGTTTAGTGTCTTTGGAAACTCAGAATGTAGTCTTCGAATCACGGTAAAAGATCTTAAACATCTCCCATAAATATCTTAACCTTTGATTTTCTTACCTAAAACCTTTCTTTATATCCTGGGGAAAAGAAAACATAAAAAGGGGGAGCTCAAATGCTCAGTAAGGATAAATATGGAGAACATAAAACAATCCCTAAACATTTGAACGTAAGAACATGAACATAAAACTCAAAAATCATGAGTAATGACATAAATCTTGGCAGTGTATAAGGAATAGATCATAATAGAACATTAATCATGATAAAATATCATGGGAATAAATCATGTAATTGTGGAAACCATTAAGCACATGTTATGATTTCCATAGTAGCCAAGGCATTGTTTCTAAGACCATCATAGTGGACAAAGTCCATTACTGAACTGGGTTTACTTGCCGTTCCAGCCCTATATTACTGAACCAGATTCACTTTCCCTTCCATACATGTATATCTCATGATATATAAATCATTACCCATTGCATTGGAGGGAGATATAGGTCCCACCCATCTCATAATGAAATCATTCCTACTTGTTCCACAAAATAAACATAAATCATTCATCATAACCCAAAGAATAAAATGGGTTTCATAAAAATCATAACATCATAACATAATCCTTATAAAACAAATGGATATAGTTTCATCATAAGAAGAATCAGACCATGTAAATAATAGAGACATTATACATGAAAAATAATCATACTAAATAATGTCATCTTAGATGTTACATAGTTCTGACAAAACACTTGAAATGAATTCCTGAGGAAAATATCCTTTCTTCTTTAAAATCATTTTATTTTCACAAAATGCCACGAAATTTTTTAAGAAAAGGATTTTTTTTAAAAATAATCATGAAATCATCTAGATTAAGCTTCATTAAAATTAGGTGTTATGAAACCGTAAAAATCCATTCATGCCCTATAAGTTAAAAAAACATTCTCCTCGTACTTTTTCCAGAAATGTCAAAACGCACCTCACATGGTAATCAAAAGAAAGATTCCTTAATTACCATGTAGTAAAAGTCAAAAATGGGTAAAAATGACTTTAAACATAAATGATAACATTTTTAGAAAACAAGGACATAGATGATAAATATATCCCCTGTAAATACTTACGTATAAGCAATCTTAGAAAAAAATGAGATTGCAAAATTATCCCTTACCTTATGTCCAATTTCTTCCGTATGTGTCTGAGACTCCTGTATAGTGGGTTTAAACATATTATTAACTTTTAACAGAACCATAATAATGTTTATAATATCATATATTATTCACTTACGACTTTATATTACCCGTTCATTTGTCAATTCCATGTTAAGGCATCATTTTGGGTAAAATCGTTTAATTTATCGTACGTGTTTCGACTTGTTGTTCTTTATATTATTACTTATATATTGATTTACATAATTCCAGAATGTAAAAAATTATTTATATATGACATATATTCATCATATAAATATATATTATAGACCGATAAATGAAATGAAATACACCGTTCATGGAGACGGTAGGCCATACGTACGCATGGACGCTGTTTTCGTTTCCTTATTGAATTGCATGGAATTAAGTAAATGAATCATATATGTACATAAATACAGTGTAATTATTATGCAATATCTTTAATTATTATTTATTATATATATTTTATCATCATACTTGAATGGTTAATCATGGAGAATGAATCTCATCACGTCATGGAGAGGGTATTCCATACGTATGCACAAGCGATGATATCATTCCCATAATTATTGAATGGAATTGGAGTGGTTGATATAATTTATCAGAATCAATACGATGTTATATTAATCATATATAGTTATTATTTCCACCATTATACCCATCCAACTAAGGTGGTGGTGGAAAACAGATTACACCATGGCATGAAGACGGTATTCCGTACGTACGCATGCACGGTGATTTCATTTTACGTATGATGGATAGAAGGTGAAATATGTTTGTTTCATATTTATAATAAAATATCCATATATGAGTCATAATTATGTTATTAATTTATAATGAAACAAATAAAGAAGAGGAATTAGAAGAAGAAATGAACATGAATGAATCGGTAAAGGATATTACCTCTTCTTCGACGCGCCTCTTCTAAACCTCCTCTTAGGGAAATAAAGATGGTCTTTGAAAAATACAAGGACCTATAGTATGTTTCTAAAAAAGTGTAGAATATAAATGGGTAGGTTTTTTCCGATCATGACGGCTCAACGTGTTGTGAGGAGGAGAGGGAGGAGGTGCCCTTATATAGGAGAGGAGTGGGGCACTTTTGGAAACCTCTAAAATATTAATTTATAATAAACTCAATCCCCACTTAAAAACCTCCAGAAATGACTGAAATCCATATATATAATGAGATAGGGTTGAAATATTATCATCCAATAAAATTTAGACATGTTGGATATTTATTTTAAACCTTATAAACTTGATTTATCGTTATTTAATCTATTTAATTTTATTGTGGTAATAATATTCTAAATTTTAAATTGTTATAAATAATTACTTATGTGTTGTGAATTGTCCATAATTGGATAATTTATTACATTTTAGACCATATGAATTTCAATATATAATTTTTAAATATTTTATTGATTTTTAAACAATTTAATAATATGTTATTTTTATAAAATAACAAAAGTGTCAATTTTGACACTATTCATTCATTTGAATTTAAATAAAATCCACACAGAGGATATATTCGAACCAAAATATTTAATAGATTCCTAACTAGTCATATTCATTTAAAAAATCATTTATCATATTAATTCGTTCAGATAACATTTATTTTAATATTTTTAAAACCATTTAGTTATACATTAATCAAAATAGATTCCTAACTAGTCATATTCATCTAAACGTCACTCTTGCGTGTAATGCAAGCTAAGTCAGGGATGCATGTAGGGAAAGCTTCTTTTGGTGTTTCGTATAACATACTCAAAATATAGTTCAGTTATATATTAATCAAAATCAATACTTGGTGTTGTGTAAAATGAATTTTATTAGAAAGAACTTGAAATTGTGTGCATCACAAGCCAAGAATAGTGTTGCGTATAATGCAGGCTAATACAATGTTGCATATAATACATGCTAATATTGGTGTGGTGTACAATAGAAGACATCATAGAAATTAAAAAGTATATATATCTCATAAAATCTTTGGGTGTTACATTCTACCCCCCTTAAAATGAATTCCGCCATCGAAATTCATTGGGGTTATAAATCATTTACTACTTGAAAGTTTCATTCATAGGAACTCACATCGTAAAAAAAATACTAATTTTTTTAAAAAAAATGGAAGTATGAAACGTAACAGTTACCAAAATTAACTCATCAATGGGTTTCCACATAAGAGAACAAACGTGAAAATATGGATATGGAAGACAAATATAACCATCAACTTTTGATGAAGAGTGGTAGAGGGCATGGCTATGAAAAATCCAACAATCACAAAGCCATAATTTTGAGATGATCTAAGGTACCATCTAATTCATCAAATATGAGGGCACTAGGACAACATTTTTGGTTCTCAAGATCATTTCCCAATTGTTGAAGAATTTTTGAAAAATAAATACTTACTTGATTTTGGTACAATCTCACTGTTTCTCGTGCCTTGAACAATTTCCACTTCATCTATTAATGAAATGAAGTTGAATTTGCCTTTCATGAAGTGTTAGTAGATCATGCGATAGAATGATAGGTCATTCCATCTGTCTGAAACATATGGTTCGTAAAAGTTATATACATAAGTCCATATATGGTGAGATTAATCATATATGGTTCCAAAAATGGACTTATACTTCATCTATCATCCTGATTAATAAAATGAAACTAGTTAATACTAACCAGGGACTTCCAGTAGGCTAGTGGTTAGTGATAAAGGCTTGTCGCACTTCGGTTATGGGTTCAATTTCTCGCATCCTTGTCCGACGTTACGGGTTGTCGCCCATCCTATGGGTTGTAATTTTTCTAAAAATAAACTATTATAACATTTCAGAAATAATATCGAAAAGATATCGCCTTAAACCATACTATCTGATGTCTAACTTAATTCATTCCAATATTTAGGCTTATCCAAAATACTTCTATCCAATCTCATATTAAAATAAAAAGATTACTAGATAGGTCACCTACAACCCGTAGGATGGGTGAAAACCCATCGCGTCGGACAATGATGCGGGAATCGAACCCACAACTGAAGTGCGACATGCCTTTATCGCCAACCACTGGCCTACCGGAAGTCCCTGGTCAGTAGAAACTAGTTTTATTTTATTAAGCAGGATGATAGATTAAGTATAAGTCCATTTTCGGAACCATATACGATTAATCTAACCATAGATGGACTTATGTATATAACGTTTGCTAACCTTATGTTTGAGACAGATGGAATGACCTATAATTCTAACAAATGATCTACTAACACTTTAGGAAAGACAAATTCAACTTCATTTCTTTTAGAGATGAAGTGGAAATTTTTCAAGGCACAAGCAATGGTGAGATTGTACCAAAATCAAGTAAGTATTTCTTTTTCAAAAATTCTTCAACATTTGGGAAATGATCTTGAAAACCAAAAATATTGTCCTAGTTCCCTCATATCTGATGAATTAGATGGTACCGTAGATCATCACAAATGTATGGCTTTTTGATTGTTGGACTTTTTAAAGCCATGTCCTCTACCACTCTTCATCAAAAGTTGATGGTTAAATTTCTCTTCCATATCAATATTTTCACCTATGTTCTCCTATGTGGAATCCCAATGATGAGTTAATTTGGGTAACCATTATGTTTCTTACTTTAATTTTTAAAATTAAGTTTTAGTATTCCTTTTTACAATTTGGGTTTCTATGAATGAAACTTTTAAGTAGTAAACGATTTATAACCCCGACAAATTTCGAGGGCAAAATTCATTTTAAGGGGGGTAGAATGTAACACCCTGAGATTTTATGAGATATATTCTTTTTAATTTCTTTGATGTCGTCTATTGTACACTACACCAAGATTAGCTTGTACTATATGCAACACCATATTATCTTGCAGTTTACACAACACTATTCTTGGCTTGTGATACACACAATTTCAAGTTCTTTCGAATAAAATTCATTTTACACAACACCGAGTATAGATTTTGATCATTGTATAACTGAACTATATTTTGAGTATGTTATACAAAACAACAAAGGAAGCTTTCCTTACACAAAACCCGGGCTTGGCTTGCATTACACACAAGAGCGACCTTCCTCGATAGCTTGCGTAGTTCGCAATACCGGGTTTCACTAAACAATGATATATTGTTATAATAGTATTATGAACTGGCCGTTATGAATAGTATTAACTGAATTTTGAATTTTATAACATTATAATTCATCTTACACATTTTCTAGAATGAGATATGAAAACAAAATCAATTTTTCGATAAAAGAAGTATTTTTTTTCCAAAAAATGCAGTTTTACCACCTTTTGATGGCGCACCCACTTTAAATCTAGTTTTTGAAATGTTTATAAGTTCAATTTGACAAAATAAAATTCTACTTTGGAATCAGGATATAAAAATTTACTTTGGATTAATTTTTCATATTATTCTGATAAATTTCATATGTTAATGAATAGTAAAAACACGCTATATTTTAATTAAAAACAACTTTTTTCATCAAGACAATTTATATAGTTAAATTATAATATTGAATGGTTTTAAAGAATAAATGGAATATATTTTTACAATTTAATATAATTCAAGTCATTTCCATTAATTTTACATTGAATTCAAAGGTAAAACATTTCAATCTTTGACAATGTTTTAACTTTTAAAACCCGTTTTCTTAACAACAAGATTAATTTTAAATTAATTACTGCAACATCTGTGTTTTGAATTTTAAAAAATGTATTCCATATTTGGATTCAGTGGGTCCAAATTATGTTAATAAGTTACTTTTATTTTTATTTTGATGTTATGAATAGTAACTACAATAATTCTTATTTACTACAGTTAAAGGTAAATCAGGTAATTAAGTGTAAAAATAAGATTATAAAATTATCCTAACTCATGTCAAAAATATATTGGATGAATAAAAGTCGAGCCATATCACCTAATGGTCAGAATAGATTAATTTATGGACTTTTGACCATGAAAATTATATAATAATTATTAAAACCATAGAAAGTGACAATATGCCACTCTCTTATATATTATAAGTGTAATAATTTTAATTTAGTGATAAACATCATAAAACATCAAACATGTATAGTCTACAGAAAGATAATAAAATTATCTACATCATGTGAATTTATTTAGAATTTTTAGAGGGCTAAATAAGTATCATTAATTATGACATAATAGTGATGTTGAAATTATTTTATTGATCAAAATATCAAATAAATGGTTTTAAAAATATTAAAATAAAGGTTATAAGAACAAATTAATGCGCTCCATGATTTTTTAGATGAATATGAATAGTTAGGAATCTATTAAATATTTTGGTTCGAATATATCCTCTGTGTGTATTTTATTTAAATTCAAATAAATGAATAGTGTCAAAATTGACACTATTGTTATTTTATTAAAATAACATATTATTAAGTTGTTTAAAAATCAGAAAAATATTTAAAAATTATAAATTTAAATTAATATGGTCGAAAATGTAATACATTATCCAATTATGGACAATTCACAACACATAAGTAATTATTTTTAACAATTTAAAATTTAGAATATTATTACCACAAAAAAAATTAAATAGATTAAATAAGGATAAATCAATTTGATAAGGTTTAAAATAAATTCCTAACATGTATAAATTTTATTGGTTGATGAGATTACAACCCTATATCATCTTATATTTGGATTTGAGTCATTTCTCGAGGTTTTTAAGTGGGGTTTGAGTTTATTATAATGTAATATTTTAGAGGTTT
This sequence comes from Viscum album, assembly GCA_963277665.1. Classification (NCBI taxonomy): domain Eukaryota; kingdom Viridiplantae; phylum Streptophyta; class Magnoliopsida; order Santalales; family Viscaceae; genus Viscum; species Viscum album. The sequence goes on from OY728166.1 coordinate 733,301,555, forward strand.
CCAAAAATGCCCCTCTCCTCTCCTATATAAGGGCACCTCCTCCCTCTCCTACTCACACCACTTTGAGCCTTCAAGCTAGGCTAAACCCTATCCATTTATATTCTCCACTTTCCTAGAAACATACTATAGGTCCTGGTCTTTTTGAAAGACCAACTTTATTGCCCTAAGAGGAGGTTTAGAAGAGGCACATTGAAGAAGAAGTAATATCTTTTACCGATTCTGTCAAGTTCATTTCTTCTTATACTTCTTCTTATTTATTTGTTTAATTATAAAGTAATAACATCAGAATCACTCATATACTTATATGTTATTATACATATTAAACAACCTATTTCACCTTCTATCCAACCAACGGAAAACGAAATCACCGTGCGTGTGTACGTACAGAATACCGTCACCACGCCGTGGTGTAATCTCTTTTCCACCACCACCTTAGTTGGATGGGTATAATGGTGGAAAAAATAACTATATATGATTATTATAACATCATACGGATTCTGATAAATTATATCATCAACTCCAATTACATTCAATATTTATGTGAATGATATCATCGCTCGTGCGTACGTACGGATTACCGTCTCCACGACGCGCTGATATTTATTCTCCATGATTAACCATTCAAGTATGATTATAAATTATAAATAATAAATAATCATGAAATATATGACATAATAATGATACTGTATTTATGTACATATATGTTTCATTTACATAATTCCACACAATTTGATAAGGAAACGAAAATAACTTTCATGTGTACGTATAACCTACCGTCTCCATGAACGGTGTATTTAATTTCATTTATCGATCTATCGTATATACTTATATGATGAATATATATTATATATAAATCATGTTTTACATTCTAGAATTAAGTAAATCATGATATATGTAATAATATCTAGAACAACTAGTCGAAACACATACAATACATTAAACAATTTTACAAAAAATGCTACTTTAACATGGAATTGACGAATGAACGGGTAAAATAATGTCGTAAGTGAATCATATATGATATCATAAAAACAAAAAAAAATAAAGATAATTTAAATGGTTAAATTATAATATTTAATGGTATTAAAGTATAAATGGAATATATTTTTACCATTTAATATAATTCCAGTCAATTCCATTAATATTACATTGAATTCATAGGTAAAAACACTTACATCTTTGAAAATGCTTTAACTTTTGAAACTTGTTTCCTTAACAATGGGATTAATTTTAAATTAATTATTAAAACTTATGTGTTTTGAATTATGAAAAATGGATTCCATATTTGGATTCATTGGGTCCAAATTATGTTCATAGGTTACTTTTATTTTTTTTGATATTATGAATAATAACTACTGTAATTTCTATTTACTACAGTTAATGGTAAACCGGGCAGTTAAGGGTAAAAATAAGATTATAAAATTACCCTAACACCTGCTAAAATTCTATTGGATTAATAAAAGTCAACCCATATCTCCAAAGGGTTATAATAGAATCCTTTCATGGAATTTTGACCATGAAAATTATATAATTATTATTAAAACCAAAGAAAGTGACAACATGTCACTCTCTTATATCTTATGAGTATAATAATCTTAATTTAGTGATAATATTCATAAAACATAGAACAAGAATAGTATCCAGAAATCTAACAAAATTATCTACATCATTTCAATTTATTTAGAATTTTTAGGGGCTAAAAAATATCAGTACGTATCACACAATAGTGATGTTGAAATTATTTTATTGATTGAAATATCAAATAAATGGTTTTAAAAATATTAAAATAAATATTATATGAATAAAATAATGTGCTCCATGAATTTTTTAGATGAATATGACAGGTTAAAATTCTATTAAATATTTTGGTTCGAATATATCCTCTGTGTGGATTTTATTTAAATTAAAATAAATGGATAGTGTCAAAATTGACACTATTGTTATTTTATAAAAATAACATATTATTAAATTGTTTAAAAAGAACATAAATATTTAAAAATTATGAATTTAAATTTATATGGCCGAAAATGTCATAAATTATCCAATTATGGACAATTCACTACACATAAGTAATTATTTATAAGAATTTAAAATTTAGAATATTATTACCACAAATAAAATTAAATAGATTAAATAAGAATAAATCAAGTTGATAAGGTTTAAAATAAATTCCCAACATGTCTAAAATTTTATTTCTAGATAATATTAAAACCCTATCTCATATTATCTTCGAATTTGAGTCATTTTTTGTGATTTTTAAGTGGGGTTTCAGTTTATTATAAATTAATATTTAGATGTTTCCAAAAGAGTCCCTCTCCTCTCCTATATAAGGGCACCTCCTCCCTCTCCTCCTCACACCACTTTGAGCCTTCAAGCTTGGCCAAACCCTGGCCATTTCACTTCTCCACTTTCCTAGAAACATTCAATAGGTCCTGGTATTTTTCAAAGAAGAACTTTATTTCCCTAAGAGGAGGTTTAGAAGAGGCTCGTCGAAGAAGAGGTAATATCCTTTACAGATCCATTCAAGTTCATTTCTTCTTCTACTTGTTATTATTTATTTGTTTCGTTATAAAGTAATAAAATCAGTATCACTCATATACTAATATGTTATTATAAATATGTGACAACCCTATTTCACCTTTTATCCATTCTATGGATGAGGAAATCACCGCGCATGCATACATGTGAAATACCGTCACCATGCCGTGGTGTAATCTGTTTTCCACCACAACCTTAGTTGGATGGGTATAATGGTGGAAATAATAACTATATATGATTATTATAACATCATACTTATTATGATAAATTATATCATCCACTCTAATTCCATTCAAAAATTATGGGAATGATATCATCGCTCGTGCATACGTACGGATTATCGTCTCCACGACGCGATGAGATTCATTATCCATGACTAACCATTAAAATATGATTATAAAGTAAATATAATACATAATCATGAAATATATGATATAATAATGATACTATATTTATGTAAATATATGTTTCATTTACTTAATTCCATTCAATTCAATAAGGAAACGAAAACAGCGTTCATGCGTAAGTACGGCCAACCGTCTCCATGAACGGTGCATTTCATTTCATTTATCGATCTATCATATATATTTATATGATGAATATATATTATATATAAATAATGGTTTACATTCTTAAATTAAGTAAATCAGGATATAAGTTATAATATCAAGAACAACAAGTCGAAACACGTATGATAAATTAAACAATTTTACCCAAAACGCTGCTTTAACATGGAATTTACAAATGAACGGGTAATATAAAGTCATAAGTGAATCATATATGATATCATAAATATTATTATGGCCATGTTAAAAGTAAATAATATGTTTAAACCCACTATACATGATTCTTGGACACATACAGAAGAAATTGGACATAAGGTAAGGGATAATTTTGCAATCTCATTTTAATCCGAGATTGCTTATACGTAAGTATTTACTGGGGTTATATTTATCATCCATGTCCCTGTTTTCTAAAAATGTTTTCATGTATTTTAAAAGTCATTTTTACCCTTTTTTGACTTTTACTAAATGGTAATTTAGGAATCTTTCTTTTGTTTACCATATGAGGTACTTTTTGACTTTTCTGGAAAAAGTACGAGGAGAATGTTTTTTTAACATAAACGACATGAATGGATTTTTATGGTTTCATAACGCCTAATTTTCTAGAAGCTTACTCTACATGATTTTATTATTATATAAAATCAAAATCCTTTTCTTTTAATATTTCATGGAATTTTGTGAAAAGAAAATGATTTTTAAGAAGAAAGGATATTTTCCTCAAGAATTCATTTCAAGTGTTTTGTCAAAAAACATTTCCATCTGAGATGAAATTATTTAGTATGATTATGTTTCAAGTATAATGTCTCTATTATTTATGTGGTTTTATTTTTCTTATGATGAAATTATATCCAGTTGTTTTATATTAATTATGTTTTTATGGGATGATGTTTATGAAACCCATTTTATTCTTTAGGTTATGATGAATGATTTATGTTTATTTTGTGGCACAAGTAATAATGATTCAATTATGAGATGGATGGGACCTATATCTCCCTCAAATGCATTGGGTAAAGATTTATATCTCATGAGATAGACATGGCTGAAATGGAAAGTGAATCTGGTTCAGTAATACAGGGCTGGAACGCCAAGTAAACCCAGTTCAGTAATGGACTTTGTCCACTATGATGGTCTTGGAAATAATGGCTTGGATACTATGGAAATAATAACATGTGCTTAATGGTTTCCACAATTACATGTTTTATTCCCATGATATTTTATCATGGTTAACGTTACATTATGATCTATGCCTTATGCACTGCCAAGATTTATGTCATTACTCATGATTTTGATGTTTTATGCTCATGTTCTTACGTTCAAATGTTTAGGTATTGTTTTATGTTATCCATTTTTACCCTTACTGAGCATTTGAGCTCACCCTTTTTATGTTATCTTTTCCCTCAGATATAAAGAAAATTTTTAGGTTAGAAAACTGAAGGGTAAAATTTTTATGGGAGATGTTTAAGATCTTTCACCATGATTAGAAGATTACGTTCCGAGTTTCCAAAGACAGTAAACTAATATGGTCGTTGGGTGTCTTTTTTTGTCATGTATTGAGTATTCTACAAATGTAATGTAATGTACATGTATGTCAAGGTTGAATGATCTTCCACATCTCTTATATAGATCTCTCACTTTTGTTTTCTTACCTAGAACCATTATTTATATCCTAGGGAAAATAAAACATATAAAGGGTGAGATCAAATGCTCATTAAGGGTAATAATGGAGAAAATAAAACAAACCATATACATTGGAACATAAAAACAAGAACATAAAGTTTAAACATCAAGATCTTGAGTTGTGAAATAAATCTTGGAGTACGTAAGGCATAAATCATAAAGGAACATCAATCATGATAAAATAGCATGAGAATAAAACATGTAATTGGGGAAACCATTAAGAACATGATATGATTTCCATATTAGACATGACATTGGTGCCAAGTCCATCATAGTGGACAAAGTCCCTTACTAAATCGAGTTACCTCCTTGTTCCAGTACTGTATCACTGAACCGGATTAACTTCCCATTCCTACCATGTTTATATCATGAGATATAAATCTTTTCCCAATGTGTTGGAGGTAGATATAGGTCTCACCCATCTCATAATGATATCATTATTATGTGTTCCAGAAAATCATAAATCATATATCATAGCATAACCCATGTAATAAAAATGGGATTCTTAAACATCATGCCATCATAACATAAACCATGTAAGATAAAAGAACTTCATAAAAATAATTCCATCATAACATAATCAAATCAATGTAAAAATAGGGATAGAAACAGAACAATATATTAACTTATATGGAAAATAATTTTGATAAAACATTTGAAAATAATTCTTGAGGAAAATATCCTTTCTTCTTAAAAATAATTTTCTTTCCACAAAATGCAATTCAATTTTAATATAAAAGTATTTTCTTGAAAATAATCATGAAATCTTGTAGAGGAATCTTCATTAAAATTAGGCATTATGAAACGGTAAAAATCCATTCATGCCATATAAGTTAAAAAAACATTCTCCTAGTACTTTTACCAAAAATGTCAAAAAGTACCTCGTATGGTAAACAAAAGAAAGATTCCTTCCAAAACACAAAGTAAAAGTCAAATAAGGGTAAACATGACTTTAAAAATACATTATAGAATATTATACACTTTATGAAATTTTTTTTTTGGATATTCCGAAAATACCAAAAAATTCACCCTAGGCTAATTTAGATATTCCGAATCCAAAAATGAAGTATATTTTGAACGATAAAATTTATAAAATTTAAAAAATTCATTATTACTATTCATAACGGCTAGTTTATATAATATTTTAATAACATATCATCGTTTAGGAAAACTCGGTATTGCGTACAATGCAAGCTATCGAGGATGGTCGCTCTTGCGTGCAATGCAAGGCAAGTCAAGGATGCATGTAGGGAAAGCTTCCTTTGGTGTTGCGTATAACATAATCAAAATATAGTTCAGTAATACATTGATCAAAATCAATACTTGGTGTTGTGTAAAATGAATTTTATTCAAAAGAACATGAAATTGTGTGCATCACAAGACAAGAATAGTGTTGCATATACTACAAGCTAATACGGTATTGTGTATAGAGTAAGATAATATTGGTGTAGCATACAATAAAATACATCAAATAAATTAAAAAGAATAATTCTCATAAAATCTCAGGGTGAAACTTGGAACGTAATCTTCTAATCATGGTGAAAGATCTTCAACATCTCCCATAAAGATCTTCCCCTTTGGTTTTCTTACCTAAAAACATTCTTCATATACTGGGGAAAAGAAAACATAAAAAGGGTGAGCTCAAATTCATAGTAAGGGTAAACATGGAGGACATAAAACAATCCCTAAAGATTTGAACGTAAGAACATGAATGCAAAACATCAAAATCATGAGTAATAACATAAATCTTGGTTGTGCATAAGTCATAGATCATAATGTAACATTAGCCATGATAAAATATCATGGGAATAAAACATGTAACTTTGGAAACCATTAAGAACATGTTATGATTTCCATAGTAGTCATGGCATTGTTGCTAAGACCATCATAGTGGACAAAGTCTATTACTGAACTCAGTTTACTTGTCGTTCCAACCCTGTATTACTGAACCGAATTCACTTTCTATTCTAGCCATGTCTATATCATGAGATATAAATCTTTACCCAGTGCATTGGAGTGAGAGATAGGTCCCACCCATCTCAGTAAGTATCACACAATACTGATGTTGAAATTATTTTATTGATTTAAATATCAAATAAATGGTTTTAAAAATATTAAAATAAATGTTATATGAACAAATTAAGGTACTCCATGAATTATTTAGATTAATATGAAAAGTTATGAATCTATTAAATATTTTATTTGAATATATCCTCTGTGTGGATTTTATTTAAATTCAAATAAATAAATAGTGTCAAAATTGACACTATTGTTATTTTATAAAAATAACATATTATTAAATTGTTTAAAAATCATAAAAAAATTTAAAAATTATAAATTGAAATTTATATATTCTAAAATGTCCTAAATTATCCAATTATGGGAAATTCACAACACATAAGTAATTATTTATAACAATTTAAAATTTAGAATATTATTACCACAAATAAAATTAAATAGATTAAATAAGGATAAATCAAGTTGATAAGGTTTAAAGTAAATTCCATACATGTCTAAATTTTATTTTTTGATGAGATTACAACTATATATCATCTTAGCTTTGTAGTTTATTCATTTTTGGAGGTTTTTAAGTGGTTTTTGAGTTTATTATAAATTAATATTTTGGAGGCTTCCAAAAGTGCCCCTCTCCTCTCCAATATAAGGGCACCTCCTCCCTCTCCTCTTCACACCACTTTGAGCTTTCATGCTCGGCAAAACCCTGCCCATTTATCTTCTCCACTTTCATAGAAACATACTATAGGTCCTGGTTTTTTCCAATTACCAACTTTATTTCCCTAAGAGGAGGTTTAGAAGAGGCGCGTCGAAGAAGAGGTAATATCCTTTACTGATTCTTTCAAGTTAATTTCTTCTTCTACTTCCTCTTATTTATTTTTTTCATTATAAATTTATAACATAGGTATCACTCATACAATTATAAGTTATTTTAAATATTAAACAACCCTATTTCGACTTCTATCCATCCTATGGAAAAAGAAATCACCGCGCGTGCGTACGTACGAAATACCGTCTCCACGCTGTGGTGTTATTTGTTTTCCACCACCAACATAGTTGGATGGGTATAATGGGGAAAAAAATAACTATATAGGATTATAATAACATCATACTGATTCTGATAAATTATATCATCCACTCCAATTCCAGTCAATAATTATGGGAATGATATCATCGCTCTTGCGTACGTACGGATTACTGTCTCCACGACGCGATGAGATTCATTATCCATGATTAACCATTCAAGTATGATTATAAAGTATATATAATAAATAATCATGAAAGATATGACAAAACAATGATACTATATTTATGTACATATATGTTTCATTTACTTAATTCCATTCAATTCAATAAGGAAACGAAAACACCATTCATGTGTACATACGGCCTACTGTCTCCATGAACGGTGTATTTCATTTCATTTATCGATCAATCATATATATTTATATGATGAATAAATATTATATATAAATAAATTTTTATATTCTTTAATTTTTTAAATCATGATATAATTAATAATATCAAAAACAACAAGACGAAACATGTACGATAAATTAAATGATTTTACCCAAAACGATGCTTTAACATGGAATTGACAAATGAACGGGTAATATAAAGTCATAAGTGAATCATATATGATATCATAAATATTATTATGGTTCCTTTACAGGTTAATAATATGTTTAAACCCCCTATACAAGAGTCTCAGACACATATGGAATAAATTGGACATAAGGTAAGGGATAATTTTCCAATCTCATTTTTATCCAAGATTGTTTATACGTAAGTATTTACTTGGGTTATATTTATCATCCATGTCCTTGTTTTATAAAAATGTTTTCATGTATGTTTAAAGTCATTTTTACTCATTTATGACTTTTAGTACATGGTAATTAAGGAATCTTTCTTTTATTATTACCATATGAGTTACTTTTTGACTTTTCCGGCAAGAGTAGGGGGAGAATGTTTTTTTTAACTTATATGACATGAATGGATTTTTATGGTTTCATAACACGTAATTTTCATGAATCTTACTATATAATATTTCATGATTATTTTCAAACAAAATCCTTTTCTTTTAAAATTGCATGGAATTTTGTGAGAAGAAAATGATTTTGAAGAAGAAAGGAGATTTTCTTCAAGAATTAATTTCAAGTGTTTTGTCAAAACTATTTTCCATATAAGATGACATTATTTAGTATGATTATGTTTCAATTATAATGCCTATATTATTTAAATGTTTTGATCCTTTTTTATGTTGAAATGATAACCATTTGTTTTATATGGATTATGTTATGATGGGATGATGTTTATGAAACCCATTTTATTCTTTGGGTTATGATGAATGATTTATGTTTATTTTGTGGTACAAGTAAGAATGATTTCATTATGAGATGGGTGAGACCTATATCTCCCTCCAATGAGTTGGTTAAAGATTTATATGTCATGAGATAGACATCGATGAAATAGAAAGTGAATCCGGTTCAGTAATACAGGGCTGGAAAGAGAAGTAAACCCAGTTCAGTTATGGACTTTGTCCACTATAATGGTCTTGGCAACAATGCCTTGGCTACTATGGAAATCATAACATGTGCTTAATGCTTTCCACAATTACATGTTTTATTTACATGAAATTTTATCATGGTTAATGTTCCAATATGATCTATTCCTTATGCTCTATTAAGATTTAAGTCATTACTCATGATTGTGATGTTTTATATTCATGTTATTATGTTCAAATGTTTAGGGATTGTTTTATGTTCTCCATGATTAACCTTACTGAGCATTTGAGCTCACCATTTTTAAGTTTTCCTTTCCCCAGGATATAAAGAATGGTTTTAGGTAAAAAAAACCAAAGGGGAAGATCTTTATGGGAGATGTTGATGATTTTTCACCATTATTAGAACATTACGTTCTGAGTTTCCAAAGACACTAAACTAATAAGGTCTTTTGGCATATGTTTCTATCATGTATTAAGTATTCTGTAAAATTAATGTAATTTCCATGTACGCCAAGCTTTGGGTCTCTGTAGTTTGTATCAGAGAAAAGGATTAGTTAACCTTTGGAAACTAGGATGCGAAAACTTTAGTGAGATCCCTAGAGATATTTATAAGGTATGTTTAGGGATGTCCCTAGGGTTAAGTATAAGTGTAGGTTATAGTCCTATAATTATTATAAAGATAATGAATAACCTAATATTAAACCTATGATTTTAGAGATTGAAATTACCCCCTGATTATGTTGTTTTCCTAGTTTTATTTTTTCCTCTCACACTATTCTTTTTTGGGTTTTAGAAAATGGTGGGAAACATGAAGATTCATGTTAATGGAGTATATGATGGATAATGGAATGTATTCTTCATGATCAATGAAATGAAATGTAAAGACCTGTAAAATTCAAGGAAATTTTTTTCTTAATTTTTTTTGTGATTTTACAAGAACGCAATTTCTGACGGCACCTGATTCTGAGGCCCGGTGTGCCTGGAATCATGTTCCGAAGTTTAGCTCGGGTACGTTCATTGAACGAACGAGCGGGTTTTCTTAACTTTTGAACCGGTGCTCGGAATCGAAATCTGAGGGCTCCAATGAAACCGCAGCACCGGAAATTGATTAGGTACACCTTTTCTGGAGTTGTGTTTTCTTGGTTGTGGTTATTTAAAAAATGGGTTAACTAATGATTAAAATAAAAGTTGTGCAAAAATTTTTATTTTATGTTCTAAGTAGTTTAAACCTACTTATGGAAGTTGAGGTGGGACACACTATATCCTAACCCCTCTTGATAGGATATTAGTGAGGTGGGCCCCACACGAGCCCCACCTTATCAACTTCCTCAAAGCCCCATTATTTTTGTAACACACCCGCACCCCCTTATTACATACCAAGTCAACTCTCTTAATTAATGAATTGAATTAAGTTATTCAGTGTAATCAATTCTTGAATTCATTTGGAATTTCGAATTGAATGTTGTCTTGTCTGTGTCAATTAAATAATACAAAGTCTTATTTCTTGAAGGGTTATTTTGTTGTGCGAGAAGGCCGGAGAGGAATTGCTCAAGCCTGGGAATCTTCATCTTCCTCCTCGAAGAACGCGAAGAACACACCGTCACCAATGAAGAACGCCGACCTCCGACGAAGGATGATGAATAACGTTGATTCCTCGGAGATCGATGACGCGAAGCCGTGTACCGTGACACCAACGGTAATCTTCTCCGCGACGCCGTGTACTACAACGCCGTGTACCGAGACGCCGTGTACCACAACTCCGACGATCCTCCTTCTACGACATCGTCTTCCGCGATATCCCTTTCCCGCGACAAACCTCGTTCGACGACTTCATCGAGGTAGGGGGTTTGATTTAGTTCACGAATATTCTTTGTCGTCCAAACGTCTTTTTTTTCTTTAGCCACTTGATATCGGATTAACGGGAGGAGGTCGGACCGCACGAACAAGGCCGACCCTCCTCCCCCTTTGATGTTGTGTTTGTCACGGCATGATTAAAGGCTGCGCGGTGCAACAACACCTCACAGAAACAAAGAAGAAGCGCGGCGCCGTCGTGCCGCACCGTTGAGGCCGAACAAAGCCTCGGCACCGTCGCGCCTTGCCAAAGAACCACGAAGAGGCCGTGGCCGTGGAAAAAAGCCGCGGTGGTTCAAGGTGGGGCGGCCGGAACCACCGGCCGCCGACACCTTGGAGGGGCGGGACCGTGGGGTCTCGCGACGGTAGCACCAGCCGGCTGGACTGGGCCGACCGTTTCAGAAGGAATATCGGGGGTCATACCCCCCAGTTGGAAAAGGAGTGGCCCCACGTGGGGCCACGGTTTCAATCAAGGGGGGAATCCCCCCCCCCCTTTCCTCTCGGCTCGGCCAGCGCCGAGCAGGCCACACCGGGCCGCGCCCGCGCCAGGCCTACTGGCCGCCCAGGCCGTGCTGGGAAGTGCATGTGGGGCCGGGCCGCACCGGATGGTCCGGGGCTCGCCCACCGGGCCGGGCCACACCCTAATTCCCCAAAACCAGACCCAGTTCGGGCCGACCCAGGGGGTCTCGGGCCGGGTCGGTCCAGGCCCAAAACCCCCTGAAACCGGACAAGTTCGTTCTTTTGCCCATATCTTAGGCTACGGACCTCCGATTGACGCACTATCAGTTGCGATGTGATCCTTGGATTGAGTCTGGAGTTTTGGTATATTAAAATCAAGGTTTAAAAGAACTTTGGGTATGGGCCGGGTTGGTTCGAACATGAAACAAACTGGGCCCTCGGAGAGGAAACACATATAACTTGAGCTCCGGATGTCCGATTGACGTGCCATCGACTTAGTTGGATTCCTCTTAGTGAGACAGACCATTTGGATTACTCCGCTCAAGGTTTGGACACAGCTGTAGTGTGGTCAGGTTGTTTTTGACTTAAAAACCAACCGGGCCCTAGGAACGAAAAGGCCAATAACTCTCAGAACGGGCGTCTGATTGATGCGCTATCTGTCACGTTGAGTTCATCTTGTTGAGACAGAACCTTGGGATACATCAAATCTGGACTACATGTCAGTTGATGTACCGATCCCCTTGGATCATGGAGCGGACCCTCTCAGAATTGAGCATGCTGTGGGCAAGAACCCTAGAGCTGCCTGCGACTACGACGATGATGAAGACTGAACTGAAATCCTCCGTGGGTTCGGCAGAAATGATGAATGCACTGAAATCCTCCGTGGGTTCGGCAGCGATGATGAATGCACTGAAATCCTCCGTTTTTTCAATAGCGATGAATACTGAACTGAAATCCTCCGTGGGTTCGACATCGATGAAGACCGTACTGAAATCCTCCGTGGGTTCGACGGCGATGACTACTGTTCTTGTATCCTACGTGGGTCTGGAAGTGTTTGACTCTTTTCCTGCTATCCTACGTGGGTCTAGCAGAGTAGCAGGTCTGTATCCTTTGTGGGTCTGATAGATTAGCTAGTTTAGTATCCTACGTGGGTCCCAGCTTAGATGAATCAGTGGCTATATCTAATCATCTCTATCACATTACGAAGAAGTATACCTGTATGAGCTGAGTCTTGACTTCCAATCATTATCTTCGATATGATTGACTTTCTTTCCTATGTGGATTGGGTTGTGTTATCCTGTGTGGATTTGGTTGTACTATCCTGTGTGGATGTGATCGAACTTGGGCTCGGATGTTGGAGCCGAACTGGAATTGATGACTTAGGTATATGTATGGGCATATACCTAAGTAGTGTTGGTTGTTACTTCATGATTTTATATTTCCTTTGTGGATTATGGGAGACCTTTGGAGGTCTCGGGGTCCCTACTGAGTAGCGTATACTCACCCCTGCACAGGCTATGCCCATACTATGTTGTGTTGGATGTAGACGACCGGCAACAGTGATCATGGTTGAGGTTTTTGGAGCAAGTCGGTACCTGGAGGTGGACCACTGGGCGGGACGTACACAGAGCGGACGGCTGGACCCGAGGAGTTGAGGAGGCTATCTGTACCCACCCTTCAGGTGGGACTTCCAGTGGACGGCTCGACGTTGCTGCTTTACTTTCAGTTTCTGTACTTCATTCCAGTTGTACCTTACTTTCAGTTTGGGTTTGTATTCTGGCCCATTTACTTTCCGCACATACTATTGTACCCAGCTTTACTTAGTGATTACTTCTGCATGCTTACTCTGTGGTGTTTGTTTACTTTATAAAGGCAATACCTTCCCCTTTTTTCAGGATTTACGCCTTGGTGCTAGTTGCCAGCCCATGGCCTATGGGAGGTGGTCTTGGGGTTGTCACGGCACGGGTCCTGAGGACGGGTCATCACAAATTGGTATCAAAGGAGTTCAGTTCTACGGCAGAACTCAGGACTCTGATCTTTCTTCTATGTAAAGAAATAGTGTTATGGGTATTGAGTGTGGTTATCAGTCCAGGAAGTCATGTGATGGTGCGGCGGATGACGTATCCATACACTAGGACCCTGACATCTGATTTCCAACTCAATGCATGAAAACATTGATTACATGTGTGTTTCAAAAGTTTTCTTTGTGATTACTTTGTGTCAGCTCACTAGGTATACTGTTTGACCGTGGCGCACCTGTTTCTTTTCCGGATGGCCCCATGATGGCAGCCAGCTAGGGTTCCATGCTTTGTGCGAGATGACAGCCCACTGAGTGACGAGGCCTTAGTGCAGGGCCCTTTTTCAGTGGAGGCACCGGTGGTACCTCTACCCGCCGAGCCACCAATGCTACGAGCACCAGCCACTAATAGTGCACATCGCCTTAGTGCACTGCACGAGTTTCAGCATCAAAGACCGCCTAGGTTATGCGGGTAGATGGACCCTCAGGCAGCCGAGGATTGGCTGGAGGCTGTAGTTCGAGTTTTCAGGTTAGTGGGGACATCAGCTGACCTCATGGTTATCCTTGCAGCGAGCCTCCTGCACGAGGCAGCAGGAAAATGATGGAGCTTGATGCTCTAGGTGCACGATGAGGCATCTCTCCTCTGGATGGAATTTGAGAGCCTCTTTCGCTCAGAGTTCGTCCCAACCACCATTCGTGCGGTGCACATCCAGGAGCTTCTACAACTGCGGCATGGAAGCATGACGGTTGCCCAGTACTCAGCGAGATTTACCGATATCTCGTGCGATTCAACGGACATGGTATGAAACCCATTCTTCTGGGCCCGGACCTTCGATCAGGGACTGAGGCATGAGATCATGGCATCGATGATCTCCCTCAGCATTCCAACATAGGCAGAAGTCATGGAGTGAGCCCTTCTCATAGAGCGATTTCTTGCTGCGCCTACGCCAGCAGCGAGACCTACCACAGGTCGGCACGTAGTAGAGTCGTCTATAGCTGGCATTCGACGGATGTCACAGGGGTCTAGGTTTACCGGACCATCAGGCATACGGCCATAGGACACTGGCTCAGAGGTGCGGGTCACACGGCATAGAGCCATCCTTCCGAGGAGCAGGCAGTGCTACGCATGCGGCGGGCAGGGCCACATGGCTCATGACTACCCGACCTGTCGTGCATAGGTGTAGCAGACGGTTGAGGGGCCACCCAGACAGAAGCAGAGGGTCAACCATGGTAGTCCGCCGAGAGCAGGCGGACGAGGTAGTGGAGCTGGCCAAGCAGCAAGTGGTGGGCGACGCTTTGAGGATTTACCACCACCACTACAAGGAGGTCCACCCCGACCACAGGGAGCTGGAGGGCAGAGACAGGCTCAACTTCAGGCAGTGGAGGCCTACGACCATGGGGCGCAAGAGATGATTTGAGGTACTATCTGTGTCAACTCCACCCTTGCTTCAGTTCTTATAGACACAAGTGCGAGTCATTATTTTATTTCCACTGCCCTTGTTCGGAGCACGGAGATTCCAATGGAGCCGTTGGCTCGATCCTTACGGCTAGAGACTCCTACAGGAGGAGACTCGACGATTACGCACTGGTACCGGTAGTGTGAGCTTACTCTAGGTGGTGATCGCATTGACTGAGATCTTCTTTTAGAGGCGTTGAGGCCTTATGACATCATCTTGGTAATGGATTGGTTATCCACAGTCCATGCTCAGATCGACTGTATTAGGCTCAAGGTGTGGTGTGTTCGCACCGATGGGAGCAGGTTCAGCTTCTACGGCAGGAAGGGAGCCTTTGCAGCGCAGGATGGAATCACACAGAGGAGAGGACAGCCCAACACTCATCAGTTGGCCAGCCTCATCCTAGGAGCAGTTGACATGTGGAGTCCTAGTTTTTCTGTAGTGGTGGATCTATATGTGGATGTTTTCCCTAACAACGTTCCAGGACTACCTCCTCACATAGAGGTAGACTTTTATATTGAAATGTACCTCTAGACAGACCTGATATCCACTCCAGAATATCGGATGGCCCCCGCAGAGCTTCGAGAGCTACGAGTATAGTTGGAGGACTTACAGGGAAAGAGATTAATCTGACCCAGTGTTTCACCCTGGGCTTCCCCGATATTGTTCGCCAAGAAGACAGACGTGAGCTTGCGACTGTGTTGCGACTATCATCGCCTGAACCAGGTGACCGTGAGGAACATGTATCCACTACCAAGGATTGACGACCTCTTTGATCAGCTCAAGGGGGCACGGTGGTTCTCTAAGATAGACCTCAGGTCAGGTTATCATCAGCTCAGAGTTCGAGATGAGGACGTGCAGAAGACGGTCTTCAGATATCGGTATGGCCACTATGAGTTCTTGGTTATGCCTTTCAGCATAACCAACGCTCTAGAAGTGTTCATGGGTCTCATGAACATGCTCTTTCAGCCATATATCAATCGATTTGTCATGGTCTTCATCGACGACATATTGATATACTCGACCACTAAGGAGGAGCATACCTAACACTTGCGGGTTGTACTAGACACACTCCGAGAGAACCAGCTTTATGGAAAGCTCTCAAAGTGTCAGTTCAGGTTACATGAGGTCCACATCTTGGGACATGTCATCTCTGAGGCGGGAGTTGTAGTGGATCTTGCGAAGATCGAGGTAGTGGTATCTTTGAAGCCACCCAGGAGAATGATATAGGTGTGGAGTTTCTTGGGTCTAGCTGGGTACTACCAGAGATTTGTGCCAGACTATTCTCCAGTTGCGGAACCACTCTCAGCTTTGAAAAAGAAAGGGAAACCCTTATTGTGGTAAGGCAGATGTCAGCAGAGCTTCCAGGAGCTGAGACGGAGATTGACCAACACACCTATCTTGAGTCTACCAGAGGAGGGAGTAGGGTACGTAGTCTATTGCGATGCACCAGGGACCGAAATCAGATGTGTCCTGATGCAGGAGTGGGTCGTGATCACCTATGGATCACGCCAGTTGAGGCAGCATGAGCAGAACTATTCTACCCATGACCTGTAGTTAGTATCAGTAGTCTTCGCTCTGAATATATGGGGACACTATCTGATGGGCGAGTGCTTTACAGTCTACTCTGACCCCCAGAGTCTCAGGTACATCTTTTTTCAGAAGGAACTCAATCTGAGACAGCGGCTATGGCTCGAGTTTCTCCAGGACTATGACTTTGAGATAGTCTATACTCCTGGAAAGGGGAACGTAGTAGTCGATGCTCTCAGCAGGAGGACGGGAATTCAGCTACTCAGGGAGGCGACGAAGCAACTAGCCGCTTTGCAGATATCCTTCGTGGATAGAGACGGATCAGCCTTTCCTCAGTCACTCACAGTCACTCCTCCACTACTGTAGCGGGTTAGAGAGGAACAACCTGGGGACACTAACTGTGATACACAACGTACGCAGATATCCTTAGGACAGGCACCTGATGGATTCTTTGTAGGAGGAGAGCACGTCGTCCTTTTCGTACGATGTACCATGGTACCAGTTGCTTTATAGGAGGTGGTGCTGAGAGAGTTTCACACTTCCCCTTTATCGGTACATCCCGTAGTGGCGAAGATGTACCAGGATCTCAGATGACTACACTGGTGTCCATGTATGATGAAGGTTGTGGCAGAGTTTGTTTCTAGATGCCTCACCTGCCAGCATGTGAAGCCAGAGCACCAGGTACCAGCAGGCTTGGTACAGCCCTTGGAGGTCCCGGAGTGGATGTGGTATGGGATATCTATGGATTTCATGACTGTACTTCCAAGCACTTCCAGAGGTCACAACTCCATTTGGGTGATTGTCGATCGACTCACCAAGTCGGCCCACTTCTTACCCATCATAGAGCAGGGCTCAGTGGAGAGCTTGGGACACCTCTATATTCAGGAGATCGTACGGCTTCATGGTGTGCCATCATCTATCATCTCCGATTGAGATTGTCACTTTACTTCCTGACTTTGGAAGGGGTTGTATAAGTCATTCAGGATGCAGCTACGGCTGAGCACCGCCTTTCACCCTCATACGGATGGTCAGACAGAGAGGACCATTCCGACTCTTGAGGACATGCTCCGTGCATGTGTCCTCGACTTTGGTCGCAGCTGGGAGGACCACCTACCCTAGGTGGAGTTCTCGTACAACAACAGCTACCACTCCACCATCGGGATGGGACAATACAAGGAAATGTACGACCGACCTTGCAGATCACCTCTCTGTTGGACAGACACTGGGGAGTCAGCACTTGTGGGAACGGAGACGGTCAAGGCCATGACTGAGAAGGTCCAGGTCATCCAGGAGCGGATGAGGACAGCTCAGAGCCAGTAGAAGTCTTATGCTGACAGGAGGCATAGGCCACTAGAGTTCGAGGATGGAAACCACATTTTCTTGCAGGTCTCACCTCGATGTGGATTACGGAGATTTGGCTGGGGCGACAAGTTATCTCTGCGCTTCATCGGACCGTTCTAGGTTCTCAGCAGGATAGGTGAGGTGTCTTATCGCTTGGCTCTACCACCTATGTTACACCGGGTGCACGACGTCTCCCACGTATCTCAGCTAAGGAGATACATGCATGACCCGACACATATCATCGACCATGGGGAGTTGGACATTGATTATTGGGAGACTTTTGCGGAGGTCCTAATGGAGATTGAGTATCGATAGGAGCGAGTCCTACGTGGGTGATCGATTCCTCTAGTGCGCATCATATGGCATCACGGGAACCTCCAGGAGAGCACTTGGGAGCGAGAGGCTCAAATGCATTCTCAGTACCCGCATTTGTTCCCCTAGTTTTTGATGTATCTTTACGAGGACGTAAAGTCCTGAGTTGGGAGTAATTCAAAGACTCGTAAAATTCAAGGGAATTTTTTTAAATTTTCTTTGGGATTTTACAAGAACGAAGTTTCTTGACGACACCTGATTCCGAGGCCATGTGTGCCCGGAATCATGTTCCAAAGTTTAGATCGGGTACGTTTAGTGAAAAAACGAGCAGGTTTTCCTAACTTTTGAAACGGTGCTCGGAATCGAAATCTGAGGGCACCAATGAAACTGCAGGGCTGGTAATTTCTTAGGAACACCTTTTCTCGAGTTGCGTTTGCTCGGGTGTGGTTATTTAAAAAAAGGGTTGACTAATGAATAAAATAAAAGTTGTGCAACAATTTTTATTTTATGTTCTAAGTAGTTTAATCCTACTTGTGGAAGTTGAGGTGGGACCCACTATATCCTAACCAATCTTGATAGGATATTAGCGAGGTGGGCCCCACACGAGCCCCACCATTTCAACTTCCTCGAACCCCCATTATTTTTGTAACACACCCGCACCCCCGATTAAATACCTAGTCAACTCTCTTAATTAATGAATTGAATTAAGTTATTCAATGTAATCAATTCTTGAATTCATTTTGAATTTCGAATTGAATGTTGGCTTGTGTGTGTTAATTAAATAAGACAAGTATTATTTCATTAAGGGTTATTTCGTTGTGCGAGAAGGTTGGAGAGGAATTGATGAAGCCTGGGAATCATCATCTTCCTCCTTGAAGAATGCGAAGAACACACCGTCACCGATGAAGAACGCCGACCTCTGACGAAGGACAACGAATAACGCAGATTCCTCGGAGATAGACGACTCGACGCCGTGTACCGTGACACTGATGGTCCTCTTCTCCGCGACGTCGTGTACCACGATGCAGTGTACCGTGACGCCGTGTATCGCGACGCTGACGATCCTCCTTCCTCGACGCCGTCTTCCGTGACATCCCTTTCCCGCGACAAACCTCGTTCGATGACTTCATCGAGGTAGGGGGTTTGATTTAGTTCACGAATATTCTTTTCCATCCAAATGCCTTTTTTTTCTTTATCCACTTGATATCGGGTTAATGGGAGGAGGTCGGACCGCATGAACACGGCCGACCCTCCTCCCCCTTTGATGTTGTGTTTGTCGTGGCACGATTAAAGGAAGCACGGTGCAACAACACTACGCAGAAACAAAGAAGAAGTGTGGTGCCATCATGACGCGCCATTGAGTCCGAACAAAGCCACAACGCCGTCGCGCCGTACCAGAGAACCATGAATAGGCCGCAGCTAGAGCGGGGCCGCGACCGAGGGGCGCGGCGCCGTCGCGTCATGCCGGTCGGACAAGGTCGTGGCTCAAAGCCTTGGCGGTGCAAGTCGGTGCAGTCGTAACCGCCGTCCACCGTCACCTCGGATTGGCGGGACAGCGGGGTCCCGCGGCGGCAGCACCGGCCTGGCGGACTGGGCCGGCCGTTTCGGAAGGAAGACCGTGGGTCGTAACCCCCGACTGGCAAAGGAGCGGCCCCACGTGGGGCCTCGGTTTCAATCAAGGGGGGCAGCCCCCCCCCCCTTTCCGCTCGGCTCGGCCAGCGCCGAGTTGGCCACACCAAGCCGCGCCCGCGCCAGGACAACTCTCCGCCCAGGCCAGGCTGGTCCGCGCCGGAGGGGCCGGGCCGCGCCCTAATGGGCCGGAACCGGACCCGGTTTGGGATGCCCGGTTCAGTCCGACCCCCAGGGTCTCGGGTCGGGTCCGTCCGGGCCCAAAACCCCCTAAAACTAAACAGGTTCGTTCTTTTGTCCATATCATGGGCTACGGACCTCCGATCGAAGCACAGTCAGTTGCGATGCGATCCTTGGATCGAGCCGGTTGTTTCGGTATATTTCAGTCGAGGTTTTGGAGAACTTTGGGTATGGCCGTTTTGGTTCAAACACGAAAGCAACCGAGCCCTCGAAACGAAAAAACTTATAACTTGAGCTCCGGACATCCGGTTGACGTGCCGCCAACTTTGTTGGATTTCTCTTAGTGAGACAGACCTTTTTTCTTACTTTGCTCGAGGTTTGGATGCAGTTGGAGTGTGGTAGGGTTGGTTTTAACTTAAAAACCAACCGGGCCCTTGGAATGAAAAAGCCAATAACTCTCAGACCGGGCGTCCGATTGACGCGTCGTCTGTCATGTTGCGTTCCACTTTTTGAGACAGAACCTTGGGATACATCAACTACGGACTATGTTTCAATTTATGTATCAAACCCCTTAGCTCGTGGAGCGGACCCTCCCAGAATTGAGCATGCTGTGTGTGGGAAACCTATAGTTGGCTGCGACTGCGACGACAATGAAGACTGCACTGAAATCCTCTTCGGCAACGATGAAGACTACACTGAAATCCTCCATGGATTCAACAACGATGAAGACTGCACTGAAATCCTCCGTGGGTTCGGCAGTGATGAAGACTACACTGAAATCCTCCGTGGGTTTGGCAGCGATGAAGACCGTACTGAAATCCTCCATGGGTTCGACGACGATGACTATTGTTCTTGTATCCTACGTGGGTCTGATAGTGTTTGACTCTGTTCTTACTATCCTATGTGGGTCTGGCAGAGTAGCTGGTGTGTATCTTATGTGGGTCTGACAGCTTAGATGGTTTAGTATCCTACGTGGGTCCCAGCTTAGATGAATTAGTGGCTATATCTGATCATCTCTAGCACCTTACGAAGAATTATACCTGTGTGAGATAAGTCTTGACTTCCAATCATTATCTTCTATATGATTGACTTGCATTCCTATGTGGATTGGGTTGTGTTATCCTATGTGGATTGGGTTGTACTATCCTGTGTGGACGTGATCGAACGTGGGCTCGGATTTTGGAGCTGAACTGGAATTGATGACTTAGGTATATGTATGGGCATATACCTAAGTAGTGTTGGTTGTTACTTCGTGATTGTATCTTTCCTTTTTGGATTCTAAGAGACCTTCGGGGGTCTCGGGGTCCCTACTGAGTAGTTTATACTCACCCCTGCATGGGCTATTCCCGCACTACATTGTGTTGGATGCAGATGACAGACAACGCTGATCGTGGTTGAGGTTTGTGGAGAAAGTCTGTACCTGGATGTGGACCATTGGGTGGGACGTACACAGAGCGGACGGCTGGACCCGAGGAGCTGAGGAGGCTATCTTTACCCACCCTTCAGGTGGGACTTCTAGTGGACGGATCGACGTTGCTTCTTTACATTCAGTAGCTGTACTTATTTCCAGTTGTACCTTTCTTTTAGTTTGGGTTTGTATTGTGGCCCATTTACTTTCCGCACTAACTATTGTACCCAGTTTTACTTAGTGATTACTTCTGCTGCTTACTCTATGTTTTTTGTTTACTTTATAAAGGCAATGCCTTCCCCTTTTTTTCGGGATTTACGCTTTGGTGCTAGTCTCTAGCTCCTGGCCTACGGGAGGCGGGCTTGGGGTAGTCACGGCACGGGTCCCGAGGATGGGTCATGACATGAAACATGATTTGGAAGGTGAAACATCATTATTACGCCTAATCAAAATTCACATAATATGATCAATAATCTCAACATTGGTAAGTTTCCTGACTCAGCTAATAAGAGAAAGATGGAGTTTCATGACGATCATAGAGGAAATAAAGTTAAATTTCCCTCATGCAAGTCGTGTGGGAAGAGGCATCAAGGAGAATGTTTCAAAGGAACTGGAAGATGCTTTGGGTGTTGAAAAGAAGGACACAAAGCATGTGATTGAAAAGAAAAAGGATCAGTTAACACAATGGACAAGGATAATGGTATTTCTAAGACAACAACAACATTTAAATGTTTTGAATGTGGAATGTATGGGCATTATGCAAACCGATGCAATAAGAGAAAATCTCATGAAGATAATCAGCACGTTCGCATGGGTAGTATTTCTGATGATGATGACGAAGACACTAAAAATAATATATGAGATGAAAGAAGTGTTGAATAATAAAATGATGAAGTGCGGTCAATGGATTGAAAAGGTTGTGGAATGATTTCATGTTTATCAAGAATAATGTATGGTACTGTGGAATAAAGAAAAATCTGAGGATTGATACACTGTTTTCCTTCCTTGAGTATTTGAAATTATATGATGAATGGTACCGGTAACCATGAAAAGTGATTGAAATATTTTCAGAAAGCAGATGATATGCGAATAATGAAGGGATAAGGAGAAAATAGTATGTTTGATAGTATTAATGAGCTCAAGACATATATAAGGACAAAGTGATATCATGGTTTGCGTATATATAATTTCTGAGATTTTGGTATGTGGAAAGTGTTAAATTTTGATGGAATTCATTTTTTCACTAAGGTTCTATAGTAACTCATGTTTCACTAGAATACATGATTATGGTCTTCACCTGTTTGGAATATGACGGACAAGATATATCTTATGATATATGGGGGATAAATTATGGTATTCAAATGCTTGGTAGATGACCTATCTAATAATATTTTTTTATACTATGAGATTGGATAGAAGTATTTTGGATAAGCCTAATGATTGGAATGAATTAAGTTAGGCATCAGATAGGAAATATTGATCCAACCAGGATTCGAATAATGAAGGGATACGGAGAAAATAATATGTTTGATAGTATTAATGAGATCATGACTGATATAAGGACAAAGTGATATCATGGTTTGCGTATATAGAATTTTTGGGATTTTGTTATGTGGAAAGAGTTAACTTTTGAAAACATTCATGTTTTCACTAAAGTTCTATGGTAACTCGTGTTTTAAGAGAATACATGATTAAAGTCTTCACATGTTTGGAATATGACCAAGAAGATATATCTTATGATATATGGGGGATAAATGATGGTATTCAAATGTATGGTAGATGACCTATCTAGTAATATTTTACTTTATACTATGAGATTGGATAGAAGTATTTTGGATAAGCCTAATGATTGGAATGAATTGAGTTATACATAAGATTGTATTGTTTAAGGTGAGATATTTTTGATATTATAAATGAAATGTTATAATAGTATAGTTTTAGTAAACAGACAACCCGTAGGATGGGCAACAACCCGTCGCGTCGGACAAAGATGCAAGAATCGAACCCAGAACCGAAGTGCGACAGGCCTTTATCACCAACCATTGACCTATAGAAAGTCCCTGGTTAATAGAAACTAGTTTTATTTTATTAAGCAGGATGATAGATGAAGTATAAGTTCTTTTTTTGGAACCATATACGATTAATCTCACCATGGATGGACTTGTGTATACAACTTTTTCTATCCATATGTTTGAGACAGATGTAATGACCTATCATTCTATCGCATGATCTGCTAACACTTCATGAAAGACAAATTCAACTTCTTTTCCTTAAGAGATGAAGTGGAAATTGTTCAAGGAACGTGCACCGGTGATATTGTACCAAAATCAAGTAAGTATTTATTTTACAAAAATTCCTCAACATTTGGGAAATGATCTTGAACACAAAAAATGTTGTCATAGTGCCATAATATCTGATAAATTAGATGGTACCTTAGATCACCACAAATATATGGCTTTGTGATTGTTGGATTTTTCATATCCATGTCCTCTACCACTCTTCATCAGAAGTTGATGGTTATATTTATCTTCCATATCCATATTTTCACCTATGTTCTATAATGTGGAAACCCAGTGATGAGTTAATTTGGGTAACTGTTACGTTTCTTACTTTACTTTTTTAAAACTGAGTTTTTGTATTCCTTTTTAGGATGTGGGTTTCTATGAATGAAACATTCATGTAGTAAACGATTTATAACCCCGAAGAATTTCGAGGGTGAAACTCATTTTAAGGGGGGTAGAATGTAAGAACCCGAGATTTTATGAGATATATTCTTTTTAATTTCATGGATTTCTTCTATTTTACAGTACACCAAGATTTTCTTGTACTATACGCAACACCGTATTAGCTTGTAGTATATGCAACACTATCTTGGCTTGTGATGCACACAATTTCAAGTTCTTTAAAATAAAATTCATTTTACACAACACCAAGTATAGATTTTGATCAATGTATAACTGAACTATATTTTGAGTATGTTATACACAACACCAAAGGAATCTTTCCCTACATGTAACCCTGACATGGCTTGCATTACACGCAAGAGCGACCTTCCTCGATAGATTACGAACTACACAATACAGGGTTTCACTAAACAACGATATATTATTATAATATTATTATAAACTAGAAGTTATGAATAGTATTAACTGAATTTATAATTTTATAACATTATAATTCATCTTAAACATTTTCTAGAATGAGATATGAAAGCGAATTCAATTTTTCGATAAAAGAAGTATTTTTTTCTTAAAATGTTGTTTTACCGCCTTTTGATGACACACCCACTTTAAATATAGTTGTTGACATGTTTTTAATTTCAATTTGATAAAATAAAATTCTTCTTTGGAATCAATATATAAAAATTTACTTTGGATAAATTTTTCATATTATTCTGATAACTTTCATATTTTAATGAATAGTAAGAACACGCTATATTTTAATTAAAAACAACTTTTTTCACCAAGATAATTTATATAGTGAAATTATAATATCTAATGGATTTAAAGTATAAATGGAATATATTTTTACCATTTAATATAATGAAAGTCATTTCCATTAATTTTACATTGAATTCATAGGTAAAAACATTTCAGTCTTTGACAATGTTTTAACTTTTAAAACCTGTTTTCTTAACAACGGGATTAATTTTAAATTAATTACTGCAACTTCTGTGTTTTGAATTTTGAAAAATGGATTCCATATTTGGATTAAGTGGGTTCAAATTATGTTAATAGGTTACATTTTTTTGATATTATGAATAGTAACTATGATAATTTTTATTTACTACAGTTAAAGGTAAATCGTGTAATTAAGGGTAAAAATAAAATTATAAAATTACCCCAACACCTTCCAAAATTCTTATTGGATGAATGAAATTCTTATCATATCACCTAAGGGTTGGAATAGATTCATTTCATGGACTTTTGACCACAAAAAGTATATAATTATTATTAAAACCAAAGAAAGTTGCAACATGTCACTCTCTTATATCTTATAAGTGTAATAATTTTAATTTTGTGATAAGCTTCATAAAACATCTAACATGAATAGTATACAAAAAGATAATAAATTTAAATACATCATGTGAATTTATTTAGAATTTTTAAGGGCTAAATAATTATCATTAATTATGACACAATAGATATGTTGAAATTATTTTATTGATTGAAATATCAAATAAATGGATTTAAAAATATTAAAATAAATGTTATATGAACCAATTAATGTGAACCATGAATTTTTTAGATGAATATGACAAGTTTGGAATCTATTAAATATTTTGGTTCGAATATATCCCCGATCTGGATTTTATTTAAATCCAAATAAATAAATAGTGTCAAAATTGACACTATTGTTATTTAATAAAAATAACTTATTATTAAACTTTTAAAAATCACAAAAATATTTAAAAATTATAAATTGGAATTTATATGGTCGAAAATTTAATAAATTATCCAATTATGAACAATTCACAACACAAAAGTAATTATTTAAAACAATTTAAAATTTAGAATATTATCACCACAAATAAAATTAAATAGATTAAATAAGGATAAGTCATGTTGATAAGTTTTAAAATAAATTTCCAACATGTCAAAATTTTATTGGTTGATGAGATTAAAACCCTATCTCATATTTTATTTTTATTTGAGTCATTTTTGGAGGTTTTATCTGGGGTTTTGAGTTTATTATAAATTAATATTTTAGAGGTTTCCAAAAGTTCCGCTATCCTCTCCTATATAAGGGCACCTCCTCCCCCTCCTCTTCACACCACTTTGAGCCTTCAAGAACAGGAAAAACCTGCCCATTTCGCTTCTCCACTTTCCTAGAAACATACTATAGGTCCTGGTATTTTTCAAAGACCAAATTTATTGCCCTAAGTGGAGGTTTAGAAGAGGCGCGTCGAAGAAGAGGTAATATCATTTACAGATTCTTTCAAGTTCATTTCTTCTTCTACATCCTCTTTTTTATTTGTTTCATTATAAAGTAATAAAATCATTATCACTCATATACTGATATGTTATTATAAATATGAAACAACCCTATTTCACCTTCTATCCATCCTACGGAAAACGAAATCACCGTGCGTGCGTACATACGGAATACCGTCTCCACACCGTAGTGTAATCTGTTTTCCACCACTAGCTTAGTTGGATGGGTATAATGGTGGTAATAATAACTATATATGAAAATTATAAAATCATACTGATTCTGATAAATTATATCATCCACCCCAATTCCATTCCATAATTATGTGAATGATATCATCGCTCGTGCGTACGTACAGATTACCGTCTCCACGATGCGATGAGATTCATTCTCCATGATAAACCATTCTAGTATGATTATAAAGTATATATAATAAATAATCATGAAATATATGACATAATAATGATACTGTATTTATGTACATATATGTTTCATTTACATAATTCTATTCAATTCAATAAGCAAACGAAAACAGTGTTCATGCGTACGTACGACCAACCGTCTCCATGAACGGTGTATTTCGTTTCATTTATCAATTTATCATATATATTTATATGATGAATAAATATTATATATAAATAATGTTTTACATTCTGGAATTAAATAAATCAGGATATATGTAATAATATCAAGAACAACAAGTTGAAACACGTACGATAAATTAAACGATTTTACCCAAAACGCTACTTCAACCTGGAATTGAAAAATGAATGGGTAATATAAAGTCGTAAGTGAATCATATATGATATCATAAATATTATTATGGTTTTGTTACATGTTAATAATATGTTTAAAACCACTATACAGGAGTCTCACACACATATAAAAAAAATTCGACATAAGGTAAGGGATAATTTTCCAATCTCATTTTATCCGATATTTCTTATAGGCAAGTATTTACTGGGGTTATATTTATCATCCATGTCCATGTTTTCTAAAAATATTTTCATTTATTTTTAAAGTCATTTTTACCCATTTTTTACTTTTACTACATTGTAATTAAGGAATATTTTTTTTGTTTACCATATGAGGTACTTTTTTACTTTTCTGAAAAAAGTATGAAGAGAATGTTTTTTAACTTATATGGAATGAATGGATTTTTATGGTTTCATAATGCCTAATTTTCATGAATCTTACTCGACAAGATTTCATAATTATTTTCAAACAAAATCATTTTCTTTTAAAAATGCATGGAATTTTGTGAAACGAAAATGATTTTGAAGAAGAAAGAATATTTTATTCAAGAATTCATTTCAAGTGTTTTGTAAAAACTATTTTCAATCTAAGATGACATTATTTAGTATGATTATGTTTCAAGTATAATGTCTCTATTATTTACATGGTTTGATTCTTCTTATGATGAAATGATGTCCATTTGTTTTATATGGGTTATGTTATGATGTGATGATGTTTATGAAGCCCATTTTATTCTTTGGGTTATGATGAATGATTTATGATTACTTTGTGGCACAAGAAAGAATGATTTCATTATGAGATGGGCGGGACCTATAACTCCCTCTAATGCATTGGGTAAAGAGTTATATCTCATGAGAAAGATATGGCTATACCGGCAACTAAATATGGTACAATAATACAGGGCTGGAATGGCAGGTAAACCTTATTCAGTAATGGAATTTGTCCACTATGTTGGTCTTGGCAACAATGCCATGGCTACTATGGAAATAATATCATGTTCTTAAGGGCTTTACACCATTACATGTTTTATTCCCATTCTATTTTATCATGATTGATGTCCCATTATGATCTATGATTTACGTACTACCATGTTTAATGTCATTGCTCAAGAGTTTGATGTTTAAACTTTATGTTCATGTTTTTTTAAGTTCAAATGTATATGGGTTGTTTTATTTTCTCCATGCTTACCCTTAATAAGAATTATAGATCACCCTTTTTATGTTTTCCTTTGGGTTGTGATGAATGATTTATGTTTATTTTGTGGCACAAGTAATAATGATTTCATTATGAGATGGGTGGGACCTATATCTCCCTCCAATGCATTGGGTAAATATTTATATCTCATGATATAGACATGGATGAAATGGAAAGTGAACTTGGTTCTGAAATATAGGGATGGAACAGAAAGTTAACCCGGTTCAGTAATGGACTTTTTCCACTATGATGGTCTTGGCAACAATGCGTTGGCTACTATGGAAATCATAACATTTGCTTAATGGTTTCTAAAATTACATTTTTTATTCCCATGATATTTTATCAGGTTTAATGTTCCATTATGATCTATACCTTATGCACTTCCAGGATTTATGTAATTACTCATTCTTTTGATGTTTTATGATCATGTTCTTATGTTCAAATGTATAAGGATTGTTTTATGTTCTCCATGTTTACCCTTACTGAGCATTTGAGCTCACCCTTTTTATGTTTTCTTTTCCCCAGGATATAAAGAATGGTTTTAGGTAAGAAAACCAAAGGGGAAGATCATTATGGGAGATATTAAAGATCTTCACCATGATTAGAAGATTACATTCCGAGTTTCCAAATACACTAAACTAATGCGGTCTTTGGGCATCTGTTTTTGCCATGTATTAAGTATTCCGCAAAAGTAATGTAATGTCTATGTACATTAAGCTTTGGGTCACTACAGTTGGTAGAGACCAAAACATGACGTACATAGACATTACATTACTTTTTATGAATACATAATACATTACAAAACAAATTCCCAATGATCGTATTAGTTTAGTTCCTTTGGAAACTCGGAACATAATCATCTAATCACGGTGAAAGATCTTCAATATCTCCCATAAAGATATTCTTTTTTCTCCTACCTAAAACCTTCCATTATATCCTGGGGGAAAAGAAAACATAATAAGGGTGAGCTCAAATTATTAGTAAGGGTAATCATGGAAACTATTAATCACATGTTATGATTTCCATAGTAGCCAAGGCATTGCTACCAAGACCATCATAGTGGACAATGTCACTTACTGAATTGAGTTCACTTCTCGTTCCAGTCCTGTATCACTGAACTAGATTAACTTTCCATTCCATCCATGTCTATCTTCTGAGATATAAATATTTACCCATTGCATTGGAGGGAGTTATAGGTCCGACCCATCTCATATTGTAATCATTCTTACATGTGGCACAAAATAAACATAAATCATTCATCATAAACCAAAGAATAAAATGGGTTTCACAAACATCATCCCATCATAACATAATCCATATAAGACAAGTGGATATCATTTCATCATAAGAAAATTGAAACCATGTAAATCGTAGAGACCATATACTTGAAACATACACATATTAAATAATGTCATCTTAGATGGAAAATGGTTTTGATAAAACACATGAAATGAATTCTTGAGAAAAATATCCTTTCTTCTTCAAAATCATTTTCTTTTCAAAAAATGCCATGTAATTTTAAAAGAAAATGATTTTGTTGAAAATATTTATGAAATATTGTAGAGTAAGATTCATGAAAATAAGGAGTTATGAAACCGTAATGATCCATCCATGTCGTATAAGTTAAAAACACATTCTCGTCATACTTTTAACAGAAAAAGTCCAAAAGCACCACGTATGGTAAACAAAAGAAAGATTCCTTCCATAAAACAAAGTGAAATTCAGATAGGGGTAAACATGACTTTAAACATACATGGAAGAATATTAAACACTATATGAAAAATATTTTATGGACATGGATGAAAAATATACCCCAGTAAAAACTTACGTATAAGCAATCTCTGATAAAAATGAGATTGGAAAATTATCCCTGACCTTATGTCAAATTTCTTCTATATGTGTCTGAGAATCCTATATAGTGGGTTTAAACATATTATTTACTTGTAACAGAACCATAATAATATTTATGATATCATATATGATTCACTTAAGTCTTTATACTACCCGTTCATTTGTCAATTCCATGTTAAAGCAGCGTTTTGGGTAAAATTGTTTCATTTATCGTAGGTGTTTCGACTTGTTGTTCTTGATATTATTACTTATATCCTCATTTACTTAGTTCCAAAATGTAAAAAATGATTTATATATAATATATATTCATCATATAAATATATATGATATATCGATTAATGGAATGAAATACACCATTCATGGAGACGGTAGGCCATACGTACGCAAGAACGCTGTTTTTGTTTCCTTATTGAATAGAATGGAATTAAGTAAATGAAACATATATGTACATAAATCCAGTATAATTATTATGTAATATATATATTGATTATTTATTATATATATACTTTATAACCATACTATAATGGTTAATCATGGAAAATGAATCTCATCGCGTTCGTGGAGACTGTATTCCGTACGTGCGCACGAGTGATGATATCATTATTTTGATACAAAAATAGTATATAATTGGATGGTATATCATATATACAGAATAATAATAATTTTATATTTTATATTTATATAATTTATACTCATTATTATACCCATCCAAATGATGAAATGTTTGAATAACAAACTACACCACGACTTGGAAACGGTAAGCCGTACGTACGCACGTGTGGTGACTTTTTCATTCATAGGATAGATAAAATAACTAATATGGTTGTAAAATTTTTATAATAACATAAAATTATATGGAAGATACTGGAGTTATTATTTTATAATGGAAACAACAAAGAAGGAGGAAGTGTAAGAAGAAAGGAACTTGAAATGGGTGGTGAGATATTTACCTCTTCTTCGGGTTCTTCCTTTTGATTTGATCAAAAAGGATCCTTAGGTTAGTTTTCTAACTAAAATTATGTTGCTAAGATGAAGGGAGGACCGTTTAGAGGATATTTGGGAAGGGTTTTGCTGATCCAAATGGCTTTGGAGATATGAATTAGAGAGTAGGGGGAGTGCCCTTTTATAAGAGGGGTGAGGGGCACCTTAGGAAAAAATGAAATATTATTTTATAATAAATTCATATTCGGTTTATAATGTGTCAAAAGTGTATTATTTCGAGGCTAGGGTAGGGATGGGTTGAAATCCTCTCAACCGATAGGTTTTAGACAAGTTTAGGTTACCATTTTAACCTTATCATTTAGATTTTACTCTAGGTTAAATTATTTAACTTTTATCGTGTCTTCTTGTATTTTTACACTATATAGTTAACAAAATTACTATAAACTGCCAATCGAACCCCATATGTAATGTCATATATATTATTATATAGGTATTGTTTCTGATCCTTATATTTGTAGGACCATTATATCAATTAATAATTTAATATTTGTTTAAAAAACTCTTTTATGTCAATTTTGACACTATTTAGTACTTTGTTTTTTCTAAATTCATAACATCATTATTACTTTGAACCAAATTCATCTAACCAACCCAAATATGTTATATTAACCAGTAAAATTAGTTTAATTCATATAAGGTCTCAAATTACATTTATTTGGGTATTTATAATATCAATTATGTTAATATTTCATTAATAAGGTAATTATTGCATCATTATTGTGTCAAATATAAATTAAATTATTAAATGTCTAAAAAAATATACCTAAAATGACATTATGTTGGAAATATTTTTATATTTATAATGAATATTTATATTCAAATTTATATTATGTATAATCTTATATTAAAAAATGTTTTATTTATTAAACTTTGATTTTAACTCTTTTAACTCTTCTTTAAATAAAATCATAATAAGTGCCCTAATCTAATCCAAGTTGACCTAAAGGGTAATATTTTATTCCTAAGGTTGTTTTAGGTCGAATAACACTTATCCAATATAATTAGGACATGTGTTAGGGTAATAATAATATCATTTTCACCCTTAATTACACTATTTACTTTTAACCGTGGTAAATAAAAGAAAAAAGTTACTATTCACAAAAAAATATTTTTATCTTATTGAACCACATTTTACTCCTTGATATTAACCATGTCCCTCAGATTTTTGAATTCAACCCAGAGAAGTGGTAAAATTATGTTTTATGTACAATTGAAAATGCTCATATGAGGTGGGTAAAAGATGGTAAAAAGTTCAATAAATTTTTTATATCTAAAATTATTATATAATGACTCCAATGAATTACATTGAACTTATATAGGTAATATGTATCTGTTTTGACGAAAAATAAATTTAAATAAAATAAATGATTATTTAAATAAAAATTTGGTTTTAACCTATAACTTAGTGTTTTCACTATTCATCAATAATTGAAAGGTTTCAGAAAAATACCAAAAATTCACCCTAAGCTAATTTCGATATTATGAATCCAAAAATTATGTCCATTTTGAAATATAAAATTTATAAAATTTTAATGATTGGGTATTAATATTCATAAGAGCTAGTTTATATAATATTTTAATAACATATCGTTGTTTAGTGAAACTCGGTATTGCATACTATAGAATCTATCGAGGAAGGTTGTGATTGCATGTAATTCAAGCCATGTTAGGGTTGCGTGTAGTGCAATCTCCCTTTGGTGTTTCATATAATATAATAAAATATTATTTCCTTTATACAAAAAACAAAATATATACTTAATGTTGCTTAGAATAATTTCCACAAAACGAACTTGAAATTGTGTGTAACATAAGCCAATAATAGTGTTGCGTATACTGCATGAAAATACGATGTTTGATTGGAGTACAACTTAATTTTGGTGAAGCGTACAACAAAAGACATCAAAGAAATTAAAAAGAATAATTCTCATTAAATCTCAGGGTGTTACATTCTACCCCACTTAAAATGAATTTCTCCCTTGAAATTCGTCGGGGTTAGAAATGTTTTACTACTTGAAAGTTTGATTCATAGAAACCCACTTTGTAAAAAGGAATACTAAAATTTAATTTTAAAAACTAATGTATGAAATGTAATGGTTACCCAAATTAACTCATCACTAGGTTTCCACATACAAGAACATACGTGAAAATATGGATATGGAAGAGAAATCTAACCATCAAGTTCTGATAGAGAGTGGTAGAGAACATGGCTATAAAAAAGTCAACAATCAAAAAGCCATATATTTTTGATAATCTAAGGTACCATCTAATTCATCGGATATGAAGATACTCAGACAACGTTTTGGATTTCAATATCATTTCCCTAAAGTTGAAAATTTTGAATTATAAGAAATACATACTTGATTTTGGTAGAATCTCTTCGTTTTTCGTTCCATGAAAAATTTACACTTCATATCTTAAATAAATGAAGTTGAATTTGGCATCCGTGAAGTGTTAGCAGATCATGTGATAGAATGATGGGTCATTCCATATGTCTCAAACAAAAGGTTAGAAAAAGTTATCAAATATACATAAGTCCATCTATGGAGAGGTTAATCGTATATGATTCCAAAAATGGACTTATACTTCATCTATCATACCATTTAATAAAATAAAACTAGTTTCTACTAACCAGGGACTTTCTATAGGCCAGAGGTAGGTGATAAAGGCATGTCACAATTTGGTTATGGGTTCAATTCCCGCAACCTTGTCTAACGCGATAGGTTGTCGCCCATCCTACAAGTTTTACTTTTTCTAAAACTATACTATTATAACATTCTAGAAAAAAAGTTTTAGCCTTAGACAATACTATTTAATGTCCAACTTAATCCATTCCAACCATTAGGATGATAAAAAATACTTCTGTCCAATCTCATAGTATAATGAAAACGATTACTAGAAAGGTCATCTACCAAGCATGTGAATACCATCATTTATCGCCCATATATCATAAGATATATTTCATGTTGGTCACATTCCAAATATTTTAATACCTTAATCATGTATTCTCTTCAAAAATGAATACCCATTGAACATTAGTGAAAACATGAATGCTGTCAAAAGTTAACACTTTCCACATACCAAAATCCCAATATTTCTATATACTCAAACCATGATATCACTTTGTCCTTATACTAGTCATGAGCTCATTAATACAATCAAACATTTCATTATCTACCTATCCCTTCATTATGCGCATATCATCTTCTTTCCAAAAATATCGGAATAACCTTTCATGGTTACCAGTACCATTAAACATATAATTTCAAATAATTTAGAAAAAAACAATAGTGTAACAATCCTTATATGTGTCTTTATTCCATAGTAACATTACCTATACAACATAACTCTTGATAAATATAAATCATTCCACTATCTTCGAGCTTCAAAAATTCATTCATCTCACATATAATTTGTAGTCTCTTCATCATCATAAATATAAATACTACCTATATGACCGTGATTATTCTCTTCATGATACATTCCCTTAGGGAATTGGTTTTCATAATGCACATAAATTCCATATTTAAAACATTTAACCTTTGTTGATGTCTTAGATATACCATTATTCTTGTCCATGGTGTTAACTGAACCTTTTCCTTTGCAATTACTCGCTTTGTGTCCTTTTCCACACCCAAAGAATCTTCCATTTCCTTTGAAAAATTCTCCCAGATTCCTCTTACCACATGATTTACATGATTTAAATTGAACATTATTTCCTCTATGTTCATCATGAAACACCATCTTTCTCTTATT
Source organism: Viscum album (assembly GCA_963277665.1). Classification (NCBI taxonomy): domain Eukaryota; kingdom Viridiplantae; phylum Streptophyta; class Magnoliopsida; order Santalales; family Viscaceae; genus Viscum; species Viscum album. The sequence continues at coordinate 733,336,518 of OY728166.1, forward strand.
TGCTAAGTCAGGAAACATAGCAAAGTTGATATTAATGATCATATTACGGGACTGATGATTTGGAATAATAGCGATGATTGGACATCCAAATCTCGTTTCATTTAGTTGATTATGAAGAATATCATTCCATTGTCCATAATATTCTCCATTAACATGAATCCTCCCGTTTCCTTCCATTTTATAAAACCCCAAAAGAATAGTATGAGAGGAAAAACTCGTACGTGAAAAATAAAAAAATCAAGGGGGAGTATTTTCAATCTCTAACATCTTAGGTTTAATTCTATGATCATTACTGTAATTTTTGGAGTATAGCCTATTCTTATACTTGATCTTAGGGTCATCCCTAGACATACCTTAGAAATATCTCTAGGGATCTCACTAAAGTTTTCGCATCCTAGTTTCCAAAGGTTTACTAATACTTCGCTCTGATACCAACCGTAGTTGTCTGGAATTACATCCAGTGGACAATAATTGATACCTATCAGAGCACTCCATGGGTGGATACACTACCTAGATATGACACACCACCATCCTCAATGGGAGCCATTTCCTCATGAACCCTTGGGCGGAGAGCCATGCTTCATCCAATTCTTACACGTGAGTGTTCCCAAGGATCAGATTCATTCCTACCTCCTTTAATCTGATACCAACTATAGAGACCCAAACACGATGTACATGGACATTAAATTAATTTTTAGGAATACTTAAAACATTAAAAAATAGATGCCCAATGACTGTATTAGTTTAGGGTCTTTGGAAACTCGGAACATAATCTTCTAATCATAGTGAAATATCTTCAAAATCTCCCATAAAGATCTTCTTTTTTTCTTACCTAAAACCTTCCATTATATACTGGGGAAAAGAAAACATAAAAAGGGTGATCTCAAATGCTCAGTAAGGGTAATCATGGATAAAATAAAACAAAACATATACATTTGAACATAAAAACATGAACGTAAAATTTAAGCATCGAGATCTTGAGTTTTGAAATAAATCGTGAAGTACGTAAGGCATAGATAATATAGGAAAATTAATCATGAAAAAATAGCATGGGAATAAAACATGTTATTTTGGAATCCATTAATCACATAATATGATTTCCATAGTATCCAAGGCATTGCTGCCAAGACCATCATAGTGGACAAAGTCCCTTACTGAATCGAGTTCACTTCTACCTTGTGTTCTTGAATTCCTACACTATATGGTTAATAATCATACTATAAACCGCCAATAGAACCCCAATTGGTTCATTAATGTAGTATATATTATTATATATGTCTTTTGTCCAAACTGTAGATTTTTAGGACCATTATATCAATTAATAATATAATATTTTCCTTAAAAACTCTTTTATGTCAATTTTGACACTATTTGGTATTTTGATTTCTCTAAATTCATAACAGCATTATTCATTTGAAAAAAATTCATCTAACCAACCCTAAGATGTTATATTAACCTATAAAATTAGTGTAATTCATATAAAGTCTCAAATTACATTTATTTGGGTATTTATAATATCAATTATCTTAAAATTTCATTAATAAGGTAATTACTGCATCATCATTGTGTCATAAATAAATTAAATTATTTAATTTCTAAAAAATATAAATAAAATAATATTATGTTTTAAATATTTCTATCATTTTAATGAATATTTAAAGTCAAATTTATCTTACGTATAACCCTATACTATATTTTTTTTAGTTATTAAACTTTGATTTTAACTCTTTTAACTCTTCTTTAAATAAAATAATAATAAGTGTCCTAATCTAATCCAAGTGGACATAAAGGGTAATATTTTATTCCTAACGTTGTTTTTGGTCGAATTACACTTACACAATAGAATTATTACATGTTTTAGGGTAATAATAATATCATTTTTACCCTTAATCACCCTATTTACTTTTAATAATGGTAAATAAATGTAAAACGTTACTATTCACCAAAAATTATTTTTATCTTATTGAACCACATTTTACTCATTGATATTAACCGTGTCTCTCGGATTTTCAAAATTCAACTCAAAAAAGTGGTAAAATTATGTTTTAGGTACAATTGCAAATGCTCCTAGGAGGTGGGTAAAACACAGTAAAAAGTTCAATAAAATTTTTATATATCTAAATTATTATAAAATGACTCCAATGAATTATATTAAACTTAAATAGGTATTATGTATCTATTTTGACCTAATAAAATTTAAATAAAATAAATGATTATTTAAATAAAAAGGTGGTTTTTACCTATAACTTAGTATTTTCACTATTGATAAAAAATTGAATGTTTTCAGAAAAATAGCAAAAATTAAACCTAAGCTAATTTCAATATTCCGAATCAAAAAATGAAGTCCATTTTGAATGATAAAATTTATAAAATTTCAAAAAGTGGGTATTACAATTCATAACGGCTAGTTTATATAATATTTTAATAACATATCGTTGTTTAGTGAAACCCAGTATTGTGTACTACACACGGTATCGAGGAAGGTCGTGATTGCGTGTAATGCAAGCTAAGTCAAGGATTCTTGTAGTAAAAGATCCCTTTGGTGTTGAATATAACATAATCAAAACTTATTTCATTTATACATTAATCAAAATCTATACTTAATGTTACATAGAATAATTTCCACAAAAAAAACATGAAATTGTGTGTAACACGAACCAAGAATAGTGTTGTGTATACTTCAAGAAAATACGGTGTTGTGTATAGCGCAAGATAATCTTGGTGTATCGTACAACAAAAGACATCAAAGAAATTGAAAAAAATAATTCTCATAAAATCTCGGAACATAATCTTCTAATCATGTTGAAAGATCTTCATCATCTCCCATAAAGATCTTCTTTTTTTTCCTACCTAAAACCTTCATTTATATCCTTTGGGAAAGGAAAACATAAAAAGGGGGAGCTCTAATGCTTATTAAGGGTAATCATGGAGAAAATAAAACAACCCATATACATTTGAAATTAAAAAAACATGAACATAAAGTTTAAACATCAAAATCTTGAGCAATGACATTAAACATGGTAGTACGTAAACCATAGATCATAATGGGACATCAATCATGATAAAATAGAATGGGAATATAAAAATTAATGGTGTAAAGACCTTAAGAACATGATATGATTTCCATAGTAGCCATGGAATTGTTGCCAAGACCAACATAGTGGAAAAATTCCACTACTGAATAGGGTTTACCTGCCATTCCAACCCTGTATTATTGTACCATATTTAGTTGCCGGTACAGCCATATCTATCTCATGAGATATAACTCTTTACCCAATGCATTAGAGGGAGATATAGGTCCCGCCCATCTCATAATGAAATCATTCTTTCTTGTGCCACAAAGTAAACATAAATCATTCATCATAACCCAAAGAATAAAATGGGTTTCATAAACATCATCCCATCATAACATAACCCATATAAAACAAATGCACATCATTTCATCATAAGAAGAATCAAACCATGTAAATAATAGAGACATTATACTTGAAACATAATCATACTAAATAATGTCATCTTAGATGGAAAATAGTTTTGACAAAACACTTGAAATGAATTCTTGAGGAAAATATGCTTTCTTATTCAAAATCATTTTTTTCGCAAAATTCCTGGAAATTTTAATGGAAAAGGATTTTGTTGAAAATAGTAATGAAATAATGTAGAGTAATCTTCATGAAAATAAGGCGTTATGAAACCGTAAAAATCTGTTCATGCCATATAAGATAAAAAAACATTCTTCTCGTACTTTTATCGAAAAATTCAAAATGTACTTTGTATGGAAAACAGAAGAATTCATTCCATAACACAAAGTAAAAGTAAAAAGGGGTAAACATGACTTTAAACATACATGGTAGAATATTAAACACTTTATGAAAAAAAATTATGGACATGGATGAAGAATATAACCCTGAAAAATACTTACTAATAAGAAATCTCGGATAAAAATGTGATTGAAAAATTATCCCTTACCTTATCTCCAATTTCTTCTATATGTTTCTAAGACTCCTATATAGTGGGTTTAAACATATTATTTACTTGTAAAAAACAATAATAATATTTATGATATCATATATGATTCACTTACGACTTTATATTACCCGTGCATTTGACAATTCCACATTAAAGCAGTGTTTTGGGTAACATCATTTCATTTATCATACGTGTTTGGACTTGTTATTATTGAAATTATTATTACATATATCATGATTTAATTACTTATAGAATGTAAATAATGATTTATATATCATATATATTCATTATATATATATATATATAAATATAATAGATAGATAAATTAAATGAAATACACCGTTCAAGGAGACGTTAGGCCATACGTACGCATGAACGTTGTTTTCCTTTCCTTATTGACTTTAATGGAAGTAAGTAGATGACATATATATATATATATATATTCACCTAAATCCAGTATCTTTATTATGTCATATATTTCATTATTATTCATTATATATACTTTAAAATCATTCTCGAATGGTTAACATGTAGAATGAATCTCATCGCGTCATGGAGATGGTAATCTGTGCGTACGCATTAGCGATGATATCGTTCCCACAATTATTGAATGGAAATGGAGTGGATACTATAATATCTCAGAACTTTTATCATGTTATAATAATCATATATAGTTATTATTTACACCATTCTACCCATCCATGTAAGGTGGTGGTATAATAATATATTACACCATGGCGTGGAGACAGTATTCCGTACGTACGCACGCGAGGTGATTTTGTTTTTCGTAGGATGGATAGAAGGTGAAATTTGGTTGTTTCATACTTATAATAACATATCAGTATATAAGTAATACTGATGTTATTACTTTATAATGAAAAAACTAAATAAGAGGAAGTATAATTAGAAAGAAACTTGAATGAATCGGTAGAAGAGGAGAGGGAGGAGGTGCCCTTTTATAAGGGAGGCGAGGGGAACCTTAGAAAAAACATGAAATATTATTTTATAATAAATTCATATTCGGTTTATAATGGCTCCAAATTGAATTATTTAGAGTATAGGGTGGTTATGGGTAAAAATAATTTAAATCAACAGGTTTTAGATAATTTTAGGTTAACGTTTTAACCTTATCATTTAGATTTAACTCTATGTTAAATAATTTAACTTTTACCATGTCTTCTTGTATTATTACACTATATTGTTAATAAACATACTATAAACTGCCAATAGAACCCCAATTCATTAATTATTGTCATATATATTATTATATAAGTCTTTTGGACGATCCTTATATTTTTAGGACCATTATTTCAATTAATAATATAATATTTGTTTTAAAAACTCTTTTATGTCAATTTTGACACTATTTGGGGTTTTGTTTTTTTTTCTAAATTCATAACAGCATTATTATTTCAAAAAAAATCAGATAAAAAACCCTAATATGTTATATTAACTTATAAGATTAGTTTAATTCATAAAAAGTTTCAAATTAAATTTATTTGTGTATTTATAATATTAATTATGTTAATATTTCATTAATAAGGAAATTACCGCATCATCATTATGTCATAAATAAATAAAATAATTTAATGTCTAAAAAATATATATGAAATACCATTATGTAGGAAATTTTTTTAGTTTTATAATGAATATTTATAGTCAAATTTATCTTATGGATAACCCTATATTAAAAATGTTTTAGTTATTAAACTTTGATTTTAACTCTTTTAACTCTTCTTTAAATAAAATAATAATAAGTGTCTTAATCTAATCCAAGTAGACCAAAGAGGTTCATATTTTATTCCTAAGGTTGTTTCCGGTTGAATTATACTTATCCAATAGAATTAGGATATGTGTTAGGGTAATAATAATATCATTTTTACCCTTAATTACCCTATTTACTTTTAACGGTGGTAAATAAAAGTAAAAAGTTACTATTCACCAAAAATTATTTTTATCTTTTTGAACCACATTTAACTCCTTGATATTAACTTTGTATCTCGGATTTTCGAAATTCAATTCACAGAAGTAGTAAAATTATGTTTTATGTGAATTTGCAAATGCTCCTAAGAGGTGGGTAAAAGGCGGTAAAAAGTTCAATAAAATTTTTATATATCTAAAATTATTATAAAACGACTCCAATGAATTAATTTGAACTTATATAGGTATTATGTATCTATTTTGACCGAAAATAAATTTAAAATAAATAAATTATTATTTAAATAAAAAGTCGATTTTAACCCATAACTCAGTGTTTTCACTATTCATCAAAAATTGAAAGATTTCAGAAAAATACCAAAAATTCCCCCTAGGCTAATTTCGATATTCATAATCCAAAAATGAAGTCCATTTTGAAAGATAAAATTTATAAAATTTCAAAAAGTGGGTATTACTATTCATAAATGCTAGTTTATATAATATTTTAATAACATATCCTTGTTTAGTGAAACTTAGTATTGCATACAATGCAAGCTATCGAGGAAGGTTGATCTTGCATGTAAAGCAAGGCAAGTCAGGGTTGCATGTAGGGAAATATTCCTTCGGTGTTACGTATAACATACTCAAAATATAGTTCAGTTATACATTGACAAAATCTATACTTGGTGTTGTGTATAATGAATGTTATTCGAAAGAACTTGAAATCATGTGCATCACAAGCCAAGAAAAGTGTTGCGTATAATACAAGCTAATAAGGTGTTACATATAACACAATCTAATCTTGGTGAAGCGTACAAAAAAAGACATTAATGAAATAAAAAAGAATAGTTCTTATAAAATCTCAGGGTGTTACATTTTACCCCCCTTAAACTAAATTTCGCCCTCGAAATTCGTCGGGGTTATACATGATTTTCTACTTGAAATTTTCTTTCATAGAAACCCACATCATAAAAAGGAATACTGAAACATCATTTTAGAAAAGTAACGTTAGAAACATAATGGATACCCAAAGTAACTCATCACTGGGTTTCCAAATAGAAGAATATATGTGAAAATATGGATATGGAAGAGAAATCTAACCATCAAGTTCTGATAGAGATTGGTAGAGACCATGGATATGAAAAAGCCAACAATCACAAATCCATAAACTTCTGATGATCTAAGGTACCAACTAATTCATCCGATATGAGGGCACCAGGAAAACCTTTTTGGTTTTCAAGATCATTTCCCTAATGTTGAATAATTTTTGAATTAAAAGAAACACTTACATGATTTTGGTACAATCTCACTGTCGATTTTTCCTTGAACAATTACCACATCATCTCTTAAAGAAATGAAGTTGCATTTGTCTTCCGTGAAGTGTTAGCAGATCATGTGATAGAATGATAGGTCATTCCATCTGTCTCAAACATAAGGTTAGAAAAAGTTATATACATAAGTCCATATATGGTGAGATTAATCATATATGGTTCCTAAAATAGACTTATACCTCATCTATCATACCTCTTAAGAAAATAAAACTAGTTTCTACTAACCAGGGACTTCTTTTAGGCCAGTGGTAGGCGATAAAGGACTGTCACACTTCAGTTGTGGGTCTGATTCCCGCAACCTTATCCGACACGATGGGTTGTCGCCCATCCTGAAAGTTGTCCGTTTTTCTAAAACTACATTATTATATCATTCCTGCCATAATATCGAAAAAAGTTCTAGCCTTAAACAATACTATCTTATGTCTAACTTAATTCATTCAAATCTTTAGACTTATCCAAAATACTTCAGTCCAAGCTCATAGTATAAGGAAAATGATTACTTGAAAGGTCACATAACAAGCACGTGAATACCATCATTTATCCCCCATATATCATAAGATATATCTTGTAAGTCACATTCCAAACATGCGAATACCTTAATCATGTATTCTTTTGAAAAATGAATTACCATAGATCCTTAGTGAAAACATGAATGCTATCAAAAGTTAACCCTTTCCACATACCAAAATCCCAAAATTTCTATATACTCAAACCATGATATCACTTTGTCCTTATATCAGTCATGAGATCATGAATACTATCAAAAATTTCATTATCTCATTATCCCTTCATTATGCGCATATCATATACCTTCCAAAAATAATTTAATAAAATTTCATGTTTACCGGTACCATTCAACATATACTTTCAAATACTTTAGTAAAAACAATATTGTAACAATCATTATATGTTTCTTTATTCCATAGTACAATTACCTATACAACATAACTCTTGATAAACATAAATAATTCCTCTATCTTCTTAAACCATTGACTGAGATTCAACAATTCTTTCATCTCACATATCATTTGCAATCTCTTTATCATAATCAATATAAATACTACCTATACGACCATGATGATTCTCTTCTTGATACTTTCCCTTTGGGAATTGGTTTTCATAATTCTATACTTTCCACATTTAAAACATTTAACCGTTGTTGATGTCTTAGCAATACCATTATCCTTGTCCATGGAGTTAACTGGACCTTTTTTTTGCAATTACTAGCTTTGTGTCCTTTCTTTTTACACCCAAATAATATTCTAGTTCCTTTGAAACATTCTCCTTGATGCCTCTTCCCACATGATTTACAAGAGGGAAATTGAACTTTCCTTCCTCTATAAACATCATGAAACTCCATCTTTCTCTTATTAGCCGAGTAAGGAAGCTTAGCAATGTTGATATTATTGATCATATTATGAGATTGCTGATTAGGAATAATAACGACGTTTGGACATGTAAATCCCATTTCATTTGGTTTCTCATTAAGAATATCACTCCATTGTCCATCATATTCTCTATTAACAAGAATCCTCCTATTTCCTGCAATTTCTTAAAACCCAAAAAGAATAGTATGTGAGGCAAAACTCATACTAGAAAAACATCATAATCAATGGGAAGTACTTTCAATCTCTAACATCTTAGGTTTAATCATAAGTTATTCATGATCTTTATCATAATTTTCGGATTGTAACCTATACATTATACTTAACCTGCCGGACATCGCTAGACATACCTTAGAAATATCACTAGGGATCTCGCTAAAGTTCTCGCATCCTAGTTTCCAAAGGTTGACAAAAACTTCACTCTGATACCAAATATAGAGACCCAAATCTTTACGTACATGGACATTTCATTACTTTTGCGTAATACATAATACATTACAAAACAAACGCCCAATGATTGTATTAGTTTAGTGTCTTTGGAAACTCGGAACATAATCTTCTAATCATGGTGAAAGATCTTCAACATCTCCCATAAAGATCTTATTTCATTCCTACCTAAAACTTTCATTTATATCTTGGGGGAAAGGAAAACATTAAAAGGGTCAGCTCAAATGCTCAATAAGGGTAATAATGGATAAAATAATACAACCCATATACATTTTAACTTAGAAAAAACATGAACTAAAAGTTTAAACAGCAAAATCTTGTGCAATGACATTAAACATGGTAGTACGTAAGGCATAGATCATAATTGTACATAAATCATGATAAAATAGAATGGTATTAAAACATGTAATTGTGTAAAACCATTATGCACATGATATGATTTCCATAGTAGAAAAGGCATTACTTCCAAGACCATCATAGTGGACACAGTCCATTACTGAATCGGGTTTACCTGCCGTTCCAGCCCTGTATTACTGTACCATATTTACTTTCCGTTACAGACATTTCTATCTCATTTGATATAAATCTTTACCCAATGAATTTGAGAGAGATATAGGTCCCACCCATCTCATAATGAAATCATTCTTACTTTTCCCAAAAAGTAAACATAAATCATTCATAATAACCCAAAGAATAAAATGGGTTTCATAAACATCATCCCATCATAACATAACCCATATAAAAAAATGGATATCATTTAATCATAAGAAGAATCAAAACATATAAATAATAGATACATTATACTTGAAACATAATCATACTAAATAATTTCATCTTAGATGGAAAATAGTTTTGACAAAACACTTGAAATGAATTCTTGAGGAAAATATCGTTTCTTCTTCAAAATCATTTTCTTTTCACAAAATGGCATGCAATTTTAAAAGAAAAATATTTTTTTGAAAATAGTCATGAAATATTGTAGAGTAGTATTCATGAAAATAAGGCGTTATGAAACCATAAAAATCTGTTCATTTCATATAAGTTAAAAAAACATTCTCCTCATACTTTTACCGAAAATGTCAAAAAGTACCTCGCATGGTAAACAAAAGAAAGATTCCTTCCATAACATAAAGTAAAAGTCAAAAGGGGTAAACATGACATAAAAAATACATGGGAGAATATTAAAAACTTTATGAAAACCATTTTTTATGGACATGGATGAAAAATATAACCCCAGTAAATACTTATGTATAAGAAATCTCGGATAAAAATGTGATTGAAAAATTATCCCTTACCTTATGACCAATTTCTTCCGTATGTTTTCGAGACTCCTGTATAGTGGGTTTAAACATATTATTTACTTATAACAGAAATATAATAACATTTATGATATCATATATGATTCACTTATGACTTTATATTACCCGTGCATTTGACAATTCCACGTTAAAGCAGTGTTTTGGGAAAAATCGTTTCATTTATCATACATGTTTGGACTTGTTGTTATTGATATTATCATTAATTATATAATGATTTAATTAATTTCAGAATTTAAATCATGATTTATATATCATATATATTCAGTGTATATATATATATATAATTGATAGATAAATGAAATGAAATACACCGTTCACGGAGACGGTAGGCCGTACGTACGCATGAACGCTGTTTTCCTTTCCTTATTGACTTGAATGGAAGTAAGTAGATGATATATATATATATACATAAATTCAATAGCTCTATTATGTCATATATTTCATTATTATTCATTATATATACTTTATAATCATTCTTGAATGGTTAACATGGAGAATGAATATCATAGCATCATGGAGACGGTAATCCGTGCGTACACACGAGCGATGATATCGTTCCAATAATTATTGAATGGAATTGTAGTGGATGGTATAATATCTCAGAACTTGTATCATGTTATAATAATCATATATAGTTATTCTTTACACCATTATACCCATCCAAGTAAGGTGGTGGTAGAAAAACATATTACACCACGACGTGGAGACGGTATTCCGTACGTACGCACGCGCGGTGATTTTTTTTCGTAGGATGCGTAGAAGGTGAAATAGATTTGTTTCAAATTTATAATAACATATCAGTATATACATAATACTGATGTTGTTACTTTATAATTAAACAACTAAAGAAGAGTAAGTATAAGAAGAAAGAAACTTGAAAGAATCGGTAGAAGAGATTACCTCTTCTTCGATGTCTTTCTTTTAAACTTCCTCTTAGGGAACTAGAGTTGGACTATTGAGAAGACCATAACCTCTATGATATAACTAGAGAGGTTGATAATAGATATTGGTAGGGTTTGTCCAAGCATTAATGCACAAAATTTTGTAAAGAGGAGAGGGAGTAGGTGCCCGTTTATAAGGGAGGAGAGGGGCACCTTAGGAAAAACATTAAATATTATTTTATAATAAATTCATATTCAGTTTATAATGGCTCCAAAGTAACCCATTTAGAGGATAGGGTGGGTATGTGTAGAAATCCTCTCAATCAATAAGTTTTAGACAAGTTTAGGATACCATTTTTACCTTATCATTTATATTTAACTCTAAGTTAAATAATTTAACGTTTACCGTGTCTTCTTGTATTCTTGCACTATATGGTTAATAAACATACTATAAACTCCCAATCGAACCCCAATTGGTTCATTAATGTCATATATATTATTATATAAGTTTTGTTTGCTGATCCTTATATTTGTAGTCATATTTATCTTATGTATAACCCTATATTAAAAATTTATTAGTTATTAAACATGGATTTTAACTCTTTTAACTTTTCTTTAAATAAAATAATAATAAGTGTCCTAATCTAATCCAAGTTAACCGTGTTTCTTAGACTTTAAAAATTCAACTCAAAGAAGTGGTATGATTATGTTTTATGTCAATTTTCAAAAGTTCCTAGCAGGTGAGTAAAAGACGGTAAAAAGTTCAATAAAATTTTTATATATCTAACATTATTTTAAAATGTATGCAATTAATTACATTGAACCTATATAGGTATTATGTATATATTTTGAAATATAATAAATTTAAATAAAAAATAATTATTTAAAAAAAAGTCTGTTTTAACCAACAACTCGGTGTTTTCACTATTCATCAAAAATGGAATGTTTTCAGAAAAAAAAACCAAAAATTCACCCTAGGCTAATTTCAATATTCAGAATCCAAAAATGAAGTCCATTTTGATAGATAAAATTTATAAAATTTCGAAAAGTGGTTATTAATATTTATAGCGGCTAGTTTATATAATATTTTAATAACATATCGTTGTTTAGTGAAATTCGGTATTGTGTACAATACAAGCTATCAAGGAAGGTTTCTCTTGCATATAACATAAGGAAATTCAGAGTTGGGTGTAGGGAAAAATTCCTTTGGTTTTGCATATAACATACTCAAAATATAGTTCAGTTATACATTGATCAAAATCTATACTTGGTGTTGTGTAAAATTAATGTTATTCGAAAGAACATGAAATTGTGTGCATCACAAGCCAGGAATAGTGTTGCCTATACTACAACCTAATACGATGTATCATATAGAGCAAGATAATATTAGTGACGCGTACAAAAAAATATGTCAATAAAATTAAAAAGAATAATTCTCATTAAATCTCGGGGTGTTACATTCTACCCCCCTTAAAATGAATTTTACCCTCGAAATTTTTGTGGGTTATAAATGGTTTTCTACTTGAATGATTCTTTCATAGAAACCCACATCGTAAAAGGAGGGGGGGGGGGGGTAGAATGTAACACCCAGAAATTTTATGAGATATTTTATTTTTAATTTCTTTGATGTCTTCTATTATACACTACACCAAACTTATCTTTTACTATACGCAACATCGTATTAGCTTCCAGTATACGCCACACTATTCTTGGCTTGTGATGGAGACAATTTCAAGTACTTTCGAATAAAATTCATTTTACACAACAACAAGTATAGATTTTGATCAATGTATAACTAAACTATATTTTGAGTATATTATACGCAACACCAAAGGAAGCTTTCCCTACACGCAACCCTGACTTGGCTTGCATTACACGCAAGAGCGACCTTCCTCAGTTGCTTGCGTAGTACGCAATACCGGATTTCACTAAACAATGATATATTGTTATAATATTTTTATGAACTAGCCGTTATGAATAATATTAATAGAATTTTGAAATTTATAACATTATAATTCATCGTACACATTTTCTAGAATTATATATGAAAACAAAATCAATTTTTTGATAAAAGAAATGTTTTTTTTCAAAAAATGCAGTTTTACCGCCTTTTGATGACGCACCCACTTTAAATCTAGTTTTTGAAATATTTTTAAGTTAAATTTGATAAAATAAAATTCTTCTTTAGAATCAGGACATAAAAATTTACTTTGGATAAAATTTTCATATTATTCTGATAACTTTCATATTTTAATGAATAATAAAAACACACCATATTTCAATTAAAAACAACATTTTTCATCTAGATAATTTATATGGTTAAATTATAATATTGGTTGGTTTGAAAGTATAAATGGAATATATTTTTACCATTTAATATAATTAAGGTCATTTCCATTAATTTTACATTGAATTCATAGGTAAAAACATATCAATCTTTGACAATGTTTTAACTTTTACAACCCATTTTCTTAACAACGTGAATAATTTTAAATTAATTACTGAAAAATATGTGTTTTCAATTTTGAAAAATGGATTCCATATTTGGATTCCGTAGGTCCAAATTATGTTAATAGGTTACTTTTATTTTTTATATATTTTGAATAGAAACTACGGTAATTTTTATTTACTACAGTTAAAGGTAAATCGGGTAATTAAGGGTAAAAATAAGATTATAAAATTAACCTAACACCTTCCAAAATTCTATTGGATGAATAAAAGTTGACCCATATCACCTAATAGTTGGAATATAATCATTTTATCTACTCTTTACAGTTAAAATTATATAATTGTTGTTAAAACAAATGAAAGTGACAACATGTCACTCTCTTATACCTTATAAGTGTAATAATTTTAATTTAGTGATAAACTTCATAAAACATAGAACATGAATACTATACAGAATTATAATGTAATTATCTACATCATGTGAATTTATTTAGAATTTTTAGTGTCTAAATAATTATCATTAATTATTACACAATAGTGATGTTGGAATTATTTTATTGATTGAAATATCAAATAAATGGTTTCAAAAATATTAAAATAAATTTTATATGATAAAATTAATGTGCTCCATGAATTTTTTAGATTCATATGACAAGTTATAAATCTATTAAATATTTTTTTTATAATATATCTTCTGTGTGGATTTTATTTAAATTCAAATAAATGAATAGTGTCAAAATTGACACTATTTTTATTTTATAAAAATAACATATTATTAAATTGTTTAGAAATCACAAAAATATTTAGAAAATATAAATTGAAATTTATATGGTCTAAAATATCATAAATTATCCAATTATGTAAAATTCACAACACATCTGTAATTATTTATAACAATTTAAAATTTTGAATATTATTACCATAAATAAACTTAAATAGATTAAATGAGGATAAATCAAGTTGATAAGGTTTAAACTAAATTCCCAACATGTCAAAATTTTATTGGTTGAGGATATTAAAAACCTATCTCATTTTATCTTCGGATATGAGTAATTTTTGGAGGTTTTTAAGTGGAGATTGAGTGTATTAAAAATTAATATTTTAGAGGTTTCCAAAAGTGCTCCTATCCTCTCCTATATAAGGTCACCTCCTCCCTCTCCTCCTCACACCACTTTGAGCCTTCATGATCGGCCAAACCCTACCCATTCCTCTTTTACACTTTCCTAGAAACATACTATAGGTTCTGTTATTTTTCAAAGACCACATTTATTGCCCTAAGAGGAGGTTTAGAATAGGTGTGTCGAAGAAGAGGTAATATCCTTTACCGATTCTTTCAAGTTCATTTCTTCTTCTACTTCCTCTTATTAATTTGTTTCAAAATAAATTAATAACATCAGTATCACTCATATACTGATATGTTATTATAAATATGAAACAACCCTATTTCACCTTCTATTCATCCTACGGAAAACAAAATCACCGCGTGTGCGTACATACGGAATACCGTCTCCACGCCGTGGTGTAATCTGTTTTCCACCATCACCTTAGTTGGATGGGTATAATGGATGAAATAATAACTATATATGATTATTATAACATCATAATGATTTTGATAAATTATATCATCCAATCCAATTCCATTCAATAATTATGGGAATGATATCATTGCTCCTGCATACGTACGGATTACCGTCTCCATGACACGATGAGATTCATTATCCATGATTTACCATTCAAGTTTGATTATAAAGTATATATAATAAATAATAAATAATGATATGACATAATAATGATACTTTATTTATGTACATATATGTTTCATTTACTTAATTCCATTCAATTCAATAAGGAAACGAAAACAGCATCCATGCATACGTACGACCTACCGTCTCCATGAACGGTGTATTTCATTTCATTTATTGATCTACCATATATATTTATATGATGAATATATATTATATATAAATCATGTTTTACATTTTGGAATTAATTAAATCAGTATATAAGTAATAATATCAATAAAAACAAGTCGAAACACGTACGATAAATTAAATGATTTTACCCAAAACACTGCTTTAACATGGAATTGACAAATGAACAGGTAATATAAAGTCATAAGTGAATCATATATGATATCATAAATATTATTATGGTTATATTAGAAGTTAATAATTTGTTTAAACCCACTATACAGGAGTCTCGGACATATATGAAGGAAATTGGACATATGGTAAGGGATAATTTTGCAAATATCATTTTTTCTGTTAGATGGGCTTTGATCTGGACCAATCCCAAGCCGAACTTCATCGTGTGAAGCTAGAACGGAATCAACTTCATGAGAAGTTAAAACTGATTGAAATTACTACTCGTGCGATGTTGTCCGAGCCTCCCTCAGATTCTCTTACCTTAGCACACCTTACACTTAGGTCCTATGCTGGTGTGATAAGGGGCTATGTAAGAAGTCCGTAAATGCCTTGTTTAATCCTTTATTTTAAATTAAAATTGGGATTTCTTCTTATGATGAAGTTTATGTATTTTTAAATGGCCGGATAAATATAGTACGAATATTTTTGATAAATTTTAGAAAAAGGATATTTTAAAAAAGTTTATGTAAACCTTAAATAATTAAAAATGTGTAATGATATTCAAAAAATGGTCTTCTACAATTATGTCCAGTATGAAATTTAGAGTCTAATAAGATCAATTTGATTTTTGATGAATAGTAAATTATGAATAGTGATTTTAAGATTTGTATTAGTAATGTGTCCAAATGGATTAGTAATCTCACTTAAAGAAAGTATTAATATAATCTAGGCACCTTGATTAAGTAATGTGATTCAATAAAATGGTTAAACAACGGTTTTATAAATTATTATTCAAGTATTAGTTTTTTTGGAGTGAATAGTGGTTTGTAATTAAAAATTAAATTAAAAATATTTAGAAAATTATTTTTATAAAATAGATTTCATTTTTGAACCCAGAGCACCAATATTATGTTATGGTAATTTTTGGGGTTTTTTCTGAAAAAATGAATTTTCGGTGAATAGGGTATTTATTTAAAAATGAAATTAAAAATATTTAGAAAATTATTTTTTATAAAATAGTGTTCATTTTTTAATTCAGAGCATTAATATTTGGTTAAGGTGAAATTTTGGGATTGTTCTGAGAAAGATGAATTTTCAGTGAATAGTAAAAAAAAGCAGTTTTAGGGTTTCAGTATGTTTAATGACATCATAACTATGTCATGGTGATTTCATGAGATATTTTAAGGGATTGCCGACCAAAGGTGATGAATTATTGTATTGGGGGCCCCATGGTGCCTAACTTCATGGGAAATATCACGGGAGAGCACATGCCTTTGAGAAAACCACTTGTGAGGTGTCCCTTGGCCATTAATGCCTTGTCCCCTCACTTTCCCTATAAATACCAAGAACACCTCTCATCCATTCGACTCAAAAACCATCCTCAACGAATTTCTGGTCTCCTTAACTCCCAAGGAGACCTCCCAAGGTTCCCCCAAGCCCTCAAGGTCCAAACCTTTGAGTTTTAAGAGTTATATTTTAATGTAAGGGATCTGACCCCTCTCTTTCTTTTCAAGTGATCTCTTTTATGTCATTATTTAATGCTCCATGTTCTTATGTTGGATGAGGTTCTTTTATATTCATTATACTGTACTTTTTATGTTCATATGATGAGATAACCCCTCATGATCTCATCATATCACTTTAATAATGTTTAAGTGACGCCGTTAGGCTGCCGAATTTTTAAGGGATTCTTTCACCCTTCTCATTTTCAAGTTCTATTTTCTTGTCAAGTCTTTCAAGTTAATTTATGATGGGGTATGATATCTATATCTATCATAATGATAATTTATGTTCATATTATTAGAGACCCTTTTTTATCTCATTAATTCATTTTTGTTGAAGTTTAAGTGGCGCTGTTAGGCTGCCGAATTTTTAAGGGATTTGTTCACCTTTCTCATTTTTCAAAGTTCTACTTTCATGTCAAGTATTTCAAGTTAATTTTTTATTATGTTGGGGTATGATATCTATATCTATAATACTGAACTCTTATGTTTACATGATGATAGACCCCATATTGCTCTCATCAATTCGTTTTAAGAATGTTTAAGTGACGCCGTTAGGCTGCCGAATTTTCATAAGAGAAATCTAATGTTTGTCTTCCTTCCTTGTTTTTCATTTCAAATGGTATATTTTTAAATTTCATTACCATGTTCTTAAATCCCTTATATTTTGTCCCTATACTGTTTTATGGGTCATTTATGATTTTTTTACCCATTTCCCCTCTCTTTTCAATGTTTTCTAAAACCTCGTAACATACCCTTTATGCTGCAGAATTTTCGTCTCAAAATGTCTCTATCTTTTTTCTAAAGTCCTTTTATTTTATTAAGTTAATACTCAAAGATCTCTCTTCTATATGGGTATTCACATATATACGAAAATTTTCTATTTTAAATTCATGTATTTACATACATGAAACCCGCTTTCTCTTTCTGTGGGTTTAAAGTGACGTAAAGATCATGTCTATAAAGTAGTTTTTAAAACGTTATGATTATGAAATGAAACCCATTTAATTTATGCTATATGGGATATTTATGAAATGTTTGATGATGATATATGTGGCTCACATGATAATAAAGGCAAATTTAAGGGTTCTCTCTGATAGCGCTCCAATGCACTGGGTAATGATGTAACCACTATAGATTACAATTTTCACGATATCTTGGTGAATAACCTTGGTAATTTTCAATTGACACCTTGGGGATGGACCTTGGTGATATGTTCCTGATTTTAAATGTTAAATAATGTAGCCACATCTTCAAGTTATGAAAATTTTATTTTTATTATGATATGCCACCTGATTTATTTCTCTTTCCTTAAAGTTCATTTTCATGACATAGTTGACGTATCTCAAGTTCACATGTTAAATGTTTCTCCTGTTTCCCTTACTGGGCCTTCTGCTCACCCTTTTTTTGATGTATGTACCCAGGTTATGAGATGCAGTAATGAACCTAGGATGAACTTAAGGAGAAGCCTTTCAAGTGTTTAAGAAGAAGTTTTTATGTTGTTTTCATGTATTATGATCCTGGTTTCCAGGACACTAAACCTTAAAGATCCTCAGTTTTGTATAATGTAATGAAAGTTTATGTGACAAAAAGGTGGGATGCTATAGTTGGTATCAGAGGATGGTTTAGTTATTTTTGGAAATTAGGATATGAAAACATTAGGAAGAAGCCTGTAGAGAAGTTTATATATAGAAAATTTCCTGGTATTTTGGTGAGTATTGAGTAATGGGTTGCCAAGAAAATACATCCCTGTCTGGATACGAGCAGGTAGAGGTGGCTCTGGCACAGATGTACCTAGGGGTAAAACACGAAAACACCGCTTTGATCTAGACTCAAACATGAACGGGTACACGACAATGGGCCTTGCTATGCTCTTGGTTACGACACTCCCGAGGGATATTCTTTGGTAAATTCATAATCTTAGTATGAACTATTATTAAAGAACAAAGATAAAATAAAATAAAGATTCACATAAGAATATATGTTCATGGATAACCTAGATTTGAACCTAGGGGATCACAAGTTAGGATATACTTTTATTCTAAAATTTTATCCTTTTATGCTTAAAGTTTCCTTTTCATGATTATTGGATAAGTATTTAAGCCCCTAATTATAGTTTCTTTTCTTAGTTAATGGCGGGAAACGGAAGAACATTTCCCAACAACCAAGGTGATAGGGAATGGGAAGATTTCCGTATTAATAAGACAGAGATGATTAGGGGATTAAAATAAGATTATTATTTTGGAAGATGTTCACTATTTTGGGGACCCTATATGATCGAGGTAAATAGATTACTATGATATTTTCATTGAGGAGTAAGGTTGACTTATATTTTGAAGAAATGATGAATTTAAGGTGGACTTATAGTAATTTAGGTTACTTATGGAACTGATTAACCTATCTTGTGTAAAATATGTTTAGGTTAGATACTTTTTTTATAAGATGTTAGGAGTGGTTGATGTTTTTTGGAGATGAATAATGAAGTTTATTTTGGAAGACTATGTTACCAAATCCTTCTTGTATTTGAGTTTCAATCTTAGTTTGGTTTATTTTGAGGAATCTTAAGGACCGTTATTTATGGAATGGACTATGATGAACTTTGGGTAGTACCATGGAACTTTGATGATTTAAAAGTAGTTTACATTCCTATGGGATTCTTTCTTTTTGAAGAGTTGTTTTACCTTACCCTTTCGGTTTTTGGGATAATGTTTAAAGATAGAATAAATAGATAGTTAATATTTTATGGATTATATGACTCTCTAGAAGATGATTCTTGTGCTTTTGATGAGACCAAGTGTTTTTGAATTCTCATCGTTTGGAGAAAAGATTAGTTTTGGTAGAGTCTTATTAAAGGATGAAACTCTACTTGAAGGTAGGTATATTTCCTTATGTTTTTTTGTAGTAAATGAATTCCTCAAAATTATGAAAAGGAACATAAAACAAAAACGTTGTTGGTTTACGTTTCCAACTAGGAAATCAAAGACCGTTTACACACATCATAAGTATGGGATTTTCTTATGGTTAACTTTCTCTTAATCATGTTTTCTATCACTATCCCTCAGAACTTGACCCTTTGTTTTCTCCTCTATGTCCATGATTTCCTACACGGAATCCTATTGTGGGTTAACTCGGGTGACCTTTGTACTTCCCATTTCTTTCTTTTAAAGTAATAGTTTTGCTGACTCCTTTTCCGATGTGGGAATTTAAATGAAATTTCAAAACCCAATTTTAAAAATTGCGAGGACGCAATTTTTTAAGGGGGGAAGATTGTAATGACCCGAAATTTTGAATAAATCTCGTTTCCTAATTTTATGTGTTATTTTATTTTATTTTATTTTTATACTCAACAAAAATGTTTCATTTGATAACATGAGTATAATTAAAATGAGACCATTGGGTTTTTGACTGTTATATGACCATTGGTCAATATGACCGCTATAAACTAAATGAATTGATTATTGTCTCTAAATACAAGTAATCTTGGTTAATTATTATAGAAAGAAGATTCAATGGCCTCACCTAGTAGTCTTGGACCGATCAAATCCCATCTAATAGAACTTGGGAAAAAGGTAGCACCACAGGGCTTTTCTCTGGACCAAACCCAAGACGAACTTCATCGTGTGAAGTTAGAACGGAATCACCTTCGTGAGAAGTTCAAACTGATAGATATTACTACTCGTGTGATGTTGTCCTAGCCTCCCTCGGATTCTCTCACCTTAGCACACCTTACACTTAGGTCCTATGCTGGTGTGATAAGGGGCTATGTAAGGAGACCATAACTTCCTTGTGTAATCCTTTGTTTAAAAAAAATTGGGATTTATTCTTATGATGATGTTTATGAATTTTCATGTGACCGGATAAATATAGTATGCTTATTTTTTATGAATTTTAGAAAAAGGATATATTAAAAAAGTTTATGTAAACCTTAAATAATTAAAAACGTGTAATGATATTTAAAAAATAGTCTTCTACAATTATGTCCAGTATGAAATTTAGAGTCCAATAAGATCAACTTGATTTTTGATGAATAGTAAATTATCAATAGTGATTTTATGATTAACATTAGTAATGTTTCCAAATGGATTAGTAATCTCACATAAATAAAGTATTAATATAATATAGGCACCTTGATTAAGTAATGTGATTCAATAAAATGGATAAATAACGGTTTCATAAATTATTATTCAAGTAATTGTTTTTTTCGAGTGAATAGTGTTTTGTAATTAAAAATTAAATTAAAAATATTGAAGAAATTATTTTTATAAAATGGATTTTATTTTTGAACTCAGATCACCAATATTATGTCATTGTAATTTTTGGGATTTTTTCTAAAAAAATGAATTTTCAGTGAATAGTGTATTTATTTAAAAATTAAATTAAAAATATTTAGAAAATTATTTTTATAAAATAGAGCTCATTTCGTAAATCAGAGAATTAATACTTGGTTAAGGTGAAATTTTGGGATTTTTCTGAGAAAGATGAATTTTCAGTGAATAGTAAAAAAAGCAGTTTTAGGGTTTCAGTATGTTTAATGACATCATAACTATGTCATGGTGATATCATGAGATATTTTAAGTGTTGGCCGACCATAGGTGATGAATTATTGTATTGGGGGCCCCATGTGGCCTAACTTCATGGGAAATATCATGGGAGAGCACATGCCTTTGAGAAAACCACTTGTGAGGTGTCCCTTGGCCATTAATGCCTTGTCCCCTCATTTTCCCTATAAATACCAAGCCCTCCTCTCTTCCATTGAACTCAAAAACCATCCTCAATGAATTTCTTGTCTCCTAACCTCCCAAGGAGTCCTCCCAAGGTTCCCCAAGCCTTCAAGGTCCAAACCTTTGAGTTTTAAGAGTTATGTTTTAAGGTAAGGGATCCGACCCCTCTCTTTCTTTTCAAATGATCTCTTTTATGTCATTATTTTATGCTCCATGTTCTTATGTTGGAGGAGGTTCTTTTATATTCATTATACTTTCCTTTTCATGTTCATATGATTAGAGAACCCCTCTTCATCTCATCATTTCATTTTAAGAAAGTTTATGTGACGCCGTTAGGCTGCCGAATTTTTAAGGGATTCTTTCACCCTTCTCATTTTCAAGTTTTATTTTCTTGTCCGGTATTTCAAATTACTTTATGTTGGGGTATGATCTCTATATCTATCATACTGATCACTTATGTTCATATGATTAGAGACCCTTTTTGATCTCGTCAATTCATTTTTGTTGAAGTTTAAGTGGCGCCGTTAGGCTGCCGAATGTTTAAGGGATTCGTTCACCTTTCACATTTTTCAAAGTTCTAATTTCATGTCAAGTCTTTCAAGTTAATTTTTTATTATGTTGGTGTATGATATCCATATCTATCAAACTGAAATATTATTTTAACATGATGAGAGAACCCATATTTCTCTCATCAATTCGGTTTAAGAATGTTTAAGTGACGCCGTTAGGCTGCCGAATTTTAATAAGAGAAATCTAATTTTTGTCTTCCTTCCATGTTTTTCATTTCAAATGGTATATTTTTAAATTTCATTACCATGTTATTAAATCCATTATATTTTTTCCCTCTACTGTTTTATGGGTCATTTATGAATGTTTTACCCATGTCCCCTCTCTTTTCAATGTTTTCTAAAACCTCATAACATAGCCTTTATGCTGTAGAGTATTCGTCTCAAAATGTCTCTCTATTTATTCTAAAGTTCTTTTTATTTTATTAAGTGAATACTCAAATATCTCTCTTCTATATGGGTATTCACATATATACCAAAATGGTCTATTTTAAATTTTTGGATTTACATACATGAAACCCGCTTTCCCTTTCTGTGGGTTTAAAGTGACGTAAAGATCATGTCTTTAAAGAAGTTTTTAAAACGTTATGATTATAAAATGAAACCCATTTATTTTATGCTATATGGGTTATTTGTGAAATTTTTTATGATGATATATGTGGCTCACATGATAATAAAGGCAAATTTAAGGGTGCACCCTGATAGCGCTCCAATGCATTGGGTAATGATGTAACCACTAGAGATTACAATTTTCACGATATCTTGGTGAATAACCTTGGTAATTTTTAAATGACACCTTGGGGATGGACCTTGGTGACATGTTCATTATTTTCTATGTTAAATGATTTAGACACATCTTCAAGTTATGAAAAATGTTATTTTTATTATGATATGCCACATGATTTCTTTCTCTTTCCTTAAAGTTCTTTTTCATGACATAGTTGATGTATCTCAAGTTCACATGTTAAATGTTTCTCTTGTTTACCTTAATGGGCCTTCTGCTCACCCTTTTTTTATGTATGTCCCCAGGTTATGAGATGTAGTAATGATCCTAGGATGAACTTAAGGAGAAGCCTTTCAAGTGTTTAATAAGAATGTTTTATGTTGTTTTCAGGTATTATGTTCCTGGTTTCAAAGACACTAAACCTTAAAGATCCTCAGTATTGTATAATGTAATGAAAGTTTATGTGACAAAAAGGCAGGATGCTATAACCTATCTGAAAGAGACTGCTCTTGAAGATCCCTCACCCATCATAGAGAAATAGTCTGCCTCCAAGAATATGAAACCCGAAAATCACCCCTACATGCATCCTCCAGTAGAAAATATAGAAAACAGAGTAGGAAACCAATAAAAAACAGGAAGAAGTAACAAAAAACAACATCATCAGTGGAATGGTCCAGGAATAAGATATCCATAGGTCAGATCAACCTAAGAAATAGACAGAAATCCCTATAATAGAACCACCACATGAAAGTGCATAAAATTGGAATGTAAAATATGGAACAACATTCAAACCATGCCCTGAAGATCACTAAAGGGTGATATGAGACATACAGAACAAAAACTACAAGAAAAAAACCCACAAATATAGAACAGAAGGACAAAAACCACCATATTTTAAGATAAACATCTAGTAGGAAAGGACTAATTCAGAGCCGACCTCTTATTTAATTCATAATTAATGGACTTACAAGATAAAAACCTCACTTAGATATCCAATTCCATATGAAGGAAAAATAATTTTATGCAAGTGGATGGGGAGTCATGTGGTACAATATATTTGGAAGTGATGCATTGTAGCTACATCAATACAATAGTCATCAACTGAACACAAATCAATAACAATTAGAATAAAAAATAACGACTCTAAGATCGAAGTACTCAAAACCACATTATTCACACTTTATTCCATAGTATGAGAATGAGATGATGGGAATAAAGTGGTCATTGTGCTCACTGAAACAAAAATTAAGCTTCAATATATTACCTTAAACATGGAGGCCTCAACTACTCTGTAGAGTCCGTCACCAAATAAATGAAACTGTTCATTCACAATTCAAGAAATAGTTCAAGCATATGGGTTACTCGATGGATAAATGTAGGAATGGGGCAACAAATCTGGATTTCCATAAGGGTATGAGCACTACTGACCGTGAAAATATTGAGAAAATACAGTGGAGGTTCCATCTCTTCAACGACTAGTGGGTGCGGAGTGGAGTCTAAAATGAATTTAACTAAGGTTGTGCAAGATGGTTTAGGCAATGGTAACCCCCTAGTGGAAGAAATATTCAGTCGCTTGAGAAAGGAGCTGGGTTCTCCCCATCCCATTGTGCAAACTCTACTGATGTAGATGTGTTTGGAGGTGGATTTATCAATTGTTGTTAATGTGGAACCAAAAATGATGGAGGAGGGAGGTCCCAAGACTTCCTCAGGTGGTTCTTTTGCTGAGGTGGTGCGCTTAAGGCATGGTAGCAGTGTTAGGGTCCAGTAAGAGAGTCATAAAGAACCTATATTGAGTATTACTATAGGTTCCAATGATGTTGAACATGGTGAAGATGGTAAGGAATTGCTTTGGACAGGTCCTAAAGAGGTTTCGGGTCTTATGCTGGGAAACCAGTTTGATTTCATGGCCAATGATAATCTAGTCTAGGAGTCTAAAAAATAAATGGTTATCTCTTCCATGGATAAGTAGCAGGTCCCTAAAAATGAGTCTAGTGATGTAGATTCCAACCAATATGCTGGTGATTCAAAGGACGAAATTCAGGGTAGTTGGTACCCAAGCCCGAGGATAAGTAATGGAGGGAGGGGTAACTGTAAGGAGAAGAAAGAATTGGCTTATTTACCACTTCCAATGAATACTAGATCTACGAAGAAGTTGAAGGACATGAAAATGACC
The DNA here is from genome assembly GCA_963277665.1 of Viscum album. Lineage (NCBI taxonomy): Eukaryota > Viridiplantae > Streptophyta > Magnoliopsida > Santalales > Viscaceae > Viscum > Viscum album. The sequence goes on from OY728166.1 coordinate 733,361,985, forward strand.
AGAGAGAAGTCATATTTCCTGTAGTGGGAGGCTGATGGTTATCTTGATCAACCATTACAATTTCTTATGGATTCCAAATAGGTACTTGTTGAATCTGTTTTAATAGTTAATGCTTCTAACAAGGATGCTGAAAGAATGATGGGAAGGGCACTGAGGGTGACTCTCAATGAGGAGAAAGCCAACTGAATTGATAAATATGACCTCATTTTAATAAGTGGATTCCACAAGAGTAAGATCACCACAGAAGAGTATATCCAATCTTGGGTCAAATGGGAATTTATAATTGAAGATCTTCTGATGGACGAACCAGACACCCAGGTAAATACTATCTCATGGAAATTATTTAGGGAGTCTAAAATGAGTAGGTTGAAACTTTTTTTCGATTATTTGGTTATCTCCATTTGTTCTTGACTAATGGTTTCCCACTTTTTTTCATCAAAAGTGTTCGATAATAAAAATTTATTTTAAAAATAAGGGGAATAAAGAGGTTAGTGTGATCACTCTAACATTAATTAAGACTCAATATGTTACCTTAAAAATGTATGTCTCGACTACTCCACACACTCCATGGACAACTGCTGATGAACCTACAACTTTTGGATCTTCATGATATAGATTATTAATGATTAAATGGAATATTTCACTTTCATGTCAATATCTTCAATAATATTGTTCTTCTCATCCACAAGAGACATATGAATCTGCAAGTTAAAACACAAGTAATCATCATTTTTGTGTCCTTATTATCATCACCCAACACATTGTAAAGAGGATTAATAAAACCAAACTTTTTTTTCACACATACACATTTATTCTCTCATTTATTGGTCACATTGAATTTAATTCAATGTGAAAATGTGGAGAAGTAATTTAAGTGTTTGTGTACTATCTATATATACTTGACACATAATAGGGAATGTAGTAATATGACCATAACATCATTGTTCAAGTCCAAATCATCCATAATTTCTAAGAAGCTCAATATCCTTGAGGCATTGAATAACAGAAGAGAATTTGACTATAAAATAAATTAAAATATCAAAACATTGAAGCTTTGGAAATAATAATGCATCCTATAAAAATAAAAAGAAGATTATATAACTTGTGTTCACAACAAAACCCATAGTATTTTGTTTAAATTTCTCCTTGACATTTCAAATTACTTATGAAATGTTAACTGCTTACTGCATGAATTGTGGCTCAATTGGTCATGTTAAAGAAGACTGTTTTAAGAATATGTTGTTCTCATTCTGTTCTTCAATGGTTCGTGCTGAAAGGCTTTTTAAAAGAAGTTGAGGAAGCAAAACTTGCATGGAAATAGTTTTTTGGTAGTGGCTGGAATAGGAAAATAGTATAGTTATGTGAATGGTTCATAGGGCCATCGAGTTGCAACTGATGATTCTTTGCTAGCTCGGGGTAATGGTACATCAGGTGTGGTGGATAGTGGTTAGAGACTGGATCATGCTGCCTAGGGGCCTGTGTTTAGGATGGAGCAAGGAAAGGGCCAAGTTGCTGATGCTATAGTAGGAGAGAAGATGGTTGAATTTGTTTAGACTTGTCAGTATACTAGGGAGTCTGGATAGATTTTTCATGTTAAACATTAAATAGTCTTAAAGGAGTAGATTTTGTAGGTGAAGGGTCCATTACCATTTAAACTCTCTAAGGAAATGAAGTGATTGAGAATGGAAGTGAACCAGTTTCGGTTTATCAGCCATGACAAAGGCTGACAGAGTTTGTTGGTATGCATTTTCAAAACAATTTTGCTGCCTCTATTAATATGGATCATGGGAAGGGTAGTTCTTCTGGAGAGGGTGGGACCAGCACTTCACCTGGGAGGTCTGGTCTACACTTACATGAGAAGCCTCTTCTGGCTACTTCTGATTCCACGAGTCTTGATCTGGCTAGAACACAAGGCAAGTCTCGTAATCAGGATGAGGGCTTGAATACAAGTCTCATAGGGTAGGTTGATTCTTTCTTCCATGTTGGGGAGGCTGCTTCCCCACTGACTAGGTTTCCACTTGACATGTATGGGCTGGTCAATGCTGAGAATCATGAGGCTTTTCAACATGACCATGCAGAGATGCAACAAAGTATTGACTATCAGAAATATATCCAGGATGCAATGAATACCTCTGGTGTTATTCGTAATTGGAGAGATTTATCTGATCTAAATGAAGGTAGATAGTATAGAAATGTCAAGAGGGATATTACTGCATACATGGATGCATATTCTAAAGGAAGGATGAAGGATGATGAGGGTTTCACATCTGTTCCAAAGAAAAAGTTCAGACCAAGGAAGGAATACTCAAAAGTTAAAACCCACTATGAGTACCAGATTGACTCCTCTACCACAAGGACAGGGGAGGATAGAACAATCTAATATGTTATGTTCCTTGAGATATGACTCCAACTGGTATAAAGATTTTGAAAGGATTAATGAACTAGAATATGACATGTGATGTTTCTATTTATGATGTCTTGTGGTTTTTACTTTAAAAGCGGATAGGGTTTCAATGTCTAACCCTCTTTTCTTCCCTTCTCTTTGTGTTTTGTACTTTTTAATAAAAGGGATCCCTGATCCCAGCCTATTTCATTCTCACTGACATTTCAAGTGATAAGTATGTCATTGTCAGTTTCTGATGCTTGCGTCTTTTGATGAAATTCCTAAAAAACATCAATACACTTGTCCTAAGTAATGAAATAAGTTATAATAGAGACATATATCATCATCCAGTTAAAAAAAGAAGTAATTTTGATCTATGAATCAAATCAGAATCCTTAACAGGGTAGTCAGTGGTTTTACTAGTTTTGATGCAATATTGTTTCTTTGTAATAAAAGTAAAAGAAATAGACATATATCTAGTATCAAATTCTATATTCTAGTAATGCTGATTTTAATTTAAAATGAAACATAACTCAATATCTATCAACCCATTTAGTGAAATGAGAGCCATAGGTATTTGGTTTATTGCTTCAAAGATGGTCTTAAAGGACCTTTTCAAATTTTATTAATATAACTGGGAACTTATTAAGGAGTATTATTATCAGATGCTTGAAGATTCAATTTTTATCATAAGGAATATAAGAGAGTTGAAACTAGCAAGCTAGATTTTAAATGGATGTGAGGTGCCAATCCCATCTCCAACAGATTGTGTTCTGAAGAGCCAGATACCCAGATTCAATCTATGATACATGACTCAAGATTTGTTAATTATATATATAATGTGAAAATTGATTCTTAGTAGATGGATCATCAAATTAAACCAATACAAACCATCAAGAATTAAGTGATTCAAAGATGCAACCAATATTGATGGAAGTGTAGACTAATGCACTCTAAAGTTCACCTAGTTTTGTTACTTCTCAGAAATAATCATGAAAATGATCCTTTCAATAGATCAATGACATGTCAAAGGATCTCAAAAAGGAATTATCATTAGTGGATGAGTATTTGTTATAAGTTCTTTTCTAAATTAATTAACATACCACAAATTACAATCTAAAAAAATGCATATTTTCCATTCTCATTGTCCTAGGATGGTGAGGAAGATTATTGTCCAAGCGTAATGGTGATTTTTTTTCATTACAAATTCCGTGTGCATGTGCACATGAAATAAGAGAATTGGATTATACTTAAAATTCATAGTTAAGTGAAGAATTTCTATATGATTTCATTTCCATGAGTCAAGAACAACTGATATATCACTACTTATATTGTAAGAATAGCCATCTGAAGAGGACAAAAAACCTTAGACCAAATTAAATAGGGTCAGGTACATTGTTAAAATGATACAAATCAATTATATTGAAGAATTTATTTTATAGAAACAATTTAGAACAATATAATGTGATAAAAATGTTATTGGACCATGCAAGGTAAATTTGATGATAAAATTTATCAATTAGTGTTGGAGAAAGTGTGGATATATCATGAAATGTTAAAATTTAGTTCCACGTAGAGGCGTTATATGAAATTTGATGAAATTAAAATGTTTGCATGTCTGTAAACTTGAGGAATTACCCCTATGTATATTATATTATGAGTATATTGAGAAAATGTTAACCAACAATGGGTTTTATAAGAAAAATTAGCTGTGAAGACGAGAAATTAATAATTCTTTGTGTCATTCGATGCATACTATGGTTCAAAAGAATGATGTAGAGGCGCATTGTTTGGATGTAACATAATATGATAATATTTAGAGATTTGTGAACTAAAATTATATTGATGGAAACATAAATGAAGTTCGGGTTATAAATCAAACTCCTGATCATCACTATTATCATGATGCATTCTTCAGCACTAGAAAAGTTGGTGCTTTGGAAGAGATAAGATGGGATTTTTTGTATTAATTTTTATCATAATGATCATCCTATCAAGGCATTTGAATGTAATTGTTTAAGAACATGTTGTCTTGAGAAGGTGTGAGAGGATAATAAATCAGTCATGGGTGGAGGTTCAAGAAAGAACAAATGATGAGGCACCAGTTAGTTTTTTTAATGCTACATAGGAATTCATGTCCACAACTTATTAGGTGGGATAGTTTGGTTGGTTGGAACTTGAATCACTGGTATATTTCTTGTTTACATTTTAATGTAACTTTTAAGAAATTCATGTTATTCATTCTGTATTTGTGCTTCTAGATATCTTGTTGAATGTTTTTTGTCACTTTAGTGGTTTTGTTCATGAATTTTCATGTGACAATACACATTTAATAGGACAAACATTACTTGTCTTTTTAAACATCTTATTATAGATTATAGGTGTTGCAAATAGAAACAGTCAAAATACTGAAACTAAATTTTTATTTAGTGATATGATTCATTTATATAAAAAATATATATAAACATTCATCTATTGTTGCTCCAATTTTTCTTGATATTAATTTATTTTTCCACTAATATGAAAATAAATTGGGAAAAAATACCCATCCATAGAAAAAAAACATGTTACTCTACACATTAACAAGTATGAAATTATTGACCATTTCTATCATGAACATTAAAATTTACAAATTATAAAGAAAAATAAATTGAATGTCTATAAAACAAAAGCAATGACAAAATATACATTTCAATGGTTTTTTCCAAGAGATGATTGCAGATTTACATAACTTATTAAATGAATACTCTTCATGGATGAAACATCATAAAACATAACTAGATTGCTTAAAAATATTATATGTTAATGAGACTAACCAATATAAATTGTGGACATGGAAATAGTAATGAAAATGGTGTAATAAAGTATGACAACAGGATAAATATCAAATTATATATCCATTTATCTACATTTTTAACACTATTTGGATAGTACAAATGAAACAGGGCATGAAGAGAAAAAAATAAAGTACAACTCGATGTAAATTTAGAAAAAGCATTGTGTGAGATGAATTCAGTGATTTTACTGCTAATGTGCTCCGGTATAATACTATATTTCTGTAATATTTGAATAAATTTGAAAAGTTTTAAATGGTAATTCATCAGTACCAAGTACCGGGGGCCTCACTCGATTAATTGAAGAGAACCTAGAGAAGTATGGATTTAGCATTCTGAAATCAAGAGAGAGAGAGAGAGAACTCATTTAATTATAATTTCTATAAAACCCTAACTGCTAATCAATTAAAACACTAGGTACGCAATATTTCATGTTTATAAAACCTGAATAGAAGAAACACATACCCAATAAGAGGATAAATCATCGACTGATTGGGTAAGAAATAGGCTTATGTTTAGGTGCCTCCCGACACCTTAATGTTATATTTGAAAGAAGAAAAAATCAATTAACCATGTGTAGGTGAGATGTGTATGAGACATCAAAGAATCAAGGAGGGTGTGAGAGTTGTTACGGGTGCAGGTGCATGTGTGGGTGATGGAGACAGATCAGGTGTATGAGTGTGGGAAAAAATCACTGGTGTGGGGCGGCAGGGACAAAGACGTGGGAAGAGGGAAACCACAAGGGAAGTGAGTTTTGGGGAGGGATCTTAGTTATCTTTATTTTTTTAATTTTTGTATATTCTCTTATTTTTTTACTAATTAATATGAAACTAAAATAACATATTTCATCCCAAAAAATGTATCTAAAAAATAGTAATTAGTGATGGAAAAAAGATTTATTTGTAATATTTATTATTAATAATAGATTCAAGTGTTAGTAAAAAAATGTTGGTATTGGTATGATAAAGTAGTAGAATTTATTGTTGGTAAAAGATTTATTAGTATTGAACAGTCAATATCAATAGAAATGTTTGTTGATAAAAACAAGTGTTGGTACTTAAAATTAATAAAAATAAAACATAATATCTGTTGTAATTGGTCATTTTTTCCAATAATTATTTTATCTGTCGATAAATTTCTGTTGGTATAAATCATTTTATTGTAGTGTTTATATCTAATGAGATAGACATCCCTGTAATGACATGTGAATTCGGTACAGTAATACAGGGCTGGAACGGCAGGTAAACCTAATTCAGTAATGGACTTTGTCCACTATGATGGTATTAGCTGCAATTCCTTGGCTACTATAGAAATCATATCATGTGCTTAATGGTTTTCCACAATTACATGTTTTATTCCCATGATATTTTATCATGATTGATGTCCCATTATAATCTATGCCTTACATACTACCATGTTTAATGTAATTTCTCAAGAATTTGATGTTTAAACTTTATGTTTATGTTTTTATGTTCAAATTTACATGGGTTGTTTTATTTTCTCCATTCTTACCCTTACTAAGAATTTGAGCTCACCCTTTTTATGTTTTCTTTTCCCACATGATATAAAGGAAGGGTTTAGGTAGAAAAAAAATAATATCTTTATGGGAGATGTTTAATATCATTAACCATGATTAGAAGATTATGTTCTGAGTTTCCAAAGACACTAAACTAATATGGTTATTTGGCGTTTGTTTTGTAATGTATTAAGTATTCTGAAAAAGTAATGTAATGTCCATGTAAATTAAGTAGTAAACGATTAATCTCACCATGGACAAGGATAATGGTATTTCTAAGACATAAACAATGTTTAAATGTTTTATGATATCATATATGATTCACTTATGACATTATATTACCCATTCTTCTGTAAATTCCATGTTAAAGCAGCGTTTTGGGTAAAATAGTTTCATTTATCGTATGTGTTTCAACTTTTTGTTCTTTATATTATTACTTATATCCTGATTTACATAGTTTCAGAATGTAATAAATGATTTATATATAATATATATTCATCATATAAATATATATGATAGATCGATAAATGGAATGAAAAACACAGTTCATGGAGACTGTAGGTCGTACATACGCATGAACGCTGTTTTAGTTTCCTTGTTGAATTGAATTGAATTAAGTAAATGAAACATATATGTACATAAATCCAGAATCATTATTATGTAATATATTTAATGATTATTTATTATATATATAATTTATAACCATACTTGAGTGGTTAATCATGGAAAATGAATCTCATCGCGTTCGTGGTGACGGAAGTCCGTACATACGCACGAGCGACAATATCATTGTTTTGATATTCAAATAGTATATAATTGGATGGTATATCATATATAAATAATCATAATAATGTTATACTTATTATTTATATCATTTAGACTCATTATCATACCCATCCAAATGATGAAATGTTCGAATAACCAACTACACCATGACGTGGAGACGGTAAGCTGTACGTACGCACATGTGGTGACTTTTTCATTCATAGGATTGATAAAATAACTAATAGGGTTGTACAATTTTTATAATAACATCACATTATATAGAAGATATTGGAGTTATAATTTTAGAATGGAAAGAACAACGAAGGAAGAAGTGGAAGAAGAAAGGATCTTCAAATATGTGGTGAGATATTTACCTCTTCCTCAGTTTCTTACTTTTGATTTGATCAAAAGGGCTCTTTAGGTTGGCTTACTGACTAAAGTAAGGCCTCTAGTATGAATGGAGGACATTTGAGAGGGTATTTTGTCAGGGTTTGGCCGATCCAAATGGCTTGGGAGGATTGAATTAGAGAGAAGGGGGAGTGCCCTTTTATAAGAGGGGTAAGGGGCACCTCAGGAAAAAATTAAAATATTATTTGATAATAAATTAGTATTCGGTTTATAATGGCTCAAAAGTGAATTATTTCAAGACTAGGGTGGGGATGGATTTAAATCCTCTCAACCAATAGGTTTTATACAAGTTTAGGTTACCATTTTCACCTTATCATTTAGATTTAACTCTATGTTAAATAATTTAACTTTTACCGTGTCTTCTTGTATTCTTACACTATATGGGTAGTAAACATACTATAAACTTCCAATAGAACCCTACTTGGTCCATTAATATCACATATATTATTATAGAAGTCTTTTGTCCTAACCATATATTTTTAGGACTAGAATATCCATTTATAATTTAATATTTGTTTTAAAATCTCTTTTATGTCAATTTTGACACTATTTGGTATTTTGTATTTTCTAAATTGATAACAGAATTATTACATCGAAAAACATTTATATAAACAAACCTAATATGTTATATTAACCTATAAAATTAGTTTTATTCATTAAAATCCTCAGACTACATTTATTTGGGTATTTATAATATCAATTATGTTAATATTTTATTAATAAAGTAATTACTACATCATCATTATGTCATATATAAATTAAATTATTTAATGTCTAAAAATTATAAATAAAATAAAATTATTTAGGAAATCTTTTGATATTTCTAATGAATGTTTATAGTTTAATTTATCTTATGTATAACCCTATATTAATAATGTGTTACTTATTAAACTTTGATTTTAATTCTTTTAACTCTTCTTTGAAGTAAATAATAATAAATGTTATAATCAAATAAAAGTGGACCTAAATGGTCATATTTTATTCATAAGGTTGTTTTTGGTCTAATTAAACTTATCCAATATAATTAAGACATGTTTTATGGTAATAATAATATCATTTTTACCTTAATTACCCTATTTACTTTTAAAAGTGGTAAATAAAAGTAAAAATTAGCTATTTACCAAAAAATATTTTTATCTTATTGAACCAAATTTTACTCCTTGATATTAACCATGTCTCTAGGATTTTAAAAATTCATCTCACAGAAGCATTAAAATTATTTTTTATGTAAATTTTCAAATTCTCCTAGGAGGTGGGTAAAAGACGGTAAAAAGTTCAATAAAATTTTTATATATCGAAAATTATTATAAAATGATTCCAATGAATTACATTGAAATTATATAGGTATTATGTATCTATTTTGACCTAAAATAAATATAAATAAAATAAATAATTATTTAAATAAAAAAAATTCTGTTCTAATCTATAACTCTGTGTTTTTCACTATTCATCAAAAATTGAAAGTTTTCAAAAAAATACCAAAAATTCCCCCTAAGATAATTTTGATATTCCAAATCCAAAAATAAAGTCCATTTTGAATGTTAAAATTTATGAAATTTCAATAAGTGGGTATTACTATTCATAACGGTTAGTTTATATAATCTTTTACTAACATATCGTTGTTTAGTGAAACTCGGTATTGCGTACAACGCAAGCTATCGAGGATGGTAGGTCTTGGTAGATGACCTTTCTAGTAATCGTTTTCATTATACAATGAGATTGGATAGAAGTATTTTTGATAATCCTAATGGTTGGAATGGATTAAGTTGTACATTAGATAGTATTGTTTAAGGCTAAAACTTTTATTCTAGAATATTATAATAGTATTGTTTTAGAAAAAGGAAAACCTGCAGGAGGAGCGACAACCCGTCATGTTGGACAAGGTTGCAGGAATCGAACCCATAACTGATGTGAGACATGCCTTTATCACCTACGTTTGGCCTACAATAATCCCTTGGTTAGTAGAAACACGTTTTATTTTATTAAGCGGTATGATAGATGAAGTATAAGTCCATTTTTGGAATCATATACGATTAACCTCACCATAGATGGACTTATGTATATTTGATAAATTTTGATAACCTTTTGTTTGAGAAAGATAGAATGACCCATCATTCTATCACATGATCTGATAACACTTCACGAATGAAAAATTCAACTTCATTTGTTTAAGATATGAAGTGGAAATTGTTCATAGAACGACCAATGGTGAGATTGTACCAAAATCAAGTAAGTATTTCATCAAATTAAAAAAAATTCAACTTTAGGGAAATTATATTCAAAACCAAAAACGTTGTCCTAGTACCTCATATCCGATGACTCATATGGTACCTTAGATCATCCCAAATTTATGGCATTATGATTGTTGGCTTTTTCATAGCCATGTTCTCTACCACTCTCTATCAGAACTTGATGGTTAGGTTTCTCTACCATATCCATATTTTCACCTATATTATCTTATATGGAAACCCAGTGATGAGTTACTTTGGGTATCCGTTATGTTTCTAAGGTTCCTTTTTAAAATGATGTTTTAGTATTTCTTTTTACAAGGTTGGTTTCTGTGAAAGAAACTTTCAAGTAGTAAACGATTTATAACCCCGAAAAATTTCGAGGTAGAAAATATTTTTAATGGGGGTAGAATGTAACACCACGAGATTTTATGAGAAGTATTCTTTTTAAATTATTTTATGTCTTTTGTTTTATTCTACACCAAGATTATATTGCGCTATATGCAACACCGTATTATCTTGCAGTATAGAGAACAATATTCTTGGATCGTGTTACACACAATTTCAAGTTCATTTGATAGAAGTTATTCTATGCAACATTGAGTGTATATAAATATATATGTTCAATTTATAAATTAAATATGGTTGGATTATATTATATGAAACAACAAAAGAATCTTTCACTACACGCAACCCTGACTTGGCTTGCATTACACGTAATCACGACCTTCCTTGATAGTGTGTGTTTTACGCAATACCGAGTTTCACTAAACAATGATATGTTATTAAAATATTTTATAAACTAGCTGTTATGAATAGTAATACCCAATTTTTGAAATTTTATAAATTTTATCGATCAAAATGGACTTCATTTTTGGATTCGTAATATCAAAATTAGCTTAGGGTTAATTTTTGGTATTTTTCTGAAAACTTTCAATTTTTTGAAGAATAGTTAAAAACACTAAGTTATAGTATAAAACTAAATTTTTTATATAAATAATTATTTATTTTAGGTCAAAAGAGGTATGTAATACCTATATAAGTTCAATTTAATTCATTGGAGTCATTTTATTATAATTTTAGATATATAAACATTTTATTGAACTTTTTACAGTCTTTTACCCACCTCCTAAGAGAATTTGAAAATTTACAGAAATCATAATTCTACCGATTCTGTGAGTTGAATTTTGAAAATCTTAGAGACATGGTTAATATCAATAAGTAAAATGCGGTTCAATAAGATAAAAATAATTTTTTTATGAATTGTAACTTTTTACTTTTATTTACCATGTTCAAAATTAAATAGGGTAATTAAGGGTAAAAATGTTATTATTATTACCCTAACACATGTCTTAATTCTATCGTATAAGTGTAATTATACCGAAAACAACTTTAGGAATAAAATATGACCATTTAGGTTTACATGGATTAGATTAGGATAGTTATTATTATTTAATTTAAAGAAGAGTTAAAAGAATTAAAATCAACGTTTAATAAGTAAAACATTTTTAATATAGGGTTATACATAAGATAAATTAGACTATAAATATTCATTATAAAGCTAAATATATTTATTACATAATTGTATTTTATTTATAATTTTTAGACTTTAAATATTTTAAATTATTTATGACACAATGATGATACAATAATTACCTTATTAATGAAATATTAACATAATTGATATTATAAATACCCAAATAAATGTAATTTGAGACTTTTTATGAATTAAAATAATTCTATAGATTAATATAACATATTAGGGTTGGTTAGATGAATTTTTTTGTAAATAATAATGCTGTTAGGAATTTAGAAAAAACAAAATACCAAATAGTGTCAAAATTGACATAAAAGAGTTTTTAAAACAAATATTATATTATTAATTGATATAATGGTTATAAAAATCTGAGGTTCGGCCAAACGACATATATTATAATATATATGACATTAAATAACTAATTAAGGTTATATTGGCCGTTTATAGTAATTTTATTAACCATATAGTGTAAGAATACAAGAAGACATGGTAAAAGTTAAATAGTTTAACTTAGAGTTAAATCTAAATGATAAGGTTAAAATGGTAACCTAAACATGTCTAAAACCTATTGGTTGAGAGGATATCAACCTATCTATACCCTATATTAAACATAAGACACTTTGGAGCCATTATAAACAGAATATGAATTTATTATAAAATAATATTTTAAGTTTTTCCTAAGGTGTCTCTCACCCCTCTTATAAAAGGTCACTCTCCCTTCTCCCTAATTCACATATCCAAAGCCATTTGGATATGCCAAACCCTGATCAAATACCCTCTCAACTATAATAACTTAATCCTAGAGGCCTTATTTTAGTCAGAAAGCCAATATAAGGACCCCTTTTGATCAAATCAAAAGGAAGAACCCGAAGAAGAAGTAAATATCTCACCACTTATTTCACGTTCCTTTCTTCTTCCACTTCCTCCTTATTTGTTATTTTAATTCTAAAATAACAACTCCAGTATATTCTATATATCTTGATGCTATTATAAAAATTTCACAACCATATTAGTCATTTTATCCATCTAATGAATGAAAAAGTCACCACACATGTGTACGTACCGCTTACCGTCTCCACGTCGTGGGGTAGTTTGTTATTCAAACATTGCATCATTTGGATGTGTATAATAATGAGTATAAATGATATAAATAATAAATATAAAATTATTATTATTATTTATATATGATATTCCATCCAATTATATACTATTTTAATATCAAAAAAAATGATATTGTCGCTCGTGCGTACGTACGGACTATCGTCTCCACGAACGCGATGAGATACATTTTCCATGATTAACCCTTCAAGAATGGTTATAAAGTATATATATAATAAATAATCCTGAAATATATTATATAATAATGATACTGTATTTATGTACATATATGTTTCATTTACTTAATTATATTCAATTCAATAAATAAATGAAAACATCGTTCATGCGTACATATGACCTACCGTCTCCATGAATGGTGTATTTCATTCCATTTATCAATCTATATTATATATTTATAAGATGAATATATATTATATATAAATCATGTTTTACGTTATTGAACTAAGTAAATCAGGATATAAGTAATAATATCAAGAACAACAAGTCAAAACACGTACGATAAATGAAATAATTTTAACCAAAACGATGCTTTAACATGGAATTTACAAAAGAACGGGTAATATAAAGTCATAAGTGAATCATATATGATTTAAAAAATATTATTATGGTTATGTTACAAGTTAATAATATGTTTAAACCAACTATATAGGAGTCTCAAAAACATACGGAAGAAAATTTACATAATGTAAGGGGTAATTTTTCACTCTCATTTTTATCCAAGATTGCTTATACGTAAGTATTTACTGGGGTTAAATTTTTCATCCATGTCCATAAAAATGTTTTTTTATAAAGTGTTTAATATTATTTCCTGTATTTGTAAATTCAATTTTACCCCAATTTTAATTTTACATTGTGTTATGGAAGGAATCTTTCTTTTGTTTACCATATGTTGTACTTTTTGACTTTTCCGATAATAGTATGAGGAGAATGTTTTTTAACTTATATGGCATGAACGGCTTTTTGCGGTTTCATAAAACCTTATATTCATGAATCTTACTCTACAATATTTCATGAATATTTTAAAAAAAATCATTTTATTTTAAAATTTCATGGCATTTTTTGAAAAGAAAATGATTTTGATGAAGAAATAATGTTTTCTTCAAGAATTTATATCAAGTGTTTTATCAAACTATTTTCCATATAAGAAGACATTATTTAGTATGTTTATGTTTCAGGTATAATGTCTCTATTATTTATATGGTTTTATTTTTCTTATGATGAAATTATATCCATTTATTTTATATAGATTATTTTATGATGGGATGATGTTTATGAAACCCATTTTATTCATTGGGTTATTATGAATGATGCATGATTATTTTGTGGCACACATAAGAATGATTTAATTATGAGATGGGTGGGACCTATATCTCCCTACAATGCATTGGGTCAAGATTTTTATCTCATGATATAGACATGGATGTAACAGAAAGTAAATCTAGTACAGTAATACAAGGTTGGAATGACAGGAAAACCCGATTCAGTAATGGACTTTGTCCACTATGATGTTCTTGGTAGTAATGCCTTGGCTACTATGGAAATCATATCATGTGATTAATGGTTTGACACAAATCTTGACGTATATAGACATTACATTAATTATGATTAGTACTTAATACATGACAAAAACAGACTCCCAAAGACCGTATTAGTTTAGCGTCTTTGGAAACTCGAAACGTAATCTTCTAATCATGGTGAAAGATCTTCAACATATCCCATAAAGATCTTCCCCTTTGGATTTATTATCTAAAACAATTCATTATATCTGGGGGAAAAGAAAACATAAAATTAGTGAGCTCAAATTCTCAGTAAGGGTAAACATGGAGAACATAAAACAATCCTTAAACATTTGAATGTTTGAACATAAACATAAAACATCAAAATCATGAGTAATGAGATAAATCTTGGCAGTGCATAAGGAATAGATCATAATTTAACATTAACCATGATAAAATATCATTGAAAAAACAGGTAATTATGGCAACCATTAACCACATGTTATGATTTTCATAGAAGCCAAGGCACTGTTCCCAAGACCATCATAGTGGACAAAGTCCATTTCGGAACCAGGTTTACTTGTCATTCCAGCCCTGTATTACTGAACCAGATTCACTTTCCGTTCCAGCCATGTCTATATCATGTGAGATAAATCTTTAACCCATTCATTGGAGGGAGATATAGGTCCAACCCATCTCATAATTAAATCATTCTTACTTGTTTCACAAAATAAACATAAATCATTCATCATAACCCAAATAATAAAATGGGTTTCATAAACATCATCCCATCATAACATAATCCATATAAAACAAATGGATATAATTTCATCATAAGAAGAATAAAACCATTTAAATAATATAGAAATTATACTTGAATCATAATCATACAAAACAATTTCATCTTAGATGGAAAATAGTTTTGACAAAACACTTGAAATGAATTCTTGAGGAAAATATCCTTTATTCTTCAAAATAATTTTCTTTTCACAAAATTCCATGAAATTTTAAACGAAAAGGATTTTGTTCGAAAATAATCATGAAATATTGTAGAGTAAACTTCATGAAAATTAGGCGTTATGAAACCGTAAAAATCCATTCATGCCGTATAAGTTAAAAAAACATTCTCCTTGTACTTTTTTTGGAAAAGTCAAAAAGTACCTTATATGGTAATAAAAAGAAAGATTCTTTAATTACCATTTAGTAAAATTAAAAAAATAGATAAAAATGACTTTAAACATACATGAAAATATTTTTAGAAAACACGGACATGGATGATAAATATAATCCCAGAAAATACTTACGTATTAGCAATGTCGAATAAAAATGAGATTGCAAAATTATCCCTTTCATTATGTCCAACTTCTTCGGTATGTGTCAGAGACTCCGGTATAGCTGGTTTAAACATATTATTAAATTTTAACATAACCATAATAATATTTATTATATCATATTTGATTCACTTATGACTTTATATTACCTGTTCTTTTGTAAATTCTATGTTAACGCAGCGTTTTGGGTAAAATCATTTCATTTATCTTACGCATTTCGACTTGTTGTTCTGAATATTATTACATATATACTGATTTAATTAGTTCCATAATGTAAAAAACGATTTATATATAATATATGTGCATCATTTAAATATATATGATCGATCTATAAATGGAATGAAATACACCGTTCAAGTAGACGGTAGGTCGTACGTACGCATGAACGCTGTTTTCATTTCCTTATGGAATTCAATAGAATTAAGTAGATGAAAAATATATGTACATAAATCCCGCATCATTATTATGTAATATCTTTCATTATTAGTTATTATATATATACTTTATTACCATACTTTAATGTTTAATCATGGAAAATGAATCTCATCGCGTTCGTGGAGACGGTTGTCCGTACGTACGCATGAGCGACAATATCATTATTTAGATATTAAAATAGTTTATAATTGGATGGTATATCATATATAAAGAATAATAATAATGTTATATTTATTATTTATATCATTTATACTCCTTATTATACCCATCCAAATGATGAAATGTTTGAATAAAAAACTACACCACGACGAGGAGACGGTAAGCCATACGTACACACGTGTGGTGACTTTTTCATTCATAGGATGGATAAAATAACTAATATGGTTGTACAATTTTTATCATAACATCATAGTATATAGAAGATACTGTATTTATTATTTTATAATGGAAATATCAAATTAGGAGGAAGTTGAAGAAGAAAGGAACTTGAAATAGGTGGTGAGATATTTATCTCTTCTTCGGGTTCTTCTTTTTGATTTGATCAAAAGGGCTCCTTATGTTGTCTTTCTGACTAATGGAAGGCCTCTAAAATGAATTGAGGACAGTTTAGAGGGTATTTTTGTTGGGGTAGGCCGATACAAATGGATTTGGATGTGTGAATTAGAGAGAAGGGGGAGTGCCCTTTTATAAGAAGGGTGAGGGGCACCTTAGGAAAAACTTAAAATATTATTTTATAATAAATTCATATTCAGTTTATAATGGTTCCAAAGTGTCTTATTTATAGAATAGGGTGGGGATGGGTTGAAATCCTCTCAGACAATACGTTTTAAACAAGTTTAGGTTACCATTTTAATCTTATTAGTTAGATTTAACTCTAAGTTAAATAATTTAACTTTTACCGTGTCTTCTTGTATTCTTACACTATATGGTAAATAAAATTACTATAAACTGTCAATAGAACCCTAATTAGTTCGTTAATGTCATATATATTATTATATAATTCTTTTTTCTGACTTTTAGATTTTTAAGACCATTATATCAATTCATAATATAATATTTTTTTTAAAAACTCTTTTATGTCAATTTTGACACTATTTGGTATTTTGTTTTTTCTAAATTCATAAAAGAATTATTATTTCGAAAAAATTCATATAAACAACCCTAATATGTTATATTGAACTCTAAAATTAGTTTAATTCATAAAAAGTCTCAAATTACATTTATTATGGTATTTATAATATCAATTATGTTAATATTTCATTAATAAGTTAATTACTGCACCATCATTGTCTCACAAATAAATTAAATTATTTAATGTCTAAAAAAATATAAATAAAATACCATTATGAAGGAAAGATTTTTATATTTCTAATAAATTTTTATAGTCTAATTTATCTTATGTATAACCCTATATTAAAAATTTTTTAGATATTGAACTTTGATTTTAACTATTTTAACTCTTCCTTAAATAAAATAATAATAAGTGTCCTAATCTAATCCAAGTGGACCAAAGTGGTTCAAATTTTATTAATAAGGTATTTTTTCTTCGAATTATACTTATCCAATAATATTAGGGCATGCGTTATGGTAATAATAATATCATTTTTACCCTTAATTACCCTATTTACTTTTAACCGTGGTAAATACAGGTAAAAAATTACTATTCATCAAAAAATATTTTTATCTTATTAGAACCACATTTTACTCCTTGATATTAACCATGTATCTTGGATTTTTTAAATTAAACTTAAAGAAGTGGTAAAATTTTGTTTTATGTAAATTTTCCAAATTCTCCTAGGAGGTGGGTAAAAGACGGTAAAATGGTCAATAAAATTTTATATATTTAAAATTATTATAAAATGACTCCAATGAATTACATTGAACCTATATAGGTATTATGTATCTATTTTGACCTAAAATAAATTTAAATAAAATAAATGATTATTTAAATAAAAAGTTGGTTTTCACCAATAACATAGTGTTTTCACTATTCATCAAAAATTGAAAGTTTCAAAAAAAATACAAAAAATTCACCCTAGGATAATTTCGAAACTCCGAATAGAAAAACGAAGTCCATTTTGAAAGATAAAATTTATAAAATTTAAAAAAGTGGGTATTACTATTCAGAACATCTAGTTTATAAAATATTTTAATAACATATCGTTGTTTAGTGAAACTCGGTATTGCATACAACACACGCTATCGAGGAAGGTCACGATTACCTGTAATGAAAGCCAAGTCAGGGTTGCGTGTAGTGTAAGATTCCTTTGTTGTTGCGTATAATAGAATCCAACCATATTTTATTTATACATTGAATATATATATATATACACACACTCAATGTTGCGTAGAATAACTTCTATCAAATGAACTTGAAATTGTGTGTAACACAATCCAAGAATTGTGTTGCGTATACTAAAAGCTAATACAGTGTTGTGTATAGCTCAAGATAGTCTTGGTGTAGCATATAACACAAGAAATAAAATAAATTAAAAATAATACTTCTCTTAAAATCTCGGGGTGTTACATTCTACCCCCCTTAAAATGAATTTCGCCCTTGAAATTCATCGGGGTTATAAATCGTTTAATACTTGAAAGTTCCTTTCATAGAAATCCACATCGTAAAAATAAATACAAAAACATCATTTTAAAAAGGAACGTTAGAAACATAACAGATACCCAAATTAACTCGTCACTGAGTTTCCACATAGGAGAATATAGGTGAAAATATGGATATGGAAGAGAAATCTAACCATCATGTTCCGATAGAGAGTGGTAGAGAACATGGCTATGAGAAAGCCAAAAATCACAAAGCCGAAAATTTGTGATGATATAAGGTACCATTTGATTCATCGGATATGAAGGTACTAGGACAATGTTTTTGGTTTTCAATATCATTTCCCTAAAGTTGAAAATTTTTAACTAGAAGAAATACTTACTTGATTTTGGTAAAATCTCACCGTTGGTCATTCCATGAACAATTTCCAATTCTTATCTTAAAGAAATGAAGTTGAATTTCTCATTCGTGAAGTGTTGGCAGATCATTTGATAGAATGATGGGTTATTCCATCTGTCTCAAAAAAAAGGTTAGCAAAAATTATCAAATATACATAAGTCCATCTATGGTGTGGTTAATCGTATATGATTCCAAAAATGGACGTATACTTCATCTATCATATCAATTAATAAAATAAAACTAGTTTCCATTTTCCAGTGACTTCCTGTAGGCGAAAGGTAGGCAATAAAGGCCTGACACACTTCAGTTGTGGGTTCGATTCCCGCAACCTTGTCCAACGTGACGGGTTGTCACCCGTCCTGCAGGTTGTCCTTTTTCTAAAACATCACCATTATAACATTCCAGAAATAATATCGAAAAAAGGTTCTAGTCTTAAAAAATACTTTCTGATGTCCAACTTAATCCATTCCATTATTTAGGCTTATCCAAAATACTTCTATCCAATCTCATAGTATAAAGTAAATGATTACTATAAATTTCATCTACTGAGCATGTGAATACCATCATTTATCCCCCATATATCATATAATATATCTTGTTGGTCACATTCCAAACATGTTAATACCTTAATCATGTATTCTCTTGAAAAATGAATACCCATTGAACTTTAGTGAAAACATGAATCCTATCAAAAGTTAACACTTTCAACATACCAAAAATTTGAAAAATTCTATATAATCAAACCATGATATCACTTTGTCCTTATATTAGTCATGAGCTCATTAATACTATCGAACATATTATTTTCTCATTATCCCTTCATTAGGAACATATCTACTTCTTTCCAAAAATATTTCAATCACTTTTCATGGTTACCGGTACCATATTCTTATAGAAAACCACAATGGACTAATTCACAGATATTCTAATATACCATAAAAGTACCCCAACAACATTATTCATGAATACTGATACATAAACACTTCAATCCATCCTCTTCAATTATTTTCATTAAATAAGTCCTTCCTTGATTTATAAGTAACCTCTTAGGTCAGTGAAATGAGTTGGGTAATGCCCATCTTCTCCCCATATAAGACATTGAACTGCATAATAGTCTGTCACTCTATGACCCTTCTCCCCACACAGATAACATCTTCCCCTCCATTTAATGTATTAATCAAGGTTCCTATTCCATTCTTTATAAATCTGAATCTTCCTCTCTCTATTCTCCTCACCATGCGAACATGCATAAAAGTCCATCTTCCTCTTATTTGATGAATTATTAATACCACTAAATTTCAACTTGTTAATCATATATCGTGATAACTGATTTGGCATAATCACAATATCTTTCTTTCTAGGAATTGCACAATTTCGTTGCTCATAGTCACCAATTTGTCCATTGGATTCAATGTTGACCCAATTCCTTCTGGTTCCCTCCATTGACTAAAACCAAACAATATGGTGTAAGAAACAATTAAAATAACGAGGAAACACATAATCATAAAATGTCTAACTTATCACACATTCTTTAATCCATGAGACCTTAGGTTCACCCTAGGTTATTCATGATCATCAACATAATTCTAGGAATGTAACATATTGTAATACTAAACCTTAGGGACATCCCTAGAAATACCTTAGAAAAATATCGTGGGATCTCTCTAATGTTTTCGCATCCCAGTTTCCAAAGGGTAACTAAACCTTCGCTCTGATACCAACTGTAGAGACCCAAACATGACAAACATTGGAATTACATTAATTTTTCTGAATACTTAATACATTACAAAACAAACGCCCAATGACCGTATTAGTTTAGTGTCTTTGGAAACTCGGAACATAATATTCTAATCAAGGTGAAATATCTTCAACATTTCCGATAAAGATCTTTTTTTTTCCGACCTAAAACCTTCCTTTATATCCTGGGGGAAAATAAAACATAAAAAAGGTGATTTCAAATGCTCAGTAAGGGTAAGAATTGAGAAAATAAAACAAATCATATACATTTGAACATAAAAACATGAACATAAAGTTTAAACATTAAGATCATGAGTTGTGAAATAAATCTTGGAGTACATAAGGAATAGATCATTAAGGAACATTAATCCTAATAAAATAGCATGGGAATAAAACATGTAATTGTGGAAACCATTAATCATATGATATGATTTCCATAGTATCCATGGCATTGCTTCCAAGACCATCATAGTAGACAAAGTCTCTTATTGAATTGAGTTCACTTCTCATTCCAGTCCAGTATCACTGACCCGGATTAACTTGTCTTTCCAGCCACCTCTATCTCATGAGATATAAATCATTACCCAATGCATTGGAGGGTGATATTGGTCCCACCCATCTCATATTTACATCATTCTTACGTGTGCCATAAAAATAAACATAAATCATTTATCATAACCCAAATAATAAAGTGGGCTTCATAAACATCATCCCATCATAACATAATCCATATAAGACAAATGGATATCATATCATCATAAGAAAAGTGAAACCATGTAAATAATATAGACATTATACTTAAACATACACATATGAAATAATGTCATCTTAGATGGAAAATGGTTTTGATAAAACACATAAAATGAATTCTTGAGGAAAATATCCTTTCTTCTTCAAAATCATTTTATTTTCACAAATTCCATTCAATTTTAAAAGAAAAGAATTTTTTTTAAAAAAATCATGAAATATTGTAGAGTAAGCTTCATAAAAATTAGGTGTTATGAAATCGTAAATATCCATTCATGCCGTATAAGTTAAAAAACATTGTCCTCATACTTTTTCCGGAAAAGTCAAAAAATACCTCCTATGGTAAACAAAAGAAAGATTCCTTAATTACCATGTAGTAAAATTCAAAAATGGGTAAACATGAATTTAAACATACATGAAAACATTTTTATAAAACATGTACATGGATGATAAATATAAACCCAGTAAATACTTACGTATAAGCAATCTCGGATAAAAATGAGATTGAAAAATTATCCCTTACCTTATGTCCTATTTCTTCCATATGTGTTCGAGACTCCTGTACATTTGTTTTAAACATATTAATAAATTGTAACATAACCATAATAATATTTATGATATCATATATGATTCACTTATGACTTTATATTACCCATTCTTTTGTAAATTTCATGTTAAAGCAACGTTTTGGGTAAAATTGTTTCATTTATCGTACGTGTTTCGACTTGTTGCTCTTGATCTTATTACTTATATCCTGATTTAATTAGTTCAAAAATTTATAACATGATTTATATATAATATATATTCATTATATAAATATATATTATAGATCGATAAATGTAATGAAATACACCGTTCATGGAGACGGTAGGTCGTACGTACGCATGAACGTTGTTTTCGTTTCCTTATTGAATTGAATGGAATTAAGTAAGTGAAACATATATGTACATAAATCTAGTATCATAATTATGTAATATCTTTTATGATTATTTATTATATATATACTTTATAACCATACTTGAATTGTTAATCATGGAAAATGAATCTCATCCAGTTCGTGGAGATGGTAGTCTGTACGTACGCACGAGCGACAATATCATTCTTTTGATATTAAAATAATATATAACTGGATGGTATATCATATATACAGAATCATAATAATGTTATATTTATTATTTATATCATTTATACTCATTATTTTAGCCATTAAAATGATGAAATTTTTGAATAACAAACTACACCAGGACGTGGAGACGGTAATCCGTACGTACACACTTGTGGTGACTTTTTTATTCACATGATGGATAAAATAACTAATATGGTTGTACAATTTTCATATTAACATCACAGTATATAGAAGATACTGGAGTTATTATTTTTTTGAATGGAAATAACAATGAAGGAGGAAGTGGAAGAAGAAAGGAACTTGAAATAGGTGGTGAGATATTTAACTCTTGTTTGGGTTCTTCCTTTTGATTTGACCAAAAGGGATCCTTAGGTTTTCTTTCTGACTAAAGGATGGCCCCTTGGACGAAGGGAGGACATGTACTAAGCATATCAGACCTAGGGTAAGGGAAAATCTCACAATCTCATTTTTATCCGAGATTGTTTATACTTCAGAATTTACTGGGGCATATTTATCATCCATATCCATGTTTCATTAATACGTAATATTATTTCTATCCTCATAAAATTTTCTAAATACAATTTTACCTATTGGTGAATTTTTAGTAAAAGATATGAAAGGAATCTTTTTTCATTTTTAGTAGGAGATACATTTGGACTTTTCCGGCCAAAGTACGAGAAGAATTTTTTTTAACTTATACGGCATGAATGGATTTTTATGATTTCATAGAACATTATTTCCATGAAGCTTCCTTTAAAATTTTTCAAATTTATTTTTAATCATCTTATTTTATTTTAATATTTTATGAAATGTTATGAAAGGAAAAATGTTTCTGAAGTAGAAATGATATTTTCCTCAAGAATGGAGTTCAAGTGTTTTATCAAAATTATTTTCCATCTAAGATAATATAAGGTTCTGTTTCTATCCCTATTTTTACATTGATTTGATTATGTTAAGATGTAATTATTTTTATGAAGTTCTTTTATCTTATATATTTTATGTTACGATGGCATGATGTTTAAAAATCCCATTTTTATTACATGGGTTATGCTATGATGTATGATTTATGATTTTGTGGCACACATATGAATGATATCATTATGAGATGGGTGGGACCTATATATCCCACAAATGCATTGGGTAAAGGATTATATCTCATGATATAGTCATGTCTGCAATGACATGTTAATCTGATTCAGTGATACAGGACTGGAATGAGGAGTGAACTCGAATCAGTAAGGGACTTTGTCCACTCTGATGGTCTTGGAAGTCATGCCTTGGCTACTATGGAAATCATATAGTGTTCCTAATGGTTGCAACAATTACTTGTTTTATTTCCATGCTATTTTATCATGATTAATGTTCCTTTATGATATATGTCTTACGTACTCCAAGATTTATTTCACAACTCAAGATCATGATGTTTAAACATTATGTTCATGTTTTTATGTTCAAATTTATATGGTTTGTTTTATTTTCCCCATGATTACCCTTACTCATAATTTGAGCTCAAGGGTAATATTTTATTCCTAAGGTTGTTTTTGGTCGAATTACACTTATCCAATAAAATTAGGACACTTTTTATTATTTTACTTAAAGAAGAGTTAAAATAGTTAAAATCAATGTTTAATAAATAATTTTTTTTACTATGGAATTATTCATAAGATAATTTCTACTATAATTATTAATTATAAATCCAAACAGATTTCTTATATAATGAAATTTTATTTATATTTTTTAGACATTAAATAATTTAATTTATTTATGACACAATGATGATGCAATAATTACCTTATTAATGAAATATTAACATAATTGTTATTATAAATACCCAAATAAATCTAATTTGATAATTTTTATGAATTAAAATAATTTCATAGGATAATATAGAATATTAGGGTTGGTTAGATAAATTTTTTCTAATTAATAATGCTATTATGAATTTAGGAAAAACAAAATACCAAATAGTTTCAAAATTGACAAAAAAGAGTTTTTAAAACAAATATTATATTATTAATTGATATAATGGTTCTAAAAATATATGGTTCATCCAAAAGGCTTATATAACAACATATATGACATTAATGAACCAACTGGGGTTAGATTGGTAGTCTATAGTAATATTATAAACCATATAGTGTAAGAATACAAGAAGACACGGTAAAAGTTAAATTATTTAACTTAGAGTTAAATCTAAATGGGAAGGTTAAAATGGTAACCTAAACTTGTATAAAATCTATTGGTTGATAGGATTTCGACCCATACCCACCCTATTCTCAAAATAAGTCACTTTAGAGCCATTATAAACCGAATATGAATTTATTATAAACTAATATTTTATGTTTTTTCTAAGGTGCCCCTCTCCTCCCTTGTAAAAGGGAACCTCCTACCTATCCTCTTTAAACAATTTCGAGCCTTAAAGCTTGTCCAACCCCTGATAATTTCTCTTCTAAACCTCTCTAGTTATATCATATTGGTTCTGGTCTTCTCAAAAGACCAACTCTAGTTCCTTAAGACGAATTTTAAAAGAGGCACGTCGAAGAAGAGGTAATCTCTTCTATCGATTCTTTCAAGTTTCATTCTACTTCTATTTCTTATTATTTAGTTGTTTCATTATAAAGTAATAAAATCAGTATTAATTATATACTGATATGTTTTTATAAATATGATACAACCCTATTTCACATTTTATCCATCCTACAAAAAACAAATCATTGCGTGTGCGTATGTACGGAATACTATCTCCACGATGTGGTGTAATATGTTTTTCTACCACCACCTTGCTTGGAAGTGTATAATGGTGTAAAGAATAACTATATATGATTATTATAACATGATACATGTTCTGAGATATTAGAAAATCCACTCCAATTCCATTCAATAATTATGGGAATGATATCATCCCTCGTGTGTACGCACGGATTACCGTCTCCACGACGTGATGAGATTCATTCTACATGTTAACCATTCAGGAATGATTATAAAGTATATATAATAAGTAATAATGAAAGATATGACATAATAATTATAATGTATTTATGTACATATATGTCTCATTTAATTAATTCCATTCAATTCAATAAGGAAATGAATACAGTGTTAATGCGTATGCATGACCTACCGTCTCCATGAACGGTGTATTTCATTCCATTTATCGATCTATCATATATATTTATATGATGAATATATATTATATATAACTAATTTTCTACATTATGTAATTAAGTAAATCTGGATAAAAGTAACAATATCAATAACAACAAGTCGAAACAAGTACGATAAATGATACGAGTTTACCCAAAACGTTGCTTTAACATTGAATTGACAAATGAACGGGTAATATAAAGTCGTAAGTGAATCATATATGATATCATAAATATTATTATGGATATGTTACAAGTTAATTATATGTTTAAACCCACTATATATGAGTCTCAGACACATATGGAGGAAATTGGACATAAGGTAACTGATAATTTTTCAATATCATTTTTATCCGAGATTGCTTATACATAAGTATTTACTAGGGTTATATTTTTCATCCATGTCCATAATTTTTTTTTCATAAAGTGAATAATATTCTACCATGTATGTTTAAAGTCATTTTACCCCTATTTGACTTTATCTTTGTGTTATGGAAGGAATATTTCTTTTGTTTACCATATGTAGTACTTTTTGACTTTTCCGAAGGGACTGTTTTTTTAAATTATATGGCATGAAAATATTTTTACGGTTTTATAACACCTTATTTTCATGAAGCTTACTCTACAATATTTCATGACTATATTCAACAAAATTCTTTTCTTTTAAAATTTCATGGAATTTTTTGAAAACAAAATGATTTTGGAGGGGAAATGATATTTTCCCCAAGAAGTCACTTCTAGTGTTTTAACAAAACCATTTTACACCTAAGATGACATTATTTTATATGTGTATGTTTCAAGTATAATATATATATGATTTACATAGTTATACTTTTCTTATGATGAAATGATATCCATTTGTTTTATATGGATTATTTTATGATGGGATGATGTTTATGAAACCTATTTTATTCTTTTGGTTATGATGAATGATTTATGTTTATGTTGTGGCACACGTAAGAATGATTTCTTTATGAGATGGGTGGGACCGATATCTCCATTTAATGCATTGGGTAAAGATTTATATCTCATGATATAGACATGGAATTAACGGACGGTGAATCCAGTACAGTAATATAGGGCTGGAACGACAGGTAAACCTGATTCAGTAATGGACTTTGTCCACTATGATGGTCTTGGCAGCAATGCCTTGGCTACTATGGAAATCATAACATGTGCATAATGTTTTTTCAACAATTACATGTTTTATTCCTATTCTATTTTATCATGATTAATGTTTCTTTATTATCTATGCCTTACATACTCCAATATTTATTTCACAACTCAAGATCTTGATGTTTAAACATTATGTTCATGTTCTCATGTTCAAATGTATATGGTTTTATTTATTTTCTCCATGCTTAACCTTACTGAGAATTTGAGATCACCATTTATATATTTTCTTTTCCCTAGGATATAAAGAAAGGTTTTTGGAATGAAAACAAAAGTGGAATATCTTTATGGGAGATGTTGAAGATCTTTCACCATGATTAGAAGATTATGTTCCGAGTTTCTAAAGACACTAAACTATTATAGTACTTGGGTGTCATTTTTTGTTATGTATTAAGTATTCCGCAAAAAAAATTTAATGTCCAAGTATGTCAAGCTTGGTTGATGATATTACAACCCTATCTAATATTATCTTCGGATTTGAGTCATTTTTGGAGGTTTTTAAGTGGGGTTGAGTTTATTATAAAGTAATATTTTAGAGGTTTCCAAAAGTGCCCATCTCCTCTCCTATATAAGAGAACCTCATCCCTCTCCTCCTCACACCAAATTGAGCCTTCAAGCTCGGCCAACCCCTGCCATTTTCTATTCTCCACTTTCCTAGAAACATACTATATGTTCTAGTCTTTTTCAACGACCAACTTTATTTCCATACGAGGAGGTTTAGAAGAGGCGCGTCGAAGAAGAGGTAATATCCTTTACCGATTCTTTCAACATCATTTTTTCTTCTACTTACTCTTCTTTATTTATTTCACTATAAGGTAATAACATCAGTAACACTCATATACTGATATGTTACTATAAATATGAAACAACCCTATTTCACCTTCTATCCATCCTAAGGAAAATGATATCACCGCCCTTGCATACGTACTGAATACCGTCTCTACACCGTGGTGTAATTTGTTTTCCACCACCACCTTAGTTGGATGGGTATAATGGTGGAAATAAAAATTATATATGTTTTTTATAACATCATACTGATTCTGATAAATTATATCATCCACTCCAATTCCATTCAATAATTTTGGGAATGATATCATCGCTCATGCGTACATACGGATTACCGTCTCCACGACGCGATTAGATTCATTCTCCATGATTAAAAATTCAAGTATGATTATAAAGTATATATGATAAATAATCATGAAAGATATGACATTATAATTATACTGTATTTATTTACATATATGTTTAATTTACTTAATTCCATTCAATTCAATAAGGAAATGAAAACAAAGTTCTTGCTTACGTACGACCTACCATCTCCATGAATGGTGTATTTCATTTAATTTATCGATCTATAATATTTATTTATATGATTAATATATATTATATATAAATAATGTTTTACATTCTAAAATTAAATAAATTAGGATATAAGTAATAATATCAAGAACAACAAGTCAGAACACATACGATAAATTAAATGATTTTTCCCAAAACGCTACTTTCACATTGAATTGACAAATGAACGGGAAATATAAAGTCATAAGTTAATCATATATGATATCATAAATATTATTATGGTTATATTACAAGTTAATAATATGTTTAAACCCACTATACAGGAGTCTTGGGCAAATATGGAATAAATTGGTCATAAGGTAAGAGATAATTTTGCAAATCTCATTTTTATCTGGGATTGCTTATACATAAGTAATTACTAGGGTTATATTTTTCATCCATATCCATAAAAATGTTTTCATAAAGTGTTTAATATTCTTAAATGTATGGTTAAATTCATTTTTACCCCATTTTTGACTTTTACCTTGTGTTATGGAAGGAATCTTTATTTTTCTTACCATACGAGGTACTTTTTGACTTTTTTGGTAAATGTATGAGGAAAAGGTTTTTTTACTTATACGGCATGAATGGATTTTTAAGATTTCATATTTCCATTTCTTCATGAATATTACTCTAAAATATTTTATAATTATTTTCAAAAAAATAATTTTCTTTTAAAATTTCATGGCATTTTGTGAAAATAAAATTATTTTGAAGAAGAAAGGATATTTTTTTCAAGAATTCATTTCAAGTGTTTTGTGAAAACTATTTTCCATATAAGATGACATTATTTAGTATTATTATGTTTCATGTATAATGTCTCTATTATTTACATGTTTTTATTCTTCTTATGATAAAATGATATCCATATGTTTTATATGGATTACATTATGATGGGATGATGTTTATGAAACCCATTTTATTATTTGGGTTGTGATGAATGATTTATGTTTATGTTGTGGAACACGTAAGAATGATTTAATTATGAGATTTATGGGACCTATATCTACCTCTAATTCATTGGGTGAATATTTATATCTCATGATATAGACATGGCTGTAACGATAAGTAAATCTGGTACAGTAATACAGGGCTGGAATGGTAGGTTAACCGGATTCAGAAATTCACTTTGTCCACTATGATGGTCTTGGAAGCAATTACTTGGCTACTATGGAAATCATATCATGTGGTTAGTGGTTTTCCACAATTATATTTTTTATTCCCATGCTATTATATCATGATTGATGTTCCATTATGATCTATGCCTTACGTACTACCACGTTTAATGTCATTGCTCAAGAATTTGATGTTTAAACTTTATATTCATGTTTTGAAGTTCAAATGTATAGGGGTTGTTTTATTTTCTCCATGATTTCCCTTACTTAGAATTTGATCTCACCCTTTTTATGTATTCTTTTCCCCAGGATATAAAAGATGGTTTTTAGTAGAAAAAAAGAATATATTTATGGGAGATGTTGAAGATCTTTCACCATGATTAAAATATGATGTTCTGAGTTTCCAAAGACACTAAACTAATACGGTCATTGGGTGTTTTGTTGTAATGTATTACATATTATGAATTAGTAATGTAATGTACATGTACGTCAAGGATGGGTCTCTACAATCGGTATCAGACTGTAGAGACCCAAATCTTGACGTACATAGACATGACATTACTTTTGCTGAATACTTGATACATGACCAAAACAGACGCCCAAAGACCGTATTATTTTAGTATCTTTGGAAACTAGGAACGTAATCTTCTAATCATGGTGAAAGATCTTCAAAATATCCCATAAAGATCTTCTCCTTTGGTTTTCTTACCTAAAACCTTTCTTTATATCCTAGGTAAAATAAAAACATAAAAAGGGTGAGCTCAAATTCTCAGTAAGGGTAAACATAGAGAACATAAAACAGTCCCTAAACATTTGATCGTAAGAACATGAATAGAAAACATCAAAATCATGATTAATGAAATAAATCTTGGTAGTACACAAGGAAAAGATCCCAATGGAACATTAACAATGATAAAATATCATGGGAATAAAACATGTAATTGTGGAAACCATTAATCACATGTTATGATTTCCATAGTATCCAAGGAATTGTTGCCAAGACCATCATAGTGGAAAAAGTCCATTACTGAACAGGGTTTACTTGTCGTTCCAGCCCTGTATTACTGAACCAGATTCACTTTTCGTTCCAGCCATGTCTATATCATGATATATAAATCTTTACCCAATGCATTGGAGGGTGATATAGGTCCCACCCATCTCATAATGAAATATTTCATATTTGTGCCACAAAATAAACATAGATCATTCATCATAACCCAAAGAATAAAATGGGTTTCATAAACATCATCCCATCATAACATAATACATATAAAACAAATGGATATAATTTCATAATAAGAATAATCAAACCATGTAAATAATAGATACATTATACTTGAAACATAATCATACAAAATAATGTCATCTTATATGGAAAATAGTTTTGACAAAACACTTGAAATGAATTCTTGAGAAAAATATCCTTTCTTATTCAAAATCATTTTCTTTTCACAAAATTCAATTCAATTTTAAAATAAAATTATTTTGTTTGAAAATAATCATGAAATATTGTAGATTAAGCTTCATGAAAATTAGGCGTTATGAAACCGTAAAAATCCATTCATGCCGTATAAGTTAAATAAACATTCTCCTCGTACTTTTGTCGGAAAAGTAAAAAAGTACCTCATATGGTAAACAAAAGAAAGATTCTTTAATTACCATGTAGTAAAAGTAAAAAATGGGTAAAATGACTTTAAAAATACATGAAAATATTT
Source organism: Viscum album (assembly GCA_963277665.1). Taxonomy (NCBI): domain Eukaryota; kingdom Viridiplantae; phylum Streptophyta; class Magnoliopsida; order Santalales; family Viscaceae; genus Viscum; species Viscum album. The sequence goes on from OY728166.1 coordinate 733,393,090, forward strand.
TTATAAAACATGGATGTGGATGATAAATATAACCCGAGAAAATACTTACGTAAAAGCAATCTCAGGTAAAAATGAGATTACAAAATTATCCTTTACCTTATGTCCAATTTCTCATGTATGTGTTCAAGAATCCTTATAATGGGTTTAAACATATTATTAACTTGTAACATAACCATAATAATATTTATGATATCATATATTATTCGCTTACGACTTTATATTACCTGTTCAATTGTCAATTCCAAGTTAAAGCAGCGTTTTGGGTAAAATCGTTTAATTTGTCATACGTGTTTCGACTTTTTATTCTTGATATTATTACATATATCCTGATTTAATTATTCCAGAATGTAAAAAATGATTTTTATATAATATATATTCATCATATAAATATATATTATAGATCGATAAATGAAATTAAATACAACTTTAATGGAGATGGTAGGTCGTACGGATGCATGAACGCTGTTTTCATTTCCTTATTGAATTGAATGGAATTAAGTAAATGAAACATATATGTACATAAATAAAGTATCATTATTATGTCATATCTTTCATGATTATTTATTATATATACTTTATAATCATACTTGAATGGTTAATCATAGAGAATGAATCTCATCGCGTCGTGGAGATGATAATCTGTACGTACGCACAAGCGATGATATTATTCTCATAATTATTGAATGGAATTGGAGTGGATGATATAATTTATCAGAATCATTATGATGTTATAATAATCATATATAGTTATTATTTCCACCATTATACCCATCCAACTAAGGTGGTGGTGGAAAACAGATTACACCACAGAGTGGAGACGGTATTTCGTACGTACGCACATGCAGTGATTTCATTTTCCGTAGGATAGATAGAAGGTGAAATAGGTGTTTAATATTTATAATAACATATCAGTATATGAGTGATACTGATGTTATTACTTTATAATGAAACAAATAAATAAGAGGAAGTAGAAGAAGAAATGAACATGAAAGAATCAATAAAGGATATTACCTCTTCTTCAATGCGCCTCTTCTAAACCTTCTCTTAGGGAAATAAAGTTGGTCTTTGAAAAGTACCAAGACCTATAGTATATTTCTAGGAAATTGGTGAAGATAAATGGGAAGGTTTTGGCTGATATTGAAGGCTCAAAGTGGTGTGAGGAGGAGAGGGGGAGGTACCCTTATATAGGAGAGGAGAGGGGCGCTTTTGGAAACTTCTAAAATATTAATTTATAATAAACACAAAACCCACTTAAAAACAACCAAAAATGACTCAAATACGAAGATAATATGAGATAGGGTGGTAATATCATCAACCAATAAAAGTTAGACATTTTGGAAATTTATTTTAATCCTTATCAACTTGATTTATGCTTATTTAATCTCTTTAATTTTATTTCTGATAATAATATTCTAAATTTTAAATTGGTATAAATAATTACTTATGTGTTGTGAATTTTCTATAATTGGATAATTTATTAAATTTTAGACCATATAAATTTTAATTTATAATTTTTAAATATTTTTGTGATTTTTAAACAATTTAATAATATGTTATTGTGATAAAATAACAATAATGTAAATTTTGTCACTATTCATTTATTTGAATTTAAATATAATCCACATAGAGGATATATTCAAACCAAAATATTTAATAGATTCCTAACTTTTCATATTAATCTAAAAAATTCATGGATAACATTAATTTTTTCATATAACATTTATTTTAATATTTTTAAAACCATTTATTTGATATTTCAATCAATAAAATAATTTCAACATCACTATTGTGTCATAATTAATGATACTTATATAGACCCTAAAAATTATAAATAAATTTACATGATGTAGATAATTTTATTAGATTTGTGGATACTATTCAAGTTTGATGTTTTATGAAGTTTATCACTAAATTAAAATTATTACACTTATAAGATAGAAGAGAGTGACATGTTGTCACTTTCTTTGGTTTTAATAATAATTATATAATTTTCATGGTAAAGAGTCCATAAAATGAATCTATTCAGACCCTTAGGTGATATGGTGAGACTTTTATTCATCCAATAGAATGTTGGCATGTGTTAGGGTAATTTTATAATCTTATTTTTACCATAAATTACCTGATTTACCTTTAATTGTAGTAAATAAAAATTACCGTAGTTACTATTCATAATTTCAAATAAAATAAAAGTAACCTATTAACATAATTTGGACCCACTTAATCCAAATACTGAATACATTTTTCAAAATTCAAAACACAAAAGTTTCAGTAATTAATTTAAAATTAATCCCATTGTTAAGAAAACGAGTTTTAAAAGTTAAAACATTGTCAAAGATTGAAATGTTTATACCTATGAATTCAATGTAAAATTAATGGAAATGACTTGAATTATATTAAATGGTAAAAATATATTCCATTTATACTTTAAAACCATTTAATATTATAATTTATCCATATAAATTATCTTAATGAAAAAAGTTGTTTTTAATTAATATATAGCGTGTTTTTAGTATTCATTAAAATATGAAAGTTATCAGAATAATATGAAAAATTTATCCAAAGTAAATTTTTATATCCTGATTCCAAAGAATAATTTTATTTTGTAAAATTGAACTTATAAAGTAATCTTCATGGAAATAATGTTCTATGAAATCATAAAAATCCATTCATGCCGTATTTGTTAAAAAACATTCTTCTCGTACTTTGGCTGGAAAGTCAAAAAGTATCTCGTACTGAAAACGACAAAAGATTCCTTTCATATATTTTACCTAAAATTAACCAATATGTATAATTATATTTAAACAATTAGAGGAGGATATAAATAATATTACATATTGAGGAAACATGGATGTGGATGATAAATATGCCCTAGTAAATTCTGAAGTATAAACAATCTCGGATAAAAATGAGATTGTGAGATTTTACCATACCTTAGGTCCGATATGCTTCATACCTATCTGAACCTCCTGTATAATTATTAAAATAATGTCATTGAATTATTTCAAAAACATATTCATTTTTATGATATCATATATGGTCATATTCTTATCTTCTTATAAGCAATATTTCATTGCTACTTGTTATTCGGGTGTTAATTGCTTTATGTTCTTATGCATGTTTTGTCAAATAATTTTTTTTAATCTTCTTAGGTTATAGATACCGCATTTACAGAATGGTATTATTGTATTATATATCATATTTATTCATTCAATTAATTTATATAATCATTACTCAATGAAGATCGTATAGAACGTGTCACATCCCATCGTGGAGACGGTAGGCCGTAGGTACGCACGAGCGATGATATCAGTCTTTTGATATTAAAACCATATATAATTGGATGGTATATCATATATAAAGAATCATAATAATGTTATTTTTATTATTTATATCATTTATACTCATTATCATACCTATCCAAATGATGAAATGTTGGAATAACAAACTACACCACGATGTGGAGGCGGTAAGCCGTACGTATGCATGTGTGGTGACTTTTTCATTAATAGGATGGATAAAATATATAATATGGTTGTAAAATTTATAATAAAATCACATTATATATCAGAAACTAGAGTTATTATTTTATAATGTAAAGAACAATGAAGGAGGAAGTGAAAGAAGAAAAAACATTAAAGAATCGGTAGAATAGATTACCTCTTCTTCAACGTGCCTCTTTTAAACATCCTATTAGGGAACAAGATATGGTTTTTTTTAGAATAGAAGAACCTCTATGATATAACTAGAGAGGTTGAGAAGAGAAATTTTCAGGTTTTTTCTGAACTTGAAGTCTCAAAATTGTTTTAATAGGAGAGGGAGGAGATGCCCTTTTATAAGGGAGGAGAGGGGAACCTTAGAAAAAACATAAAATATTATTTTATAACAAATTCATATTCGGTTTATAATGGCTCCAAAGTGACTTATTTCGAGGATAGGGTGGGTATGGGTCTAAATATTCTCAACCAATATGTTTTAGATAATTTTAGGTTACCATTTTAACCTTATCATTTATATTTAACTCTAAGTTAAATAATTTAACTTTTACCGTGTCTTCTTGTATTCTTACACAATATGGTTAATAATCATAATAAAAACTGCCAATCGAACCCCAATTGGTTCATTAATTTTATATATATTATTATATAAGTCTTTTGGCCGAACATTATATTTTTAAGGAACATTATATCAATTAATAATATAATATTTGTTTTAAAAACTCTTTTATTTAAATTTTGACAATGTTTGGTATTTTTTTTTCTAAATTCATAACAACATTATTAATTAGAAAAAAATTCATCTAACCAACCCAAATATGTTCTATATAATTAGTTTAATTCATAAAAAGTTTCAAATTACATTTATTTGGGTATTTATAAATCATTCATCATAACCTAAAGAATAAAATGGGTTTCATAAACATCATCCCATCATAAAATAATCCATATAAAACAAATGGATATCATTTCATCATAAGAAGAATAAAACCATGTGAATAATAGAGAAATTATACTTGAAAAAGAATCATGCTAAATAATGTCATCTGAGATGGAAAACTGTTTTGACAAAACACATGAAATGAATTCTTGAGGAAAATAACATTTCTTCTTCAATATCATTTTCTTTTCACAAAATGCCATGAAATTTTAAAAGAAAAGGATTTTGTTTGAAAATAATCATGAAATCTTGTAGAGTAAGCTTCATGAAAATTAGGCATTATAAAACTATAAAAATCCATTCATTCTGTATAATTTAAAAAAACATTCTCCTCGTACTTTTGCTGGAAAAGTCAAAAAGTACCTCATATGTTAAAAAAAAGAAAAATTACTTAATTACCATGTAGTAAAAGTAAAAAATGGGTAAAAATGACTTTAAACATACATGAAATCATTTTTATAAAACATGGACATGGATGATAAATATAACCTCAGTAAATACTTACGTATAAGCAATCTCGGATAAAAATGAGATTGCAAAATTATCCCTTACCTTATGTCCAATTTCATCCGAATGTGTCCGAGACTCCTTTATAGTGTGTTTAAACATATTATTTTTATGTAACAGAACCATAATAATATTTATTATATCATATATGATTCACTTATGACTATATATTACCTGTTCATTTGTCAATTCCATGTTAAAGCAACGTTTTGGGTAAAATCGTTTAATTTATCGTACGTGTTTCGACTTTTTGTTCTTAATATTATTACTTATATCCTGATTTACTTACTTACAGAATGTAAAACATGATTTATATATAAAATATATTCATCATATAAATATATATGATAGATCGATAAATAAAATGAAATACATTGTTCATGGAGACAGTATGCCGTACATACGCATGAATGTTGTTTTCGTTTCCTTATTGAATTGAATGGAATTAAGTAAATGAAACATATATGTACATAAATAAAATATAATTATTATGTCACATCTTTCATGATATCTTTTTATATATACTTTATAATCATAATTTAATGGTTAATCATGGATAATGAATCTCATCGCGTCATGGAGACGGTAATCTGTACGTATGCACGAGTGATGATATCATTCCCATAATTATTGAATGGAATTGGAGTGGATGATATACTTTTTCAAAATCATTTTGATTTTATAATAATCATATATCATTATTATTTCCACCATTATACAAATCCCACTAAGGTGGTGGTGGAAAATAGATTACACCACGGCGTGGAGACGGTATTCCGTACATATGCACACACGGTGATTTATTTTTCCGTCGGATGGATAGAAGGTGAAATAGGTTTGTTTCGTATTTATAATAAAATATCAGTATATGAGTGATACTAATGTTATTAAATTATAATGAAACAAATAAATAAGAGTAACTAGAAGAAGAAATGAACATAAAATAATCGGTAAAGGATATTACCTCTTCTTCGACGTGCCACTTCTAAACCTCATCTTAAAAACCTCAAAAAATGACTCAAATCTAAAGATAAGATGAGATAGGGTTGTAATCTCATCAACCAATAAAATTTAGACATGTTGGGTATTTATTTTAAACCTTATCAACTTGATTTATCCTTATTTAATCTATTCAATTTTCTTTGTGGTAGAGACCCAATGTTTGAAGTACATGGATGCTACATTACTTTTGCGGAATACTTAATATATAAAGAAAAATGATATGTAGGGACCGTAATAGTTTAGTGTCTTTGGAAACTTGGAACATAAACTTCTAATCGTGTCGAAAGATCTTAAACATCTCCCATAAAGATCTTCTCCATTTTGTTTTCTTACCTAAAACCTTTCTTTATATCCTGGGGGAATGAAAAAATAAAAAGGCTGAGCTCAAATGCTCAGTAAGGGTAAACATTGAGAACATATAAACAATCCATAAACATTTGAAAGTAAAAATATGAACATAAAACATTAAAATATTGAGCAATGACATGAATCTTGGCAGTACATAAGGCATATATCATAATGGAACATTAATAATGATAAAATACCATGGAAATAAAACATGTAATAATGGAAAACCATCAAGAACATGATTCAATTTATATAATAATCAAATCATTAATGCCCAGACCATCATAGTGGACAGAGTCCATTACTGAAATGGGTTTACATGTCGTTCCAGCCCTGTATTACTGAACTAGATTTTAGTTTCCGTTCTAGACATATCTATCTCATGAGATATAAATCTTTACCTAATGAATTTGAGGGAGATATAGGTCCCACCCATCTCATAATGAAATTATTCTTACATGTGCCACAACATAAACATAAATCATTCATTATAACCCAGAGAATACAATGAGTTTCATAAACATCATCCCATCATAACATAATACATACAAAAAATGGATATAATTTCATCATAAGAAAAGTGAAACCATGTAAATCATAGATATATTATACTTGAAACATACACATATGAAATAATGTCATCTTAGATGGAAAATGGTTTTGATAAAACACTAAAATGAGTTCTTGAGGAAAATATCCTTTCTTCTTCAAAATCATTTTATTTTCCCAAAATGCCACGAAATTTTAAAACAAATGGATTTTGTTGAAAATAGTCGTGAAATATTGTAGAGTAAACTTCATGAAAATAAGGTGTTATGAACCCGTAAAAATCTTTTCATGCCATATAAGTTAAAAAACATTCTCCTCGTACTTTTGCCAGAAAAGTCAAAAAAATTCTCGTAGGGTAAACAAAAGAAAGATTCCATCCGTAACACGATGTAAAAGTCAATGAGGGGAAAACATGACTTTAAAAATACATGGAATAATATTAACCACTTTATGAAAAACATTTTTATGGACATGGATGGTAAACATAACCCCAGTAAATACTTACGTATAAGCAATCTCGGATAAACATGAGATTGAAAAATTATCCCTTACCTTATGTCCAATTTCTTCTGTATGTGTATGAAATTCATGTATAGTGGGTTTAAAAATATTATTATCTTGTAAAAGAATCATAATAATATTTATGATATGATATATGATTCACTTATGAATTTATTTTAACCGTTCATTTATCAATTCCATGTTAAATTAGTGTTTTGGGTAAAATCGTTACATTTATCGTACGTGTTTGGAATTATTGTTCTAGATATAATTATTACTTGTATTATTACTTACATACTTCCATAATGTAAATCATGATTTATATATCATAAATATTCATTATATATATATATATACTAGATAGATAAATGAAATGAAATACACCGTTCATGGAGATGGTAGGTCGTACGTATGCATGAACGCTATTTTCTTTTCTTTATTGACTTGAATGGAAGTAATTAGATGACACACAAATATATATATATATCCAGTAGCTTTATTATGTCATATATTTCATTATTATTCATTATATATACTTTATAATAATTTTTGAATGGTTAACATGGAGAATAAATCTCATCGCGTCGTGGAGACGGTAATCCGTGCGTACGCACAAGCGATGATATCGTTCCCATAATAATTGAATGGAATTGGAGTGGATTATATAATATCTCAGAAAATGTATCATGTTATAATAATCAAATATTGTTATTCTTTAAACCATTATATCCATCAAAGTATGTTGGTGGTAGAAAAATATATTACACCACGAGGTGGAGACGGTATTCTGTACGTACGCACACATAGTGATTTTGTTTTTCGTAGGATGGATAGAAGGTGAAATAGGGTTGTTTAATATTTAAAATAACATATAATTATATAAGTAATACTTATGTTATTACTTTATAATGTAACAACTAAATAATAAGAAGTATAAGAAGAAAGAAAATTGAAAGAATCAGTAGAAGAGTTTACCTCTTATTTGATGTGCCTCTATTAAACTTTCTATTTGGGAACTAGATTTGGTATTTTGAGAGAACAAAAACCTATATGATATTAATAGAGAGGTTCAGAAGATAAATTTTCAGGGTTTGGCCTAGCTTGAAGGCTCAAAATTGTGTAAAGAGGAGAGGGAAGAGGTTCGCTTTTATAAGGGAGGAGAGGGCCAGCTTAGGAAAAACATAAAATATTATTTTATAATAAATTAATATTAGGTTTATAATGGCTAAAAAGTGACTTATTTAGATTATAGGGTGGTTATGGGTCGAAATCCCCTCAACAAAGAGGTTTTAGAAAATTTTAGGTTACCATTTTAACGTTATCATTTAGATTTAACTCTTAGTTAAATAATTTATCCTTTATCGCGTCTTCTTGTATTCTTACACTATATGGTTAATAAACATACTATAAACTGTCAATATAACCCCAATTGGTTACTTAATGTAACATATATTATTATATAAGTCTTTTCACCGAACCTCATATTTTTAAGACCATTATATCAATTAATAATATAATATTTGTCTTAAAAACTCTTTTATGTCAATTTTGACACTATTTGGTATTTTGTTTTCTCTATATTCATATCATAATTATTACTTCTAAGACAATTCATCTAACCAAACAAAATATGTTATATTAACCTATTAAATTATTTTAATTCATATAAAGTCTCAAATTACTTTTATTTGGTTATTTACAATATCAATTATGTTAATATTTCATTAATAAGGTAATTACTGCATCATCATTGTGTCATAAATAAATTAAATTATTTATTGTCTAAAATATATATATATAAAAAACCATAATGTGGGAAATATTTTTAACTTTCTAATGAATATTTATAGTATAATTTATCCTATGTATAACCCTTTATTAAAAATGTTTTAGTTATTAAACATTGATTTTAACTCTTTTAACTTTTCTTTAATGAAAATAATAATAAGTGTCATAATATAATCCAAGTGAAACTAATGGGTAATATTTTATTGCTAAGGTAGTTTTCGGTCCAATTAAACTTATCCAATAGAATTAGGACATGTGTTGGGGTAATAATAATATCATTTTTACCATTAATTACCATATTTACTTTTAACCGTGATAAATAAAAGTAAAAAGTTACTATTCACCAAAAATTACTTTTATCATATTGAACCACATTTTACTCCTTGATATTAGCCGTGTCTGTCGGATTTTCAAAATTCAACTCACAGAATCGGTTAAATTAAGTTTTAAGTACAATTGCAAAGGCTCCTAGGAGGTGGGTAAAAGACGGTAAAAAGTTCAATAAAATGTTTATATATCTAAATTATAATAAAAATACTCAAATGAATTACATTGAACTTATATAGGTATTATGTATATATTTTGACCTAAAATAAATAAAATAAATGATTGGTTAAATAAAAAGTCGGTTTTAACCAATAACTCAGTGTTTTTACTATTCATCAAAAATTGAAAGTTTTTAAAAAAATACGAAAAATTCACCCTAGGATAGTATCAATATTCCAAATCCAAAAATGAAGTCCATTTTGAAAGATAAAATTTATAATATTTTAAAAAGTGGGTATTACTATTCATAACAGCTAGTTTATATAATATTTTAATAACAAATCATTGTTTAGTGAAACTCGGTATTGTGTACAACACAAGCTATTGAGGAAGGTCAATCTTGCGTGTAATGCAGGGAAAGTCAGAGTTGCATGTAGGGAAAGCTTCCTTTGGTGTTGCGTATAACATACTCAAAATATAATTCAATTATACATTGATCAAAATCTATACTTTGTGTTTTTTAAAATAAATTTTAATCGAAAGATCTTGAAATTGTGTGCATCACAAGCCAAGAATAGTGTTGCGTATAGTGCATGAAAATATGGTGTTGCATATAGCACAAGATAATCTTGGTATAGCATAAAACAAAAGTCATCAAAGAAATTAAAAATAATAATTCTCAAAAATCTTGAGGTGTTACATTCTACCCCCCATAAAATGAATTTCACCCTCGAAATTCGTTGGGGTTATAAATTTTTTTCTACTCGAAAGTTTCTTTCGTAGAAACCCACATTGTAAAAAAGAATACTAAATCATCATTTTGAAAAGTAACGTTAGAAACATAATGAATACCCAAAGTAACTCATCACTGGGTTTCCACATAAGAGAATATAGGTGAAAATATGGATATAGAAGAGAAATCTAACCATCATGTTTAGATTAAGAGTGGTAGAGAACATGGCTATGAAAAATACAAAAATCACAAAGCCATAAATTTGTGATGATCTAAGGTACCATCTGATTCATCGAATATGAGGGTACTAGGAAAATGTTTTTGGTTTTCAATATCATTTCCCTAAAGTTGAAACATTTGAATTAGAAGAAATACTTACTTGATTTTGGCACAATCTTGCTATTGGTCATTCCATGAACAATTTCCACTTCATATTTTAAAGAAATGAAGTTGGATTTGTCATTCGTGAAGTGTTAGCAGATCATGTGATAGAATGTTGGGTCATTCCATTTGTCTCAAACAAAATATTAGTAAAATTAATCAAATTTACATAAGTCCATCTATGGTGAGATTAATCATATATGATTTCAAAAATGGACTTATAATTCATCGATCATACTGATTAATAAAATAAAACTAGTTTATACTAACTAGGGACTTCCTGTAGGCCAGAGGTAGGTGATAAAGGCATGTCGCACTTCAGTTGTGGGTTCGATTCCCGCAACCTTGTCCGACGCGAAGGGTTGTCACCCATCCTTCAGGTTGTCCTTTTTTGTAAAACTATACTTTTATAACATTCTAGAAAAAAAGTTTTAGCCTTAAACAATACTATCTAATTTCCAACTTAATCCATTCCAACCTTTAGGCTTATCAAAAATAATTTTGTCTAATCTCATAGTATAATGAAAATGATCACTAGAAAGTTCATCTACCAAGCATGTGAATACCATCATCTATCTCCCATATATCATAAGATATATCTTGTTGGTCACAATCCAAATATTTGAATACATTAATCATGTATTGTCTTGAAAAATGAATACCCATTGATCACTAGTGAAAACATGAATGCTGTCAGAAGATAACTTTTTCCATATACCAAAATCCAAAAATTTCTATATACTCAAACCATGATATCATGTTGTCCTTATATCAGTCATGAGCTCATTAAAACTATCAAACATTTCATTATCTCTTTATCCCTTCATTATTCACATATCATCTTCCTTCCAAAAATATCTGAATAACCTTTCATTGTTACCGGTACCATTCAACATATACTTTCAAATAATTTAGGAAAAACAATAGCGTAACAATCCTAAGATGTTTCTTTATTCCATAGTACCACTAAATTACCTATACAACAAAACTCTTGATAAATATACAATCATTCCACTCCCTTCTTAAAACATTGACCAAGCTTCAACACCTCTTTCATCTCATATATCATTTGTAGTCTCTTCAGCATCATCAACATAAATACTACCCATACGACCATGTTGATTCTCTTCATGAAATTTTCCCTTAGAGCATTGGTTTTCATAATGACAGTACATTCCACATTTAAAACAATTAACCGTTGCTGATATCTTAGCAATACTATTATCTTTTTCCATGGTGTTAACTGAACCTTTTATTTTGCAATTACTGGCTTTGTGTCCTTCTTTTCCACACCCAAAGCATCATTTAGTTCATTTGAAACGTTCTCTCTGATGCCTCTTCCCACATTATTTAGATGAGGGAAATTTAACTTTCTATCTTCTATGATCATCATGAAACACTATCTTTCTCTTATTAGCCGAGTCAAGAAACTTATTGAAGTTGATATTATTGATCATATTATGAGATTCCTGATTAGGCATACTAACGAAGTTTGGACATCCCAATCCCGTTTCATTTGGTTGCTCATGAAGAATATCATTCCATTGTCCATCATATTCTCCATTAAAATGAATCGGCCTGTTTCTTGCCATTTCTTAAAACCCAAAAAGAATAGTATGAGAGGCAAAACTCGTACTAGAAAAACAACATAATCAAGGGGGATTACTTTCCATCTCTAACATCATAGGTTTAATTCTATGATCATTATTTTCATTCTAGGACTATAGCCTATACTTATACTTAACCTTAGGGACATCCCTAGACATACCTTAGAAATATCACTAGGGATCTCACTAAAGTTTTTGCATCCTAGTTTTCAAAGTTTAACTAAACCTTTCCTATGATACCAATTTTAGAGACCCAAATCTCGACGTACATGGACATTACATTACTTTTTCGGAATACATAATAAATAACAAAAACTGACATCCAAGGACTGTAATAGTTTAGTGTCTTTGGAAACTTGGAACATAAAATTCTAATCATGTTGAAAGATCTTCAATATCTCCCATAAATATCTTCCCCTTTTTTCGTACCTAAAACCTTTCTTTATATCCTGGGGAAAATATAACATACAAAGGGTGAGCTCAAATGCTCAGTAAGGGTAAACATTGAGTACATATAAACAATCCATAAACATTTGAACGTAAAAACATGAACATCAAACATAAAAATCTTGAGCAATGACATGAATCTTGGCAGTACATAAGGCATATATCATAATGGAACATCAATAATGATAAAATATCATGGAAATAAAACATTTAATTGTGGAAAACCATCAATAACTAGATATGATTCCCATAGTAATCAAAACATTGCTTCCTAGACTATCATAGTGGACAAATTCCATTATTGAATCAGGTTTACTTGTCGTTCTAGCCCTGTATTACTAAACCAGACATTACTTTCCATTCCAGCCATGTCTATCTCATGAGATATATATCCTTACTCAATGCATTTGAGGGAGATATAGGTCCCACCCATCTCATAATTAAATCGTTCTTATGTGTGCCACAACATAAACATAAATCATTCAACATAACCCAAAGAATAAAATGGGTTTCATAAACATCATCCCCTCATAACATAATATTTATAAAACAAATGGATATCATTTCATCATGAGAATAGTTAAAAAATGTAAATCATAGAGATATTATACTTGAAACATACACATATGAAATAATGTCATCTTAGATGGAAAATGGTTTTGATAAAACACTTGAAATGAATTCTTGAGGAAAATATCCTTTCTTCTTCAAAATCATTTTCTTTTCACAAAATTCAAGCAATTTTAAAAGAAAGGGATTTTGTTGAAAATAGTCATGAAATCTTGTAGAGTAAACTTCATGAAAATAAGTCGTTCTGAAATTGTAAAAATCCGTTCATGTCGTATAAGTAAAAATAAACATTCTCCTCGTACTTTCGCCGGAAAAGTCAAAAAGTTCCTCGTATGGTAATCAAAATAAATATTCCTTCTATAACACAATGTAAAAGTCAAAGACGGGTAAAACTGACTTTAAAAATAAATTAAATAATATTAAACACTTTATGAAAAACATTGTTATGGACATGGATGATAAACATCACCCCAGTAAATACTTACGTGTAAGCAATCTCGGATAAAAATGGGATTGAAAAATTATCCCTTAACTTATGTACAATTTCTTCTGTATGTGTCCAAGACTCCTATATAGTGGGTTTAAACATATTATTATCTTGTAATAGAATCAGAATAATATTTATGATATCATATATAATTCACTTATGACTTAATGTTAACCGTTCATTTGTCAATTCCATGTTAAAGCAGTGTTTTGGGTAATCTCGTTTCATTTATCATTAGTGTTTGGACATGTGGTTGTTGATATTATTATTACTTATATCGTGATTTACTTACATCCAGAATGTAAATCATGATTTATACAACATATATATTCACTATATATATATATGTACTAGATAGATAAATGAAATGAAATACACGGTTCATGGAGACGGTAGGCCATACGTACGCATGAATGTTGTTTTCCTTTCCTCAATGAATTGAATGAAAGTAAGTAGATGACACAAATATATATATATATATAAATAAATCCAGTAGCTTTTTATGTCATTTATTTCATTATTATTCATTATATATACGTTATAATTGTTAGAACCATGGTCTTCTATGCATGATTTGGAGTATGGTTTGTGTTTGTTGTCAATCAGCAGTGGAAGTTCAGAATGTGTACCCACAAAGAGATCATACAGTTCAAGAAGACAATAGTATTGAAGGTGGCACCATTTCCCAGTGTTTGCCAAATTTTTGGGCCTGAAAATCGACAAATGTAGAAAAGTGTTTTTGGAAAAGAGACTTGTGCGCCGTGTACTGGATGAAGAGGAAAATTTCACGCTATATGTTTTTCAAGATCAGAAAATGGGAAAATGAAAAAGGGATAAGAGCCACGCATGTTTTTGGCTGGTCGCGCAAGTGACCTGTACGCCGTGAAGAGACTTGGGCACTGATTCCTAGGAAGACTGAAACTTGCGTGCCTATTGTTTTTCAATATCATATCTTCAAAATATGGTAAAGCAAAGAAGGTCGCTCAAGTATTTTTGTAGGTCGCGCAAGTGAGTAGCGCGACAGAGGCTAGGGAGATGTGCTGCATGCCAAGACTTGCGCGCCAAGGAGTGAATTGCATGCCACCGTGCAGGGGATCCAGTTTTCCTATAAATAGAGGACCCCCTCCTCATTTTTAACGAAGTTCAAAACTTAGATATTTTTCGAGCTCTCATCTTGCAAGTGGTTGAGTCGCGCAAGAGGTTGTTGGGTCGCGCAAGTAGAGGCTGCGCGCAAATTGCTTGTTGTGTGACCAAGGCAGTTGGGGAGTTAAAGGCACAATGTCATGCAATTTTGGTGTTGAAGGAGGCAGTGTCGCGCAAGTTGTTTGGTGTCACCTGTGCGCCGATTTTGTACCGCCCAAATGACTTGCGCGTTGGGATTGTGACTTGCGCGCCGGCTTGGATAAGCGCACCAGGGTTGTTAAAGTTCATCTATCCTTTTTAAGCTGCATGAAAGCTGGAAGATCACCAGGTACCTTCAGTGCAAAGTGGGATCCATCTTCTGGGGAGAGTTGGACTTCAACAGACCATCTACATACGACAGGGGATGCATTCTTATGCAATGATGATGAGACCTTCACGTCTATAAACTGAGTGGGACTTCACCAACGGTTGTGAGCCTGAGGGAGTTAACGAGAGTGACACGAGGGAAGCAGTGAGCTATCCCTAAAACTTTGTAAAGGAAGTGAGCCTGGGACAGAGTGATTGGGCCCAAACCTTTGTAATCCGCAGCTAGTGAAGATTAGTGGAATTTGGTACGACCGACAACTTTTCGGCGTATGCTCCTTAGACGTAGCCCTTAGCGGTGAACCAAATAAAAAGTTCTGTGTCTTCTCTGTGCGTGTGAATGTTTGCTTTCTGATCGTAATCATCATACATGTTCAACAAGTTCCTACCAATGTGGGAACAAGATCCATCACATAAAAAGAAAAAGTTGTCACCCTGATTCACCCCTCCCCTCTCAGGGTGTCCCAGGGTCCTTCAATAATCATTCTTGAATGGTTAACCTGAAGAATGAATCTCATCGCGTCGTGGAGATGGTAATCCGTACGTACGCACGAGCGATGATATTGTTCCCATAATTATTGAATGGAATTGGAGTGGAAGATATAATATCTCAGAACATGTATCATGTTATAATAATTATATATTGTTATATATTTACACCATTATACCCATCCAAGTAAGGTGGTGGTAGAATAACATATTACACCATGGCGTCGAGATGGTATTCTGTACATACGCACGCACGGTGATTTTTCTAACGTTCCTTTTTAAAAATGACGTTTTATTATATATTTTTACGATATGGGTTTCTATAAAAGAAACATTCAAGTTATAAATGATTTATAACCCTGATGAATTTCAAGGGAGAAATTCATTTTAAGGGGGTCAGAATGTAACACCCTGAGATTTTATGAGAAGTACTCATTTTAATTTATTTGATGTCTTGTGTTGTATGCTACACCAAGATTATCTTGCATTATACGCAACACTATTATTGGATTGTGTTATACACAATTTCAAGTTCATTTGATAGAAGTTATTCTACGCAACATTGAGTGTATATATATATATTAAATGTATATATGAAAAATGGTTGGATTCTATTATACACAAAAAAAAGGAATCTTACACTACATGCAACCCTGACTTGGCTTGCATTACACGCCATCATGACCTTCCTCGATAGCATGTGTTGTACGCAATAAAAAGTTTCACTAAATAACGATATGTTGTTAAAATATTTTATAAACTAACCGTTATGAATAGTAATAACCAATTTTTGAAATTTTATAAATTTTATCTTTCAAAATGGATTTCCTTTTTAGATTCAGAATATCGAAATTAGACTAGGGTGAATTTTTGGTATTTTTCTGAAAACTTTCAGTTTTTGATGAATAGTGAAAACTCTAAGTTATTGGTCAAAACTGACTTTTTTATTTAAATAATCATTTATTTTATTTAAATTTATTTTAGGTCAAAATAGATATATAATTCTTATATAGCTTCAATATAATTCATTAGAGTCATTTTATAATAATTTTATATATATAAAAATTTTATTGATCTTTTTACCGTCTTTTACCCACCTCCTAGGAGCATTTTGAAAATTTACATAAAAATTAATTTTACCGCTTCTGTGAGTTGAATTTTGAAAATACGAGGGACATGGTTAATATCAAGCAGTAAAATGTGGTTCAATAAGATAAACATTATTTTTGGTGAATAGTAGCTTTTTACTTTTATTTACCACGATTTAAAGTTAATAGGGTAATTAATGGTAAAAATGATATTATTATTACCCTAACACATGTCCTAATTATATTGTATAAGTATAATTCGACAAAGAAACAACTTTATTAATAAAATATGAACCTTTTTTGTTCACTTGGATTAGATTAGGACAGTTATTATTATTTTATTTAAAGAAGAGTTAAAATAGTTAAAATAAAAGTTTAATAACTAAAACATTTTTAATATAGGTTTATAAATAAGATAAATTCAACTATAAATATTCCTTAGAAATATAAAAATATTTCATACATAATGGTATTTTATTTATATTTTTTTAGACATTAAATAATTTAATTTATTTGTGAGGAAATGATGATGTTGTAATTACCTTATTAATGAAATATTAACATAATTGATACTATAAGTACCCAAATAAATGTAATTTGAGACTTTTTATGATTTAAAATAATTTTCTAGTTTAATATAATATATTAGGGTTGGTTAGATGATTTTTTTCAAAATAATAATGTTGTTATAAATTTCGTAAAAACAAAATAGAAAATAGTGTGAAAATTTACACAAAAGATTTTTTAAAACAAATATTATATTATTAATTGATATAATGGTCCTAAAAATATATGGTTCAGAAAAAAGACTTATATAATAATATATATGATATTAATGAACCAATTAGTGTTCGATTGGTAGTTTATAGTTTGTTTATTAACCATATAGTGTAAGAATACAAGAAGACACGGTAAAACTAAAATTATTTAACCTAGAGTTAAATCTAAATGATAAGGTTAAAATGATAACATAAACTTGTCTAAAACCTATTTGTTGAGAGTATTGCAACCCATCCCCACCCTAGCCTTGAAATAATACACTTTGGAGCCATTATAAACTGAATATGAATTTATTATAAAAAAATATTTTTAGTTTTTCCTAAGGTTCCCCTCACCCCTCTAATAAAAGGGCACTCCCCCTTCTCTCTAATTCAATCCTCCAAATCCATTTGGCACGACCAACCCCCACCCAAATACCCTTTCAACTGTCCTTCATTCATATTATAGTCCTTCATTTAGTCAGAAATTGTAAGCACCTGAATCTTCATTTCGGGTATGTCTTTCTTTTTCCTAGAGTTTTTGAGAAAATAGCGGTTTCTGGAAATTTTTGAGGTACACGTCATGTACTTTCTGAGTACACACCATGTACCCCCTTTACATGCCAGGCCGTGTGATGGCCATGTCTGGACCACACACACGGTGTGTAGAGGCGATGTGGAGGCCACTTAAAGCGGAGTACGGAAAAATAGAGTACACGCCGTGTACCCCTGAAGTACATGCCGTGTATTTGTTTTTCATTTAACGGTCCAGGGTCACGCCTGACAGACATAAAACTCTCCTTCTTCAGGTTCTTCATCTGAAAGTGACCCGTGTAGCCATGATTCTTCTCCGGATTCCCGAGCCTCCGTCTGAACTCCGAATCGACCATCATCGATTGCGTTGGAACCGTAGCGGTGAGTTCTTCCTTCTCTTAGAGCCTTGTTTTCCAATTTATCCTTTTCTCAAGATATCATTGGTTGAGCGTTTTTTGACGTTTTCTCATATCTTCGACGTGTCATGGTTCATGTATATCGTTCTCCTAGCATTGAGGTAGGTGGTTTTTGTCTTTCTTAAGAAAGTATGTGAATATTTTGTGCAAATTCAACCAATACCCTTGAACGAGGTATTCTGTGTTTCCTGTTTTCCCCTTGTTTTTGCCTTATATGCTTGATTTCTTGAGTAGAGGTAATTGTTTATGAATAGGGTAAATTGTATTGTGCTCTGGATGTTTTACCTTGCCTGTTTTACTTGTTCAGTGTTTTTCCAGTTTCCATGCCTTGTTTTAGGATAGTGGAACTACTATACTATTATGATTTTGTGCCTTAGAATGATAGCCAAGTAGTTCATGGGGTTTACTTGGGGCGATACGCGCACTATGCATATTTTTTTTACACTGGGATGTGAGAACCTAGTGTAGTGGACCATATGGAGAATGGACGTACGGGCTACTCTAGAGTGTCTTTAATTTACGATGTGAGACCATAGGGGGAATTGACGTTGAGTGCTTCCTCAAGGATTCTATGGATCCTTGATGCGGGCCACAGTGGGAATTGACGTTGAGTAATTACCTAGAGAGCCTTTAGTACAATACGAGAATATATGGGGAATTGATGGTGAGTTCTACCTTAGAGAGTTTATTCTATAGCTGAACCAGAGGGTTGAGACTGTGTGTGCCTCTCAGAGGGTTGCTAGTACTTGTTGGTTGAACCTTAGGGGTTAGACTCTGAGAAATACCCAGAGGTTACCTTCTTGTTCTACTTGCTTGAGGGGCTATTTCTTTTTTGTAGATTATACGCCAGAAACTATGGATTGTTACTACTGTGTATTATCCTATTTATTGCTTACTGTTTACTACTTACTGTACCTTACCTTCCATATATTCACTGACTTTTAGGCACAGATCTTTTGGTGGTTTCCTTTTGGGACTTTGTCTCACACCCTGTTTGGGTCATGCTTTTGGGCCCAAACAGATTATATTGTTGCAGGTATAGATAAGGGAGAGCGCCCTTCTACTTAAGGTTCTTGATTGCAGTGGAGCTGGAGAGCATGGGACCAAGCCGAGGCTTGCGATGCTGAGGAGTTGCTCATATGTTTTTTTTGTACTTTGGATTAGTACTATATTAATCATTCTGACCTGTTTGGCTATTTTACTAGGAATATATGTATCATGCATCACTTACATATATATTTCTGCCCCAGTTTTTTATTTATCAGTCTTCCCCCGTTTACTATTGTATATATGTGTACTATTTTCTCAATTTCTGGTATTTGATTTTCTCTTCCATTGTGTACTCTGCCAATGAGGACATAGTTTCCCCACTATCACACCCAAGGCCCTCACTACTAGTCGGTAGCCTCTGGAGTTTGGGGAAATGCGCTTGAGGCCATGTGACCAACAGAGTACGGGGCGCCTCTAGGTGGATTCTGGAACCGGGATGTTATAAAGTGGTATCAGAAGAGTTCTTTTCTCATGATTTACTGTGTGGAGCCTTTAGCCATGGATATGAAGGATTCGGTACTTGGTATTAATCTATGATCGGGAGTAGCTAACCCGTGGGTAGGGAATGGATAATCTCCCTCGCTTATTACAATTTTCTTATTTTGCTACATGACAGTTGATCTAATTTCATCTAGGGTGATTCACATGCTTTTGGTTGTTATTTTTGTTGATATTGTGGTTCTATTTTTGTTGCAACCCGATGAGATGAGGGTATTTCATCTGATTAATCATATACGAACATGTTAGAAATCACATGCCATGCATTCTTTCCATGCCATATAGGGTGAATTAGCGATTGCATGTTGTTGTGATAGACTCTGTGTAGATTATGCATTATATTGTGATAGGTGCTTTGATAGAATCTTTGTTGTTGATAGAGGACTTTTGTATTATACTTTGTAAATGAACGCAAAATTTTGGTTCTTGATGTATTATGGGCCCTCTTGAATCAGAAATTGGTGATTCATTGACCTATTTTTTCCTCAATATGACTATATCAGATGCCAAGCTTTGATTCTTTGGGAGTATGGGCCCTCACAGATCGTAATTTGGCACCTCTTTCCCTTATTTTCTATGTTTTTTGTGCTTCGGTGCAGTTTTTGAGCTACTACCTGGAAAAACCAGAATACACTGCGTGTACCTTTTGACTACACGCCGTGTAGTTTTTAAATAATGTCACTGATTATGTGACCAGAAACACGGGTTTTGAAAATCTCTAGGAACACACTGTGTACGGTAGGTACACGCCGTGTAGTAGTGAGAATGTACCCGGCCGTGTAACTAACAACATGGATCAGGAAAGCTCATGTCATACATGTCGTGTTCTGTATGAACACGCCATGTATCCTTGTCCTCAGTACCCAGCCGTGTCACGAACAACACGGGACGATGTTCTCTCCTCTTATACACGCCGTGTTTGTTCGGAACACGCCGTTTAAGGGTCATCCGTGTACTTGGTTGTGTCGCCAACAACACGGGTCGAGAAAATATTCATGTCCACACCGTGTTTGTTAGGAAGATGCCGTTTAGTCTCAACCGTGTAGCCGGCCATGTAACTAACAACACGGGTTGTTGAAACCTTGACTACTACACGTCGTGTGCACCAGGAACATGCTATGCCCACTAGGAACACGCCGTGTAGTCTCAGTTTAAGAAGACTGTGTGGGTTAGCCATGCACGGAGACACAAGTAGGGGAATATAGTTAAGTACACGTCGTGTAGAGTTTATACACGATGTGTAGTTATGTTATGTAAATCTTGAGTGTTTCCTTCTCCTATTTCCATTTTGTACTCATTTGTTCTCTATCCTTGTTTTCCTGATCTATGGTATGCTTTTGATATTTTAGAGATATGCCACCGATATGTCCCCCGTTTGTATGTCAATTGTGAGGTAGTGATCAGACACCAGATGTAGCTGATCATGGACTTCCAGCCGATCCTCTAGTCGGACCATCCTTGGCACCGGCTGTCAAACCGGTTGCAGGCACTGATTCATAGTTCAGGGAAGGCTCTATGAGGATGATGCAAACCTTTCAGGAAGAACCACCTCCAGCCTCGTCTATGGAAGACTTGACATGAGTTTATCCAACAGCAGCATCCTCCTACTTTCTCAGGGGAAGGAGGACTTTAGGCTGCAGGGTCATGGTTGGAAGCCATGCTGACTATCTTTGAGCATCTGGAAACACCTATAGAGAGGCGGGTCAAGCTCGCTACCTATATTCTATGAGACTCTGCCAAGAGGTCGTAAGACGTGATCTCACATGCAAGTCATCAGTTGGTTATGGATTGGGAGGAGTTACAACGTGTGTTTTACGACTACTTCTACCCAGAGACCCTGAGGGCCGATCCAGCCCAGAAGTTCATGTGTCTATAGTAGGGTACTCTTTCTACCATGGAGTATTCCTCTCATTTCACCAAGTTGTATCATTTCACACCCCTCCGAGATGGAATTTGGTTGTTCATGGAAAGGAAGTTTGAGGATGGTCTTAGGCGGGACATCCGCCCGCAGGTGAATCTCTTCCAGTTGACTTCCATCACTTCCATCGTCGACAAGGCACTGATTGCGGAACGAAATCTGAGAGACTCCAGAGCTACGAGCCAGGGCGGTTCTACCTCCAGATCTAGTGTTCTTCCAGTTGATAGCAGGAAGCTCCATAGGGAGTCTACGCGTGGTTATCCGGGGAGGTGAGATACATCTTCAGGTAGCCAGGTCGTATGATACCAGTGCAGAAGTGCAGGGCACACGAGGCCGTGGTGCCAGAGAGATCCAGTGAAGTGCCGATATTGCAGCAAGATAGGTCACCATCAGTGTTTCTGCCAGGTTTTCTCACAAGTATCTGGTGACGGGGGTTCTTCCATGACTCCTCGTTCAAGAGTAGCACCACCAGTTTCTCACCAGTCAGGGAACTGGAGTTCTTCCAGCTGTTCGGGCTGAGGTAAAGGTCAAATCCATGGCATTCAGTCACAATTACTTCAGCGCCAGCATGGAGGATTAGCTCAGAGTGGTCAGGCAGGGTCACAGGGCCACGGGGCAGGCCAAAATTTTGGCGGTGGAGTAGATTTATCAAGAGCAGGATCCTGGACCTTCTACAGTTTGAGGTATGATTTTAGTAGCCTTAGTTTTATCTTCAGCTCTTTTCGATACTGGTGCTACACATAGAATTATCTCTATTTCTATTATATAGAGCCTTGGGCTCTGTATCTTTTCTTCTGATGACTTGTTGACTCTAGACACACCTTTGGGGATGAGGAAATCTAGTGTACGTCAGTGTAGAGAGTGACCTATCAAGTTTGTAGTGTATCGTTTCTTATGGGATCCTTATGTCCTAGAGTTGACAGGCTATGATGTCATTCTTGGGATGGACTGGTTGGTTCCCTTCTAGGAAGTCGTCGACTGTTATCGCTGCAGGGTGAGTTTCATTTCACTAGAGGGTGAATCTTTTCTTCATTGGGGCGAATGGGATGTTCAGGCGAGTCGAGCAGGACTCGAGCATCATGGGGTAAGAAGGGTGACAGCCCATATTTCTAGTCTTTATCTGGATGACCAGGGGACTTCACAGTTGGACTTTCCTCTAGTGGTGGGTTTTTTCAAGGATGTCTTTCCAGATAAATTATGAGGTTTTCCTCCAGAGCGTGAGGTAGACTTCTCTATTGATCTCATGCTAGGAGCGGCACCGATGTCCATTCCTCCTTATAGGATGGCTACACTTGAGTTTCAGGAGCTCAAGAAGTAGTTGGAGGAGTTGCAGGCAAATGGTTTCTTCCAACCCAATACTTCTCCTTGGGGTTCACCTGTCCTGTTTGCGAAGAAGGAAGACGGTACCCTTAGGCTCTATCTGGATTATCGGAAGCTGAACCAGTTGAGGGTCAAGAACTGATATCCCTTACCGAGGATTGATGATCTTTTCGATCAGCTTTGACGAGCCCAAGAGTTCTCAAAGATCAATTTGAGGTCCGATTATCATCAGTTTCACGTTAGACCATCAGATATACCTCTGACGGACTTCAGGAGTAGGTATGGTCTCTATGAGTATACATTTATGTCGTTCGGTCTCATGAATGCTCCAATAGTTTTCATGGAACTGATGTACCGAGTGTTTCATCCTTACTTGGATTCCTTCTTCGTGGTCTTCGTGGATGATATCTTGGTGTACTCTCACACTCCACACGACCATTCTATCTATCTTGAGATCATTCTATGTACACTGACAGAGCATCATCTTTATGCTAAACTCTTGAAGTGACACTTTTGGATGGATCAAATTCATTTCATGGGTCACGTGATCTCAGAGGCAGGAGTATCCATGGACCCAGAGAAAGTGAGGCTGTAGTTTCCTGGGAGCAACCGAAAATGTTTTTGAGGTGCAGATTTTCCTAGGGATGGCTGGATACTATAGACGCTTTATTTAGGACTTTTCATGCCTAGAAGCACCTTTTACGGGTCTGACCAAGAAGGGGGTGAAGTTCTTATGGTCGGATTCTTGTGAGTCATCCTTTCAGGAGATGAAGGTAAGGTTGACATCAGCACCGATACTAGTCTTTCCAGAGTCAGGAAAGAGTTATACTATTTATTAGGATTCTTTAAGTATCGGGATGGGTGTTGTGCTTATGCAGGGAGATGGAGTCATTGCGTACGGGTCTCGATAGTTGAGGCCACATGAGAGGAACTACCGGACGCACGATCTGGAGTTGGTAGCTGTTGTTCATGCCTTACGCTATTGGATACATTACCTTCCGGGGGAGCACTTTGTGGTTTTCACCAACCACAAGAGTATGAAGTACATCTTCACTCAACATGGTTTGAATCTGAGACAACGCAGGTGGGTCGAATAAATTTAGTCTTTTGATTTCAAGCTTTCCTATATGATGGGAAAGGGCAACGCAGTGGGAGATGCATTGAGAAAAATAACTCAGATTCAGGCAGTTCAGGAGGCCAGCAGTGAGTGGCAGCTTATGGATCTGTTCTCTGAGATGCATCTGGAGGTGCACGACAGATAGGGACGAACTTTTCTTTCTTCTATGGTTGTTACCTCTACACTTCTTGATCGGGTGCAGATGAGGCAGCTATAAGACTCAGTAGGATTAGTCCTGCGGGAGAGTGTGTCAAGAGAGGACCCTCTTCCTGGATGGACAGTGGGTGAGGATGAGATCTTGTGTTTCCAGGGATGCGAATGGGTGCCAACAGACATACATGAGGAGCTGATGTGGGATTTCCATTCCTCAGTTTGGGCAGCTCATCCTAGTGTCACCAAGATGTATCGAGATCTTCATCGCCAGTACTGGTGGCCAGGTATGTAGAGGGATTTTTCTCGTTTCATTTTGCTGTATTCTACTTGTCAGCAGGTGTAGTCGGAGCATCAACGACCAGCATGCCTTTTACAGCAGTTACCCAATCTAGAGTGGACGTGGAATGATGTCGCGATGGACTTCGTGACTGGATTGCCGAGGTCACCTCGAGGGAACGATGTTGTTTGGGTCTTCGTCGAAAGGATTACGAAGGTTGCTCACTTCTTACCGATCAAGGAGACCTTTAGTGTTGATGATTTGGGACGACTGTACATCTGTGAGATTGTACGTCTGCATGGAGTTCTATGCTCTATTGGTTCAAACAGGGATGTACACTTTAATTCTTGGTTGTGGCAGGGGATTCAGAGGTCCATGGGTATACTGGTACTTTTGAGTACAACATACCATCCCTAGACAGATGGTTATTCCGAGCATATGATCCAGGTGCATGAGGATATACTTCAAGATTCCATTCTAGACCTTGGAGGTTCTTGGGAGAAGCATATCCCTCTTGTGAAGTTCTCCTACAACAACAGTTTTCAGGCTACTATTCAGATGGCTCCTTATGAGGCTTTGTACGGTAGGCCATGTCGATCACCCTTATGATGGCTGGAGGCAGGAGAGGAAGCTTTGGTGGGACCACATCTTTTTCAAGAGACCTCAGAGCAGATAGAATTGATTTAGAAGAGGATGGATATAGCACAGTCTCGAAAGAAGTCTTATGCTGATCAGCGGAGATGACCTCTGGAGTTCGAGGTCGGGGATCAGGTTTTCCTGCGTGTCGCACCGAGGTTGGGACACAAGAGGATATAGAGAAAGGGTAAGTTTTCACCATGGTACCTCAGGCCGTTTGAGGTATTGGAGAGATTTGGGCTGGTTTCCTATCGGTTGCAGTTACCTTAGAGGTACCAGGACATGCACGACTTCTTCCACGTCTCTCAGTTCCGATGTTACTTTTCAGACCCGTCTCATGTCTTTCAGCCCGAGGAGGTTGAACTCGAAGCGGATGCATCGTTTGTGAATCATCCTATCCGGATTGTCGATTGTAGTACGAAGGTTCTCCGTGGAAGGTCTGTTCCTCTAGTACGGGTGCTATGGTAGCACCGGTGAGTACAAGATGAGACCTGGGAAAGGGAGGCTGATGTACGATCGTAGTGGCCGGAGGTGTTCGGAGTTTTTTCTTCTCCACCTCATTATGGAATTTTAGGGACAAATTTCTTTAAGTGGGGAAGTTTTTAAGAACCTAGATCTTCATTTCAGGTATGCCTTTCATTTTCCTAGAGTTTTTGAGAAAAGAGGGGTTTCTAGAAATTTTTGAATTCCACGCCACGTACTGCCTTGTCGCGCCAGGCCGTGTGCTGGACGGGTCCGGGCCACACACACGGTGTGTAGAGGTGATGTGGCGGCCGCATAAAGCAGAGTACAGAAAAAATGAGTACACACCATGTACCCCAAAATTACATGCCATGTATTTTCTTTTTTTCATTAAACGGACCGGGGTCGCGCCTGACGGACAGAATGCTCTCCTTCTTTAGGTTCTTCATCTGAAAGTGACCCGTACATCCTCTATTCTTATCCGGATTCCCGAGCCTCCATCCGTGATCCGAATCGACCACCGTCGATTGTGTTGGAACCGTAGTGGTTAGTTCTTCCTTCTTCTAGAGCCTTGATTTCCAATTTCTCCTTTTTCTCAAGATATCGTTGGTTGAGCGTTTTTTATGTTTTCTTAGATCCTCGATGTTATAAGGATAATTAGTCATCATGGTTCATGTATATCATTCTCCTAGCATCAAGGTAGGTGGTTTGTGCCTTTCTTGTAGGAAGTCTGTGAATTTTTTGTGTAAATTCCACCAATACCCTTGAACAGGGTATTGCGTGTTTCCTGTTTTTCCCTTGTTGTTGCCTACTATGCTTGATTGCTTGATTAGAGGTAATTGTTTGTGAATAGGGTAAATTTTATTGTGGTCTGGATGTTTTATCTTTCCTGTTTTTCTTGTTTGGTGTTTTTCCAATTTCCATGCCCAGTTTTTGGATAGTGGAACTATTGTACTGTTATGCTTTTGTGCCTTAAAATGATAGCCAAGTAGTTAATGAGGTTTACTTGGGGAGATACGCATGTTATGCATGTTTTTTTACACAGGGCTGTAAGAACCTAGTGTAGTGGACCATAGGGAGAATGGATATAAGGGCTTCTCCAGTGTGTCTTTAATTTATGATGTGAGACCCCAGGGGGAATTGACATTGAGTTCTTCCTCAGAGAGTCTATAGATCCTCGATGCGGGCCACAAGGGGAATTGACATTGAGTGCTTCCTCAGAGAGTCTTGACGCACACCTGTCGTGGGGTGTGGAAAAAACTTCTATTTACTAATTTAAAATATAGTATAGTGGTTAACCTTGGTTGTCTCCCGATGAGGAGTGAACACAAAATAATTAGTCACTTTTTATTTAGAGAAAAAGTTGGGTGTTTTTGAAATTGTTTGGTTTTAAAATCAAAGAGAGAAATGAAACAAAAGGAAGAAATTGAGGAAGTGATTTAAGACAAATATTGAATTCAAATGATTTAAAAACTATTTTATGAGATGGGTGATCAAGTCGGGGTTGGTTTAATAATTTCAATAATATCCTTTTTCCATTTAATTCAATTCTCTTCTGCTAAGTTGATTTAAGTGAGATTCCATAATTACTTCAACTCACTTCTTTGGTTAAATGGTTTAACAAAATTTTATTTTGTTATAAACTTCTTCCGTTGTGTGATAGATTTGTAGTGAACACCCCCAATTATATAATGCAATTCCCAACCGGGTATTGTTTATCCTATATAATCCTGAATATTGACCACCCCTCCCACATGTACTAGCGATCACTAGGTACTTCACAACTAAGCCCTGATATTTATTCTATAGAATATATACCAAAAACTAATTGAGGGATAAAATGATCATTTATCAAAGCTATAATAACAACAGAATAGAAAATCGAATACGATCGCATAAGATAATAAATTCTGTTTTTAGAATTTGAAAACAACTTCGCAGAAGAGAGTGAGATTTTATTCCATCAAATGTAAGAACTCAAAGCATTACAAATATAAAACCTTCCCTCCCCCAATCACCTCATATTTTTACCCCACCATGGTAAGGGTAATTTATATGAAAGGGGAAGAAGAAATCATTATGGAACTTGAAGAATGAAAGATAGAAATGAAGAACTCAAAAATAAATCCTCCAGAATCTGTCTACCAGAAGTTCACTTTGGTTCTTCCCTCCTCTGGTAGAACGTGGCTGATGTCCCTTCTTATAGGAGGTGCGGAATGATGTTGGCCATCCACCCACGATGTTTTAATGCATTTGAAGCCGTTTGGAAGGCGTTATGGCCGATTTAGTAGACTTGACTTATTCTTGCCACCGATCACTATTCCAACAACCCAACTTTGAACGTTTAATTGGCGGAA
Source organism: Viscum album (assembly GCA_963277665.1). Lineage (NCBI taxonomy): Eukaryota > Viridiplantae > Streptophyta > Magnoliopsida > Santalales > Viscaceae > Viscum > Viscum album. Next base: position 733,421,509 of record OY728166.1, read on the forward strand.
TTAATGAATGAATTTATTTCTGATATTTTTAGATACTCTGGCCCTTCTAGTAGGATTTCTAACCCAGCTGGAAGCAATAAATTTAGAGGCCGGTGGGTCAAGATATGGTTCATTGAATGTGGTGTGGTCCATTCTGCCGGCCAGAAGAAGTGTTCACATTGACCGAAATGTTTGGGCATGTTAGAGTTAGAATTGGCTTTTTTCCTGAAAACTTATATGTATCCCACGAATCATGAAACCCTAAAAAAAGGAATCAGGTGAATTGGATACAAAATGTAGGAGTAATGCTCGAAATACAAAGGCAATATAAATCTGTTTAATGTCCAGAATTACCCACTTTTCACATTTAAGCTCGAAACTCACCAAAAGTCATAAAATGATGCAAATAAAATCAAATTGATTAATGTGAAGTGATTAAATAAATTAAAAACATATGTATAAATATGAAAATATTATCTCTGTCAATTTCCCCACACTTAGCACTAGGACTCCTGGACAAGTAAATATCAACATCAAATCATAGTAAATTTAAAACACATATTCATGAGATCCACTAATGTAACACCAATAAACAAAAGATATCATGACTCATAAAACACTATAATTTCAAGTTCATCATTTTATATTATTCGATATATTTAATCTTCATTTATCCTCCCATGCACACAAAAAACTTACCTAACATACATTTTTTTCTCATCAAACAAATATCAATTTTCAACAATGTCTTTCTCATCCAATACTCATGCAAGGGTCACCATAGGCTTGATAAATTCCTACATCTTCACCCGATGTGAGTCAAGAACATATGTTTATCATGATTACTTTATAATGGTTGTTCTGTGGCTTTAGGATGGAAGGATTTAGATGTGAAAAATTATGTGGCTGAATAAGGATTGCTTGGCTCTTTTTGAAGTAAAATTGCATTATTCTAATTTAAACTTAAATATGGTATCCTCCTCACTCCCCATTGCAGTAAATCAGCTCCACTAGAATGAAAAATCAGTGAAATTTCACATCATTCATCATTTCAGCAACAATATTTTCAATCATCTCAAACATGATTTTTCTTGAAAGCTCCAAATAGGCGCAGCTCTTTTCTCCGTTGGAAGCTCCAGAAAGGCACAACATCTCATATATGAAAGCTCCAGAAAAGGCACAGCTTTCAACTAAATGATTTTTTTCAGCAATAAGATCATCTCTTCAACATTTTAGTTTCCACCCAAATTATCTCCAAATTAGGTAGTACAACACAAGACAGATTCCCCCACACTTAAGTTCGACTAGATTATGAAATTTCACTTCAAGAGCAGGTTGGATAGGGAAAATTGGCTTGTAATGTAGCTAACCTAACATGTTGTTCATGGCTTGTATGGGATGAAATGATTAAATGTATAAGGTGGGCCGTTATAAAAAAGATTATTTTTAAAAGGGGGCTTTAAAATCAAAGAAATGACTCAATCATTTAAAACACATGTTCCTCAAACCCTCATGTTCTGATTAAAATAAATCAAATTCTGGTTAAATCAAGCATGGTATGGTTCTCTCAAGAAGCGAGGAAAAAGAAAAGAGTATGAAAAATAGGTTTAAAAGCCTCATAGGAAAGTGATTTCAAATATAAGGACAATGAGATGTGGCATGAGATTCAAAATTATGAGTACTTTTCATGAAATTCATAAAGAATTGAACTTGAAACGAAGTCATTTTTTGCATTCATTTAAGTACAATTTCATGGAATAAATTTTATCACTCAAGGAAATGGGTTTTAAAAATTAAAATGATATTAATTTTATCTCAAAAGTTTCAAAAACACACAAAATTTTGAAATAGAAACAAACATATTGACTAAAAAGTTTTTTTTAAATAAGAAAACATACAACAAATGAAAATCCTAACTACAAAGGTTCCCTCCCCCAAACTTAAATGATGCAATTTCCTCAATGCATTAAATTGAATTAAACATGTAATATGATATTAAATTGAATTACAGCAAGAAAGAAAGTGTTAAGGAGAGGTACAACCTGATGGATTTATTGATAAACGGGTTGGAGGAGTGTTATCTCTTCCATTGGATCTGATGTCATGGTGACGCACGCCTGTCGTGGTGCATAGAAAAACAATATTTTATTTATCTAAGTATAGTATAGCAGTTGATCCTAGCTAGTCTCCTGAAGATTAATGCACACAAAACAAGGTTGTCACTTTTTGTTGGTTTTCGTAAAAAGATTGGTTTTAATTAATTTGAATGATTATGAGAGAAACAAACAACAGAAATTGATTGATTTTAAAAAATGATAAAGACGGTGATCGTATTGGGTTCGGCTAGACATAGTGTTGTGCCATCATGGTTTCCAAATTTTATCTCTTCTTCTTCCTTAAACTGGTAAGAGAGATGTGATGAGAATTTTCCTTTCTAAAACCTTAGATTGGTTTATCCTTCTTCCAATGTGTTTATGGTGGTAGAAGGTATCTTGATTAATTAGAACAATCCCAGACCTGGAATTGTTGTTCCCTAATAAACCAAAATTACTACATACAATCCTACACATGTGCTTGACAACCGTTGAGAAATCACCACCCAACCCTAATCATGTTCCACCATATACAGATTAGAATTGGGTGGAGGGAGATGTGATCATTGACCAAAGAAATTTATAATTTCAGAATAAAAACCATAACACAACAGCATTAGGAATTTAATACTGAATTAAGAATTGGAACCAGAAGAAGAAAGAAGAACAAATTTTATTCATTTCAAGCACAAAAACTCAAACACAACACATAGGTCCAGCCTCCCCTCTTTCCGATCACTCAAATGAAACTACCCCACCATGGATGAGGTAAGCAAGATAATGCGGTAGAGGAGAGAAATTTTAAACTAAATAAAAATAAAATAAATAAAAGGGAAAGAGTAGAATTTCTTCTCCTTGGTGTCTTAGAAGGAATGGGATGGAGAATGAGATGTTTTGAGGAGGAGGGGCTCTCCTCCTTTTATAGATAGATTTCCGACCTCCGAATGTTGTTGCGTTTTTGACCCAATAAATGACCTCTTCACGCGTTGAGTCCTTCTAAAATGTTGTTCATAATTGTCTTGGCCGTGTCTATTAAAAATAGAATCGGAGTTGGACAAGTATTCCGAGAGTTATGGCCCTTTTACTCTGATAATTTATTCTGTCCAGTCAGACTCTCCAAAATGCCAACCCCCGGATTAGGAAGCTTTAATTGACCCTTAAACGGCCAAATCCCGTGGCCTTACCTTCATAAAAGATGTGCTAAAACTCCTTGCACGTCTACCCACCGAATATCACAAAATATGGACCCACCAGGAATGAGTTATGGATCCCACACCAAAACAAAGAAGAACAGAAAACATTTTTCTTTCTCCCACTTGTGAGCTTCTTTTGAGCTTCCATATGGCCGATTCCACTTTTTTGTCCAAAAATAGTAAATGAAGACATGGATGGTTAGAATCTGGAAAAGAAAGAATTTTTCAATTCGGATTAGTTTAGATAATGTTATGGCCAAAATACAGAAATAATTTAACACTGTTAAAAATCCAAAATGGCCAATTTTTACTATTCAGCTCAAAATAACACCAAAATCATAAAAATGAAATAATTCATCTTAGAGGAACACTTTTGTGAGTTTAAAACAATGATATTCAATATAAATTAATTGAAAATATTTTCTCTATCAATTCCCCCACCCTGAAACTATGCTTGTCCTCATGCATAAAATCTCAACATGGAATTCAAAGGGCACCAATGTCACAAATATTTAAATTTCAAGTGAAATAAAAACAAATGATTATCAATGTCCAATCAAATTTTCCAGTTCCACAAAAATACAAATTTAATTTCCCATTTTTCAAAGAAACAATCAATTCATGTATCTTTCTTTTCCCCTTTGAAAAATAATGATGCTTCTCCTTTCATTCATTCAAGCTTCTCAATTTATTATTATTAAACATGCCAAATCATGATCTACCTCACTTTTTAATCTTTTCTCTCATCACTCCTGATACAATTAATAGTGGAGTTATGCTCATATCATGAGAACATGCTCCTTACCCATAGGCTTGTAAAGTAACTACTTTCTCCACTTTGTAAAGACAAAACACACATAAAATAACGAGGACTTGCAATAAAGGTTCAAATTACTCTGTGGCTTAGGGTTGGTGGGTAAATGATTGAAATAATTTAAAGCCAGAAGTAGGCGGTTTGCCTCTTAAGTACAATTCATGATTAATCAAGTGAAAACACAAGATGAACCTCACTCAAATCCCCTTGAAATGTTAATGACAACACCACTCCCCTTTCAATGACATGGGTCATGAGTCAATAAATGATTACAAAGAATGATATCGTCTAAGTTCTCCCTGTTTTTTTGTAAATATCCAGAAAGGTACAACTTTATTTTCTTTTTTTTTGTAAAGCTCCAGACAGGAACAACTTTTTTTTGATTTTTTTCTTTTTTTTCTTTTTTTATGGAGAACCGGATGAAATGAAAGAAACATAATGAAATGATGACTCATGCCCCATTTTATAATAATACTTTTCCCAAAATTATGACGCACACATTACACCACCCAAAGAGGATACATATCCCAATAAAAACACACGAAAGGCCCTTCCCCCAAACTCAAACTTGAATTACTAGGAAAAAATACTAAAAGTGTGGGTAGGTAAGGAAATTTCAGAAAGTAATGTGGCTTAAACCTATAAGAAAATTCATGGCTTCTATGGTCTAATGAACGATAAATGTAAGGGTGGGTCTCAGGTAAATATGTGGCTAGCCAATGCAGTTCTTCAATCATTTTAAATGTGGTTTTGTATAGTCATAGTTTTGACAAGTTTCAATACAAGTTCTAGCAGGTGGCATGTCCCAAAGTCACTCAAGAAATATTCTCAAGATAAAATAGGAAATATTTTGTCTAGAAATCCTCTCAGGAATGAGAATATGATATTGGACAATCACTCAGGGAATGATTAATAATAACAAATTAATTCACATGAATTTCAGAAATTCAATGAATGAAAAATGGAAGGGAAATTTCATTTACATGAATCAATTAATTCCATCAAATCATGAGTCCTTATTTCAATATCCTTGCTTCACTTTCATCATCCAATTATCCATTTTAATCATTCAATATCATTAACATTGAAATCTAAAACATAGTATCACTGGATTTCTATGAAACTCATATCTCCTAGAGAAGTCAAGTAAAACACGAATTCAAGCGTGGGCATGCATTTTTTTGATTAATTCTTTAGAAGACTAAAAATGTAAGGAATAAAGTTGGATAATATTGAATTGAAACTCATACTCCCCTGTCAAATGGATCCTTTTCAAAATGACTTATAATCCCACTACAACCTCTTCATTAATGGACCTGAAAAAAAATTAAAACAATTGATAGTGCATGCCTGTCCAATCATGCTGGTAAATGACTAAGAAGACAAGTGGAGAATGGGGGAAAATGCAGGTTGCCTCCCAGTAGCGCCTTTGTTTAATTTCGTTAGATCGAAAAAACAAAACAAAACAAAATTTAACTTTTTGAAAAATCTCCTGGACTGCAAGAATCCCTCCCCCACACTTAATTAATGCAGTGTCCTCAATGCCTGTAAATGGAATTTTTTATGAATGTTTCAAAAATATGGAGTTACTACATTTAATCAAGTGTAATGTAATGATGCAACATGGTAGGTGTTCATTTGTATTCATGGTGAAGGAGTGTGGTCTCCTCCACAGGTTCTTGAGGTACGGTCCCATGGAACTTCTTCAGCCCTTGTCCATTTATAGTGAATGGGTTTCCTCCTCCTTCCTTTTGAATCTGCACAACACCAAAGGGATATACATGAATAATAGTAAAGGGGCCTTCCCATCTGGAATGAAGTTTACCTGGCATAAGCTTAAGTCTGGATTTGAAGAGTAACACGTGATCTCTAGGGTTGAAGGTTCTTGGTTGAATTATCTTTTCATGGGCCATCCTTGTTCTCTCTTTATAGATCATTGAGTTTTCAAAAGATTGCCTTCTAATTTCCTCTAACTCCTGCAACTGTAATCTTCTTTCTTTCCCAGCTTTCTCAAGGTCCATATTCATCTCTCTGACCGCCCAGTAGGCTCTATGTTCCAACTCCACAGGAAGGTGGCAACTATTTCCATAGATCAATCTATAGGGACTCATCCCTATCAGTGTTTTTTAGGCCGTTCTGTATGCCCATAATGTATCATATAACTTTTGGATCCAGTCCTTCCGGTTGGGTTTAACAGACTTCTCCAGAATGGATTTGATTTCTCTATTAGAGACATCTGCTTGGCCATTTGTTTGGGGATGGTATGGGGTAGATGTTCTATGATGCACCCCATACTTCTTCAGCAATGCATCCATTTTCCTGTTGCAGAAATGAGTTCCCTAATCACGGATGATTTCTTGTGGCATGCCAAACCTACAGAAAATGTTAGCCCTAACAAAATCACAAACAACTTTTGCATCATCAGTTCTGGTTGCTTTTGCTTCCACCCATTTTGAAACATAGTCTACAGAAAAAATAATATATGAATTTCCAAATGACATTGGGAATGGTCCCATGAAATATATTCTCCAAACTTAAAAACTTTCACAAAAGGTTATTGATTTTTGTGTAATTTCATGTCGTTTGGAGATGTTACCAGAAAATTGGCATTTTTCACATCTTTTACACAATTCATATGCATCCTTGAATAAGGTGGGCTAGTAGAGTCCAAATTCTAAAACTTTTTGGGCAGTCCTCTGAGGTCCAAAGTGGCCTCCACAAGATAATTTATGACAAAATTCAAACACTGATTCAATTTTACTTCTTGGAAAGCATCTTCTTATGATTTGATCATTACAAATTATCCACAGAAACAGATCTTACCAAATGTAAAATCTTGATTCAGATTTAAGCTTATGTTGTTGATGAGAGCTTAGATGAGAGGGTACCTGAGATGTTACTAAATAGTTGACAATGTTGGCATACCATGGTACTTCACTGTTGATGATGTAGAGTTGTTCTCCAGGAATCTCATCATTAAGTGGGTTCTGCTTTGGTATTTCTATTTCAGCGGTGTGGGGTAGTCGACTCAGATGATCAGCCACTTGATTTTCAGTCCCCTTCTTATCATTGATTTCCAAATTGAACTCCTGTAAGAGTAGCATCCATCTCACCAACCGTTGTTTAGCATCCGCCTTTTTCCTTAAGTACCTAAGAGCTGCATGATCAGAAAAAACAACAACTTTAGTGCCCAAAAGATATGATCGGAAATTATCTAGTGCAAAAACAACTGCAAAGAACTCCTTCTCTGTGGTTGTGTAATTTATTTGTGTTTCATCCAAGGTCCCTGATGCGTAGGAGATGACTTGAGGCTTTCTGTCAATTCTCTGTGATAGAGCGGCTCCCAAAGCTTGGTTGGATGCATCACAAAGTATCTATAAAGGGTAATCCAAATTGGGTGGCTGCATTATTGGTGGTGTTATCAGCCTTTACATTAATTCATCAAATGATTCCCTACATGCACAATCAAAATTAATGTTAGCATCCTTTAGAAGTAATCTTGAGAGAGGGAGAGAAATCTTACTGAAATCCTTGATGAATCTTCTGTAAAATCTTGCATGCCCTAAAAAGGATCTAACATGTTTGACACAAGTTGGATATGGCAAGGAATTTATTACATCAAATTTTGATTTATCAACTGGAAACCCATTTTTTGAAATTACGTGCCCCAACACTATCCCTTTTTCAACCATGAAATGACATTTTTCAAAATTTAAGACAAGGTTCTTTGCAATGCATGTTTTCAAAACTTTTTCCAAATTTCCCAAGAAATGATCAAATGAATTTCCAAAAACTATAAAATCATCAAGAAACACCTCCAAGCAATCCTCAATGTGGTCTGAGAAAATACTCACCATACACCGTTGAAATGTACCTGGGGCATTCCATAGCCCGAAAGGCATCCTTTTGTAGGTGAATGTTCCAAAAGGGCAGGTGAAGGTTTTCTTCTCCTGGTCTTCTGGTGCAATTGGTACCTGAAAATATCCTGTGAATCCATCTAAAAAATAGTAATGAGTATTTCCAGCTAACCTTTCAAGCATCTGATCAATGATTGGAATAGGAAAGTTATCTTTTCTGGTAACTTGATTTAGCTTCCTGTAATCTATACACACTCTCCAGGTATTTTGTATTCTCATGGGGATCAATTAATTTCACTCATTTGTAACAGTGGTCAGGCCAGTTTTCTTGGGGACTACATGAATTGGGCTGACCCAATGAGAATCAGAGATTGGGTAAATGATATCAGCTACTAACAATTTCTCAATCTCTTTCTTAACGACCTCCATGATTGTGGGATTGAGTCTTCTTTGAGGTTGTCTAACTGGCCGAGATTCACTTTCTAAAAATATTCTGTGAGAGCATACCTTAGGGTTGATTCCAGGAATATCACCTAAACTCCATCCTACAGCTTTGACATTCCTTTTGAGAAGGTCAATCAATGTTTGTTCTTGTGAATGGGATAGGTTATTGGAAATGATTACTAGCAATTTATCTCTTTACATTAGGTAAGCATACATCAAGTCACATGGCAAAGGCATCATCTCTAAACATGGGGTTGTTCAAGGGATGATATTGCATTTAGGTTTCCTACTTCTAATGTTGAATTCTCGGGAATAATCTCACTTTATTTTTACAAATCATAGAAAAAATCAGATTTTACCTCATCCTCCAACATGATATCAGAATTTTCAGGTTCATGGGAGTTATAAATTTCAAATGAAGAGTGTTCTCCCATAGATAAAAAGTCATGAAGCATACCTGAGTCTTCAATTGGTTCTATACCTTCATCATGGGAGATTGCATAAAGTGAGTGATTGCTGGACGGGTGTTTCATCATATCAAGAATATTGAAGTGTACCGTACTATCTCCGAGCTCCATGGTGAGTGTTCCTTCATACACGTTGATGATTTTCCTTGCTGTTTTCAGGCATGGTCTCCCTAGGATGATGGGAGATTGGGATGGTTCTCGGTCTTCCTCCATGGTAAGGACACAAAAATCTGCTGGAAAGATTAATCCTCTCACTCCTACAAGTACATCTTCAACGACTCCAGCTAGGAAAACGGTGGATCTGTTTACTAATTGTACCACAAACCGAGTTGATATTAGTTCTCCGATCTGCAAAGATGAAAACACAGAGTGAGGCATCACATTTATCGAAGCTCCAAGATCACATAGTGCATCAGTAAGATTTAATGAACTGATAGTCCAGGAAATAGAGAAAATCCCTGGATCTTGACATTTTTGTGGTATCGGTGGTGTGATCAATGATGAGACACTTCTTCCTATGTTGATTCTTTCATTTCCATCCAACCTCTTTCTTTTAGTACATAGATCTGTCAAATTTTTTTCATATTTAGGGATTTTCCTGATTGCATCCAGTAGTGGAATGTTAATCTCAACTTTTCGGAATTTTTCCTGAATTTCCCATTGAATTCGTTCTTCTTCGCCCTTCTTTGACTCTACCAATGCAGATGGGAATGGTGCTGGAATAACCTTTTTCTCCCTTTGTTGTTTCTGCAATGGTGTTTCTAGTATTTCTTTCTTGAACCTTGTTCTTTCTACTTTCTTGTTGACTCCATCTTTTGGTTGGACATGACGAGCTTCAGCAGGTTCCCTAGATTCTTCCTCCTCATATTGTTCTGGTGGTTTGAGATCCTTCCCACTTTGGGTTGTGATTGAACTAAAATTTTCATTTGGATTGGGAATTGTTTATACAGAAAGCTTACCTTGGTTCATGGTGAGAGCATCCATAATGCTTGCAAATTGATCAGCTAGCTTGTCCATCTTATCTTCTATTCCCGAATATCTTGCCTTCAGTTGTTGGTCTTCATTTGTCGGTGCACCTGTGGATGGTTGCTCATAATTCTTCCGCTGGAAAGGTGGTGGTTGAAAAGTTTGTTGTTGTTGGAAGGGCTTCTGATAAGGTTGTTAGAATGCTATCGGGTTCTGATATTGCTGCTGAAAAGGTGCTCTGGCTTGGTTCTGTTGAAACCATTACACTGGTTGGGATTGTGGATGGTATTGCCTTTGTTGATAGGCTGCAGCACAAATTTCTGTCTCCTGCACTTCTGGACATTGATCAGTGTAATGAGAATTAGAAGAGCATAAACCACATACCTGATTCGGTCGTTGTTGTTCCTTCACATGGTTCACAGCTATTTGTCGCCCCAAACTGGTGAGTTCACCTATTTCATTCCTAATTAAATTTATTGAATCAGATGTTCTTACCTCATGGATTCCTCTGGTGATCATACCTCAAGTGCCAAACTGCTGTGAATTTTGTGCAATCTTTTTAATCAAAATTCGTATATCTACAGGGGATTTATCAATGAGGGCTCCTCTCGATGAGGCATCTAGTAGATTCCTGTCATTGTCAAGAAATCCATGGTAGAATCAAACAAGGAATTAATCCTCTTCTATTTCATGGTGTGGACAACTTTCAAAAAGCTTCTTAAAACGTTCCCAGTATTTGTAGAGTGTTTCTCCAGTTGATTGATGGATGACCTAAATATCCTTCTTTATTGCAGTTCTTCTAGATGTTGGGAAGAATCTTTGTAGAAAGCATTTTTTTAGATCTTCCCAGTCACTGATCTCCCCCGGTTGTATATTTTACAACCATTCCTTTGCTTCTCCCTCTAGTGAGAAGGGGAAAGCCATCCACTTCCCATGCTCTTCCACGATTGATCGAGGTTTGAAGCTGGAGCAGATATAGGTAAATTCTTTAATATATCGATTCGAGTCTTCACCTGCAAGACCATGAAATTTAGGAAGCACTTGGATGATGTTAATACGCAATTTAAAATCATTTTATAAGGCAGGAATTGAAAGTTGATAATTTTGATTGACAAATTGAGGTGCAAAGATGTAACGTAGGGTTCGGTTGGGATTTACAGCCATTATTAAAGGTTCAAAGTCTTCACTCAATGTATCACTTGAATCGGTGAGATTGATTTCTTCAAAATATTTTGGACGATTTTGATTTTTCAATTTGGTTATTGTGCGCTCAATTTCTGGATCGAATTCTAATAAATTGCTATTTGAACTACGGGTCATTCAAAAGAGATTTTTTTTAAAAAAAGTTTTGAAGCACTGCCTCCCCGGCAACGACTCCAAGTTTGACACACTCCTGTCATGGGGTGTGGCAAAACAATAATTTATTTACCTAAGTATAGTATAGCAGTTGATCCTAGATAGTCTCCTGAAGAGGAGTGCACACAAAACAAGGTTGTCACTTTTTGTTGGTTTTCGTAAAAAAATTGGTTTTAATTAATTTGAATGACTATGAGAGATAAAAAAAATAGAAATTGATTGATTTTAACAAATGATAAAGACGGTGATCAGATTGGGTTCGTCTAGACTTAGTGTTGTGCCATCATGTTTCCAAATTTTATCTCTTCTTCTTCCTTAAACTGGTAAGAGAGATGTGATGTGAATTTTCATTTCTAAAACCTTAGATTGGTCTGTCCTCCTTCTAATGTGTTTAGGGTTGTAGATGGTCTATTGATTAATTAGAAAACTCCTAGACCTGGAATTGTTGTTCACTAATAAACCAAAATTTTTACATACAATCCTACACGTGTGCTTGACAACCGTCGAGCAATCACAACCCAACCCTAATCATGTTACACCGTATACAGATTAGAATTGGGTGGAGGGAGATGTGATCATCGACCAAAGAAATTTATAATATCAGAATCAAATCCTTAACACAACCGCATTAGGAATTTAATACATAATTAAGAATTGAAACCAGAAGAAGAAAGAAGAACAAATTTTATTCATTTCAAGCAGAAAAACTCAAACACAACACATAGGTCCAACCTCCCCTCTTTCCGATCACTCAAATGAAACTACCCCTCCGTGGATGGGGTAAGAAAGATAATGCGGGAGAGGAGAGACATTTTAAAGTAAATAAAAATAAAATAAATAAAAGGGAAATCTGAGAAGTTCTTCTCCTAGGTGTCCCAGAAGTAATGGGATGAAGAATGAGATGTTTTGAGGAGGAGGAGCTCTCCCCTTTTATAGATAGATTTCCGTCCTACGAATGTTGTCGCGTTTGTGACCCAATAAATGACCTCTTAACGCATTGAGGCCTTCTGAAATGATGTTCATAATTGTCTTGGCCGTGTCCCCTAAAAATATCATCAGATTTGGATAGGTATTCCGAGAGTTATGGCCCTTTTACTCTGATCATTTATTCTGTCCAGTCAGACTCTCCAAAACGCCAACCCCTGGATTAGGAAGCTTTAATGGACCCTCAAACGGGATAATCCCGTGTCCTTCCCTTCATAAAAGATGTGATGAAAATCTTTTTTCATCTACCCACTGAATATCACAACATTTGGACCCACCAGGAATGAGTTATGGATCCCATACCAAAACAAGACAGAACTGAAAACAGTTTTATTTCTCCCACTTGTGAGCTTTTTTTGAGCTTCCATATGGATGATTCAACTTTTTGTCCAAAAATAGTAAATAAATCCCTGGATGTGTAGAATCTGGAAAAAAAAATAATTTTTCAATTTGGGTTAGTGTAGATAATGTTATGGCCAAAATACAGAAATAATTTAAAACTGTTAAAAATCCAAAATGGCCAATTTTTACTATTCAGCTCAAAATAACACCAAAATCATAAAAATGAAACAGTTCATCTTAGAGGTACACATTTGTTAGTTTAAAACAATGATATTCAATATAAATTAATTGAAAATATTTGCTCTATCACATGGTCCCACGGAATTTCTTCAACCGATGCCCATTAACAGTGAATGGATTCTTCTCTTGACCCTTCATAATCTGCACTGCACCAAAAGGATATACATGAGTAACTATAAATGGACCTTCCCATCTAGAATGATTTTTACCTGGCATCAGCTTGAGTCTTGAGTTGAATAACAGCACTGTGTCTCCAGGATGTAAGTTTTTTGGTTGGATCAGTTTGTCATGAGCCACTCTTGTTCTCTCTTTGTAAATCCTAGAGTTTTCAAAAGCTTCCCTTTGAATCTCTTCCTGCTCCTGTAACTGTAATCTTCTTTCCTTCCCAGTTCTTTCAAGATCCAAATTTATCTTCCTCATATCCCAGTATTCCTTATGTTCCAATTCCATAGGTAGGTGGAAGCTTTTCCCATAAATCAACCTATATGGACTCATTCCAATTGGGGTTTGTAGGATGTCCTATAAGCCCATAATGTGTCTTCCAACCTTTGGCTCCAATCCTTCCTATTGGGATTAACAGTCTTTTCTAAAATTCCTTTAATTTCCTTATTGGACACTTTATCTTGTCCATTCGTCTGTGGATGATAGGGAGTTGATGTTTTATGATGCACCCCACATTTCTTCAGCAAAGCCTCCATTCTACTATTACAAAAGTGAGTCCCTTGATCACAAATGATTGGTCTAGGAACTCCAATCCTAAAAAATATGTTAGTCCTGACAAAATCACAAACCACTTTAGCATTGTCAGTCCGAGTGGCTATTGCTTCCACCCATTTGGAAACATAATCAACAGAAAGAAAGATATAATAATTTCCAAATGACATTGGGAAAGGCCCCATAAAATCTATTCCCCAAACTACAAATATTTCACAAAAATTAAGTGGTTGTTGGGGAATTTCTTTTCTCATAGAAATATTTCCAAAAAACAGACATTTTTCACACCTTTTACAAAATTCATGAGCATCTTTAAAATGGGTGGGCCAATAAAGTTCAGATTCTAAAACCTTCCTTGCTGTCCATTGAGGTCCAAAGTGGCCTCCACAAGCTAATGTGTGGCAAAAATCAAAGACTGAATTAATTTCACTTTCAGGCATACATTTTCTTATTACTTGGTAATTGAAAATCTTCCAAAGAAATGGATCATCCCAGATATAATATATAGATTCAGATTTCATCTTTAGAATTTGGTGGGAACTTAAATGAGATTGGACTTAAGATGTTACCAGATAATTGACCATATTAGAATACCATGGAACTTCACTATTGATGGCGTAGATTTGTTCTCTTGGAATCTCATCATTAAGTGGGTTTTGGTTTGTTATTTCACCTTCAACGGTGTGGGGTAGTCGACTTAGATGATCAGCCACCTGATTTTCACTTCACTTTTTATCTTTAATTTCCAAATTGAACTCTTGTAAATGTAGCATCCATCTTACTAGCCTTGGCTTTGCATCCGCCTTCTTCATTAAATACCTGAGAGCTGCATGATCAGAAAAAACAACAACTTTAGTACCAAGAAGATATGATCGAAATTTATCTAGTGCAAAGACAACTGCAAGGAACTCTTTCTCGGTGGTTGTGTAATTTATTTGTGTAGAATCCAAGGTCCTTGATGCATATGATATTACTTGAGGCTTTTTTTCAATTATTTGTGATAGAGCTTCTCCCACTGCTTGGTTAGATGCATCACAAAGCAACTCAAAAGGATAATCCCAGTTGGGTGGTTGCATTATTGGTGGTGTGATCAACCTTTTCTTCTATTCATCAAATGACTTCTTGCATGAATAATCAATATTAAAGTCATATTTCTTAAGTAGTAATCTTGAGAGAGGGAGATAAATCTTACTAAAATCTTTGATGAATCTTCTTTAAAATCCTGCATGTCCTAAAAATGATCTAACATGTTTTAAACAGGTTGGATAGGGTAAGGAATTTATTACTTCAACCTTTTATTTATCAACCACAATCCCTTTTTGTGAAATTATGTGTCCCAAAACTATTCCCTTTTCAACCATGAAATGACATTTTTCAAAATTTAAGACAAGATTCTTTTGAATGCATGTTTTTAAAACGTTTTCCAAATTTCTTAAACAATGATCAAATGAATTACCAAAAACTGTGAAATCATCAAGAAATACCTCCAAGAAGTCCTCAATATGATCTCAGAAAATACTCACCATACACCATTGAAATGTACCTGGGGAGTTGCATAGCCCGAAAGGCATCCTTTTGTATGCGAATGTACCAAATGGACAGGTGAAGGTTGTCTTCTCCTGGTCTTCTGGTGCGATTGGTACCTGAAAGTATCCTGAGAATCCATCTAAAAAGAAGTAATTGGTTTTTCCAGCTAACCTTTATAGCATTTGATCGATGAATGGAATATGGAAGTGGTCTTTTCAGGTAACATGATTAAGCTTCCTATAATCTATACACACTCTCCAGCTATTTTGTACTCTCATGGGGATCAATTCATTTCTTTCATTTTTTACAGTTTTTAGGCCGGTTTTCTTTGGGACTACATGAATGGGGCTAACCCACTGAGAATCAGAGATTGGGTAAATGATGTCAGCTGCTAGAAATTTCTCTATATATTTCTTGAAAACCTCCATGATTGTGAGATTGAGTCTTCTCTGAGGTTTTCTAACTGGTCGGGAATCACTTTCTAAAAATATTATATGAGAACAGACCTTTGGATTGATTCCAGGTATATCACCTAAACTCCATCCTACAGCTTGGACATTTCTTTTGAGTAGGTCAATTAGAGTTTCCTCTTGTGAATGGGATAGGTTATTGGCAATTATTACTGGCAATTTTTCTCCCTCCATTAGGTAACAATACTTTAAATCACTTGGAAATGGCTCAAGTTCAAGACATGGGGGTTGTTCAAGGGATGCCATTGAATTAAGGTTTCTTGTTCCTAAGGCTAGAATCTCTAGTATCCTCTAATTTTTATTTAAAAAATCATAAAAGAAATCAGATTTTACCTCATACTCTAACATGAGATTATGATTTCTAGGTTCTTGGGAATTGGAATTTTCGAATGAAGAATGTTCTCTTAATGATAAGAAGTCAAGAAGAATACATGAGTCTTCAATTGGTTCTATACCTTCTTCATGGGAGATCGCATAAAGTGAGTGATTACTGGAAGGCGGATTTATTGCATCAAGAATGTTGAAGTGTGATGTACTATCTCCAAGTTCCATTGTGAGTGTTCCTTCATGGAAATTGATGATAGTCCTTGCGGTTTTAAGGAAGGGTCTCCCTAGGATGATGGGAGAGGGGCCTGAAGCTCTATCTTCTTCCATGGTAAGTACATAAAAGACTGATGGAATGATCAATCCACTTACTCCAATGAGTAAATCTTCTATAACTCCAGCTTGGAAAACGGTGGATCTGTTTGCTAATTGGACCCCCACTCGAGTTGGTTTTAGCTCTCCGATCTGCAAGGATGAAAATATTGAGTGAGGAATAACATTTATTGAAGCTCCTAGATAACATAATGCATCAGTAAAATTTAAAAGGACCAATAGTGCAGGGAATAGAGAATGTTTGTGGATCTTGAAATTTTTGTGGTATCATTGGTGTGATCAGTGCTGAGACACTTCTTCCTAAGCTGATTCTCTCATTTCCATCCAACAACCTTCTTTTTGTGCATAACTCCTTCAAAAAATTTGCATACTTAGGGATTTGTTTGATTGCATCTAGTAGTGAGATATTGATCTCAAATTTTTGAAAAGTTTCCCAGATTTCTTTTTAAAGTATCCATTCTTCAACCTTCTTTGACTCAACTAATGCAGATGGGAATGGTTCTTGGATATCCTTTATCTCCCTTTGTTGTTTTTGCAATGGTGTTTCTGGCCTTTCCTTTCTAAACCTGATTCTTTCTCCTTTGTTGTTTTGGTCTAATTCTTTTGGATGGATGTGTTGTTCTTCATTAGGTTTCTTAGAATCATCATCCTATCTTTGTTCAGGTGACATTATCTATTTTCCACTTCGTGTTGTAATGACGCTCACACATTCTTTGGGATTTGGAACTGTTTGTGCTGGGAGTTTTCCTTGATTTTTGGTTAGAATATCCATAAGGTTGTCAAATTTATTATCTAAATTTTTCACTGTCTTCTTTAGATATTCAATCTCCATTTCTTGGTTGTACTTATGAGAACTTGATGAAGGTTGTTCATATGGTTTTTGCTGGTATGACTGTTTATAGGGTTTTTGGAATGGGGGATGATTCTGGTATTGCTGCTGTTGGAATGGAGGTTGATTTTGGTATTGATTTTGAAATGGAGGCCTATACTAGTTGTATTGAAATCCATATCCTTGTTGGGGTTGATGTGGATGATTTGACTGGATTTTCCTTTCTTGATAGGCAGCTGCACAATTATCAGTCCCCTGCACTTCTGGACATTGATCAGTTTAATGATAACTAGAAGAGCAGAAACCACATACCAGATTCGGGCCTTGTTGTTACTTCACTTTGTTCACAGCAAGTTGTCTCATCACACTAGACATTTCCTTAAGTGCTGCTTCAAGTAAGGGTGAGGAAGAATCATAAGTTCTTGCCTCATGGATGCCTCTAGTGCTCGTTCCTCTAGTTCCGAATTGCTGTGAGTTTTGCGCAATCTTCTCAATCAGGCCTCTGACATCTGCTGGTGACTTGTCGATGAAGGCTCCTCCAGATGAGGCGTTTAGTAAATTGCGATCATTTTCGAGCAATCCTTGGTAGAAGAACATAAGAAATTGGTTCTCTTCCATTTCTTGGTGTGGTAAGCTTGCACAAAGTTTCTTGAAACGTTCCCAGTATTCGTAGAGAGTCTCTCCAGTCGATTCATGTATGACATAAATTTCTTTTTTTATTGCTTTACTCCTGGATGTAGGGAAGAATCTATGCAAGAAGCTTCTTTGGAGATATTCCCAATCATTTATCTCCTCTGGTTGGAGATTTTACATCCATTATTTTTCTGCTCCCTCAAGTGAGAAAGGGAATGCCCTCTACTTTACTTGCTCTTCTGCGACTCCTCGGGGTTTGAAGCTGGAGCAGACATAGGTGAACTCTTGGATGTGTCGATTCAGGTCGTCACCAGCAAGACCATGAAATTTTGGTAGCAATAGAATCATATTAATGCGTAGTTCAAAATCATTTTCTATTCCAGGGATAGTGAGTTGGTTATTTTGATTAGCAAATTGAGGTGTGCAAAGATCACACAGAGTTTGATTGGGATTATCAGCCATTATTGTAGGTTCAGAGTGATCACTTGAAGTTTAACTTGAATCCGTGAGGTTTATTTCTTCAAACTCTCTTTGAAAATTTTGTTTTCTCAATTTTATTATTGTATGATCAATTTCGGGATCAAATTCAATTAAAGGGTTATTTGAACTAAGGTTCATTTAAGAAAGTTTTTTTTAGTTTTTTATGTTTTGAGGCACTTCCTCCCCAGCAACGACGCAAAGTTTGACGCACACCTGTCGTGGGGTGTGAAAAAAAGTTATATTTACTAATTTAAAATATAATATAGTGGTTAACCTAGGTTTTCTATTGATTAGGAGTGAAAAAAAAATAATTTGTCACTTTTTATTTAGAGAAAACGTTGGGTGTTTATGAAATTTTTTGGTTTTAAAATCAAAGAGAGAAATGAAACAAAAGGAAGAAATTGAGGAAGTGATTTAAGAAAAATATTGAATTAAAATGATTTAAAAACTATTTTATGAGATGGGTGATCATGTCGGGGTTGGTTTTATAATTACACTACTATCCTTGTTCCATTTAATTCAATCCTCTTCTGCTAAGTTGATTTAAGTGAGATTCCATAATTACTTCAACCCACTTCTTTGGTTAAATTTTTTAACAAAATTCTATTTTTTATATACTTATTCTGTTGTGTGATAGATTTTTATTGAACACCCCAAATTATATAAGGCAATTCCCAATCGGGTATTGTTTATCCTAAATAATCTTGAATATTCACCACTGCTCCCACACGTACTAGCGATCGCTAGGTACTTCACAACTAAGCCCTGATATTTATTCTATCAAATATATACCAAAACCTAATTTAGGGATAAAATGATCATTTATCAAAGTAATAATAACAACAGAATAGAAAATTGAATATGATCACATAAGATGATAAATTCTGTTTTTAGAATTTGGAAACAACTTCGTAGAGGAGAGATAGATTTTATTCCATAAAATGTAAGAACTCAAAGCATTAAAAATATAAAACCTTCCATCACCCAATCACCTCATTTGTTTACCCCACCATGTTAAGGGTAATTGTTATGAAAGGGGAAGAATAAAGCATTATGGAACTTGGAGAAATAAAGAGATAAATGAAGAACTCAAAAATAAATCCTCCAAAATCTATCTTCCAGATGATCACTTCGGTTCTTCCCTCCTATGGTCGAATGAGGCCGAGGTCCTTTCTTATAGGAGGTGAGGAATGTAGTTTTACATCCACCCACGAAGTTTTAATGCATATGGAGCCGTGTGGAAGGAGTTATGGCTGATTTAGTAGACCTGACATTTTCTGGCCGCCGATCACTATTCCACCAACCCAACTTTGACCGTTTAATTGGCGGATTAATGAATGAATTTATTTCCGATATTTTGATATACTTGGACCCTTCTCGTAGGATTTCGAACCCATTTGGAACCAATGAATATGGAGGCCGGTGGTCCAAGATATGGTTCATTGAATGTGGTGTGGTCCATTCTGCCGGCCAGAAGAAGTGTTCACATTGACTGAAATGTTTGGGCATGTTGAAATTCTAATTGGATTTTGTTCCTGAAGACTTATATGTATCCCACGAATCATGAAATCCTACAAAAAACGAATCAGGTGAATTGGATACAAAATTTAGGAGTTATGATTGAAATACAGAGGCAATATAAATATGTTTAATGTCCAGAATTAACCACTTTTCACATTTAAGCTTGAAACTCACCAAAAGTCATAAAATGATGCAAAGGGCTTCTCCAGAGTGTCTTTAATTTATGATGTGAGACCTCAGGGGGTATTTATGTTGATTTCTTCCTCATAGAGTCTGTAGATCCTCGATGCGGGCCACAAGGGGAATTGACGTTGAGTGCGTCCTCAGAGAGCCTTTAGTACGATACGAAACTATAGGGGGAATTGACGGTGAGTGCTTCCTCAGAGAGTCTTGACACACACATATGGTGGGATAGGAATAATGGATATAAGTTCTTCTCTAGAGTGTCTTTAATTTATGATGTGATACCTCAGGGGGAATTGAAGTTGAGTTCTTCCTCAGAGAGTCTGTAGATCCTCGATGCGGGCCACAAGGGGAATTGACGTTGAGTGCTTCCCTAGAGAGCCTTTAGTACGATTCGAGACTATAGGGGGAATTGATGGTGAGTGCTTCCTCAGAGAGTCTATTCTATAGATGAACCAGAGGGGTGAGACTGTGTGTGCCTCCAAGAGGGTTTCTAGTACTTGTAGGTTGAACCTTAGGGGTTAGACTATGAGAACTACCCAGAGGTTACCTTTTTGTTCTACTTGCTTGAGGGGTTTTTTATTATTTTTATATTATATGCTAGAAACTGTGGATTTTTACTACTGTGTATTATCCTGTTTACTGCTTACTGATTACTTCTTACTGTACCTTACCTTCCATATATTCACTGACTGTTAGGCACAGATCTTTGGGTGGTTGACTATTTGGACTCTGTCTCACACCCTATTTGGGTTATTATTTTGGGCCCAAACAGATTATATTGTTGCAGATATACATAAGGGCAAGCGCCCTTGTACTTCAAGTTATTAATTGCACTAGAGCTGGAGAGCATGGGACCAAGCCGAGGCTTGTGATGCTGAGGAGTTGCTCATCTATTTTTCTTTTGTACATTGGCTTAGTACTGTATTCAGCATTGTGACCTGTTTGGTTGTTTCCTAGACATATATGTATCATGAATCACTTACATATATATTTCTACCCCAATTGTTTATTTATTAGTCTTCTGCTGTTTACTCTTGTATGGATGTCTATTGTTTCCGCTATTTCTATTATATGTTTTTCTCTTCCACTGTGTACTATGCCAATGATGGCATAGTTTCTCCACTATCACACCCAAGTCCCTCACTACCAACCTAGTACGGGGCGCCTCTAGGTGGCTTCTGGAACCGGGACGTTACAGAAATCTTACCTAAGGATCCCTTTTGATCAAATCAAAAGGTAGAACCCGAAGAAGAGGTAAATATCTCACCACCTATTTCATCTATCATCTTACTTAATAAAATTAAACTAGTTTCTACTAACACTTCAGGAGAGACAAATTCAACTTCATTTCTTTAAGATAAGAAGTGTAAATGGTTCAAGGCACGAGAAAAGATGAGATTTTAGGAAAATCAAGTAAGTATTGTTTCATCAAAAATTCTTCAGCATTTGGGAAATGATCATAAAAACCAAAAATGCTGTCTTAGGGCCCTCATATCTGATGAATTTGATGGTACCTTAGATCATCACAAATTTATGGCTTTGTGATTGTTGGATTTTTCATAGCCATGTCCTCTACCACTCTTCATCAGAAGTTAATGGTTATATTTCTCTTCCATATCCATATTTTCACCTATGTTATCCTATGTAGAAACCCTGTGATGAGTTAATTTGGGTAACCATTACGTTTCTTACTTCAATTTTTAAAATTTAGTTTTAGTAATCTTTTTTACGATGTGGGTTTCTATGAATGAAACTTTCAAGTAGTAAACGATTTATAACCCCGACGAATTTCGAGGGAGAAATTTATTTTAAGGGGGGTAGAATGTAACACCCCAAGATTTTATGAGATGTATTATTTATAATTTATTTGATGTCTTCTATTTTACACTACACCAAGATTAGCTTTTACTATACGCAACACCGTATTAGATTGCAGTATACGCAATACTATTCTTGGCTTGTGATGCACAAAATTTGAAGTTCTTTCGAATAAAATTCATTTTAAAAAACACCAAGTATAGATTTTGATCAATGTATAACTGAACTATATTTTGAGTATGTTATACGCAACATCAAAGGAAGCTTTCCCTACACGCAACCCTTACTTGGCTTGCATTACACGCAAGAGCGACCTTCCTCGATAGCTTGCGTAGTACGCAATAACGGGTTTCACTATTATGAACTAGCCGTTATGAATTGTATTAACCAAATTTTTAATTTTATAAAATTATAATTCATCTTACACATTTTATAGAATGATATATGAAAACAAAATCAATTTTTCGATAAAAGAAGTATTTTTTTAAAAAAAATGCAATTTTACGGCCTTTTGATGGTGCACCAACTTTAAATCTAGTTTTTACATGTTTATAAGATAAATTTGACATAATAAAATTCTTCTTTGGAATCATGATATAAAAATTTACTTTGGATAAATTTTTCATATTATTCTGATAACATTCATATTTTAATGAATAGTAAAAACCCGCTATATTTTAATTAAAAACAACTTTTTTATCAAGATAATTTATCTGGTTAAATTATAATATTGAATAGTTTTAAAGTATAAATGGAATATATTTTTACCATTTAATATAATTCAAGTCATTTCCATTAAATCTACATTGAATTCAATGGTAAAAACATTTCAATCTTTGACAATGTTTAACTTTTAGAACCCGTTTTCTTAACAACGTGATTAATTTTAAATTAATTACTACAACTTCTGTGTTTTGAATTATAAAAAATGGATTCCATATTTGAATTTAGTGGGTCCAAAGTATGTTAGTAGGTTACTTTTATTTGTTTTCTGATATTATGAATAGTAACTATGGTAATTTTTATTTACTACAGTTAAAGGAAAATCGGGTAATTAATGGTAAAAATAAGATTATAAAATTACCCTACCACCTACCAAAATTCTATTGGATGAATAAAAGTCAACCCATATCACCTAAGGGTCAGAATAGATTAATTTTATGGACGTTTGACCATGAAAAGTATTTAATTATTATTAAAACCAATGAAAGTGACAACATGTCAATCTCTTATATCTTATAAGTGTAATAATTTTAATTTAGTGATAAACTTCATAAAACTTAAAACATTAATTTTCTCCAGAAATCTAATAATATTATTTAAATCATGTCAATTTATTTATAATTTTTAGGGGCTAAATAATTATCATCAATTATGACACAATAGTGATGTTGAAATTATTTTATTGATTGAAATATCAAATAAATGGTTTAAAAATATTAAATAAATGTTATATGAACAAATTAATGCGCTCCATGAATTTTTTATATGAATATGACAAGTTAGGAATATATTAAATATTTTTTTCTAATATATCCTCTGTGTGGATTTTATTTAAATTCAAATAAATCAATAGTTTCAAAATTGACACTATTGTTATTTTATAAAAAATAACATATTATTAAATTGTTTAAAAATCACCAAAATATTTAAAAATTATAAATGAAAATTTATATGGTCTAAAATGGAATAAATTATCCAATTATGGACAATTCCCAACACATAAGTAATTATTTATAACAATTTAAATTTTATAATATTATTACCACAAATACAATTAAATAGATTAAATAAGGATAAATCAAGTTGATAAGGTTTAAAATAAATTCCCGACATGTCTAAATTTTATTGGTTGTCTAAATTACAACCCTATATCATCTTATCTTTGGATTTGAGTAATTTGTTGAGGTTTTTATGTGGGGTTTGAGTTTATTATAAATTAATATTTTAGAGGTTTCCAAAAGTGCCCCTCTCCTCTCTTATATAAGGGCACCCCTCCCTCTCCTCCTCTCACCACTTTGAGCCTTTAAGCTCGGCCAAAACCTGCCCATTTATCTTCTCCACTTTCCTAGAAACATACTATAGGTTCTGGTATTCTTCAGAGACCAACTTTATTTCAGTAAGAGGAGGTTTAGAAGAGGCGCATCGAAGAAGAGGTAATATCCTTTACCGATTCTTTCAAGTTCACTTTTTCTTTTCTTCCACTTCTTTGTTTGTTTCATTATAAAGTAATAACATAAGTATCACTAATATAATGATATGTTATTATAAATATTAAATAACCCTATTTCACCTTCTATTCATCCTACGGAAAATGAAATCACCGCACGCGCGTACGTACAGAATACCGTCTCCACGCCGGGGTGTAATCTGTTTTCCACCACCACCTTAGTTAGATGGGTATAATGGTGGAAATAATAACTATATATGATTATTATAAAATCTTACTAATTCTAATAAAGTATATCTTCCACTCCAATTCCATTCAATAATTATGGGTATGACATCATCGCTCGTGCGTACGTACTGATTACCGTCTCCATGACACGATGAGATTCATTCTCCATGATTAACCATTAAAGTATGATTATAACTTATATATAATAAATAATCATGTAATATATGAAATAATAATGATACTTTATTTATGTAAATATATTTTTTATTTACTTAATTCCATTCAATTCAAATAAGGAAATGAAAACTCCGTTTATGCATACGTATGGCCTACCGTCTCCATGAACGATGTATTTCATTTTATTTATCGATCTATCATATGGGTCTTCATTCCAATAAATGAAGGTAATTTATCTCAAATGGTTGGAGATAAACTAACGATTAAGAATATGACCATTGTACGGGAATTTGATGATGTCTTTCAAGAGGAATTGTCAGGTCTTCCACCAAATCGTGATGTTGGGTTTTAAATAGAACTCATACCAGGTGCTATGACCATTTCAAAGACACTTTATAGAATGTCCCCAATTGAGTTTCAGGAATTGAAGAAGAAACTCCAAGATAATCTTGATAAGGGATTCATACGCCCTACTGCAACACCTTGGGGAGCACATGTTCTGTTTGTTAAGAAGAATAATGAATCAATGAGACTCTGCATTGATTATCAAGAACATAACAAGATCACTATCAAGAACCAATATCCTCTCCCAGGAATTGATGACTTATTTGAACAACTACGCGGAGCTCAATACTTTTCCGAGATTGATCTTCATTCATGGTATCATCAATTAAGGGTCAAAAGGGAGGATATACAAAAGATGAATTTATGTACAGGGTATGGACACTATGAATTTATAGTGATGCCATTTGGTCTTACTAATGCCCCTGCTATCTTCATGGATCTAATGAAAAAAGTATTTAGAGACTATCTTTATTAGTTTGTGGTAGTCTTTATAGGCGATATTCTTGTCTATTCAAAGAGCAAGTAAGAACATGAAGATCACTTGATAATTGTACTGAAGACACTAAGAAAGGAGAAGATTTATGAAAAATTTAATAAGTGTGAATTTTGGATTCAAAAAGATTCATTTTTTGGGCACATAATCTAAAAATAGGGGATATCATTGGATCCAGCAAAAACAATGGTTATCGAGAGATGGTCGAGACCAACAACGGTAACTGAGATCTAAAGTTTTCTTGGTTTGGATGGATATTATCGACGTTTTGTGAATGATGTTTCATGATTATCTAATCCACTCACCAGGATGACTCGAAAAAGAGTTATGTTTTTTTGGACGGAGGAGTTTAAAGAGAATATCAAGGAGTTAAAAAGAAGGTTATCCAGTGCACCTGTGCTCACATTGCCTTGTAGTGGACAAAGGTTTGTGATCGACAGTGATGCATCCAAAAAGTTATTGGGGTGTGTTATCATGCAAAATGATATAGTGATAGCTTATTCCTCACGAAAGATGAAAATCCATGAGCAAAATTACCCAACTCATGATTTGGAATTAGCTGCGGTAATCTTTGCCTTAAATATTTGAAGGCATTAACTTTATGGTGACAGGTGTGATATTTATACTGATCATAAAAGTGTATAGTTTATTTTCTTACAAAGAAGCTGAATATGCGCCAAAAAGATGGTTGGAGCTGATTAAGAATTACGACTAATCAATTCATTACCACCATAGGAAAGCAAACTAGGTGGCAGACACATTAAGTCGATAAGACCATGCTAGCTTATCCATGATGAGGATCACAAAAGATCAAATATTTATGGATTTATAAAGGATAGATCTTGGAATTATAATGGAAGAGAAAAAATATTATCTTTCTCAAATTAATGTTCAACCATCTATACCTGTGAAGATTAAAGAGGCACAGAAAGAAGATGTAGAGTTACAAAAGAAGGTTAGAAATGTTCTTGAATTCCACATTGACTGTGATGAAATAATAAAGTTTAGGAATCGGGTTTGTGTTCCTCTCTTCCCAGAATTAATGAAGGAAATATTGGATGAAGCTCATAGTTCTTCATTACCTATTAACCCTGGAAGCATGAAGATGTATAGGGACCTGAAGGAGTACTTGAGGTGGGATGCCATGAAAAGAGATGTTTCTGAATAAGTCTCTCGATGCTTGGTTTTTCAGCAAGTTAAAGCTGAGAGACAGAATTCTAAGGAGATGTTACAACCATTTCCTATACTAAAATAGAAATATAAAAACATCACTATAAACATTTTCACTGGACTTCCTAAAACATCCAATGACAATAATGCTCTCTAGGTTATAGTTGATCATCTTACAAAGACGACACACTTCATTGCTATTAGAGAAGATTTCTCTCTTGATCAGCTTGCCAGGATGTATGTGAAAGAAGTGGTAAGATTGCATAGAGTACCACTTTCCATTATATCTGATCGGGATCCAAGGATTACCTCGATGTTTTGGTGAAGTCTTCAGCATAATCCAGATATAGAGTTGAGTTTAAGCACTGCTTATCATCCTTAGACTGACAATCAGTTTTAGAGGACAATTAAAACTCTAGAAGACATGTTGAGAGCTTCCTCTACGGATTTCAAAGGTGGTTGGGATCAACACCTATCTTGGGTGGGATTTTATTATAATAATATCTTTCACTCCAGTATTCAGATGGCTCCTTATGAAGCTCTCTATAGAAAGAAATGCAGAACTCCAACTTGCTGGGAAGAAGTTGGGGAAAGAATGCTATTAGGACCTGATCTTGTTGACGAGATGGCAGAAAAGGTAAGATCTATTCAACAACACATAAGAGCAGCTCATAGTCGAAAAAAAGTTATTCCGTCAACCAAAGAAAAGACCTAGAGATTGAAGTGTGTGATAAAGTGTTCTTACAAATATCTCCTTGGAAGAGAGTAAAGAGATTTGGAAAGAAGGGCAAGTTGAGCCCAAGGTATATTGGTCCTTTTGAGATATGGGACCGTATTGGCACGGTAGCATACCGATTGGCACATCAACCAAATATATCTCAAGTTCATGATGTGTTCCATGTATCTCTCCTGATAAAGTACATAACTGATCCTTCACATGTACTAAGCTCAGATGTTGTACTATTGGAGCAAGATCTTTCTTATGAAGAATAGCCAATAGAGATTCTTGATCGCAGCGAAAAAGTTCTATGAAACAAGACCACTATCTTGGTTAAAGTTTTATGGAAGAACCACCAATTATAATAAGCTACATGGTAACTTGAGGATATGATGAGGGAGAGGCATCCTCATCTGTTTGTTACGAAGTGACGAATTTTGATAGAAAAATTATTTTTAAGGGGGGTAGAAAGTAACACCCTGAGATTTTATGAGAAATATTTTTTTATGTATTATGTTATATGCAACACCAAAATATTCTTTCAATAAAAACAACACTATCTTCTCTTTCATTACACGCAAGAGAAACCTTCCTCGATAGCTTACGTGGTACGCAACACCGAGTTTCACTAAACAATGATATGTTAGTAAACGATTATATAAACTAGCCGTAATAAATATTAATAGCCAGTTTTTGAAATTTTATAAATTTTAACAATCAAAATGGACTTCATTTTTGGATCTAGAATATCGAAATTAGCTTAGGGTGAATTTTTTGTATTTTTCTGAAAACATTTAATTTTTGATGAATAGTGAAAAACACTGAGTTATAGTTTAAAACCGAATTTTTTTATTTGAATAATTATATATTTTATTTGAATTTATTTTAGGTCAAAATAGTTATATAATACCTATATAAGTTAAATTTAATTCATTGGAGTCATTTTATTATAATTTTAGTTATATAAAAATTTTATTGAACTTTTTACCATCTCTTACCCACCTCCTAGGAGAATTTGTAAATTTACATAAAACATAATTTTACCGCTTCTGTGAGTTGAATTTAGAAATTATGAGAGATATGGTTAATATCAAGGAGTAAAATGTGGTTCAATAAGATAAAAATAATTCTTGAGAACAATAACTTTTTACTTTTATTTACCACTATTAAAAGTAAATAGGGTAATTAAGGGTAAAAATGATATTATTATTACCCTAAAACTTTTTCTAATTCTATTGGATAAGTTTAATTTGACAAAAAACGACCTTAGGGATAAAATATGACCATTTTGATCCACCTGGATTAGATTAGGACAATTATTATTATTTTCTTCAATGAAGAGTTAAAAGAATTAAAATCAACGTTTAATAAGTAAAACATTCTTAATATAAGGTTATACATAAGATAAATTAGACTATAAATATTAATTAGAAAGATAAAAATATTTAATACATAATTTACTTTATTTATAATTTTTAGATATTAAATAATATAATTTATTTATGACACAATGATGATGCAGTAATTACTTTATTAATGAAATATTAACATAATTGATATTATAAATACCCAAATAAAAGTAATTTGAGACTGTTTGTGATTTAAACTATTTTTTTAGGTTAATATAACATATTAGGGTTGGTTATATGAATTGTTTTCGAATTAATAATGCTGTTATGAATTTATAAAAAACTAAATACCAAATAGTGTCAAAATTGACATAAAAGAGTTTTTAAAACAAATATTAAATTATTAATTGATATTCTATTCCTAAAAATCTAAGGATCGGACAAACAAATT
Source organism: Viscum album (assembly GCA_963277665.1). Classification (NCBI taxonomy): domain Eukaryota; kingdom Viridiplantae; phylum Streptophyta; class Magnoliopsida; order Santalales; family Viscaceae; genus Viscum; species Viscum album. The sequence goes on from OY728166.1 coordinate 733,450,180, forward strand.
ATATAATAATATATATGAAATTAATGAACCAATTGGGATTCTATTGGAATTTTATAGTAAGTTTGTTATCCATATAGTGTAAGAATACAAGAAGACACGGTCAAAGTTAAATTATTTAACTCAGAGTTAAATCTAATTGATAAGGTTAAAATGGTAATCTAAACTTGTCTAAAACCTATTGGATGAGATGATTGTGATACATCCCCACCATAGCCTTGAAATAAATCACTTTGGAGCCATTATAAACTGAATATTAATTTATTATAAAATAATATTTTAATTTTTTCTTAAGGTGCCCCTCACCCCTCTTATAAAATGGCTCTCCCACTTCTCTCTAATTCACACCTCCAATGCCATTTGAATCGGCCATAGCTGGCCAAAATACCATTTCAATTGCCCTAACTTCATCATATATGCATTACTTTAGTCATAAAGCCAACCTAAAAAGCCCTTTTGATTAAATAAAAAGGAATAACCCGAGGAAGAGGTAAATATCTCCCCACCTATTTCAAGATCCTTTCTTCTTTCACTTCCTCCTTCTTTGTTGTTTCCATTATAAAATAATAAATCCAGTATATTCTATATAATGTGATATTATTATAAAAATCATACAACCATATTAGTTATTTTATCCATCCTATGAATGAAAAAGTCACCGCACGTGCGTAGGTACAACTTACTGTCTCCACGTCATGGTGTAGTTTGTTATTCCAACATTTTAATCACTTGGATGAGTATGATATTGAGTATAACTGATATAAATAATAAATATAACATTATAATGATTCTGTATATATGTTATACCATCCAATTATATACTATTTTAATATCAAAAGAATGATATTGTCGCTCGTGCGTACATACGGACTACAGTCTCCACGAACGCAATGAGATTCATTTTCCATGATTTACCATTTAAGTATGGTTATAAAGTATATATATAATAAATAATCATGAAAGATATTACATAATAATGATACTGTATTTATGTACATATATTTTTCATTTACTTAATTTCATTCAATTCAAAAAGGAAAAGAAAACAACGTTCATGGGTACCTACGGCCTACCATCTCCATGAATGGTGTATTTCATTCCATTTATCGATCTAAAATATATATTTATATGATGAATATATATTATTTATAAATCATGTTTTACATTCTGGAACTATGTAAATCAGGATATAAGTAATAATATCAAGAACAAAAAGTCGAAACACATACGATAAATGAAATGATTTTACCCAAAACGGTGCTTTAACATGGAATTTAAAAAAGAACGGGTAATATAAAGTCATAAGTGAATCATATATGATATCATAAAACATTTAACCGTTTTTGTTGTCTTAGCAATACCATTATCCTTTTACATGGTAAGATTAATCCTTTACTACTTGATTTACATGGACATTACATTACTTTTGTGAAATAATTAATACATTACCAAACAAACACCCAATGACCATATTAGTTTCATGTCTTTGGAAATTCGAAACATAATATTCTAATCATGGTGAAAGATCGTAAACATCTCCCCTAAATATCTTCTTCTTTTTTCTTCCTAAACCCTTCCTTGATATCCTGGGGGAAAAGAAAACACAAAAAGGGTGAGCTCAAATGATCAGTAAGGGTAAACATGGATAAAATAAAACAACCCATATATATTTGAACTTAAAAACATGAACATAAAGTTTAAACATCAAATTCTTGAGCAATGACATTAAACATGGTAGTACGTAAGGCATAGATCATAATGGAAAATAAATCACGATAAAATAGCATTGGAATAAAACTTGTAATTGTGGAAAACCATTAATCACATGATATGATTTCTATAGTAGCCTAGGAATTTCTTCCAAGACCATCATAGTGGACAATGTCCATTACTGAATCGGGTTTACCTGTTGTTCCAGCCCTGTATTACTATACCATATTTACTTGTCGTTACAGCTATGTCTATATCATGAGATATAAATCTTTACCCAATGCATTGGAGGGAGATATAGGTCCCAACCATATCATAATGAAATCATTCTTACGTGTTCCACAACATAAACATAAATCATTCATCATAAACCAAAGAATAAAATGGGTTTCATAAATATCATCCCATCAAAAAATAATCCATATAAAACAGATGGATATCATTGCCTCATAAGAATAATCAAACCATGTATATAATAGAGACATTATACTTGAAATATAATCATACTAAATAATGTCATATTAGATGGAAAATAGTTTTGACAAAACACTTGAAATGAATTCATGAGGAAAATATCCTTTCTTCTTCAAAATCATTTTCTTTTCACAAAATCCCATGCAATTTTAAAAGAAAAGGATTTTTTTGAAAATAATCATAAAATCTTGTAGAGTAATCTTCATGAAGAAAATGAGATATGAAATCATAAAAATCCATTTATTCCATATAAGTAAAGAAACATTCTCCTCATACTTTTATCGAAAAAGCCAAAAAGTACCTCATATGGTAAACAAAAGAAACATTCCTTCCATAAAACAAGGTAATAACCTAAAAAATGTGGTAAAAATGAATTTAACCATACATGGAAGAATATTAAAAACTTTATGAAAACATTTTTCTGGACATGAATGAAAAATATAACCCCAATAAATACTTACGTATAAGCAATCCCGTATAAAAATGAGATTTTCAAAATTATCCCTTACCTTATGTCCAATTTCCTCCGTATGTGTCCGAGACTCCTATATAGTGGGTTTAAACATATTATTAACTTGTAACAGAACCATAATAATATTTATTATATCATATATGATTTAGTTGTGACTTTTTATTACCGGTTCATTTGTCAATTCCATGTTAGAGCAGCGTTTTGGGTAAAATCGTTTAATTTATCATACGTGTTTCGACTTGTTGTTCTTGATATTATTACATATATCCTGATTTTCTTAATTAAAAAATGTAAAACAATATTTATATATAATATATATTCATCATATAAATATACATGATATATCAATAAATGAAATGAAATACATCGTTTATGGAGACGGTAGGTCGTACGTACGCACGAACGCTGTTTTCATTTCCTTATTGAATTGAATGGAATTATGTAAATGAAACATATATGTACATAAATATAGTATCATTATTATGTCATATCATTATTGATTATATATTATATATACTTTATAGTCATACTTGAATGGTTAATCATGGAGAATTAATCTCATCGCGTCGTGGAGATGGTAATCTGTACGTACGCACGAGTGATGATATCATTCCCATAATTATTGAATGGAATTGGAGTAGATGATATAATTTATCTGAATAAGTATTATGTTATAATAATCATATATAGTTATTATTTCCACCATTATACCCATCCAACTAAGGTGGTGGTGGAAAACAGATTACACTACGTTGTGGAGACGGTATTCCTCACGTACGCACACACGGTGATTTCGTTTTCCGTTGGATGGATAGAAGTTGAAATAGGGTTGTTTCATATTTATAATAACATATCAGTATATGAGGGATACTTATGTTATTGATTTATAATGAAACAAATAAAGGAGAGTAAGTATAAGAATAAATGAACTTGAAAGAATCAGTAAAGGATATTACCTCTACTCCGACGCGCCTCTTCTAAACCTCCTCATAGGGAAATGAAGTTGGTCTTTGAAAAAGACAAGGACCTATAGTATGTTTCTAGGAAATTGAAGATGAGAAATGGGAAGGGTTTTTCCAATCTTGAAGGCTCAAAAGTGGTTTGAGGAGGAGAGGGAGGAGGTGCCCTTATATAGGAGAGGAGAGGGGCACTTTTGGAGACCTCTAAAATATTAATTTATAATAAACTCAAAGCCCACTTAAAAACCTCCAAAAATGACTCAAATCTGAAGATAAGATGAGATAGGGTTTTAATCTCATCAACCAATAAAATTTATACATGTTGGGAATTTATTTTAAACCTTATCAACTTGATTTATCCTTATTTAATCTATTTATTTTTAGTTGTGGTAATAATATTCTGAATTTTAAATTGTTATAAATAATTACTTATGTGTTGTGAATTGATCATAATTGTATAATTTATGACATTTTCGGCCATACAAATATAAATTTAAAATTTTTAAATATATTTGTGATTTTTAAATAATTTAATAATATGTTATTTCTATAAAATAACAATAGTGTCAATTTTGATACTATTCATTTATTTGAATTTAAATAAACTCCACATAGAGGATATATTCGAAAAAAAATATTTAATAGATTCATAACTTGTCATATTCTTCTAAAAAATTCATGGAGCACATTAATTTGATCATATAACATTTATTTTAATATTTTTAAAACCATTTATTTGATATTTCAATCAAGACAATAATTTCAACATCACTATTTTGTCATAAATAATGATAATTATTTATCCCCTAAATATTCTAAATAAATTTACATGATGTAGATAATTTTATTATATTTTTTTGAGACTATTCATGTCCGATGTTTTATGAAGTGTATCACTAAATTAAAATTATTACACTTATAAGATATAAGAGAGTGACATGTTGAAACTTTCTATAGTTTTAATAATAATTATATAATTTTCAGGGTAACAAGTCCATTAAATGAATCTATTCTGACCCTTAGGTGATATGGGTCAACTTTTATTCATCCAATAGAATTTTGGTAGGAGTTAGGTTAATTTTATAATCTTATTTTAACACTTTATTACCTGATTTACCTTTAACTGTAGTAAATAAAAAATACTGTAGTTACTATTCATAAAATAAAAAAAACAACCTATTAACATAATTCGAACCTAATGAATCCAAATATGGAATCCATTTTTCAAAATTAAAATCACAGAAGTTGTAGTAATTAATTTAAAATTAATCCTCTTGTTAAGAAAACGAGTTTTAAAAGTTAAAACATTGTCAAATATTGAAATGTTTTAAAGTGGGTGCGCCATCAAAAGGTGGTAAAACTGTATTTTAAAAAAACTCTTATTTTATCAAAAAATAGATTTTGTTTTCATATATAATTCTAGAAAATGTGTAAGATTAATTATAATGTAATAAATCTCAAAATTCGGTTAATACTATTCATAACGGCTAGTTCATAATAATATTATAACAATATATCGTTGTTTAGTGAAACCCAATATTGCGTACTATGCAAGCTATCGAGGAAGGTCGCTCTTGCATATAATGGAAGCCAAGTCAGGTTTTCCCATAGGGAATTATTCCTTTGGTGTTGCATATAACACACTCAAAATATAGTTCAGTTATACATTGATCAAAATCTATACTTGGTGTTGTGTAAAATGAATTTTATTCGAAAGAACTTGAAATTTTGTGCATCACAAGCCAATAATAGTGTTGCATATACTGCAGGCTAATATGGTGTTGCGTATAGTACAAGCTAATCTAGGTGTAGTGTACAATAGAATACATCAAAGAAAAAAAATATCTCATAAAATTTAGGGGTGTTACATTCTACCCCCTTTTTACGATGTGGGTTTCTATGAAAGAAACTTTCTAGTAGAAAACCATTTCTAAACCCGACGAATTTTGAGGGAAAAATTCATTTTATGGGGGGTAGAATGTAACACACCGAGATTTTATGAGAATTATTCTTTTTAATTTCTTTGATGTCTTTTTTTGTATGCATCACCAAGATTAGATTGCGCTATATGAAACACTGTATTAGGTTGTAGTATACACAACACTATTCCTGGCTTGTGATGCACACAATTTCATGTTCTTTCGAATAACATTAATTTTACCCAACACCAAGTATATATTTTGATCAAAGTATAACAGAACTATATTTTGAGTATGTTATACGCAACACCAAACGAAGCTTTCACTACACACAACCCCAACTTGTCCTGCGTTATATGCAAGAGCAACCTTCCTCGATAGGTTGCGTTGTACGCAATACCGAGTTTCACTAAACAACGATATGTTATTAAACTATTATACAAACTATCCATTATGAATAGTAATACTGTGAAATTTTATAAATTTTATCTTTAAAAATTGGTTTCATTTTTGGATTCAGAATATCGAAATTAGTCTAGGGTAAAGTTTTGTATTTTTCTGAATACTTTCAATTTTTGATGAATAGTGAAAACATTGAGTTGAATGTTAAAACCGACTTTTTATTTAAAAAATAATTTATTTTATTTAAATTAATTTTAGGTACAAATATATACATAATAGCTTTATATGTTCAATATAATTCATTGGAGTCATTTTACAATAATTTTAGATATATAAAATTTTTATTGAACTTTTTACAATCTTTTACCCACATCGTAGGAACATTTGAATATTGATAGAAAACATAATTTTACCGCTTTTGTGAGTTGAATTTCGAAAATCCGAGAGACACGGTTAATATCAAGAAGTAAAATTTGGTTCAATAAAATAAAAATAATTTTTGGTGAATAGTAACTTTTTACTTTTATTTATCACGGTTAAAAGTAAATAGGAAAATTAAGGGTAAAAATGATATTATTTTTACCCTAACACATGTCCTAATTCTATTGGATAAGTATAATTAGACCAAAAAAAACCTTAGGAATAAAATATGAACCTCTTTGGTCCACTTGGATTAGATTAGGACACTTATTATTATTTTATTTAAAGAAGAGTTAAAAGAGTTAAAATAAAAGTTTAATAAGTAAAACATTTAATATAGGGTTATACATAAGATAAATTAGATTATAAATATTCATTAGAAACCTAAAAACTTTTCGTACAAAATGGTATTTGATATATAGTTTTTAGACCTTAAATAATGTAATTTATTTATTACACAATGATGATGCAGTAATTACCTTATTAATAAAATATTAACAAAATTGATATTATAAATAACCAAATAAATGTAATTTGAGACTTTTAATGAATTAAACTAATTTTATAGGTTAATATAACATTTTAGGGTTGGTAATAGGAATTTTTTTGAAATAATAATGTTGTTATAAATTTAGAAAAAAACACCAAATAGTGTCAAAATTGACATAAAAGAGTTTTTAAAACAAATATTATATTATTCATTGATATAATGGTCTTAAAGATCTAAGGTTCCGAAAAAAGACTTATATAATAATATATATGACATTAATGAACCAATTGGGGTTCTTATTAGTAGTTTATAGTAAGTTTATTAACCATATAGTGCAAGAATACAAGAAGACATGGTAAAAGTTAAATTATTTAACTTAGAGTTAAATCTAAATGATAATGTTAAAAAGGTAACCTAAACTTATCTAAAACCTATTAGTTGAGATTATTTCGACCCATCCCCACCCTATCTTCTAAATAAGTCACTTTTGAGCCATTATAAACCGAATATGAATTTATTATAAAATAATATTTTAAGGTTTTCCTGAGGTGCCCCTCTCCTCCCTTATAAAAGGGCACCTCCTCCCTCTCCTCTTTACCCAATTTTGTGCCTTAAAGCTCAGAAAACACCTTCCAATTTCTCTTCTCAAACTCTCTAGTTATATCATAGAGGTTCTGGTCTTCTCAAAAGAAAAACTCTAGTTCCCTAAGAAGAAGTTTAAAAGAGGCAAGTCGAGGAAGAGGTAATCTCTTCTACCGATTATTTCAAGTTTCTTTCTTCTTCTACTTCCTCTTCTTTAGTTGTATCATTAAAAAGTAATATCATAAGTGTTACTTATATACTTATATGTTATTATAAATATTAAACAATCATATTTCACCTTCTATCCATCCTACGACAAACAAAATCACCGCGCGTGCGTACGTATGGAATACCGTCTCTACACTGTGGTGTAATATGTTTTTCTACCACCACCTTACTTGGATGGGTATAATGGTGTAAAGAATAACTATATATGATTATTATAAAATGATACATGTTCTGAGATATTATATCATCCACTCCAATTATATTCAATAATTATGGGTATGATATCATCGCTCGTGCGTACGCAAGGATTACCATCTCCATGACGCAATGAGATTCATTCTCCATGTTAACCATTAAAAAATGATTATAAAGTATATATAATGAATAATAATGAAATATATGACATAATAAAGCTACTATATTTATGTATATATATATATATGTGTGTGTCATCTACTTACTTCCATTCAAGTCAATATGGAAAAGAAAACATCATTCATGCGTACGTACGACCTACCATCTCCATGAATGATGTATTTCATTTCATTTATCTATCAATTATATATATATATATATACAGAATATATATGATATATAAATCCTGATTTAAATTCTAGAAGTATGTAAATCATGATATAACTAATAATAATATCAATAACAACAAGTCCAAACACGTATGATAAATGAAACGATTTATCCAAAACACTGCTTTAACGTGGAATTGTCAAATGCACAGGTAATATAAAGTCATAAGTGAATCATATGTGATATCATAAATATTATTATTGTTCTGTTACAAGTAAATAATATTTTTAAACACACTATACAGGAGTCTCGGAAACATATGGAAGAAATTGGACATAAGGTAAGGGATAATTTTTCAATCACATTTTTATCCGAGATTGCTTATACGTAAGTATTTACTAGGGTGATATTTTCCATCCATGTCCATAAAAAATGTTTTTTCATAAAGTATTTAATATTATCCCATGTATGTTTAAAATCATGTTTACCCATTTTTGACTTTTACTTTGTGTTATGGAAGGAATCTTTCTTTTGTTTACCATATGAGGTACTTTTTGACTTTTTCAGTAAAAGTACGAGGAGAATGTTTTTTGACTTCTATGGAATGAATAGATTTTTACGGTTTTATAACACCTTATTTTCATGAAGATTACTATAAAATATTTCATTACTATTTTTTAACAAAATCCATTTCTTTTAAAATTTCATGGCATTTTGTGAAAAGAAAATGATTATGAAGAAGAAAGGATATTTTCCTCAAGAATTCATTTCAAGTGTTTTGTCAAAACTATTTTCCATCTAAGATGACATTGTTTAGTATGATTATGTTTCAAGAATAATGTCTCTATTATTTACATGGTTTGATTATTCTTATGAAGAAATGATATCCATTTGTTTTATATGGGTTATGTTATGATGGGATGATTTTTATGAAACCCATTTTATTCATTCGGTAATGATAAATGATTTATGTTTGCTTTGTGACACAAGTAAGAATGATTTCATTATGAGATGGTTGAGACCTATATCTCCCTCCAATAAATTGGGTAAAGATTTATATCTCATGAGATAGATATGGATGTAATGGCATGTAAATTAGATACAGTATTACAAGGCAGGAACGACAGGTAAACCCGATTCAGTAATGGACTTTGTCCACTATGATGGTCTTGGCAGCAATGCCTTGGCTACTATGGAAATCATATCATGTTCTTAAGGGTTTTCCAAAATTACATGTTTTATTCCCATTCTATTTTATCATTATTGATGTCCCATTATGCTTTATTCCTTACAGACTACCTATTTTAATGTCATTTTCAAGATTTTGATGTTTAAACTTTATGTTCATGTTTTTTCTATGTTCAAAGGTATATCGGTTGTTTTATTTTCTCCATGCTTACCCTTTCTGAGCATTTGAGCTCTCCCTTTTTATGTTTTCTTTTCCCCCAGGATATAAAGTATGGTTTTAGGTTGGAAAAAAAGAATATCTTTATGGGAGATGTTGAAGATCTTTCACCATGATTAGAAGACTATGTTTCCAGTTTGCAAAGAAACTATACTAATACGGTCATTGGGCGTTTGTTTTGTAATGTATTAAGTATTCTACAAAATTAATGTAATTTCAATGTATATCAAGCTTTTGGTCTCTACATTTGGAATCAGAGGGAAGGTTTAGTAAACCTTTGGAAACTTGGATGCAATAACTTTAGCGAGATCCCAAGAGATATATCTAAGGTATGTCTAGGGATGTCTGTAAGGTTATGTATAAAGTATAGGTTACAATCCTAGAATTATGATAATGATCATGAATAACCTAGGATTAAACCTATGATGTTAGAGATTGAAAGTACTTCCCCTTGATTATGTTGTTTTTTTAGTACGAGTTTTGCCTATCATACTATTCTTTTTGTGTTTTAAGAAATGGAAGGAAACATGAGGATTCATGTTAATGGAGAATATGATGGACAATGGAATTATATTGTTCATGAGAAACCAAATGAAATGGGATTTGGATGTCTAAACATCGTTATTATGCCTAATCAGCAATCTCATAATATGATTAATAATATCAACTTTTCTAAGTTTCCTAACTCGGCTAATAAGATAATGATGGAGTTTCATGATGATCATAGAGGGATGAAAGTTCAATTTCCCTCATGTAAATCATGTGGGCAGAGGAATAAAGGAGAATGTTTTGAAGGAACTGAAAGATGCATTGGGTTTGGAAAAAAATGACACAAAGATAGTAATTGAAAAGGAAAAGGTTCAGTTAACTCCATGGACAAGGATAATGGTATTGCTAAGACATCAATAATGGTTAAATGTTTTAAATGTGGAATGTATGGCATTATAAAAACTAATGACCTAAGGTAAAGTCTCAAGTAGAGAATCATCATGGTCGTATGGGTAATATTTATATTGATGACGATAAAGAGACTACAAATGATATGTGAGTCGAACGAATTGTTGAAGCTCAGTCAATGGTTTATGAAGATAGTGGAATGATTTTTGTTTATCAATAGTAATGTTGTATATGTAATGGTACTATAGAATAAAGTCACATATACGGATTGTTACACTATTTTTTCCCTAAAGTATTTGAAATTATATTTTGAATGGTACTGGTAACCATGAAAGGTTATTTAGTTATTTTTTTGAAAGTAGATGATATGAGCATAATGAAGGGATAAGAAGATAATGAGATGTTTGATAGTATTTATGAGCTCATGACTGTTATAAGGAAAAGTGATATCATGGTTTGAGTATATAGAAATTTTGGGATTTTGGTATGTGGAATGAGTTAACTTTTGATAGCATTCTTGTTTTCACTAAGGTTCTATGGTAATTCATGTTTCAAAGGAATACATGATTAAGGTATTCACATGTTTGGAATGTGACCAACAAGATATATATTTTGATATATGGGGGATAAATGATGGTATTCACATGATTGTTATGTGACCTTTCAAGTAATCATTTTCTTTATACTATGAGCATGGACCGAAGAATTTTGGATAAGCCTAAAGATTGAAATAAATTAATTTAGACATAAGATAGTATTGTTTAAGGCTAGAAATTTTTTCGATATTATTCCAAGAATGTTATAATAATGTAGTTTTAGAAAAAGGGAAAACCTTTAGGATGGGCGACAAACCGTCGCGTCGGACAAGGTTGCGGGAATCGAACCCTCAAACGATGCACGACAATACTTTATCACCTACCACTAGACTACAGGAAGTCCCTGGTTAGTAGAAACTAGTTTTATTTTATTAAGATATATGATAGATGAAGTATAAGTCCATTTTAGGAACCGTATAAGATTAATCTCACCATATATGGACTTATGTATATAGCTTTTACTAACCTTATGTTTGAGACAGATGGAATGACCTATCATTATATCTCATGATCTGCTAACACTTCACAGAAGACAAATTCAACTTCATTTCTTTAAGGGATGATGTTGCAATTGTTCAAGGAACAAACAACAGTGATATTGTACCAAAATCAAGTAAGTATTTCTTTAAATTCAAAAATTATTCAACATTAGGGAAATGATCCTGAAAACAAAATTTTTTTGTCCAAGTGACCTCATATCAGATGAATCAGATGGTACCTTAGATCATCTGAAGTTTATGGCTTTGTGATTATTGGATTTTTCATATCCATATTCTCTACCATTCACTATCAGAACATGATGGTTAGCTTTCTCTTCCATATCAATATTTTCACCTATATTCTCCTATATGGAAACCCAGTGATGAGTTACTTTGGGTATCCGTTATGTTTCTAACGTTCCTTTTTTAAAATGATGTTTTAGTATTCCTTTTCACGATGTGAGTTTCTATGAAATAAATTTTCAAGTAGAAAACCATTTATAACCCCGACGAATTTCGAGGGAAAAATTCATTTTAAGGGGGGTAGAATGTAACACCCCGAGATTTTATTAGAAATATATATTTTATTTCTTTGATGTCTTTTGTTGTACGCTTCACCAAGATTAGCTTGTGCTATATGAAACACCATATTATCTTGTAGTATACGCAACACTATTCTTGGCTTGTGATGCACATGATTTCAAGTTCCTTCGATTAACATTCATTTTACACAACACCAATTATAGATTTTGATCAATGTATAACTGAACTATATTTTGAGTATGTTATACGTAACACCCAAGGAAGATTTCCCTACACGAAACCCTGACTTGCCTTGCGTTACAGACAAGAGAAACCTTCCTCGATAACATGCATTGTACGCAATACCGAGTTTCACTAAACAACAATATGTTATTAATATATTATATAAAATATCCGTTTTGAATAGTAATACCCACTTTTTGAAATTTTACAAATTTTATCTTTCAAAATGGACTTCATTTTTGGATTCTGAATATCGAAATTATCCGGGTGAATTTTTGGTATTTTTTTGAAAACTTTCAATTTTTGATGAATATTGAAAACACAGAGTTATTGGTTAAAACCGAATTTTTATTTAAATAATAATTTATTTTATTTTAATTTATTTTAGATCAAAATAGATACATAATACCTATATCGGTTCAATGTAATTCATTAGATTCATTTTATAATAATTTTAGATAAATAAAAGTTTCATTGAACTTTTTACAGTCTTTTACCCACCTCTTAAGAGCATTTACAAATTGACATAAAACATAATTTTACTGATTCTATGAGTTGAATTTAGAAAATCTGAGAGGCACGGTTAATTTCATGGAGTAAAATGTGGTTCAATAAGATAATTTTTTTTGGTGAATAGTAACTTTTTACTTTTATTTTCCACAGTTAATAGTAAATTGGGTAATTAAGGGTAAAAATGATATTATTATTACCTAACACATGTACTAATTCTATGGGATAAGTATAATTCCACCAAAAATAACCTTATGAATAAAATATGAACCTCTTTGGTCCACTTGGATTAGATTAGGACACTTATTATTATTTTATTTAAAGAAGAGTTAATAGAGTTAAAATCAAAATTTATTAACTAAAACATTTTTAATATAGGGTTATACATAAGATAAATTTGACTATAAATATTCATTAGAAAACTAAAAAAATTCCTAAATAATTATTTTTTATTTATATTTTTTAGAAATTAAATTATTTAATTTATTTATGACACAATGATGATGCAGTAATTACCTTATTAATGAAATATTAACATAATTGATATTATAAATACCCAAATAAATGTAATTTGATACTTTTTATGAATTAAACTAATTATTTTGGTCAATATAAAAAATTAGGGTTGGTTATATGAATTTTTATTAAATAATAGTACTGTTGTGAATTTAGAAAAAAACAAAACACCAAATAGTGTCAAAATTGACATAAAAGCGTTTTTAAAACAAAAATTATATTATTAATAGATATAATGGTCCTAAAAATCTAAGGTTCTGCCAAAAGACTTATATAATCATATATATGACATTAATGAACCAATTAGGGTTCGATTGGTAGTTTATAGTATGTTTATTAACCGTATAGTGTAAGAATACAAGAAGACACGGTAAAAGCTAAATTATTTAACTTAGAGTTAAATCTAAATGATAAGGTTAAAATGGTAACCTAAACCTATATAAAACCTATTGGTTGAGAGTATTTATACCCATCCCCACCAGATCCTCTAAATAAGTCACTTTGGAGTCATTATAAACCAAATATGAATTTATTATAAAATAATATTTTAAATTTTCTCTAAGGTGCCCCTCTCCTCCCTTATAAAAGGGAACCTCCTCCCTCTCATATTTACACAATTTTGTGCCTTCAAGCTTGGAACACCCCTGAAAATTTTTATTCTCAACCTCTCTAGTTATATAATATAGGTTCTGGTCTTCTCAAAAGACCAACTCTAGTTCCCTAGGAGGAAGTTTAAAAGTGGCACGTCGAAGAAGAGGTAGTCTCTTCTACCAATTCTTTCAAGTTTCATTCTTCTTCTACTTCCTCTTCTTTAGTTGTTTCATTATAATGTAATAACATCAGTATTATTTATATACTGATATTTTATTATAAATATTAAACAAACCTATTTCACCTTCTATCCATCCTACGAAAAACAAAATCATCGCGCATGCGTACGTACATAATACCGTCTCCACGACGTGGTGTAATATGTTTTTCTACCACCACCCTACTTCGATGGGTATAATGGTGTAAAGAATAAATATATATGATTATTATAACAGGATAAAATTTCTGGGATATTATATCATCCACTACTATTCCATTCAATAATTATGAGAACGATATCATCACTCGTGTGTACGCACAGATTACCGTCTCCACGATGCGATGAGATTCATTATCCATGATAACCATTCAATAATGATTATAAAGTATATATAATGAATAATTATGAAATATATAAAATAATAGAGCTACTTTATTTATGTATATATATATGTCATCTACTTACTTCCATTCAAGTCAATAAGGAAAGTAAAACAATGTTCATGCATACATACGACCTACCGTCTCCATGAACGGTGTATTTCATTTCATTTATATATCTGTTAAATATATATATATAATGAATATATATGATATATAAATCCTGATTTAAAATCTAGGAGTAAGTAAATATTTATATAAGTTATAATAATATCAATAACAACTAGTCCAAACACGTATGATAAATGAAACAATGTTACCCAAAACACTGCTATAACATGGAATTGACTAATGCACAGGTAATATAAAGTCATACGTGAATCATATAGGATATCATAAATATTATTATTGTTTTTTTACAAGTAAATAATATTTTTAAACCTACTATTGAATTTTCTTGGAAACATAGGGAAGAAATTGGACATAAGGTAAGGGATAATTTTTCAATCCAATTTTTATGAGAGATTGCTTATAAGTAAGTATTTTATGGGGTAATATTTTTCATCCATGTCCATAAAAAATGTTTTTCATAAAGTTTTTAATATTCTCCCATGTATGTTTAAATTCATTTTTACCCCTTTTCGACTTTTAATTTGTGTTATGGAAGGAATATTCCTTTTTCTTACCATATGAGGTACTTTTTGACTTTTTCAGTAAAAGTACAAGGAGAATGTTTTTTTAACTTATATGGCATGAACAAATTTTTATGGTTTCATAACACCTTATTTTCATGAATCATTCTCATCAAGATTTCATGACCATTTTCAACTAAATACTGTTCTTTTAAAATTGACTGTCATTTTGTGAAAAGAAAATGATTTTGAAGAAGAAAGGATATTTTCCTCTAGAATTCCTTTCATGTGTTTTGTCAAAACTATTTTCCATCTAAGATGAAATTATTTAGTATGATTATGTTTCAAGTATAATGTCTCTATTATTTAAATGGTTTGATTCTTCTTATGATGAAATGATATCCATTGGTTTTATATGGGTTATTTTATGATGGGATGATGTTTATGAAACCCATTTTATTCTTTGGGTTATAATGAATGATTTATATTTACTTTGTTGAACAAGTAATAATGATTTCATTATGAGATGGGTGGGACCTATATCTCCCTATAATGCATTGGGTAAAGATTTATATCTCATGAGATAGACATGTCTGTGATGGAATGTAAATCCGGTACAGTAATACAGGGTTGGAATGGCAGATAAACCTGATTCAGTAATGGACTTTGTCCACTATGATGGTCTTGACAGCAATGCCTTGGCTAGTATGGAAATCATATAATGTGCTTAATGGTTTTCCATAGTTAAATTTTTTATTCCCATGATATTTTATCATGATTGATGACTCATTATGATCTATGCCTTATGTACTACTATGTTTAATGTCATTGCTCAAGATTTTGATGTTTAAACATTATGTTATTGTTTTATTTATTTTCAAATGTATATGGGTTGTTTTATTTTCCCCATGCATACCCTTACTTGGAATTTGAGCTCACCCTTTTTATGTTTTCTTTTCCCATAGGATTTAAAGAAAGGTTTTAGGTAGGAAAAAGAAGAAGATCTCTATGGGAGATGTTGAAGATCTTTCACCATGATTAGAAGATTATGTTCCAAGATTTTATGAGAATTATTCTTTTTAATTTCATTGATGTATTTTGTTTTATGCTACATCGAGATTATCATGCACTATACGCAACACCATATTATCTTGCTGTATACACAAAACTATTCTTGGCTCGTGTTACACACAATTTCATGTTTGTTTTGTGGAAATTATTCTACGCAACATTAAGTATAGATTTTTTAATATATAAATGAAATACGTTTTGACTATGTTATATGCAATACCAAAGGGAGCTTTAACTACACTCAGCCCTGACTTGGCTTTCATTACACGTAATCGCGACCTTCCTCGATAGCGTGTGTCGTACCCAATACCGGGTTTCCCTAAACAACAACATGTTATTAAAATATTATATAAACTAGACATTATGAATAGTAATAACCACTTTTTGAAATTTTATAAGTTTTATTTTTAAAAATGGACTTCATTTTTGGGTTTAGAATATCGAAATTTTCTTAGGGTGAATATTCGGTATTTTTCTGAAAACATTCAAATTTTGATGAATAGTAAAAACACAGAGATATAGGTTAAAACCGAAATTTTATTTAAATAAAAATTTATTTTATTTAAATTTATTTTAGGACAAAATAGTTAAATAATACCTATATATGTTCAATGTAATTAATTGTAGTCATAATATAATAATTTAGGTATATAAAAATTTTATTGAACGTTTTACTGTCTTTTACCCACCTCCTATGAGCATTTGAAATTGTACCTAAAACTTAATTTTACCACTTCTGTAAGTTGAATATAGACAGTATGAGAGACACGGTAAATATCAAGGAGAAAATGTGGTTCATTAAGATAAAAATAATTTTTTTGTGAATAGTAACTTTTTACTTTTATTTACCACGGTTAAAAGTAAATATGGTAATTAAGGGTAGAAATGATATTATTATTATCCTAACACATGTATTAATTCTATTGGGTGAGTATAATTCGACCAAAAAAACCATAGGAGTAAATTATTACCCTTTAGGTCCACTTGGATTAGATTAGGACGCTTGTTATTATTTTATTTAAAGAAGAGTTCAAAGAGTTAAAATCAATGTTTAATAACTAAATAATTTTTAATATAGATTTATACATAAGTTAAATTTGACTATAAATATTAATTAGAAAGATATAAAGGTTTCCTACATAATGGTATTTTATTTATAGTTTTTAGACATTAAATAATTAAATTTATTTATGACATAATGATGATGCAGTAATTTCCTTTTTCATGAAATATTAACAAAATTGATATTATAAATTCCCAAATAAATGTAATTTGATACTTGTTATGAATTAAAAAAATTATAGGTTAATATAACTTATTAGGTTTGGTTAGAAAATTATTTTTACAATTAATAATGCTGTTATGAATTTAGAGAAAACACAATACCAAATAGTGTCAAAATTGACATAAAAGAGTTTTTAAAACAAATATTATATTATTAATCGATATAATAATCCTAAAAATCTAAGTTTCGGCCAAAAGACTTATATAATAATATATATGACATTAATGAACCAATTGGGGTTCTATTAGAAGTTTATAGTAAGTTTATTAACCATATAGTGAACGAATACAAGAACACATGGTAAAAGATAAATTATTTAACTTAAAGATAAATATGAATTATAAGGTTAAAATGGTAACCTAAACTTGTCTAAAACCTTTTGGTTGAGAGGAATGAGACCCATACCTACCCTATCCTTTAAATAAGACACTTTGGAGCCATTATAAACCAAATATGAATTTATTATAAAAAATATTTTTTGTTTTTCCTATGGTGACCCTCACCTCTCTTATAAAAGGGCACTCACCCTTCTCTCTAATTCACACCACCAAAGCCATTTGGATCTGCCAAACCCTGCCCAAACACCCTCTCCACTGTCCTACTTTCATCCTATAGGCCTTATTTTTGCCAGAAATCCAACCTATGGAGCCCTTTTGATCAAATCAAAAAGAAGAACCCGAAGAAGAGGTAAATAGCTCACCACCTATTTCAAGTTCCTTTCGTCTTACACTTCCTCCTTTGTTTTTTCAATTCTAAAATAATAACTCCAGTATATTCTATATAATGTGATGTTATTATAAAACTTTTACAACCATATTTTTTATTTCATCTATCCTATGAATGAAAAAGTCACCACACGTGCGTACGTACGACATACCGTCTCCACATCGTGGTGTAGTTTGTTATTCAAACATTTCATCATTTGGATGGGTATAATAATGTGTATAAATGATATAAATAACAAATAATAATGAAATATGTTACATAATAATGATACTGGATTTATTTACATATATTTTTCATTTACTTAATTCCATTGAATTAAGTAAGGAAATGAAAACAGTGTTCATGCGTACGTACGGTCTACCGTCTCCATGAACTGTTTATTTCATTCCATTTATAGATCTATCATATATATTTATATAATGAATATATATTATATATAAATCATTTTTTCAATTATGGAATTATGTAAATCAGGATATAAGTAATAATATCAGGAACAACAAGTCGAAACACATATGATAAATTAATTTTTTTTACCCAAAGCGTTGCTTTAACATTGAATTGAAATATGAACGGGTAATATAAAGTCATAAGTGAATCATATATGATATAATAAATATTATTATTGTTATGTTACAAGTTAATAATATGTTTAAACCCACTATACATGAGTCTCAGACCCATACAGAAAAAATTGGAATAAGGTAAGGGATAATTTTGCAATCTCATTTTTATCCGAGATTGCTTATATGTAAGTATTTACTGGGGTTATATTTATCATCCATGTCCACGTTTTCTAAAAATGTTTTCAGGTATGTTTAAAATCATTTTTACCCATTTTTTAATTTTACTACAAGGTAATTAATGAATATTTCTTTTGTTTACCATATGAGGTACTTTTTGATTTTTCCGTCAAAAGTACGAGGAGAATGTTTATTTTAACTTATACGACATGAATGGATTTTTACGGTTTCATAACGCCTAATTTTCATGAGTATTACTCTCCAAGATTTCATGATTATTTTAAAACAAAATCATTTTTATTTAAAATTGCATGGCATTTTGTGAAAAGAAAATGATTTTGAATAAGAAAGGATATTTTCCTCAAGAATTCATTTAAAGTGTTTTGTCAAAACTATTTTCCATCAAATCTGAAATTATTTAGTATGATTATGTTTCAAATATAATGTATCTATTATTTACATGGTTTTATTTTTCTAATAATGAAATGATATCCATTTTATTATATGGATTATTTTATGATATGATGATGTTTATGATACCCATTTTATTCTTTGGGTTATGATGAATAATTTATGTTTATTTTGTGGAACAAGTATGAATGATTTCATTATGAGATGGGGGGGACCTATATCTCACTCCATTGAATTAGGTAAAAATTTAAATATCATGATATTGACATGGATGGAACAGAAAGTGAATCCAGTTCAGTAATACATGGATGGAACGACAAGTAAACCTGGTTCAGTAATGGTCTTTGTCCGCTATGATGGTCTTGGCAAAAATGCTTTGGCTACTATGGAAATCATAACATGTACTTAATGGTTTCCAAAATTACATATTTAATTCCCATGATATTTTATCAGGGTTAGTGTCCCATTATAATCTATTCCTTATGCACATCCATGATTTATGTCATTACTTATGATTTTGATTTTTTATGTTCATGTTCTTACGTTCAAATGTTTAGGGATTGTTTTATGTTCTCCATATTTACCCTTACTGAGAATTTGAGCTCACACTTTTTATGTTTTCTTTTCCCTAATATATATAGAAACTTTTTAGGTATGAAAACGAAAGGGGAGGATCTTTAGGGGAGATGTTGAAGATCTTTCACCAAGATTAGAAGATTACGTTTTGAGTTTCCAAAGACACTAAACAAATACGGTCTTTGGGCGTCTGTTTTTTTCATGTATTAAGTATTCCAAAAAAATAATGTAATGTCTATGTACGTAATTCTTCCTACATAATGGCATCTTATTTATAGTTTTTTAGACATTAAAGAATTTAATATATTTTTGACACAATGATGATGCAGTAATTACCTTATTAATGAAATATTAACAAAATTGATATTATAAATACCCAAATAAATGTAATTTGAGACTTTTTATAAATTAAAATTATTTTATAGGTTAATATAACATATTAGGGTTGGTTAGATGAATTGTTTTCGAAGTAATAATGCTGTTATGAATTCAGAAAAAACAAAATACTAAATAGTGTCAAAATTGACATAAAATTGTTTTTAAAAAATATATTATATTATTAATTGATATAATGGTCCTAAAAATATGAGGTTCATACAAAAGACCTATATAATAATATATATGAAATTAATGAACCAATATGGGTTCTATTGGTAGTTTATTGTAAGTTTATTAACTATATAGTGTAAAAATACAAGAAGACACGGTAAAAGATAAATTATTTAACCTAGAGTTAAATCTAAATGATAAATTTAAAATGGTAACATAAACTTTTAAAAAACCTATTGGTTGAGAGTATTACATCCCATAACCACCCTATGTTCTAAATAAGACTCTTTGGAGCCATTATAAACCGAATATTAATTTATTATAAAATAATATTTTGAGTTTTCCCTAAGGTTCCCCTCACCCCTCTTATAAAAGGGCACTCCCTCTTCTCTCTAATTCACACCTCCAAAGCCATTTGGATTAGAAAACCATGCCCAAATACCCTATAAACTTTCCTCCCTTAATCCTATAGGCCTTAATTTAGTCAAAAATCCAATTTACGGAGCCCTTTTGATCTAATCAGAAGGAAGAACTTGAAGAAGAGGTAAATATCTCACAACTTATTCCAAGTTCCTTTCTTCTTCCACTTCCTCCTTTTTTGTTGTTTCCATTCTAAAATAAAACCTCCAGTATCTTAAAGATACTGTGATGTTATTAAAAAATTTTACAACCATATTTGTTATTTTATCTATTATATGAATTAAAAAGTCACCACACGGGCGTATGTACCGCTTACCGTCTCCACGTCCTAGTGTTGTTTGTTATTCAAACATTTCATCATTTGGATTGGTATAATAATGAGTATAAATGATATAAATAATAAATATAAGAATATTATGATTCTGTATATATGATATATCATCCAATTATATACTATTTTTGTATCAAAATAATGATATCATCGCTCGTGCGTACGTACGGACTGCCGTCTCCACGAACGCGATGAGATTCATTTTCCATGATTAACCATTCAAGTATGGTTATAAAGTATATATATAATAAATAATCATGAAATATATTACATAATTATGATACTGGATTTATGTACATATATGTTTCATTTAATTAATTCCATTCAATTAAATAAGGAAATGAAAATAGCGTTCATTCGCATGTACGACCTACTGTCTCCATGAATGGTGTATTTAATTTCATTTATTGATATATCATATATATTTATATGATGAATATGTATTATATATAAATAATTTTTTACATTATGGAATTATGTAAATCATTATATAGCTAATAATATCAAGAACAACAAGTCGAAACACATACGATAAATTAAACTATTTTACCCAAAACGCTGCTTTAACATGGAATTGACAAATGAACGGGTAATATAAAGTCGTAAGTGAATAATAGATGATAACATAAATATTATTATGGTTTTTTTAAAAGTTAATAATATGTTTAAACCCACTATACAAGAGTCTTGGACACATATGGATGAAATTGGACATAAGGAAAGGGATAATTTTGCAATCTCATTTTTATCCAAGATTGCTTATACGTAAGTATTTACTGGGGTTAAATTTATCATCCAAGTCCATGTGTTCTAAAAATGTTTTCATGTTTTTTAATATTCATTTTTACCCATTTTTTACTTTTACTACATGGTAATTAAAGAATCATTTTTTGTTTACATTTTAGGTACTTTTTGACTTTTCCAGGATAAGTACGAGGAGAATGTTTTTTTAACTTATATGGCATGAAGGGATTTTTACAGTTTCATAATGCCTAATTTTCATGAATCTTACTATACAATATTTCATGATTATTTTCAAACAAAATCCGTTTCTTTTAAAATTTCATGGAATTTTGTGAAAAGAAAATGATTTTGAAGAAGAAAGTATATTTTCCTCAAGAATTCATTTCAAGTGTTTTGTCAAAACTATTTTCCATATATGATGACACTATTTAGTATGATTTTGTTTCATGTATAATGTCTCTGTTATTTACATGATTGTATTCTTCTTATGTTGAAATTATATCCATTTGTTTTATATGGATTATATTATGATGGGATGATGTTTATGAAACCCATTTTATTATTTGGCTTATGATGAATGATTTATCTTTATTTTGTGGCACAAGTAAGAATAATTTCATTATGGGATGGGTGGTACCTATATCTCCCTCTAATGAATTGGGTAAATATTTATATCTCATGAGATAGGCATGGATAGAATGGAAAGTGAATCCGGTTTAGTAATACAGGGCTAGAATGACAAGTAAACTCGGTTCAGTAATGGAATTTGTCCACTATGATGGTCTTGGAAGCACTACCTTGGAAACTATGGAAATCATCACATGTTCTTAATGGTTTCCACAATTACATGATTTATTACCATGATATTTTATCATGGTTGATGTTCCATTATGATCTATACATTATGCACTGCCAAGATTTATGTCATTACTCATGATTTTGATGTTTTATGTTCATGTTCAAACGTTCAAATGTTTAGGGATTGTTTTATGATCTCCATGTTTACCCTTACTATGAATTTGAGCTCAAACTTTTTATGTTTTCTTTTTACCAGGATATAAGGAAAGGTTTTAGGTAATAATAACAAAGTGGAAGATCTTTATGGGAGATGTTGAAGATTTTTCACCATGATTAGAAGATTATGTTTCGACTTTCCAAAGACACCAAACTAATACAGTCTTTGGGTGTCTGTTTTTGTCATGTATTAATTATTCTGAAAAAGTAATGTAATGTCTATATACGTCAGGATTTGGGTCTCTACAGTTGGTATCAGAGCAAAGGTTTAGTTAACCTTTAGAAACTAGGATGCGAAAACTTTAGTGAGATCCCTACAGATATTTCTAAGGTATGTATAGGGATGTACCTATGGTTAAGTATAAGTATAGGTTATAATCATAGAGTTATTATAATGATCAAGAATAACCTATGATAAAACCTAATATGTTAGAGATTTAATGTACTCCCCCTGATTATGTTGTTTTCATAGTGTGATTTTTTCCTCCCACACTATTCTTTTTTGGGTTTTAGAAAATGGTTGGAAACAGGAAGATTCATGTTAATGGAGAATATAATGGACAATGGAATGATATTCTTCATGATCAAGAAAATGAAACGAGATTTGGAAGGCAAAACCTCATTATTATGCCTAATCAACATTCTCATAATATGATCAATAATTGAAACTTTGGAAATTTTTTTGACTCAGCTAATAAGAGAAAGATGGAGTTTCATGATGATCAAAGAGAAAGGAAAGTTCAATTTTCCTCATGTAAGTCATGTGGGAAGAGGGATCATAGATAATGTTTTAAAGGAATTGGAAGATGTTTTAGGTGTGGAAAAGAAGGACACAAAGCTAGTAATTGTAAAGAAAAAGGTTCATTTAACACAATGGACAAGGATAATGGTATTGCTAAGACATCAACAATAGTTAAATGTTTTAAATGTGGAATGTATGGGCATTATGAAATCCAATTCCCTATGGGAAAATCTCATGAAGATAATCAGCACGGCCGCATGGGTAGTATTTATGTTGATGATGATGAAGACACTGTAAATGATATATGAGATGAAAGAAGTATGGAAGAATAAAATGTTGAAGCTCGATCAATGGTTTGAAAAGGTAGTGTAATGATTGCATGTTTATCCAGAATAATGAATGGTACTATAGAATAAAGAAAAATCTAGGGATTGTTACACTTTTTGTCTTTCTTTGAGTATTTTAATGTATATGATGAATGGTCTCGGTAACCATGAAAATTGACTGAAATATTTTTGAAAAGCAAATGATATGCGAATAATGAAGGGATAAGGAGAAAATATTATGTTTGATAGTATTAATGAGCTCAGGACAAATATAAGGACAAAGTGATATCATGGATTGCGTATATTGAATTTTTGGGATTTTGGTATGTGGAAAGAGTTAAATTTTTACAGAATTCATGTTTTCACTGAGGTTCTATGGTATCTCATGTTTTAAGAGAATACATGACTGTGGTCTTCACGTCTTTGGAATATGACCAAGAAGATATATCTTATGATATATGGGGGCTAAAAGATGGTATTCAAATGCTTGGTAGATGACCTATCTAGTAATCATTTTCTTTATACTATGACATTGGATAGAAGTATTTTGGATAAGCATAAATATTGTAATGAATTAAGTTAGACATCAAATAGTATTGTTTAAGGTAAGATATTTTTGATATTATTTCTAAAACATTAGAATAGTACAGTTTTAGAAAAAGGATAACCAGTAGGATGGGTGACAACCCATCGTGTCGGACAAGGATACAAGAATCAAACCCACAACCATAGTACGACATGCCTTTATCGCCAACCACTGGCCTACAGGAAGTATGTAGTTAGTATAAACTTGTTTTATTTTAGCAAGCAGGATGATAGATGAAGTATATGTCCATTTTTGGAACCATATACGATTAATTTCACCATTGATGGACTTATGTATATAACTTTTACTAACCTTATGTTTGAGACTGATGGAATGACCTATCATTCTATCGCATGATCTTCTAACACTTCACGAAAGACAAATTAAAATTCATTTCTTTAGGAGATGATGTGGAAATTGTTCAAGGCACGAGCAACAGTGAGATTGTACCAAAATCAAGTAAAAATTTATTTTTCAAAAATTCTTCAACATTTGGGAAATGATCTTGAAAATCAAAAATGTAGTCCTAGTACCCTCATATCCGAGGAATTAGATGGTACCTTAGATCATCACAAATTTATGGCTTTGTGATTGTTGGATTTTTCATTGCCATGTCCCCTACCACTCATCATCAGAAGATTATGGTTATTTTTCTTTTCTATATCTATATTTTCACCTATGTTATCCTTTCTAGAAACACAGTGATTAGTTAATTTGGGTAACCGTTACATTTCTTACTTAACTTTTTAAAATTATGTTTTAGTATTATTTTTTAAGATGTGGGTTTCTATGAATGAAACTTTCAAGAAGGAAACGATTTATAACCCCAACGAATTTCGAGGGCGAAACTCATTTTAAGGGGGGTAGAATGTAAAACCCAGAGATTTGATGAGATATATTATTTTTAAATTTTTTGATGTCTTCTATTGTACACTACACCATGATTATCTTGTACTATACACAACACCGTATTAGCTTGCAGTATACGCAACACTATTTTTGGCTTTTGATGCACACAATTTCATGTTCTTTCGAATAAAATTCATTTTACACAACATCATGTATATATTTTTATAAATGCATAACTGAACTATATTTTGAGTATGTTACATGCAACACCAAAGGAAGATTTCCATACACGCAACCCTGAATTGGCTTGCATTACACGCAGGAGTGGCCTTCCTTGATAGCTTGCGTAGTACGCAATGCCGGGTTTCACTAAACAACAATATATTGTTATAATACTATTATGAACTAGACGTTATGAATTATATTAACCTAATTTTTAATTTTATTACATTATAATTCATCTTACACATTTTCTAGAATGATATATGAAAAAAATCAATTTTTCGATAGAAGAAGTATTTTTTTCAAAAAATGCAGTTTTACCGCCTTTTGATGGTGCACCCACTTTAAATCTAGTTTTTGACATGATTATAAGTTCAATTTGACAAAATAAAATTCTTATTTGGAATCATGATATAAAAATTTACTTTGGATAATTTTTTCATATTATTCTAATAACCTTCATATTTTAATGAATAGTAAAAACACATTATATTTTAAATAAAAACAAATTTTTTCATCAAGATAATTTATATGGTTAAATTATAATAATTAATGGTTTTAAAGTATGAATGGAATATATTTTTATCATTTAACATAATTAAAGTCATATACATTAATTGTACATAGAATTCATAGGTAAAAACATTTCAATCTCTAACAATGTTTTAACTTTTAAAACCTGTTTTCTTAACAACGGGATTAATTTTAAAATTATTACCTCAACTTCTATTCTGTGTTTTGAATTTTGAAAAATAGATTCCATATTTTCATCCATTTTGTCTAAATTATGTTAATAGGTTTCTTTTATTTTTTTTGATATTATGAATAGTAACTGCGGTAAATTTTATTTACTACAGTTAAAGGTAAATCGGGTAATTAAGGGTAAATATAAGATTATAAAATTACCCTAACACCTGCCAAAATTCAATTGGATGAATAAAAGTCGACCTATATCGTCTTAGGGTCGGTATATATTAATTTTATGAACTTATGACCATAAAAAGTATATAATTATTATTAAAACAAAAGAAAGTGACAATATGTCACTCTCTTATATCTTATAAGTGTAATAATTTTAATTTAGTGATAAAATCCATAAAAATTCGAACATTAATAGCCTCCATAAATCTAACAATATTATCTACATTATATTAATTTATTTATAATTTTAATGGGCTATATAATTATCATTAAATATGACACAATAGTGATGTTGAAATTATTTTATTGATTGAAATATCAAATAAACGGTTTTAAAAATATTAAAATAAATGTTATATGAACAAATTAATTTTCTACATAAATTTTTTAGATTAATATGACAAGTTAGGAATCTATTAAATAGTTTGGTTTGAATATATCCTCTGTTTAGATTTTATTTAAATTCAAATAATTGAATAGTGTGAAAATTGACACTATTGTTATTTTATAAAAATAACATATTATTAAATTGTTTAAAAATCACAAAAATATTTAAAAATTATATATTACAATTTTTATGGTCTAAAATGTTATAAATTATCCAATTATGGACAATTCACAACAAATAAGTAATTATTTATAACAATTTAAAATTTAGAATATTGTCACCACACAAAAAATTAAATAGATTAAATAGGGATAAATCAAGTTGATAAGGTTTAAAATAAATTCAAAAAATTTATAAATTTTGTTGGTTGATGATATTAAAACCCTATATCATATTATCTTAGGATTTGAGTCATTTTGGGGGTTTTTATTTGGGGTTTGAGGTTATTATAAATTAATATTTTAGAGGTTTCCAAAAGTGCCCCTCTCCTCTCCTATATAAGGGCACCTCCTCCCTCTCCTCCTAACACCACTTTGAGCCTTCAAGATCATCCCAAACATGACCATTTATCTTATTCACTTTCCTAGAAACATAGTATAGGTCCTGGTCCTTTTCAAAGACCAGCTTTATTTCCCTAAGAGGAGGTTTAGAAGAGGCGCGTCGAAGAAGAGGTAATATCCTTTACCGTTTCTTTCACGTTCATTTATTCTTATACTTCCTCCTCTTTATTTGTTTCATTATAAAGTAATAAAAAAAGTATCACTCATACACTGATAATTTATTATAAATATGAAACAAAATTATTTCACCTTCTATCCATCCTACAGAAAACGAAATCACCGCGCGTGCGTACGTACAGAATACCGTCTCCACGCTGTGGTGTAATCTGTTTTACACCACCACCTTAGTTGGATGGGTATAATGGTGGAAATAATATCTATATATTAATATTATAACATCATAATGATTCTGATAAATTATATCATCCACACCAATTCCATTCAATAATTATGGGAATGATATCATCGCTCGTGCGTACATACGAATTACCATCTCCACGACGCGATGAGATTCATTCTCCATGATTAACCATTCAAGTATGATTATAAAGTATATATAATAAATATTCATGAAATATATGACATAATAATGATACTATATTTATGTAAATATATGTTTCATTAACTTAATTCCATTCAATTCAATTAGGAAACGAAAAAAGCGTTCATGCGTACGTACGACCTACCGTCTCCATGAACGGTGTATTTCATTTCATTTATCGATCTATCATATATATATTTATATGATGGATATATATTATATATAAATCATGTTTTAAATTCTGGTATTAATTAAATCAGGATATAATTAATAATATCAAGTACAACAAGTCAAAACACGTACGATAAATTAAACTATTTTACCCAAAATGATGCTTTAACATGGAATTGACAAATGAACGGGTAATATAAAGTTGAAAGTGAATCATATATGATATCATAAATATTATTATGGTTATGTTACAAGTTTATAATATTTTAAAACCCACTATACAAGAGTCTCGGACACATACAGAAGAAATTGGACATAAGGTAAGGGATAATTTTACAATCTCATTTTTATCTGAGATTGCTTATACGTAAGTATTTATTGGGGTTATATTTGTCATCAGTGTCCATGTTTTGTAAATGTGTTTTCATGTATTTTTAAAGTCATTTTTACCCAATTTTTTACTTTTACTACATGCTAATTAAGGAATCTTTATTTTTTTATCATATGAGGTACTTTTTAACTTTTCTAGCAAAAGTACGAGGATAATGTTTTTTTTAACTTATATGGCATGAATAGATTTTTACGGTTTCATAACGCCTAATTTTCATGAAGCTTCCTCTACAAGATTTCATTATTATTTTCAAACAAAATCATTTTATTTTAAAATTAAATGAAATTTTGTGAGAAGAAATTTATTTTGTAGAAGAAAGGATATTTTCCTCAAGAATTCATTTCAAGTGTTTTGTCAGAACTATTTTCCATCTAAGATGACATTATTTAGTATGATCCTGTTTCAAGTATAATGTCTCTATTATTTACATGTATTGATTATTCTTATTATTAAATGATATAATTTTGTTTTATATGGATTATGTTATGATGGGATTATGTTTATGAAGACCATTTTATTCTTTGGGTTATGATGAATGATTTATGTTTATTTTGTGGCACAAGTAAGAATGATTTCATTTTGAGATGGGTGGGACCTATATCTCCCTCCAATTCATTAAGTAAAGATTCATATTTAATGATATATAAATGTCTAGAACAGAAATTGAATCTAGTTCAGTAATACAGGGTTGGAACGATATGTAAACCCAGTTCAGTAATGGATTTTGTCCACTATGATGGTCTTGGAAAAAATGTCTTGGCTACTATGGAAATCATAACATGTGCTTAATGGTTTCCACAATTACATTAAACTTAATTTTACCACTTCTGTGAGTTAAATTTCAAAAATCCAAGAGACACGGTTAATATCAAGGAGTAGAATGTGGTTCAATAAGATAAAAATAATTTTTGGTGAATAGTAACTTTTTACTTTTATGTACCATGGTTAAAAGTAAATAGGGTAATTAACGGTAAAAATGATATTATTATTACCCTAACACATGTCATAATTCTATTGGATAAGTATAATTCGACGAAAAACAACATTAGGAATAAAATATGAACATTTTTGGTCCACTCAGATTAGATTAGGACACTTATTATTATTTTATTTAAAGAAGAGTTAAAAGTGTTAAAATCAAAGTTTAATAAGTAAAACATTTTTAATATAGGGTTATACATAAGATAAATTCGACTATAAATATTAATTAGAATAATAATAAAAATATCTACATAATGGTATTTTATTTATATTTTTTAGACATTAAATAATTTAATTTATTTATGACAAAATGATGATGGAGTAATTACCTTATTAATGAAATATTATCATAATTGACATCATAAATACCCAAATACATTTGATTTGATACTTTTCATGAATTAAGCTAATTTTATAGGTCAATATAACATATTAGGGTTGGTTATATGATTTTTTTTTGAAATAATAATGCTGTTATGAATTTAGAAAAAAAACACCAAGTAGTGTCAAAATTGACATAAAAGTGTTTTTAAAACAAATATTATATTATTAATAGATATAATGGTACTAAAAATCTATGGTTTAGTAAAAAGACTTATATAATAATATATATGACATTAATGAACCAATTCGGGTTTGATTGGTAGTTTATAGTAATTTTATTAACCATATAGTGTAAGAATACAAGAAGGCATGGTAAAAGCTAAATTATTTAACCTAGAGTTAAATCTAAATGATAAGGTTAAAATGGTAACCTAAACTTATCTAAAACCTATTGGTTGAGATTATTTAGACCCATACCCACCACAACCTATATATCCGTCACTTTAGAGACATTATAAATCGAATATGAATTTATTATAAAATAACATTTTAAGTTTTTTCTAAGGTTCCCCTCTCCTCCCTTATAAAAGGGAACCTCCCCCCTCTCCTATTTAAACAATTTAGAGCCTTCAAGCTCAGACAAACCCTAAAAATTAATATTATAAACCTCTCTAGTTATATTATATAGGTTCTGGTTCTCTGAAAAGACCAACTCTAGTTTCATAAGAGGAAGTTTAAAAGAGGCACGTCGAAGAAGAGGTAATCTCTTCTACCGATTCTTTCAAGTTTTATTCCTCTTCTACTTCCTCTTCATTAGTTGTTTCATCATAAATTAATAACATCGATATTAATTATATACTGAAATTTTAGTATAAATATGAAACAAAAAAACTTCACCTTATATCCATCGTACGAAAAACAAAATCACCGCGTGTGCGTACGTACAGAATACCGTCTCCACGCTGTGGTGTAATATGTTTTTCTACCACAACCCTACATGGATGGGTATAATGGTGTAAAGAATAACTATATATGATTATTATAACATGATACAAGTTCTGAGATAATATATCATCCACTCCAATTCCATACAATAATTATGGTAATGATATCATCGCTCGTGCGTACGCACGGATTACCGCCTCCACGACGCGATGAGATTCATTCTCCACGTTAACAATTCAAGAATAATTATAAAGTATATATAATGAATAATAGTGAAATATATGACATAATAAAGCTTCTGGATTTATGTATATATATATATATATTTATTTATGTCATCTACTTAATTCCATTCAAGTCAATAAGGAAAGGAAAACAACGTTCATGCGTACGTACGACCTATCGTCTTCATGAACGGTGTATTTCATTTCACATATCTATCTATTATATATATATATATACTAAATATATATGATACATAATTCATGATTTACATTATGGAAGTATGTAAATCAGTATGTAATTAATAATAATATCAAGATCAACAAGTCCAAACACGTATGATAAATGAAACGATTTTACCAAAAACACTACTTTAACGTGGAATTTGCCAAATGCACGGGTAATATAAAGTAATAAGTGAATCATATATGATATCATAAATATGATTATTTTTCTGTTACAAGTAAATAATCTATTTTAACCCACTATACAGGAGTCTCAGAAACATACGAAAGAAATTGGACATAAGGTAATGGATAATTTTTTAATCACATTTTTATCCGAGATTGCTTATATGTAAGTATTTACTAGGGTTATATTTTTCATCCATGTACATAAAAAATGTTTTTAATAAAGTGTTTAATATTATCCCATGTATTTTTAAAGTTATGTTTATCCCTTTTTGACTTTTACTTTGTGTTTTGGAAGGAATCTTTCTTTTGTTTACAATACAAGGTACTTTTTGACTTTTTCGGTAAAAGTACGAGGAGATTGTTTTTTTAAATTATACGGCATGAATAGATTTTTACGGTTTCATAACGCCTTATTTTCATGAAGCTTACTGTACAATATTTCATGATTGTTTTCAACAAAACTCTTTTCTTTTAAAATTTAATTGCATTTTGTGGAAAGAAAATGATTTTGAAGAAGAAAGGATATTTTCTCCAAGAATTCATTTCAATTGTTTTATCAAAATTATTTTCTATCTAAGTTAATACATGGTTATATTTCTAACCCTATTTTTAAATTTATATTGATTATGTTATTATGGATCTATTTTTATGAATTCCGTTTATTTTATATGGTTTATGTTATGATGGTATGATATTTAAGAATCCCATTTTTATTACATGAGTTTTGCTATGATGTATGATTTATGATTTTGTGGCACACATAAGAATGATATAATTTCATCATAAGAAGAATAAAACCATTTAAATAATATAAAAATTATACTTGAAACATAATCATACTAAATAATTTCATCTTATAAGGAAAATTGTTTTGACAAAACACTTGAAATGAATTCTTGAGGAAAATATCCTTTCTTCTTCAGAATAATTTTCTTTTCACAAAATGCCATGCAATTTTAAAAGAAAAGTATTTTGTTGAAAATAATCATGAAATCTTTTAGATTAAGCTTAATGAAGAAAAGGTGATATGAAACTATAAAAATCCATTCATTCCGTTTATGTAAAAAAACATTCTCCTCGTACTTTTATCGAAAAAGTCAAAAAGTACCTCGTATGGTAATCAAAAGAAATATTCCTTCCATAACACAAGGTAAAAGTCAAAAAAAGGGGTAAACATGACCTTAACCATACATGGAAGAATATTAAACACTCTATGAAAACATGTTTATGTACATGGATGAATAATATAACCCCATTAAATACTTATGTATAAGCAATCCCTGATAAAAATGGGATTTTCAAAATTATCCCTTACCTTAGGTCCAATTTCTTATGTATGTGTCTGAGACTCCTGTATAGCTGGTTTAAACATATTATTAACTTGTAACATAACCATAATAATATTTATGATATCATATATGATTCACTTATGACATTATATTACCAGTTCTTTTGTAAATTCCATGTTAGAGCAGTGTTTTGGGTAAAATCGTTTCATTTATCGTACATGTTTCGACTTTTTGTTCTTGATATTATTACTTATATCCTGATTTAATTAGTTCCAGAATGTAAAAAATGTATTATATATAATATATATTCATCATATAAATATATATGATAGATCGATAAATGGAATGAAATATACTGTTCATGGAGACGGTAGGTCGTACGTACGCATGAACGCTGTTTTGGTTTCCTTATTGAATTGAATGGAATTAAGTAAATGAAACATATATGTACATAAATATAGTATCATTATTATGTTATATATTTCATGATTATTTATTATATATACTTTATAATCATACTTGACTGGTGAATCCTACAGAATAAATCTCATCGTGTCGTGGAAACGGTAATCTATACGTACGCACGAGAGACGATATCATTCCCATAATTATTGAATGGAATTAGAGTGGATGATATAATTTATCAGAATCATTATGGTGTTATAATAATCATATATAGTTATTATTTCCCCCATTATACCCATCTAACTAAGGTGGTGGTAGAAAACAGATTACACCACGGCGTGGAGATGGTATTCCGTACGTACGCACACACGGTGATTTCATTTTCCATTGGATGGATAGAAGGTGAAATAAGGTGGTTTAATATTTATAATAACATATCAGTATATGATTGATAATTATGTTATTAAATTATAACAAAAAAATAATGAATAGGAAGTATAAGAAGAAATGAACTTGAAAGAATCGGTAAAGGATATTACCTCTTCTTCGACGCACCTCTTCTAAAACTCCTCTTAGTGAAATAATGTTGGTCTTTGAAAAAGACAAAGACCTATAGTATGTTTCTCGAAAAGTGGATAAGGGAAATGGGCAGGGTTTGGCTGATATTGAAGGCTCAAATTGGTGTGAGGAGGAGAGGGAGGAGGTGCCCTTATATAGGAGAGGAGAGGGGCACTTTTGGAAACATCTAAGATATTAATTTATAATAAACTCAAACCCCATTTAAAAACCTCCAAAAATGACTCAAATCCAAATATAATATTATTTAGTGTTGTAATCGCATCAACCAAAAAAATTTAGAGATGTTGGGAATTTATTTTAAACCTTAACAACTTGATTTAACCTTATTTAATCTATTTAATTTTATTTGTGGTAATTATATTCTAAATTTTAAATTGATATAAATAATTACTTATGTGTTGTAAATTGTCCAAAATTGGATAATTTATTACATTTTCTACCATATAAATTTCAATTTATAATTTTTAAATATTTTTGTGATTTGTAAACAATTTAATAATATGTTATTTTTTATAAAATAACAATAGTGTAAATTTTGACACTACTAATTTCATTGAAATTAAATAAAATCCACAAATGGGATATATTCAAAAAAAATATTTAATAGATTCCTACATTGTCATATTCATCTAAAAAATTAATGGACCGCATTAATTTGTTAATATAACATTTATTTTAATATTTTTAAAACCATTTATTTGATATTTCAATCAATAAATTTTTCTCAACATCACTATTGTGTCATAATTAATGGTAATTATTCAGCCCCTAAATTTTTTAAATTAATTAACATGATGTAGATAATTTAATTATATTTCTGTAAAATATTTATTTTCTTAGTGTTATTAAGTTTATAACTAACTTAAAATTATTACACTTATAAGAGATAAAAGAGTGACATGTTGTCACTTTCGTTGGTTTTAATAAAAATTATATAATTTTCATGGTCAAAAGTCCAGGAAATAAATGTATTCTGACCCTTAGGTGATATTGGCCGACTTTTATTCATCCAATAGAATCTTGGAAGGTTTTAGGGTAATTTTATAATCTTATTTTTACCCTTAATTACCTGATTTACCTTTAATAGTAGTAAATAAAAAATACCGTAGTTACTATTTATAATATAAAAAAATAAAATAAAAGTAACCTATTAAAATAATTTAGACCCACTTAATTCAAATATGGAATCCATTTTTCAGAATTGAAAACACAAAAGTTGCAGTAATTATTTTAAAATTAATCATGTTGTTAAGAAAATGGGTTTTAAAAGTTAAAACATTATCAAAGTTTGAAATGTTTTTACCTACGAATTAAATGTAAAATTAATGGAAATTACTTTCATTATATTAAATGTTAAAAATATATTCCATTTATACTTTAAAACCATTCAATATTATAATTTAACTATATAAAGCATCTTGATGAAAAAGTTGTTTTTAATTAAAATATAGCGTGTTTTTACTATTCATTAAAACATGAAAGTTATCAGAATAATATGAAAAATTTATCCAAAGTAAATTTTTATATCTTGATTCCAAAGAAGAAATTGATTTTGTCAAATTTAACTTATAAACATGTCAAAAACTAGATTTAATGTGGGTGTTCCATCAAAAGGCAGTAAAACTACATTTTTTTAAAAAAATACTTCTTTTATCGAAAAATTGATTTTGTTTTCATATCTCATTCTAGAAAATGTGGAAGATGAATTATAAAGTTATAAAACTAAAAATTTGGTTAATACTATTCATAACTGCTAGTTCATAATAATATTATAACAATATATTGTTGTTTAGTGAAACCCGGTATTGCGTACTACGCAAGCTATCGAGGAAGGTCGCTCTTGCATGTAATACAAGCCAAGTCAAGGTTGCGTGTAGGGAAATATTCATTTGGTGTTGCGTATAAAATACTCAAAATATAGTTCATTTATACATTGATCAAAATCTATACTTGGAGTTGTGTAAAATGAATTTTATTCGAAAGAACTTGAAATTGTGTGCATTACAAGCCAAGAATAGTGTTGCATATACTGCAAGCTAATACGGTGTTGCGTATAGTACAAGATACTTTTGGTGTAGTGTAAAATAGAAGACATCAAAGAAATTAAAAAGAATATATCTCATAAAATCTCGGGGTGTTACATTCTACCCCCCTTAAAATTAATTTCTCCCTCGAAATTCGTCGGGGTTATAAATTGTTTACTACTTGAAGTTGTATTCATAGAAACCCGTATAGGAGAACATTGGTGAAAATATGGATATGGAAGAGAAATATAAACATCAACTTCTGATGAAGAGTGGCAGAGGACATGGCTATGAAAAATCCAACAATCAAAAAGCCATAAATTTGTGATGATCTAAGGTACCATTTAATTCATCGGATATGAGGGTACTAGGACAATGTTTTTTGATTTCAATATCATTTCCCTAAAGTTGAAAATTTTGAATTATAATAAATACTTACTTGATTTTGGTAAAATATCTCCGTTGGTCATTCCATGAACAATTTCCACTACATATCATAAAGAAATGAAGTTGAATTTTTCATTCGTGAAGTGTTAGCAGATCATGTGATAGAATGATGGGTCATTCCATCTATCTCAAACAAAAGGTTATCAAAATTTATCAAATATACATAAGTCCATCTATGGTGAGGTTAATCGTATATGATTCCAAAAAATGGACTTATAATTCATCTATCATACTGCTTAATAAAATAAAACTAGTTTCTACTAACCAGGGACTTCCTGTAGGACAGAGTTAGGCGATAAAGGCGTTCATACTTCGGTTATGGGTTCGATTCCCGCAACCTTGTCCGACGTGACGAGTTGTTGCCGACCCTGCAGGTTTTCCTTTTTCTAAAACTACACTATTGTAACATTCTAGGAAAAGAGTTTTAGCCTTAAACAATACTATATAATGTCCAAATTAATCCATTCCAACCTTTAGGGTTATCAAAAATACTTCATTGCAATCTCATAGTATAATGAAAATGACTACTAGAAAGGTCATCTAACAAGAATGTGAATACCATCATTTATCACCAATATATCATAAGATATATCTTGTTGGTCACATTTAAAATATTTGAATACCTTATTCGTTTATTCTCTTGAAAAATTAATACCCATTGGACATGAGTGAAAACATGAATGCTGTCAAAAGTTAACTCTTTACACATTCAAAAATTCCAAAATTATTATATACTCAAACCATGATATCACATTGTCCTTATATCATTCATGAGCTAATTAATACTGTCAAACATTTCACTATCTCTTTATCCCTTCATTATGTGCATATTATCTTTTTTCCAAAAATATCTGAAGAACCCTTCATGGTTACCGGTACCATTCAACATATACATTCAAGTAATTTAGAAAAAAACCATTGTGTAAAAATCCTTAGATGTGTCTTTATTCTATAGTACCGTTACCTACAAAACATAACTCTTGATAAACATAAATCATTCCACTATCTTCAAGCTTCAACAATTCTTTCATCTCACATATCATTTGTAGTATCTTCTTCATCCTCAATATAAATACTACCCATAATACCATAATGATTCTCTTCATGAGACTTTCTCTTAGGGAATTGGTTTTCATAATTCCCATACATTCCACATTTAAAATATTTATCCATTTTTGATGTCTTTGCAGTACCATTATCCTTTTCCATGGTGTTAACTGAAATTTTTTCCTTTTCAATTACTGGATTTGTGACCTTCTTTTCCACACCCAAATCATCTCCCAGTTCCTTTGAAACATTCCCCTTGATGCCTCTTACCACATGACTTACATTATGGAAATTGTACTTTCTTTCCGCTATGATCATCACGAAACACCATCTTTCTCTTATTAGCCGAGCCAGGAAACTTATCAAAGTTGATATTATTGATCATATTATGAGATTGCTGATTAGGCATAATAACGATATTTGGACATCCAAATCTAGCTTCATTTGGTTTCTCATGATGAATATCATTCCATTGTCCATCATATTCTTCATTAACATGAATCCTCATTTTTCCAGCCATTTCTTAAAACCCAAAAAGAATAGTATGTGAGGAAAAAATCGTACTAGAAAAACAACATAATCAAGGGGGATTACTTTCAATATCTAACATATTAGGTTTAATTATATGATTTTTACCATAATTCTAGGACTATATACTATACTTATAATTAACCTTGGGGACATCCCTAGACATACCTTAGAAATATCTCTAGGGATCTCACTAAAGGTTTCGCATCCTAGTTTCCAAAGGGTGACTAAGCCTTCGCTCTAATACCAAATGTAGATACCCATACATGACGTACATAGACATTACATTAATTTTTCAGAATACTTAATACATTACAAAACAAACTCCCAACGACCGTATTAGTTTGGTGTCTTTGGAAACTCGGAACATAATCTTTTAGTCATGGTGAATGATCTTCAACATCTCCCATAAAAATATTCTTATTTTTCCTACCAAAAACCTTCCTTTATATCCTGGGAGAAAATAAAACATAAAAAGGGTGAGCTTAAATGGTTATTAAGGGTAAGCATGGAGAAAATAAAACAACCCATATACATTTGAACTTAAAAACATGGACATAAAGTTTAAACATCAAATTCTTGAGCAATGACATTAAACATGGTAGTACGTAAGGAATAGATCATAATAGAACATCACTCATGATAAAATAGCATGAGAATAAAACATGTAATTGTGGAAAACCATTAATCACATGATATCATTTTCGTATTAGCCAAGGCATTGCTGCCAAAACCATTATAGTGGAAAAAGTCCATTACTGAATTAGGTTTACCTGTCATTCCAGCCCTATATAATTGTATCGTATTTACTTACCATTACATCCATGTCTATCTCATGAGATATAAATCATTAACCAATGCATTGGAGGGATATATAGGTCCCAACCATCTCATAATGAAATCATTCTTACGTGTGCCACAACATAATCATAAATCATTCATCATAACCCAAAGAATAAAATGGGTTTCATAAACATCATCTTTTCCTAACATAATCCATATGGAACAGATGGATATCATTTCATAATAAGAAGAGTCAAACCGTTTAAATAATAGAGACTTTATACTTGAAACCTAATCATACTAAATAATGTCATCTTAGGTGGAAAATAGTTTCGACAAAACACTTGAAATGAATTCTTGAGGAAAATATCCTTTCTTCTTCAAAATCATTTTCTTTTCACAAAATGACATGAAATTTTAAAAGAAAAGGATTTTGTTGAAAATAATCATGAAATATGGTAGAGTAATCTTAATGAAGAAAATGAGATATGAAACCGTAAAAATCCATTCATTCCGTATAAGTAAAACAAACATTATCCTCGTACTTTTACCGAAAAAGTCAAAAAGTACCTCATATGGTAAACAAAAAAATGATTTCTTACATAACATTAGGTAAAAGTAAAAAAATGGGTACACATGACTTTAACCATACATGGAAGAATATTAAACACTTTATGAAAACATTTTTATGGACATGGATGAAAAATATAACCCTAGTAAATACTTCCGTATAATCAAACTCGGATAAAAATGAGATTGTAAAATTATCCCTTACCTTATGTCCAATTTCCTCTGTATGTGTCCAAGACAACTATATATTGGGTTTAAACATATTATTAACTTGTAACAGAACCATAATAATATTTATTATATCATATATGATTCACTTATGACTTTATATTACCTGTTCATTTGTCAATTTCATGTTAAAGTAGCCTTTTTGGTAAAATCGTTGAAATTATCGTACGTGTTTCAACTTATTGTTCTTGATATTATTACTAATATCCTGATTTACTTAATTCCAGAATGTAAAACACGATTTATATATAATTTATATCCATCATATAAATATTTATGATAGACCGATAAATAAAATGAAAAACACCGTTCATGGAGACGGTATGCCATACGTACGCACAAACACTATTTTTGTTTCCTTATTGAATTGAATGGAATTAAGTAAATGAAACATATATGTACATAAATATAGTATCATTATTATGTCATATCATTCCTTATTATTTATTATATATAATTTATAATCATACTTTAATGGTTAATCATGGAGAATGAATCTCATCGCGTCGTGGAGAGAGTAATCTGTACGTACACACGAGTGATGATATTATTCCCATAATTATTGAATGGAATTGGAGTGGATGATATAATTTATCAGAATCAGAATGAGATTATAATAATAATGAATAGTTATTATTTCCAACATTATACCCATCCAACTAAGGTGGTGGTGGAAAACAGATTACACCACGACGTGGAGACAGTATTCTGTATGTACGCATGTGTGGTGATTTCGTTTTCAGTAGGATGCATAGAAGGTTAAATAGGGTTGTTTAAAATTTATAATAACATATCAGTATATGAGTGATACTGATGTTATTACTTTATAATGAAACAAATAAAGAAGAAGAAGTAGAAGAAGAAATTAACTTGAACGAATCCGTAAAGGATATTACCTCTTCTTCGACGCGCCTCTTCTAAACACCCTCTTAGGGAAACAAAGTTGGTCTTAGAAAAATACCAGGACCTATAATATGTTTCTAAGAAAGTGGAGAAGAAAAATGGTCAGGGTTTTTCTGATCTTTAAGGCTCAAAGTGGTGTGATGTTGAGAGGGAGGAGGTGCCCTTATATAGGAGAGGAGAGGGGCACTTTTGGAAACCTCTAAAATATTAATTTATAACAAACTCAAAACCCACTTAAAACCCTCCAAAAATGAATCCAATATGAAGCTAAGACGTGATAGGGTTTTAATATAATCAACCAATAAAATTAATACATTTTGGAAATTTATTTTAAACCTTATCAACTTGATTTATCCCTGTTTAATCGATTTAATTTTATTTGTGGTAATAATATTATAAATTTTAAATTGTAATAAATAATTACTTTTGTGTTGTGAATTGTCCATAATTGGATAATTTATAAATCTTTAGACAATATAAATTTCAATTTATAATTTTTAAATATTTTTGTGATTTTTAAACAATTTAATAATATGTTATTTTTATAAAATAATAATAGTGTCAATTTTGAATCAATTTAATTTTTTTTTTGAATTTAAATAAAATCCACAAAGAAGATATTTTCGAAAAAAAATATTTTATAGATACATAAATTGTCATATTCATTGAAAAAATACATGGGGCATATTAATTTATTCATATAACATTTATTTTAATATTTTTAAAACAATTTATTTGATATTTCAATAAATAAAATAATTTCAACATCACTATTATGTCATAATTAATGATAAATATTTAGGCCCTAAAATTTCTAAATAAATTTACATTATGTGGATAATTTTATTATCTTTCTGTAGACTATTCATTTTTGATGTTTTTTGAAGTTTATCACTAAATTAAAATTATTACACTTATAAGATATAAGAGAGTGACATGTTGTCACTTTCTTTGGTTTTAATAATAATTATATAATTTTAATGGTCAAAAGTCCATCAAATGAATTCATTCCAACCCTTAGGTGATATGGGTCAATGTTTATTCATCCAATAGAATTTTGGCAGGTGTTAGGATAATTTTATATTGTTATTTTCCCCCTTAATTACCATATATAGCTTTAACAGTAGTAAATAAAAATTACCATAGTTACTATTCAAAATATCAAAAAAAATTAACCTATTAACATAATTTGGAACCAATTGATCCAAATATGGAATCCATTTTTCTAAATTCAAAACACAGTTGTTGTAGTAATTAATTTAAAATTAATCTCGTTGTTAAGAAAATGAGTTTTAAAATTTGAAACATTGTCAAAGATTGAAATGTTTTTACCTAT
Source organism: Viscum album (assembly GCA_963277665.1). Lineage (NCBI taxonomy): Eukaryota > Viridiplantae > Streptophyta > Magnoliopsida > Santalales > Viscaceae > Viscum > Viscum album. The sequence goes on from OY728166.1 coordinate 733,491,940, forward strand.
GAATTCAATGTAAAATTAATGGCAATGACATGAATTATATTAAATGGTAAAAATATATTCCATTTATACTTTAAAAACATTCAATATTATGGTTTGTGTATATAGAATTTTTGGGATTTTGGTATGTGGAAAGAGTTAACTTTTGATAGCACTTATGTTTTCACTATGGTTCTATAGTACCTCATGTTTCAATGGAATACATGATTAAGGTCTTAACATGTTTGGAATATGACCAACAAGATATATCTTATGATATATGGGGTATAAATGATGGTATTCAATTCTTGGTAGATGACTTATATAACAATATTTTTCATTATACAATGAGATTGGACAGAAGTATTTTGGATAGGCCTAAAGATTGGAATGAATTAAATTATAAATCAGATAGTATTGTTTAAGGTGAGATCTTATTGATATTATTTCAATAATGTTATAAAAGTATAGTTTTATAAAAAGGAAAACCCGTAGGATGGGAGACAACCCGTTGCATCTGACAAGGATGCGAGAATCGAACCCACAACCGAAGTGCGACCGACCTTTATCGCCAACCACTGGCCTATAGGAAGTCCCTGGTTAGTAGAAACTAGTTTTAGTTTATCAAGCAAGATGATAGATTAAGTATTAGTCCATTTTTGGAACCATATACGATTAATCTCACCATAGATGGACTTATGTATATAACTTTTTCTATCCTTATGTTTGAGACATATGGAATGACCTAACATTCTATCACATGATCTGCAAACACTTTACGAAAGACAAATTGAACTTCATTTCTTTAAGAGATGAAGTGGAAATTGTTCAAGGCACTAGCAACAGTGAGATTGTAACAAAATCAAGTAAGTATTTCTTTTTAAAAAATTCTTCAACATTTGGGAAATGATCTTGAAAACAAAAAATGTTTTCCTAGTATCCTCCTATCCGATGAGTTAGATGATTCCTTAGATCATCACAAATTTATTGCATTGTGATTATTGGTTTTTTCATAGCCATGTTCTCTACCACTCTCTATCAGAACTTGATGGTTATATTTATCTCCCATATGCATATTTTCACCAATATTATCTTATCTAGAAACCCCGTGATGAGTTACTTTGGGTATCTCTTATGTTTCTAACGTTCCTTTTTTAAAATGACGTTTTAGTATTTCTTTTTACAATATGGGTTTCTTTAAATGAAACTTTCAAGTAGTAAACAATTTATAACCCCGATGAATTTCGAGGGCGAAATTTATTTTAAGGGGGGTAGAATGTAACACCTCGAGATATTATGAGAATTATTATGTTTAACTTATTTGATGTATTGTGTTTTATGCTACACCAATATTATCTTGTGTTATACGCAACACCGTACTATCTTGCAATATACGCAACACTATTCTTGGCTTGTGATGCACACAATTTCATGTTCTTTCGAATAAAATTCATTTTACACAACACCAATTATAGATTTGGATCAATGTAAAACTGAACTATATTTTGAGTATGTTATACGCAATACCAAAGGAAACATTCCCTATATGCAACCCTGACTTGGCTTGCATTACACGCAAGAGCGACCTTCCTCGATAGCTTGCGTACTACGCAATACCGGGTTTCACTAAACAACGATATATTGTTATAATATTATTATGAACTAGCTGTGATGAATATTATTAACCAAATTTTTAATTTTATAACATTATAATTCATCTTACACATTTTCTAGAATGAGATATGAATACAAAATCAATATTTAAATAAAAGAATTATTTGTTTCAAAAACTGCAGTTTTACCACCTTTTAATGGTGCACACACATTAAATATAGTTTTTGACAAGTTTATAAGTTCAATTTGACAAAAATAAAATTCTTTGTCGGAAGGAGTATATTAAAATTTACGTTGGATAAAATTTTCATATTATTCTGATAACCTTCATATTTTAATGAATAGTAAAAACATGCTATATTTTAATTTAAAACAACTTTTTTCATCAAGATAATTTTTATGTTTAAATAATAATATTGAATGGTTTTAAAGTATAAATGGAATATATTTTTACCATTTAATACAATTTAATACATTTCCATTAATTTGACTTTGAATTCATCTGTAAAAACATTTCAATCTTTGACAATGTTTTAACTTTTAAAACTTGTTTTCTTAACAATGAGATTAATTTTAAATTAATTACTCCAACTTCTGTGCATTGAATTTTGATTAATGGATTCCATATTCGGATGGTTCCAAATAATGTTAATAGGTTACTTTAGTTTTTTTTGATATTATGAATAGTAACTTTGGTAATTTTTTTACTACAGTTAAAGGTAAATCGGGTAATTAAGAGTAAAAATAAGATTATAAAATTACCCTAATACCTACCAAAACTCTATTGGATGAATAAAAGTCTACCCATATCACCTAAGGTTCGGAATAGATTATTTTCATGGAATTTTGACCATTAATATTATAAAATTATTATCAAAACCAAAGAAAGTGACAACATGTCACTCTCTTATATCTTATAAGTGTAATAATTTTACTTTAATGATAAACTACATAAAACATAGAACCTGAATAATATATATAAATATAATAAAATTATCTACATCATGTAAATTTATTTAGAATTTTTATGTGCTAAATAATTATAATTAATTATGACACAATAATGATGTTGAAATTATTTTATTGATTGAAATATCAAATAAATGGTTTTGAAAATATTAAAATAAATGTTATATGGAAAAATTAATGTCCTCCACTAATTTTTTACATGAATATGAAATTTTAGGAATATATTAAGGATTTTGGTTTGAATATATCCTCTGTGTAGATATTATTTAAATTCAAATAAATGAATAGTGCTAAAATTGACAGTATTGATATTTTAAAAAAATTACATATTATTAAATTGTTTAAAAATCACAAAAATATTTAAAAATTATCAATTAAAATTTATATGGTCTAAAATTTCATATATTATCCAATTATGGACAATTAAAAACACATAAGTAATTATTAATAACAATTTAAAATTTAGAATATTATTACCACAAATAAACTTTAATAGATTAAATAAGGATAAGTCAAGTTGATAAGGTTTAAAATAAATTCCCAACAAGTATAAATTTTATTGTTTGATGAGATAACAACCCTCTCTCATCTTATCATAATATTCGATAAATTTTGGGTGGTTTTTAAGCAGGGTTTGTGTTTATTATAAATTAATATTTTAGAGGTTTCCAAAAGTGCCCCTCTCCTCTTCTATATAAGGGCACCTCGCCCCTCTCATCCTCACACCACATTGAGCCTTCAATATCTGAAAAAACCTACCCATTTCTCTTCTCCACTTTCTTAGAAACATACTCTAGGTCCTGGTATTTTTCAAAGACCAACTTTATTGCCCTAAGAGGTGGTTTAGAATAGGCGCGTCGAAGAAGAGGTAATATCCTTCACCGATTCTTTCAAGTTAATTTCTTCATCTACTTACACTTATTTATTTGTTTCATTATAATGGAAATACATCAGTATCACTCATATACTGATATGGTATTATAAATTCGAAACAACCCAATTTCACCTTCTATCCATCCTACGAAAAATGAAATCACCGCGCGTGCGTACCTACGGAATATAGTCTCTACGCCGTAGTGTAATATGTTTTCCACCACCACCTTAGTTGTATGGTTATAATGGTGGAAATAATAACTATATATGATTATTATATCATCATACTAATTCTGATAAATTATATCATCCACTCCAATTTCATTCAATAATTATTGGAAGGATATAATCGCTCGTGCTTACGTACGGATTACCGTCTCCACAACGTGATGTGATTCATTCTCCATGATTAACCATTCACGTATGATTATAAATTATATATAATAAATAATCATGAAATATATGAAATAATAATGATACTTTATTTATGTACATATATGTTTCATTTACTTAATTCCATTCAATTCAATAAGGAATCAAAAACAGCGTTCATGCGTACATACGACCTACCATCTCCATGAACAGTGTATTTCATTTATTTTATCTATTTATCATATATATTTATATGATGAATATATATCATATATAAATCATGTTTTAAATTATGTAATTAAGTAAATCTGGATATAAGTTATAATATCTAGAATAACAATTTAAAACCCGTACGATAAATTAAATGATTTTATCCAAAACGCTCCTTTAACATGGAATTGACAAATGAACGGGTAATATAAAGTCGTAAGTGAATCATATATGATATCATAAATATTATTATGGTTCTGTTACAAGTTAATAATATGTTTGAAACCAGTATACAAGAGTTTTGGACACATACGGAAGAAATTGGATATAAGGTAAGAGATAATTTTAAAATCTCATTTTTATCTGAGATTTCCTATACGTAAGTATTTACTGGGGTTATATTTATCATCCATGTCCATGTTTTCTAGAAATGTTTTCATGTATGTTTAAAGTCATTTTTACCCATTTTTTACTTTTACTATATGGTAATTAAGGAATCTTTCTTTTGTTACCATATGAGGCACTTTTTGACTTTTCCGGCAAAAGTACAAGGAGAATGTTTTTTAACTTGTATGGAATGAATGGATTTTTACGGTTTCGTAATGCCTAATTTTCAAGAATCTTACATTAAAATATTTCATGATTATTTTCGAACAAAATCCATTTATTTTTAAAATTTCATGGCATTTTGTGAAAGGAAAATTATTTTGAAGAAGAAAGGATATTTTCCTCAAGAATTTATTTCAAGTGTTTTGTCAAAACTTTTTTCCATATAAGATGAAATTATTTATTATGATTATTTTTCAAGTATAATGTCTCTATTATTTACATGGTTGGATTCTTCTTATGATGAAATGATATCCATTTGTTTTATATGGATAATGTTATGATGGGATGATGTTTATGAAACCCATTTTATTCATTGGGTTATGATGAATGTTTTATGTTTATTTTGTGGCACAAGTAAGAATGATTTCATTATGAGATGGATGGGACCTATATATCCCTCCAATGAATTGGGTAATGATTTATATCTCTTTATATAGACATGGATGGAATGGAAAGTGAATCTGGTTCAGCAATACGGGGCTGGAACAAAATGTAATCCCGGTTCAGTAATGGACTTTCTCCACTATGATGGTCTTGGAAAGAATACCTTGGAAACTATGGAAATCATAACATATGCTTAATGGTTTCCATAATTACATGTTTTATTTCCATGATATCTTATCGTGGTTAATGTTCCATTATTATCTATTCCTTTTCACTGCCAAGATTTATGTCATTACTCATGACTTTTATGTTTTATGTTCATGTTCTAACATTCAAATGATTAGGGATTGTTTTATGTTCTCCATGTTTACCCTTACTAAGAATTTGAGCTCACCCTTTTTATGTTTTCTTTTCTATAGGATATAAATAAAAGTTTTAGGAAATAAAACCAAAGGAGAAGATCTTTATGGGAGATGTCTAAGATCTTTCACCATGATTAGAATATTACGTTCTGAGTTTCCAAATACACTAAACTAATACGGTCTTTGGGCGTCTATTTTTTTCATGTATTAAGTATTCCGCAAATGTAATGTAATGTCTTTGTACGTCAAGATTTGGGTATCTATAGTTGGTATTTGAGAAAAGTTTTAGTTAACCTTTGGAAACAAGGATGTGAAAACTTTATTGAGATCCCTAGAAATATTTCTAAGGTATGTCTAGGGATGTCCCGAAGGTTAAGTATAAGTATAGGTTACAGTCCTAGAATTATTATAACAATCATGAATAACCTAGTATTATACCAATGATTTTAGTGATTTAAAGTACTCCCCCTGATTATGCTGTTTTCCTAGTGTGATTATTTCCTCTCACACTATTATTTTAGGGTTTTAGAAAATGGATGGAAACATGACGATTCATGTTAATGGAGAATATGATGGACAATGGAATGATATTCTTCCTGATCAAGAAAATGAAATGGTATTTGGAAGGAGAAACATAATTATTATGCCTAATCATCATTCTCATAATATGATCAATAATCTCAAATTTGGTATGTTTCATGACTCAGCTAATAAGAGAAATATGGAGTTTTATGATGATTACAAAGGAAAGAAAGTTCAATTTCCCTCATGTAAGTCCCGTGAGAAGAGGCATCAGGGAGATTATTTCAAAGGAACTGAAAGATGCTTTGGGTGTGGAAAAGAAGGACACAAAGATAGTAATTGCGAAGGAAAAGGTTTAGTTAACACCATGGACAAGGATAATGGTATTTTTAAGATATCAACAACAGTTAAATGTTTTAAATGTGAAATGTACGGACATTATGACAACCAATGCCCTAAGGGAAAGTCTCATAAAGAGAATCATCATGGTCGTATGGGTAGTATTTATGTTGATGATGATGAAGAGACTACAAATGAAATGTGAGATGAAAGAATTTTTGAAGCTCGAAGATAGTGGAATGATTTATGTTTATCAAGAGTTATGTAGTATAGGTAATGGTTCTATGGAATAAAGACACATCTATGGATTGTTACACTATTGTTTTTTCTAAAGTATTTGAAAGTATTTGTTGAATGGTACCTATAACCATGAAAGGTTATTCATATAATTTTGGAAAGAAGATGATCTGTGCATAATGAAGGGATAAAGAGATAATGAAATGTTTTATAGTATTAATGAGCTCATGACTAATATAAGGACAAAGTGATACCATGGTTTGAGTATATAGAAAGTTTTGGATTTTGGTATGTGGAAAGAGTTAACTTTTGAAAACATTCACGTTTTTCACTAATGTTTAATGGGTATTCATTTTTCAAGAGAATACATGATTAAGGTATTAAAATATTTAGAATGTGACCAAAAAGATATATCTTATGATATATGGGAGACAAATGATGGTATTCACATGCTTGGTAGATATCCTTTCTAGTAGTCATTTTCATTATACTATGAGATTGGACAGAAGTATTTTTGATAAACTAATGGTTGGAATGGAGTAATTTGGCCATTATATAGTATTGCTTAAGGTAAAAACTTTTTATCTAGAATGTTATACTAGTATAGTTTTAGAAAAAGGAAACCCTATAGGATGGGTAACAACCCTTCACATCGGACAAGGTTGCGGGAATCGAACCCATAACCGAAGTGCGACAGGCCTTTATCACCTACCTCCGGCCTACAAGAAGTCCCTGGTTAGTAGAAACTAGTTTTATTTTTTAAAGCGGTATGATAGATGATGTATAAGTCCATTTTTGGAATCATATACGATTAACATCACCATAGATGGACTTATGTATATTTGATAAATTTTTCTAACCTTTTGTTTGAGATAGATGGAATGACCCATCATTCTATGAAATGATCTTCTAACACTTCATGAATGAAAAATTAAACTTCATTTGTTTAATATATGAAGTGGAAATTGTTCATGGAACGACCAACGACTAGATTGTACCAAAATCAAGTAAGTATTTCTTCTAATTAACAGCTTTCAACTTTAGGGAAATGATATTGAAAAACAAAAACATTGTCCTAGTGGCCTCATATCTGATGAATTAGATGGTACCTTAGATCATCAAAAATTTATGGCTCTGTGATTGTTTGATTTTTTATAGCCATGTCCTCTACCATTATTCATCAGAAGTTGATGGTTACATTTCTCTTCCATATCTACATTTTCACCAATGTTCTCTTATGTGGAAACCCAATGATGATTTAATTTGGGTAACCATTACATTTATTACTTCACTTTTTAAAATTAAGTTTCAGAATTCTTTTACACGATGTGGGTTTCTATGAATGAAACATTCAAGTAGTAAACAATTTATAACCCCGAATAATTTTGAGGAAAAAATTCATTTAATGGGGGGTAGAATGTAACACCCTGAGATTTTATGAGATATATTCTTTTTAATTTCTTTCTTGTCTTCTATTGTACTCTACACCAAGATTATCTTGTACTATATGCAACACCGTATTAGCTTGCAGTATACGCAACACAATTCTTGGCTTGTGATGCAAACAATTTCAAGTTCTTTAGAATAAAATTCATTTGAAACAACACCACATATAAATTCTGATCAATGTATAACCAAACTCTATTTTTAGTATGTTATACACAACACCAAAGGAAGATTTCCCTACATGCATCCTTATCTTGGCTTGCATTACATGCAAGAGCGACCTTCCTCGATAGCTTGTGTAGTACACAATACTGGGTTTCACTAAACAATGATATATTGTTATAATATTATTATGAAATATCCTTTATGAATATAATTAACTGAATTTTGAATTATATAACATTATAATCCATCTTACACATTTTCTATAATGAGAAATGAAAACAAAATCAATTTTTCGATAAAAGAAGTATTTTTTTTTAAAAAAAATGCAGTTTTACCAACTTTTGATGGGGCACCCACTTTAAATCTAGTTTTTGACATGTTTATAAGTTAAATTTGACAAAATAAAATTTTTCTTTGGAATCAGGATATAAATATTTACTTTGGATAAATTTTCCATATTATTCTGATAACATTCGTATTTTAATGAATAGTAAAAACACGCTATATTTTAATTAAAAACAAATTCTTTTCATCAAGATAATTTATATGATTAAATTATAAAATTGAATGGTTTTAATTTATAAGTGGAATATATTTTTACCATTTAATATAATTCAAGTCATTTCCATTAATTTTACATTGAATTCATAGGTAAAAATAGTTCAATCTTTGACAATGTTTTAACTTTTAAAACCCGTTTTCTTAACAACGGGATTAATTTTAAATTAATTACTGCAACTTATGTGTTTTGAATATTGAAAAATGGATTAAATATTTGGATTTAGTGGGTCCAAATTATGTTAATAGGTTACTTTTACTTTCTTTGATATTGTGAATAGTAACTACGGTAATTTTTATTTACTACAGTTAAAGGTAAATCGGTTAATTAAGGGTAAAAATAAAATTATAAAATTTCCTTGACACCTGAAAAAATTGTATTGGATGAATAAAAGTCTACCCATATCTTATAAGGGTCGTAATAGATTAATTTCATGGACTTTTGACCATGAAAATTTTATAAGTATCATTAAAACCAAAGAAATTGACAACATGTCACTCTCTTATATCTTATAAGTGTAATAATTTTAATTTAGTGATAAACATCATAAAACATCAAAAATTAATAGTATACAACAATATAATATACTTATCTATATAATGTGAATTTATTTATAATTTTTATGGTCTAAATAATTATCATTAAATATGACACAATAGTGATGATGAAATTATTTTATTGATTGAAATATCAAATAAATGGTTTTGAAAACATTATAATAAATGTTATATGAACAAATTAATATTCTACATGAATTTTTTAGATGAATATGACAAGTTAGGAATCTATTAAATATTTTGTTTCGAATATATCCTCTGTGTGGATTTTATTTAAATTCAAATAAATGAATATTGTCAAAATTGACACTATTGTTATTTTAGAAAAATAACATATTATTAAATTTTTTAAAAATTTTAAAAAATATTTAAAAATTATAAATTGAAATTCATATGATCTAAAATGTCATAAAATATCCAATTATGTACAATTCACAACTCATAAGTAATTATATATAACAATTTAAAATTTAGAATATTATTACCACAAATAAAATAAAATAGATTAAATAATCATAAATCAAGTTGATAAGGTTTAAAATAAATTAACAAAATGGCTAATTTTTTTTGGATTATGAGATTAAAACCATATCTCATCTTATATTTGGATTTGAGTCATTTTGGGGGGGTTTTATGTGGGTTTTGAGTTTATTATAAATTAATATTTTAGAGGTTTCCAAAAGTTCCCCTCTGCTCTCTTATATGAGGGAACCTCCTCCCTCTCCTCCTCACACAACTTTTGGACATCAGGCTTGGACAAACCCAGACCATTTCTATTCTAAACGTTCCTCAAAACATACTATAGGTCCTAGTATTTTTCAAAGGCCAACTTTATTTCCCTAAGAGGAGGTTTAGAAGAGGCACGTCGAAGAAGAGGTAACATCCATTATCGATTCTTTCAAGTTCATTTCTTCTTATACTTCCTATTATTTATTTGTATCATTATAAATTAATAAAATAATTATCACTCATATACTGATATGTTATTATAAATATGAAACCACCCTATTTCACTTTCTACCCATCCTATAAAAATGAAATCACTGCACGTGCGTACGTATGGAATACCGTCTCCAAGCTATGGTGTAATCTGTTTTCCACAAACACATTAGTTGGATGGGTATAATGGTGGAAATAATATCTATATATGGTTATTATAATATCATACTCATTCTGATAAATTATATCATCCACTCCAATTCTATTCAATAATTACGGGAATTATATCATCACTCGTGCGTACGTACGGATTACCATCTCCACGATGCGATGAGATTCAATCTCCATGATTAACCATTCAAGTATGATTATAGTATATATATATAATATCAAATCATTAAATAAATGAAATAATAATGATACTATATTTATGTACATATATTTTTCATTTACATAATTCCATTCAACTCAATAAGGAAATACAAACAGCGTTCTTGCGTACGTACGGCCTACCATATCCATGAACGGTGTATTTCATTTCATTTATTGATTTATCATATATATTTATATGATGAATATATATTATATATAAATCATGTTTTACATTATTGAATTAAGAAAATGAGGATATAAGTAATAATATAAAGAACAACATGTCGAAACACGTATGATAAATTAAACGATTTTACCCAAAACACTGCTTTAACATGGAATTGACAAATGAACGGGTAATATGAAGTCGTAAGTGAATCATATATGATATCATAAATATTATTATGGTTATGTTACAGGTTAATAATATGTTTAAACCCACTATACATGAGTCTCTTACACATATGGAAGATATTGGACATAAGGTAAGGGATAATTTTGCAATCTCATTTTTAACCGAGATTGCTTATACGTAAGTATTTACTGGGGTTATAGTTATCATCCATGTCCATGTTTTCTAAAAATGTTTTCATGTAGGTTTAAAGTCATTTTTACCCATTTTTTATTTTTACTGTATGGTAATTAAGGAATATTTCTTTTGTTTACCGTATGAGTTACTTTTTGACTTTTCCAACAAAAGTACGAGGAGAATGTTTTTTTAACTTATACAGCATGAATGAATTTTTACGGTTTCATAACGCCTAATTTTCATGAATATTACTCTTTAAGATTTCATGATTATTTTCAAACAAAATCCTTTTCTTTTAAAATTTCTTGGCATTTTGTGAAAAGAAAATGATTTTGAATAAGAAAGGATATTTTCCTCAAGAATTCATTTGAAGTGTTTTGTCAAAACTATTTTCCATCTAAGATGACATTATTTAGTATTATTATGTTTCAAGTATAATGTATCTATTATTTATATGGTTTTATTCTTCTTATGATGAAATGATATCCATTTGTTTTATATGTATTATGTTATGATGGTATGATTTTTATGAAACCCATTTTATTCTTTGGGTTATGATGAATGATTTATGTTTATTTTGTGGCACAAGTAAGAATGATTTCATTATGAGATTGGTGGTACCTATATCTAGTTCTAATGCATTAGGTAAATAATTATATCTCATGATATAGACATGGCTAGAATAGAAAGTGAATCCGGTTCAGTAATTTAAGGCTGGAACGACAAGTAATCCTGGTTCAGTAATGGACTTTGTCCACTATGATGGTCTTGGCAACAATGACTTGGATACAATGGAAATAATAACATGTGCTTAATGGTTTCAAAAATTACATGTTTTATTACCATGATATTTTATCATGGTTAATGTTCCATTATGATCTATGCCTTCTGCACTGCCAAGATTTATGTCATTACTCATGATTTTGATGTTTTATGTTCATGTTCTTATGTTCAAATGTTTAGGGATTGTTTTATGTTCCCCATGTTTACCCTTACTGAGAATTTCAGCTCACCCTTTTTATTTTTTTCCCAAGGATATAAAGAAAGGTTTTATGTATGAAAACCAAAGGGGAATATCATTATGGGAGATGTTGAAGATCTATCACCATGATTAGAAGATTATGTTCCGAGTTTCCAAAGACACTAAACTAATACAGTATTTGGGCGTATGTTTTTGTTATGTATTAAGTATTCTGCAAAAGTAATGTAATGTCTATGTACATCAAGCCTTGGGTCTCTACAATTGGTATCATAGAAAAGGTTTAGTTAACCATTGGAAACGAGGATGAAAAAACTTTAGTGAGGACCCAAGAGATATTTCTAAGGTTTGTCTAGGGATGTCCCTAAGGTTAAGTATAAGTAAAGGTTACAGTCATATAATTTTTATAACCATCATAAATAACATAGGATTAAACCTTACATGTTATAGATTTAAATTACTCCCCCTGATTATGTTGTTTCCCTTGTGTGATTTTTTCCCCTCACACTATTATTTTTGGATTTTAGAAAATGGATGGAAACATGAAGATTCATGTTAATAGAGAATATGATGGACAATAAGATGATATTCTTCATGATCAAGCAAATGAAACGGGATTTGGAAGTCGAAACATCATTATTATTCCTAATCAACATTCTTATAATATGATAAATAATCTCAACTTTGGTGTGTTTCTTGACTCAGCTAATAAGAGAAAGATGGAGTTTCATGATGATCATAGAGGAAAGAAAGTTCAATTTCCCTCATTTAAGTCATGTGGGAAGAGGAATCAAGGAGAATGGTTCAAAGGAACTGGAAGATTCTCAGGGTGTGGAAAACAAGGACACAAATCTAGTAATTGAAAATTAAAAGGTTCAGTTAACAGAATGTGCAAGGATAATGGTATTTCTAAGACATCAATAACAGTTAAATGTTTTAAATGTGGAATGTTTGGGAATTATGCAAACTAATTCCCTAAAAGAAAATCTCATGATGATAATCAGCATGATCGCATTCGTAGTATTTATATTGATGATTATGGAGACACTAAAAATGATATATGAAATGAAAGATGTGTTGAAGAATAAAATTATGAAGCATGGTCAATGGTTTGAAAAGGTAGTGGAATGATTGGATGTTTATCAAGAACAATGTATGATACTATGGAATAAAGAAAAATATGAGGATTGTTACACTATTGTCTTTCCTTGAGTATTTGAAAGTATATGATGAATGGTACCGGTAACCATGAAAAGTGATTGAAATATTTTTGTAAAGAAGATGATATTCAAATAATGAAGGGATAAGGAGAAAATAATATGTCTGATAGTATTAATGAGCCCAGGACTGATATAAGGACAAAGTGATATCATGGTTTGCGTATATAGAATATTTGGGATTTTGGTATGTGGAAAGAGTTAACTTTTCACAACATTCATGTTTTCACTACGGTACTATGGTAACTCGTGTTTCAAGAGAATACATTATTAAGGTCATCATGTGTTTGGAATATGACCAACAAGATATATCTAATGATATATGGGGGATAAATGATGGTATTAAAATGCTTGGTAGATGCCCTATCTAGTAATATTTTTTTTATACAATGTGATTGGACAATAGTATTTTTGATAATCCTAAATATTGGAATGAATTACGTTAGACATCAGATAGTATTGTTTAGGGAGAGATATTTTTGATATTATTTCTGAAATGTTATAATAGTATTGTTTTAGAAAAAGGAAAACCCGTAGGATCGGCGAAAACCCATCGTGTCGGACAGGGATGCGGGAATCGAACCCACAACCAAAGTACGACATACCTTTATCGCCAACCACTAGCCTACAAGAAATCCCTGGTAAGTATAAACTAGTTTTATTTTATTAACCAGGATGATAGATGAAGTATAAGTCCATTTTTTGAACCATATACGATTAATCTCACCATATATGGACTTATGTATATAACTTTTTCTAACCACATGTTTGAGACAGATGGAAGTATCTGTCATTCTATCGCATGATCTTCTAACCCTTCACGAATAACAAATTCAACTTCATTTATTTAAGAGATGAAGTGGAAATTGTTCAAGGCACGAGCAATGGTGAGATTGTACCAAAATCAAGTAAGTATTTCTTTTCCAAAAATTCTTCAACATTTGGGAAATGATCTTGATAACCAAAAATGTTGTCCAAGTGCTCTCATATCTGATCAATTATTTGGTACCTTAGATCATAAAAAAATTTATGGATTTGTGATTGTTGGATTTTTCATTACCATGTCTTATACCGCTATTTATCAGAAGTTGATGGTTATATTTCTCTTCCATATCCATATTTTCACCTATGTTCTCCTATGTGGAAACATGGTGATGAGTTAATTTGGGTAAAAATTACATTTCATACTTCACTTTTTAGAATTAAGTTTTAGTATTCCTTTTTATGATGTGGGTTTCTATGAATGAAACTTTCAAGTAGTAAACGATTTATAACCCCAAAAAATTTCATGGGAGAAATTCATTTTACGGGGGGTAGAATGTAACACCCCAAGATTTTATGAGATATATTCTTTTTAATTTCTTTGATGTCTTCTAATGTACACTAAACCAAGATTATATTGTACTATACTCAACACCGTATTAGCTTGCAGTATACACAACACTATTCTTGGCTTGTGATGCACACAATTTCAAGTTCATTAAAAAAAATTCATTTTACACAACACCAAGTATAGATTATGATCAATTTATAACTGAACTATATTTTGAGTATGTTATGTGCAACACCAAAGTAAGCTTTCCCTACACACAACCCTGACTTGGCTGGCATTACACGCAAGAGCGACCTTCCTCGATAGCTTGTGTAGTATGCAATACCAAATTTCACTAAACAATGATATATTGTTATAATAATATTATGAACTAGCCATTATGAATAGTATTAACTAAAATTTTAATTTTATAACATTATAATTGATCTTACACATTTTCTAGAATGAGATATTAAAACAAAATCAATTTTTCGATAAAAGAAGTATTTTTTTCAAAAACAAATGCAGTTTTACAGCCTTTTGATGGCGCACCAACTTTAAATCTAGTTTTTTACATGATTATAAGTTCAATTTAACAAAATAGAAATATTATTTTGAATCAGGATTTAAAAATTTTCTTTGGATAAAATTTTCATATTATTCTGATAACTTTCATATTTTAATGAATAGTAAAAACACACTATACTTTAATTAAAAACAACTTTTTTCACCAAGATAATTTATATGGTAAAATTATAATATTGAATGGTTTTAAAGTATAAATAGAATATATTTTTACCATTTAATATAATTCAAGTCATTTCCATTAATTTTACATTGAATTCATATGTAAAAACATTCCAATCTTTGACAATGTTTTAACTTTTAAAACCTATTTTATTAACAATGGGGTTAATTTTAAATTAATTACTGCAACTTCTGTGTTTTGAATTTTAAAAAATGGTTTCCATATTTAGATTCATTGGGTCCAAATTATTTTAATAGGTTACCTTTTTTTGATATTATGAATAGTAACTATGGTAATTTTTATTTACTATAGTCAAAGGTAAATCAGGTAATTAAGGGTAAAAATAAGATTATAAAATTACCCTAACACATGCCAGAATTCTATTTGATGAATAAAAGTAGACCCATATCACTTAAGGGTCAGAATAGATTCATTTCATGGATTTTTTACCAAGAAAATAATATAATTATTATTAAAACCAAAGAAAGTGACAACATGTCACTCCCTTATATCTTATAAGTGTAATAATTTTAATTTATTGATAAACTTCATAAAACTTCGAACATTAATAGTCTCCAGAAAGCTAATAAAATGATATACATCATGTGATTTTATTATTAGTTTTTAAGGGCTAAATAAGTATCATTGATTATGACACAATAGTGATGTTGAAATTATTTTATTGATCGAAATATCAAATAAACGGTTTTAAAAATATTAAAATAAATGTTATATGAACTAATTAATGTGATCCATGAATTATTTAGATGAATATTAAAAGTTATTAATCAATTAAATATTTTTTTTGAATATATCCTCTGTGTGGATTTTATTTAAATTCAAATAAATTAATAGTTTCACAATTGACATGATTGTTCTTTTATAAAAGTAAGATATTATTAAATTGTTTAAAATTCACAAAAATATTTAGAAACTTTAAATTGAAATTTATATGGTCTAAAATTTCATAAATTATCCAATTATTTATAATTCAGAACACATAAGTAATTATATATAACAATTTAAAATTTATAATATTATTACCACAAATAAAATTTAATAGATTAAATAAGTATAAATCAAGTTGATATGGTTTAAAATAAATTCCAAATATATCTAAATTTTATTGGTTGATGAGATTAAAACCCTATCTTATATTATATTTGGATGTGAGTTATTTTTTGAGGTTTTTAAGTGGGGTTTGAGTTTATTATAAATTAATATTTTAGAGGTTTCCAAAAGTGCCCCTCTCCTCTCCTATATAAGGGCACCTTCTCTCTCTCCTCCCCACACCACTTTGAGCCTTCAAACTCGACCGAAACCTGCCCATTTCTCTTCTCCACTTTACTAGAAACATACTATAGGTACTAGTATTTTTCGAAGACCAAATTTATTGCCCTATGAGGAGGTTTAGAAGAGGTGCGTCGAAGAAGAGGTAGTATCCTTTACCGATTATTTCAAGCTCATTTCTTCTTCTAATTCATATTATTTATTTGTTTCATTATAATGTAAAAACGTCAGTATCACTCATATACTAATATTTTATTATAAATATGAAACAAACCTATTTCACCATCTATCTATCCTATGGAAAACGTAATCACCGCGCCTGCGTACGTACAGAATACCGTCTCCAAGCCATGGTGTAATCTGTTTTGCACCACCACATTAGTTGGATGGGTATAATGATGTCAACAATAACTATATATGATTATTATAACATCATACTGATTCTGATATATTATATCATCCACTCCAATTCCATTCAATAATTATGGGAATGATATCATCACTCGTGCGTACGAACAGATTACCGTCTCCACAACACGATGAGATTCATTCCCCATGATTAACCATTCAAGTATGAATATAAAGTATATATAATAAATAATCATGAAAGATATGAAATAATAATGATACTTTATTTATGTACATATATGTTACATTTACTTAATTCTGTTCAATTCAATAAGGCAACGAAAACAGCATTCATGCTTACGTACGGTCTACCGTCTCCATGAACAGTTTATTTCATTTCATTTATCGATCTATCATATATATTTATATGATGAATATATATTAAATATAAATCCTTTTTTACATTTTGTAATTATGTAAAGAAGTATATAAGTAAAAATATCAATAAAAACAAGTCGAAACATGTACGAAAAATTAAACGATTTTACCCAAAACGCTGCTTTAACATGGAATTGACAAATGAACGGGTAATATAAAATCATAAGTGAATCATATATGATATCATAAATATTATTATGTTTCTAACATTCCTTTTTAAAATAATGATTTAGTATTCCTTTTTACGATGTGGGTTTACATGAAATAAACTTTCAAGTAGAAAACCATTTACAACCCTGACGAATTTCGATGGAAAAATTCATTTTAAGGGGGGTAGAATGTAACACCCTGAGATTTTATGAGAATTATTATTTTTAATTTCTTTGATATCTTTTTTGTATGCTACACCAATATTATCTTGCGCTATATGAAACAATATAATAGTTTGGAGTATACGCAACACTATTCTTGGCTTGTGATGCACACAATTTCAAGTTATTTTGAATAAAATTCATTTTAAAAAACACCAAGTATAGATTTCGATCAACGTATAACTGAACTATATTTTGAGTATGTTATACACAACACCAAAGAAATATTTCCCTACACGCAACCCCGACATTCCTTTCATTACACGCAAGAGCAACCTTCCTCGATAGCTTGCATTGTATGCAATACCGAGTTTCACTTAACAACGATATGTTATTAAACAGTTATATAAACTAGCCATTGTGAATAGTAATACCCTCTTTTTTGAAATTTTATAAATTTTATCTTTCAAAATGGACTTCTTTTTTTGATTCAAAATATCGAAGTTATCCTACGGCGATTTTTTGGTATTTTTCTGAAAACATTCAATTTTTGATAAATAGTGAAAACACCGAGTTATT
Source organism: Viscum album (assembly GCA_963277665.1). Lineage (NCBI taxonomy): Eukaryota > Viridiplantae > Streptophyta > Magnoliopsida > Santalales > Viscaceae > Viscum > Viscum album. Next base: position 733,510,196 of record OY728166.1, read on the forward strand.
AGTTAAAACCGAAATTTTATTTAAATAATCATTTATTTTATTTAAATTTATTTTAGTTAAAAATAGACACACAATACCTATATACGTTCAATGTAATTCAGTGGATATTTCTTATAAAAATTTAGATATATAAAACTTTTATTGAACTTTTTACCGTCTTTTACCCACCTCCTAGGAGCATTTGCAATTGTACCTAAAACTTAATTTTACCGCTTCTGTGAGTTGAATTTCGAAAATCTAAGAGACATGGTTAATATCAAGGAGAAAAATGGGGTTTAATAAGATAATTATAATTTTTGGTGAATAGTAACATTTTACTTTTATTTACCACAGTTAAAAGTAAATAGGGCAATTAAGGGTAAAAATGATATTATTATTACCCTAACACATGTCCTAATTCTATTGGGTAAGTGTAATTCGACCAAAAACAACCTTTGGAATAAAATATTTCTCTTTAGGTCTACTTGGATTAGATTAGGATAGTTATTATTATTTTATTTAAAGAAGAGTTAAAAGAGTTAAAATAAAAGTTTAATAACTAAAACATTTATAATATAGGGTTATACATAAGTTAAATTCGACTATAAATATTAATTATAAAGATAAAAAGATTTCCAACAAAATGGTATTTTTTTTATTCTCAGACCTTAAATAAGTTAATTTATTTATGACATTATAATGATGCAGTAATTACCTTATTAATGAAATATTAACATAATTGATATTATAAATACCCAAATAAATGTAATTTGAGATTTTTTATGAATTAAAAAAAATTTATAGTTTAATATAACATAGTAGGGTTGGTTAGATGAATTTTTTTCTAAGTAATAATGATCTTATGAATTTAGAGAAAACAAAATACTAAATAGTTTCAAAATTGACTTAAAAGAGTTTTTAAAACAAATATTATATTATTAATTGATATAACGGGCCTAAAATCTATGATTTGGCCAAAATACTTTTATGATAACATATATAACATTACTAAACCAATTGGGATTCGATGGTGAGTTTATAGTAAGTTTATTAACCATATAGTGTAAGAATACAAGAAGACACAGTAAAAGTTAAATTATTTATCTTAGAGTTAAATCTAAATGATAAGGTTAAAATGGTAATCTAGAATTTCCTAAAACCTATTGGTTGAGATGATTTAGACCCATACCTACCCTATCCTTTAAATAAGTCACTTTGGATCCATTATAAACCTAATATGAATTAATTATAAAATAATATTTTCAGTTCATCCTAAGGTGCCCCTCACCTCTCTTATAAAAGGACACCCCCCCTTCTCTCTAATTCACACCTACAAAGCCATTTGGAATGTCCAACCCCTTCCCAAATACCCTATCAAATTTCCTCCCTTAATCCTAGATGCCTTCCTTTAGTCAGAATGCCAGCCTATGGAGCTTGTTTGATCAAATCAAAAAGAAGAACCCGAAGAAGAGGTAAATATCTCACCACCTATTTCAAGTTCTTTTCTTCTTCCACATCCTAATTCTTTGTTATTTCCATTTTAAAATAATAAATCCAGTATATTATATATATTTTGATGTTATTATAAAAATTTTACAACCATATTAGTTATTTTATCCATCTTATGAATGAAATAGTCACCCCACGTGCGTACATACAGAATACCGTCTCCACGCCATAGTGTAATATGTTTTTTCTACCACAACCTTACTTGGATGGGTATAATGGTGTAAAAAATAACTATATATGATTATTATAACATGATAAAAGTTCATAGATATTATATCATCCACTCAAATTCAATTCAATAATTATGGGAACGATATCATCACTCGTGTGTACGAACGGATTACCGTCTCCACGATGCGAACAGATTCATTATCCATGTTAACCATTCAAGAGTGATTATAAACTATATATAATTAATAATAATGAAATATATGACATAATAAAGCTAATTAATTTATGTATATATATATATATATATCATCTACTTACTTCCATTCAAGTCAATAAGGAAAAGAAAACAACGTTCATGCGTACGTACGACCTATCGTCTCAATGAACGGTGGATTGCATTTCATTTATCTATCTATTATATATATATAATGAATATATATGATATATAAATAATTATTTAAATTCTGGAAGTAATTAAATCAGGATATAAGTAATAATAATATCAAGAACAAGAAGTCCAAACATGTATGCTAAATGAAACGTTCTTACCCAAAACACTACCTTAACATGGAATTGACAAATGAAAAGTTAATATAAAGTAATAAGTGAATAATATATGATATCATAAATATTATTATGATTCTATTACTAGATAATAATATGTTCAAACCCCCTGTACAGGAGTCCCGTACACTTACGGAAGAAATTGGACATAAAGTAAGGGATAATTATTCTAATCTCATTCCTATACGAGATTCTTTATTTGTAAGTATTTACTGGGATTTTATTATTCATTAATGTCTATAAAAATGTTTTTAATAAATTATTTAATATTCATAAATGTTTTTTTAAATTCATTTTTACTCCTAATTGACTTTTACTTTGTGTTATGGAAGGAATATTTCATTTGTTTACCATACGATGTACTTTTTAACTTTTTCAGGGAGAAATGTTTTTTAACTTATACGGCATGAATGGATTTTTACGGTTTCATAACGCATAATTTTAATGAATCTTCCTCTACAATATTTCATGATTATTTTCAAAAATATCCTTTTTTCAAAATTTAATTACATTTTTTGGAAAGAAAATTATTTTGAAGAAGAAAGGATCATTTCCTCATGAATTCATTTCAAGTGTTTTGTCAAAACTATTTTCCATCTAAGATGAAATTATTTACTATGAATATGTTTCAAGTATAATGTCTCTATTATTTAAATGTTTTTATTTTTCTTTTGATGAAATGATATCCTTTTGTTTTATATGGATTATGTAATGATGGGATGATGTTTATGAAACCCATTTTATTCTTTGTGTTATGATGAATGATTTATGATTATTTTGTGGCACACATAAGAATGGTTACATTATGAGATGGGTGGGACCTATATCTCCCTCCAATGCATTGGTAAAGATTTGTATCTCATGATATAGACATGGCTGGAACAAAAAGTTAATCTGGTTTAGTGATACACGACTGGAACGAGGACTGAACTCGATTCAGTAAGGGACTTTGTCCACTATGATGGTCTTGGCCGCAATGCCTTGGCTGCTATGGAAATCATATCATGTGCTTAATGGATTCCACAATTACATGTTTTATTCGCATGATATTTTATCATTAATAATGTTCCTTTATTATCTATTCCTTACATACTCCCAGATTTATTTTACAACTGAAGATCTTGATTATTAAACTTTATGTTCATGTTTTTCAGTTCAAATGTATATGGCTTGTTTTATTTTCTCCATGCTTACCCTTACTGAGAATTTGATCTCACACTTTATGTGTATTATTTTTCCAAGGATACAAAGAAATGTTTTAGGTAGGAAAGCAAAAGTGGAATATCTTTATGGGAGATCTTGAAGATCTTTCACCATGATTAGATGATTTTGTTCTGAGTTTCCAAAGACACTAAAATATTACGGTCCTCAGGTGTCATTTTTTGTTATGTATTAAGTATTCATAAAAAGTAATGTAATGTCCATGTACGTCAAGCTTGAGTATCTACATAAATAAACCCATAATATAATAAAATTAATTTAATTACATATATATATACAAATTATACAAAATGAATACCAAGGAAAACTCATATGGAAACAAATTTTACTCCAACCATGGTGAAAAATTATTTTGAAGGAAATGTCTTCCCAAATCAAAAATATCATTATGAAAATATATAAAAACCATATAAAAAATATAAATGTGAAAATATAATTATACTAAGTTGTTTTCTCCCCCAAAACTCTCTTTCAAATATAATAGAATCATATTAATGTCTCTATGAATAAAAAAAGAATCTAACCAGTTACCTATCCATGGTATAAAATAAGCCAACATCACCACGATCCACTCAAAAAATCCATATATAACTATCATAGTTTTGTAATGAATAAAATATATATATAAATAAATATGCATGAAATTATCCATTTATCAACTTACCCAAATATACAAATAAAATAAGTCCACACACTCCCATCCCTTTGTAATCCATATATTTTAACCACATTCCATTTCACAACCAAAACTGAGTAACCACATCAATATACAATGTACCATAACCACATACCACATTAGTATTTCATAACCACATCAATACAATATTAGCAAATCACTTATACATTCTATTACTATATAACCACACTATGTCTAGAAGAGGAGTGTAGGAAAAATTATTTTTTTAAACCATCAATATCTCCCACATCCTAGATAATATGGTTTCCCTATAACCCAAAAGCAAATATGATCACCGATACGATTAATTGAAGTGGGTGGCAGTGTGTACAAAATATCAAAACTATAATAAATATATATAGTGTAATCCCCAAGTACAACCAATGGTCAACTCCTTATTCAACACCTCTACAACAAAAACACATTTATCCATCATCTTCGATACACATACTCAATCACTTCCATTACTAAACATAACAAAAATCACCACTATGACTATACATAAACAGAACACATTTTGAATATTTCTCATATTTTTTATCCCATTTACACTACAAAATATAAATTTATTAACCTCATACCTTCATTAACCATAATAATTCATATAACTCCAATTTCATATCATTTAAATTTTTTTGTAATATAATATTTCACTACATTAACTTATCATATTCATAAATTCATAATCTATTATAACATAATTCCATTCTACATTAATAAGTAAATTTATATTATTCCATAATGATTCCATAATCCCAGGAAAATAAAACAAAAACCACGTCAACATCTTCAAATAAGAAAAATAATAATTCTCATCAACAAAAATTCTGATACTCGCAATGATGAAATATATACTAATCCTCCTAAATTGTAAAAAAAATAAAATAAAATATCAAACAAACCATCACCTATTATTATTATTTATTACCAAATTATCAATCCATTCTTATCATATGGACAAAAATACAAAAAATCTAGATTTTTTCACTATTTATACCATTATCATCATTAATTTTCTTAACCAAGATAAATAATGATTTATCATATTCCATAAAAACACCTTTAAATTGAAAAACATGTTATCCTAAAAATTTATTAAAAAACAACATATCAATAAAATATAAATCCTGTAAAATATATTTCAATTACTTTTCCACTTACATTCTATTTAATAACATTCCTTATAATCCTTAGTTCAATATCAATTCATTATCTAAAGAAATGAAAAGTAAAATTAATCTACATTAACACATAAATAAAATATAAAGAACATAAATACTATACCTCAAATTATTCTTTGAAAATTGTGCCTCCAGGAAGGGATGAATCAATGAAAAAATGATAAAAACTCATAAGGATCTGTCTCAAAACCTATAACATATAAATTATTAACCAATACATTATCCTTACCCCAAAAAATAAAACTTCATAACCATGATAACCTTAAATAGAAATAAAGGAATAAAGTAATAGAGGAAAGGAATGAAAATAACACCTCAGATTTCAAGAACTGAATCACAACAATCCAAGAACTCAAGAGAGAAACAAGGGAGTTCAAATGCACCCATACTAAGTATATAGGATGTCTAGGGTTTTATAAAACGTAATTAATTGAATAAATTTGATAAACCACTTATATTTATTATTTTTTAAATAATATTATAAAATCGTGATGTAACACCCCTTGTTATGAAACTATGAGGGCCATTCAATAGGTCTTATCAAAACCGTGATATAATCCCCTTATATCCCTCCCATAAATCATAGCCAATGGAATTTCTATTTTGATTGTGAAGAATAACATTATAGAGTAAGGTTATATGTTACTAATTAGTGTTTAAACTTAAAAACATCAAAACATAGACCTTTCAAGCCTTCTTTAAATATATTATCAAATAAATTGAATCGCGGCATAAAAAAAATAACCATGGTGAAATAATCTTGAAAAATACTTATAGAAGTAGAATGTGGATATCTTGGAATTATAAATCATGATTTAATCTAATTATCTATGACAAAATGTCATAAAAAATGGTGTAACCATCCAACCATAACTTACATAGTTAATATCCCGTTATTTACACCACTGGGTAATAAATTACGCTCTAATAGAAATATATTACATGTTGATTTGTATTCTAGTGGATATTTATATCTTAAACTTAACTTATCATCCACCATCCAGCATTGATCCCACCCCCAACAACTTTATATCCTCATAACACAAATTAGATGAATAGGAAAACTTTGAGTCTTTACATTATATACCTTTAAAAAAATTCTCATTCATAATAAGAAAAAATAGACCTCAAATGAAAAAAATATCCATGAAAACAAAACAATATGTGAGATAAATTTCAAACAAGAATATATCCTTTAAAAAACATGAAAATATACTAAAAATAAAGATAAACATCAATAATATCATTATAATAACAAACCATCATCTCAATAAAATAAAATTAAAAATAAAAAAAACTATAGTTACTTAGCTCAAATATATAAATCTTCTTCATATGTATATTCCTCAAGGCCACCATGACTCTACAAGACATAAACAAAGGGAATAATTCAAACTTATATAAATTTCTCTTAAATTTTTTGAATCTTAATATAATTAAATATGAAATTCACATCCACCTTAATATCGAAATCTACCTAATATTTAACATGAGAATTATCTTGTTTATATATTTAATGTTAGGAAACATATATAATCTAATGAATTAAATATACTAGTGGAGGAATATCTAACTGATACACCACTTTTCAAACTCTCTCCAATATGTCTAAAAATCTATAAAATCAATGGGAAATATTACCTTCTCTACCGAGCATCCCATACCCATGATAAGGAAAAAAATTTAGAAACACATGAACAATAACTTATAAATCATGTGGTCTCATACTCTTATCTAAATTTGACTTATAATGGTCCTGAGTATCCTTGATTGACTCTTGAATCACCTGAACATCACTATCAATTAATTTACAAAATATTTTCAAATAATGGATAACACTTAAACCATAGTCTAGTATAACGTACATATTCTTGTATACCCATAAAACACCTTGAATGGATCTACACCATTGGATGTGTGATAGATATTATTATAAAGAAATTCAAAAAAATTAGATGCATTACTTGTGAACCTCAAAGAATAAAAAGTGATTGAATACCACATTCCCCATAATGTCAAGATCATTTGATCTATTTGTCCATCCTTTTAAGGATCATAGGAAATAATTTTCTATAACTGATATCCAAAATCATGTTACATAACTTTAAAAATGCATGATGTAAAATAAGGATCCTAATTATATATGATCGTAACACCTCTAGTTTTTATAAAATATTTTTTTTGAATGAATTTTATTTTTTCAATATCTTTCATTACATGCAACATTATGTTTTAATAAAAAACCATATACTATTAATATTATTATTTCAAAAAGGACACCATAACCTAGGTGTTAAACTTGGTGGAATGAATAAGAGTATTTTTTAAGAAAATTAATTATAATGTTTTTAAAAAAATAAATCATATTGATAAAAATAACTTAATTTTTAGTAATGTAGTCCTATGTTTCGAAAATACTATTTTGTAAAATAAAATTTTTATTGATTTTTTTGAACAAATTATAAAATCAATTTTTTCAAATTGTATAAAAATTATTAGAAATAATTAAATTATTTTTTATATGTACATGTCAAAATTATATTTGAGTGATTTTGTTTAAATTTTCTGAAATTATTAACTTTTCGACGAATAATGAAAATACTATTTTTTATTAAAAACTCCATATTTATTGGAATAATTTATAATCTTGTTTAAAAATTTATTAATAGTGAAATTAGTTTTATAATTTTTTTATTAAAAAAATTTATTTAATCAAAACTATGTAAAGTTTGACTATTGATATCTAAACTTTCCATACTTAGGAATATTTTCTCTTTGGAAAACAATTGTTTATCATTTAGAATGGTTTAATTTCAAATTAAAATTTTATACTTACAATAATTTAATTTTGAAAAATTAACTCCATATTTGAAATAATCTTAATTAATGTTATAGAATAAATTTAACATATGTTGTGTTAAAATTAATAGTAAAACTAGAAAAAAGTGATTACTCTAGTTAAGGTAAAAACAAGTTTACCATAGGGTTAAAATAAAACAATAGGTAAGATGACCTAGAAACTAGTCCAAAAAAATTATATGGAAATATTGATAAATTATATCATATAAGGTTAATAAATGTGTAGTTTTGGATCCTTTTGTCTTGTTTAAAACATAGTTATAGTTTTTTATTTTTGAAAATTTTAAGTGTGTCCTCTCCCCCACTTATAATTGGGAACACCCTGTACTCTCATATTAACATGTATAAAATATATTATTTTAGAAATTAACTACCCAAATTATTTCCTTTCTAGCCTCCTCACATATTATATGTTTTTTTAATTCACCATTGAAATGATTTTGGTGCAAACCCAAGGAGGTTATTCAAAGAAGATGTATCATTCTCAACCGATCATGAATATTTTATTTATTCTTCCCGTCATTAATATATTGTTAACTTATGATAATATAATAACAAAATTATCTCCAATATACCATTATGTTATTATTTTAATGGAATAATTTAGTTTCACCTCCTCTTCTATTAGATGGGAAATGAAACTATCAATTGTGTGTACGAAAAAATACTACCTCACGAACCAATATAATTCCTTTTCCATAACTGTATCTCAAGGATGCGTATAATTATATATATATATATATATATTATATTTTTAATTTATTATATATATATATATGTAATTTTAATATAACATATATGCCGATACATTTCATTCTATTAGAATATGATAATATCGTTCGCATGTACGGTGGACTACATACTCACTTAACATTGTGATTCCTTTTTCAATTAAGATTTAAATTGAAGAAAAAAGGATAAATTTAGTGAATAAATGTGATATATATGAAATAATAAATATTATGTAAAGATAAATTATTATTTAACTTTTATTTGTTCTATCCATCGAGAAAATGGAAACAACATCCATGCGCATGTATAGCCTACCTTCTTCATATATTATGTTATTAATTTTCTACATTTAAAATTTGTGGATTAATATAAATACATATATTATTATTATATTATATATTTATATAATTTTTAAAATTATATATATGATGGTACCATGATCAATGTAAAAGGACCAAAAATACTAACCCAAAACATACAAGAAAAATAAATCAATTATTACCTAAAACATGATTTTAACCAAGAAATATTAATAAATGTATTAAAAGATAATAAATAAATAATATATTATATTATATATATATGATTATGGATATTTAATATACACATAATAAACCTATATTTATTATATAGGAGGTTATAATGTATATGAAGGAATTCAAGACTTAATGTAAATGATTTTTATCTTAGTTTTATTTTGGTCAGACACATTTCTTAAACACCAATTATTTATTTATTTGTGGCATATATACTACCCATGAATGTATCTGGTGATAATTAGGGGTTATAAATATCCATATAATTTAATTTCTTTCATGGGTATTATGATTCAAAAGAAACCAAAGTGGTAAAGGTTTTATGTTACATCTCACTGTTTATCAGCATTATTTATAGTTATGACTAAAATGAAGAGATATTATAATAAAAGTATAATAAAACTCATTAATTTTTTCCCTTATATTTTTTATAAAAATCACATGTTTTTAATTCACTTTACTCTTTTTATGTACTCATTATTCAAAAATAATGGTTTTACAGGAAAAATTGAATTTGTTTTTATTTTCGATCTCCTTTTCTTCCATGTCCATAATCTCTAAAAATGTTTTCAACAAAGATTTACCACTATCAAATAATTTTTAAAGACCTTTATACCCATGTAATAAATTTTAGTTTCTTATAAAAGGAATATTGTTATCATTTTATAAGCTAGTAAGATTTTACTTTTTACTTAAAATGTGGAAGGTATATTTTTTTTTAACATGTACAACATGAAAAATATTTTCTAAATCATGAATACTCAAGTATTTGATTATTCGTTTTCAATTTTCCAAGATTCATCTCATAGAAAATTTTTCCCATAATATTTAGGATATTTTTAGATTTGAAATTATTTCTTTCAAAATAAAAGGATATTTTCCTCAAGAATGTTATAATGATATTTTATAAAATTTCTATTCATCAATGATAATAGCCTTTAGTGTTGCTTATATTTTACCATGTATATGATCTAATGGTAATATATGTATTATTTATATCGATGGTTTATGTTAATTTTTATGAGGAAAATATTTTTATGAAACCCATTATTTTTTCATAGGGTATTGTATGATGAATTGTTTAAATGTTTATTAAACCCATTACTTTTACATGAGTTATGCTATGATGAATTTTTTTTGAAAACCATTTAATTTTTCAGTGGTTATGACATGATGAATGTTTTACGATCATGTGGAATAATAATTTATGGATCATGTGATGGGTTGGACCTATATGTCTCTCTAATTAATTTTTTAATGTTTTATATATCACTAGAAAAGTATGGGAAAAAGATGATGTGTTTGATCCGCTATGCTAAACATGATGATGTTATTAATCCAATATAGGAAACAAGTGATGTATCCTGGTCCATTATGAAATCAGAAATATGTATTCATTGCTGATCTTTTATGATTTTATGATCTCATATGTTAACCTTTAAATATTAAATGGTTTCTATACTTATGATTGTACCAGATTTATATAACAATAATATATGGTTCATGACCAATTTTTCATGATTTCTCACTTTTATGTTTTATGTATTTTGAAATGATTTTTTTAATTCCATGGATCTTTCTTGTGATCCATGTTAGTTGGGTTTAAAAATTTTAATTTATATTTATAATATCATACACTTATTCTTATCTTATTCTTCCATATGATCATGGATTGCAATCTTTCATGTTCACCGTTAATGATAATCTTAGCTCATGATTTCTTATGTTTCTTTTCCCTAGGTTATGAAAAAAGTATTAATTAGTGTATTTCTTTGAAGATCACCAAAAGGGATGATATTTATGGGAGATGTTGTAGACATTTCATGAAATAAGAAAAGTGTATAACTAGTCTCCAAATACACTAAAATGTCACTATACTCATGTCTTTATTTGTGAAATTTATTCAATATTCATCTGTTATGATAAAATATCTATGTTTTAAAATCCTGGGTTATTATAGATGGTATTAGATAAATGTTTAATTATCCTTTGTAAATTTATATGATATATATTTATTATGATACCTAAGGATACCTCTAAAGGTAATTCTATGGATAAGTCAATGTTTAGGAAAATATCATGTAATTTTAGTGAAGTATAGAGTGAATGGATTACAAGAAATTACATCCCTATCTGTATACTAAAAGTTGACATGAATTTGGAATAATTTTAGCTATCATTAATAACTTCAAAAGGGGTACACTGAGATAGGCTTGATCATCACCTGGTTCTTGATAGTGGGCCTTACTGCACAACTAGTCTAACACTCTGAGAGGATATGCTTTAGAAATTCCCAAACTCTTTACAAACCATCATGAAGTATTTGAATAATGAACTTGAATTATTATGGTTATGCATATGGTGTCATTTAAGGTGTTATGATTTATACATACTATAAGTGATTTTTCCTAATTATGTGGTTCCCAACAATTACAATTGTTTCTTACACGATCCCTTTATGTTCTAGTTAATGTATGGAGGCCAGAGAAACTATGGTAATGCTGAATTAAATATAAAATTTAAATATTCTCATAGAGAGAAAATAAATGTTATGATATATGGATTGAAAAAACGTTTTTCTATACTCACAAAAATTTCTTATTCGATGAATAATGGTAAACATACTTATTAGAAAAGGAGGAAAAAATGATATTGATTCCATCATGAGGAAACATACACCTTATTTTAGGAGTTTTTCTAATCCACCAATTTCTTGAGAAATAGATTAGTACCACTAAAATTATATTTTCTATTCTCCAGTATTTAGAGCAATAAAAATCATTTTGGAGGTCTATTATTTGAAAGGTGAAGTAGATCAATGGTCTAATCTTGTAAATAAAATAAGGAATCAATATGATATTTGTATGGGCCCAAAATCCTGACGTACATGGACATTAAATTACTTTTGCAGAATACTTAGTACATAAGTAAAACAAACACACAAGGAAGGTAATAGTTTAGTGTCTTTGGAAACTCAGAATATAATCTTCTAATCATGGTGAAAGATCTTCAACATCTCCCATAAAGATCTTCCCCTTTTGTTTTCATACCTAAAACATTTATTTAAATCTTTTGGAAAAGAAAACATATAAAGGGTGAGATCAAATGATCAGTAAGGTTAATCATGGAGAAAATAAAACAAATCATATACATTTGAAAATAAAAAAAAACATGAAAATAATGTTTAGAAATCAAAATATTGAGCAATGACATAGAACATGTTAGTACATAAGGCATAGATCATAAAGAAACATGGATCATGATAAAATAGCATGGGAATAAAACTTGTAATTGTGGAAAAACATTAAGCACATGATATGATTTCCATAGTTGCCAAGGCATTGCTGCCAAGACCATCTTAGTGGACAAAGTCCCTTACTGAACCGAGTTCACTCCTCGTTCCAGTCCTGTATCACTGAACAAGATTAACTTGTCATTCCAGCCATGTCTATCTCATGAGATATAAATCTTTACCCAATACATTGGCGGGAGATATAGGTCCCACCCATCTCATAATGAAGTCATTCTTACTTGTGCCACAACTTGAACATAAATCATTCATCATTACCCAAAGTATAAAATGGGTTTCATAAACATCATCCTGGCATAACATAATCCATAAAAAATGGTTTTCATTTCATCATAAGAAAAGTGAAACCTTGTAAATCATAGAGACATTATACTTGAAACATACACATATGAAATAATTCCATCTTATATGGAAAATGGTTTTGATAAAACACTTGAAATGAATTCTTGAGGAAAATATCCTTTCTTCTTCAAAATAATTTTCTTATCACAAAATTCCATTCAGTTTTAAAAGAAAATGTTTTTGTTGAAAATAATCATGAAATATTGTAGATTAATCTTCATGAAAATTAGGTTTTATGAAACCTTAAAAATCCGTTCATGCCGTATATGTCAAAAAAAATATCTCCTCGTACTTTTTTTTGGAAAGTCAAAATGTTCCTCGTATGGTAAACAAAAGAAATATTCCTTTCATAACATGTGGTAAAAGTAAAAAATGGGTAAAAAGGACTTTAAACACACATAAAAACAATTTTAGAAACATGGACATGGATGATGACAATAACCCCAGTAAATACTTATGAATAAACAATCTCCGATAAGAACGAGATTGGAATAATTATCCCTTACCTTATGTCTGATTTCATCTGTATGTGTCTGAGACTCTTGTATAGTGGGTTTAAACATATTATTAACTTGTAACGGAACCATAATAATATTTATGATGTCATATATGATTCACTTATGACTTTATATTATCCCTTAATTTTTCAATTCCATGTTAAAGCAACATTTTTTGTAAAATCGTTTCATTTATCATCCGTGTTTTGACTTGTAATTATTAAAATGATTACTTAGATCATTATTACTTAATTCCAGAATATAAAACATGATTTATATATAATATATGTTGAAATATCTGTGAAATGGTTATTTTAATAATCACAAATCTTGGTTTTATTTATTTCCATTTAGTATTTTGTTCAAATTGTTCTAAATATGTGTAAATCATGTCTACATGTGTTTATCTATGTTAATTTTTGTCTTACGGTTGACCTGGAAGTATTCTGGATTGAACAAACACTTTTCAAAAATTCTATGTCTTGACTCACCGTTAGTTATTTTCCAAGTCACCGATGATGAACAGTCGCACTGATGATGAATGGTCGCACCGATGATGAACGGTCGCACCGATGATGAACGATCACACCAATGATGAACGGTCGCACCGATGATAAACAGTCGCACCGATGATGAACGGTCGCACTGATGATGAACAGTTGCACCGATGATGACCGATCACACAAATGAAAATGGTCGCACTGATAGCTACCGATGATCATGAGCCACCGATACCGATGATTAATGAGCCACCGATGCTAATGCTACCGAAACCAATGTAGATTCAAAATGACTCACCGATCTCATGACTCACTGATAGTCATGAAAACTGTTTGAATTTCTATAAAATCTTATTTAATTACAATGGACATATTTGATGTTTTTAATGAAGTTAATAAAATTTAATGTTATATGTTGGAATGTCAGGAGAACGTACCTCATACCTATGAAAAAGGTAATCATTCCCATTGTCGGAGCATGTGGAATAAATGGAAGATCGAGCTACACTAAAAGGGTGGAAACAAAAAAGGCATTAAGATAGAATTCTTCCATGAATATATATACAAAAAGGGAGAACACACGAGGAACTTGAAGAGGGAATTTGAAAGATCTCAAAAGAACTCTCATGCATGCAATCCAGCACTCCTGAAGAACACACAAAGAACCCTGGAAATCCGGAAACAGACTCACTTGTGAAGGACATCAATCTGAACCACGATACTATATTTTTCAACAGAAAAACCACAGAAGGACTTAGAAGCATCTCTGCTGAATCCTACGAGTCCATAGCTGCACTGCCAATCACTAGAGCTTTCTAAACTTTCTTATACTATCTCTATGTGATTTATTATTTAATTTGGAGCAGTGTGTGTATTATTTTACACACACACTGTCTCCTGTGTTGAAATGGAGGATATCACAATCCTCATACTGAAAATCCTTATTCTTTTTTACCCACGAAAACTGTGGAAGTGGTCCCTGTGTTTCCTGGTCTTTATTTTTTTTCCCACGAAGAACAGTGGTAGAGGTCCCTGTATGGCATGGATATTCTTGTACTGTTGTTAACCCCGATCCAGGGTGTGGATTAAATTTATATATAAATTTTCGAGGACTAAGTCTCAGCTTGAGACTGAACCTCTTGGTTATATCAGCTGTGCATTTTTAGTTTAAGTTAAAAATATACAGTATCTAATTTATATTCTTCTACTTATTACTTTGAAATACAAATCTATTTTAATGTTACTTTGATAGTTAATCTAGAAAGTTTTTGTATCTATTATAAATCAGTAGGTTAGTTTCAAAACCTAATTTAATCTTCTGATTAGATTAACTAATAACTAATCAATATTTTGAGAATCTAATTGAACCTTTACAGTTTTACAAATTCACTACAGTTTAACTTGTTTTATAAATTGGGGTATTTTAATAGAAAATATTTTAACAAAAATTTTAATTGGAACTCAATTCACCCCCCTATTGAGTGTCCACTCCGAACAACATTTGGTGTCAAAGGATTGTTTTATTTATACGAGTTTTCAAAACACTCTATTTCTCAACTGTGATTTTAGTTGCATCTTTAAAGATCATAAATTTCTATTAGTTCTAAATTTTATCTCTTTAAATATCTTTTCTAAAATCTATCTATGGACAATAGACTAGAGGGTTCTTTTACCAACTGACCACCTTTCTTCAATGGTACAAACTATGCCTAGTGGAAACTAAATATGAAAATTCCTTTAGAAAGTATGGGTTTTGATATGTGGACTACTATTGAATTTCAATATAAAATTCCAGAAACTGAAATAAGTACTTGGGATGAACCTACTATAGTAGCTTACAATAATAACTGTTAAGCTATGAATGCTTTGTATTGTAAATTATGAGATAAAGAATTCAATAGAATATCTTCCTATAAAACATCCTATGAAATATGGGATACATTAGGTGTTTCTCATGAGGGAACAAATAAAGTTAAAGAAGTGAGATTAAATAATTATACTATTAAATATGAAAATTTTAAAATGAAAACTGATGAACTTATTTCTAATATGTATCTCAGGTTCAATGAGATAGTCAATACAATGAGTTCACTTGGAAAGGATATTCCAACAATGGAACAAATAATGATGATACTGAGATGTTTTCCAAATATATGGAGAGGCACATCTCTTTCATTCATAGAATCATGTGAAATTGGAGCTCTGCCAATCAAAGATCTTATTAGTAAACTTATAATGTATGAGGAAGAACTCAAGGTGAATAAGGAAGAAGATGATGAACCCAAGAGAAAATCCATAGCATTTAAGTATACTGTTTCAAAGATCAAGGACAAAGACAAAGTTCAAATACAAACTAAAAGTTCTACAAGTGTCGATTCAGACTCTAACAGTGACGCTAAAATGGAACAGATATCCCGGAGGTTTATGAAATTCTATAGGAAGAAGAAATTCTTTAGAAAAACAAACTACAAAGCTAAATATGACAACAAGGGTCACTGGAAGGAGGATTGGAAGAAGTCTGATAAGGAAGATGATATAATCTGCTATGAAAAAAAGAGGAAAGGACACATCAAGGATGACTGTTCAAAATTAAAATTCAAAAAGAAACATGATTATAAGGAAAAGAAGTAAAAGAAAGCTATGAAAGCTATTTGGAGTGGTTAAGAAGACAACACAATTGAATAAGAAGCTACTGATTCTGAAAATAATCATGCCAACATGTGTTTAATGACCAACACATCCGAGATGACCTTAGATACTCCTATTTTAAATTCCAATTATTCTGGAGTTGATGTAGAATCTGATTCTGATTATGAAGATATGTCTAAAGCTGAATTATCGGAATACTATAACCTGCTAAAGGAAACATGTAATGAACTTAAGGACAAATATATGTCATTAAAGAAATAGTATGCTCTCACTACAAATGTTAAATCCACCCTTGATTTAGAAAAGGAAAATAATTCTCAACTGATAAAGGAAAATACAGAACTGAAAATGTCTACTGAGAAACATAGAAAGGACTTAGAAAAGTTCACAAATGGAAAAGATACTCTAACTCAAATGCTAGGAATGAAAGTGGGACCAAAGTATTCTTCTAGAATAGGTTATCAACCAGGAAAAAGACAGTTCACTAAAACTAGATTAATTCCTAAATTTGGACAAAATTATGCTTGTTGCAGTTCTAGAAATTTGTATGCTTCAACTATTTATTCATATTGTTATAGATCAAATAATGTTTTTCTTTAAAAATATATTGATTATGTAAATTATATGAGACCCATAAGACAAATTTGGGTACCAAAATCATTGATTTCTAACCTGTATGGACCCAACAAGATATTGGTACCAAAATAATTTCCCATCTAAATCTATTTTGTAGGAAACATGTTTGAAGAGTTCTCACAAGAAGGTATGGTACCTGGACAGTGGATTTTCGAGACACATTTCTGGAGATTATTCATGCATTAAAATCTTAATAAAGTTTGATGGAGTCCATGTCACCTTTGGTGATAATTTTAAGGGAAAAATCATCGGCCTATGCCAAATTGGTAACACTAACTCAGTTTTAATTTCTAATGTTTTATTTGTTGATTAATTGAAATATAACTTGTTATGTATATTTCAATTATGTGATGATGGATTTAATTTTAAATTTGAAAATTATTCTTGTAATGTTTTTAATTCTAAGAATGTTTTAATATTTTCTGCTTTATGAAATGAAAATGTTTATGCTGTTGATTTAAATTCTTTAGCTACGAAAAATGTTACTTGTTTAAATGATTTTAATAAAGAGTCTTGGTTATGGCATAGGAGTTTAGGACACTACAATATACATTCACTTAGAAAACTAACTAGGAAGAACATAGTTAGTGACTTACCCAAACTTAAATTCCAAAATGACAAAGTTTGTAATCCCTATCAAAAGGGAAAGCAACATACATTTTCTTTTAAATCAAAGAAAGAAGATTCAACTTCTCAACCTCTTGAGTTGGTTCACATGGATGTGTCTAGACCTTCTAGATTTTCTAGTTTAAATGGGAAGCACTATGTCTATGTCCTAGTAGATGACTTTTCTAGATATACTTGGGTGTATTTCTTAGCTCACAAAGGTGAAGCTTGTTCTTAATTTGTTAAATACTCCAAGTCTGTAGAAAACCTTAGATGAATTAAGATTAAAACCCTGAGAAGTGACCATGGCTGTGAGTTTGAAAATCAAGAGTTTGAATCTTATTGCTCACACAGTGGCTATAGTCACAACTTTTCTGCCCCTAGAACTCCTCATCAGAATGGTGTAGTAGAAAGAAGGAATAGATCCCTTCAAGAAATTACAAGAACTATTCTAAATGAGTATGACCTGCCTATTTACTATTAGGCTGAAGCTGTGAATATAGCTTGTTATATTATTAATAGAGTCTTAATTAGACCTATTCTCAAGAAGACCCCTTATGAATTATGGAATAATAGAAAACCTAAAGTTAGTTACTTCAGAGTCTTTGGCTGTAATGTTTTTATTCTTAATACAAAGGATAATCTTGGCAAGTTTTCTTCTAAGAGTGATGAAGGAATTTTTCATGGTTATTTGTTAACTAGAAAATATTATAGCGTTTAAAATAAGAGAACCAAGTGTGTGGAAGAATATTTTCACATCAAATTTGATGAAACTGATCCACATGAACCTATGTCATCTATTTAAAATCTTGAAGGAGATTTGACTGTTCTGGATAGGAATGACAAATCTAAAGAACCTACTGTAAAAACATCTATTTCTGAACATATTCCAGAATCTGCTTCTGTTGAACCTGAACTTAGAGAAGAACCTGAGATTTCTATCCCTACCATTACTAGATCAACTATGATTCTAAAGAATCATCCTTTAGATGCTGTTGTTGGTAATCTTGATAGAGGGACACAGACTAGAGATTCTCTTAGAAATCAGGTTGAACATCAAGCCTTCTAGTCACAGCTTAAACCTAAAAATATTGATGATTCTATTAATGATGAATTTTGGGTAATTTATATACAAAAAGAACTCTATCAATATGAAAATAATAAAGTTTGGAAACTTGTTAAAAGTCCTAAGGACACTTTCACCATAGGCAATAAATGGGTGTTTTGAAATAAAGTAGACGAATCTTGAAATATATCTAGAAACAAAGCTAGGTTAGTTTCACAAGGCTATAGTCAAGAGGAAGGAAATGACTATGAGTAGACTTTTTCTCCAGTATACAGACTAAAATCCATTAGGATCTTATTTGCTTTTGCTGCACATATAAATTTCAAACAATATCAAATGGATGTCAAGAGTGCATTCTTAAATGGGTATATAGCTGAGGATGTTTTTGTTGAACAACCATCTGGATTTACAAACCCTCATTTTCCAAATCATATTTTCAAACTATAAAAAGTTTATATGGTTTAAAACAAGCTCCAAGAGGTTGGTATGAAAGATTTAGTACTTTTCTAATTTATAAAGGTTTTACAAAAGGAATAGATGATCCTAATCTTGTTATAAAACGAATTTCTAAAGATGTTTTAGTTGTACAAATTTATGTAGATGATATTATTTTTGGATATTCAAAAACTACTTTATGTATTGATTTTTCCAAAATGATGCAAAATGAATTTGAGATGAGTTTAATGGGTGAACTTAAATTATATTTGGATTTCAAACCTTTAAAAATAATGATGGAATTATTTTAACTCAAATTAAATATAATAGATAACTTTTAAAACGTTTTGGATTGGATAACACAAAATTTAGTGACACTCCCATGAGTACCACCTGTAAGTTGGATCTTGATGAAGATGAAATACCTGTTGATAAAACCACTTATAGAAGCATGATTGAAAGTCTACTCTACTTGACTGCTAGTCATCCTGATATTATGTTTTGTGTGTGTATATGTGCCCATTTTGAAGAAAACCCTAAAGAGTCACATTTAAATGCTGTAAATAGAACTTTCAAATACGTCAAGCATACTCCCAATTTAGGGTTGTTCTATCCAAAAGGACAATCATTTGAACTAGTTAGTTATTATGATGCTGACTTTGCTGGATGTAATTTAGATAGAAAAAGCACCTCTGGAACATGTCACTTTTTAGGCAAGTCACTAGTATCATGGTGTAGTATGTAACAAAATTTTGATTCATTATCTACTGAAAAAGCTGAATACATAGCTGCTGGCAGTTGTTGTGCACATATTTTGTGGATGAAACTCACTTTACTAGACTATGGATATCAATTTAGACATGTCCCAATAAATTGTGACAACACAAGTGCAATTAACATTTCGAAGAATCCTGTTTCACACTCTAGAACCAAACACATTGATGTCAGATATCACTTTTTGAGATATCACTACCAAAAAGGTGATATTACTATTGAATTTATAGGTACTAAACATCAATTAGCTGACATTTTCACCAAGCCCTTAAATTCTGGAAGGATAGACTCGATTAAACCAGAGTTGGGTATGATAGATCTATGAAACTGAACTGTCAAACCGATCTGTCAAACCGATCTTTTAAACCAATCTGTCAAACCGATCATTGAAACTGATCTATCAAACCTATCTGTGAAACCCATCTGTGAAACCGACATGTCAATTCGATTAGTGCTACCGATTGGGTTGTACTATTTTTAAAATCAATATTGTCTGTTTAAAATGATGATACTTTACTTAATCGATATTTTATTGTTTGTAACCCTAAATGATACGAATAATGACACGCTGCTATTTAATTCTCTAAATACTGTTGATCTTTCATTTCTCGTTGAACTCTCTCTTCACTTTTCTATAACCCAAGCCTTTGGAATCTTTCCAAGCCTCTCGATTGTCTCAAACCTCAGAATGGACACGCAAAAGAGGCTGGGCAAAGAATTTGAAGGAACTTCAACCGTCAAGTGTTCTCGAGGTGAGTCGAGCAGTACGACGCAGAGGTATGTGAACCTAGAGCTAGAAAAATGGGAAGTTATAGCTGAAAAAGGAATATGTTCAGAATGGGTTTTATCTAGAAAGTATGTTCTCTTGAAAGTGTTGAAAGTGCAAGGTTGGAAGAATTGGTTCTGCGATAATGATAGGGTCTTTTACCCGAAGCTGGTGCATGATTTTTATTTGAACCTGGATGTAGTTTTGGATGTAGTAGAGGCTGCGAGATTGTTTTCTATAGTAAAATGGAATAAGATTACTTTTTCATCAAAGAAGTGGGATGAATGTCTAAGAGTACCTCACAATGGATGATATGAGGACTATTCTGGTTATATTCCTCCCACAACTGATTACTTTTCTTATGAGCTAGACCTGGAGTTATTGATTGGGATGTCTAAATCGCGAAGGATAACTGCTGCTGTGTTGGATGGTGAAAATAGAATCCTGTTTAAATTTATTCAACATCAAATATACCCTAGAAAAGGAGACTTTTATTCAGCAAAGTATCAGGATATGTTTCTGTTATTCCTCTTGTTGAATAGTGAAAAGATCAATCTGTGTAGATATTTTGATGAGAATATTGTGGAGATGATAAAACCTTCAAAGAAAGATACTACTCTATTTTATTCTATGTAGATTTATGCCATGCTGAAATTCTTGGGCTGTGTGGATGATGGAGATGAGTTTATCTCATCAATTAGCTTCTGTTTCAAAAAAGTTATTTTCAGGAGGATGAAAATCAATTGGAACCCATGGAAGAAATCTTGGGTTGATGATGAAGAAAAGTTATATTAGTCCTTCAATCCTACTGATAATCCAAGGAGACCAAAGGAGATAAGAGATCCTAGTTTAAAACCTGGTGAGGAAGTGGTTTATTCAGAAGAAGAAGAAGAAGAAGCAGTAGTTCCTATGGAAACTGGTGAATCCAGTAAGAAGGGAACAAAAGAAGAAGAAGTTGGTGATAATCTGAATGCTGAAGTGGAGGCTGAATCATCTCCTGATGAGTGGAGTGATCCTGATACTGTTAGCCCGAAGAAAAGAAGGATAGAATTTGGTTCGGAAAGTCCTCCTCTCAAATTACTAGAGATTGAGCCACTTTTAGATGATGAAAAAGAAGACGAGACTGATGAATCAACCTTTGAGGAGTATGAATCTGGAAATACAGACAGTTCAAGTGAGAAATTAGTTAAGGATGATAATGATGATGATGATGAAGAAAATGATCATGATGAGGGTGATGTTGATGGTGATGGTGGTAGTGGTGGCAGTGATAGTGATGGTGGTGATGCTAACGATGCTGATGCTAGACCTATAGAAGGTCAGAATTTGATCCAAGATGATCCTCAACCCCAACCAATTGAGCAAGAAAATGTCCCTGAGGCTGAGAGGACAGAACAGTTGGAGAGTGATGAGGATGAGGAAGTCCTTCTTGAATATTCTGGATGAGATCAGTTTGTGAGACCTATGTGTCCTTCATGCAAAGCCGCATTGGAAGAACATCCAGGTCTTTCTGTTCCCGGATTAGATTACCCCGAGGAAGAGGAAGGTGTAGATGTAACACCCGAGACTTTTATGAGAAATATTTTTGTTTTTATAAATCATAAAAGGAATCTTTCACTACACACAACACTATCTTTTCTTGCTTTACATGAAATCACGACCTTCCTCGATAGCTTGTGTCGTATGCAATACCGAGTGTCACTAAACAATGATATGCTATTAAAATATTACTAAAACTAGCCGTTATGAATAGTAATAACCACCTTTCGAAATTTTATAAATTTTATTTTTCAAAATGGACTTCATTTTTGGATTCGGAATATCGATATTATCCTAGGGTGAAATTTTGGTATTTTTCTGAAAACTTTCAATTTCGGATGAATAATGAAACCACTAAGTGGTAGTTAAAAAAACTGAATTTTTCTTAAAACATAATTTTACCGCTTCTGTGAGTGGAATTTCAAAAATCCGAGAGACACGGTTGATGTTAGTAAGTAAAATGTGGTTCAATGAGATGAAAATAATTTTTGGTAAATAGTAACTTTTTACTTTTATTTACCATGGCTAAAAGTAAATAGGGTAATTAAGGGTAAAAATGATATTATTATTAACCTAACACATGTCCTAATTCTATTGGATAAGTGTAATTCGACCAAAAACAAACTTAGGAATAAAATATGACCATTTAGGTCCACTTGGATTAGATTAGGACATTTATTATTAATTTATTTAAAGAAGGGTTAAAATAGTTAAAATCAATGTTTAATAAGTAAATAATTTTTAATATAAGGATATAAATAAGATAAATTTTAATATAAATATTCATTATAAATCTAAAAATATTTCCTACATAATGGTATTTTATTTGTAATTTTTAGACATTAAATAATTTAATTTATTTATGACATAAAGATGATGCAGTAATTATCTTATTAATGAAATATTGACATAATTGATGTTATAAATACCAAAATAAATGTAATTTAAGACTTTTTATGAATTATAATAATTTTATAGGTTAATATGACATGTTAGTATTGATTTAATTATCTTTTTTCGAACTAATCATTCTGTTATGATTTTCACAAAAAATCAATTACAAAATAGTGTCAAAATTGACATAAAATTGTTATTTTATACCTAAAAATCTATTTTTTGGACAAATGACTTAGATAAGGTTATATATATTAATAATAAACAACTTGGGATTTGTTTGTCTGCTTATAGTATGTTTATTAACCTTATAGTATAAGAACACAAGAAGACACGGTAAAAGTAAAATTATTTAACTTAATGTTAAATCTAAATGATAAGGTTAAAATAGGAACCTAAACTTGTCTAAATTCTATTGGATGAGAGGATTTTGACCCATCCCCACCTTAGCTTCTAAATAAATCAATTTGGAGCTATTTAAAACCGAACTTGAATTCATAATAAAATAATATTTTTAGTTTTTTCAAAGGAGCCCCTCTCCTCCCTTATAAAAGGGCACCTCCTCCCCCTCTTCCTCACACCACTTTGAGCCTTCAAGCTCGTCCAAACCCTACCACGTTCTCATCTCCACTTCCCTAGAGACATCCTAGAGGTCCTGGTCTTCTTCAAAGTACAATTTTAGTGCCCTAAAAGGAGGTCTCAAAGAAGCACTTCAAAGAAGAGGTAATGTCTGTTACCGATACTTTCATATTTATTTCTTCTTCCACTTCTTCTTCTTTAGTTGTTTCATTATGAAGTAGTAACATCAGTATCACTCATATACTGATATGTTATTATAATTATGAAACAACCCTATTTCACCATCTATCCATCCTACGAAAAATGAAATCACAGCGCGTGCGTACGTACGGAATACCGTGTCCACGCCGTGGTGTAATCTATTTTCCACCACCACCTTACTTGGATGGGTATAATGGTGTAAATAATGACTATATATGATTATTGTAAAGTGATATTGATTATGAAATAGTATACATACACTCCAATACAATTCCATGATCATGGGAACGATATCATCGCTCGTGCGTACGTACGGAATACCGTCTCCACGATGTGATGCGACTCGTTCTACATGATCTTCATTACATAATGATTATATAAATGAATTGAATGGATGAATATGATATATATTACACTAATAACATTCTGTAAATGAGGTATCTATAACCTAAATAGAATAATAAGAATTTATTCGATAAACACACATAAGAACAAAAAGTAATAAACACCTGAATAACAAGTTGTAATGAAATATTACTAATAAGAAGCTAAGAATATGACCATATGTGATAACATAACAATGAGTATGATTCTGTAATAAGTCAATAACATTATTTAAATCATTATACAGGAGGTTAGGACACGTACAAAGCATATCAGACCTACGGTACGGGAAATATCACAATCTCATTTTTATCTGAGATTGTTTATACTTCAGTATTTAATGGGGTGTATTTTATCATCCACATCCATGTTTCCTCAATATGTAATATTATTTCCATCCATCTACAATTGTTTAAATACAATTTTACCCTTCTTTGAGTTTTTAGTAAAAGATATGAAAGGAATATTTTGTCGTTTTTCGTACGAGGTACTTTTTGACTTTTCTGACAAAAGTACGAGAAGAATGTTTTTTCTAACTTATACGGAATGAATGGATTTTTAAAACAAAATTTCCAAGAATCTTCCTTTACAAGTTTTCAAGTTTATTTTCAATCAACCTCTTTTAGTTTAAAATTGTATGACATGTTACGAAAGGAGAATTGTTTTTGAAGTAGAATGTATATTTTCCTCGAGAATGGAGTTCAAGTGTTTTATCAAAATTATTTTCCATCTAAGATAATAAAGGGTTCTGTTTATATCCCTATTGTTACATGGATTTGATTATGTTGTGATGTAAATATTTTTATTAATTTTTTTATCTTATATGAATTGTTTTATGATGTCACGATGTTTAAAGATTCCCATTTTTATTACATGGGTTATGCTATAATGTATGGTTTATGATTTTGTGGAACACATAAGAATGATATCATTATGAGATAGGTGGGACCTATATCTCCCTCCAATTCATTGGGTAATGATTTTATATCTCATGAGATAGACATGGCTGGAACGGCAGGTTAAACCGGTTCAGTGAAACAGGACTGAAACGAGGAGTGAACACGGTTCAGAAATGGACTTTGTCCACTAAGATAGTCTTGGAAATGAGTCTTGACTAATAAGAAATGATTCTATATGATTATGTGTGTATTCCACAAAGTTTCATGTTTTAAGTTATGATTATTGGGATTACATTTCACTATAATGATTTATCCCATGTTATGAAATTTTGATTTCTTTTGCAGGTTATGATTTCCAAAAGTTATGTTCTTATGTATATGATGTGATTGATATTTATTTTGTTTACCCTTACTGAGCATTTGAGCTCACCCATTTGTATGTTTTCATTCGCCAGGTCAGGAAGAAGGTTATTAAGTAATATATGTCAAAAGGGACTATAGATATGATGAAATAAATGGGAGACAGTGTAGACGCTTTATGAACCAGTTGTTTATGTTTCCCAGTTTCTAAAGACACTATACCTATACGGTCGTTTCCTGGTTTTGTTATATGTTGTAATAAGTGTGCTTCAATTTTGAAGTAATAACAATGTATGTAAAGTATGGGTCATTATAGTTGGTATCAGAGGAAAGGTATAGTCAACCTTTGGAAACTAGGATGTGAAAGACTTAGTAAGAATCGTAAGGATAAGTCTAAGCATAGAACACAATCTTAGTGTTTTAGAAATGGCCATGAATAACCTAGGATAAGACCTTAAGTGTGAAATTTTTTCTTGATTATGTGTTTTTCCTATTATAATTAGTGTTGCTCACACTATTCTTCTTGGTTTTAGTCCATGGCTGGAACCCGAAGGAACCGTGTTAATGCGGAATACGACAGGCAATGCAATGATTGTCCCCCTAAGCAACCAAACATTATGGGAGATGGAATGAAAAATCTTGTAGCCATGCTCACACAACTTTATCAAGCTATGAATCATGCAGGACTTCTAAATGAGCAAAGGAAGGAGTAAAATTCTGTTGAATACTTCATGAGACAGCGTCCACCTTCATTCAGCGGGTGTACTGATCCATTAGTTGCTGAACAATGGATTAGTACTTCTGAAAAGATATTTTCAGTTCTTCAATGTTCTGAACATGATAAAGTCATCTTAGCAGTGTATCGTTTGGAAGGTGATGCTGATCAATGGTGGAATCTTATTAAGAATACGAGGCAAAGGGATGAAATTGAGTCCATGGAATGGGATGAGTTCAAGAACTTATTTTTCAATAAGTACTTCCCTCGTATTCTCCAAACAAAGATGGAGAAAGAGTTTCTTGAACTGAAGTAAAAGGATGATGAATCTGTTGGTACCTATGAAGCAAATTTTACAAGACTTGCAAGGTACGCTTCTGGTATTATTATCCAACATGAGAGTAAGATCGATCGATTCTTTAGTGGCTTAAAACCAAGTCTTCGAAGGGCGTTATCCATAAGGGACTTCAATAGCTATGAGAAATCGTTCGATGTGCTCTCAAAGTCGAGATGGAGATTGGAGTAACCCATAAGTCATATGGGTTTGATAAGAAGAGGAAAATGGAATTCAAAGGAAAATCTAAAGAGCACGCTGAAAAGAAGATGGGCTTTGCCTTATGCTCAGAGTGTGGAAAGAAACATGGAGGGAGTTGTATTAAAGGGACAAGTAAATGTTTCAAATGTGGAAAGGAAGGTCATCGGGCATTTGAATGCTGCAATGATGGGAAGAAGATGTCTAATGATGCAAACAAAGGAAGGGATACAAAAAATGAACCTACCACACTTAAATGTTTCAAGTGAAAGGAGATGGGGCATTATTCCAATCAATGCCCAAATCCAAGGGTTGATGATGATGGTCGACGTCAACAAACTCATAAGGATAAAGACAAAGGAATGTCACATGCAATTTCTAATAGTGATGTGGAGTACGATAACGATGTGGTGAAAGGTACACTTACCATCCACTCTAATGTAGCAAATGTTTTATTTGATTCTGGATCCACCCAGTCTTTTATTTCTGATGAATTTTCTAAGGATATAATTGTATTACATCAACAATTAGATGTTGAGTTAGCTGTGACAACCCCTAATGGCACAACAGTCGCATCAAAAGTTTAGAATTCTTCTCTGATCGAAGTTTGTGCGAAAGTTCTTCCTCAAAATCTTGTGATCCTTCCTATAGTGAAAGTTTATGTGATTCTTGGCATGGATTGGCTTTCTTTATATGGAGCTCATATCAATTTCCAAAGAAGGGAAGTCACATTTCATATTCCATATCAATCTATGATCGTCTATCAATGCAAGGATGAACCTAACCTTCCAGTGGAAATTTCATCCATCTTATGGGTCTCGATTTCACTAAATGAAGGTTATTTATCTCAAATGGTTGGTGAGAAACTGATGATTAAGAATATGCCCATTGTACAAGAGATTGATGATGTCTTTCCGGAGGAATTACCGGGTCTTCCACCAAATCATGAAGTTGAGTTTTAAATAGAACTTGTACCGGGTGCTTTGCCTATTTCAAAGACACCTTATAGAATAGCCCCAATTGAGTTGCAGGAATTGAAGAAGCCACTCGAAGAGAATCTTGATAAGGGGTTCATACGCCCTAGTGCGTCACCTTGGGAAGCACTTGTTCTGTTTGTTAAGAAGAAAGATGGATCAATGAGACTCTGCATTGATTATCGAGAACATAACAAGATCACTATAAAGAAAAAATATCCTCTCCTGTGCATTGATGACCTATTTGACCAACTACGGGGAGCTCAATACTTTTCCATGATTGATCTTCGTTCATGGTATCATCAATTAAGGGTCAAAAGGGAGGATATACCAAAGACGGCTTTCCGTACAAGGTATGGACACTATGAATTTATAGTGATGCCATTTGGTCTTACTAATTCCCCTGCTATCTTCATGGATCTGATGAATAGAGTCTTTAGAGACTATCTTGATCAGTTTATGGTAGTCTTTATAGACGATATTCTTGTCTATTCAAAGAGCAAGGAAGAACATGAAGATCACTTGAGAATTATATTGAAGACCCTGAGAAAGGAGAAGCTTTATGACAAATTTACCAAGTGTGAATTTTGGCTTCAAAAAGTTTCATTTTTGGGTCACATAATCTCAAAAGAGGGTATATCTGTGGATCCAGCAAAAACAGAGGTTATCGATAGATTGTCGAGACCAACAGCAGTAACTGAGATCCGAAGTTTTCTTGGTTTGGATGGATATTATTGATGTTTTGTGAAATATTTTTCACGATTATCTAATCCACTCACCAAGTTGACTCAGAAAGGAGTTAAGTTTGTTTGGACGGAGGAATGTGAAGAGAATTTCAAGGAGTTGAAAAGAATGTTATCCAGTGCACCTGTGCTCACACTGCCTTGTAGTGGAGAAAGGTTTGTGATCTATAGTGATGCATCCAAGAAGGGATTGGGGTGTTTTCTTATGCAAAATGATATGGTGATAGCTTATGCCTCACGACAATTGAAAATACATGAGCAAAATTACCCAACTCATGATTTGGAGTTAGCTGCGGTAATCTTTGCATTAAAGATTTGGAGGCATTATCTTTATGGAGAAAGGTGTGACATTTATACTGATCATAAAAGTTTAAAGTATATTTTCACACAAAAGGAGCTGAATATGCGCCAAAGAAGATGGTTGGAGCTGATTAAGGATTACGACTGCTCTATCCATTACCACCCTGGGAAAGCAAACAAGGTGGCAGATGCATTAAGTCGACAAGACCATGCCAGTTTATCCATGATGAGGATCACAAAAGATCCAAATTTTTGGATTTACAAAGGATGGATCTTGGAATTATAATGAAAGGGGAAAATCGTATCTTTCTCAAATGAATGTTCAACCATCTATACATTTGAAGATTAAAGAGGCACAAAAAAAAGATGTCGAGTTACAAAAGAAGGTGAGAAATGTTCCCGAATTCAACCTTGATTGTGATGGGATAATAAAGTTCAGAAATCGGGTTTGTGTTCCTCCCATCCCCAAATTAAATAAGGAGCTGCTGGATGAGGCTCATAGTTCTTCATTCTCCATTCATTCTGGAAGCATGAAGATGTATAGGGACCTGAAAGAGTACTTCTGGTGGGATGGCATGAAAAGAGATGTTGCTGAATATGCCTCTCGATGCATGGTTTGTCAGCAAGTTAAAGCTGAGAGACAGAAGTATAAGGGGATGTTACAACCATTACCCATACCCGAATGGAAATGGGAAAACATCACTATGGACTTTGTCACCGGACTTCCTAAAAAATCCAAAGGCAATAATTCTATCTGGGTCATAGTTGATCGTCTTACAAAGTCTGCACAATTCATCTCTATTAGAGAGTATTTCTCTCTGGATCAGCTTTCCAGGATATATGTGAAGGAAGTGGTAATATTGCATGGAGTACCACTTTCTATTATATCTGATCGGGATCTGAGGTTTACCTCAAAGTTCTGGTGAAGTCTTCATCATACTCTGGAGACAGAGTTGAGTTTTAGCAATACTTATCATCCTCAGACAGACGGTTAGTCTGAGAGGACGATTCAAACTCTAGAAGATATGTTGAGAGCTTGCTCTATGGATTTCAAAGGTGGTTGGGATCAACACATACCTTTGGTGGTTTTTTCTTATAATAACAGATTTCACTCCAGTATTCAGATGGATCCTTATAAAGCTCTCTATGGAATGAAATGCAGGACTCCAACTTGCTGGGATGAAGTTGGGGAAAGAAATCTATTAGGACCCAATCTCATTGATGAAATGGCAGAGAAGGTCAGATCTATTCAACAATACATAAGAGCAGTTCAGAGTCAACAGAAAAGTTATGTCGACAACCGAAGAAAAGACCTAGAGTTTGAAGTGGGTGATAAAGTGTTCTTACGAATATCTCCCTGGAAGAGGGTCATGAGATTTGTAAAGAAGGGGAAGTTGAGCCGTAGTTATATCGGTCATTTTGAAATACTGGATCGTTTTGGGAAGGTAGATTACTGATTGGTGCATCCACCGAATCTCTCTCAAGTTCACGGTGTGTTCCATGTATCACTCCTGAGAAAGTACATACCTGATCCTTCACATGTACTCAGCTCAGAAGTTGTACCACTGGAGCAAGATCATTCTTATGAAGAACAGCCGATAGAGATACTAGATCGTAGCAAAAAAGTCCTACGAAACAAGACCACTCGATTGGTTAAAGTTTTATGGAAGAACCACCAATTAGAAGAAGCTACATGGGAGCTTGAGGATAAGATGAGGGAGAGGTATCCTCATCTGTTTGTTACAAAGTGACGAATTTTGAGGGAGAAATTCAATTTAAGGGGGGTAGAATGTAACACCTGAGACTTTTATGAGAAATATTCTTGTTTTTATAAATCATAAAAGGAATCTTTCACTACACACAACACTAGCTTGGATTTCTTTACATGCAATCGCGACCTTCCTCGATAGCTTGCGTCGTACGCAATACCGAGTTTCACTAAACAATGATATGCAATTAAAATATTATTAAAACTAGCTGTTATGAATAGTAATAACCACTTTTTGAAATTTTATAAATTATATTTTTCAAAATGGACTTCATTTTTGGATTCGTAATATCGAAATTAGCCTAGGGTGAAATTTTGGTATTTTTCTGAAAACTTTCAATTTTTGATAAATAGTGAAACCACTATGTGGTAGTTAAAAAAACTGAATTTTTCATAAAACATAATTTTACCGCTTCTTTGAGTGGAATTTCAAAAATCCGAGAGACACGGTTGATGTCAGTAAGTAAAATGTGGTTCAATGAGATGAACATAATTTTTGGTGAATAGTAACTTTTTACTTTTATTTACCATGGTTAAAAGTAAATAGGGTAATTAAGGGTAGAAATGATATTATTATTACCCTAACACATGTGATAATTCTATTGGATAAGTGTAATTCGACCAAAAACTAACTTAGGAATAAAATATGACCATTTAGGACAACTTGGATTAGATTAGGACATTTATTATTAATTTATTTAAAGAAGGGTTAAAATAGTTAAAATCAAAGTTTAATAAGTAAATAATTTTTAATATAAGGTTATACATAAGATAAATTCGACTATAAATATTCATTAGAAAGCTAAAAAGATTTCCTACATAATGGTATTTTATTTGTAATTTTTAGACATTAAATAATTTAATTTATTTATGACACAAAGATGATGCAGTAATTATCTTATTAATGAAATATTGACATAATTGATGTTATAAATACCAAAATAAATGTAATTTGAGACTTTTTATGAATTATACTAATTTTATAGGTTAATAATAAATGTTATTATTGATTTAATTAACTTTTTTCGAACTAATCATTCTATTATGATTTTCACAAAAATCAATTACTAAATAATGTCAAAATTGACATAAAATTGTTATTTTATTCCTAAAAATATAAGGTTCAGCCAAATGACATAGATAAGGTTATATATATTAATAATAAATAACTTGGGTTTCGTTTGGCTTCTTATAGTAAGTTTATTAACCTTATAGTATAAGAACACAAGAAGACACGGTAAAAGTAAAATTATTTAACTTAATGTTAAATCTAAATGAAAAAGGTTAAAATAGGAAACTAAACTTGTCTAAATTCTATTGGATGAGAGGATTTCGACCCATCCCCACCTTAGCTTTGAAATAAATCAATTTTGAGCAATTTAAAACCGAACTTGACTTTATAATAAAATAATATTTTTAGTTTTTCTAAAGGAGCCCCTCTCCTCCCTTATAAAAGGGAACCTCCTCCCCCTCTTCCTCAAACCACTTCGAGCCTTCAATCTTGGCCAAACCCGGCCACATTCTCCTCTCCAATTCCCTAGTGACATCCTAGAGGTCCTGGTCTTCTTCAAAGACCAATTTTAGTTCCCTAAAAGGAGGTCTCAAAGAAGCACTTCAAAGAAGAGGTAATGTCTGTTACCGATTCTTTCATCTTTATTTCATCTTCTACTTCTTCTTCGTTAGTTGTTTCATTATGAAGTAATAACATCAGTATCACTCCTATAATGATATGTTATTATACGTATGAAACAACCATATATCACCATCTATCTATCATACGGAAAATGAAATCACCGTGCGTGCGTACGTACGGAATACCGTCTCCACGCTGTGGTGTAATCTATTTTCCACCACCACCTTACTTGGATCGGTATAATGGTGTAAATTATGACTATATATGATTATTGTAAAGTGATATTGTTTCTGAAATAGTATACATATACTCCAATACAATTCCATGATCATGGGAACGATATCATCTCTCGTGCATACGTACGGAATACCGTCTCCACGATGTGATGCGACTCGTTCTACATGATCTTCATTGCATAATGATTATATAAATGAATTGAATGAATGAATATGATATATATTACACTAATAAAATTCTGTAAATGTGGTATCTATAACCTAAAGAGAAGAATAAGAATTTATTCGACAAAACATGCATAAGAACAAAAAGTAATAAACACCCGAATAACAAGTTGTAATGAAATATTACTAATATAAAGCTAAGAATATGACCATATGTGATATCATAACAATGAGTATGATTCTGTAATACGTCAATAACATTATTTAAATCATTATACAGGAGGTTCGGACACGTACAAAGCATATCGGACCTAAGGTAAGGAAAATATCACAATCTCATTTTTATCCGAGATTGTTTATACTTCGGTATTTACTGGGGTGTATTTTATCATCCACATCCATGTTTCCTCAATATGTAATATTATTTCCATCCATCTAAAATTTTTTAAATCCAATTCTACCCTTCGGTGAGTATTTAGTAAAAGATATGAAATGAATCTTTTGTCATTTTTCGTACGAGGTACTTTTTGACTTTTCCGACAAAAGTACGAGAAGAATGTTTTTTTAACTTATACGGTATGAATTGATTTTTAAAACAAAATTTCCAAGAATATTCCTTTACAAGATTTCAAGTATATTTTTAATCAACTTATTTTAGTTTAAAATTGTATGACATGTTAAGAAAGGAAAAAAAATTTGGATGTAGAAAGGATATTTTCCTCAAGAATGGAGTTCAAGTGTTTTATCAAAATTATTTTCCATCTATGATAATAAAGGGTTCTGTTTATATCCTTATTATTACATGTATTTGATTATGTTGTGATGGAAATATTTTTATCAATTCTTTTATCTTATATGAATTGTTTTATGATGTCACTATGTTTAAAGATTCCCATTTTTAGTACATGGGTTATGCTATGATGTATGGTTTACGATTTGGTGGCACACATAGGAATGGTATCATTATGAGATGGGTGGGACCTATATCTCCTTCCAATTTATTGGGTAATGATTTTATATCTCATGAGATAGACATGGCTGGAACGGCAGATTAAACCGGTTCAGTGAAACAGGACGGAAACGATGAGTGAACTCGGTTCAGAAATGGACTTTATCCACTAAGATAGTATTGGAAATGAGTCTTGACTAATAAGAAATGATTCTCTATCATTATGTGTGTATGCCACAAAGTTTCATGTTTTATGTTATGATTATTGGGATTACATTTCACTACTATGATTTATCCAATGTTATGAAATTATGATTTCGTTTGCAAGTTAGGATTTCCAAAATTTATGTTCTTATGTATATGATGTGATTGATATTTCTTTTGTTTACCCTTACTGAGCATTTGAGCTCACTCTTTTGTATGTTTTCTTACCCCAGGCCAGGAAAAAGGTTATTAAGTAAGATATGTCAAAAAGGACTATAGATATGATGAAATAAATGGGAGACAGTGTAGACGCTTTATGAACCAGTTGTTTATGTTTCCCATTTTCTAAAGACACTATACATATACGGTATTTTCCTAGTTTTGTTATATGTTGTAATAATTGTGCTTCAATTCTGAAGTAATAACAATGTATGTAATGTATGGGTCGTTATAGTAGAAGTGGATCTTACAGGCGTAAATGTTTTAGTTAAGGCTTAATTAGTTGCAGAGTTTTTGCAATGATCAGATGTCTGACCTGATCCTTCAGTTTTTCAAACTAGAACTGATCTTGC
Organism: Viscum album; assembly: GCA_963277665.1. Lineage (NCBI taxonomy): Eukaryota > Viridiplantae > Streptophyta > Magnoliopsida > Santalales > Viscaceae > Viscum > Viscum album. The sequence continues at coordinate 733,544,852 of OY728166.1, forward strand.
AGTTTCTAAATCTGACTTTGATAGATTTAAGGTTGAATTGATTCAATATGTTAGGAAGACTGTGAAAGATGAGTTATCTCATATTCCTACTCTTGCTCCTATGACGTTATCTGAAGCTTCTATGGATGATTTGGCTCAATGAGTGGTAATCCTTATCAAACCAGACCTATGCAATTATAGTGAGTCGACTAGCAGGCACATTACCTCTTTGAATAAAACACTCACAGATTTAGGCAGAAATCTAGTTTCTCTATCTGGAGAGTTTAGAACAACCATCTTTGGTATGATAGGAGTTTTAATAAATCTGATAGAACATTTGAAGAAGGTAGATTTGAGGAAGTTGAAAGCTGAGATCACACAAGTTGTTTCTCTAGCTAGTTCTTCAAAAGTAACCAAGATTTCTGGTTATGAGCATAATACTTTAAAGGATGTTGTTAGAGAAGAGCTGGAAGCTCTTGGGAAGATTTTGGATTTAGATTCTTTGAAAAAGATGAACGATCATAGTGATCATATTCATAAGATGGAGCAGTTGTATTCAACAGATGCTACCATGGCTCAAAAAGAGATTAAGGAGAAAGTGGATCATTATTTCTCTAAGATTTACAGCAAGCATGAGTTTAATCCTCATTTTAAAGTGCTGGATGACAATTTGAGACTCCCTCTAGTTACTCATGCTTTTAAGGCTCAAGTTCAGTAGTTGAAGGATTTACTCCTACTTTAGAAAATTTCATGCCGAATAAGGATGATTTTGAAAAGGCTATGAAGTACAGTGGAGAAGTAATTCAGGACTTCATCAATTTTCTCAAACCCTACCTTCATGTGCATGCTAAGGCCATTGTTTTTCCTACTGCTGAGTCCTTCAATCATCAGATTTTGCTACCTGTCAGTTGTCTGTTTCTCAATCTCTCTCGTGTATTCGGCCAGTCTTTCAACATCCTCCTTCAGAAAGATCTTCTCCATAGCAGGCGACCTTGGAGCCCACAGTTCGTCCAGCTCGGGTCATCCTGCCTCCTTTCTCTATCCGGCTAGTTCAACCTTGTAGAGACCCCAAATCTTGACATACATGGACATTACATTACTTTTGCAGAATACTTAATACATGACAAAAACAGACACCCAAACACAGTATTAGTTTAGTGTCTTGGGAAAATCGAAACAAAATCTTCTAATCAAGGTGAAAGATCTTCAACATCTCCCATAAATATCTTCCCCTTTTTGGTTTTCTTACCTAAAACCTTTATTTATATCCTGGGGAAAATAAAAAATAAAAAGGGTGAGCTCAAATGCTCAGTAAGGGTAAACATAGAGAACTTAAAACAGTCCATAAACATTTGAATGCAAAAACATGAACATAAAATCTAAACATCAAAATCTTGAGTAAAAAAATAAATCTTGGAAGCACGTAAGGCATATATCATAAAGTAACATCAATCATGATAAAATAGCATGAAAAAAAAACATGTAATTGTGGGAAAACATTAAGCACGTGATATGATTTCCATAGTAGACAAGGCATTACTGCCAAGACAATTTTAGTGGACAAAGTCCCTTTCTGAATCAAGTTCACTCCACGTTTCAGTCCTGTAACACTTAACCGGATTAACTTACCATTCTAGCCATGTCTATATCATGAGATATAAATCATTACCCAATTAATTGGAGGGGGATATAGGTCCCACCCATCTCATAATAAAATCATTCTTACATGTGCCACAACATAAATATAAATCTTTCATCATAACTCAAATAATAAAATGGGTTTCATAAACATCCTCCCATCATAAAATAATCCATATAAAACAAGTGGATATCATTTCATCATAAGAAAAGTGAAACCATGTAAATCATAGAGACATTGTACATGAAACATACACATATGAAAAAATTTCATCTTAGATGTAAAATGGTTTTGATAAAACACTAGAAATGAAATTCTTGAGGAAAATATCCTTTCTTCTTCAAAATCAATTTTATTTTCACAATATTCCATGAAATTTTAAAAGAAAAGGATTTTGTTGAAAATAGTCATTAAATCTTGTAGAGTAAGATTCATGAAAATAAGGCTTTATGAAATTGTAAAAATCCATTCATGCGGTATAAGTTAAAAAAACATTCTCATCGTACTTTTTTCAGAAAAGTCAAAAAGTATTTTGTATGGTAAACAAAAGAAATATTCCTTCCATACTATGTGGTAAAAGTAAAAAAAGGGGTAAAAATGACTTTAAACATCCATGGAAGAAAAGTAATCATTTTATGAAAACATTTTGAAAACATGTGGACATGGATGATAACCATAACTGTAACATCCCAGGTAAATAAAGAATAAAAAAATTTCATATTTTTTAATATTTACGAATTAAAAATTAATTTTACTTTAAAGGGGTTGCTATGTTCGATAGCGTACCCGATATGTAACAAAGAGTTTCTTTGAAAACTTACATTGCACACTAGTAATAAAATAATACTATTTTAAATGGTAGTTAACATGTAGCCATTGTATTGGCCGGAATGAATAGAAATAACTAAAATATGATTATATATGTTTTTTAAATATTTCTACATTTATCTAATAAAATATAAAGGCTTAAAATACAAAAAGAATTCAATTTTAGGCATATATACTCTAATTTTCACTAAAGGTCCACTTATCACCTTTTGATGGTGAACCATCAATAAATATAGTTTTGGTCACTCTTATACATTCTATTGGACCAAATAAAGTTCTTCTTTATAATCGGGACATCAAAATTTACTTTGTGTAATTTTTTGGTATTTTTCCGATAAAGTTCATTTTTAATGAATAGTGAAAAATGTTTTATTTTATTTCAAAACCTCTTTTTAATATAATTTATTTATATGATTATATTATCTTTTGAATTGGTTTTAAAGTGAAATTAGAATATATTTTTACCATTAAATCCAATAGTGGTTGTTGGAATTAATTTTACTTTGAAATCGGACTTAAACTAGTGCCAATCTTTTGATACTTATTGTTTCATAAAAACACGTTATTTGCTCTGACAGTAGGAGTTAATTATTAAATTAATTAATGAAAATTATATGTTATGAATTTTTTAAAATAGACTTCATTTTTGAATTCATAATATCAAATATAGCTTAGGTTGATGTTTTGGTATTTTTCTGAAAAACTTCAATTTTTGATGAATAGTGAAACCACTAAGTGGTACTTAAAAAACCGATTTTTTGTTTAAATGAAAATTTACCACCTCTGTGTTTCGAATTTCAAAAATCCGACATACATGTTTGTCATTAAGAAGTAAAATGTGGTTCAATGGGATTAAAATAATTTTTTTGTGAAAAGTAACTTAAAGGTTTTTAATCACGATTAAAGGTAATTAGTGTAGTTTAAGGTAAAAATAATGTTTTAATAATATGAGATGACCTAGAAACATGTAATACCCTTATTAGATGTGTCATTTCCAACCAATAAAACCCATGGGTCTATTTTGGGGGCCCCATGGGGCCACTTGGGTAAGATAATGACATTAATGACATTTATTTAAAGTTAAAATTAAAATGTCACAAACATGAGATGTTTTACTAAAATAATTATTAAATGGGGTTATACAAGTCATATTTTTGACAATAAATATTCATTAGAAAGATTTAAAGCTTTCCTACATCATGATATTTTTCTATATTTTGCAGACATTAAATAAATTAAATTATTTATGACACCATGATGATGCAGAGATTACCTCATTATTTAACGATTTAAATAAAATGAAAAGGTAATGTAAAATATAAGACCTACACTTGTCAAAAACCTATTTTATGGGTATATTTCGAACCCTTATCATCTTATCCTCTAATTATATCAATGTGGGACGTTTTAAATCTGAAACTCATTTTCAAATAAGGTAACATTTATTTACTTTCCAAGAGTCCCCCTCCTCTCCTCTTATAAAAGTCCCCCACCTTTACCACCTTACCCACACGTCTCAAGCCTTTGGCTAGGCCAACCCCTGCCCATTTTGTCTCTCCACAGCCCTCTATTACTCCTAGAAGCCTCAGTTTGGGCAGAAGTCTTCCCAAGGAAGCCTTTGAGCTCAAATTAAAAAGAGTTACCCGATTTAAAGGTAGTGTTTCCTCTTGTGTTCTTATGTTTTATTTTGCTTCTCCAACCCCCTAAACTCTTTTTATTACTTTATTTTGCAACAACACCAGTATCTTCAATATACTAGTATGTTTTTATGTGAAGGATTCGAGCTACACTTACACACACCTACTAGTAATGGTTAAAGAACATACTATTTCTGTGGATGGGGAATTTCTTCCTCATGAAATGATGATTGTTCAACACTCATATAACACCTTCAAAGGTGTCCATTAAGATGAAACTATATTTATAAATGTTATATAATATTTTTATTTTTTACTTAATCTTCTTTATTTTTCATTTGTGGCATATCTTTATGGTTTCCATTGTGAGTAAACACGATAATTTCATTTTAGGAAGTGCGGACTACCGCCCCCTCAAAGTAATTTGATTCGTTAATGCCATATGTGGGACGTATAAAGGATGGATTTAAAGTTATTATATATGATGTTATACTAGAATTATAATATACCTTTATATAATTATTTTTTTCTTTCCATTAAAGTATGAGATAGAAATGAAAGTAGCGTTCATGCGTACGTACGGCTTACCGTCTCAATGAACGGTGCATTTCATTTCATACCTCTAAATGATTATGTAATATTATAAATACATGTATATGCTGGATATATATGATATATATGATATAAAAATCACAAATATCTTTCTGGATATAATGAACCTTTGACCACATGAACAACATGTAATTGTATGAAGTCCACTTTTGACATAAGAACCAAATATCGACAAAACAAACATTATTAACTTAAATGATTACATAATGTTTATAACATGGAAATAAGTGATATAAAAGGAATAATGAACTTGAAAAAGGATATTAAGCAAGTAGAAATTAACTCATGTTTATTATTCAGGATGTTAAAGAACGATCGAGTCAAGTCGGACCCGAGGTAAGGGATCCAACCTCTCTCTTTCTTTTTAAGTACTCTCTTTTTTGTCATTTCTTTTAAGCTCATATTTCATATGTTTGGGGATGTTATTTTATATTTATCATTCTTTACTTTTTATGTTCATATAATTGGAGACCCTATTTGATCTCATAAATCCATTTTTGGAAGTTTTACGTGGCACCGTAAGGCTGCCGAGTTTTTGTAAGGTATTTTTCATCTCACTTTTATTCACGTGACATTTATGCTAGGTTTTCCACTATTTCCTTTGAGTGGTGTATTTACTGACCATTATTATACACTTTGTGTAGTATAATTTCATATATGGGTATTTACATCTTAATTGTACGACCCTTCTTCTATGGGGTGTACTTTTTGAAAGTTACCCAACTCGGTAAGGGGACCATTCACCCTCTTTTTTTTAAAAGACTTCTTTTGTTATGTCTTTTAATTCACATAATATTATGTTGGGATAGGTTCTTCTATATCCTTATTTATGTAAATTTTATGTCCAAGTGATGAGATCCCCTTTATCTCTCTCATCAACCCTTTTTGTAAAATTTTATGCGACGCCGTTAGGCTGTCGAATTTTACCAAGGGAACTTCTTAACCCAATTTCAATTTCTTTGGGTTCAACATGTAGTTATTGAATATGTCATCCTTTGAATATGTGTGAATGACCTTTGATTTTTTTTACACTTAATATCCACTTATATTGGGTTTATTTATATTTTTCAAACATAATTATGAGATATATTTATCCTTAATTTAAGGATACCTTCTTTATAATGGATTTCATCTCATTTTACATTTCTTTTGAGACTTCATTGTTGTTATGCACCAATTCACTCTTATATGGTGTTTATACTATCCTTTGACATATTATATCATGAATCCATTTATTCTCATGATATTATAAAGTTTGGATTAAATGTTATTTGGCAATTATTTGTATTCAAGAGTCTCTCATTTTGTTATAAACTCTTTAACGAAAATATCGTTTTAAATGTTTTAATGATTTATTATTCTAAATATTTATCTTAAATGTCCATGTTTTCAAAATGGTTTTAATTATTTATTTATATGCACATTAATGTTTTAAAATTATAATTCCAATAAAAGCTTCAAAGTGGTATGGGACCCTTTGATTCAAAAATCTCTTTTAAATGATTTTTGAAAATGGATTGATTAATTCAATATCTTGGAATTACTTCTTTTGACTAAAAATGTAATGTTGTTATTCAAATTTTTATATTTTCAATATTTGATGTTTAATGATGGTACTTGGAAATTTTATGGGTTGTTACGTGATAAACCATATGATGGGTGGTTTCATGAATACCAGGACGGGTGGTTACGTTATAACCTCCAATGCATTGCATATGGAAGTCGGCCGTATTGCTATTCCATTAAGTATGTGTGGAATTCGACCGTATGGTTATTCCATTTAAGTATTTTTATGTCCCAAGTTACCTTTACATGTTATGTGTTCTTTATATGGGTTTTATGGTAATATTTTGGTTACAAAAGGGTAAGTAATGATATTTTAATTCAGTGAAGAGTTTTTACTACTTCCTGAAGGTGAAAGGTATTACTTTGATAAAGTATACATGGTTTAATTGTTGCTTTGAAAAACTAACAGTTTTCATTCTTTGTGTATCCCTTGCTATGCTTTTTATGCACACCCCAAGTTTTTTTGAAATGTTTTTCACAAGACTTAATGTGGAATAGGGTCAAGGATGGGATCAAGGGAAAGTCATGCTATCTAATACATGGAACTAGACATGTTTCTTTTTAATAGTTTTTATTTTATGGAAATTTAGTAGAAGTTACTAATTTTTAATCTTTTGAGATGTAATAGTTATGTCCTAATTCTATAAAACTCTAAACCTGAAAAGATCCTCAATTAGAATTATTCATTTAATTCAATATTAAGTGATGTTTAAGGCTGGGGCCCTATAGTTGGTGTCAGAGGTCGGTTTAGACAACTTTAGGAGTTAGAAAATTGTTAAATTATAAATTAATTTACGGTATGATTGAAATGATATAGCATTTAATGATTACCATGTTGCTTCTCCTAAGATATTTCTGTGTTAATAATGGTTTTTCATAGAGGAAATAGAATAGATTTTCTAGGAAGGTATACTGAGGGAAATGACCTTTCAAATCAGTATCCTGAGATGGTCAGAATCAGAACTAAATAGTTTGTTGTAGTGATGGCTCAGTTGACTCAGGTGAAAAAATGTTGGTTGTTTTTATTGATGATATATTAGTTTTTTCTGATAGTAAAGAGGAGCATGATAGACATTTAATGATTATTTTTCAAACCTTAAAAGAAAAGAAATTGTATGGGAAATTCAGCAAGTGTGAGTTTTGGTTGAACAAATTTCTTTCCCTGGTCACATTGTGTCAAAAGATGGCATAACTGTTAATCCTACTAAAACAAAAGTTGTGGAAGAATGGCCAAGACCCACAAATGTAACTGAGATTAATAGTTTCCTTGGTTTGGTAGGCTATTACCGAAGGTTTGTTAGAAATTTTTCACGGTTATCTAGTCCAATGACTAAGCTAACTAGGAAGGGCGTTAAGTTTATCTGGACAAAAGAATATGATGATTGTTTTCAGGAGTTGAAAATAAGATTGGTGAATGCTCTATTTTTGGCACTACCTTCTAGAAATGGTGAATTTGTTATCTATAGTGATTCTTCGTTGAAGGGACTTGGCTGTGTACTTATTCATAATGATCAGGTAATTGCTTATGTTTCACGTCAGTTGAAAAATCATGAGGTAAATTACCCTACACATGATTTGGAATTAGCTGCTGTTGTTTTTGCTCTAAAAATTTAGAGGCATCATTTGTATGGAGTAAAGTGTGAAATATATACTGATCACAAAAGTTTAAAGTAAATATTCACTCAAAAAGAATTGGACATGAGAAAGAGGAGATGGATGGAATTAATCATGGATTATGATTGTACAATTCATTACCATCTAGGAAAAGAAAATAAAGTGGCTGATTCTTTGAGTCGAAAAAGTATTGCTTCATCAACCATGCTACGTTTGGAAAGAGATCCTTTGGTTTTTGATTTGATGAACTTTGGAATAGAATTTTTTGGTGCAGGAAGTTATTCTGTTTTGTTTCAGGTATCAGTGAGATCATCCCTATCAGACCGAATTAAGCAAGCACAGAGGGAAGACAGTGAGTTGCCGAAAAAGGTAGAGCTGGTTCAGAATGGTATGTTTACTGAATTCTACAGTTATAATGATTGTTTCTTGAGGTTTGGAAAGAGATTATGTGTCCCTGGTGATTCACAGTTGAAGAATGAGTTGTTATGTGAGGCTCATAGTTCCCCGTTTTCAGTTCATCCTGGAAGTACTAAGATGTAGAGAGATCTATGGGAGTATTACTGGTGGGATGGAATGAAAAGAGATATTGCTGATTTTACTGTGAAGTGTTTGACTTGTCAGCAGGTTAAAGTAGAGTGGTAGTTACCAAAAGGGATGCTTCAGCCTTTACCAGTTCCAGAGTGGAAATGGGAAAATATAACCATGGACTTTGTTGTGGGATTACCGAAGACATCTCGAGGTATTAATGCAATCTGGGTTATTGTTGATCTCTTGACTAAATCTGATCATTTCCTTCCTTTTCGAGATACTTTCTATCTAGATCAACATTCTCGATTGTATCTTAAAGATATAGTCTGGTTGCATGGAGTTCCCCTCTCTATTGTATCTAATCGTGATCCCAGGTTTACTTCTATCTTTTGGAAACGACTTCAGAAGTCGTTGGGTAATGAATTAAATTTTAGTACAGCTCTTCATCCGCAATCAGATGGGCAGTCAGAATGAACACTACGGACTTTGGAGGATATGCTACGAGCTTGTTCGATGGATTATCAGGGAAGTTGGGACCAACATTTTTCTTTGATTGAGTTTTCTTATAATAACAGTTTTCATTCCAGTATACAGATGGCACCATTTGAGGCATTATATGGGAAGCGGTGTCAAACTCCAGATTTCTGGGATAAAGGGGGTGAAAGGAAGCTGATGGGTACAGAATTGGTAGAAGATATGAAAGAAAAAGTTCAGTAGATTCAGAAACACATGAGAATAGCGCAGAGCAGGCAGAAGAGTTATGCGGATAACCGGAGGAAGGATCTCTCTTTTGAGGTAGGTGATCATGTTTTTCTCAAAGTCTCACCATGGAAAAGTGTGATGCGATTTGGTAAGAAAGGAAAGCTGATTCCAAGGTTCATTGGACCATATGAAATTCTGGAGAGAGTTGGATCAGTTCCATACCGAGTGTCTCTACCTTCAAGTTTATCTCAGGTACACAATGTTTTTCATGTTTCGATGTTGAGAAAGTATATGCCAGATCTATCTCATGTTGTGAGCCCAGAGGTAGTTCAGTTGGAAGAGAATCTCTTTTATGAAGAACAACCAGTCCAGATTATTGGCTAAAGAGAGCAAGTGTTCCGAAATAAGGTAATTTACCAGGTAAAGGTTTTTTGGAAAAACCATATGGTTGAAGAGGCAACATGGGAATCTGAAAAATGCTATGAGAGATAAATACCCCCACTTATTGTGATAAGTGAATAAAATCGTGAGAACACAATTCCAAAAAGGGGGGAAGGATGTAACATCCCAGGTAAATAAAGAATAAATAATTTTCATATTTATTAATATTTACAAATTATAAATTAATTTTACTTTAAAGGGGTTGCTATGTTCGATAGCGTACCCGATACACAACAAAGAGTTTCTTTGAAAACTTATGTTGCACACTAGTAATAAAATAATATTATTTTAAATGGTAGTTAACACGTAGTCGTTGTATTAGCGGGAATGAATAGAAATAACTAAAATATGATTATATATGTTTGTTAAATGTTTTTACATTTATCCAATAAAAGATAAAGGCTTGAAATACGAAAAGAATTCAATTTTAGGCATATATACTCTAATTTTCACTAAAGGTCCACTTATCGCCTTTTGATGGTGAACCGTCATTTTTATATAGTTTTGGTCACTCTTATAAATTCTATTAAACCAAATAAAAATCTTCTTTAGAATTGGGACATCAAAATTTACTTTGTGTAAATTTTTGGTATTTTTTCGATAAAGTTCATTTTTAATGAATAGTGAAAAATGTTGTATTTTAATTCAAAATCTCTTTTTAATATACTTTATTTATATGATTAGATTATCTTTTTAATTGGTTTTAAAGTGAAAATAGAATATATTTTTACCATTAAATCCAATAGTGGTTGTTGGAATTAATTTTACTTTGAAATCAGACTTAAACTAGTGTCAGTCTTTTGATACTTATTGTTTCATAAAAACATGTTATTTGCTCTGACAGTGGGAGTTAATTATTAAATTAATTAATGAAAATTATATTTTTTGAATTTTTTAAAATAGAATTCATTTTTAAATTCATAATATCAAATATATCTTAGGGTGATGTTTTGGTATTTTTTTGAAAAACTTCAATTTTTGATGAATAGTGAAACCACTAAGTGGTACCTAAAAAACTGATTTTTCGTTTAAATGAAAATTTACCACCTATATGTTTTGAATTTCAAAAATCCGACATACATGGTTGTAATGAAGAAGTAAAATGTGGTTCAATGGGATTAAAATAATTTTTTTGTGAATAGTAACTTTTAAGTTTTTAATCGCGATTAGAGGTAATTAGTGTAGTTTAAGGTAAAAACAATGTTTTAATAAAATGAAATGACCTAGAATCATGTCCTACCCTTATTGGATGTGTCCTTTTCGACCAAGAAAACCCATGGGTCGATTTTTGGGACCCCATGGAGCCACTTGGTTAAGATAATGACATTAATGACTTATATTTAAAGTTATAATTAAAATGCCACAAACATGAAATGTTTTACTAAAATAATTATTAAATGGGGTTATAAAAGTCCTATTTTTGACTATAAATATTTATTAGAAAGATAAAAAGTTTTCCTACATCATGATATTTTTTTTATAATTTTTAGACATTAAATAAATTAAATTATTTATGACACCATGATGATGCCGCAATTACCTCATTATTTAATGATTTAAATAAAATGAAAAGATAATGTAAAATCTAAGACCTACACTTGTCAAAAACCTACTGGATGGGTATATTTCGAACCCGTATCACCTTAAAATTGAATTATATCAATGTGGGACCTTTTAAATCCGAAACTCATTTTAAAATAAAGTAACATTTCTTTACTTTCCAAGAGTGCCCCTCCTCTCCTCTTAAAAAAGGCCCCCACCTCTACCACCTTACCCAAACCTCTCAGGCCTTTGGCTCGGCCAAACCCTGCCCATATTGTCTCTCAACATCACTATCTTACTAATAGAAGCCTCACTTTTGGAAGAAGGATTCCCAATGAAGCCTTTGAGCTCAAATTAAAAAGAGTTACCCGATTTAAAGGTAGTGTTTTCTCTTGTGCTCTTATGTTTTATTTTGCTTCTCCAACCCCCTAAATTCTTTTTATTCCTTTATTTTGCAACAAAACCAGTATATTAAATATGCTAGGATGTTTTTATGTGAAGTATTCTAGCTACACATACACACACCTACATCTAATGGTTAAAGAACATACTGTTTCCGTGGATGGCGAATTTCTGCCTCACGAAATGATGATTGTTCAACACTCATATGACACCTTCAAAGGTGGCCATTAAGATGAAACTATATTTATATATGTTATATAATATGTTTATGTTTTACTTAAGCTTATGTATTTTTTATTTGTGGAATACCTTTATGGTATCCATTGTGGGTAAACACGATAATTTTATTTTAGGAAGTGCAGACTATCGCCCCCTCAAAGTGATTTGATTCGTTAATGCCATATGTGGGACGTATAAAGGATGTATTTAAAGTTATTATATATGATGTTATACTGTAATTATAATATACCTTTATAACATTATTATTTTCTTTCCATTAATGTATGAGATAGAAATGAAAGTAGCATTCATGCATACGTACGACTTACCGTCTCCATGAACGGTGCATTTCAATTCTTACCTCTAAATGATTATGTAATATTATATTTACATATATATTCTGGATATATATGATATATATGATATCCAAATCATGAATATAATTCTGGATATAATGAACCTTTGACCACACGAACAACATGTAATTGTAAGAAGTCCACTTTCGACTTAAGAACCAAATATCGACAAAACAAACATTATTGACTTAAATGATTACATAATGTTTATAACATGGAAATAAGTGATATAAAAGGAATAATGAACTTGAAAAAGGATCTTAAGCAAGTATAAATTACCTCATGTTTATTATTCAGGACGTTGAAGAACGATCGAGTCAAGTCAGACCCAAGGTAAGCGATCCAACCTCTCTCTTTCTTTTTAAGTACTCTCTTTTATATCATTTCTTTTAAGCTCATATTTCATATGTTTGGGGATGTTCTTTTATATTCCTCATTCTTTACTTCTTATGTTAATATAATGAGATACCCTATTTGGTCTCATAAATCCATTTTTGGAAGTTTTAAGTGGCACCGTTAGGCTACCGAGTTTTCGTAAGGGATTTTTCATCTCACTTTTATTCCCGTGACATTTAAGCTATGTTTTCCACTATTTCCTTTGAGTGGTTTATGTACTGCCAATTATTATAAAATTTTTGTAGTATAATATCATTTATGGGTATTTACATCTTCATTGTATGACCCTTATTCCATGGGGTGTACTTTTAGAAAGTTACCCAACTCGGTAAGGGGACCATTCACCCTCATTTTTTTAAAAGACTTATTTTGTTATGTCTTTTAATTCACATACTATTATGTTGGGATATGTTCTTCTATATCCATATTTATGCAAATTTTATGTCTAAGTTATGATATCCCCTTTATCTCTCTCATCAACCCTTTTTTTTAAATTTTATGTGACGCCGTTAGGCTGTCGAATTTTACCAAGGGAACTTCTTAACCCAATTTCGATTTCTTTGGGTTCAACATGTAGTTATTGAATATGTCATCCTTTGAATATGTGTGAAGGACCTTTGATTGTTTTAAGGATACCTTCTTTATCCACCAATTCACTCTTATATGGTGTGTATACCGTCCTTTGACATATTATATCATGAATCCCATTATTCTCATGATATTGTAAAGTTCGGATTAAATTTTATTCCACAATTATTTGTATTCAAGAGTCTCTCATTTTGTTAATAATTATTTAACAAAAATATCATTTTAAATGTTTTAATGATTTATTATTCTAAATCTTTATCTTTAATGTCCATGTTTTCAAAATGGTTTTCAGTATTTATTTATATAGAGATTAATGTTTTAAAATTATAATTCCAATAAAAGCTTCAAATTGGTATGGGACACTTTGATTCAAAAATATCTTTTAAATGATTTTTGAAAATGGATTGATTAATTCAATATCTTGGAATTACTTATTTTGATAGAAAATGAAATTTTGATATTGAAATGTTTATATTTTCAATATTTTATGTGTAATGATGGTACATGGAAATTTTATGGGTGGTTACTTGATAAACCATATGACGGGTGGTGCCGTGAATACCAAGACGGGTGGTTACGTTATAACCTCCAATGCATTGGGTATGGAAGTCGGCCGTATGGATATTCCATTAAGTATGTGTGGAAGTCGACCGTATGGTTATTCCATTTAAGTATGCTTATGTCCCAAGTTACCTTTACATGTTATATGTTATTTATATGGGGTTTATGGTAATCTTTTGTTTAAAAAATGGTAAGTAATGATATTTTAATTCAGTGAAGAGTTTTTACTACTTCATAAAGGTGAAAGGTATTACTTTAATAAAGTATACATGGTTTACTTGTTCCTTTGAAAAACTAACTGTTTTCATTCTTTGTGTATCCCTTACTGAGATTTTTATGCTCACCCTAAGTTTTTTTGAAATGTTTTTCACAGGACTTAATGAGGAATAGGGTCAAAGATGGGATCAAGGTAAAGTCATGCTATCTAATACATGGAACTCGACATGTTTCTTTTTAAGAGTTTTTATTTTATGGAAATTTAGTAGAAGTGACTACTTTTTAATCTTTTGAGATGTAATAGTTAGGTCCTAATTCTATAAAACTATAAAACTGAAATGATCCTCAATGTGAATTATTCATTTAATTCAATATTAAGTAAGGTTTAAGGTCGAGGCCCTATAATAACCCCAGTAAATACATATGAATAAACAATCTCGGATAAGAATGAGATTGGAATAATTATCCCTTATCTTAGGTACGATATGCTTCATACGTATCTGAAACTCCGGTATAATGGTTTAAATAATGTCATTGACTTATTAAAGAGTGATATTCCTTGTTATCATATCATATATGGTTCACGTATGACTTTATATTACCCGTTCTTTTGTAAATTACATGTTAAAGAAACATTTTGGGTAAAATCGTTTCATTTATTGTACGTGTTTCGACTTGTTGTTCTTAATATTATTCCTTATATACTTATTTAATTAATTCCAGAATGTAAAACATGATTTATATATAATATATATCCAGTCTATACATATATATATTATATCTCAATAAATGGAATGAAATACACCGTTTGTGCAGACGGTAGGCCGTACGTACGTATGAACGCTGTTTTCATTTCCTTATTGAATTGATTGGAATAAAGTAGATGACATACATATATATATACATAAATCTTGTAACATTATTATGTCATATATTTCATTATTATTCATTATATATACATTATAATCATTCATGAATGGTTAACATAGAGAATGAATCTCATCACATCATGGAGACGGTAGTCCGTTCGTAGGCATGTGCGATGATATCATTCCCATTATCGTGAAATTATAATGATGTCTATGTATAATATTTCAGAATCAGTATCACATTACAATAATCATATATAGTTATTTATTTACACCACTATACCCATCCAAGTAAGGCGGTGGTTGAAAACAGATTACACCACGGCGGGGAGATGGTATTCCATACGTACGCACGCGCGGTGATTTCGTTTTTCCGTAGGATGTATAGAAGGTGAAATAGGGTTGTTTCATATTTATAATAACATATAAGTCTATAAGTAATAATGATGTTATTAATTTTTAATGATACAACTAAATAAAAAGAAGTAGAAGAAGAAATAAACTTGAGAGAATTAGAAGAAGAGATTACCTCTTCTTCGACGCACCTCCTTTAAGCATCCTCTTAAGGAAGTAGAGTTGGTCTTTTAAAAAGACCAGAACCTCCAGAATGTTTATAGGGAAGTATATAAGAGAAATTGGTAGGGATTTTCCGAGCTTCAATGCTCAAAAGGGTGTGAAGGGAAGAGGGAAGGTGTTCCCTTTTTATAAGGGAGGAGAGGGTCACCTTTGGAAAAACATAAAATATTATTTTATTATAAAGTCATATTCGGTTTTTAATAGATAAAAATTGATTTATTTCGAATCTAAGGTGGGTATGGGTTGAAATCCTTTCAACCAACTGGTTTTAGACAAATTGAAGTTACTATTTTAATATATATATCCTTATCTAAGTCATTTGGCCAAACCTTAGATTTTTATGAATAAAATAACAATTAATAATATAATATTTGTTTTAAAAACTATTTTATGTCTATTTTGACACTATTTGGTACTTGATTTTTGTGAAACTCATAACAACATGATTAGTTAGAAAAAAGTTAATTAAATAAATTATAACATGTAATGATAACATATAAAATTAGTGGAATTCATAAAAAGCTTAAAATTAAATTTATTTGGGTATTTATAACATCAATTATGTTAATATTTCATTAATAAGGTAATTATTGCATAATCATTGTGTGATAAATTAATTAAATTATATAATGTCTAAATTTTTTTAAATAAAATAATATTAGGTAGGAAATCTTTTTAGCTTTCTAATGAATATTTATAGTGGAATTTAGCTTATGTATAACCCTATATTAAAAATGTTTTAGTTGTTAAACTTTGATTTTAACTATTTTAAATTTTTTTTAAATAAAATAAAATAAATGTCCAAATCTAATCCAAGTGGTCCTAAATGATAATATTATATTCATAAGGTTGTTTTTGGTCGAATTATACTTACCCAATAGAATTAAGACATGTGTTAGGGTAATAATAATACCATTTTTACCCTTAATTACCGTATTTACTTTTAACGGGGGTAAATAAAAGTAAAAAGTTACTATTCAACAAAAATTATTTTTATCTTATTGAACGACATTTTACTACTTGATATTAATTGTGTCTCTTGGATTTTGGAAATTCCACTCACAAAAGCGATAAAATTATGTTTTATGTAAATTTTCAAATTCTCTTGGGAGGTGGGTAAAAGACGGTGAAAAGTTCAATAAACTTTTTATATATCTAAAATTATTATAAAATGACTCCAAGGAATTTCATTAAACTTATATAGGTATTAAGTATCAATTTTGACATAAAATAAATTTAAATAAAATAAATAATTATTTAAATAAAAATTCGGTTTTTAAATAGTAACCTAGTGTTTTCAGTATTCCTCAAAAATTGAATGTTTTTAGAAAATTACCAAAAACTCACCCCAGACTAATTTTGATATTCGGAATCCAAAAATGAAGTCCATTTTGAAAGATAAAATTTATAAAATTTTAAAAGGTGGGTATTACTATTCATAATGGCTAGTTAATAATAATATTATAATAATATCTCGTTTACTGAAACTCGGTATTGTGTACTACACACACTATCGAAGAAGGACTTGATTGCGTGTAATGAAAGCCAAGTTAGGGCTGTGTGTAGTGCAAGACTCCTTTGTTGTTGCATATAACATAATCCAACAATATTTCATTTATACGTTGAATATATATATATATACACTCAATGTTGCATAGAATAACTACTATCGAACTTGAAATTGTGTGTAACACGATCCAAGAATAGTGTTGTGTATACTGCAAGCTAATACGGTGTTGCATATAACACAAGATAATCGTTTTGTAGCATACAACAAAATACATCAAAGAAATTAAAAATAATAATTCTCATAAAATCTCAGGTTGTTACATTCTACCACCCTTAAAATGAATTTCACCCTCGAAATTCGTCGGGGTTATAAATGGTTTTCTACTTGAAAGTTTCTTTAATTGAAACCCACATCGTAAAATGGAATACCGAAACATAACTTTAAAAACAAAAGTATGAAACGTAATGGTTACTCAAATTAACTAATCATTGGGTTTCCACATAGGATAACATAGGTGAAAATATGGAAATGGAAGAGAAATCTAACCATAGTGTTCTGATGGAGAGTGGTAGAGAACATGGCTATGAAAAATCCAACAATCACAAAGCCACAAATTTGTTATGATCTAAGGTACCATCTGATGCATCTTATATGAGGACACTAGGAAAAATTTTTTGGTTATCATGATCATTTACCTAAATTTGAAGAATTAGAATAAATACTTACTTTATTTCGGTACAATCTCACAATTATTCGTGCCTTGTACAATTTCCAGTTCATCTCTTAAGAAAAAGAAGTTTAATTTCTCATTTTTGAAGTATTAGCAGATCTTGTGATAGAATGATGGGTCATTCCATCTCTCTCAAACAAAAGGTTAGCAAAAGTTATTAGTCCATATTATGGTGAGATTAATCATATATGGTTCCAAAAATGGACTTATACTTCATCTATCATAGCGCTTAATAAAATAAAACTAGTTTCTACTAACTAGGGTCTTCCTATAGGCCAGTGGTATGCAATAAAGGATTATCTCACTTCGGTTGTGGGTTAGATTCTTACAACCTTGTCCGACGTGATGGGTTATCGCTCGTCCTATGAGTTGTCCTTTTTGTAAAACTATACTATTATAATATTATAGAAATAATATCAAAAAACAAGTTCTATCCTTAAACAATACCATAAGATGTAAAATATAATCCATTACAATCTTTATGCTTATCCAAAATACATCTATCCAATCTCATAGTATAAATAAAACAATTACTGAAAAGGTCACATAACAAGCATGTGGATACCATCGTTTATCCACCATATATCATTAGATATATCTTGTTGGTCAAATTCCAAACATGTGAATTCCTTAATCATGTATTCTCTTGAAAAATGAATACAGATTGAAACTTAGTGAAAACATGAATACAGTTAAAAGTTAACTCTTTCCATATACCAAAATCCCAAATATTCTATACACTCAAACCATGATATCACATAGTCCTTATATCAATCATGAGCTCATGAATACTATCAAACAATTTATTTTCTCCTTATCCCTTCATTATGCGCATATAATCTAATTTCCAAAATATTTGAATTACTTTTCATGGTTACCGGTACCATATTCTTATAGAAAACCACAATGGAACAATACACAGATATTTCAATATTCTATAAAAGTACTTCAACAACATTATTGTTGAATTCCAATACATAACCCCTTAAATACATCCGCTTCAATGATTGGCATGGAATAGGTCCTTCCTTGATTTAGAAGTAACTTCTTAGGTTTGGGCATTGATTTGGGTAATGCCCATGTTCTCCACAGATCAGACATTGGACTCCATAACAGTTTGTCACTCGATGACCCTTTTCTCCACATAGATAACATTTTCCCCTCCATTTGAGGTATTCCTCATGGTTATTCTTCCCTTCTTTAGAAATCTCAATATTCCTTTCTCTATGCTCCTCACCATGAAAACATGCATAAAATTTCATCTTCCGCTTATTTGATGACTTAAGAATACAACTAAAGTTCACCTTGTTAATCATATATCGAGATGACTGATTCGGCATAATAACAATATCTTTCTCTCTAGGCATTACATAATTTCATTGATCATAGTCACCAATTTGTCCATTGGAATCAATGTAAACTAAATTCCTTCTCGTTCCCTCCATTTACTACGACCAGAAACCATAGTGTAAGAAACAGTTAAAATATCTAGGAACCACATAATCATAAAAAGTAACTTATGGGATGTATAACTTATCAAAAATTCTTTAATCCATGACAACTTAGGTTCAACCTAGGTTATTCATGATCTTCAACATAATTCTAGGACTCTAACCTTTACGTATACTTAACCTTAGGGACATCCCTAGACATACCTTAGAAATATCTCCAGGGATTTCACTAAAGTTTTCGCATCCTAGTTTCCAAAGTTTAACTAAACCTTAGCTCTGATACCAACTGTAGATACCACAAAGCATGATGTACATGGACATTACATTACTTTAGCAGAATACTTAATACACGAAAAAAAAACAGACACCCAAAGACCGTATTAGTTTTGTGTCTTTGGAAACTCGGAACGAAATCTTCTAATCATGGTGAAATATCTTCAACATCTCCCATAAAAATCTTCCCCTTTTTGGTTTTAATACCTAAAACCTTTATTTATATCCTAGGGAAAAGAAAAAATAAAAAGGGTGAGCTCAAATGCTCAGTAAGGGTAAACATAGAGAACAAAAAACAATCCATAAACATTTGAATGAAAAAACTTGAACATAAAATCTAAACATCAAAATCTTGAGTAAAGACATAAATCTTGGAAGTACGTAAGGCATATATCAAAAAGGAACACCAATCATGATAAAATATATTGGAAATAAACTTTTTAATTGTTGAACAACATTAAGCACATGATATGATTTCCATAGTAGCCAAGGCATTGGTGCCAAGACCATCTTAGTGAACAAAGTCCCTTTCAGAATCGAGTTCACTCCTCATTTCATTCCTGTAACACTGAACTGGATGAACTTACCGTTCCAGCCATTTCTATCTCATGAGATATAAATCTTTACCCAATGCATTGGAGGTAGATATAGGTCCCACCCATCACATAATGAAATCATTCTTACGTGTTCCACAACATAAACATAAATCATTCATCATAACCCAATGAATAAAATGGGTTTCATAAATATAATCCAATCATAACATAATCCCTATAAAAGAAATGGATAGAATTTCATCATAAGAAAATTGAAGCCATGTAAATCATAGAGACATTATACAAGAAACACACACATATGAAAAAATTTCATCTTAGATGGAAAATGGTTTTGATAAAACACATGAAATGAAATTCTTGAGGATAATATCCTTTCTTCTTCAAAATCAATTTTCTCTTCACAAAATTCCATGGAATTTTAAAAGAAAAGGATTTTGTTTAAAATAGTCATGAAAATCTTGGAGAGTATGCTTCATAAAAATAAGGCTTCATGAAACTGTACAAATCCGTTCATTCCATATAATTTTAAAAAAACATTCTCCTCATACTTTTGTCTGAAAAGTCAAAAAGTACTTCGTATGGTAAACAAAAGAAAGATTCCTTCCATACGATGTGGTAAAAGTAAAAAAAGGGTAAAAATGAATTTAAACATACGTGGAAGAAATGTAAACATTTTATGAAAACATTTTGAGAACATGTGGACATGGATGATAGACATAAACACAGTAAATACATATGAATAAACAATCTCGGATAAGAA